>OY740809.1:11693161-12946363 GCA_963514005.1 Raja brachyura | reverse complement strand
ACAGACGTTATCACCCTGTATCATCACAATTATGGTAGCGACTGAACCTGATGCACTAAACCAGTGCCAGAAGGATAACTACCTTATAAACTCCAGCCAAATTTAAGGATATAGCTGCAACCTCTTGGTGAAATAGTGTTCACAAATGTC
Organism: Raja brachyura; assembly: GCA_963514005.1. The sequence goes on along the minus strand of OY740809.1, from coordinate 12,946,213 downwards.
AACATCACATATGGCATTGTACTGGTCCTGGGACCCATGTTGAAGATATCCTACCCCTTGATAACCGGTGTGGAGCCGACAGAGCGAGTCTTGTTTACTACAGCCAACTCAATGAGAAAGTTCATTGACCCAATTAATCGCCGTATAACTCCATAATTATCAAACGATCATTTAGCATGAACTCGAAACATTAGCAATCAATACCATTTTCCATGGAACATAAGCATAACAAACACTTTCATCTCCTGGAAAAGAAAATTCTGCGGTTTGGTGCTATGCCAACTTTGAACACAGAAGGATAGATGTAACAATCCAAACCTCAGGGCAATTTATAAATCCTGCAGAACATAATTTGAGTTTATCATGCAACTGATTTCCCAAGCCTCAGGGTGAACCAGCAAATTACGTTTAAAATAACCAAATAAGGTTATATTATTAATTGCGACAAATTGGGAATCAATTTGCATAATCACACAATAGGAACCTTAAGCGGCCTCTTAATGACTTTATTTGAAACCTTGATTGATGATGCAAAAAGATGTATCTTTCGCCACTGTTAGTTGATACCCATAACAGAAATTTTGGCAAGTCACGCAAGTCCGCTCCACCTCCAAACTCTAGATGATTTTTGCAACTTGGCATCTACCGTACACAGCAACTGTGGCCCGATTTCCGAACCAGTCTTGCAAGACAATCTTGGTCTTCTACTGAACCCTGCCCAATTCTAATCATATTACATGGTTAGACCCCTCAAAATAGCTGATAATGTCTCAATCATTTGTAATGTATAACTAAGTGTACACCTTACCAAGCTGTAAGTGGTCCCTTAATTGTAGAGTAGCACAGGTACAGTCGGTGGAACTCTGGCCAGTTTTCATGCTGCCACCAACTTCAGTCAATCACTTACTGCCAATAAAGACGTGGGGTGCATTGTCACCAAAACTATGAAACCTTGCTCGTTCCAATAGCTTGTGTTTTTGTCCTCCAGGTTTTGCCTATGGAAAGGTCTTACCTGAATAGAAGATTTGGCAGCCAACTGCAATGTCCCCCTGAGAGCGGTATTCACTGCATATGTGTTTCGGCTGGTAACTTTCTTGCCAGGCATAGACCTCTGGCACATGCCCTGTATCCCTTGGGCATGCTCTATGGCTATACCCTCAGGCATTAGACTATACCGATCTCTCATGCTCGCCTCTTACATGAGGGAGCCATTAAGCAGCCCTGTTACAAGGTTCAGCAATACGCCAACTTTGCCATGACCCCAGCATCAGACTAATACTGACGCAGCATACTCTCCTCCTACATGAGGGATACCTTAAGCAGGCCTACTAAAAAGCGCTGCTGACACAATTTCCCATTTAGGGCCATTAGCACCATTTTGCAATATAATTAAAAATTTACTTAACAACAACTGGAGCAGTAATGAATACTGTTTGTCCATCATTGTGACTTTATTAATTTCAGCTGGTGAAACAAGGTGTGTTAACAATGACCTATATGGCACTTAATTGTTAACCATTTAACAAGATAAGTTGTCTTACTTGCACAGCTGAATCACATCTATACTATTAACAATTAATCTAACGATGAGAAAAGCTGTTTTATAACAACAAAACTGTTACCAGAGTCTATTGACTGCCATCTGTTACCCAGGCCGGCATCACGGCCAATTGAATACCTAAAAGTGAATCCCAACATCCTACAAGTCTATTTGATAGACTTAATCTAACTGGATAGAGGAGCCCAATTTCTCAAATATAGTTTGAGACTTAACAGTGGATTTTAAACTGTGAATAGTTTTCTTTGAATGCTTTTTTGTCATCATTCTGTTATATTGCCTTATTCTAACAATGACCTCTCATCCCCCATGATCACTGAAAATGGGAATACCCTACTAAACAGCTATTCCCATAAAGCGCCCTTGAAGCAGCCCTGAACAAAGGTGCTGCAGGCGTGGCCTTTCCCATAGGCCAGTATTTGCCTGCCATAACTTGGCATTCCCCTGGAGCAGCCCTGAGCAAAGGTACTGCTAGCACTGCCTCTGCAATAGGCTTGCGGCCATAGTTTGGCATCCCCATGAGCAGCCCTGAGAAAAGGTGCTGCTGGAACAGCCTCTCCAATAGGCTAGCCTGCCATAGCTTGGCATCCCATGAGCAGTCCTAAGCAAAGGTACTGCTGGCACAACCTTTCCCATAGGCTGGCACTGCCATAACTTGGCATCCCCATGAAGCAGCCCTTCCCAAAGGTGCCGCTGGCACAGCCTCTGTAATAGCCTGACACTGCCATAAACTTTACTGCTGATCCAACTCCTGATGAAGGAGTGTCTCTAAATTCATTCCCAGAGGTGAAACCTACCAAATCTTTCCTAATTACACTGACTACCCAGTACCCTCCCGGCACCCGGGCTAATCATTTATGTGAGTTAAACCCCATTTCTTGGGGACTACTGCGGTCTGGGAACCGTATACACTTGGGTTTCCCCTCCACCGGGAACCCAGGCTGACCGTTCAGGTCAGTTAAGCCCCATCCCCTAGGGACTACTGCGGTATGGAACCGCACTATTCTCGGGTATCCCCTCCCCGGGACCCCAATGTGTTGAGTCACTGACCACGTTATCAGTGACTCTGATCGCGAACCTGACATTCCCAGCTCTCCGCTTCCGCGGTCGGGCCAGGGTTTTCTCCCAAAGCCCTCGGCTGGTCCACTCGTCTGCCTCGTGACCATCCCGCAAAAACCCCGGAGGTTCCTGCAGGAGACCTACAACAGGTAAGAAATAGCACTTACCTGAAACTTTTTTAGACTTACAGTTGGAGGAGCTGCGCTGCTCCACAGTCGTCTGCACGAAAGCATCTGACGCAATGACACAAGAACGGCTGTACGGGGTTCTTCACGTAGTCACTCACGTGACTCTGAAGTAAAACAGTGCATTTGGATAGCAGTAAAAGGATTGGTCCAAGTCAGTATGGATTCATGAAGGGGAAATCCTGCTTGACTAATCTGGAATTTGAGGATATGACAAATAAAATGGATGAAGGCAAGCCAATGGATCTAGTGTATCTTTCAGAAAGCCTTTGATATGGTCCCACACAGGAGATTAGTGGGCAAAGTTAGAGCACATGGTATTGGGGGTAAAGTATTGACATGGATAGAGAATTGGTTGGCAGACAGGAAACAAAGTGTAGGAATAAACGGGTTCCTGTCGGAATGGCAGGTAGTAGTAAGTGGAGTGCCACAAGGCTCAGTGCTGGGGCCGCAACTATTTACAATATATATATATTCATGATTTAGATGATGGAATTAAATGTAACACTAGCAAATTTGCAGATGACACAAAGCTGAGGGGCTGTGTGAACTGCGAAGAGGATGCTAGGAGGTGGCAGGGTTACTTGGACAGTGAGTAGCCAGATGCACGGCAGATGCAGTATAATGTAGATAAATGTGGGGTTATCCACTTTGGCGGCAAGAACAAGAGGCAGATTATTATCTCAATTGTGTTAGAATAGGAAAAAGGGAAGTCCAATGAGACCTGGGTATCCTTGTACACCAGTCACTGAAAGTAAACATGCAGGTAGAGCAGGCAGTGAAGAAAGCTAATGGCATGTTGGCTTTCATAACAAAAGGATTTGAGTATAGGAGTAAAGAGGTTCTTCTGCAGTTGTGCAGGGCCCTGGTGAGACTATATATGGAGTATTGTGTGCAGTTTTGGTCTCCTAATTTGAGGAAGGACATCCTTGCTATTGAGGCAGTGCAGCGTAGGTTCACAAGGTTAATCCCCGTGATGGCGGGACCGTCATATGAGGAAAGATTGGAAAGACTGGGCTTGTATTCACTGGAATTTAGAAGGATAAAAGAGGATGAAAGGATGAACATATAAAATTATAAAAGGTAGACAAAAATGCTGGAGAAATTCAGTAGGTACGGCAGCATCTATGGAGCGAAGGAAATAGGGAACGTTTTGGGCCGATACCCTTCTTCAGAAAATTATAAAAGGACTGGACAAGCTAGATGCAGGAAAATCGTTCCCAATGTCGGGGGAGTCCAGAACCAGGGGCCACATTCTAAGAATAAATGGGAGGCTATTTAAAACTGAGATGAGAAAAAACATTTTCAGCCAGAGAATTGTGAATTTGTGGAATTCTCTGCCACAGAAGAGAGTAGAGGCCAATTCACTGGATGTATTTAAAAGAACGTTCGAGCTCCAGGGGCTACCGGAATCAAGGGATATGGGGAGAAGGAAGGCACGGGTTACTGATTGTGAATGATCAGCCATGATCACAATGAATGGCGGTGAAGGGCCGAATGGCCTCCTCCTGCAACTATTTTCCATGTTTCTCAGACAGCAAATCAGAGAGCAGCCAAAACTGTACATACAGACACCGGGAATTGCAGATGTTGGAGTTTTCAACAAAACACCAAGTGTTGCAGGAACTCAGCAGATCAGGCAGCACCTGTGGTGGGAATGGACATTTCAGGTCATGACCCTTCTTCAGACTGATTTAGTTGGAGAAGAGAGGTGGGGGCGGGACTAAACCAGGCATTTGATAGGTGGGGACACGAAATGCTGGAGTAACTCAACGGGTCAGGCAGCATCTCTGAAGAACATGGATAGGCAACATTTCAGATTGAGATCCTTCCTCAGACCATATACATAGGAAAGTTTCCACCTTCTGCATTGGTGAGAGTGGCTGGTGATTAGCTGATGAGTGGAGTAAGTGACAAAGACTCAAGATGGAAAGAAGGCAAGAGGATGTCAGACAAGGAGTGGAGTGAATAGTGAAGCCATAGGGAAGAGGTCAAGCGGATTTGGGGGGGAAGATGGGTGGGATAATCTATTAGTGCGACGGGGATGGGGCAAAGAAAAGAGAGGGGAAGGGCTTTAACAGTCTGCCGCAAAGTGTTATCTTAATTTAGACTTTATTAGTAGTGACATATTACATAGAACAGAGTACAGGAACAGACCCTTTGGCCCATAATGTTCACGCCAACCAAGGTGCAATGTAAAACTAATCTCTTTTGCCTGCATGTGATCCAAATCACTCCATTCCCTGAATATCCATGTGCCGATCTAAAAACCATTATACTTAAATGCCAAAGATAAACACAAAAAGCTGGAGTAACTCAGCTGGTCAGACAGCATGTTGTTAAAGAAGGAACCGCAGATGCTGGAAAATCGAGGGTACACAAAATGCTGGGGAAACTCAGCGGGTGCAGCAGCATCTATGGAGCGAAACGTCTGAAGAAGGGTTTTGGCCCGAAACGTTGCCTATCTCCTTCGCTCCATAAATGCTGCTGCGCCCGCTGAGTTTCTCCAGCATTTTGTGTACCCTCGTCAGACAACATATATGGAGAAAAGGAATAGGTGACGTTTCAGGTCTAGATACTTCTTTAGACCCGACCTGAAACATCACATCCCTTTTCTCGAGAGATACTGCCTGACCCACTAAGTTACTACAGCTTATTGTGACTATTCTTGGTGTAAACCAGCATCTGCAGTTCGTTGCTACATACTTGAATGCCACTATGGTATCTGCCTGCACCATCCGACCAGCGTCACTGCCTGTCCATTTCCTCCACAGATGCAATGCTGACATATTTTCGTTTAAGTTTGTTTGTGAAGCAATTAAATGGCTTCCCGGAATGAAGCCCTCTCCACCTCAGGGAAGGGAGGTGTTTTGCATTGTGCAACTTCCTCAAAGTATATTTATTATCTTTTGTATATTAAATATTTGTAGTATGCAATTCTTTTTCTTCCTTGAGTATCTGTTAATGTGCTCTCGGGTTTTGCTGCACACACTCACGAGATACTTGCTCCCAGCCCGGTTGGGATTGTAAGGCAAAAGAAACACTCTTGTGCTCCAAATTATGGCTCATCTCATCCTTCCCTGGATTTCGATTTTCTCCAAAGGCCATAGGTTTAATTTGAGAGGGGAAATATTTAATAGGAACGGGAGTAAGTAAGTAATTTTTATTTATATAGCACTTTTAAATCAAATCACGTTGAAGCCAAAGTGCTTTACAGGGAAGAAATCAGATTGCCATACATCCATATAAAATTAAAAAATTAAAAAAGACACAACACACTATAGAATTTAACATGAACGTCCCCCCACAGCAGACTCAACACTTTCCACTGTGAGGGAAGGCACTAAAAAGTCCAGTCCTCCTCCTCTTAGTTCAGCCGAGGTCGGGGCCTATTTGAGGACTCCACATTCGCCGCAACGGCGGCCCGATGTCATAGGCCCTCTCGCCGGATGATGGAGTTCCAGCGTCGGGAGAACATTCTTCAGCGGCATATGAGTATCTGGAACGGCCGCTTCCTCCCCGGAGACCGCGAATCCCGAAGTCCACAGGCTGCGCTGGTTGGAGCCCGGCGAGATTCCCAGGCCCCGCGGTGTTTGAAATCAGCGCCACCTGCGGCTGGACACCTGCAGGTGGTGGGCATATGGGACAAGCTGCCAGAGGAGGTAGCTGAGGCAAGTACTATAACAACAATTGAAAGATACTTGGATAGGTACAAGGATGGGAAAGGGTTAGAGGGATATGGGCCAAACACAGGCAAATGGGGGCATTTTGATGGGCATGGACACGTTGGGCTGAAAGGCCTGTTTCCGTGCTGTATGACACTATGATGTTGCTGAACAGACCAGTCACATGTACTGAGAGCTTATTCAAGACTATTGTCATGCATTTCTGCCAGTTCTAACATGTGTCCTGCTATTTCCAAGGTAGGCAAAAATGCTGGAGAAACTCAGCGGGTGAGGCAGCATCTATGGAGCGAAGGAATAAGTGACGTTTCGCTCCATAGAGTTTCTCCAGCATTTTTGTCTACCTTCGATTTTTCCAGCATCAGCAGTTCTTCCGTAAAAATATTCTGCTATTTCCAGCACTTTTCTGCATGTGGTTCACCAGCATTCATTGGCCATGTGCCCAGGGAGGTTCACTTCTCTAATTAAATACAAATAGAACAGGCCCTCTGCCCCACAATGTCTGTGCCGAACAAGATAAACCAATGCCCTCTACCAATACGTAATCCATATCCCTCCATTCCCTGCATATCCATGTGCCTATCTAAATGCCTCTGAAACATCACTGTAGTATGTCCCATCCAGGCACCCATCACCCTCAGAGTGAAATTTACCCTGCACATCTTTATTTTACCCCTTTCACCTTAAAGCTATGCCCTCTAGCCTTGGACATTCCCACCCTGGGATCAAGGTTCTGACTGTCTGCCCTTTCTGTGCTTTGCATAATTTTGCATTCTACTATCAGATCACCCTCAGCTTCTGACATTCTAGAGAAACCAATCCCAGGTTTTCAAACCTCTCCTTGTAGCTAATACCCTCAAACCCAGACAGCATTTTGGTAAATACACAAAGTGCTGAAGTAATTCAGCATTCAGGAACATGGATAGGTGATGTTTCGAGTTGGGACACTTCTTCAGACACTTCAATTCAGATATCAGGTCTCGACCTGAAATGTCACCTTTGGGTATACTGCCTGACTCCAGCACTTTGTGTCTATTTTTGTAAACCAGCGTTTGCAGTTCCTTGTTTCAGCATTCTGGTAAACTTCTCCCCATTTAAGGGACCTATCTAAAAGCCTCTTGAGTACCACTATTGTATTGTTTGGTTTGGTGGTAGAGGTAGATAAGAGAGGGCACAAATGTATCAATTAAGAGGAGGAAGTTTGCTCCAAACACAATTTTCTTCTTTCTTTTAGTCATGCAGGCACCACCAACAGTACAGATAACTTTAGCCTAAAGATCGGGTGAGGCAGCATCTATGGAACGAAGGAAATAGGCAAGGTTTCGACGACAAATACATTCGAGAGCAGAGATCCCAGAGTGGTGGATTAATTTACACACACCTTTTTCCACAGGAGATGGGGTATGAGAAGACAAAGCAGTTTCAAGCTCACTGCCTGGCTGCATGATGTGAACATCGACTGCACACAGCCCAAACCCCAAAGCCATTGTAATAAACACCGTAAGCCAACGGTCCAGGAAAGACACAAAAAGCTGGTGTAACTCAGCAGGTCAGGCAGCATCTCTGAAGAAAAGGAATAGGTGATGTTTCGGGTCGAGACGCATCTTCAAGAAAGCTTCACTACGAACCGCACCCCATAGCCAGGACTTCCCCTTGTGCAATAATGTTGGAGGAAACAAGGTGGACAATCTCAGTGAAAACATCAAGAATTCTGGGTTAAGTTCATGTTCAGAAACATGAGTTGGCTGTAAACACTATGGAATCTTCAGCAAAACCAAGTGATTCGAGCATTAGGTGGCTTTCTGTCATCAACTCACTGCCTCTTCTGCTGAATAGATCAACACCCTTTCTCATCAGTGTCCAAGATAATTGGACCTTGTAAGTATACACTTGTTCTGATTCAGCCATTTATTACGGGTCAGTGTCTCAGCATCTACCTGCACCTAGAATCTTCAAGGAATCAGCCTCTGCGGCAGTGAATATATTATTGTTGGAACACAGGCATCTTATTCATTTCTGCGATATGTTGTCTACTGCAGACCGAATGATTTGACTGTTTTGGTGCCTTATAACCAATTGTTGTAAGGGAAGGGAAAAATTGGGACTGGAGTCACAAGGCATTGGTAAGTTTACTGGCACCGGGAAACATAGTGGGGATTGTAATAACTGTGATCCGCTTAATCCTAAATAAGACACAAAGTGTTGGAGTAACTTAGCGGATCAGGCAACATCTTTACATCAACAAGGACCTACAATGCCACCTATTCCTATTCTCTACAGATGCTGTCGGACCCGCTCAGTTACTTCAGCATTTTGTGTCTATTTTTGTAAACCAGCATCTGCAGTTCCTTGTTTCGATCCCCTCATCCTAAGTCTTCAGTGATCTTAGAAAAGTCTTCACTTGGTGTGTGGACCAGATGAGGGGAGAGGGTGTGTGGACAGTATTGTGTCCAGTGTATGAGCAGAGATGGTCTCATTTAATGTCATTATTCCCAGGACTACATACTGAATACCTATCACTGGATATCCATGTGCCTATCTAAATGCCTCCGAAACATCACTGTAATATGTCCCATCCAGGCACCCATCACCCTCAGAGTGAAAATTTACCCTGCACATCTTTATTTTACCCCTTTCACCTTAAAGCTATGCCCTCTAGTCTTGGACATTCCCACCCTGGGATCAAAGTTCTGACTGTCTGCCCTTTCTGTGCTTCGCATAATTTTGCATTCTACTATCAGATCAACCTCAGCTTCTGACATTCTAGAGAAAACAATCCCAGGTTTTCAAACCTCTCCTTGTAGCTAATACCCTCAAACCCAGACAGCATTTTGGTAAATACACAAGGTGCTGAAGTCAGCATTCAGGAACATGGATAGGTGATGTTTCGAGGGTTACACAAAAAGCTGGAGAAACTCAGCGGGTGCAGCAGCATCTTTAACACTAGGTGATGTTTCGAGTTGGGACACTTCTTCAGACACTTCAATTCAGCATTTTGTGTCTATTTTTGTAAACCAGCATCTGCAGTTCCTTGTTTCGATCCCCTCATCCTAAGTCTTCAGTGATCTTAGAAAAGTCTTCACTTGGTGTGTGGACCAGATGAGGGGAAAGGGTGTGTGGACAGTATTGTGTCCAGTGTATGAGCAGAGATGGTCTCCCCATTTAATGACATTATTCCCAGGACTACATACTGAATGCCTATCACTGGAGCTGTGTTTCTCAGACGTGGCTGTGGGTGTCTGGGAGGCTGGGTGGTGTACTGAGCATTGGGTCACATCTTCATAGAAAAACCAGCTCGTTGACATTCTCCATCGCAACTGGAATGAGGGAGAGTCAGTGGCATTTTTGTTTGGTTCCAAAACATTGACACCGGCTCATGTCATGACAGAAATGTAGTTTGAAAACAGAGGAACGCCCAAACACAGTTAAATACTTATTACCCCCACTTCTACGTTGCATTTCAAAAGTAATCTGGTCTTGGGTGCAACAGAAGGAATTGAAATCATGGATTATTTATCACGGGAAATGTCGATACATTGACAAACTGGTCTTGGAGTCGACTCCAATGACGGCTTCACTTTGGCTATTTACACCCACACTTTGGCAATTCTGTTGTCTGGACAATCAGCTTGTGCTGCCCCTTCTTTAAGTCTCACTGCTGGATGTTATCCATTCCGTCGCCACGTTGCATGTCAACGTGGGCTGCTGCTTAGTGCAGGAGCAGCCTGTCCTCACCTGTAGCTAACTCGATCAGCCTACGTACTTGGCTTGGTTATCAGAGACATGTTTGATACGTCGGGTCCTGAAATCACTTTAGTTTAGGTTCAGTGATACAGCATGGAAACGGGCCCTTCAGTCTACCGAGTGCACGCCAGCCAACGATCACCCGCACGCAAGTTCTATTCTACACCCAAGGGACAATTTAGAGAAGCCAATAACGTACAATCCAGTATATCTGGGATGTGGGAGGAAACTGGAGAACTCGGAGAAAACCCACCCGGTCACAGAGAGTAAATATAAACTCCATACAGGCAGCACTCATAGTCTGGACGGAGCCTGGGTCTCTGGGGCTGTAAGGCAGCAAGTCTACCACTGCGCCTGCATGCCACCACTTTGTGGATCAACATTGTGTAGTCTCAATCTGTGTAATTAAAATTTGTGGTTTCATTCTTCCTTCCAAAGGTGTGAAACCTCACATTGACCAAATTACGCTCCATCTGCCAATTTCACGTGTTCTGACAACTCCACCCCCTTAATTCCTCTCATTCATGCCCCACCCCTTCAGTTCCTTCCTGTGATTGGCGGTGACTAGGTTCAGCAGAATATAAATTGCAGCATCTTGTGCCCAGGGTATTGGACCCACCTTTAACTGAAACCGGCTTGTTGGTGACGGACACAGTGAGTACCAGAGGGACTGTTTGTGTGTTGCTGACACACGGGACTGGCTGCTGATTCTGTTTCAATAGATTGACACCAAATTAAATTAATTGGGGATTCTTTGTTTCAACAGATCGGACACAGGATGAAGCTCTGCATTCCAATCGTGCTTGTGATGTGCATTTACCTGTCAATATCGGACAGTGCAGGTTAGTACTTGTTATGACGTGAGGATTTGCTGAGTGCAAACATCAGTCATGGTGCATCTGAGGACAAAGATACTGAGGAGCATGCAGGGCAGCAGGAGTCCAGGTTCCATTACGGGTTTGTGCCGAGGCAGCAGATCTCCGCCATCAGGAAGACCCAAGGGTCTCCCCCCCTCCCCCCCCCTCCCCCCTCAGCCTGTTTGATAGGACAGGAATGTGCCAACACTTTGGCAATACTTGGTGGGTGGGAACCAGTGAACTCATTGAGTGCACTGTATAAAAAACATCAACTCCCAAAGTTTGTTGTTCTTCCCTGCACCAGATTATTTGGATCTTTGTAGTTATTTCTGGTGGTGAAGAATGGTTTTATCTCTTTAGCACGGCGAGAATAGGAAGAGGTGACAGGTCGGGTGATACGAGCACAAAATGTGTCGTATTTCGGAAAAAAACCAGAAAACACTTGACTCTGCAAAACTTGCCCTGGTCTGGAAATTGTGCCTTTGGTAAATAGTGTTTGTTCTGGTGAAGGTAGCACAGGGATAGAACAAAGAACAGCACAGGAATGGGCTGATGTGAATGTGACCATGACCAGTGTTGACTCCTTGCGTATGATCTGTTCCCCTCTACTCCTACATGTCCATGTGCCTGTCTAAATGCCCCTTAAACACTGCATTTGTTGTGTTGTATCTGTAGGTCTTTATTCTTTGGAGCGCAGAAGGTTAAGGGGGGACTTGATTGAGCGTGGACGTGGATAAGCTTTTCCCATTGAGGGTAGGGAAAATTCAAACAAGAAGGCATGACATTAGAATTAAGGGACAGAAGTTTAGGGGTAACATGAGGGGGAACTTCTTTACTCAGAGAGTGGTGGCTGTGTGGAATGATCTTCCAGCAGAAGTGGTGGAGGCAGGATCGATTTTAACATTTAAAAGTAAAGTGGATAGGTATATGGAAGGGAATGTAGGGGTATGGTCTGAGTGCAGGTAGATGGGACTAGGGGAAAATAAATGGTCGGCACGGACTGGAAGGGCCGAGAAGGCCTGTTTCCGTGCTGTAATTGTTATATGGTTATATGGTTATATCTGTTTTCTACCACCACCCCTGGCAGTGTGTTCCAGTCCCCACCACTCTGTAAACAGAAACTTGCCTTTCACATCTACTTTTAATTTTCTCCCTCCCACTTTAAACTTGTGCCTTCTGGTTCTTGTCACTTCTACCCTGAGGACAAAGATTCTTCATCATTTTGTACTTCTTCAGTTTGTCCCTCAGCCTCCAACACTCTAGTGAAAACCACACAGGGAAGTGTTGTAGGGCTCTGGGAAGTGTTGGGCAGCACTAGAGCATCTAGGAGTGCAGCTATATAGTTCCTTGAAAGTAATGTCACAGGTAGAAGGGGTGATCAAAAAAGCTTTTGGCACACTCGCCTTCATCAGTCAGGGTATTGAGTATAGAAGTTGGAAAGTCATGTTGCAGTTATTTAAAAGGTTAGTGAGACTGCATCTAGAACATTGAGTTCAATTCTGGGCACCATGTTTTAGGAAAGCTATTGTTAAGCTGGAAAGGGTGCACAGATTTACAAGGATGTTGTTAGGACTCGAGTGTCTGGGCTATAGGGAGAGGCTGAGCAGGCCTCTATTCCCAGGAGGACAGGCAGATGAGCGCGGTCATATTGAGGTGTATAAAATTATGAGAGGAATAGATTGGGTAGATGCAGCCTCTTGCACAGATAGGGGATTTGAGAACCAGGGGACAAAGGTTTAAGGTGCAGGGGGAAAGATTTTGTAAGAATCTGAGGGATAACTTTGTGATACAAAGGGTGGTGGATGTATGGAACCAACTGCCAGAGGAGGTAATTGAGGCAAGGACTATCGCAATGTTTAACAAGCAGACAGGGACCTGGATAGGACAGGTTTAGAGGGATATGGGCCAAATATAGGTAAGTGGGAAGAGTGGATTGTGTATGACTCGTGTAGGAAGGAATTGCAGATGCTGGTTTGAACCAAAGATAAACACAAAATGCTGGAGTAACTCAGTGGGACAGGAAGCATCTCTAGAGAGAAATAATGGGGGATGTTTCGGGTTAAGACCCTTCTTCAGTCTAAAGTCTGAAGAAGGGTCTCAACCCAAAACTTCACCCATTGCTTCTCTCCAGAGATGCTGCCTGTCCCGCTGAGTTACTCCAACATTTTGTAATTCTATAATCCACGTTTATCCCAACTCTCTCTGTACCTAGTGCGCACCAATCCAGGCAATGTCCTGGTGAACCTCTTCAACACTTTCTCGAAAGGCTCCACACCATTCCTATGAAAGCTGTGAATTATAGAGCAGTCGCCTACAATCACTCTGGGAATTGCCAGCCTTTCCTCGCGCGTCGTGAATGGAGGTTCAGATTAGTGAATTAGGGTCACGACCGGTGGATCTGACTGGATATTTTGAAAGGATGGTCATCCTATTATTTACCTGCACGTCCACAAGTTGTTAGTTCAACTCCCTCATGTGATGCTCTTGGCTCAATTCACAGCTCATGAAATTGGAGGCAATTTATTGAGCTGGTCTGGCAACCGTTTGTCTGGCAAGAGCTGAGAGTCGCAATGAGAAGGTATTCCCCATTATGAATGGTGTCCCGTAAGTATAGTTTAGATTAGGTTTATCATTGCCATGTGTACCGAGCTACAGCAAAAAGCTTTGTTTTGCATGCTATCCAAACAGATCAGCTATGCCATACATAGATATAATCAAGTAAAATTCAAGTACAATACATAGACCAAAGGGGAAATACATAGTGCAGAATGTAGAGTATAATATTCTCAGTTCCTTCGACAGAGTCCAATGGTAGATATGAATTGAACAGTACTCTAGCTTATGGAAGGACCGTTCAAAAGCCTGATAACTGAGGGGAACAAGCTGTTCCTGAGCCTGTTGGTATGCGCATTCAAGCTTCTGTTGTTTCGGTCCGATGGAAGCAGGAAATAGAAGGAATGACAAGGGTGGGACAAAGACTTTGATTATGTTGGCTGCTTTTCTGAGGCAGTGTGGTGTAGATGGAGTCCATGGTGAGAAATCTGATCTGTGTGATGGACTGGGCTACATCTGCAACTCTCTGCAATTCAATCAGCTGCCCTTTAAACGATTCCCCCATGCGAGATGTGGACAAACCCAATAACAACTGCTCCCAGTATACCCTCCCAACCTCGCGCCTAATAACAATGAAATTTGCTTTATTCTAATTTAGTAGCTTCCCTCAAGGTCCAGCCTTTTCCCTATTCAATGTAATCTTAAAACTCATGGTAAATGCTCTTCCACTGAAACACTAGGCTCGTTTCCCCACACACATTCCAGTATTTTAACACATGGAACTGCTGATAAGTTTTTTTTTAAAGACAGAATGTGCTAGATGGAACAAGTATGTTCTCTTGTGTTTAAGAAGGAACTGCAAATGCTGGAAAATCGAAGGTACACCAAAATGCTGGAGAAACTTAGCGGGTGTAGCACCATCTATGGAGCGAAGGAAATAGGCAACGTTTCGGGCCGAAACGCTTCTTCAGTCTGATGCTGCTGCACCTGCTGAATTTCTCCAGCATTTTTGTTTCAGTATGTTCCCTTCGCAGGTTGAATTATCCACATGCTGTTTCAAGAAATCCTATCAAACACACCTAAACAATTCTGCCTCAACCAAGCCTTTGGTACTCAGCAAGTTCCAGTCAATATTAGGAGAGTGAAAGTCACTCACTAGGACAATCCTGGTGCTTTGTCATCTTACAGCAATCCGTCTACAAATCTGTCCCTCCATCTCTTGCTTATTATTGGGGGGCCTATACTACAATTTAACAATCTAACTCTAACAATATAACGTATTACAGACCTCGATGGGAAATCATTGATAATCGACAGGAAAACAGCCACCACGTTCGTCAGGTTGCATGCTGCCGACTTCTCCAGTTTGACCGCCTTTACCGTCTGCCTCCGGGCAGCCTCAGAAGATAAGAAATCTTACAGTTTGCTCTCCTACGCAATAAAAGGTTCCTTCAACGAACTGCTGTTGTGGCAAAAGACAAAGTCACAATTTATCTTGTACTTATCAAAACAGGTAGCTGTCTTTAGCCTTCCAGAAATGAACTCTTTACTGAGACACATCTGTGTGACCTGGGAGTCTAAAGAGGGTGAGATAACAGTCTGGGTCAATGGGAGACGCAGTGCACGGAAGGTTGGTGGAAAGGGTCGGGTTGTGAGAGGGTCTGGTCAGTTTATTCTAGGTCAGGAGCAAGACTCAGTTGGTGGACGTTTTGACGCCAGTCAGTCCTTTGTCGGAGAGATAACTGATGTTCACCTGTGGGATCGTGTTCTACAACCCAATGAGATTGAGTTGATCAGTCAGGGTTGTTACAGAGATGGAGGGAACATCATTGACTGGGGATCAACAGCATTTACAACAAAAGGGAATGTCAAAATTAAAGACAATAATGATTGTACACTTTAAATGTTTTGGCTCCAAAGAGCTTTTAAATGTGCAGAGGGGAACACAATCTCCTCAAACTACTCTAGCTGAATATGACCTTGCATTGCGATCTTTCCTCTCTAAACCAGATCAGTAGCAGAAGTACTGATGTTGATTCCAGAATAAAGGGCTGTTTACGTTGGGGTAAGGGACAACTCACTGTCCATCCAGTTTCTCATCACCCTCACTGACAGTGTAATGGCTTCAAACTCAGTACACCAGAGTCGCGGCCATTCTCCGTCACACATTGAGAGAGGAACGGGGAGTGGGAAACCATGGTGGATGTCTACAGGGATCAGCAGGGTGTAAACCCCAGGGCACTGCCCCACACACCGACCCTTGACTGAAGCCCAGAGACTGCCCAGAACAGACAAGTCTACCATCGTTAACCAGACACCCCTCCTCATCCATTCTGCTGGAGCCCTTCCTCAAATCCCACCGGGAACAGTTGGGCATCCCAGTTAAAAGGTGCAGCAGTCCAGGGCATTTGGTGCCATCTCTCTGACACACACGTGTAGACAAGAAAGCATCAGGGACACGGGGGTGGTGGTGATGGGCAGACATGGACTGTGGGAAAGTCCCTGTGGTGGAGGCTGATCCTGTCTTATTTTAAATTGTGCTGATTGGAATTATTACTGTCTCTCTCTGTATTACCCTCTTGATTTCACATTGTTTGTTATGCCAAGGTTTGGAAAGCTCACTATGTGTTCTGTGCTTCCAGTGATTGTGTATTGAACAGTAACATTGCAGTTTTATCATCTTAATAAACGAGCATCAAAACAGAAAGGATCTTGTGTGTGAAATCTGTGTGTGTCAGGTCTCCAGTTAACACTCAGTGCATTATCAGTGTCCATCATTAAATTGACTCGTGACACAGCCCAGTGTGGAACTGATCTACTGACAATAAGATCACTTTAGTTTGAGAGACAATGAAACAACCCGGGTGAATGTGAATCTGTGGAGAACTGGGCCAAACTCTACTGGCTGGTGTCAAGTGTAGCGCTGAGGCCATTAGCACCCAGTAATCTCAGCCCTAAGACGCACCCGAGGTTCTGTGGTACCACCATTGCCGGGATCTCCAAATACACATCCTGCGGTCCACACTGAGGAAAACATTACTGCAACTGGCCTCATAAATCAAGGGAGTCTCTCCTCCAGCGGCCACGTGTTGCAGTGGGCCCCTGGCTGGCTGATCACAACTTGTAGATCACACACAAAGATAGAGCTATCAGCAATGCTCGCTTTCACCCTGCCCACCACATGCAATGTACACTCTGCACCCCCAAAGGGCAGACCCATCCCACCTCATCATCCCGCCTCGCTCTCCTCTTCCATCACAGTCTGATCCATCCTCAACCTCCCCAAAAGTTGGACCTTCCTCAAAGTGTCAGACCCACCACAGGACACCCATTCCGTGCCCACAGTGTAAGTGGGCAGACCCACCAGCTGTGGAGTCAGTGGTGACGCCCAGGACACTGATGGTGGAGGACTCGACAGTGGTAATGTCATTGATGGCACCATGTGTGTCTCTTCTCGCTCTTGTTGAACTTGCCCATTGTTTAGTTTTGTTTCGAGAAACTGCGCAGAAATTTCGACACACCGGGTCCGCGCCAACCAGCGATCCCCGCTCATTATCACTCACACTAGGGACAATTTTTACATGTTTACCAAGCCGACTAATCTACAAACCTGTATGTCTTTGGAGTGTGGGAGGAAACCGAAGATCTCGGAGAAAACCCATGAAGGTCATGGGTGGAACGTACGAACTCCATACAGACAGCACCCGTAGTCGGGATCAAACACGGGTCCCTGGCGCTGCATTCTCTGTAAGCACCAAATCTATCACAGCGCCACTGTGCCACCACGTCTGTGGTACCAATGTTACTGGTCACTCACCAACCCACACCTCAATGTAACCGAGGTCCAGTGATAGGTGGACATGGGTCAAGTCTTTTAGAATCACAATGAGAAGTTGTCAACAACGGCTGACAGAGATCATCTAATTCAGGGAATGCAGAGGAGAAGCCCCTGGGATCTGCTCCCCGAGACAAGTCAGTGAATGATAGTTGTAACATGCTGTAACTCAGTCAGATCTGTATTTAGTGTGGTCACCCCTCAATATGCAACCTTTCACCACAGGGCATGTAGAAATACATTTACACATCTGCACGATGACTGGATTCCTGAGAGCGTCTGATAGGTTTCCAAAAGTTTGATGCAAAATAAGAGAAATCAATCATTCAACATCTCTGGAAACAAATAATACTTGTGTAGGAATGAATTGCAGATGCTGTTTGAAATGGAAGGTAGACACAAACTGCTGGAGTAACTCAGCGGGGCAGGCCGCATCTCTGGAGAGAAGGAATGGGTGATGTTTCGGGTCGAGACCTTTCTTCAGACTACTGTTGGTGTGACTTCAGCTGGAGGTACACCAACAGGATTGGTTTCCCTCCACAGCAGTGTCTGAAATATAATGATGCAGCCCAGAGTTATCAGGCCGAGGACAAACATGGGATGTGAAATTACACACGCAAAGTGTTTGGCTCCAGCGGTGGGAACAGGACAAGCAAGGTAACACTGGGGAAGAGCTCCCCCTGATGTAGTAAGATGATAACTCCCACAGTGAGAGAAGACACAAAGTGCTGGAGTAGCTCAGCGTGTCAGGCAGCATCTCAGGAGAATACGGATAGGTGACATTTCTGGTAGGGACCCTTCTTCAGGCTGATCTGCTGAGATGCTTCCTGACCTGCAGAGCTATTTGAAAACACACACCTGTTTCTTCCCAGCTGTTACCAGACAACTGAATCATCCTACAATAACCAAGAGTCAAGAGAGTTTTTTTGTCATGTGGTCCAGATAGGAAAATGAAATTCTTACTTGCTGCAGCACAACAGAATATGTAAACATAATACAGAACAACAGATAAAGTTCAAAGTGTCTGTAAATGAGTTCCAGACTCAGTACATGATTCAATCACATCTTTAATCAGCACTGAAACCTATCAGCATGAAGGACGATTAGTTGTTAACACATCCTGGCTGGTCTGACTGTCCATGCTGGAAAATAGTGTTAGTATAAGTATTACGGTGGGGTGGAGTCAGAGATGCTGGCTGGTGTGCGATTGGTTAACATGCAACATCAATCTACATCCTTCCCCCCAAAGGTTAAGTTTGAAAGGGCACTCATGCCATGGGGTTAAACATAGAGTTAAACATACTCGCCATATCTGTCTGGTGGTCAACTAACGCGCCCCGAGAGCGTGCGGACCAAACCCTCCCCTCCCTCGCCTGAAATACGAGACGGAGAGCCTGGAGGCGAGAATGACGTGATGGAGGCTTGTGGTGACCGAAATGGGAAACATGCGGTGGGTGAGGCCCCGTGGTTAGTGGAGACCGCGCGACGTGGAGGGGTGCAAGGCATGCAGGGACGGGTGGGAGACATTGCAAAAGGTGGCTGGAACTGGAGCGGTGGAGCATAGGGACCAGCAGGCGGTGGTCGCGGCTCCCTCACAGAAAGCAGGTGTTGTCGACTTCTCCAGTACACCGCTCCCTCACAGTCAACCAGATACGACCGTGGCTCATCAGTCGGGTTGATAACAGTGCCCAGACGGGAATGTCCAGTTGAAGTTCGTAGGCGGACGACCTGACCAGGAAATAGAGGCTTGAGTGGTCTGCTGGAACTGTCGTATGACTGTTTCTGGATATCGTGCTACTCTTGTAGACGTTTCTGGATAGTGGCGGGCTTCAGCACCTGAGGAACCAGTTGCTGTTGTGCGATGAGTACCGGAGGCCTCGTCAATCTCGACATCAGTCGCTGTGCTGGCGATCCCAGGGTTCCGTCCCTGGCGACATTTCTGAGATTTAGGAGGTCGAGATAAACATCTGACTTTGAAATCTGTGCTCGCTCCAGCAAGTGTTTGGCGTTTCTGACAGCACGATCAGCGAGTCCATTACTCTGTGGATACTCGGGACTGCTCGTGATGTACTGGAAGTTCCATCGGTCTGCAAAAAGCTTGAACATGTGGCTGGTGAACTGCCGACCGTTGTCCGTTCACAGGCTAACGGGAGCGCCAAAGGTAGACAAGTGTCTTTTCAGCTTCTGGATGACCATCTCCGATGTGAGGGAGGTCAGTTGGTCCAGTTCAAACCGATTAGAAAAGGAGTCGACTAGAAGGAGATAGTGCTTCCCGCACCATTCGAAAATGTCTGCTGCCATCGACATCCAGGCCAGAGCTGGTGGAGGTTGTTGTAGAAGGGGCTGTCGCTGCTGATGAGGCGCAAGGCTGTTGCAAGCAGGGCAGGAGGCTACGCGGTCCCGGATGTAGCTGGCTATTCCCGGCCAGTAGAACAGGCTATGGACGCGTGCCAGTGTGGCGGGTGCCAGTGTGACCGCTGTGTGCCTCTTTGAAGTATACGTCTTGTAGCGATGAGGGTATCACTACCTTGTGACCTTTGACGACAACCCCATCCTGAACTACCAGTTCATCATGAACCTGGATGAAAGGCTGCACCTCTGTGGGCGTGTTGGATTGTCTGTCTGGCCAGCCTGTTTTGATGATGGAGGAGAGGATTTGAAGTGTATTGTCAGTGGTGGTGTGCGCGGCCAAGGTGCGCAGTTGCTTGCTGGAGACGAGATTGACACAGAGGACCGTGAAATGTTCCTGTTCATAGGGATGTTGTTCGCAAGATGCCCTAGGTGCACGGGAGAGAGTGTCAGCAACGTGCATGTCCTTGCCCTTGGTGTAGGTAATAGAGAAATCGTACCGCTGCAGCTGCATCATCATACGCTGCAAACGAGCTGGCGCGGCGTGGATGGGCTTGTTCAGGATTGTAACCAGTGGTTGGTGGTCCCTCTCGACCGTGAAGGTGTTGCCAAAGATGAAGTCATGGAATTTGGAGCAAGCAAAGACGACAGCCAACAGTTCCTTTTCGATTTGCGTGTAGTGCTGCTCCGTGTTGGTCATGGTGCGAGAGGCATACGAGACAGGTAGTAGAGTGCCCTCGGCAGATGGTTGCAAGCAGGCTGTGCCGAGCCCGAATTTCAAAGCATCGCAGGTGATCATTACCAGACGTTTCAGGTCGAAAAACATTAGAGTCGGTGCACTGGTGAGTTTGGACTTTAAGACATCGAAAGCAATCTGATGTTGCTGGAACCATGACCATGCTGTGTCCTTTTTCGTCAGCTTCCGCAGTGTGGAGCTTAGTTCGCTGAGGTTCTGAGCAAAGGTACTGCTGGCAAAGCCTCTTCAATCGGCTAGCCTGCCATAGCTTGGCATATTGCGTACAGTTCTGGTCTCCAAATCTGAGGAAGGACATTATTGCCATAGAGGGAGTGCAGAGAAGGTTCACCAGACTGATTCCTGGGATGTCAGGACTGTCATGAAGAAAGACTGGATTGACTCGGTTTATACTCTCTAGAATTTAGGAGATTGAGAGGGGATCTTATAGAAACTTACAAAAGTCTTAAGGGGTTGGACAGGCTAGATGCAGGAAGACTGTTCCCGATGTTGGGGAGGTCCAGGACAAGGGGTCACTGCTTAAGGATAAGGGGGAAATCCTTTAGGACCGAGATGAGAAGGACTTTTTTCACACAGAGAGTGGTGGGTCTCTGGAACTCTCTGCCACAGAGGGTAGTTGAGGCCAGTCCATTGGCTATATTTAAGAGGGAGTTAGATGTGGCCCTTGTGGCTAAGGGGATCAGAGGGTTTGGAGAGAAGTCAGGTACGGGATACTGAGTTGGATGATCAGCCATGATCATATTGAATGGCGGTGCAGGCTCGAAGGACCGAATGGCCTACTCCTGTACCTAATTTCTATGTTTCTATGTTTCTATCCCCATGAGCAGTCCTGAACAAAGGTACTGCTGGCACAACCTTTCCCATAGGCTGGCACTGCTATAACTTGGCATCCCCATGAAGCAGCCCTTCCCAAAGGTGCTGCTGGCACAGCCTCTGCAATAGGCTGACACTGCCATAAACTTTACTGTTGATCCAACTCCTGCTGAAGGAGTGTCTCTAAATTCATTCCCAGAGGTGAAACCTACCAAATCTTTCCTAATTACACTGACTATTTTTGTCAGCTGTCCCCATATCCTGAATTAAACCCCATTTCTTGGGGACCACTGTGGTCTGGGAACCGTATACACTTGGGTTTCTCCTCCACCGGGAACCCAGGCTGACCGTTCAGATTAGTTAAGCCCCATCCCCTAGGGACTACTGCAGTATGGAACCGCACTATTCTTGGGTACCCCTCCCCGGGAATCCAATGTGTGGAGTCACTGACCGTGTTATCAGTGACTCCGATCCCGAACCCGACATTCCCAGCTCTCCGCTTCCGCGGTCGGGCCAGGGTTTTCCCCCAAAGCCCTCGGCTGGTTCACTCGTCTGCCTCACGACTATCCCGCAAAAAACTAGGAGGTTCCTGCAGGAGACCGAGAACAGGTAAGAAATAGCACTTACCTGAAACTTTTTTAGACTTACCGTTGGAGGAGCTGCGCTGCTCCACAGTCGTCTGCACGAAAGCATCTGACGCAATGACGCACGAACGGCTGTACGGGGTTCTTCACGTAGTCACTCACGTGACTCCGAAGTAAAATAGACCAAATATACATAATAAATAAACAGATATAGTGCAATGGTAATAATAGACTGTTATTGTTCACAGCTTATTTGATGTTGTGTTTAATAGCTTGATGGCTGTGGGGAAGAAGCTGTTCCTGAACCTGGATGTTCCAGATTTCAGGCTCCTGTACATTCTTCCCGATGGCAACAGTGAGATGAGTGTGTGACCAGGATGGTGTGATGATGTTGGCAGCCTTTCTGAGGCAGCAACTACGATAGATCCCTTCAATGGTGGGGAGGTCAGAGCCGGTGACGGACTGGGCAGTGGTCACAACTTTCTACAGTCTTTTCCGCTCCTGGACGTTCAAGTTGCCGAACCAGGTCACGATGCAGCCAGTCAGCATGCTCTCTAGTGTGCACCTGTGGAAGTTTGAGAGAGTCTTCCTTGACAAACCAACTCTCTGTAATCTTCTCAGGAAGTAGAGGCGCTGATGTGTCTCCTTTATAATTGCATCAGTGTGCTGGGACCAGGAAAGATCTTCGAAAATATGCACGCCCAGGAATTTGAAGTTTTTGACCATTTCCACCATCAGTTGATGTAAATGGGATTGCGCGTCCCTATCTTACCCCTTCCAAGGTCCACAATGAGTTCCTTGGTTTTGCTGGTGTTGAAGGCCAGGTTGTTGTGCTGGCACCATTTGGTCAATCGGTCATCTCACTTCTATACTCTGACTCATCGCCATATATGATTCGTCCAACAACAGTGGTGCCGTCGGCGAACCTGATGACGGAATTTGCACTATGTCCGGAGTCATGAGTATAGAGTGAGTACAGCAGGGGGCTGAGCATGCAGCCTTGAGGTGCTCCCGTGCTGATTGTTATCTAGGATGACACATTTCCACCAATACAGACAGACAGTGCTATAGGACTATCTACATCGTGTAGCTGTAGTGACTCTCGGACTATCCTTGCACTTTACCTTGCACTAAACATTATTCCCTTATCATGTATCTAAACACTGTAAGTGGCTCGATTGCAATCATGTGTTGTCTATTTGCTGTACATATGACAATAAACTAAACTAGATGAGAATGCGTGAAGTAAGATTAGTAAATTGTCAGATGACACTGAAGTGGGTCGTATCTTAGATAGTGAAGATGGCTTTCAAACATGAAAACAGAATCTTGATCAGTGGGTAAGTGGTCCGTGTAATGGTTAATGGAGTGTGAGGTGTTGCATTTTAGGAAGTCAAACCAGCGCAGGACCTTGACAGTGAACGAAAGGCTCTGGGGAATGTTGTAGAGGAGAGGGATCTAGGAGAACAAGTACATAATTCCATGAAATTGGCATCACAGGTAGATAGTGTGGTCAAGAAAGCATTTGGTACGTTGGCCTTGATTAGTTAGAGTTTTGAGTTTTGAAGTTGGAATGTTATGTTACAGTTGTACAAGATGTTGTTGTGGCTGCATTTGGAATCATGTGTTCAGATTCGGTCACCCTGATATGGGTTCGATGTGCAGATAAGATTCATGAGGATGTTGCCAGCACTCAAGGGCCTGACATCTTAGACTTTAGACTTTAGAGATACAGTGCGGAAACACCAAACCCACCAAATCCACACCGACCAGTGATTACTCGATACACTAACACTATCTTCCACACTAGGGACACTTTTACAACTTACCAAAGCCAATTAACCTAGAAAGCGGTACATCTTTGGAGTGTGAGAGGAAACTGGAGCAATTGGAGAAAACGCACATGGTCACTGAAACGTACAAACTATGTACAAACAACGCAGTAATCAGGATCAAACGGGGCCTCTGGTGCTACAATGCAGTAACTCTACCGTTGTGCCACTGAACTATAGGGAGAAATTGGGTAGGCTAAGACTTTATTTCTTGTGGTCTAGGAGGATGAGGCATGTAGGTGTAGTGAATCATGAAGGGAATAATTTGGTGAATGCACAGAGTTTCTTACACAATGTAAGGTAATCAAGAACTAGAGGACATCGGATTAAGGTGAGAGGGGAAGGATTTATAGGAACCCGAGTAGAATCTTTTTCACACTGAGGATGGTGGGTTATATAGAATGATCTGCCAGAGGAAGTAGTTGAGGCAGGTACAATAACAATTCAGTAGATCATAAAATCATACAACATAGGGGATTAGGCCATTCGGCCCATTGATTCTGTTCTGCCATTTGATCATGGCTGATCTATTTGTGTCTATCATCCGCTTTGACACCCTTAAGGGCCTGTCCCACTTGGGTGACATTTGGGCGACATTTAGGCGACAGCCTGAAAAGAGGTCACACATGCAGTGACGCACAGTGCTTCCCTGTTGCCCCAGGATTTTGGAATATTGAAAATCCTGGGGCGACATTTGGGTGTCTCATCATGTCGTGCGTCCTTGTCACACGCTGACATATATCCTGTGGGTGACGCCCGGTTAGGGATAGGGTTGGGGTTAGGGACCACAAATGGGCTGTAAAATATTCTTCCTTCAATGCATGGATTTTAAACATTAATATATTAAAATTAATACAATAAAATCAATTGTGCAAATGAAAAGATGTCTGAGTCATTCAGTTTTATTTATAGATGTATTGGTCCGCTTCCAGTTCCGATCACCATATTTATAACCTTTCACAGGGATGGATTCAGTGAGTGTAGACTGAACTCCCACTCTCACACCTCCATCCCTCCTTCTCCACTCCCCCAACCCTTCTCCCCTCCCCTCTCCCCCCTCCTCGCCTTCTTCCCTTCCCCCCTCTTCCTCCCTTCTCCCCGCTCCACTCTTCTCCCCCTTATGCACTACCCACTCCCTTCACATTCCCTTCTTCCCCTCTCCATCCCTTCTCCCATTCTCCAGCCCCCCGCACACTTTTTCCGACGCCCCGCACCCATTTGTGGACCCAGCCTGCGACCAGCGATCCCCTGCACACTATCCCACACATGCTAGGGACAATTTATACAAACCTGTGCACCTTTAGAGTGCGGGAGGAAACCCAAACCCTAATCCTAGACCTAGCTTCGGCCTGCTCCTCATGGGAACAAAACTGTTGGCCATGAGTTAGTGGGATCTAGCTGTCACAGGCTGGGTCCACAAATCGGGGGCGCCCCCCTCTCCTCCCTTCTCCCCGCTCCACTCTTCTCCCCCTTATCAACTACCCCCTCCCCTCACATCCCCTTGTACCCCTCTCCCGCACACTATCCCACACATGCTAGGTACAATTTTACTTTGGAGTCATGTGAGTGACTACGTGAAGAAGCCTGCCAGCCCACATGCGCGTCAATTACATCTAACGCATGGCGCACCTACTAGCTGGCAGGCGCATCACTCCTCCAGTGGTAAGTTTCAAACCCTGCAGTTAAGTTTTGAACTTATTCCCAGGTGTATTTTTTGGTTGCATGAATCTATTTTACAGAGTTCCTGCTAGATACGAAAATCCGGAACGAAATCCAGATGGGCCGCGATACCCTCGCAAATAGGGGAGCCGCTGGGTGAGGAATTAGCTATGAGCATTAATTACCTCGCATCGCACCAGCTCCAGGAACAGGTAATGGTGGAAACATCTATGAAGTACCACACACCTGCTAATTGTGCTTCAGTAAACGTGCCGGCTGTGAACAGCTCTATCTGGGGTTACATCGGAGGCGGCATCAAAACCCAGGAGATGAAGCTCCAGAGAATCCTGAATTTACTGGCTTCAGGCATCAAGGCCTTCGCCAGGTCTGTGGATGGGGGTCCCTTGTCTAATGTGCAACAGGATGCCCTGGCATTAATGTGCAACACACATTTTGAAATGAACTGTTTTCGTAAAAATGCCATCCGACCTGCCCTGAACCCCAAGTTTGTTGGAACTATGCAGGGCCAGCAATGTACAGCAGCCAAATCTTTTGTTCAGAGAAGATCTGCCGAAGCAGGTCAAGAACCTGAATGATTGGAGCGAAAACTGTCGGGCTGATAAAGACCTCATCAACGAGCAAAGCTTCATCGTTGCGTCGGCAGCACCACTACGCTTCCATCAGCAGGAAGGTCAAACATTCTGGGCAGGTCTTTTTTAGGCCAAGGCCCAGGCTGGCCCTCATCGAAGATGCGCAGTTTGCGCACTCCATCAGCCCTACCCCCAAACCTCAGGGGCGGAAATAGAAAACATACATCCACCAGTAACCATGGAGGTAGGTGGGTCTGATTCTTTCTGGAATATAGGGTGTGCAGATCAGTTACAAGTTGGTGGGAGATTACACTTGTTTTGAATGAATGGTGTTGGATAACATCAGATCCGTTTATACTGCACAGTACACAAGGGTTCCAAATCAAATTCCTTCCCAATTCATTTTCCTCCCACACAGAATACACCAAACTGGATATTTGGTCATTTACAACAGGAAGGTTTGGATGTACAAGCTTAATTTCAATACACAAAAGGGGTAATTGAAAAGTCGAGTCATGAACCTCATGAATTTGTTCTAATATATTTACGACAAAAGAAGGATAGAGGATGCCGAATCATCCTTGATTTGACTCGACTTAACTCCTTTGTGCAGTTTAGACATTTTAAAATGGAAAACGTTGTTACTGCCAAACAACTGGTTTCCAAAGGATGTTATATGGCATGCACCAATCTTAAAAATGCATACTATTCGGTACCCATTCACTGGGATCACCGGAGATGTTTGAACTATAGCTGGATGGGGCAACTGTGGCAGTTAAAGCGTTGCCTAATGGGTTAACTTCAGGCCCCAGATTATTTACAAAATTATTGAAATTATTTCTTGGGCTATTACGAGCTCAAAATCATATTGTGGTGATATACTTGGATGAAATCCTAATTATAGGAAAAATCCTGAAATTAGCTAAATTAGCTGTTTCAACCACTAAACTCATGTTTGAGAGTTTGGGGTTTTCTAATCCATCCAGTTAAATCCAAGTTAATACCATCTAGAATTATTAATTATTTGGGATTTACCATTAACTCTATTCATATGTCTGTGACTCTGCCTTCGGGCAAGAGATTAGAATTAATAGAAGCCTGTAACAATCTTATTGTTAAGGAGCAACCTTCTATTTCAACTGTAGATAGTGTAATTGGAAAATTAGTGGCTGCTCTTCAGCTGCACAGTTTGGGCCTTTGCATTATCAAAATTTACAACGTGCAAAGGAGCAGGCACTCAAATACCATGCAGGTATTTTGGTCAACAAACCTTCAGTTATATTTACAAACTGATGCTAGTGCTCTAGGATGGGAAGCTTCTAATACCATCTCTAGCTGCAGTGGCAGATGGAATGTGCATGAGTCATCAATTCTTCAGTTACATGGTATTAACTGCTTAGAGTTGCTGGGAGCACTCTATGGGTTCAAGGCTCATTGTGGGAATATGCATCATCTGCATGTTCCGCTACAGATTGACAACACTACAGCGGTGGCATATATTAATCACATGGGTGGAATCAAATCAGTATCCTGTGATAATTTGGCTAACCTTATTTGGCACTGGTGTATTGCAAGAAGCATTTTGATTTCAGCTACCTACTCGCCAGGAAGGCTTAATATGGTAGCGGACACCAGGTCACGGAAATTAATGACAACACAGAATGGATGTTCGATCATAAAGTGTTTAACGACATTGTTGCTCGGTATGGAACACCAGACAGCATGGTAGCCAGACCCAGGGCAGTGGTGATGGCTGCATTCTCGCTACATTGGGGAGGAATGTTCTTCTAGGCATTTCCCTCAATTTTGCCTCATCAGTTGGTGCTTGCAAAAGACAAAAATCCAGCAAGACTCCATGTCAGGCATTTTGGTAGTGCCTGACTGGCCCACTTTTACTGGGAATGATATCAGAGCCTTGTATGACAAACGCAGCAATCTGCTGGTTCACCCCGTGACTGGGGAGGACCATCCACTGCATGATCAAATCAATTTGTTGGTTTGCAGACTCCGAGAAGACATTTCCTGGGTATCGGACTGTCAGATCGTACAGTGGACATGATCACTGCGGCCTGGAGAGATAGTACCAAGAAACTGTACATCCCCTATATCAAGAAATAGAAAGTGTTCTGTTACAGACCTACATATCATATGACACGGCATGTATAACAAATGTGTTGAAATTCCTCTCAAAACTAAATTTTTGAGTGCCTTAAATGGTGCCAGAAGTGCCTTGTTGTCATACTTGTTGCTGGGATCGGGACACCACTCTGTCGGGTCTCACCCACTGATATCCAGGTTTATGAAGGGTATCTTCAACTCAAATTCCCCCAGGCCCAGGTATTCGGAGAAATGGGATGTTAACGTGGTGCTGACGCTGCTTCACTGGTCTCCAGCTACATCTCTGTCCTTGGTCAAACTCACTTACAAAGTGGTTATGCTCATGGCGCTGGTTTCAGCACAACGGGTCCAGTCGTTGCATAAGCTGCGACTGGACAGGATGGTTACATCTGCAAATAATATTACATTTTATGTTTATGACTTAGTCAAACAGATTAGACCAGGGGCGTCCAGTCTCAGTTTTCATGGCATACCCCATGGACCTTTGGTTTTGTGTGGTCACACATCTACAACAGTACATTAAGATCACCAAGCGCCTTAGAGGCTCTGAACTAGCAATGGTTGTTAGTTACAATAAACCTCATAAGAAGGTATCAGCACAGACCATCTCCAGGTGGTTAAATTGGGTTCTGGCTTGTGCAGGAGTGGATACTGATGTTTTCAAATCTCACTCCACCAGGGCTGCAACAACATCAGCAGCGAGTGTAATGGACATTCTGCTGGACCATATCCTAGTGGCTGCAGGATAGTCAAATGAGCGAACTTCCAAACATTTTTTAACAAACCCATTGCCAAACCGGGGGTATTTGCCAACCCTATTTTTAGGTTCTGTTTTATAGTTTCCTCCTGGATGAGAGGGGTTACTATTATTTTCATTTGCTCATTATAAAACATCAGCATGCTTTAAATCTATGTCATGTGTGAATGCATTATTAATTTTCACTCATCCTTGGTCAACGGCATGAAATCACAGAGCTTTGAAATCTTCACGTAGTCACTCACGTGACTCCGAAGTTAAATAGTAAGATTAAATGAGAACTTACCAGTTTGAAGTTTGATCTTTATTTTATGAGGAGTTACGATGAGGGCTTATGTGCCCTCTACTCCCAACCCTCTTCTCATAAGGGTCATGTGGTAGTTCTAGTTACTTGAATCTTCTTATGTTCAGTCCAACAACTGATATCTGTGATTTCACACCGCTGCTTTGAAGGTTGACGTGCATGCGGGCTGGCGGGCTTCTTCACGTAATCCCTCATCGTAACTCCTCATAAAATAAAGATCAAACTTCAAACTGGTAAGTTCTTATTTAACCTTACTAATTATACTTATACCAAGCCTATCAACCTAGAGTTATGGTTAGGGTTATGGTTACGGATAGGGTTAGGACTCAGGTTGGGGCTAGGGTTAGGGTTATATTTAGGGTTATGGCTATGGCTGGGTTTAGGGTTAGGGTTTGGATTTCCTCCTGCACTCCAAAGGCGCACAGGTTTGTATAAATGATCCCTAGCGTGTGTGGAATAGTGTGCGGGGGTTCGCTGGTCGCAGGCTGGGTCCACAAATGGGAGGGCATCGGGGGAAGTTGGCGGGGGGGGGGGGTGGAGAATAGGAGAAGGGAGGGAGAAGGGGATGTGAGGGGAGGGGGTAGTGGATAAGGGGGAGAAGAGTGGAGCAGGGAGAAGGGAGGATGAGGGGGGGAGGAATGAAGAGGGGGAGAGGGGAGTTCAGTCTGCACTCACTGAATCCATCCCTGTGAAAAGTTGTAGAGACGGTGATTGGATCTGGAAGCGGACCAATACATTTATAAATAAAACAGAATGGCTTTTAAATCTTCTTTTTAAAAATATGTATTTTTTACTAAAATCAAACACGTATTATGGTAAAAACATTTTATGTGTATCAATCATACATTATTAATATTATCAATTGAGGATTCATTCTGCTTCTATTTTTTGTTTTATATAGATAGAAAGTAAGAAAGAGAGAAAGGAAAAACCCCATAAATGTCAAGATAAAAAAAAGAATGGAATGATTTACTAATAACACATCATTGAAGATGGGTTTGAAGATTATAAAGTATAACTTTTCATCTAATTTTCAGTTAGGTTCCCATGCCGAACCAATCTACCCTTTCAAATAATCGATGAATGGAGACCATATTCTAACAAAACGTTCTTGTTTGTCCATTATGACAAATCTGATTCTTTCCAGGTGTGGGGTCTCCGACATTTCCATAATACACATTTTAATTGTGGGGGTTATAGGACCTTTCCAAAATTTTAATATTAATATCTTCCCAGTTATTATACTGTGGTCTAGAAGGTTTCTTTGGCTTGTTGTGAGTGTTGGACCTTGTTCTGATATTCCAAGTATTATTAGTTTTGAGTCAGGATCCAATTCAGTATTAACAACTTCAGAAATGATTCTAAAAATATCAATCCAGAAATTTTTGACTTTTATACAATTTGCTAAAGTATGTATTAAGTTAGCCTCTAGATGCTGACATTTATCGCAGCTTGAAGAGATATGTGGGAAAATTCTATTTAGTTTTACTTTAGAGTAGTGTAATCTGTGTAATACTTTAAATTGTATTAAAGCATGTCTGGCATTTAACGAACATTGATGTGTATATTGTAGACTTTTTTCCCAAATATCTTTCGTTATAGGTTGGCCTAATTCATTTTCCCATGTATGTCTATATGGTTCCGTTGATGGGATCTTGCTATCTAAAATGGTATTATAAATATAAGTTGTTAATTTTTCTGTATTAGGATATTTATTCCAGCATTCATCAAGGATTTCTGGTTCCCTACTCCTATAATCTTGTGTATTAGATTTAACATAAATCTCTAAGTTGTAGATATCTATAAAAATTATTTGAGTGTAATCCATAAATCTGTTGTAACTCCTGAAATGAAAGAAATGTGCCATTCTTATAAAGATGACCCATCTTTTTAATTCCGTAATTTTTCCATTGTGTGAAACCTTTATCCAGTATGGAAGGTTTGAATTAGGGATTGTTTACAATGGGGAGGAAGAGTGATATATTATCCAATTTTAAAGCCTTTTTTAATTGTTTCCAGATTCGTATACCACTATGTATTATAGGGTTTTCCCTATAGGTTTTTTGGTGCCATTTTGTGGATGCAAACATAATCGAACCGATTTCAAAAGATAAACAATTTTATTTTTCCATCCTTAACCAGTCTGGTTGCTGATCCATTTCTTCCAGCCAGAAATTCATGTTTTTAATATGGCCTGCCCAAAAATAAAACAGAAAATTTGGTAAAGCTAAACCTCCATTAGTCATTGATTTGCATAAATGTTATTTGCTTATTCTATGATTCTTATAATCCCAAATGAAACTTGTAACAGTGGAGTCGACATAAAAAAAAAAATTGGGATATATATCAGGATTGACTGAAATAAGTACAGTAATTGCGGCAAAGGGATCATTTTTATAACATTAATTCTACCAAACATTGAAATGGGGAGTGATCCCATTCAGTATTTTTCGAATACTGAATATTCTTATTTAGTTTATTCAGCAAAGGTGGAAAGTTTTTTTTAAAAAAATATTTTTATTAGAAGCAATGCATGTTACCAATGATATAACAGTTTTTTAAATACACATTTAACTTGTTTCAAGAGTTATACAAATATTACAAAATGATTTATGTAAGCTTCTATTTTTTTTTAGAAAGCACAGAAGTAAAAGAATAGGTGTATAATCAAGGTAGATGGAGATTAAATAATATTGATTATAATTAAATAAGAAAAATAAAATTAAAAAAACAAACACAAAAAAAAACAAAAAATAAAAACAAAACAATAAAAATAAAAAATAAAAATAATACAAGCAAACAATTATTATATAATAAAAAAAGATTAAAATATACACCTTAACAATGAATGGAACAATTTCACATAACAATATCTATAGAGACGTGTATACAAATCTCAAAATAGATCATTTCATCTAATCCTACAACTGGGTATTTGTTGAATTATAATGCCGAGCTCAGATACCCATTTAAATAGTCAGTGAATGGAGACCATATTTGTTCAAAAAATTCATATTTGTCTATTAGGACAAACCTGATTCTCTGCAAATTTCCACTGTCCACATTTTAATTGTGGGGGATAATGTTCCCTTCCAGAATTTTAATATTATTTTTTTTCCAATTATCAAACAGTAATCAAGGAAATTTCTTTGACTTACTGTTAATATTAGGTTTGAAACCGAAACTCCTAATATTATTAGCTTTGGGTCGGGATCCAATTTGATTTTAAGAACTACAGAAATGATTTTAAAAATATTGGTCCAATAACTATTAAGTTTTATACATGTTACACAACTATGCGTTCAATTAGCTTCTGAATTCTGACATTTATCACAAATAGAGGAGATGTTAGGAAAAATTCTATTTAATTTTGTTTTTGAATAATGTAATCTATGTAATACTATGAATTGTTTCAAGGTATGTCTGACATTTAACGAACAACGATGTATACGTTGCAGACATTCTTCCCAAATATTTTTCATTATAGATAAGCCTGTTTCATTTTCCCATAATTGGCACTATGATTCTGTTGTTGGAAATTCCCTATCCAAAAGAGTATTATATATATATGCTATTAGTTTTTCTGTATTTGGGTGCTTGTTATACGATTCATCCAGTAATCCTGGTTCTCTATTTTTATAGTCTTGCATGTTTGACTTAATATAGTCTCTGATTTGTAAATACCTAAACAAGTTATTTTGATGCAATCCTTGAAATGAGAGAAATTTTCCTTTCCTGTAAAGGTGTTCTCTCCTTATAATTCCTAAATTTTTCCATTGTCTAAACCCCCTATCCAATATAGAGGGTTTAAATAAAGGATTATTCATAATTGGTAAGCAATGCGACATATTATCCAAATGTAGAGTCTTGACTATTTGTTTCCAAATACGTCTATTGCTATAAATTATAGGGTTTTCTCTATAAATTTTTTTTTGTACTTCCCTTGGAGCAAAGAGAATCGAACTTATATCAAAATGTAAACGGTCTTCCTTTTCCATCTTTAGCCAAGCTGGTTCCTGATCCATATTTACCAACCAAAAATTCATATTCTTAATCTGAGCCGCCCAAAAATAATATAAGAAATTAGGCAATGCTAATCCTCCATTTATCTTAGATTTGCATAAATGTTTTTTACTTATTCTATGACTTTTATAATCCCAAATAAAGCTATTAACAATAGAATCGATTTTTTAAAAAAAGGTTTTAGAGAGGTATAAAGGAATAGATTGAAATAAATATAATAATTGTGGTAGAAAAATCATTTTTAAAGCATTTATTCTGCCGATCATTGATATTGGTAGTGTTTTCCAATATAGGATATTCTTTTTTAGTTCGTTCAATAATTGTGGATAATTTGATTTGAATAAAGAATTATAAGATTTAGATACATGAATTCCTAGATATTTAATTTTGTCCGTAACTATTTTCAATGGGAATTGTTGTAATATATGTGATTTTATTCCAGTTATAGGCATAATTTCACTTTTATTCCAATTAATTCTATATCCTGAAAATGTACCAAATTTAGTTATAACATTAAGTAGATTAGGAATACTAATCTCCAGTTTCGTAATATATATTAAAACATCGTCTGCATATAAAGATATTTTATTCGTTGTGGTATTGGTATTATATCCATATATTTCTGGGTCTGATCTAATCTTTTCGGCTAATGGTTCTATTGCAAGAGCAAATAATAAAGGTGATAACGGACATCCTTGTCTACAACCCCTAAAGAGATTACATTTAGCTGATAACATTTGATTTGTTAATATTCTTGCTGTTGGGTTAGAATATAAAATTTTAACCCATTTACAAAATCTATCCCCTAGTTGAAATTTCTGCATTATCTTAAATAAGTAAGGCCATTCAACCTGATCGAATGCTTTTTCCGCATCAAGAGATATAACAGCTAATTCAATATCATTAACTCTTTTTGAATATATGATATTGAATAGACATCTCAAGTTATAAGTGGAATAACATTTGGGAATAAAGCCTGTTTGATCATGATGTATTAATTTATTAATCACTAAACTTAATCTTTGAGATAACATTTTTGTTAATATTTTTTGATCAGTATTTAGAAGAGCAATTGCTCTATATGATCCAGAATCTTCCAGATCCTTATCTACTTTAGGAATGAGTGTAATTGTGGACTCATTTAGAGTTTCTGGTAATTTTCCTTGTTCGTAGGTGTATTTATATATTGTTTGTAAAAGTGGGGAAATCAAATCATGAAACTTCTTATAAAATTCAATACCTAGACCATCGGGTCCAGCAGCTTTTCCAATTTTCAACAATCTGATTGATTCCTCAATGTCTTTTACTGATATTTCAGCATCTAACAAGTCTCTTACTTCCTGATCCAAGCCTTTAATATGACATTCATGTAGGAATGTTTCCATTCCATCAGGTTGACCCGTCAATTTAGTTGAATAAAGTTTTTGATAGTAATGCAGAAATCTGTCATTAATATCTTTTGATAAAGTTAGTATTTCTCCTTGTTCAAATCTGATTTTATACATCATTTTTCTTTAATCTAATTTTCTAAGTTGGTGTGACAAAAGTTTTGTGGTTTATCCCCGAATTCAAAGTATACTTGTTTAGTCTGTTGAAAAAGTTTAATAACATAATTTGAGTATATTTGATTTAGCTTATATTTTAATATTGTCATTTTATTATATATCACCCTAGATGGGGATATTGCATTTTCAATATCTAATTGCTTTATTTAGTTTTCCAACGTTTGTTGAGTCTTTCGGTTTTCCTTATTAAAGTGTGCTTGCGTGGATATTATAGCACCACGCATAAAGGCTTTAAATGTGTCCCAAAGAAGTGACAAAGAAATTCCAGGTTTGTCATTAGTCTCAAAAAATAATTTAATCTGTTTTACCAGATAATTATAACAAGCCTTATCATTTAAAATTTGAAGGTTGAGTCTCCATTGGGAGTATTTATTAGTTATACCCTTTAGTTTTATCTTAAATGTTAATGGTGCATGATCCGAAATAATAATATTATGATATTTTGAATCATATGTGAATGGAATTAACTTTGAATCTATTAAAAAATAATCTATCCTTGGGTAGGTTCCAAATACTGGAGAGTAAAATGAGTATTCCCGACCAGAGGGATTATCCGTTCTCCAGACATCCTTAACATTTACGGTGTTAATAAAAACATTTATGAGTTCACTTGATTTAGATTTAGATTTAGCTTTCCTTTTAGTTGATGATCTATCTAGATAATTATCTAAAGTACAATTTAAATCA
Source organism: Raja brachyura (assembly GCA_963514005.1). The sequence continues at coordinate 12,910,704 of OY740809.1, read as the reverse complement.
CCCCGATTATTAGATTATGTTGTGTACCTATAGGAATAGTATTAAATATTTTCTTAAAAAACAACGGATTATCGAAGTTTGGTCCATATATATTCATAAGAACGACTTTCTTTGAATATAATTCACCCGTAATTATTATATATCTACCCTCAGTATCTTCTATTATTGAGCTGTGTTCAAATGGAATGCCTTTACAAATAAGTATTGCAACTCCTCTAGACTTATGTGTAAATGAAGAATGAAACACTGTAGAAATCCATTTTGCTGGTAGTCTATGTTGCGCTTTCTTTTTAAGGTGTATCTCTTGAAGAAAAATTATATCGGTTTTAAGTCTATTTAACCAAGCCAAAACCTTACCTCTTTTAATTGGTTCATTAATTCCCTTTACGTTCCAACTGCAGAAGGTGATTCCATCACCCCCAGTTTTCATATTATTGTCTTGCCTTTGTTATTAAGGTGGGTTATAATGGAGTAAATGTCTCAGCATATATATCCCAATCTCATACCCATGCTTCAGATCGATGAATTTTAATACTTGTAACTCTATCTTACATACATATCTCTTCAAACCAACTGTATAATACCATTCATAACTATAATAATATAGTACTTTATAAAAATAATATAATATGAAATAGAAATAAATAGAAATAAAAGAAGTTAGTGGTGTAAGTGGTGTGCAGAAAAAAAAGGGTGACTACAACTATATTTAGTGTAGTTAGTGTAAGTCACACTAGCGTGGCTATTAATCTACTGACTTCCGTTGTTAAAAAAAAGATGTCAATGGTTCCAGCTCCATATTTGCCTTAAGGGCTATATATAAAGGTGTTCATTTAAATGCTTGATATTGCTTCATTATTTTGACTACTACTGTCGATTTTTACTATTTTAGGATGACATGCGGTTTAAGTGATAGTTAATACTAAACTATTTCTATTATATATTATTTTTTTATTAGTAATCTATCAAACCATCCTTAACCAGTGAATTTAAAAGTCCGTTATTCTTCCTCCTTCTCTATGGATAATCAATACCATCAGGTAGGTATTAGAAATAGTTCAAGTTCACTATTCTTCATCCGTAGCATCTTCTTCTTCCATTGCTTCTTCCTCTTCCAGTTTCTTCTCGATGTTAAGAGCAAATTCAAGTGCTTCTATATGCTTGATGAAGTGATGCTCCTTGTTATCGTAGGTCACTCTTAATGTAGCAGGATACATCAGGCCGTATCTCAGACCCCTTATATTCTTCAGGATGCCTCATGTTTCTGTAAATAAAGCTCTTCTCTTGGCCACTTCCTTAGAGTAATCTCTGAATATGCTGATCTTATATCCATCGTGGTTAAGGTTTTTCTTACGAATTATTATCTTCATCATATCTTCCAAGACGTGATCATAAACCACTTTCACAATCAATTGTCTTGGGGGTAAGCCCTTCTTCGGGAGTCGTCTCAGTGCCCTGTGCGCTCGACCAAGCAGGGGTTCTTGATCCAAATTCAAAACTGTTTTTAAAAGTTTTGCAGCAAATTCTCAAGGATCCTGATCTCCCTCTCTGCCTTCACGCACTCCAACAATACGCAAGTTCTGGCGCCTTTGACGTCCCTCCAAGTCAATACATTTCTCAGTTATTTTGTTTAATAATTCTGATAAACGTTTGTTCTCGGAGAGAAGTTTCTCATTCGTCTTGGCACTTGAATCGGCAATACTAGTCAGTTCCTTTATTACCTCGTGTTGTTGATCAAGTGACCTTGAAAATAGGTTCCAGCTTGGAATCAACCACTGACTCCATCCCATCAACTTTTACATCAGATTTACATCATCCATCTGCTGTTGCAGAGCAGCATCCACCCTTGTTTTCCAGTTCTTACTGTGATTATGACTTCTTTTTTTAATTCATCTTTTATTTGTTCTTTAAACAATTGGATGTCTGCTCTAAGGATCTTTAAATCTTCTTTATACTCTTTTTTCTTTTTTTTCAGCTCACCCATAATAGTAGTTTTAAGATCTTCCATCTCGAATTTCCTCCTTGAAATGTCTTCCTGGGAGGCAGTCAAACTCGAGGCTCCAATCGGGCCTACTTCTGATTTCAGTGCAGTTTTTTTCTCTCGGGGGGGGGGGGTGGTTCATTGAATCGACATGCCGTCGGTAAAGTTGCGCGCCTGATGACGTCACACACCTATGTAAAGCTGCCGGTGCCGTTCTCACCCATTCTCCTCTGGTAAGTAACTTTAAATCACCCCGTTTTTCCCGTTTTTAATTCAATTTTTAAGGAGCTGGTTGGCACGAGTTCCACCTACTCCATAGCGCCACCAGAAAGTTTAATTTAAATAAAGAAGTATATGTCTTAGTTACATAAATTCCTAAATATTTAAATTTTCCTCAACTATTTTAAAAGGGGATTGTTGTACTGTATGTAAATTGAGTTCTGTTATTGGCATGATTTCACTTTTATTCAAATTAATTCTATATCCTGAAAACTGACCAAATTGAGTTATTAGATATAATAGGTTTGGAATACTGGTTTCTGGCTTTATAATATATAGTAATACATTATCTGCATATAAGGAGATTTTATTCATTGTGTCTTTAGTATTATACCCATGTATTTTTAGGATGAGCTCTGACATTTTCTGTTAATGGTTCAATTGCAAGAGCGAATAATAATGGGGATAGCGGGCATGCTTGTCTACAACCTCTGGAAAGGTTAAATTTAGTTGCTAACATTTGGTTTGTTGGTATTCTAGCTGTTGGGTTAGAATATAAACGTTTAAACCATGTACAGTACTTCTCTCCCAATTGAAGTTTTTCCATCACCGAAAAGGTATATGACCATTCTACCTGATCAAATGCTTTTTCAGCATCTAGTGAAATATTTGGTAGGTCTGCGTTAGCAAATCTATTTGAGTATATAATATTAAATAGTCGCCTCAAATTGTAAAATGAATAATGTTTTGGAATAAAACCTGTTTGGTCGGGGTGTATTAATTTGTTAATCGCTGAACTCAATCTATGAGATAGGATTTTAGTTAATATTTTCTGATCAGTATTTAAGAGAGCTATTGCTCTATATGTACCTGGGTCTTCCAGATCCTTATCAGTTATCAGTATGAGTATTATTGTAGATTTGTTTAAAGTTTCTGGGCATTTCTGTTGAGTATAAACGTGTTTATACAGTGTCTGTAAACGTGGGGAAATCAGATCATAATTTTTAAAATAAAATTCAGAGCTTAGGCCATCAGGGCCTGCTGTCTTTCTATTTTTTAAAGATCTAATTGACTCATCAATATGTTTTATCGTTATTTCAGCACCTTGTAGTTCTCGCTCATGCAAATTTAAACCCGTAAGATTACATTTCTGTAAAAATGCTTCCATTCCTGTTGATTGTTCTGTCACTTTAGTTGAGTAAAGTTTTTGATAGTATTGTGAAAATCTGTCATTAATATCTTTGGGTAGTGTTAATATTTCTCCCTTGTCTGATCTAATTTTATAAAAAAAAAATTTCCCCCGTCTCAGACATCTTTTCATTTGCACAATTAATTTTATTGTAATAATTTTAATATATTAATATATTAATGTTTAAAATCCATGCATTAAAGGAAGAATATTTTACAGCTTCAAACCTAACCGGGCATCACCCGCATGACAGCACACGTCAGCGTGTATGTTGTGCAACTTGACGGTTTTACGGGCGTCAGTCACTGACGCTCCACAGTCGCCCAAATGTTGCCCAAGTGGGACAGGGCCTTTATTAGTCAAGAACATATCAATCTCCACTTTAAAAATACCCATTGACGGTCTCCACAGCCATCTGTGGCACTGAATTCCACAAATTCATCACACTCAGGATAAAGAATTTCCTCCTCATTTCAACTCTTTGGACTGTCATTTTATTCTGAGGCTGTGCCCTCTGGTCCTAGATTCTTGCAGTCTATCCACTCTATCTAGGCCTTTTATTATTTGATAGGTTTCAATTAGATCTTGCCTCACCGTTCTAAACTCGATTAAGTAAGACCCAGAGTCATCTAACACTCTTAATACATTAAACTAATCATCCCTGGGATCATTCTTATAAACCTCCTCTGGACCCCCTCCAATGCCAGCACATCCCTCCACAGATATGAGTCCCAAAGTTCCTCACAATATTCCAAATGTATGAAGGCTCTCAGGATGTGCAATGGAGCCGACCCGCCCAGGAGACACGATAGGCAGACAAAGGAAGACCCGATGGGCAACAGCCTGTAGGGAGAAGCTGAGATGCTGCCAAGCTAAGACCCGAAGACCGAAGAGCTGAGGAGGAGGGAGCTGCTGGTGTTGATGAACATGAGGACTGGGAGATATCAGAGGGACTGGGGTATTGCCTCCACAGCCTTCAAGGTCGGCTGCAGGAGGCATCACAAAGGTAGTCGGATGAGGAGTGGGCTGAGCCAGACAAGGGTCATTCCTACAAGAATGTCAAATTAATAGTTTAGATCAGGAAGGTAGACACTTGTTAAATGCTGAAATATCAGTAAAAGATATTGAAGAATCAATTGGTTCGTTAAAGAATGGAAAAGCTGCGGGCCCCGACGGCCTGAGTGCAGAATTTTATAAAAAATTTCAAGATCTGATTTCCCCAAGATTACATACAGTGTATAGATATGCATATGAACAAGGAAAATTACCAGAATCTTTAAATGAATCCACAATTACACTCATTCCTAAGGTAGACAAGGATTTGGAAGATCCTGGATCATATAGAGCGATTGCCCTTCTAAATACAGACCAAAAAATATTAACTAAAGTTTATCTCGGAGATTAAGTCTGGTGATCTCTAAATTAATACATTATGATCAAACAGGTTTTATTCCAAAACGCTATTCATCCCATAATCTTAGATGCTTGTTTAATATTATATATTCAAAAAGAGTATGGGACACGGAATTAGCGGTTTTTCTCGTTAGACGCAGAAAAAGCATTCGATCAGGTGGAATGGTTATATTTATTTAATATAATGGAAAAGTTTCAATTGGGGGATAGATTTTGTAAATGGGTAAGAATTCTATATTTGAATCCTACTGCAAGAATTTTAACTAATCAAATACTATCAGCTAAATTTAAGCTCTCTAGGGGATGCAGACAGGGATGTCCGTTATCGCCTTTATTATTTGCTTTGCTGATAGAGCCTTTGGCGGAAAGAATTAGATCTGAACCTGAAATATATGGTTATAATACTGATACAACAACTAATAAAATATCTTTATATGCAGATGATGTTTTGATTTATATTACAAAACCGGAAATTAGTATTCCTAAGCTGTTTAATGTTATAAATAAATTTAGCACATTTTCTGGATATAGGATTAATTGGAACAAAAGTGATATTATGCCTATAACTGGAATAAATTTAAATATACTACAACTATATCCACTAAAAATAGTTACAGACAAATTTAAATATTTAGGAATTAATGTATCTAAATCCTATAACTCATTAATTAAATCTAATTATCCTCAACTACTAGATAAACTTAGAAAAAATATTTTATATTGGAAAACACTTCCTATATCTATGATTGGTAGAATAAATGCTATAAAGATGGTTTTTCTACCACAATTGTTATATTTGTTTCAGGCTATTCCTTTTTTTCTCCCGAAAACCTTTTAAAAAAAATTGATAATATTGTTAATAGTTTTATCTGGGACTATAACAATCATAGAATAAGTAAAAAACATTTATATAAATCTAAGATAAATGGAGGATTAGCACTCCCAAATTTCTTATATTATTTCTGGGCAGTCCAGATTAAGAATATGAATTTCTGGTGGGTAAATATGGATCATGAACCAATGTGGTTAAAGATGGAAAAGGAAGACTGTTTACCTTTTAACGTAGGTTCGATTCTCTTTGCCCCAAAGGAAGTACAAAATTTTTTTTATAGGAACAACCCTATAATTTATAATAATAGACGCATTTGGAAACAAATTGTTAAGACTTTACATTTAGATAATCTTTCACTTAGACTACCAATTATGAATAACCCATTATTTAAACCCTCTACATTAGATGGGGGGTTTAGACATTGGGACGATTTAGGAATTAAAAGGATAGAGCACCTTTATAGAAAAGGAAAATTTCTTTTATTTCAGGAGTTACAAGATATCTACGGATTGTCTTCTCAACACTTGTTTAGGTATTTACAAATTAGAGATTATATTAAATCTAATACACAAGATTATAAAAATAAAGAACCAGGATTATTAGATGAACTGTTTAACTTGCACCCAAATACAGAAAAATTAATAGCTTATATATATAACATTATTTTGGATAAGGAGAATCCAATAACTGAAACATATCGTCAAGCATGGGAAAATGAAATTGGATTATCTATAACAAAAGAAAATTGGGAAGAAAGTTTACAACGAATACATCGGTGTTCGTTAAATGCTAGACATACATTGATACAATTTAAAGTATTATATAGATTACATTATTCGAAAACTAAATTAAATAGTATCGTTCCCAATCTCTCCTCTATTTGTGATAAATGTAAGAATTTAGAAGCAAATTTAATACATAGTTTTGTTACATGCCCCAAATTGAATTATTACTGGACAGAAATTTTTAAAGTTATTTCTGAAGTTCTTAAAGTTAGATTGGACCCTGACCCAAAGTTAATAATATTTGGAATTCCGGATTCAAATTTGGTACTTACAGTAAATCAAAGAAATTTCTTTGATTACTGTTTGATATTAGGGGAAAAAATCATACTGAAATTTTGGAAGGGAACATTATCCCCCACAATTAAAATGTGGGCAGCAGAGATGTTGGAGACGTTACATTTGGAAAGAATTAGATTTGTCCTATTGGATTTGAGGAAAATAATTTATTTTCATACTAGGATTAATATGCGTGTCTCTATTGATATTATTATTTGTAATAGTTTTATTTACAATATATGTTGTTGTTTTTCATATATATATATATATATATATATATATATAATATTTTTTCACCTTTTTGTTTGTGGTTTTTGTTTTTTTTCTCTCTTTTTTTTTCCTTTTCTCTTTTTTCTTATATATAATCAAATTATTATTTAATCACATCTTTATTGATTTATAACTGCTCTATTCTTTTTCTATCTTTATTTCCAAAAAAATAGAAGATAATAATTATCAATGTGTTATTTGTATAAATATTGTATTAAGCTGATGTTTGTAAATTTGTTTTAAACATTGTAAACTGGTTACTTCTAATAAAAAAATATTAAAAAAAAGAAAAAAGAACATGAGGACTGGGGAGATAGCAGAGGGACTGGGTTATTGCCTCCACAGCCTTCAAGGTCGGCTGCAGGAGGCATCACAAAGGTAGTCGGATGAGGAGTGGGCTGAGCCAGACAAGGGTGATGGAACGGGCCCTGCAGTAGCCTGGGGCTTACTTGGATCAGGAACCACTCCAGTCCATTGAACGCATGGACTGGACTTTGGACCTTTCGTAAATGGCGTCAAAATATGACACTTTGTGCATGCGTGATCTATGCAAAAAGGTTTTCACTGTGCAGTGCACATGTGACCATAAAGCACCAGTGAACCATTGAACCACTGAAAAGCGGTCTGAGCAGTGCCATATAAAGCCTCAGCATTACATTATTGCTTTTATATTCTAGTCCTCTCGAACGACTCAGCCTGCACAATTGGACTTGCATCAGCACTCCCAATTCATTTGCACTTTTGATTTCTGAATGCCTTTAGCTTTTCTACCATAGTGCATGACCATACACTTTGCTATGCTGTATTTCATTTGCCACTTATTTGCCCACTCTCCCAATCTGACTGGATCCTTCTTCAGACTCCCTACTTCATCTACATTACCTGCCCATCCACCTATCTGCATATCATCGGCAAACCTAGCCATAAAACCATCCATTCCATCTTCCAGATCATTAACATGAAACATGAAAAGTAGCGGATCCTACACTGACCACTATAGAGCACTACTAGTCACCAGCAGCCAACCGCAAAAATCCCCCTTCATTCCCACTCATTGCCTTCTTCCAGTCAGCCGATCCTCTATCCATGCTAGTAACTTGCCTCTAATACCATGGGCTCTCCAATTGTTTAGCAGCCTCACTTGCAGCACCTTACCAAAGGCCTTCTGACAAACCCAGTAAACAACATCCACTGACTCTCCTTTGTCTAACATGCTTGTTTTCTCCTCAACAAACTCTAGCAGATTTGTGGGGCAAGATCTCCCCTTAACAAAACTATGCTGACTTTATCCAACACTCTAATTTTTCTGCTGCCTCCAATGTAATCCCATCACCAGTCACTTCTCCCAACCCTCACCCCTTTCTGCCTTCTGCAGAGACAGGTCCCTCCATAACTCCTTGATTCACTCATTCCTTCCCACCCAAAACACCCCCTCTCCAGGTACTTTCCCCTACAACAACAGGAGATGTAACACCTGTCCTTACACCACTTCCCTCACCTTCCTTCAGGAATCCCAGCAGTCCTTCCAGGGGAGACAGAGGTTCACGCGCACCACTTCTAACCTCGTCTACTGCAACCGGTGTTCCCAGTGTAGCCTCCTGTTCATCAGCAAGACCAAGTGTAGACTCGGCGACTGTTTCACCAAATACTTGCAGCACTTTGTGTCTTTTTTGTGAACCAGCATCTGCAATTTCTTTGTATCATCTATGGTGGAAATTCTGGTTTGTGTAATGGACTGGGCTACATTGGAATTCCTTGCGGTCATCGATGTGGCATAGAAACTAGCACAACCTCTTAGCTGCCTGCTACTTATTTATTTTTTATCCAATCCAATATCTCAACAACCTGCTCATTTACTGCGATATTGACAGCAACCTCTTCCTCAGTGTGAACTGTAATATAGAAGCCCGTCCTAACACAGCTGCTTGCTTGTTGCTTACTCATCACCATTTAATCCCCTTTTATAATTAATTAAAACATTTTGTGTTGCTTTTCATGTAAGCTGCCAGCCTACCTTCTTCCCCTCCCTCTGAGCATCTTCATTCATCAACTCCTTCCTGCATTTTCTATGTTTAACTGTTGGTCCATGACTGAATTATCATGTTTATCATAAGCCTCCAGTTACAGCTTCATTTTAATTGTTCTATCTTTTCTCATCTTCCTATTCCCCATTCCTCCTGTTGAAATAAATCTGCTTTGTTCACCAACTACCTTGTCCTTAATAGTCCCATTGTTTATTTACTGATCTACCAGGGCAGACCCATTTTCAAACCACTGAAATAGTACGATTAAATGAGAAATTACCAGTTTGAAGTTTGATCTTGATTTTATGAGGAGTTACGATGAGCGATTACGTGAAGAAGGCGGTCAGTTGTCATGCGCGTCAATCTTCAAAGCAGCGGTGTGGAATCACAGATAAGACCAGTTGACCTGAAGATAGTAAGATTTGGAGAAATAGAACTACCAGCTGACCTGATAATATGAGGTTTGGGAGCGGTGGGCACGTAATCTCTCATCGTAACTCCTCATAAAATCAAGATCAAACTTCAAACTGGTAAGTTCTCATTTAATCTTACTATTTTACTTCGGAGTCACATGAGTGACTATGTGAAGATTTCAAAGCTCTGTGATTTCACGCCGGTTCGAGTCCAGGCGTCACACACTGAATGGATTGACCAATGGTGAGTGATAAAAAATTAATGCATTCAGACATAACATAGTTAGGTAACAATACTGATGCTTTAATGTGAAAAACAAAATGATAGTGACCCGCCCAACCTGGGGGGAAACTATAAAACAGAATTTAAAATGGTACGTGCAAACATCACTGGTCCGGCAATGGGTTTATTATAAAACCAGTGGAACATCCTTTCATTGGCCCATCCTGCAGCTGCTAGGATGTTATCGAGGGGCACATCCATAGCCCTTGCTGCCGACGTTGATGCAGCCCTGGTGGAGTGAGATTTGTAAGTGTCATTATTTACTCATGCACCCACCAGTACCTCTTTTAACCATCTGGAGATGGTTTGTGCTGACACCCTGTGGTGTGTTTTTTTGTGGCTGATTAGGACAGCTAACTCAGAGCCTCTGAGGCTCCTGGTGACTTTTATGTACTGGTGCAAGTGTGCGACTACATATAATCATGGATATTTGGGGTATGCCAGGAACTCAAGCTTGGGCCCTGGTACCCTCGGCCTGCTCTGTTTAATAAGTCATAGATGATGAATGTTATAGTGTTTACATTGGTGGTCATGTTGTCCAGTCGTAGCTTGTGCAACGTCTGGACTCATTGCACCGTTACCAGCACAATCAGCATGACCACCTTGAGGGTGAGCTTGGTTAAGGGTAGTGCGGTGGCTAGAGCCCACTGACGAAGTAGTGTTAGCACCACGCTAACATCTCATGTGTCCATACACCGTGGCCTGGGGGGTGTAGTGTTGTATATTCCCTTCATGAACCTGGTAATAAGGGGATGTGTTTTCTACCGGGTGGGGCCCCGCTCCCAGCACTAAATATACCAATAGTGCACTCCTGGCACTGTTGATGGCACTGTAGCCAAATTTATGGTCATAATATATGATTGACAGAAACTCCAGGTTATCTGTGATGCACTCAGTGTCATATGAGATGTTGGAGGCATGGCAATACATCTCCCAGTTCTTGATGTGAGAGATGTACTGCCTTTGTGCACTGTCTCTCCAGGCCGCTGTAATGACATCCATTGTTCAGTCAGCCAGTCCAAGTCCCAGGTATGGTCTGCTCAGAATCTGCAAACCAATAAATTGATTCGGTCATGCAGCGGGTAATTGCCCCCCCATTACTAGGTGTACCAGCAGATCCCTGCTGTTGGGGACAGCCATGAAAGGCTGTGTCATAATTCCCAGGACTAGTGGGAACCAAGATTGCGTAGGCCAATCTGGCACCACCAAAATGCCTGTGGCTTAATTTTAACCAAGCACCGGCTGATGAGGCAAGATGGAGGGAAAGCATACAAGAACATTCCTCCCCAATGCAGTGTGAACACATCGCCTGCCACTGCCCCTGGGTCTGGCTCCCATGAGACATATTTGGGTAATTGGTGATTCAATCTGGAGGCAAACAAGTCAATATCCGGCATGCCATGTCGGGCAACAATGTCGGTGAACACGACATGATTCAACATCTATTCTGTGTTGTCATTGAATTTCCGTGATCTAGAGTCCGCCACCATATTATATCTACCTGGTAGGTAAATAGCCGTGACCCAAATGTTCATTGCAATACACCAATGCCAAAGAAGGTTTGCCAATTTGTCACATGGTACAGATTTTATTCCACCCATGTGATTGACATATGCCATTGCCATGGTGTTGTCAATCTGTAGTTGAACATGTACATGATGCATATTGTTGCAATAAGCCTTTAAACCATAGAGTGCTCCTAGCAACTCTAAGTAGTTAATGTGATATTGCTGTAGCATTAAGGACACCTGCACATTCTATCTGCCCCCGCAACTGGAGATGGTATCTGTTGCTCCCCAGCCCAGGCCACTTGCATCAGTTTGTAGTATTACCAATGGTGTATCAATTTGAATTTTCTTAGAGCAGTGATGTATGTTTGTAGCCCACCAGTGCAATTCTGCCATGGCGTCTGGTGGTAGTTGCATATGTTTCGCAAATTGGCCTGTGTGGGATATGAGAGCCCATTCCTTTGCACGTTGTAGATTTTGGTAGTGCAAAGGTCCGAAGCGTACAGCTGGAAAGGCTGCCACAAGCTTGCCAATTACACTTGCTACTTGTCTGATTGTTGGCTACTGATTGGCAATTAGCTTATTGCAGGCTTCCATCAAGTCTGATTGCTTACCACTTGGCAGTGTCACCGACATTTGAATTGAGTAATTGTGAACCCCAGGTAATCAATTACCCTGATTGGATTCAATTTTGATTTAACTGGATGGATTAGGAATCCCAACCTCTCAAACATGAGTTTGGTAGCTGGAACAGATGATTTAGCAGATTCCTTGGTGTCCCCAATTAGAATACCATCGAAATAAGCCATCACCATGTGATTCTGAGCTCATAGTAGCCCCAGAACTGGTTTTAGTAATTTTGTAAAAAAGTCTGTGAGCTGGTCAGCCCATTAGGCAATGCTTTGAATTGCCACAGCTGCCCCATCCAGTTAAATTTCAAATATCTCCTGTGCTTCCTGTGAATGGGTACTGAGTAGTGTGCATCTTTTAGATCTATTAATCCATATAACATCCCCTGTAAACCAGCTGGATGGCTGTACCAAAATTATCAATTTTAAAATGTTTATACTGCACATGGATATTGAGTTACATCAAGTCTAGGATGATACAACTTCCTCCGTCCATCTTTTGCTTTGGGAATATGTTGGATACAAATTGGTGTAATTCCTGGTTCGACCTCTGAATCATCCCTTTTGTATGTAAAGCCTGAATTTCAGCTTGTACCTCAAATCTTTCCTGTTGTGAGAAAAGATATGTGCGGTTTGGTAAATTTTGTGTGGGTGATGATGAATCACGAAGGAACTCAATTTTAAACCCTTGTACACTGTGCAGTATGAACGGGTCTGCTGTGATCCAATTCCATTCATTCAAAAAATGTTGCAATCTCCCCCCAACTTGCAAGTTAGGGATGTGTAAGTTGTTCCACAAGGAACTAGGTTCTCCTACCTTGGACGTTACTGCCGGCGTGGTCCTGGCTTCCATCCTTGTGCCTTGGGAAGGAGGGCTGATAGCGGATACTCCCCCTGCATCCGAGCCATGGGCCGGCAGGGGCCTACCCCTAAAAAATACCTTGGTGCTTCCAGCTTGAGTCTTCCTCCTGTCCCAGAGCCCCTAGGCTGGTTTCGCCAGGTGTTGAAGGCGGCATAGGGGTGGGCCGGTTGCGATGAGCCCATGGGTGTAGTTGGGGCTCGGCTCATGAGGCGTATGGTCTTGGCCTCATCATCCAGCTCTCGGAACTGCTTCGGCAGGTCTGCCCCAAATAGATAATTGGCCGGCAGGATGTTGCTGGCCTTGCACAGCACAGCAGATTTTGGGTTGAGTGCCCGCTGTATTGCGTCTTTAAGCATACAGTTAATTTAAAGAGGGCATTACAGAGGAGCCCCACAGCGTCTTGCTGTGTTTCCGTCAGTGGCCCCCCATCTACGGACCTTGCAAAGGCCGTTACGCCCGAGGCCAATAATTTAAAACATTTTTGGAGTTTGTCCTCCTGGGCTCTTACCCCCGCTCCAATATGGCCCCAGATGGCGTGATTGATGGCCGGCACATTGAGAGAGGCACAGTTGGCAGGTGTGTTGTATCTGCCGGTGGTCTCCTCCATGACCAGGTCCTTTAGCTGATGCGACGCCAGGTAATTAATAGTAGCGGCCAGCTCTTCATCTAGGGGTGCTCCGGTTGCAGTGGGAATGGTGAATTTGGAAGCCAATAGAGGCACTTCGGCCCCATGCCCCCGAGAGTGTTTTCCTGATGTGCCTCCCTGCTCTGAGTCTGGATAGTACTAACTGTGTACTCCCCTCTCCAGAGAGGGAGACACTTTGCAGCCCTGTGAACGGTGCTGCTAGTGCGGGCTCCCATGGAGACCCGGGCTGTCACTGCTCCCTCCTCTGGAGCAGATCAGTCTGGAGCCACCTCTCCAACAGGTGCTCCATCTGGGAGAGGCGCCCGCTGACGCTTCCCAGTGTTGGAGGGGATCCCTCCAGCCTGGACTCGTCTGAGTCGACGGGCCTGGCAGACTTGTGAGTGGCCTTGTGGGACTGCCACGGTGCTCTCCTGAGGCACCAAGTCTGCTGCCGCTAGTTCCACCGCCAGCGGCCTGGAAGGTGACTTGGACAGTCGCCCGCTACCCGCAGCTCCACGGTCTTCCGTAGCCAGTTTCCCCGCAGACCGTCTCCTCACCTTCGACATGGTAGGTTCGTTCTGGTAGAGAAAACAGAAAACCCAAACCCACCAAAACGACCGCAGAGTCGTTTTAAAAACACTTACCTCGGTATTTAAAACTTACCGCTGGAAGGACACAACGCGCCTGCGCCTTCGGAGTCACAACGCGTCATGTGACTCCGAAGTAAAATTAACCCTTCCCTGTGTTTATTTGTTCCTATTCCTTTTCCATCAGCAATTCTAATTCCCTCGTTGCATTTTAGACGTAATTTCCCAGTGTACAATAGATTGATTAAAAATTGCCATTTTAACTTTGCTCGTCTCCTAGAGTGCAACAGTCCCCAGTAATTCTGGTCGTGAATTCAAGAGAAACTTCATTATGGTCAGACGGCGAATCTTTCTACCATCACGGAACAGAATGTGAATGTATTTAATGGTGCACTGGAGAAGAAAATGATGAAGAAAGGAGACTATTCTTCATCATTCTCAAGGAGAGTGACATTGTTAATTCAGAAACAATGGTTCTGAACTTAAGGAAAGGTAACTTTGAGGGTATGAGACGTGAATTGGCCAAGATTGACTGGCAATCAATTCTAAAAGGGTTGACGGTGGATACGCAATGGAAGACATTTAAAGACCGCATGGATGAACTACAAAAATTGTTCATCCCAATTTGGCAAAAGAATAGATCAGGGAAGGTAGTGCATCCGTGGATAACAAGGGAAATCAGGGATAGTATCAAAGCAAAGGATGATGCGTACAAAGTAGCCAGAAAAAGCAGCATACCAGAGGACTGGGAGAAATTCAGAGAAGGACAAAGGGCTTGATTAGGAAAGGAAAAATAGATTATGAAAGAAAACTGGCAGGGAACATAAAAACTGACTGCAAAAGTTTTTATAGATATGTGAAGAGAAAGAGATTAGTTAAAACAAATGTAGGTCCCTTGCAGTCAGAAACAGGTGAGTTGATCATGGGGAACAAGGATATGGCAGACCAATTGAATAACTACTTTGGTTCCGTCTTCACTAAGGAAGACATAAATAATCTGCCGGAAATAGCAGGGGACCGCAGGTCAAATGAGTACTTGAGTGAAATCCAGGTTAGTCGGGAAGTGGTGTTGGGTAAATTGAATGGATTAAAGGCCGATAAATCCCCAGGGCCAAATAGGCTGCATCCCAGAGTACTTAAGGAAGTAGCTCCGGAAATAGTGGATGCATTAGTGATAATCTTTCAAAACTCTTTAGATTCTGGTGTAGTTCCTGAGGATTGGCGGGTAGCAAACGTAACCCCTCTTTTTAAGAAGGGGGGGGGAGAGAGAAAACGGGGAATTACAGACCAGTTAGTCTAACATCGGTAGTGGGGAAACTGCTAGAGGCAGTTATTAAAGATGGGATAGCAGCACATTTGGAAAGTGGTGAAATCATTGGACAAAGTCAGCATGGATTTACGAAAGGTAAATCATGTCTGACGAATCTTGTGGAATTTTTCGAGGATGTAACTAGTAGCGTGGATGGGGGAGAACCAGTGGATGTGCTGTATCTGGACTTCCAGAAGGCTTTCGACAAGGTCCCACATAAGCGAT
This sequence comes from Raja brachyura, assembly GCA_963514005.1. Next base: position 12,895,274 of record OY740809.1, on the reverse strand, counting down.
TAGTATATAAACTTAAAGCATATGGCATTGGGGGTTCAGTATTGATGTGGATAGAGAACTGGCTGGCAAACAGGAAGCAAAGAGTAGGAGTTAACGGGTCGTTTTCACAATGGCAGGCAGTGACTAGTGGGGTACCGCAAGGCTCAGTGCTGGGACTCCAGCTATTTACAATATACATAAATGATCTGGATGAGGGAATTGAAGGCAATATCTCCAAGTTTGCGGATGACACTAAGCTGGGGGGCAGTGTTAGCTGTGAGGAGGATGCTAGGAGAATGCAAGGTGACTTGGATAGGCTGGGTGAGTGGGCAAATGTTTGGCAGATGCAGTATAATGTGGATAAATGTGAGGTTATCCACTTTGGTGGCAAAAATAGGAAAACCGACTACTATCTAAATGGTGGCCGATTAGGAAAAGGGGAGATGCAGCGCGACCTGGGTATCATGGTACACCAGTCTTTGAAAGTAGGCATGCAGGTACAGCAGGCAGTGAAGAAAGCCAATGGTATGTTAGCTTTCATAGCAAAAGGATTTGAGTATAGGAGCAGGGAGGTTCTACTTCAGTTGTATAGGGTCTTGGTGAGGCCACACCTGGAGTATTGCGTACAGTTCTGGTCTCCAAATCTGAGGAAGGACATTATTGCCATAGAGGGAGTGCAGCGAAGGTTCACCAGACTGATTCCTGGGATGTCAGGACTGTCTTATGAACAAAGACTGCATAGACTCGGTTTATACGCTCTAGAATTTAGGAGATTGAGAGGGGATCTTATAGAAACTTACAAGATTCTTAAGGGGTTGGACAGGCTAGATGCAGGAAGATTGTTCCCGATGTTGGGGAGGTCTGGGACAAGGGGTCACAGCTTAAGGATAAGGGGGAAATCCTTTAGGACCGAGATGAGAAGGACTTTTTTCACACAGAGAGTGGTGGGTCTCTGGAACTCTCTGCCACAGAGGGTAGTTGAGGCCAGTCCATTGGCTATATTTAAGAGGGAGTTAGATGTGGCCCTTGTGGCTAAGGGGATCAGAGGGTATGGAGAGAAGGCAGGTACGGGATACTGAGTTGGATGATCAGCCAAGATCATATTGAATGGCGGTGCAGGCTCGAAGGGCCGAATGGCCTACTCCTGCACCTAATTTCCATGTTTCTATGTTTCTATTCAGAAGGAGAGATTGCTGAGCGAGCTGTTGAGTGAACTGTGCTGATGGGCTTTGTTGCCATGTATGTTATTGGGCTGAACACTGACCAGATGTTACTGCCAGATGTTATGGTCCATCTACTCACCTGCTCGACGGTGTCTGCGGTGCGGTGTCACGAATCTCCCCCAACCCTCGATGCAGCGATCGGGACTCTGTTGAGACCTCTGCACAGCTGGGGCGCTGAATGGAGAAGAGTTTTGGTTGAGTAAAACCTCTGGATGCATCTGAGACCAGGATAGAGGGAAGGGGAAGCAGGTGGAGAGAGGGAAGAGGGAAGCTGCCAGTCATTTTAATATTTTATTTAAGGTTGCATATATGTTCATTCCTTGCATTAAGGCTGAAAGTACAAAGGATGCAAAACCCCACACTGAGCCATGCCCACAGTGCAGGACAGAACATTGCAAGGGCACTGCCCATGAAGTTCCATTTATTAATTCTAATGTGCTTAGCCAGTTGGAAGAATTACCTAATGGTGGCACACAACTAAATTATCACCAGAGTTAACAAATGCAAACAGTACCAGTTACCGGCCCTTTCGAAAGTGGCTTCTGCGCCAATGCAAAATGGGCAGACCATCCAATTGATTAGATTGTGTTGTTTGGCTACAAGATACACAACTTGCCTGTATGTAGGTATGTTACAAAACGTACCTTTAGCGGCGCTGCAGTTCTGCCGCTCCCCGTGTGCGCGACTTTCGCGCCTTTCAGAGGGGGGCGGGCTTAAAGTGCCGTTTTTCCACAGGCAGGGAAAATCGATCAATGTCGGGCGATTTCGTTGCTGAAGAAAAATCGCTCCGACATTTCATCAATGAAGGTATTTTTAAATTACTCTACATTATTTATTAACTAGAGTAATTAAAAAATCACCTTCAAAAGCCGTGAGCACTGACAACCGGAAGGATTTTCCGTAGGGGAGAAAAAAAGGTAAATACTTTATTTTTATATTAAAAGTTGGTTTTTCGGGAGGCATTAATAATATTTTTATGTTGCGAAATGGGTTCCCAAAAAATGTATGAACCCCCAGTATTTTTCCCCCCGACTTCACCGCTAACCGCAACGTTCTAATCCACCGCATTCTACTAAAACCCACTCGCTAGTTGATTTAAATGGCCGTTAATTTACAGGCATTAAACACTAAATTCCTTCCATTTGGCCCAGAAATTCATGAAAATTAGATTTAAAAATTATGTTATATTGTGGATTATTGTGTGAATGTTATTTGGACACTTAGGCAATTTTAAAAAAGTTTATCTTTTCTTAAGAAATTGATAGATGTTTAGATCTACTCATTGAATTTTGTAATTAGCTACAATTAGATAACTAACTAATTATATGCTTTAATTTCAGGTAATCCAAGTAAGATTGTTTAATATTTGTTTCAGATTGCTTCAATCTATAATAACTGAATATTTCATTGAGTTCTCTTAATTTTTAAGAATGCTATGGACTTTTAACTTTTCCAGATCACAGCTTTTGAGTTAAGTCAATTGAAAGGCAATGGGGAACAAGATGCTAATTTCTGAGTATCAAAATGGCCATAACTTTCTTAATACTGAAGATATGAAAGTGAATTAGGTGTCAAATTAAACTTCTTTTTATGCTTTATCTGATGGGATAAATTGCAGACTTGATTTTTAAAATCTCAAAATTTTGTAACATTGCTACTGTATGTTTCCTTGTCTGACACAGCCCTGACCTTCCATACCGAGCAACAATATCATTAAACACTTAATGATCCAACTTCCATTCTGTGTTGTCATTAAATTTTCGTGACCTGGTGTCCGCCACCATATTAAACCTACCCGGCAAGTACGTAGTTGAAATCCAAATGCTTCTTTCAATACACCAGTGCCAAATAAGGTTATCTAAATTATCACAGGATACTGACTTCATTCCACCCATGTGATTAATATATGCCACCGCTGTAGTGTTGTCAATCTGTAGTTGAACCTGCAGATGATGCATATTCCCACAATAAGCTTTCAACCCATAAAGTATCCCAGCATGTCTAGGTAGTTAATACCATGCAACTGAAGAATTGATGACTCATGCACATCCATTTGACACCGCAACTAGAGATGGTATTAGTAGCTCCCCATCCCTGAGCACTAGCATCAGTTTGCAATATAACTGAAGGTTTGCTGACCAAAATGTTACTGGAGCATAACCGAATATTGGTCATCCACCAATTTAACTCTGATATAGCTTCAGCTGGTATCTGAATAGGTCTGTTAAAATGATCTAAATGGTATTTGAGTGCTTGCTCCTTTGCACATTATAAATTTTGATAATGCAAAGGCCCAAATTGTGCAGCTGGAAAAATAGCCACTAATTTGCCAATTAAACTGTCTACCTGTGGAATGGATGGTTGCTCCATAAGAACCTGGTTGTTACAGGCTTCTATTAATTCTAATCTCTTGCCCCAGGGCAGAGTCCCAGACATATTAATAGAGTTAATGGTAAATCCCAAATAATCAATAAATCTAGTTGGTATCAACTTGGATTTAACTGGATGGATGAGAAGCCCTAATTTCTCAAATGTGAATTTTGTGGCTGACACAGCTAATTTAGCTAATTTCACCGTTTTCCCTATGATTAGGATATCGTCCAAGTAAGCCATAACAATGTGATTTTGAGCTCTAAGTAGCCGAACATCGGTTTCAATAATTTGGTAAATAATCTGGGGCTGAAGTTAACCCATTAGGCAACGCTTTAAACTGCCACAGTTGCCCCATCCAGCTAAACTTCAAATATCTCCTGTGATCCCTGTGAATGGGTACCAAATAGTATGCATCTTTGAGATCGATGCATGCCATAAAGCATCCTTTGGAAATCAGTTGTTTGGCAGTAACGAAGTTTTCCATTTTTAAATGTCTATACTGCACATAAGAGTTAAGTTGAGTTAAATCAAGGATGATTCAGCACCCTCCATCTTTCTTTTGTCTGGTAAATATATTAGAAATGAATTGGTGATGTTCATGACTCGACTTCTCGATTACCCCTTCTGTGTATAATGTGTGAATTTCAGCCTGTATATCCAAACCTTCCTGTTGGGAATGAACACATGTCCAGCTTGGTGTATGCTCTGTGGCAGGCAATGAATTGGGAAGGAATTCAATTTTGAACCCTTGTAATCTGTGCAGTATAAACGGATCTGATCCAACGCCATTCATTCAAAAACAAGTGTAATCTACCACCAACTTATAACTGGTCCTCAAACCCCATGTTCCAACTTGTAACCGGTCCTCAAACCCCATGTTCCAACTTGTAACCGGTCCTCAAACCCCATGTTCCGGAAACCAGACCCACTTACCTCAATGGTTCCCGGTGGTTTTATGGTATGCCCAAAGGCCCCTGATGCAGGTTCTATTTCCACCCACGGGGTTTGGGGGGTAGAGTTGCTGGTGTGCGCGGATTGTGCATCGTCCACGAGGGCCAGCCTGGGCCTTGGCCTAAAAAAGACCTTTGCCCAGAGAATTTGGCTTTTGAGCTTCCACCAGCTTCAGCGAACTGCTTACTGCTGAGGAGAGCGTAGGGGTGCTGCCGTTGAAATGATGAAGCTTTGCTAGTCATTGGAGCCTTGATCAGTCCGACAGCTTTTGCTTCTTTGTCCAGGTCCTTAACCTGTTTTGATAGATCTTATCCGAACAGAAGATTTGGCGGCTGAACATTGCTGGCCCTGCACAATCCCGCAAATTTGGGGTTCAAGGCAGGTCGGATTTCGTTCTTCCGAAAACAGTTTATTTCGAAATGTGCATTGCAAGATTTTAACAAACAAAACGACCTCAGAATAAGTTTAAAACTGTAGGGCTTTTAAACATACCATTGGGGGGGGGGGGCGACGCACCTCCCAACCAGTCGTGCGCCATATGTTAGACGTATTGGCGTGCATGCAGGCTGATGGGCTTCTTCACATAGTCACTCACGTGACTCTGAAGTAAAATGGGTCATAATCAATGTTGTGTCTTTGTTTAAGAAAGAGAGTAGAGATAATCAATGGAATTATAGGCGAGTTAGTCTCATGTCAGTGGCAGGGAAGCAATTGGACATAATTATTTAGCATAGGCAATGGCTAATTGTGGACAGTCTTTGAACACTGGCTTTGTACACAGCAGGTCATGCCTTAGTAACTTGATCAAGTGTTTTGAGAAAATCACAAAGGTGATCATTGAGGGTAGTGCAGTAGATGGTGTCAACGTGGACCAGAAAGGCATTTAATAAAGTATCCCTTTGTGGACTGATCCAGAAGATTAAGTTACACATGATTTGCGATGACTTCCTCATATGGATTCAGAACTAAATCATTCATAGACGTCAAACCATTGTGGTGAAAGGGCGATATCTGGCTTGTGGTTTGTGGCCACTGAAGTTTGCAGAGACTATGTTGGATCCTATGTTGTTTGTGATGTATATGACATGGACATAATTGTGAATGGGTTTGTTAGTAAGTTTTCTCTGCCTCAGGGGGCAGGGGAGGCCAAATCTCTGGATGCTTCCAAGAGAGAGTTAGATAGAGCTCTTAAAGATAGCGGAGTCAGGGGATATGGTGAAAAGGCAGGAACTAGGTACTGATTGTGGATGATCAGCCACAATCACAGTGAATGGTGGTATTGGCTCGAATGGCTGAATGGCCTCCTCCTGCACCTCATGTCTATTGTCATGGAATGGAGTTATTTGAATCATACACAGGAGATGTTATTAGATTATCTTGAAATCACGTTGGCACAGAGATTGGGGCCAAAGGGCTTGATCCTGTGTTGTAATGATCCATGCTCTGTATTGTATGTAATATAGTGACAGAAGCAAATGCTTTTGAGTAAAGTTTTATTTCTTACTCAAGATGGTTCAGGAAGGGAACATAAAGGTTTTATGCTCTAATGAAACAGAAAACAGTGTGGCGTGGGGTCACTGAGTGTTGTATCAAAATGTAGAGCTGGGGGTAAGATCAATGAGTGACGTACATTCTGGGCGTTCAATGAATGGATGTCGTATCCCAGATAGAGACTGGATGGGCTGTTTCTGAAGACAGATGATGGATCGATCAGAGGCTTCAACACGATGGTGGGAGACCACTGGGAGAATGTGTCGAGAGAAAAGAATATTTTATTGAGAAATGTCCCGAAACAGAACAATGAAATGTTCATACTTGCAGCAGCAAAAGGCCCATTCTCAGTCACATGTGTGTGTGACAAAAACAAAAAAGAGAAAAATTGTGGATTACATCTCTTCTAATTCTGAAAGCATTACAGGTATATTGTTTTGTACTGCATATATGATTCATACTTTTTTCAACGTTTATCAAGTGAAATATTTATGTTATGCTGACAATGTTAGTTTAGGGTCAGATGTCAAATATGACTAGTCACGTGTGTGACCTCACATGGAAGCATTTATTTCATCTCAGTTTTATCTTACAAACCCTTATGAATTTTGAGAAATCTAGAATGTTTTTATCTTTAGCAGGCATGCATTATAGTTCTGTAGGTAGGAAAATAGCAATGAATAAGAATAATCTCTTACAAGAATTTTTTAATGTATTACTTTATGTGATGCCATTTGGTAACGTGTGTGACATTTTGGATCACTTTCCAAAGAATGGCGCAAAACATTATTTAGAGTATGTATAACAGTATTCAGCAATAAACACAGAAGATATCATAATAAACAACAAAAAGAAGCAGCATAAATCTATAAAGAAGAAAAGAACAAAACATGAAGAGCAAGGCTATTCCTGGTGTTGCTCTTTCACGGGTATCTGACTGGTCAACTTGTTCATCAGCTGCTGGACAGCACACTGAGAGTGTTATCAGTTTGCAACACCAGAGGGAGCTCTTTACCCGTGGTCCCTTGCTTGTCCTGTTCCCACCACTGGAGCCAAAAACATAGCGTGTGTTATTTCACATCCCATGTATGTCCTCAGTCTGATAACTCTGGGGCTGCATCAGACTCTGCAGTGGTGAGACACAAAACCTGTTGGTGTACCTCCACTTTGGTGGCAAGAACAGGAAAGCAGATTATTATCTGAATGGTGTCAGATTAGGTGAAGAGGAGATGCAACGAGACCTGGGTCTACTTGTACATCAGTCACTGAAAGTAAGCATGCAGGTACAGCAGGCAGTGAAGAAAGCTAATGGCACGTTGGCCTTCATTGCGAGAGGATTTGCGTTTAGGAGCAAGGAGGGCCTACTGCATTTGTACAGGGCCCTGGTGAGATGGCACCTCAAGTATGGTGTACAATTTTGGTCTCCTAATTTCAGGAAGGACATTCTTGCTTTTGAGCGAGTTAATTTCCGTGATGGAGCGGCTGATGTATGATGAAAGAATTGGTCAACTGGGCTTGTATTAGCTGGAATTTAGAAAGACGAGAGGGGATTGTATAGAAACATATCTCAGGGAGCAGATCCCAGGAGCATCTCCTCTGCGTTTCCCAGAATTAGATTATCTCAGTTTGCCGTTGCTGACAGCTTCTCACAGTGATTCTAAGAGACTTGACCCACGTCCACCTATCACTGGACCTCGGCTACATTGAGGTGTTGGTTGGTGAGTGACCAGTAACATTGGCACCACAGAAGTGGCAGACAATGGGCAAGTTCAACAGGAGAGAGCCCAGACACACATGGTGCCATCAATGACATTACCACTGTCGAATCCTCCACCATCAATGACTCCACAGTCAGTGGGTCTGCCCACTTACACTGTGGCCACAGGATCAGAGGATACATGTCCTGTGGTGGGTCAAGAAGCTCAACACTACCAGTCAAAGCAACCTGCTCGATTGACAGGCTATCTGTAAATCTAAACATTAATTTCCTCCACCACTGCACACAGTGGCTGCAGTGTGTACCTCTACACAATACAATGCAGATGCTCACTCAGGCCAATGTGTCAGCACTTCCCAAACCCATGAACTCCACCACCAAGAAGATGTTCTTCAGCTCACTGATACCAGGAACCACAGACCACCTTGCCCAGAAGACAATTTAGCAATAGTGAAAACATACAGTATGCTAAATCTTCAAATAGTCTTTGAGATTTAGCAGTCGGCATGGACACCTGGAGACAGAAAGATTGTCTGTTTGCTCCATGTCATTTTAAAGATGCCGCCATCTTGCCATTTCCAGACCGCTTTCGATCTGGTGCCAGGTCTTCATTCAGTGCGTGGACCAGATGACCAGGGAGAGGGTGCATAGACTGGGCAGGAGATGATGCATGCCAATACTTCCTACATTGTGAAACCAAGTGGCAGTTCATGCGACGGCATGACATCTCACCCAGACCAGCTCAATGTGTTCTACGCTTGATTTGATAGGGGGAACACTGATGTGCCTTCTCGGTTTCCCGTCACCTGTGATGGTATTGCTATCTCGGGTTGACGCCAGAATGACTCCTTTTAGAGAATGACGCTCTTAATGACTCCTGATATAGGCAACCAATGTCCCTGTTGTCTAAGTACTTTGAGAGGTTGGTGAGTTTGATGACAGCAGAACATCCACACACATAGAATGTTGTACAGTACAGTGCAGGAACAAGCCCTTCTACCATGGCAAGAAGCTGGACCCACTACAATTTGCCTAGCACCATGATAGATCAACAAGAGGTGCGATCTCTCGGCATTCGACACCAGCATCCCCTCCAAACTGAGTCGCTGCGAGTTGTGGGGTTGAAAATGACCTGGCCGCGGGACCTATTTACCATCGCCCGCTGGGGGCTTTGACTCTGACATCAGGAGGAGAGTGGGGAGTGCAGGGGAGAGATAAGACTTTGCCTTCCATCACAGTAAGGAGGAGATTCACTGTGATGGATGTTTGTGTAAATTGTGTTGTGTCTTGGTGCTTTTACTTGCTGTATGACTGCAGAAACCAAATTTCATTTGTACTTCAATGAGGTTCAAATGACAACAAATAAATTGTATTGTAATGCTCCTTGCCTCGCTCCGTGTCTCGATCGCGGCCCGCAGGCTCACTCGGGACAACGCCCGCCCACCCACTCCCCCCTCCCCCCTCCCCGTATTCGGTGTCTGAAGTGTTCGGGAATCGGTCGAGCCGGAGCCACTGAGCCCACACACCCATTTCCCACTTCCCCCTCCCCCCCACCACCTCCCACATACACACCCTCCCCCACCCCTACAAACTCCATCCCCCACAGCCCCCCTCACCAGGGCTGGGGATCAATAAGATTGGACGCTGTGCAAAGGAGATAACCAGGGTGGCTCAATCAGAAACAGTCAAGAAGGTGATGGCCTTCAACTGTGGGGTCCTGGTCAAAGGGTAGGTATGAGGAGGTGTCCGAGAGCTGGTGCCTGTCCTCAGCATGATAGAGACACTTCCTCTTTGTGCACTTCCTCTGGCAGCTTGTTCTGTGCATCCAACACTCTCAGAATGAAAAAGATGCTCCTCTGGTTCATATTAGATATTCCCTCTATCACATTTGACCTATGTCCAATGGGTCTTGATACCCTTACTCTGCGTAAAAACTTTGTGCATTCACCCTATCTATCCCCCTCATGATTTTATACACCCATATACAATCACCCCTCAGTTTTCTGAGCCGGAAATAAGGTCCGATCCTGTGCAACCTTTCCCTATAGCTGAGGCCGTCTTCAGATTCAGAGATATTTTCTACCCAGCTGCTGTCAGGCAACTGAACCATCCTATAATGGTCCTGAGCTACCATCTACTTCATCTTAAATCGGACTTTTCTGGTCTCCATCTTGCACAGAATATTATTCTGTACGGTGTGAGCAGCTTGATTGTGAACATGTATAAACATGTATCGTCTTTTCACTGACTGGATAGCACCATAGTACCTTGATACATGTGACAATAAATGAAACATGTCCTGGAAACATCCTTGTTAATCTTTCTAGCTTAATGACATTCTTCTGTCGCACGGTGACTAAAATAGAACAGAAAACTCCAAATGTGGCCTTGTCGCACCCCGCCATAACATAGCAACTTGTACACTAATTACCCAGACTGATGAAAGCCAATGTACCAAAAGTCTTATTTTCTACCCCACCTACCTGTTGCACTATGCCTCTTCAGGGAAAATATGTACCTCCACTCCTAGATCTCTTTGCTCTACAACACTCCCAAAGGCGCTTCCTTTTATGGTGAGGATCCTAGCCTAGTTCAACTTCTAAAAATGCAACAGCTCACACTTATCTGCATTCAACTCCATTAACCATTCCATTGACTACGTGCCTTGCTGATCAAGATTCTACTGAACTTTGTGCAAAAGGCTTACATGGTGCAGAATTTGATAGATGTATTTAGGTATGTTTTTAAGACTTAGTAATGGACACTGAGTGCAGTGATCATTACATTGAACCCGGATACACAAACATAGTCATTCACGTACGTAAACACATGATACATTCTGTTTTGATGCTAATTTATTAAGCTGATAAAACTGCAATGTTTCAGTTCAATCACAAACACTGGAAGCACAGAACACATTGTGAGCTTTCCAAACCTTGGTGTAACAAACAATGTGTAATCAAGAGGTTAAATACAGAGAGACACAGTAATAATTCCAATCAGCGCAATCTAAATCAAGACGGGATCAACCTTCACCTGCAAGACTTTACCATAGACCGTGTCTGCCCATCACCACCACCGCCGTGCCCCTGGTGTTTTCTTGTCTACATGTGTGTGTCAGAGAGATGGCACCAAATGTACTGTACTGTACATCGCTCTGTACTGCTGTACCTTTTTACTGGGATGCCCAACTGTTCCCAGTACGATTTGAGGAAGGGCTCCAGCAGAATAGATGAGGAGGGGAATCTGGTTATAGAGGGCGGACTTGTCTGTTCTGAGCAGTCCCTGGGCTTCAGTCAAGGGTCAGTGTGTGGATCAGTCCCCTGGGGTTTACACCCTGCTGATCCCTGTAAACATCCACCATGGTTTTCCGCTCCCTGTCCCTCTCCGCACGTGTGACTGAGAATGGCCGAGACTCTTGTGTACTGAGTTTGAAGCCATTACCCTGTCAGTGAGGGTGATGAGAAACTGGAATGACCAGTCCTTACTCTGATGTAAACAGCCCTTCATTCTGGAATCAACATCAGTATTTCTACTACTGATCTGGTTTAGTGAGGAAAGATCGCAAAGCAAGGTTTATTGTCATGTGTCCCTGATAGGACAATGACATTCTTGCTTTGCTTCAGCACAACACAACATAGCAGGCATTCACTACAAAACAGATCAGTGTGTCCATATTCTGCAAGAGCAGTTTGAGGAGATTGTGTTCTCCTTTGCACATTTAAATGCCTTTTGGAGCCAAAACTTTTAAAGTGCCCAATCATTATTGATTTTAATTTTGACATTCCCTCCTGTTGTAAATGTTGTAGATCCCCAGTCAATGATGTTACCTCCATCACTGTAACACCCCTGACTGATCAACTCAATCTCATTGGGTTTCAGAACACAATCACACATATTAACATCAGTTATCTCTCCGACAAAGGATTGTCTGATGTCAAAACTACCACCGACTTCGTCTTGCTCCTGACCAAGAAAAAACTGGCCACGATTTTGTACAACTACTACTTCTCCCATTGACCCAGACTGTTATCTCACCTTTTTGAGACTCCCAGCTCACACAGATGTGTCTCAACTAGGCATCCATTTTTGGGAGGAAAAATCTCCATGCACCAGGTCCTAAATATAGGTCAAGTTGTGCATTAGTCTTTTGCCAAATCAGCAGCTTTGTTGGATCAGTTGGATCTGCTTGTTGCGTAGGAGAGCAAAGTGTAATTATGGTTCTATTCAGAGGCTGCTCAGAGGCAGACAGAGGCAGACAGTAAAGGCAGTAAAATCAGAGAAATCAGCTGCATTCAACTTGACGAAGCTGGTGTCTGTTTTGGTTGGGAATATCACTGATTTCTTCATCAATCCTGTAAAGTATGAAGTTTCAATGTTAAATCTCTGTTTAAAATTGCACCTTTGCCATCGGAGATGGAGCACAGGATGACTAAAGAGCAGATTTCTGCAAAATGATTTATTTCTTGAAATCTGAGAGACAGTGTAGGAGTTTCAGAAGTGCATTCTCTGCGGAACCCGCTATTCAGCCTGTTTCTAATTTACAAGGAAGGCTGCATTGCTGAAATTGTTCTCCGTTTGTTAGCCAGAACTGTTAGAGCAAGACATGGAGTGCCTTGGAAGCAGAGATTACTGCATCCCAAGGGTTAATAGGTTGCAGATCCGTGCTTAGAATTGGAGGTTGTTGCTACTCCCGCAGAAGAGAGTAGGTCAGGAAATGAAAGGCAAATTCTGGAAATCATGGGCTAAATCACCACTATTCATGCAGTATTCTACAGTGCAGATAAATGCACATTGCAAGCACTTTCAGTAAAAATCTCAATGTCTTTTAGCCACAATGTTGTGCGTTAGGTACAAGGAGAGATTGGACTATCTGGGGTTGTTTTCACTGGAGCTTTGAAAGTCAAGTGACAAACTGATAGAAGCACAAAATGATGGGGAGCATAATTAGGGTAGATCATCCTTACTTGGAAATGACAAGTACCAGAGGGCACAGGTTTAAAGTGGGATGGAGAAAGTTTAAAGGAGACTAGACCAAGTGTAGACTCCCCCAACGCACCCGTTCGCTACCTGTAACCCCCACCTCAAACCGTTCCCGAACGTAAGATTCCAGCACCCCCTTGTCTTCGTCAACAGAGATCTTTAAACAAAATTCCAATTGCACCTGCCCTGTGTGTTGCAATAGTAATTTGTCCTCCCCCTGCTAGTCTGGCCATTGTGATGTCATCAGTTGAAGCTGTTCAGTTTTAAATTAAAGGTATTTTGATTTTATTAAACTGTAATAAGTAATGTCAAGAAATAAAGCATAAAATGGTTAGTGAAAGTGATCTCTGCCTCGAGGTGGAAAATGTAAATCAGAATATGTAAAAATCTTGTGAAAGTTGACATTTTTAAAGTTTAATCGCGAATAATATGTCAAATATACAATGAAATCTTCAGTGAGGCAGGTCTCTGCTAGCTGAGCCATTGTGACATCATAATTTGAAGCTGGTGGTTTTAATTTTAGAGTCTTTTGACAGTTTCAGACTATTAATCAGTAATGAGTCGAGAATAAGTTGAGAAATAAAGCATGAATTGTTCAGATAAGGTGCTCCCGGCCTCGACGGAAAAAACGTCAACCGAAATATGTAAAAATGTATTAGTTACCGCATAATGTATTAGGGAAGATGTAAAGATAACCACATATACACAGACATATACACACTAACAAGATCAGAGTTTTAATAAGTATATGATAATGTGAAAGGCAAGTGTTTGCTTACAGGTGCCTGGAGCACACTGCCAGGTTGGTGGTGGAAGCTGATACAATAGCAGTGTAGAAGAAGCATTTACACAGACACATGAACATACAGGAAGAGAAGGGTGCAGACCATGTGCAGAGAGATGGGATTAGTTCAGACCCGATATCATGGTTAGCACAGACATGGTGGGCTGAAGGGCCCATTCCTGTGCTGTACTATGTTCTACCCCTCCACTACCTTCACCAAAACATGCTCCATTCACTAAAGATACAATTTTCAGACCAGGGAAAGCTTTGCACACAGTCGAATAATTCAGCACCTGTCCCACCATGCACCGTATCTGATGTTTGCCCTCAGGAACTCCTCACACCAGAACAAATACTGACCTTCACTGTCTGATCCTGACAGGTAAATGCACAGCACAAGCACAATTGAAACAAAGGGCTTCATCCTGTCTCCGACCTGTTGAAACAAAGAATCCCCAATTCATTTAATTTCACTTGGTGCCAATCAATTGAAACAGAGAACCAGCAGCCAGTCCCATGTGCCAGCAACACACAAACAGTCCCTCTGGTATTCACTGTGTCCGTCTCCAACAAGCCAGCCTAACATCAGGGGGGTCCAATACCCTGGGCACAAGCTGCTGCAATTTATATCCTGCTGAACCCAGTCACTGCCAATCGCAGGAATGAACTGAGGGAGTGGACCTAACTCTGCTGCCCCCCAATAGTCTAGAGCAGGAGATTATCAAGAATGTTTTCTTGTCATATATCCCAGATAGATCAATGACATTTTTACTTACAGCTGCACAAAGAATATGTAAACAACAGTGCACTGTAAGCAATATAATAGAAAGATGAAACTTCAAACTTACCTGTTTGAAGTTTGATCTTTATTTTATGAGGAGTTACTATGAGGGATTACGTGAAGCCCCGCCAACCCATATGCATGTCAATCTTCAAAGAAACGGTGTGAAATCACAGATAACAGTCGTTGAACTGAATATAGGAAGATTCGAGAAACTAGAACTACCAGATGACCTTTATGAGAGAGGGTTGGGAGCGGAGGGCACGTACTCTCTCATCGTAACTCCTCATAAAATAAAGATCATACTTCAAACTGGTAAGTTCTTGTTTAATCTTACTATTTACTTCGGAGTCACGTGAGTGACTATGTGAAGATTTCAAAGCTCTGTGATTTCATGCCGTGAACACAAGTCCACACGTCACACACAGCATCAGTTGGCCAAGGATGAGTGAATATTAATGCATTCAGGCATGACATAGATTTAGACATGCTGATGCTTTTTAATGAACAAATAATAATAATAACAACCACTCTCATCGGGGAGGAAACTGTAAAACAGAACCTAAAATAGAGTTGGCAAATACCCCCGGTCTGGTAATGGGTTTGTTATAAAATGTTTGGGAAGATCGTTTGTTTGACCATCCTTCAGCCGCTATGATGTGGTCCAGCGGAACGTCCATAACCCTGCTACTGATATTGTTGTAGCCCTGGTGGTGGGAAATTTGAAAATGTCAGTGTTCACTTCTGCACAAGCCAGAACCTGTTTTAATCACCTGGGGATGGTCTGTACTGATGCCTTCTTATGAGGTTTTATACAACTAACAAACATTGCTAGCTCAGAGCCCCTAAGGCTCAGAGTGACCTTAACATACTCTAGTAGATGTGTGACCACACACAACCGAAGGTCCATGGGGCATGCCAAAATATCTAGTTTGAGACCTGATGCCCCTGGTCTACTCTGCTTGTCTAAGTTATAAACATAAAATGTCATTTTTGCCTGCAGATGTAACCATCCTGTCCCGTCGCAGCTTATGCAATGACTGTACAGGCTCTGCTAAAACCAGCGCCATGAGCATAACCACTTTGTAAGTGTTTGACCAAGGACAAGGATGTAGCTGGAGCCCACCGGCGAAGCCACGTCGGCACAATGTTAACATCCCATATTGCTGCGTAACTGGGCCTGGAAGGTTTTGAGTTGAAGATACCCTTGATAAATCTGGATATCAGGGGGAGAGATCCGACAGAGTGGGTCCCGCTCCCTGCAGCAAATATGATGAGAAGACACGTTTGCCACAGTTAATGGCACTATAACTTAATTTTTGTCAAAAACCCATTCGAAAATGAACTTCAAGACGTCAGTTATCTGTGCCGTATTATATGTAATATTAGCATTTAAACAAAACACTTCCCATCTCTTGATGAGGAAATGTACTGCTTTTTTGCTGCTATCCCTGCAATCTGTAGTGAGCATGTCCATGGTTCGGTCTGACAACCTGAGCCGCAGGAACGGTCTTTTCAGAGTCTGCAAGTCAATGAATTGATTTGTCATGCATTGGATGGTTTCCCGAGTCACGGGCTGAACTAGCAATTTTTGTGTTTAGAAACAACCATGTAAGGTTCTATTATCATTCCCAACATCAGCGGGAACCCTGGCTGCATAGGCCAGTCAGGCACTACGAAAAATGCCTGAAGCGGGATTTTGCTGAATTTTTTGCAAGACCCGACTGATGAGGCAAAATGGAAGAAAGACTTAAAAGAACATTCCTCCCCAGTGTAATTAGAATGCATCTATCGCCACTGCCATGCCACACATTTTTTGCAACTGGTGATTGAGCCTGGATGCAAACATCTCAATCTTCGGTGTTCCATCGAGTCACAATGTCATTAACAACTTTGTGATCCAACATCCATTCTGTGTTGTCATTGATTTTACATGATGATACACCAACACCAAATGAGGTTAGGTAAACTATCACAGGATACTTTGACTTGATTGCACCCATGTGATTAACATATGCCACCACCATAGTGTATCAACTTGGATTTGTGCACGCAGATTATGCATATTCGCACAATAAACCTTTAACCCATAGAATGCACCTAGTGTCTATAGGTAGTTGATACCATATAACTGAAGAATTGGTAACTCATGCAAACCCCATCCGCCTCCGTAACTAGAGATGGTATTAGTATTTTTCCATCTTTAAGCACTAGCATCAGTTTGTAATATAACTGAAGATTTACTGACCAAAAGTTACTGGAGCAATGTTGAATACTGTTCGCCCACCATTGTGATTTTGATAGCTTCAGCTGGTAATAGTATAGGTCTACTAACAATGGCTTACATGGTACTTGAGAGCTTGCTCCTTTGCACGTTGTAAGTTCTGATCATGCAAAGGCCCAAATAACACAGCTGAAACAGCCACTAATTGCCAATTACACTTGATGAATAGAAGGCTGCTTGATAACAACAAGGTTGTTACAGGCTTCTATTAATTGCAATTTCTTGCCTCAGGGTGGAGTCACAGACAAATTAATAGAGTTAAAGGTAAATACCAATAATCCATAACATTAGTTAATATCAACTTACTTTAACTGGATGGATGAGAAACCCCAATTTCTCAAATATAGTTTTGTGGTTGAAACAGCTAATTTAGCAAAATACAGCATTTAAAACATCATCCAGATAGGCCATAACAAGTGCTTTTCAGCTCTGAGCATCCGAAGCACCTGTTTTAGTAATTTGGTAAATAACCTGGGAGCTGATGTTAGCCCATTTTGTAACGCTTTAACTGTTATCATTGCCCCATCCAGCTAAATTTCAAATATCTCCGGTGATCCCTGTGAATGGAAACTGATTAGTATGTACCTTTGAGATCGATGCATGCCATAAAGATCCAATGGAAATCAGTTGTTAGACAGTAACGAAGTTTCCTATTCTGAAATGTCCATACTGCACATGCTAGTTGAATCAAGGATGAACTGACATCCTCCACTTTGACAATGAACAGGCCGCACCTGCCATAATTCCGAGCCTGCCTCGAAAGGCAACTCCAGCGATAATTCCGAGCCTGCCTCAAAAGACTACTCTGGCCATATTTCCGAGCCTGTCTCGAAAGGCAATCCTGGTCATAATACTGAGCCTGCCTCGAAAGACAACTCTGCTGATGTGGGTTCTATTTCCGTGCTTGATTTGGAGAATAGGACTGCTGGGGTGCGTGGATTCCATATTTTTCCTGGGGGCTTGGGCCTTGGCCTGAAAGACCGCTGCCCAGCTTTCAAGTTGCCACCAGCTTCAGTGAACCGCTTACTGCCGATGGAGGTGTGGGGTGTGTTGTCGCCGAATCAATTAAGCTTTGTTCGTCATTGGTACCTTGATTAGTTCGACAGTTTTTGTTTCCTCATCCAGGTCTTACCTGTTTGGACAGGTCTTCCCCGAAGAGAAGATTCGGCGGCTGTACATTGCTGGCCTTACCTGAGCCTGAAAATTAGGAATTTAAGGTAGGTCTGATGGCGTTCTTCTGAAAGCAGTTAATTTCGAAGTGTGCATTGCACATCAACCGCAGGCCAGTAATCTTTTAAAATTTGTTGGAGTTTCATTTCCTGGGTTTTCATGCCCCCACCAATGTCATCCTAGATAGCGCTGTTCACTGCTGGCACTTTCAGGAACAATTTACTGGTGCATGGTATCTTACAGCCGGCACCTATTCCTGTAATGATGTGACGTGAGGTAGCTGCTGCTTGCAATGCTTGTAGAGTGAGGGGAACTCTGGCCCCCTCCGGGTTTTCTGCCAATGGCTGGAAGCCAACTCTTCCCTCAGCAGCTCCTTCGTTTGCGAGGATATCGCAACCCTTGATGCCAGACATTTCTGGAACCTCACGCATGTACTCCAGTATGTTCCCCAGACATACTTCCGAGTTTGGAGTCACTTACACACTGACCCTTCGCACTCCCCTCCACAGAGAGGGAGATTTGTAAGCAGCCCTGAAACAGGTGCTGCTGCAGGCCCCCGAGGATACCTGCGCTCAGGGGCCTGCAGCATCACATTTGTGGGATAAACGCCCAAGGGCGCTATCCATGTGTCATCTGGGTTAAACATCCTAGGACGTACCCATGTATGTCGGAGGGGTCCCTCCTGGCCTGACTCGTCCGTGTCCACAGGCCTAACCGACTTACTCTTGGCTTTACCCCATTTCTGGGGAACCACAGTGGTCTAGAAGCCGCTAACTGCACTGTCAGTGACTGAGTTGGTGAACCTGACGGCCGCTGGCTACCCGCGCTTCCGCGGGCTCTGTAGTCGGTTCCCTGCGGTCCGTGACCGGGATTCCCCTCGGTCCGATTTCATAACCGACTTACTCTATTATATCCAGCAGGAAGGTCTGTAAAAGAGATTCCTGCATGCAAAAAACAGAACCTGGAAATAAGTTCAAAAACTTACCTGCAGGGTTTGAAACTCACCGCTGGAGGAGCAGCGTGCCTGCCAGCCAGTCGGTGCGCCATGCATTAGACGATAATGATGCGCATGCGGGCTGGCGGGCTCTTCACGTAGTCACTCACGTGACTCCGAAGTAAAGTAAATGAGAAAGACACTTTATATATACACTTATTCACACATACACACAAATATAAATATATATAAATATATATATAAATATATATATATAAATACATATATTTATGTATATTTAGTGTATATAAAAACACTAGACAAAGTGGGACCCGTTGGGTCCCAGCTTCACACGGGAGGGCTGGTCCCCCAATGCAATATTCCACCTCTCCACCAATTCCAATATTGCAGGCCAGTGGGGGTGGGGGTGGGGTGGGGGGAGGCATTTTTTGCAAGCATTTTAGAACCAATAGACACGTTTTGCAAGCATTTTAGAACCAATAGAGACATTTTTTGCAAGCATTTTAGAACCAATAGACACCGTTTGCAAGTAATTTAGAACCAATAAACACTTTTTGAAAGCATGTTAGAACCAATAGAGACACTTTTTGCAAGCATTTTAGAACTAATAGAGATTCTTTTTGCAAGCATTTTAGAACAAATAGACACTTTTTGAAAGCATTTATAGAACCACATTAACGGCACTCACAGTTGAGTAAACATGTGTTCAGTGCGATTCAGAGCTCAGAGAGACGTGACCCTCTGGCTTCATCCATCTTGCAGAGACTGAGTGAGGCACACCACTTCCTGGTTTTGTAGTCCCTCCCCCTTCCTCCAGCAGAGGCAGCAGAGAGAATGGCGATTTAATAATACCCATTAATATATCTCTGATTTTTGATCGGTGGGAAAAATCCTCTGGTCCAGGAAGGCGGAGGGGGGCTCTGAGCGAACTGTCCAAATATGACGGCCGTAGGTGGTGGCGTTCTCTTGGAAATCACACCACAGTGAGCCAAAAGCGGTCAAGATCAGACTTTTAGTAATATAGATATAAACATAACTACTCACACATCACACATACATACACATAAAAAACCAACAACAGTAGTGCAATTCTAACAATGAAAGTCTATGTAATTCAGAGCTTAATGGCGGTTGTAGTGTTTAATAACCTGATGGATCTGTTCCTGAACTTGGACGTTAAAATTTTCAGGCTCCTTTATCTTCTTCCCGGATAAAATGAGTGTGTGGCCAGGGTGGTGTTGGTCTCTGATGATGCTGGCTGCCTTTTTGAGGCAGGACACCTGTAAATCTTTTTGATGTTGGGGTGGTCAGAACAAGTGATAGAATGGGCAGTGTTCGCAACTTTTTGCAGTCTTCTACGTTCCTGGGCATTCAAGTTGCCAAACCAAGCCGTGATGTTCTCTACTGTACTCCTGTAGCAGTTCAAGAGAATCCTCTCTGTCATACCAAATCCCCATAACCTCCTTACGAAGTAGAGGCATAGATGGGTTTTCTTTATAATTGCATTAGTGTGGACTCAACCCGAAATGTCACCCATTCCTTCTCTCCAGAGGTGCTGCCTGTTCCGCCGAGTTACTCCAAGTTTTTGTGTCTATCTTGGGTCCAGGAAAGATCTTCAGAAATATGCACGCTCAGGAATTTGAAGCTTTTGACTCCACCATCGTCCCGTCGACACAGACAGGTTTGTGGATCCTCAACCTTCCTCCGTCTGGGAACCAATCCAATGGTTGATGCCCACTCCTGATCTCAGCCTTTCCCTTTACGTTTGGGGAATCACTGAATCACTCCCGGGGTTAATCAGCAAGGATATCAAGACATGACATGCCACCAAGAAAGTCATGCAGACTCTCCCTACTTAGCCTATTCTCATTCAAATGTAAGCAAATCCTATTCTGACCACTGACAACTTCTTCCCTTGCCTCTCTTTAAAACTTGGGATAGATCCCATCGGGTCCTGAACTTAATCAACTTTCATCTTTAACCCTTAATCATTTCCCACATGTCAGATGTGGACTTACCCAATGGCAACTGCTCCCAATGTACCAGTTCTCCAAAGATGCTGTCTTTCCCATTGAGTCACCCCAGTACTTTGTGTGTTTTTTTAAACTTTTGTAAAAACGTAGTGATGTGTCTTAATGAAATCAATAAGTTCCACATGGGAGCAAGAGGTAAACCCGATGTAGTGGAGAAAGAGTTGGAGGATGGTGCCAGGGCACAAAGACTATTCAACATAACCCACAAAAAGCCAGGCATAGCTGGGTCCGATGCCAGTGCCCATGCCTTGTCCCACCCTGCCATAACATACCAACTTGTACACTCGATACCCAGACTAATGAAGTTCCATGTACCAAAAGTCTTATTTTCTACCCCATCTACCTGTTACATTATGCCTCTTTAGGGGAACTATTTACCTGCACTCCCAGATCCCTCTGCTCGACAACGCTCTCAAAGGCTCTTTCATTTATGGTGAAGATCCTGTCCTGGTTCAACTTCTAAAAATGCAACACTTCACACTTATCTGCATTCAACTCCATTAACCATTCCATTGCCCACTTGCTGATCAAGATTCTACTGAACTTTGTGAAAAAGGCTTACATGGTGCAGAATTTGATAGGTGTATTTAGAAATGTTTTTAAGACTTAGTAATGGACACTGCGTGCATTGAACCTTACTTGGAACCCGGATAGACAAACACAGTCATTCACGTACGTAAACACATGATCCATTCTGTATTGATGTCCGTTTATTAAGCTGATAAATCTGCAATGTTACAGTTCAATCTTATCACTGAAAGTACAGAACACAGAACCTTTGTGGAACAAACAATGTGAAACCAACAGGTTAAATACAGAGAGAGAGAATAATAATTCCAATCAGCACAATCTAAATCAAGACAGGATCAGCCTCCACCACAGGGACTTTCCCACAGTCCGTGTCTGCCTATCACCACCACCCCCGTGCCCCTGTCACTTTCTTGTCTATATGTGTGTGTGTTAGAGAGATGGCACCAAATGCCCTGGACTGCTGCTCCTTTTAACTGGGATGCCCAACTGTTCCCGGTGGGATTTGAGGAAGGGCTTCAGCAGAATGGATGAGCAGGGGTCTGGTTAAAGAGGGTGGACTGGTCTGTTCTGAGCAGTCCCTGGACTTCAGTCAAGGGTCAGTGTGTGGGGCAGTGCCCTGGGGTTTACACCCTGCTGATCCCTGTAGACATCCACCATGGTTCCCCGCTCCCCGTCCCTCTCACAATGTGTGATGGAGAATGGCCAAGACCCTGGTGCACTGAGTTTGAAGCCATTACCCTGTCAGTGATGGTGATGAGAAGAACAGTGAGTTGTCCCTTACCCCGACGTAAACAGCCCTTTATTCTGGAATGAACATCAGTACTTCTACTACTGATCGCAATGCAAGGTCATATTCAGCTAGAGTAGTTTGAGGAGATTGTGTTCCCCTCTGCACATTTAAATGCTTTTTGCAGCCAAAACATTTAAATGTACAATCATTATTGTCTTTAATTATGATGTCCCCTCCTGGTGTAAATGCTGTTGATCCCCAGTCAATGATGTTCCCTCCATCACTGTAACATCCCTGACTGATCAACTCAATCTTATTGGGATTTAGAACACGATCCCACATATTAATATCAGTTATCTCTCTGACAAACAAGTGTTTTTATTCAGAGTCACGTGAGTGACTACGTGAAGAAGGCCGTCAGCCCGCATGCGCGTCATTACGTCTAGTGCATTGCGCACCAGCTGACCGGCAGGCACACTGCTCCTGCCAGCAGTAAGTTTTAAACCTGGAAGGTGAGTTTAAACTTATTTCTAGGGATGTTTTTTGTTTTGCAGGAAGCTCGTCACAGAGTTTGGCTGCTGGATTTAGGGCAAAGTTGGACGGGCCACGGGAAACCGGTTATGGACCTTGGGGAGATCCTGGTCTGGACCGCGGAATCGTGGGTAGCCGGCGGCCGTCGGGTTCGCTCCCAAGTCGCTGACAAGGAGGTCAGCGACAACCAGGAGGGGAGTGCGAGTGGGGGGAGGTTTCTTCCAGTATGGGCTCCCAGAATGCAATGGTCCCCACAGAGAAAGCGGTTAGACTGGCAGTTAGCCGGTCTTGTTACCTCAATTCCTCACTATGGGGTCCGCAGTTGCAAATATATTTCCCAATGCCATGACAACTTTTTCTCTTGCCTTTCTTTATAACTTTGAATAGTTCCCAACTTGTCCTGAACTTAATCAACTTTCATCTTTAACCTTTAAACCTCTTCCACATGTTAGATGTCGACTTACCCAACGACAACTGCTCCCAATGTACTCATTCTACCTCCTGTTTAATAATTTACCTTAATCCAATTTAGTACATCTTTCCAAGGTGCAGACTTACCCCTGTTCAAAAACATCTTAAAACTTATGAACCAGTTCTCCAAAGATGCAGTGTTTCCCATTGAGTCACCCAACTTTTTGTGTGTTTTTTAAAAAACTTTTGTTAAAACTTTCATTAAGTCACATCTCTATATGTGACTACATGAAATCAACAAGTTCCACATGGGTGCAAGAGGTAACCCCGATGTATTGGAGAAAGAGTTGGAGGATGGTGCCAGGGCATGTTTGAACAAAGACTATTCAATGTAACCCACAAAAAGGCAGGCATAGCTGGGGACGATGCGAGTGCCCATGGCTACACCTTTAACGTGGAGATAGCGAAAGGAGTTGAACAAGATATTGAGGGTGAGAACAAATTCCGTCAGGTGGAGAAGAGTGTTTGTAGATGGAAATTGATTGCGCCTCTGTTCAAGGAAGCACCGGAGGGCCTTGACACCTTCCTGATGAGGGATGGAGGTATAAAGAGACTGGGCGTTTGTGAGATGAGGCAAAGGGGGCTTGGAAATTGAAAGTTTGTCATGAGTTAAAATGCGTGTGGGCTGTCTCAGATGTAGGTCAGAGGGCCTGGACAAGGGGGAATAGGATGGAATGAAGGTATTTGGGAGAAAGTTCTGTTGGGTAGGAGCAGGCAGAGACAATGGGTCTGCTAGGGCAGTCCTGTTTATGGACATTGGAATGGAGATAGAAATGCAGGGCTGGGGATCAATAAGATTGGAGATTGTGCAAGGGAGATAACCAGGGTGATGCAATCAGAAACAGTCAAGAAGATGATGGCCTAGTCTTCAACAGTGGGGACCTGGTCAAAGGGTAGGTATGAGGAGGTGGCCGAGAGCTGGTGCCTGTCCTCAGCATGATAGAGACACTTCCTCTTCCTGCACTTCCTCTGGCAGCTTGTTCTGTGCATCCAACACCCTCCGAGTGATAAAGTTGCTCCTCTGGTTCCTATTAGATATTTCCTCTCTCACATTTGACCTATGTCCAATGGGTCTTGATACCCTTAAGGGCCTGTCCCACCAGCATGCAACTCTATGCGATGAGCGCGACCTAACGTGGTCGCTTGAGCCGTCCGGCGTCGCGGGGTCGGTCCCACTTCGAACGCCAGAGCCATGCAGAATTGTGCGGAGTTCGTCCCGACATCGCGCAGGGCTCCGAAAAACTGACCATGTTCAAAAATTCTGCGCGGCAATGGCTTGTCGGCTCGCAGTCGCCTCGATGCATTACACACCGCCTCGACGTCGTGCCTCTGTGACCCTCTCTGTAGGTGCCTCCATGACCCTCTATGTGTGTGGCTCCGTGGCCCTCTCTGCGTGTACCTCTGCGCCCCTCTCTGTATGCCCCTCTCTGTCCTGGCGAACTTACCTTTAAGACTTCGCACCAAGTTCGCCTCACTTTGCGCCATGTTGCGCCACTCACCCGACCTCCGCGCAGCCCTCGCTGCCAGTTTGGTCATGCTTGCCGCATGCAGGCGCATGCTGTTGGGAACGACCCTGCGCAGGGATCACCCGACCTCCCCGCGGCCCCCGCTTCTAGTTTGATCGCGCTCATCGCATGGAGTCGGATGCTGGTAGGACAGGCCCTTTACTCTACGTAAAAGACAGCATGCATTCACCCTATCTATTCCCCTCGTGATTTTATACACCCCTATACAATCACCGCTCAGTTTTATGAGCAGGAAATAAGGTCCGAGCCTGTGCAACCTTTCCTTATAGCTGAGGCCATCTTCAGATTCAGGGATATTCTCTACCCAGCTACTGACAGGCAACTGAACCATCCTATAATGGTCCTGAGCTACCATCTACTTCATTGCAGAGACCATCTTAAATCGGACTTTTCTGGTCTCCTTCTTGCACTGAACATAATTCTGTGAAGTGTGGGCAGCTTGATTGTGAACATGTATAAACATGTATAGACTTTTCACTGACTGGATAACATCATAGTACCTTGATACATGTGACAATAAACTAAACTATACTCATGTCCCGGAAACATCCTCGTAAATCTTCTCTGCACAGTTTCCAGCTTAATGACATTCTTCTGTAGCAGGGAGACTAAAACAGAACACAAAACTCCAAATGTGGCCTCACTAACGCCTTGTCCCACCCTGCCATAGCATATCAACTTGTACACTCGATACCCAGGACAGGACTGATGAAGGCCAATGTACCTAAAGTCTTATTTTCCACCCCATCTACCTGTTACACTATGCCTCTTTAGGGGAACTATGTACCTGCACTCCTAGATCCCTCTGCTCTACAACACTCCCAAAGGCTCTTCCATATATGGCAAAGATCCTGTCCTGATTCAACTTCTAAAAAGGCAACACCTCACACTTATCCGCATTCAACTCCATTAACCCATTGCCTACTTGCTGATCAAGATTCTACTGAACTTTGTGCAGAAGCTGAGACGGTGCAGAAATTGATAGGTGTATTTAGGGATGTTTTCAAGACTTAGTAATGGACACTGAGTGCAGTGAACCTTACTTGGAACCCGGATACACAAATAGAGTCTTCACACACGATCCATTCTCTTTTGATGCTCGTTTTTTAAGCTGATGAAACTACAATGTTACTGTTCAATCACAATCACTGGAAGCACAGAACACATTGTGAGCTTTCCAAACCTTGGTGTAACAAACAATGTGAAATCAAGAGGTTAAATACAGAGAGAGTCAATAATACTTCAAATCAGTACTATCTAAATCAAAACAGGATCAGCCTACACCACAGGGACTTTCCCACAGTGCGTGTTTGCCCATCACCACCACCCCCGTGCCCCTAACGCTTTCTTGTCTACATGTGTGTGTCAGAGAGATGACACCAAATGCCCTGTACTGCTGCACCTTTTCACTGGGATGCCCAACTGTTCCCGGTGGGATTTGAGGAAGGGCTCCAGCAGAATGGATGAGGAGGTGTCTGCTTAAAGAGGGCAGACTGGTCTGTTCTGGGCAGTCCCCGGGCTTCAGTCAAGGGTCAGTGTGTGGGGCAGTGCCCTGGGGTTTACACCCTGCTGATCCCTGTAGACATCCACCATGGTTCCCCACTCCCCATCCCTTTCTCAATGTGTGACGGAGAATGGCCGAGAATCTTGTGTATTGAGTTTGATGTCATTACCTTGTCAGTGAGGGTGTTGAGAAACTGGAAGGACAGTTAGTTGCCCCTTATCCCGACGTGAACAGTCCTTTATTCTGGAATCAACATCAGTATTTCTACTACTGATCTGGTGTAGAAAGGAAAGATCGCAATGCAAGATCATATTCAGCTAGAGTAGTTTGAGGAGATTGTCTTCCCCGCTGCACATTTAAAAGCTTTTTGCAGCCAAAACATTTAAATGTACAATCATTATTGTCTTTAATTATGAAGTCCCCTCCTGGTGTAAATGATGTTGATCCCCAGTCAATGATGTTCCCTCCATCACTGTAACGCCCCTGACTGAACAACTCAATCTCACTGGGTTTTAGAACACGATCCCACATATTAACATCAGTTATCTCTCTGACAAAGGCTTGTCTGATGTCAAAACCTCCACCAACTGAGTCTTTCTCCTGACCAAGAGAAGACTGGCCACCGTTTTTCACAACTGCACCCAATCCACCAACCTTCCTTAGACTATGTCTCCCATTGACCCAGACTGTTATCTCACCTTTTTGAGGCCGCTCTGAGGCAGATAGCAAAGGCAGTCAAATCAGATAAATTGGGTGCATCCAACCTGACAAAGCTGTTGGCTGTTTTGGTTGAGAATATCACTGATTTCTTCATCAATCCTGTAAAATATGATATTTGAATGTTAATTCTCTGTTTGAAATTGCACCTTTTGCCATTGGAGATGGAGCACAGGATAATTAGAGCGCAGTTTACTGTAAAAATATTTTTTCTTGAAATCTTAGGGACAGCGATGGAGATTCAGAAGTGCATTTTGCAGAACCCGGTCTTCAGCCTGTTTCTTATTTACAAGGAAGGCAGCATTGCTGATATTGTTCTGGTAAATTAGCCAGAAATGGTTGAGCAAGTCATGGAGCACCTTGCAAGCAGAGATTACTGCATCCCAAGGGTTAACAGCGGGTGGAAGATTGCAACCTTCATGTGATCCACCCGGTTTCGACTAATGCAATCAACTCGACGTGCACAAACGGAAGATCAAATAGAACAAGTTGTCCAACAACTTTAGGCTGTGCACGCCACATAAAAGAAAGAAGGTGGTTTAACAGGATGCAGATCCGTGCATAGAAATGGAGGTTGTTGCCAAAGATCCTATAGCAAGCAAGATAGACCACTCGACGAAAAAGACGTAGTACGGTCATGGGCAGATTCACGGGTGATTTTCGGACCTACTTCCATAACCGGCTTCCATCTCCGCACCAAAGATCCCATATGGGAGCAAAGATACTATTGTGTAGACGGAAGCCGGTTACAGAAACATCCTCATAAAAATAAAAGTTATTTGGTAAAAATCTTCTCCTCATTTTCAGAATTATAATTTTACTTCGGAGTCACGTGAGTGACTACGTGAAGACCCCGCCAGCACGCATGCGCGACATATCGTCGTGCGCATGCGGAAGCGACGGTCGGGAGGAGCGGGGCTCCTCCAGCGTGAGTTTAAAAAGCTCACGCCAGGTAAGTCTCACCGAAGGAGTGAGTCGACCATTATGGAAGGGAGAAAATCAAAGAGAGCGGCGGCCAAATCAGCGGCTAAGGACAGCAGCCAACGGAGAACCGCCTCTCCAGAGCTACAGGTTCTACCTGCAGCTCCCGACTTTTCGGACTTTGAGACCGTTGGTACGCCACGGTCGGGGAAAACTACCCGGAAGTCGGCCGGGGCCGACTCAGCGGAGTCCGGTCCCGAGGGCACCCCGCTCGCTGGCAGCGACGGAGGTCGCCTTGACCGCATTGAGCGGATGATGGAGCAGCTGCTCCAACGTGACCTGCTAAAGCAGGGGCAGGATCACAGTGGGACCCCTAGTAGGGCCACGGCAAGTTCCTTTCGAGGACTGCCTAATGTATCCCCTTCTATACAGGGGAGCATTGAGGGTCAGAACTGGGCTGACCCAGAAGAAGGGGAGTTGGCTGAAGCACCTGCAGCGTCAGGGGTGTGTGAAGATTATATGGATGTGGTGAGCAAACATGCCATGCCCAACCAGAAGGGCCTACCCATCCACCCCAAGCTGGCTGCCAGCATTGATTATATGGCCACTAACCAACTTCAGGAACAGGCCATCAATGCCACAGCAGATAAATATATGGCGCCAGAAAACTGCAAGTCATTAAATGTACCCGCGGTGAACAACCCGATATGGGGAAACATGAGCCCCTCGAGTAGAGGGCAGGAGATGAAACTTCAGAAGATCCTGAAGCTCCTAACCGCTGGGATTACTGCAGTAGCCAGAACAGCAGTGGGAGTGGATATGCCGGAAGAACTACAAGATGCTTTGGCCTTACTGTGCAACACACAGTATGAAATAAATAATTTCAGGAAAAGCATTATAAAGCCGGCGCTTAACCCCAAGTTCGCGGGGTTGTGTAAGCCTGGGAAGACGCAGCCTCCAAGCCTGCTATTTGGGGAAGATCTCCCCAAACAGGTTAAAGATCTTGACGAGGAGGCTAAGGCTTTGGGCCTTATTAAAGTACCTGGGTACACTAAGCCTCATCACCCACACAGAACGCACCCCTACGCACCCACCGGGCAGAGTTACCCTAACAGGTCTGCCGGTGGTGAAAGCTCGAAGGCCGGCATACCTGCTCAGCGGTCTTTTTTAGGCCAAGGCCCAGGCCGGCCTCCTTGGAAGATGCGCCACTCCCAGAACACCTACAACCAGCCGAGGAAGCAAGGGCAGAAACCACCACACCGGCAGTAACCATGGAGGTAGGTGGGTCTGGGATCCCCAAGAACACTACTGACCCAAATTCACTTTGCATAGGGGGCAGGTTGCACATGTTCCTCGAGAATTGGCTCACTTTTACCTCTGATCCTTATATACTCAGGAGTATTCAGGGCTACAAAATTGAATTTATTCACAAACTCCCTACCCCGGTACAGCATGCACCTAGTCGGAAATTCGTCCTTTCTCATAGAGATAAGGCAGCAGGGCATGCTGAACTACAGAGGTTGATAGAAAAAGGGGTAATTGAGAAGGCCTTTAAAGAACCTCAGGAGTTCGTGTCTAATATATTCACTAAAAACAAAAAAGATGGCGGTTGCCGCATCATCATAGATTTGACCGACCTGAATACTTCTGTCCAGTATATTCATTTTAAAATGGACACCTTCGACACTGCTATTCAGCTTATAGCCAATGGGTACTACATGGCATGCGTTGACCTCAAAGATGCATACTATTCAGTACCCATACACAAGGATCATAGAAAATACTTAAAATTTATCTGGATGGGACAATTATGGCAATATAAAGCTTTGCCTAATGGGTTATCGTCAGCACCCAGATTGTTTACCAAGATATTGAAACCAGCTTTGGCCTATTTAAGGAAACAGAATCATACTGTTATGGCCTATCTTGATGACATCCTCATAGTGGGGGAGAATTTGGAGATGGCTACCTTGGCAGTCACAGCCACGAAACATATTTTTCAGAAACTGGGGTTTACGATACATCCAGATAAATCAATATTGGAACCCTCTACCACCATGAAATATTTGGGGTTCATTATTGACTCAGTGCAAATGTCTGTCACGTTACCACCAAGCAAGGTGGAAGACCTGATAGAGGCTTGCAGGAGCCTCATTGGCATTAAGGTCCCATCCATTCGGCAGGTGGCCAGGGTGATTGGGAAGATAGTAGCTGCTTTTCCTGCAGCACAATATGGGCCCTTACATTACCAAAACTTACAAAGAGCCAAAATTACGGCGCTCAAAAATCATGCTGGACATTTTGATAGGCCCATGAAAATTCCAGAAAAGGCAAAAGCCGAATTATATTGGTGGATGGGTAATGCCCAAAATTGTTCCAAACCCATAACTATCACCAATCCCTCGATCACCTTACAAACGGATGCCAGTGCCAAAGGGTGGGGAGCTACTAACACTACCTCTAGCTGTGGAGGTAGATGGAGTGCACCAGAGTTAACCCTATTTAAAAACTTAGGGATTAACTATTCAGAAATGCTGGCAGCATTTCACGGCCTTAAGGCATACTGCACTAACATGCACAAAGTTCATGTTAGAATACAGATTGACAACACCACGGTGGTAGCCTATATTAACCACATGGGCGGTGTAAAGTCGATATCGTGTGATGAATTGGCCAACAATATCTGGTACTGGTGTCTGCAAAGAGAAATTTGGATCTCTGCAACTTACCTTCCAGGTAAACTAAACACAGTGGCAGACACCAGGTCACGGAAATTCAACGACAACATAGAATGGATGTTGGATCGGAATGTGTTCACAGATATTGTAGAACGTTATGGGACACCAGATATCAACCTTTTCGCGTCCAGGCTAAATCACCAACTACCAACGTATGTTGCTTGGGAGCCAGACCCGGGGGCAGTAGCGATGGATGCTTTCTCGCTACACTGGGGGGATTTATTTTGCTACGCTTTCCCCCCTTTCTGCCTCATCAGTCGGGTCTTGCAAAAAATCAAGCAAGACTCCGCATCGGGTATCTTGGTAGTGCCCGACTGGCCTACTCAACCATGGTTCCCTCTCGTACAGAAGATGGCCACAGAACCCTGTATCAGGGTGAATAAAAGACCAAGCCTGCTTGTTCATCCTGTTACAGGAGAATGTCATCCATGTCATGACCGCATGGATTTGTTAATTTGCAGATTTTAAAACGGCCACTTCATGGATTCGGACTCTCCAACAGGACCATTGATACCATCACGGGAGCCTGCAGAGAGTCCACAAGGAAGCAGTACCTGACCTACATCAGGAAATGGGAAGGATTCTGCGTGACTACTAAAACAACATACGAAACCGCCACCATCACGGAAGTGCTGGAGTTTCTGACTACCCTTCATTACGATGAGGGTCTAAGCTACAGCGCCATTAACTGTGCCAGGAGTGCCCTATCGTCTTACTTGGGCAAGGGGAGTGACCAATTGGGAATTGGGTCACATCCCCTAGTATCCAAATTTATGAGGGGAATATTTAATTCTAATCCCCCCAGGCCCAGATATAGCCATACCTGGGACATCAGCACGGTATTGACGATGCTGCGAGGATGGACACCGAACACGGGACTCCCTTTGGCCAAATTAACCTACAAAATGGTCATGATAATGGCACTGATCACGGCGCAACGGGTCCAGTCCCTGCACAAACTCAGTCTGGATGCCATGGCAATTACCAGTGGGAAAATCACATTCCAGGTGCAGGGACTATTGAAGCAAGATCGACCCGGAGTGTCTGGACATACTTTGGAGTTCCTGGCTTACCCAGTGGACACCCGTCTTTGTATCGTTACATTGATTCTGCGATACATTTCAGTCACTAAAGATCTAAGGGGCACGGAAACAGCTTTGCTTGTCAGTCACAAGAAGCCTCATCACAGGGTCACGGTGCAAACCATTTCCAGATGGTTAAGGGTGGTACTGGATGCAGCGGGGGTGCATACTAATGTGTACAAATCTCACTCCACCAGGGCAGCATCCACCTCGGCGGCTAGAAGGATGGAGGTACCACTGGATCACATCCTGGCCACAGCGGGTTGGAACAATGAGAAAACCTTCCACCGCTTTTATAACAAACCCGTGACCTCCCCTGACAATTATGCAGGGAGGATTTTAAGTGCTGCCAGATAAATAACCCTTATGGGACACAATATTGTGTTTGGTATGAATAAATACCTGTTTTGTTTTTCAGCCAGTGTCTAGTCTGAATCACGTCCATCCTCTTATCCCAGCTTTAGCGGTGTGTGAGCATGGAGCTTCCAGGGCATGAAATCACAGAGCTTTGAAATCTTCACGTAGTCACTCACGTGACTCCGAAGTAAAATAGTAAGATTAAACGAGAACTTACCAGTTTGAAGTTTGATCTTTATTTTATGAGGTGTAACGATGTGGGATTACGTGCCCTCCGCTCCCGACCCTCTATTATAAAGATCACCTGGTATGAAAGTTCTCTTTTTTCTCTTACTATGTCAGTCATTGTGACTGTTTGCTCTGTGATTTCACACCACTGCTTTGAAGAATGTCGCGCATGCGTGCTGGCGGGGTCTTCACGTAATCCCTCATCGTGACACCTCATAAAATAAAGATCAAACTTCAAACTGGTAAGTTCTCGTTTAATCTTACTATTTATTAACACAAACTGTTACCCGCAACGTTGGTTACACTGCGAGTCGGATCGGGTCAGATTACTGAAATGGATGAAAAAAAGGCCCACGTTCCGCTCCGTTGCGTACTACATGTCAGTCATTGCAGTTAGAAGGAGTGGTCTATCTTGCTTCGCTATGGGATCTTTGGTTGTTGCTACTCCCCCGGAGGAAAGTAGGTCAGGAAATAAAAGGCAAATTCTGGGAAAGGTCAGAGAGCGCAGGTATGGACAACATGGGCTAAATCGCCACTATGCATGCAGTATTCTACAATGCAGTTAATTGCACATTGCAAGCACTATCAGCAAAAACCTTAATGTCTTTTAGCCACAATGTTGTGCGTTAGGTACAAACAGAGATTGGACCAACTGAGGTTGTTTTCACTGGAGCATTGAAGGGAGCATAGTTAGGGTAGATTGTCTTTACTTGGAAATGACAAGTACCAGAGGGCACAGGTTTAAAGTGGGACGGAGAAAGTTTAAAGGAGACTAGACCAAGTGCAGACTTCCCCAACGCACCCTTTCCCTACCCGTAACCCCCACGGGAGACGTGGTCCTCCAACTCAAACCGTTCCCGAACGTAAGATTCCGGCACTCCCCTTGCCTTCCTCAACAGTGATCTTTAAACAAAATTCCAATTGCACCTGCCCTGTGTGTTGCAATAGTAATTCGCCCTCCCCCTGCTAGTCTGGCCATTATGACATCATCAGTCGAATCTGTTTGGTTTGAAATTAAAGGTATTTTGATTTTATTCAAATTTAATCAGTACTAAGTCAAGAAATAAAGCATAAAATGTTTAGTGAAAGTGATCTCTGCCTCGAGGGGAAAATGTGAATCAGAATATGTAACAATCTTGTGAAAGTTGGCATTTTTAAAGCTATAATTGCAAATAACGTGTCACAGATAGGATGATATCTTCACTGAGACAGGTCTCTGCTACCTGAACCATTGTGACATCATCATTTGAAGCAGGTGGTTTTAATTTCAAAATCTTTTGACTTTTTTACACTTTGAATCTAAGGGGGTGGAGCAAACTCTGCTGCCGCCCAATAGACTAGAACAGGAGATTTTCAAGAATGTTTTCTTGTCATATGTCGCAGATAGTTCATTTTTACTTGCAGCAGCACAAAGAATACGTAAACATAGTACACTGTAAGCAATATAATAAATGAGAAAGACAAGTTCATTGTGTGTATGTATGCACTTATTTACACATACACACAAATGTATATATACATATATATATATATATATATACATATACTCACACACCACATATACAATAAGATACTATACGATCCACTTTATTGTCAAAGCGAGGTCTGAAATTTGTTTTCGCATACACCCATACAATAAAATATACATACATAAAATACAAACAACAGTAGTGCAATCTTACAACAGTAGCGCAGTAGTACATAGACTAACGATGATAGTCTATGTAATTCAGAGCTTAATGGCGGTTGTAGTGTTTAATAGCCTGACGGAACTGTTCCTGAACTTGGACGTTACAGTTTTCAGGCTACTTTATCTTCTTCCTGGTGATATGGATGAAATGAGTGTGTGACCAGGGTGGTGTTGGTCTCTGATGATGCTGGCTGCATTTTTGAGACAGCGACACCTGTAAATCTTTTTGATAATGATAATATATCTTTTATTGTCATTGCACATAAGTGCAACGAGATTAGGGCATGCAGCTTCCATCGGATGTCATAACTTAAATAACTAATAGTATTTAGATTTAGATACCCCGAGAACATGGATTGGAAAAAGAACATTAAATCAGTAAAACAGTCAGAACAGACTAATGTGCGGGTGTGTCTGTGCGATGTGACCGTCCGAGGGAGACAGTCCATGGGGGTGGTGGGCACTCAGCAGGGCCGGTTCAGAGCCGCTATAGCTCTGGGCATTAAGCTGTTCCTTAGTCTGAAGGTGCGGGCGTAGAAGGCCTTGTAACGTCTGCCGGAAGGAAGTAGTTCGAACAGTATATTACAAGGGTGCGAGGAGACTTTATGGATGCCGACGGCCTTCCTGAAACACTGTATGTGGTGGATGCCCTCCAAGGCTGGTAGCCGTGTCCCAATAATCCTCTGTGCTCTGTGGACGATGCACTGAAGAGCTCTCCTCTCCGCCTCCGTGCAGCTGAGATACCACACAGAGATGCCATGCAGCTGTTGGGGCAGAACAGTCCTTTTCAATGTTCTCAAGAAGAACAGACGTTGCTGTGCCTTCTTGACCAGCGCAGCGGTGTTGGTGGACCATGTGAGGTTCTCTTAGATGTGATTGCCCAGAAACCTAAAGCTGGACACTCTCTCCACACTGTCCCCGTAGATGGAGATTGGGGCGTATTCCCATTTCATGACCTCCTGAAATCGATAATCAGCTTGGTCTTGGAGGTGTTTAGTGAGAAGTTGTTCCGTGAGCACCAGTCCACCAGGTTCTGCACCTGAGCTCTGTATTTTGTTTTATCACCGTTGGTGATCAGCCCGATTACCGTTGTGTCGTCTGCAAACTTGACGATGGTGTTGGTGTCGAATGCAGGAACACGGTCGTGTGTATAGAGGGAGTAGAGCATGGGGCTCAGTACACAGCCCTGTGGTGTGCTGGTGCTCAGAGTGATAGGGGAGGAAAGGTGCGGGCCCAATCTCACTGCCTGCGGCCGCTCCGTCAGAAAATTCAGGATCCAATCACATATCTGTGAGCTGAGGCCTAGCTGGTGGAGTTTGGTGGTGAGCTTGGTGGGGATGACTGTATTGAAGGCAGAGCTATAGTCTATGAAGAGCATCCTCACGTACGTGCCCTGTCTTTCCAGGTGAGTCAGGACAGTGTGAAGAGCCAGAGAGATGGCATCCTCTGTGGATCAATTCGCCCTGTATGCAAATTGATGAGAGTCCAGTGAGGCAAGGATTCTGGAGTTGATGTGGGAGAGGACCAGCCTTTCAAAGCACTTCATTGATGTTGGAGTTAGGGCAACCGGGCGGTAATCATTCAGGTTGGTGGCTTTAGACTTTTTCGGCACCGGCACTATGGTAGCAGTCTTCAGGCACTTGGGGACCATTGCCAGAGATAGAGACAGGTTGAAGATCCTCGTAAATACCTCCGCCAGCTGTACAGCACAGCACACCCTACCCTGGACTCCATCCGGACCTGCAGCCTTGATTGATCCTGCGCAGAGCGCACTGTACCTCCTGAGTGCTCAGTGTTAAGGCCTGTCCCTCCACCATGGCCTGGTGGTGTTGCCAGTTTTGAAGTGGGCAAAGAAGGTGTTTAACTCATTACCCAGTTTAATATCACTGTGGGGGCAGACGGGGCTGCTCTTGTAGTCAGTGATGTCCCTGACACCCTGCCACATGCTTCTGGTGTCCGCGGTATTGAAGTGGTCTTTCACCCTTTGCCTGTGGATGTCTTTGGCCTTTTTTATACCTTTGTTCAGGTTCGACCTGGCAGCACTGTAGGCAGAAGTGTCCCTGGATTTAAAGGCATTGTTTCGTGCCCTTGGCAGATTCTGAACCTTGTTTGGGATTTCCGGTTTGGGAACATCTTTATTTGCTTGTCCACTGTGACAGTCTCCACACAGCAGTTGATGTAGGAGAGCACAGTGGATGTGTACTTCTCCAAGTTTACCTCTGTACCACTGGTAGCCTGTTGTGCAAACAGGCCCCAGTCGGTGCGATCAAAGCAGTCCTGGAGTTGTAGGGTGGCGTCCTCGGGCCATATTTCGTCTTTATTGCGGGTTTGGTCTTGCGGATGAGGGGTTTGTGTGCAGGCAGTAGAAACTGTGATCGAATTGAACAGGGATGGGCAGGGGAGAGTTCTGTATGCGTCCTTGATGTTGGTGTACACTTTATCCAGCATGTTTGAGCCCGTGGTTGGGCACTGCACATGCTGGTGGAATTTGCAGAGTGCAGCTCGTAGGTCGACCTGATTGATGTCCCCAGCAACAATAAAGTTGGGGTGGTCAGAACCTGTGATAGAATGGGCCGTGTTCACAACTTTTTAAAGTCTTCTACGTTCCTGGGCATTCAAGTTGCCGAACCAGGCCGTGATGCTCTCTGCTGTACACCTGTAGAGGTTCAAGAGAATCCTCTCTGACATACCAAATCTCACTAACATCTCAGGAAGTAGAGGCATTGATGGGTTTTCTTTATAATTGCATTAGTGTGGCCTCAACCCAAAACGTCACCCATTCCTTCTCTCCAGAGATGGTGCCTGTCCCGCTGAGTTACTCCAGGTTTTTGTGTCTATCTTGGATTCCAGGAAAGATCTTCAGATATATGCACGCACAGGAATTTGAAGCTTTTGACTCCACCATTGTCCCATCGACATAGACAGGTTTGTGGATCCTCATCTTTCCTCCGTCTGGGACCCATCCCATGGTTGATGCCCACTCCTGATCTCAGCCTTTCCCTCTACATTTGGCCCCCAGTCCCACTGAATCACTCCCAGTTAATCAGCAAGGATAGACCAGGAGACCATCCACCTGCTTCATCCCCTGTCTCATGGACTTTGATTAGACCCCCAAATCTCATACCCCTCCTTCGACAGGTGACTTTGGCACCATTGCTGTGATGTAGGGAGTGAGTCCCCAGGCTGTTTTCCGTGTTGCCCCAGCATATGAGTGAGAAACATTAGCATGTGCCTTATCAAATTCCATGTAAACAAGTTCCACTGCCCAACCCTCATTAATTGCCTTTGACAAAAAACTATATCAAGACATGACATGCCGCCAAGAAAGTCATGCTGACTTTCCCTACTTAGCCTATTCTCATTCAAATGCAAGCAAATCCTATCCTGACCACTGACATGAGGCTCACGGGCCTAGAATTCCTTGGGTTGTATCTTCTTCCCTTTCTTAAATAAAGGCCCAACATTGGCTACTCTCCAGTCCTCCCAGATCTTGCCTGTGGCTACACAAGTTGCAAAGATATTTCTCAAAGCCATGACAACTTCTTCTCTTGCCTCTCTTTATAACTTGGGATAGGATGATAAATATAGGATGATATCTTCACTGAGGCAGGTATCTTCTAGCAGAGCCATTGTGACATCATCAATTGAAGCTGGTGGTTTTCATTTAACAAATCTGTCGACCTTTTCAGAAATTTAATCAGTAATGAGTCGAGATTATTTTGAGAAAGAAAGCATTAATATGTTCAGATAAGGTGATCTCAGCCTCAACGGGAAAAATGTCAACCGGAATATGTAAAAATGTAATTGTTACCGCATATTTCTATGGGATTAGATACATATGCATTTGGAGAGACAAAGGTTGATTAGGGATCATCAACATGGTTTTGTAGGTGGAAGAAAGTATCTTATGAATCTTTTTTGAAGATGTAACCAAAAATGTTGACAAGGGCAAAGACATATACGTTGTCTATACGGACATCAGCAGGGCATTTGATAAGGGTCCGCATTACAGGCGACTCTGGAAGGTTAAATGTCAGGGGATCCAAGGTGAGCTAGCCAAATTGATCGATGTTAAACGAGTTCAGTATCTCAATAAATGCAAGGAATCATGGGATTTGTCAAAGGTCATCGGGATTTTTTTTTAAAGCGACGCTGTATAAACTATGAGTACATTTTCAGTCTGAGTTTTTGCTTTCTTTGAATCATATATTGGTTTTGGCTGACCCAAATGATGACGATATGACACTGGATGATTTTCTGCGATGGAAAGTCGAAGTTTTGAAGCATTTTTTAGCAGACAGGGGGTTGAAAAAGACAGGACCAAAAGACAAACCCGCTGCTCTTGCTTACGCTGCGTCGTACACGATGAAGCCCGTGCTACCGACCGCTGACCTCCCACATCCATCGTTGAGCTGCCATCTTGCCAGTTATGATGAGGCTAACCAGCCCGCTACTTCACTGAAGTCTCGCCTGCTTAGCGACTACAGAGAAGGCAAGGCCTATAGCTATTTTGATGCAAGATGGCTGAAAGAACTCTTCTTTCACAAGTTTACTTATACATGTACATCCAGAACTCATTGAGAAGTCAACAAATGAGCATACAGCCCATAGCCGTGGACTGGTGTAGCAAGAGTTGAAAACACCACAAATACTTTTCATTTTATCTATTGATAGTTTTATAAAACATACATTCAATTTCATGCTCCCCCCCCCAAAACAAAACCAATAAAAAATGCTTCTTATTCAACATCATGATCTAGTTCACTCACCGAAGCATAAAGCAATGAAACCACCAAACTCTTTGTGGTTTTGTACTAATTAACCATAAATACACCTAGTTAATTGTTTTGAAAGCATCATTTTCTTACCACGAAGAAGCAAAACTGGAAAATACGTATGAAATGCAGGTCCGTACACACACACAAGCTCAGCTGGCGAGAATGTTTATCCCGAATGACCCATGACCTGGGCGTGCGCAGTTGTAATATCGAACTCGCTTATTTTCCTAGTTTATGGAAGCAGAAGATGATGGAGCAGTTTTGTTTTTCGGACTGGAGCCCTGTGACTAGTGGTGTGCCTCAAGGATTGGTGCTGAGCCCATAGCTGTCTGTGGTTTACATCAATAATTTTCAATTGGAATGCGCAAGGTAAGTTTACAGGTGACACTAAAGTGGGTGGTATTATAGATAGTGAAGGTGGTTATTAGAAATTACAGCAGGGTCTTGATCAGCTAAGTGGACTGAGGAATGGCCAGTGGAGTTTAATGCAGCTAAGAGCAAGGTGGTGCTTTTTATGAAATCAAATCAGGGCAGGACCTTGAAAGTGAATGGCAAGCCCAGGGAGTGTTGTTGAGCAGTGGGATTTAGGAATGAAGATACATAGTTCCCTGAAATTGTTGTCACAGGTGTATAGTATGTTCAAGAAGGATTTTGGTACATTACCCTTCAGATGTACTACACATGTGTGAGGTCACATTTGGTGCATTGTCTTGGCCACCCAGTTATAGGAAGGTTGTCATTAAGCTAGAAAGACTGCAGAGAAGATTTGGGGAGGAAGAGCAAGCCAGGACTTTATGCCTTGGTGCGCAGAATGCTGAAGGCTGATTTTATAAAAGTGTATAATGTCATGAAAGGAATAGATAGGCCAAATGTACATTCTTTTAGACAGAGTAGGGTAATCAAGAACCAGGGGACATAGGTTTAAGGTGAGAGGGTTGGATGAAAAGAAACCTGAGGGGCAACTTATTCTCACGGGGGGTGGTGGGAATTTTGGATAGGAAGATGGATAGGGAAGGTACAATGGGATATGGGCCAAATGCAGGCAGGTGGGACTAGTGTAGACAGGGCATCTTGGTTAGCATTGACAAGTTGGACTGAAGGGTATGTTTCAGTGCTGTATGACGCGATGACTCATGACTCTAAGTTGTGCTGACTCATTCACTGATTGGACCCTTTCCCATGGGGTGAATCCAGACAGTAACCAAACTTCTTTACATGTATTCCAGGAATCAGCTGTCAGCGGTCCTGACCACAACATCATGGCAAGTATCCAACACATGAACGTGTGCCTCTCCCTCTCAGCATGAAGTTGTTTCACAGATCAGAGCCACAGTGGGGTGGTGAAGATATCTCTGATCGGGTGGGGGAGGTGAACTTGATCACCTCCCAGGAAGGTGAATTAACGTGGCTCACTCCACTCCCTCCCCCTCATCATCTGATGCCGACTTAAGTCGACACACAGAACAATGGCAGCTGCAGTATTGGATGGCAGCAGAGTTTGCTCCACCCCCTCAGTTCCTTCCTGTGATTGGCAGTGACTGGATTCAGCAGGGTATAAATTGCACCATCTTGTGCCCAGGGTATTGGACCCATCTGAGGTGAAACCGGCTTGTTGGAGACGGACACAGTGAGTACCAGAGGGACTGTTTGTGTGTTGCTGACACACGGGACTGGCAGCTGGTTCTCAGTTTCAATGGATCGACAAGTGAAATGAAATGAATTAGGAATTCTTTGTTTCAACAGGTTGGAGTCAGGATGAAGCCCTTCGCTACAATTGTGCTTTTGATGTGCATTTATCTGTCAGGATCGGACAGCGCAGGTTTGTATGAGATTTACGTGTAGGTTTGGAGAGTGTGTGTCTGTGCTGTCCATGATGCCAGTCTGATCTAATCCCATCTCCCTGCACATGGTCTGCATCTCTCTATTCCTCGATGTACATGTGTCTGTCTAAATGCCTCTTAAACACTGCAATTGTATCTGTTTCTACCACCACCCCTGGCAGTGTGTTCCAGGCACCCACCAATCTGGAAACTTGCCTTTCACATCTCCTTTTTACTTGATCCCTCTCATTATCAATCTGTGCCCTCTGCAACTTGTCATTTCCATCCTGGGGAAAAGAAAAGGACTCTGACTATCTACACTAACTCTGCTGCCTGTCATTTTGTCCTTCTACAATTTGCCCCAGCCTCCCACACTCCAGACAAAATAATCCACGTTTGTCCCACCTCTCCTTGTACCTAAGGTGCTCCAATCCAGGCAAACTCTTCAACACTCTCTACAAACCTGACAGTCTTCAGATGCCACTCTATCTCTCACATTAAAAAAATACATCCTTTTGTAAATCACTGCTCACTAGCGACCTTGTGCTCCATCTTAGATGGCAAAGTTACCATTTCAAACTGAGATTTAAAATGTTTACTCTTCAATTTTACAGGATTGCATGGAAAATCAGTGATATTCCCAACCGAGACAGACAACAGCTACGTCAGGTTGAATGCGCCTCACTTCACCAGTTTGAACGCATTTACTGTCTGTCTCAGGGCAGCCACTGAAGCAACACGCTCTTTCAGTTTGCTCTCCTATGCAATACGCAATTCCCACAACGAACTCCTGATTTTACATGTGGGTAAAACACAACTCTATGTGGTGTTGGGAAGTAGTGAAGATAGGTTTTACGTCCCAGAAATGAATTCTTTACTGAGACACATCTGCGTGACCTGGGAGTCTAAAGGGGGTGAGATAACAGTCTGGGTCAATGGGAGACGCAGTGCACGGAAGGTTGGTGGAAAGGGTCGGGTCGTGAGTGGGTCTGGTCAGTTTTTTCTTGGTCAGGAGCAAGACTCAGTTGGTGGAAGTTTTGACAAGTCTCAATCCTTTGTCGGAGAGATAACTGACGTTAATATGTGGGATCGTGTTCTAAAACCCAATGAGATTGAGTTGATCAGTCAGAGTTGTTTCAGTTCTGGAGGGAACATCATTGACTGGGGATCAACAACATTTACACCAGGAGGGAACGTCAAAATTGAAAACAATAATGATTGTACATTTTAAATGTTTTGGCTCCAAAAAGCATTTAAATGTGCAGAGGGGAACACAATCTCCTCAAACTGCTCTTGCTGAATATGACCTTGCTTTGTGATCTTT
Organism: Raja brachyura; assembly: GCA_963514005.1. The sequence goes on along the minus strand of OY740809.1, from coordinate 12,853,602 downwards.
CATCTCTAAACCAGATCAGTAGTAAAAGTAGTGGTGTTGATTCCAGAATAAAGGGCTGTTTATGTCAGGGTAAGGGACAACTCACTGTACTTCCAGTTTCTCATCACCCTCACTGACAGGGTAATGGCTTCAAACTCAGTACACTAGACTCTCGGCCATTCTCTGTCACACGTTGAGAGAGGGACGGGGAGCGGGGAACCATGGTGGATGTCTACAGGGATCAGCAGGGTGTAAACCCCAGGGCACTGCTCCATACACTGACCCTTGACTGAAGCCCAGGGACTGCTCAGAACAGACAAGTCCGCCCTCTGGTTAAAGACTCCCCTCCTCATCCATTCTGATAGAGCCCTTCATCAAATCCCACTGGGAACAGTTGGGCATCCCAGTTAAAAGGTGCAGCAATGCAGACCAGTGACCAGGGCATTTGGTGCCATCTCTCTGACACACACATGTAGACAAGAAAGCGTCAGGGGCACAGGGGTGGTGGTGATGGGCAGACACGGAGTGTGGGAAAGTCCCTGTGGCGGAGGCTGATCCTGTCTTGATTTAGATTATGCTGATTGGAATTATTACTGTATCTTTCTGTTTTTAACCTCTTGATTTCACATTGTTTGTTACACCAAGGTTTGGAAAGCTCACAATGTGTTCTGTGATTCCAGTGATTGTGATTGAACTGAAACATTGCAGTTTCATCAGCTTAATAAACGAGCATCAAAACAACAAAGATCTTGTCTAAGAAATAACTCTGTGTGTCTGTGTGTGCGTGTGTGTCTGGTCCACAGTTAACACAGTGCACTCTCAGTGTCCATCACTAAAGTGATTCAAGACACAGCCCAGTGTGGAGATGATCTGTTGACAATAAGATCGCTTTAGGATGAGAAACGATGAAACAAACAGGGTGAATGTGAATCCGTGGGAACAGGGGAGAACTCCACTGGCTAGTATCAGTTGTTGCACCATGCTGGCCAACGGAGGCCATTATCATCCAGTAATTGCAGCCCCAAGACACATTTTGACATCCTGTGGTATCACCATTACTGAGATTCTCAAATCCACATCTCCGAGTCCAAACTGATGAAAACGCTGTTGCAACTGGCCTCATAAATCAAGACAGTCTCTCCTCCAGCGGACACGTGTTGCAGTGGGCCCCTGCTTGGCTGATCACAACTTACAGATCACACACAAAGATGGAGCCACCAGCAATGCTCGGTTTCACCCTGTCCACCACATGCAAAGTACACTCTGCACTCACATAGGTCAGACCCATCCCACCTTGAAGAAGGTTGTCAAAAATTGCAGCAAGATCTTGATCATTTGGGCAGGTGGGCTGAGGAATAGTTGATGGAATCTAATGCAAGAAATGTGAGCTGTTGCATTTTGTGGTGGGTAGGGCTTGGGTGAGTGTTGTAGAACAGAGGTATCTAGGAGTGCAGGTACATACCTCCTTGAAAATGACGTTTCAGGTAGATTGGTTGGTCAAAGAATGTTTTTGGCACTAGCCTTCATCAGTGAGAGTATTGAGTATAGAAGTTGGGAAGTCATGTTGCAGTTATATAAGAGTATTTGTGAGGACACATTTCTAGAGTATTGTGTTCAGTTCTGGGCACTGTGTAATAGGAAAGATGTTGTCAAGCTGGAAAGCGTGCAGAGAAGATTTAGAAGGGTGATGCCAGGAGTGGAGGGCTTGATCAATAGGGGGAGGTAGAACAGGCTAGGACTCAATTCCTTTCAGCACATGAGAATGAGGGTGATCTTATAGAAGTGGACAAAATCGTGTGAGGAATAGATTGGGTCGACACACAGAGTCTCTTACCCAGAGTAGGGGAATCAATAAACAGAAGACATAGGTTTAACGTGAGTGGGGGAGGGGAGATCTAATGGAAACCTGAGGGGTAACTCTTTTACACAATGGGTGGTGGGTATATGGAATGAGCTGCCAGAGGAGGTAGTTAAATTAAGTACTATCGCAACGTTTAAGAAACATTTAGACAGGCACATGGATAAGATAGGTTTAGAGGAATATGGGCCGAACACAGGTATGTGGGACTAGTGTTGGTCAGTATGGACATGTTGGGCCGGAGGGCCTGCTTCCATGCTATATTTTTCTGTGAAACAGAAGTGGAATATTATTGGTGTGACTTCAGCTGGAGGTAAAGCAACAGGATTGGTATCTCACCACGGCAGTGTCTGAAATATAATGATGCAGCCCCAGAGTTATCAGACTGAGGACAAACATGGGATGTGAAATAACACACACTATGTTTTTGGCTCCAGTGTTGGTAATGCAGGGAAAAGCTCCCTCTAGTGTCGTAAGATGACAATGTTCTCCAAGTGCACTGAGCGTCAACTTGAAAACAAGCTGATCATCCAGATACTTGTGAAAGACCAACACGAGGAACTGCTTTAGATTCACAGTCACACAGCACTGAAACAGGCCCTTCAGCCCATCTTACCCATGTCAACCAAGATGGCACATCTATGCAAATCCCAGCTGGCCACGTTTGGCCGATATCCCTCCAAACCTTTCCTATCCATGTATGTGTCGAAATGTCTTTTAATTCTATACAAAACTTAAACTCTCATCTTGTTATCATCCAGTTTGCGATGTTTGTACATTTGCGCAAAAACAGTACGCGATATCTACAATTGTTTGCCACCTTGCTCACCGTTGTTCTGTCCTGCAAATGCACCAAGTTTTATCCCGATCGGCGGTATATTTTAAAAGTTATTATGTGATTTTCAGGAAATTATGTACCTGCATTCTGCTCCACAACACTCTCCAGGGTCCTCCCATTCAATGTGGAGTTTGTCAAAGTTCACAATGGGATATAGATCAGCCACAGAAATGGGCAGAGAAATTGCACATGGAGTTTAATTTGACTAACTGTGACAAGTTGTGTTTTGGCAGGTCAAATGTGATGAGAAAGTATACAGATAATGACAAAACCCTTAAGGGCCTGTCACACTAGCGCGCGATTAGACGCGATAAGCGCGACCTACCGTGGTCGCTTTAGTCGTCCGGCCTCGCGTGACCCTGTCCCACTGCGATCGCCGGAGTCTGGTGGAGTTCCGCGGACTCGTGTGGAGCTGGTGTCGACATCGCGCGTAGTGTCCAAAAACCGACACTGCTTAAAAATTACGCGCGGCAAAATCCTGTCGCGCGGAACGTGATGACGTTTTGACGTTGTGCGTCTTCAGCGTGGCGTTGCGTGATGACGTCACTGCCCGACGTCGTGCAACGCGCATGCTCATGCGCATCGTCACGTGATGAAAAATAACGTCCTTCCTTCGGACGTCGCGCGTGTAATCGCGCGCTAGTGTGACAGGCCCTTCACTCGCACCGGGATCGCCTGACCCCCACGCGACCCCCGCGTCCGAATTTGTCGCGCTTATCGCGTCTAATCGCGCGCTAGTGTGACAGGCCCTTTAGCAGCATTGATTCTTGGGTTCTTGGGGTCCAAGTTCTTAACTCACTGAAAGTGGCAACACGTAAATAGTGTGGTAAAGAAGCAAATTGTATGCCTACCTTCACTTGTTGGGGCATTGAGTGTAAGGATCAATCGTATTCAATGCCATGGAATTTTATTTGTCACTTGGACCAAGGAACAGTGAAATTAATTTTTATATAGAGTTCAATACAAGTATCACTCCAAGTAAGCACTCAAATACATCTTAGATAAGCATCTCAAATAAAGTACATGTATAGTAGTACTACACGAAGACAGTATACAGAGTTGCCAGATTTGGTCCCCATTTTCAAGTCCTAGTTGTTATAGATGTAGCTCAGGATGTAATGATGGAGCTGTAGGACTTTGTTTGCTGCACTGGGAGTAACCAAATTCACCTTACAAGAGGGTAACCAGGAAGGAAGAGGAGGAGCCAGAGGGCTAAGGGAGAGCTGAGAAGGGGAAGTTACAGTTGGGACTACCTGAAATTAGAGGTCAATGTTCATACCGCTGGGGTACAAACTCCCGAACAGGTTTGTTGCAGTGGGTGACTTTAATTTCCCAAATATTGACTGGGACTTACTCAGTGACAAATGAGAATGATGAAGTTAGGGGGGGGGTGAATGTTGTATATGTGGATTTTAGTGAGCCTTTTGATAAGGTGGCTCATGGTAGGCTGATCCAGAAGATTAAGATATACGAGATTCACGGTGATTTGGTCATATGAATTCAGAACTGCCTTCTTCATATAAGACAGAACGTTATGGTGGAAGGTAGATATTCTGGCGGGTGTATGCGACCAGTGGAGTTCCGCAGGGATCTGTGCTGGGACTTCTGCTGTTTGTGATATGTATAACTAACCTGGATGTTAATGTAGATGTTGGTGAGTAAGTTTGCAGACAATACCAAAATTGGAGGAGGTGCAGTGAGATAGGCTGTCAGAATATACAATGGGATATAGATTAACTGCTGAAATGGGCAGCGAAATGGCAGATGGAGTTTAACCCGAGCAAGAGTGAGGTGTTGCACTTTGGGAGGTTGCTGCGCTATGGGACTAATGGTTAGGCCGCGTTTGGAGTACTGCATGCAGTGCTGGTCGCCCAATTTCAGGAAATATGTGGAATCTTTGGAGGGGGTGCAGAGGAAATATCAAAAACTAGAGGGCAGAGCTTTAGTTGAGAGGGCAAGGTGCAATTAATATGTGTGGGTTGAGTTAGACAATAATTCAACATGACAAAGGTATTAGACCATTCAGCAGATTTAGTCTACTCCGCCATTCAATAATGGCTGATCTATTGTTCCTTTTCAATCCCATTCTCCTGCATTCTCCCCGTACCCCGTGACATCAAGACCGTATCAATTTCTGCTTTAATAATACCCCCATCCTTCCTTATTCTTTCTTTCTTCCTCATTCTTTCCTTATTTCTATCTTGCTTTCCTTCTTTCTTGGCTCAGTGTACCAAGGCCTATTGGATCTCCCAGTTGCCAAAAATTTAACTCCCATTCCCCTCCATGGCCAGTGAGGCCACATGCAAACTGGAGGAACAGCACTTGGTATTTCACTTGAATAATCCATTGTAGGAACATTAAATTCTCCAATTTAGGTATTCCGTAAAACTGCCCCCTCCCCTTTCTCCCCACCCTCCCTCTTCTATGCCCCACCTAGTGTTCACAAACTGTGACCCCATGGTCTTGCAGTCAGCTCCAGTGATGGCTTCACCCACACTTTGGCAGCTTTGTTGTCTGGACGATCAGCTTCCGATGTCTCCTTATGTACATCTAACTGCCAGACGTCATCCATTCCTTCGCCCTGTTGCATGTCAACGAGGGCTGCTGCTTGGTGCAGGAACAGCCTATCCTCACCTGTGGTGAACTTGATTAGGCTACTTACTTGGTTCTGGGTCCATTCTATGAAACCTATTCAATTTAAAATTTTAACATTAACTGTTTTATCTTTATCTTAGAACATTAGAACTAGAACAGAAAAGGTAGAGAAGAGGAACAGGCCACTTCAGCCTACAATGTCTGTGCGAGCGTTATGCCAACTTAAATTAATCTCCTCTGTTTGCACGTGATTCATATTCACGTGCCTGTCTAAAAGCTTAAACTCCACTTTTGTACCTGCCCCCATCACCAGGCACAGGCTCTCTGTGTAAAAACCCTGCTTCATACATCTCCGTTAAACTTTGTTCATATCTTTAAATATTTTAAAACTGGTAGAATGTGTTCCCTCATACCAAGAACCCAATAGGTGAACATGTGCCTCTTCCTCATAGAGTCATAGAGTGATACAGTGAGGAAGCAGGCCCCTCGGCCCAACGCCCGCATCCAACATGTCCAAGCTACACTAGTCCCACCTGTCTGCATTTGGTCCAACCTCTAACCCTGTCATATCCGTGTGCCCGTATAACTGCTTCTTAAACGTTGGGATAGTGTCAGCCTAACTACCTCTTCTGGCAGCTTGTTCCACATACCAACCACCCTTTGGGTGAAAACGTTTCCACTGAGATTCCTATTAAATCATTTCCCCTTTACTTTAAATCAATGTCCTCTGGTCCTCGATTCACCTACTCTGAGCAAGAGACTCTGTGCATCTATAACCATATAACCATATAACAATTACAGCACGGAAACAGGCCTTCTCGGCCCTTCCAGTCAGTGCCGACCATTTATTTTCCCCTAGTCCCATCTACCTGTACTCAGACCATACCCCTCCATTCCCTTCCCGTCCATATACCTATCCACTTTACTTTTAAATGTTAAAATCGATCCTGCCTCCACCACTTCTGCTGGAAGATCATTCCACACAGCCACCACTCTCTGAGTAAAGAAGTTCTCCCTCATGTTACCCCTAAACTTCTGTCCCTTAATTCTCATATCATGCCCTCTTGTTTGAATCTTCCCTACCCTCTATGGGAAAAGCTTATCCACGTCAACTCTGTGTATCCCTTTCATCATTTTAAAGACCTCAATCAAGTCACCCTTTAACTTTCTGCGCTCCAAAGAATAAAGACCTAACTTGTTCAACCTTTCTCTGTAACTTAGTTGCTGGAACCCAGGCAACATTCTAGTAAATCTCCTCTGTACTTTCTCTATTTTGTTGACATCCTTCCTATAATTAGGTGACCAAAATTGTACACCATACTCCAGAATTGGTCTCACCAATGCCTTGTACAATTTTAACATTACTTCCCTACTCCTATATTCAATGCTCTGATTTATAAAGGCCAGCACACCAAAAGCTTTCTTTACCACCCTATCTACATGCGATTCCACCTTCAGGGAGTTATGCACAGTTATTCCTAGATCCCTCTGTTCCACAGCATTCCTCAATTCCCTACCATTTACCATGTACGTCCTATTTTGATTTGTCCTGCCAAGATGTAGCACCTCACACTTATCAGCATTAAACTCCATCTGCCATCTTTCAGCCCACTCTTCCAAATGGCCCAAATCTCTCTGTAGACTTTGGAAATCCACTTCATTATCCACAGCACCACCTATCTCAGTATCATCTGCATACTTACTTATCCAATTTTCCACCCCATCATCTAGATCATTGGTGAACATGACAATCTATTTCTTTCATGGGTTTATACACCTCTATAAGATTATCCCTCATACTCCTGCGCTCCAGGGAATAGAGTCCCAGCGTACTCAGCCTCTCCCTGGAGCTCTAGTCCCGGCAAAATCTTTGTGAATCTTCTTTGCGCCCTTTCCTGCTTGACAACATCTTTCCGATAACATGGTGCCCAGAACTGAACACAATACTCTAAATGTGGTCTCACCAACGTCTTATACAAATGCAACATGACACAAGGGACTGACTGCTGGTTCTCAGTTTCAAATGGATTGACACCAACTGAAAATAAATACATTGGGGATTGTTTGTGTTAACAGGCTGGAGTCTGGATGAAGTCCTTTGTTAGAATTTATTTGTGATGTGCATTTTCCTACTGGGATTGGACCGTACAGGTTAGTACTTGTTCTGGTGTGAAAAGTTCCCAAGTGCAAACATCAGACGTGGTGCATCTTAGGACAGCGGTACTGCATTACTTGACTGTCTTCTAAATTTCCCCCAGTGCTTTTATTAAATGGAACATGTTCAGGTGAAGGTAGTGGAGGGAAAGAACATGGTGCAGCACAGGAATGGGCCCTTCAGCCCATCATGTCTATACTGACCATGATGTCATTCTGAACTACTCCCATTTCTCTGCATGTTGTCTGTACCTCTCTATTCCTCTATGTTCATGTGTCTGTCTAAATGTCACTTCAACAATACTATTGTATCTGTTACTACCACTATCCCCAGCAGTATGTTCCAAGCACCCATCACTCTGTAAACAAAAACTTGCCTTTCACATCTCCTTTCTCCCTCCTACTTTGTACCTGTGCCCTCTGGTGTTTATCATTTCCACCCTGGGGAAAGAAAGACTATGACAATCTACCCTAACTATGTTCCCCATCATTTTGTGCTTCTATCTGTTTGTCACTTGACCCTCAATGTTCCATTGAAAACAACCCAAGTTCATCCAATTTCTCCTTGTACCTAAAGCACAGCATTGTGGTTAAAGGACATTGAGGTTTACTTCTAAAGTGCGTGTGATGTGCATTTATCTGGGCTGTAGGATATGGCATGGATAGTGGCTATTTAGCCCATGATGTCCATACCTGCCCTCTGACCATTCCCAGACCTTTAGCAATGTTACAAAGTTTGAGATTTTAAAAATCAAGTCTTCAATTTATTCCATCAGATAAAGCATAAAACAAAGTTTAATTTGACACCTAATTCACTTTTATATCTTCAGTATTTTAAAAAGTTATGGCCATTTTCATACTCGGAAATTAGCATCTCTTCCCCTATTGCTTTTCCATTGACAACACAAAAGCTGTGATCAAGTACAGTCAAAAGCCCATAACCTTTTTAAAAATTAAAAGAACTGAAAGAAATCTTCAGTTATTATAGATTGAAGCATTCTGAAACAAATATGAAAGAATCTTGCTTGGATGATCTGAAATTAAAGCATATGATTAGTTAGTTACCCAATGCATTTATAGGCCAAATGGAAGGAATTTAATGTTTAATTGCCATAAATTAATGGCCATTTAAATCAGCTTGCGAGTGGGATTTTATGGAACGCGATCAATTGGAACGTTGTGGTTGCGGTGAATTGAAACCCCATTTCGGCAGGAAAAATACTGGCGGTTCATATGGGGAATAAATCACCATTTCGCAATGTAAAATGTGGATTAAAGGTATCTTAAAAAGCACTGTTATACATAAAATAAACGGTTTTCCATTACCTTTCCCGTACGTGAAATCCGTCCCTATTGTCCGCGTTGACGGATTGCGAAACTGATTTTATAATTATTCCAGCACTGAATTTGTCGGGCGATTAAAACAAAAAAAAATTCACCGAACGGCAGTCGGAACAATTCTTCAGCAAAAGCTTGCATTCTGAGTAAAAAATATATAGGACAGGTAGGCGACAATGGCATTTTAACCCAGCCCCCCACCTCAAAGGCGCCAAAGTCGTGCACACGGTCAGTGGCAGAACTACAGCGCCGCTCAAGGTAAGTTTTGTAACATACCTAAGACTTCGCTATGCATTTCCCCATCTTCCTCCTTCTGGGGAGAATAGCAACAACATGTGTTTCAAGGCAGGGATATACACCCTATGTTAACTCTTGGGATGCATTGATCTCTGCTTCCACAGTGCTCCATGACTTGCTCCACCATTTCTGACTAGTTTACCTGATCATTTTCGGCAATGTTGCCTTCCTTGTTAACTAGAGCAGGTTCTGCAGAAGGTGCTTCTGAAACTTCCATTCTGTCTTTTGGGTTTAAATAAAACATCCTTTCACAGAAACCTGCTCACTTAGCTGAAAGGTACAACTTTACATTGAGATCTAGCAGTCTCACGCTTCACATTTTACAGGATTGGATGGGAAATCAGTGATATTCCCAACCAAAACAGACATGAGCTTCGTCAGGTTGGATGCATCTGATTTGTCCAACATTACTGTTGTCCTCTGAAGAGAACAGTAATTACACTTTGTTCTCCTATGCCACATGCAGATCCAACAATGAGCTGCTGATTTGGCAAAAGCATAACGCACAACCTGACCTGTATTTAAGAAATGTAGGGGGTGGGTTTCCTCCCAAAATAGTAAGATTAAATGTCCATTTCCGACATTTCCCTACCATTCCTTGACCTCACCATCTCTATTGCAGGTGATACACTCCTGACTGACATCCACTACAAACCAACTGACTCCCACAGCTACCTGGACTACTCTTCCTCCCACCCTCCTTCCTGTAAGGACTCCATCCCCTATTCCCAATTCCTCCGTCTACGCCGCATCTGCTCCCAGGATGACGTGTTCCACACCAGGTCATCGCAAATGTCCTCGTTCTTCAGAGAACGGGGTTTCCCCTCCCCCACTATAGATGAGGCTCGCACCAGGGTCTCCTCCATACCCCGCAACACTGCCCTCTCTCCCCATTCCCCCACTCACAACAAGGGCCGAGTCCCCCTGGTCCTCACCTTTCACCCCACCAGCCAGCGCATACAACAGATAGTCCTCCGCCAGTTTCGTCACCTCCAACGTGACCCCTCCACTCGCCACATCTTCCCATCTCCCCCCCTGTCTGCCTTCCGCAAAGACCGCTCCCTCCGCAACTCCCTCGTCAATTCTTCCCTTCCCTCCCGCTCCACTCCTTCCCCGGGCACTTTCCCTTGCAACCGCAAGAGATGCCACACTTGTCCCTTCACCTCCCCCATCCAATCCTTTCAGGGACCCAAGCAGTCATTCCAAGTCCGACAGAGGTTCACCTGCACCTCCTCCAACCTCATCTACTGCATCCGTTGCTCCAGATGCCAGCTGATCTACATCGGTGAGACCAAGCGTAGGCTGGGCGATCGTTTCGCCGAACACCTCCGCTCGGTCCGCAATAACCAACCCGAGCTCCCGGTGGCTCAGCACTTCAACTCCCCCTCCCACTCCATATCCGACCTCTCGGTCCTGGGCCTCCTCCACGGCCAGAGTGATCAACACCGCAAGTTGGAGGAACAGCACCTCATATTCCACTTGGGGAGTCTGCATCCTCTGGGCTTAAACATTGAATTTTCTCAATTCTGTTAACCCAGACTGCCTCCCCCCCACCTCTCCCTCAGCCCTCTGGCCCTGACATTCCTTCTCCATCTCCCCCCCCCCCCCCCCAGTCGCACTAGCTTCTCATTTTCACACCGCAAACAGCTTACAATGGCCTGCTTCCTTTATCACCAATACTTTTTTGCATATCTTTCACTCATTGTTCCTTATCTCTCCACATCACTGTTTATATCTCTTGTTTCCCTGATCCCTGACCAGTCTGAAGAAGGGTCTCGACCCGAAACGTCGCCTATCTCCTTCGCTCCTTAGGTGCTGCTGCACCCGCTGAGTTTCTCCAGCTTTTTGTGTAACCCAAGATTAAATGAGAACTTACCAGTTTGAAATTTGATCCTAATTTGATGAGGAGTTACGATGAGGGATTACGTGAAGACGCCCCGCTAGGTGCATGCACGTCATACTTCAAAGCAGCGCCGTGAAAACACAGAAACCAATAGCCGAAGTAACATAGTAAAGGGCCTGTCCTACCAGCATGCAACTCTATACGTGGTTGCTTGAGCCATCCGGCGTCGCGGGGCCGGCCCATTTTGATCGCCGGAGCCGTGCGAAATTGTGCGGAGTTCGTCACGACATCGCACGGGGCTCCGAAAAACTGACTATGTTCAAAAATTCCGCGCGGCAACGGCTTGTCGGCTCGCAGTCGCCTCGACGCATTACAGACCGTCTCGGCATCGTGCCTCCGTGACCCTCTCTGTAGGTGCCTCCATGACCCTCTATGTGTGTGGCTTCGTGGCCCTCTGTGTGTGTGCCTCTGTGCCCCTCTCTGTGTGCCCCTCTCTGTCCTGGCGAACTTACCTTGAAGACTTCGCTCCTTACCATGAAGAGTTCACCTCACTTTGCGCCGCATTGCGCCACTCACCCGACCTCCACGCGGCCCTCGCTGCCGGTTTGGTCACGCTTGCCGCAAGCAGGCACATGCTGGTGGGAACGGTCCTGTACAGGGGATCACCCGACCTCCGCGCGGCCCCCGCTTCCAGTTTGATCGCGCTCATCACATGGAGTCAGATGCTGGTAGGACAGGCCCTTAAGGCTTTTAGAAGACTAGAACTACCAGATGAACCTTTAGATTATGAGGGTGGGAGCGGAGGGCACGTAATCCCTCATCGTAACGCCTCATAAATAAGGATCAAACTTCAAACTGATAAGTTCTCGTTTATTCTTACTATTTTACTTCGGAGTCACGTGAGTGAATACGTGAAGATTTCAAAGCTCTGTGATTTCATGCCATAGATGCACTCCATACGACACTCTGCTTCGGTTGACACAGTAGTGAATAAATAATATATTGAACATTGCTTCGAATTATTCAATAACTATTTTTAATAATAACAATAACAAAACAGTAATAACCCCTTCTGTCCCAGGGGGAAATTACAAAGAATAATATGAAACAAAGCAAATGAAATTAAATGGAACCCAAAACAGCATGCCCAAACCGAGGCATTGTTTGTACAGGTCTATCATAGAATTGTGAAAATGTTGACTCTTTAGACCATCCGGCGTTCCGAGGATTTGATCTAGCGGCACGTCCCGCGCCTTCGCCACGGATGTTGCTGCCGCCCTGGTGGAGTGAGATTTAAACACATGAGTGTCTACTCCAGCATCATGCAGAACCTGTTTCAACCATCTAGAAATAGTTTGTACTGACACTCTTTTATATGTTTTTTTATGACTAATGAGCAGTCCTGTCTCAGAACCTCGGAGACTGTTAGTTACCTCAATATATCGGTGTAAGTGTGTGACTACACACAACGTTTAGTTTAGTTCCAGCCATTCCTGGCCTGCTTTGTTTGATTAAATCATAGACATAAAATACAATGGTATCTTCAGACAATTGCATGCAATTTAATTGTAACAATTGTAATGTTTGTACCCGTTGCGCTGAGACAAGCACCATTAGCATAACCATTTTAAATGTTAACTTCTGAAAAGATAATTACGTAATTGGAGCCCATTGCCAAAGCAGTGTGAGAACTATACTGACATCCCAGATTTCTGTATATCTAGGCTTAGGAGGATTTTTGTTAAAAATTCCTCTCATAAATCGGGATACTAACAGATGAGACTCAATAGATTGTTGTTCTGAAAAATGCCTTGAAAAATCGTTTCAATTCCATTGGCACCAACCACGGAAGAAGAGTTTGAAGCTGTTTAAGGTGCAGGTTTAAGTAAATACGCTAGCACTGCAGCTTTGATTTCGCAGTAAGCATGGGTCAATATCGACCTTCGCTTCACGAGCAACCTTTCCCTTTGGAAGCCAAGGAGATTGCAGATGCTGGAGTCTGGGACAAAAGCAAACTGCAGGAAGAAGCCAACGGCCAGGCAGCATCTTGGAAACGGGTAGTCAATCTTTAGGGTCCCGGCCCGAAACATCCGTGTACATTTTATGATTTCCCTCCAAAGATGTAGTCTCCCGTGGTGTGTTTGCACAACTCTCTCCCCTTTCTCTCCCAACACGGGGGGGGGGGGGGACGAGATAGTATAAATGGACCTTACCCCCACTTCATGCTTCTGTTGCGCGTAATTCAGCAGTAAAACCTCACTTCCCCTTACCCAGCGACGCCCGATTCCTCGCACCCCCACAAGTTCAGATCGACGAGGGAGGAATGAATGGGAAGTTTGAAGAAGGGTCCCAACCCAAAACATCACCCATTCCTTCTCTCCAGAGGGGCTGCCTGTCCCGCTGAGTTACTCCAGCATGTTTGTGTCTATCATCGGTGTAAATCAGCATCTGCAGTTCCTTCCTACACATGGACAGTGAAGTGTCACGGTCAAATTGCACGTGTCCTCGGGCAAACCATACACACCAATAAGTGCTGGGATTGTTTTAGTTTGGGCTCAGTGTGGTGTCCGTAGCCTGGGCACACTGCTGGAAAAAGTATTGATAAATATGTGTGGAACTTTCACAAATAAGGGGTTAGATAGGTCTGGAGTGTGGTGTTAACTGCGGGACTGTGCCCTGCTGAGATAGACACGAAATGCTGGAGTAACTCGGTGGGTCAGGTAACATCTCTGGAGAAAAGGAATGGGTGACATTTTGGGTCGAGACCCTTCTTCACATCAGCTGAAGCAGATCTGTGTGTTCGGACTTCATGGACTAAACCGTCCCACCTAACCCCAAGATCAAAAAGATGTTGTAATTTCCACTATATATGTTATTTAATTCCTCCGTCACAACCGGTGCGTTCAGTGGAGATTTTCCCGATGGAGGAGCGAGGATGATATTGAGAAATAAACAAAAAATAACAAAACTAATTCTCGTTTAAAAAGAGAATATGTCTGTTAAAAAAACCCCAGAGTAAATTAATTGTTTCTACTGTAGAGCGGAGTCATTCCATTATGAATCATTGATTCTCAATGTATTTTTATAAACTAGATAATTTGAAATGCTGCAGTTTTGAATGTTAAGCCGGACTTTGGCATCATTTAACCATATAAACCATATAACAATTACAGCACGGAAACAGGCCATCTCGGCCCTTCAAGTCCGTGCCGAACAACTTTTTTCCCTTAGTCCCACCTGCCTGCACTCACACCATAACCCTCCATACCCTTCTCATCCATATGCCTATCCAATTTATTTTTAAATGATACCAACGAACCTGCCGCCACCACTTCCACTGGAAGCTCATTCCACACCGCTACCACTCTCTGAGTAAAGAAGTTCCCCCTCATGTTACCCCTAAACTTCTGTCCTTTAATTCTAAAGTCATGTCCTCTTGTTTGAATCTTCCCTATTCTCAAAGGGAAAAGCTTGTCCACATCAACTCTGTCTACCCCTCTCATCATTTTAAAAACCTCTATCAAGTCCCCCCTTAACCTTCTGCGCTCCAGAGAATAAAGACCTAACTTATTCAACCTATCTCTGTAACTTAGCTGTTGAAACCCAGGCAACATTCTAGTAAATCTCCTCTGTACCCTCTCTATTTTGTTAACATCCTTCCTATAATTGGGCGACCAAAATTGTACACCATACTCCAGATTTGGTCTCACCAATGCCTTGTACAATTTTAACATTACATCCCAGCTTCTATACTCAATGCTCTGATTTATAAAGGCTAGCATACCAAAAGCTTTCTTTACCACCCTATCTATATGAGATTCCACCTTCAAGGAACTATGCACATTTATTCCCAGATCCCTCTGTTCAACTGTAGTCTTCAATTCCCTACCATTCACCATGTACGTCCTATTTTGATTTGTCCTGCCAAGGTGTAGCACCTCACATTTACCAGCATTAAACTCCATCTGCCATCTTTCAGCCCATTTTTCCAACTTCCCTAAAACACTCTGTAGACTTTGGAAATCCTCTTCATTATCCACAACGCTCCCTCTCTTGGTATCATCTGCATACTTACTAATCCAATTTACCACCCCTTCATCCAGATCATTTATGTACATGACAAACAACAAAAGACCCAACACAGATCTCTGAGGCACCCCACTAGTCACCTGCCTCCGACCCGACAAGCAGCCATCCACCATTACCCTCTGGCTTCCCGCATTCAGCCACTGTTGAATCCATCTTGCTATTCCTGCATTTATACCCAACAGTTGAACCGTCTTAACCAACCTTCCATGAGGAACCTTGTCAAAGGCCTTACTAAAGTCCATATAGACAACATCCACTGCTTTACCCTCGTCAATTTCCCTAGTAACCTCTTCAAAAAATTCAAGAAGATTAGTCAAACATGACCTTCCAGGCATAAATCCATGTTGACTGTTCCTAATTAGACCCTGTTTATCCAGATTCTTATACATATTATCTCTAAGTATCTTTTCCATTAATTTTCCCACCACTGAAGTCAAACTAACTGGTCTATAATTGCTAGGTTTACTCTTAGAACCCTTTTTAAACAATGGAACAACATGCGCAGCACGCCAATCCTCGGGGACTATTCCCGTTTCTAATAACATTTGAAATATTTCTGTCATAGCCCCGGCTATTTCTACACTAACTTCCCTCAATGTCCTAGGGAATATCCTGTCAGGACCTGGAGACTTATCCACTTTTATATTTTTCAAAAGTGTCAGTACTTCTTTTACTTTGAAACTCATAGTATCCATAGCGACTCTACTAGTTTCCCTTACCTCACATAATTCAATATCCTTCTCCTTGGTGAATACCGAAGAAAAGAAATTGTTCAATATCTCCCCCATCTCTTTTGGCTCTGCAGATAGCTGTCCACTCGGTCTCTCCAATGGACCAATTTTATCCCTTGTTATCCTTTTGCTATTAATATAGCTGTAGAAACCCTTTGGATTTACTTTCACCTTACTTGCCAAAGCAACCTCATATCTTCTTTTAGCTTTTCTAATTTCTTTCTTAAAATCTCTAAAATCTAGGAGATGATTTTAAGCAAATATCAGACCTATTTATTTTCTCTTTCTTGCTTTTAGGTTTTGAAACGTATATCTTGTCACCAAAGTAAATAGATACAGGTTATAGATATTTTAAAATATTGTACAGTGGTTTAACACAATCTCTATGATTTGCATACTTTTTATTTAAAGGGCAGCCCTTTAAATGTTGAGCTCATAGATGCATACTAATGCATGATATTCATGCAATTTTATATTGGATGTAACTAGGGTGTGTGGATTTTTATCCTGGAACATTAGGATTCTCTGATGTGAAGGTAGTCTGGTTTGCATTTCTTACACTTGATCATATCCGAAACTAAAGTATAGATAGACACAAAATGCTGGAGTAGGCTGGGACAGGCCGCATGTCTGGAGAGAAGGAATGGGTGGTGTTTCGGGTAAGTCTGAAGAAGGGTCTTGACTCCATTCCTTCTCTCCAGAGATGCTGCCTGGTCCGCTGAGTTACTCCAGCATTTTGTATCTATCTTTGGTTCAGTCTTTACTCAAGCAAACAAACAGATTAAAAAGTTCCTACGGTAGACTCACGAGTCACTACGGTAAACGCACGGGCCACTACGTTATTACAATGAGTTTAAATGTTTCCATTTTTAACTTGAACATTGAACATGTTTGATTTTTTTCATGAGTTAACAAGTTTCACGGGTACCTGCCGTTAGCGCCACGAGTCGATAAGTTGCTCGCGCGCGTTCCGACGTTCCCGCTACGTTGATTGTACGTGATCACCACGTGTGAAAACTCGGGGTCACTCCTGGGCCAACTCGCACCGTGAGACAGGAGTTTAAAGATAGCGGAGTCAGGGGATATGGTGAGAAGGCAGGAACTTGGTGCTAATTGTGGATGATCAGCCATAATCACAGTGAATGGTGGTGTTGGCTCAAATGGCTGAATGGCCTACTCCTGCACCTAATGTCTATTGTCATGGAATGCAGTTATTTGAATCATACACAGGAGATGTTATTAGATTATCTTGAAATCACATTGGCGAGAAATTGGGACCAAAGGGCCTGATCCTGTGCTGTACTGATCCATGCTCTGTATTGTATGTAATATAGTTTAATAAAGTAAAGTTTTATTTCTTACTCAACATGGTTCAGGAAGGGAACATAAAGGTTTTATTCTCTAATGAAACAGAAAACAGTGTGGCGTGGGGTCACTGAGTGTTGTATCAAAATGTAGAGCTGGGGGTAAGATCAATGAGTGACGTACATTCTGGGCGTTCAATGAATGGATGTCGTATCCCAGATAGAGACTAGATGGTCTGTTTCTGAAGACGGATGATGTATCGATCAGAGGCTTCAACATGATGGTGGGAGACCACTGGGAGAATGTGTCGAGAGACAAGAATATTTTATTGAGAAATGTCCCGAAACAGAACGATGAAATGTTCGTACTTGCAGCAGCAAAAGGCCCACTCTTAGTCATGTGTGTGATGAAAATAAAAAGAGATACATGTCTTCTAATTCTGAAAGCATTACAGGTACATTGTTTTGTACTGCATATATGATTCATACTTCTTTCAAAGTTTATCAAGTGAAATATTTATGTGATGCTGACAATGTTTGTTTAGGGTCAGAGGTCAAATATGATTGGTCACGTGTGTGACCTCACATGGAAGTAATTATTTCATAACTCAGTTTTATCTTACAAACTCTTGTAAATTTTGAAAAATCTAGAATGTTTTTATCTTTAGCAGACATGCATTATAGTTACGTAGGTAGGAAAATAGCAATGAATAAGAATAATCTCTTACAATAACTTTTTAATGTATTACTTAGTGTGATGCCATTTAGTAACGTGTGTGACATTTTGGTTCACTTTCCAAAGAATGGCCCAAAACATTAGTTAGAGTATGTATAACGGTCTCCAGCTATAAACACAGCAGATATAATAAACAACAATAAGAAGTAGCATAAATTCATAAAGAAAAAAAGAAATAAACATGAAGAGTAAAACTATTCCTGGTGTTGCTCTTTCACGGGTATCTGACTGGTCAACGTTCACCAGCTGCTGGACAGCACACTGAGAGCATTATCAGTTTACAACACCAGAGGGAGCTGTCCACATCACTGTCTATATCTCTCGTATCGTTGATCCCTGACCAGTCTGAAGAAGGGTCTCGACCCGAAACGTCGCCGATCTCCTTCGCTCCCTAGATGCTGCTGCACCCGCTGAGTTTCTCCTGCTTTTTGTGTAACCCTCGGTTCTCCAGCATCTGCAGTTCCTTCTGGTGTTCCTTAACACCAGAGGGAGCTCTTTCCCCGTGTTATCTTGCTTGTCCTGTTCCCACCACTGGAGCCAAAAACATAGCGTGTCTTATTTTATATCCCACGTTTTTCTCAGTCTAATAGCTCTGGGGCTGCATCATTATATTTCAGACACTGCCGTGATGAGACATCAATCCTGTTGGTGTACCTCCACTTTGTTGGCAAGAACAGGAAGGCAGAATATTATCTGAATGGTGTCAGATTAGGAGAAGAGGAGGTACTGCTTGTACATCAGTCACTGAAAGTAAGCAGGCAGGTACAGCAGGCAGTGAAGAAAGCTAATGGCATGTTGGCCTTCATTGCAAGAGGATTTGCATTTAGGAGCAAGGAGGTCCTACTGCATTTGTACAGGGCCCTGGTGAGACCGCACCTCGAGTATGGTGTGCAATTTTGGTCTCCTCATTTCAGGAAAGACATTCTTGCTTTTGAGTGAGTTAATTTCCGGGATGGCCGGGCTGACGCATGATGAAAGAATTGGTCAACTGGGCTTGTATTAGCTGAAATTTAGAAAGACGAGAGGGGATATTATAGAAACATATAAAATTCATAAGGAATTGGACAGGCTAGATGCAGTTAAAATGTTCCCCATGTTGGGGGGGGGGAAGTCCAGAACCAGGGGTCACAGTTTAAGCATAAGGGGTAGGCCATTTAGGACTGAGATGAAGAGAAACGTTTTCACTCAGAGAGTTGTGAATCTGTGTAATTCTCTGCCACAGAAGGCAGTGGAAGCCACTTCTGTTTTTGGATGATCAGCCATGATCATATTGAATGGCAGTGCTGGCTTGAAGGGCTAAATGACCTACTCCTGCACCAGTTTTCTCTGTTTATATGTTTCTATATTTCCAGCTGAAGTCACACCAACAGTATTACACTTCCGAAGATAACACAAAATGCTGGAGTGACTCTGCCGGACTTCCAGTGGCTGCTATGAAGCAGTAAAGACAGCTGCACAGAGCTCTACTCCCGACAAATCGTGTTTAAAGTCAGTTTCTAAGCCAGGATCGACTTAAAAACTCTTACCGGGATTGCTGAACGTCGTGAGTACTGACGTCATCTGACGGTGCCGGTGGAATCGGGATTTAAAATGATTTTACCGGTAAAAATGTGATGAAAAAGGAAAGAGGTCAGAGAGGACCCAAGAAGACTACAATCAGTCTCCAGCTCCAAAAAGCTCTGGATGAGCTTGAAACCACTCCTGAATCCACTTTTGAAAATTTGGAAGAGGAGCTGAAGTCTCAACAACCAACAGTCGAAATGGCTGCAAGAGCTGAAACAAAAGAGTAAAAGAAAGGGAGAAAGAAATGAAAAGCGGGGAAGAAATGGTAAGAGTTAATTTTACTAAAGGCATTACTAAAGATCTTCAGAAGCAATTTGCTAAAATTAATTCTACAATGCAGAATAATTTTTCTACAAGGAGGATAATCTCTCTAAGAAAATTGACACTAGTTGTGGAGAATTAAAGGAACTTTACATATCCCTGAACCAGCCGTTCAAAGATTTGGATTCGAGGACTGCTAAGGAATTTGAAAGAATGGAGAGAGATTTTAACAATAAACATGACTCCCTGCTGAAGCAATTAAAAAAGGCGGAAAAATTGATGTAAGAGATGGAGAGTGAAATGCAGCAGATGGCCCAGGAAATAACAGGTTTGAAAAAGAACACAACACGAATTGGGAGCTGACGAATAAACTGAATGAGAAATGTCAGGATTTGGAAGCCAGGTCAAGGAGGCAGGATTTGAGAATAATAGGAGTTAAAGAGGGGGCAGAGCATGGCTCTCAAAAGTGTGATTTTATCACTAATTTACCTAAAGATGTTTTCAAATTGCCAGAAAAACCAAAGATAGATGTGGCTCATCGTGTTGGTCGCTTCAAAAGAGGAGCGAATGTTCCACCACGTCAAATTATCGTAAAGTTCTTAGACATTTTGACTTTGGAAAATTTATGAAGGGCAACCCTGGACTCGGGATTTCGAGGTGCTTGGCTGCATCACATGAATCATACATTCTGGTAATAATAGCCAATGCAAGATAATAGTAAGATTAAATGAGAACTTACTAGTTTGAAGTTTGATCCTTATTTTATGAGGAGTTACATTGAGGGATTACGTGAAGAAGCCCCGCCAGAGCGCATGCTTGTCATACTTCAAAGCCGCGGCGTGGAAACACATAAACACATATAGCCGAAGTAACATAGTAGGGCTTTAAGAGGACTTGAACTACCAGATGCTCTCTTAGATTATGAGGGTGGGAGCGGAGGGCACGTAATCCCTCAACGTAATTCCTCATAAAATAAGGATCAAACTTCAAACTAGTAAGTTCTCATTTAATCTTACTATTATCTTGCATTGGCAAACTGGTAAGTTCTCGTTTAATCTTACTATTTTACTTCGGAGTCACGTGAGTGACTACGTGAAGATTTCAAAGCTCTGTGTTTATATGCCGTAGATGCACTCCATATGACAACTGCTTCAGATGACACAGTAATAACAAATAATATATTGAACATTGCTTCAAATTATTCAATAACTATTTTTAATAACAATAATAACAAAACGCAGTAATAACCTCTCTATCCCAGGAGGAAATTACAAACAATGATATAAACAAAGCAAATGAATTAAATGGAACCCAAAACAGCATGCCCAAACCGTGGCACTGTCTGTACAGGTTTATCATAAACTGTGAGAAAGTTGCTTCTCTAGACCATCCTGCGGCCGCGAGGATTTGGTCTAGTGGCACATCCTGAACCTTCGCCGTGGATGTGGAAGCCGCCCTGGTGGAGTGAGATTTAAACACATGAGTGTCAACTCCAGCACAATTGAGAACCTGTTTCAACCATCAAGAAATAGTTTGTACTGACACTCTTTTATATGGCTTTTTGTAACTAATAAGCAGTCCTGTCTCAGAACCCCTGAGACTCCCTGTTAACTCAAGATATCGCCTTAAGTGTTTAACTACACATAACATTTGGTCAACAGGATATGCTTTAAATGTCACCTTGGTTCCTGCCATACCTGGCCTGCTTTGTTTGATTAAATCATAGACATAAAAAGTAATGTCATCTACAGACAAATGCATACAATCTATTCGTAACAATTGTAATGTTTGTACACATTGTGCTGAAACCAGCGCCATAAGCATAACCACTTTCAGAGTTAACCTCTGCATAGACAAATAGGTAATTGGAGCCCATTGCCGAAGCAGTGTGAGAACAAAGGTGTCCATTTTGAAATGTCTGTAGAGTACTGAACAATTTAAATGAGTGAGATCCAAAATTACTCTACAACCCACATCTTTCTTAGGTCTGGGGAAAATATTAGACACAAATTGCTGTGAATGAGTAATGGCTTTTTCAATCACTCCTTTTTTACACAAATTCTTAATCTCTTTGTTAACCTGTTCAGTTTCTGGAGCAGAAAACACCAACAATTTATTTGGCTTGTGCTGCTGAGGTGGATCTATTCCAGAGATAAACTCAATGGTAGAACCTGACACAGTATTTAGTATAAACATATGCGTAATACAGCACCATTCATTGTAAAACAAATGTAATCTACCTCCAATAGGAGGTTGTGCATCAGAACCTTTAACAAAAGTTCCCTATACCTCTGCAGTTGGCCTGAAAGCCTGCTGTCTGCTCACATTGGGGTAGAAGCCACTTTGTCTTGGTGGGTAACCTCGTTGCCCCACTGGCCTCGGTCCAGCACCTGGATCCGATCTTCGAAACACAAACCCAGGTTTGTGAAAAGGTGTCTGTGATGTATTTGGCTTCATCAAACCAATTGTTTTTGCCTCGTCATCAATATCTCGTATCTGTTTGACAAGGTCCGTTCCAAACAGGACCCTCAGGTGTTTGAGTATTCGTCGCCTTACACAATGCAGCAAATTTTTGATTAAGAGTTGGTCTGATGGCTATTTTCCTAATGCAATTAACTTCAAAGTATGCATTGTATAACAGAGCCAAGATGTCTTTTTGTGTCTGATTTATCATGGTCCCTTTGACCATAGTGCCAAATGCAGTCATTGCTGCAGCCACCCGTTGGAGGACGTGTTGATGTCGAACCTCCTGTCCTCTCATAGAAGGACTCATGGGTGCCCAAATAGCTGGATTCACCGTGGGCACTTTCAAAGCTGCACAATTGACAGGTGTTTTGTACTTGGTGGTAGTCTCTTGCATTATAGCTTGCTGGAGCTGGTGAGACACTAAATAGCTAATGTTGTTTGCAAAGTACAACAAAGTACAAAGTCCATTGCCTCACCAGTCCCCTCCAGAATAGCAAACCTCATTGCAATATCCGGGACACCTGGAGCGTGGCTCTTGTGCTCTGGTGTTTGCACATAAGCAGGGACACCAGACATGGGGTCAGCTGCATCCTGCCCCGCTTCTCCAAAGTCATATATTAGGGAGGCATCCTCCAGTCCTATACAAGGCGCTGGATGGAAATCCCCTTGCTGACATTCCACATATTCCTCTTGATATGGGCCTTGTTGAACAGCTGCCTGGGAAATCACTGGGCCCTTAGCCCCTTGTTTTATCAGAGTTTGGAGCATCTTCTCCATATTCTGCATCCTCCCCCACATTCTTTTATTATCTGGAAGTGAGTCACATTCTTCTTCTTCAGACTCGTACGATAACACAGGTCTATTAGATTTACTTTTAGCCTTTCTATGGCTGTCGGTGGCCTGAGCCTCCTGAGTAACTGGAACTGCCGTGGAAAGTTCACTTTCTAATAAAACTGCTGTCGGTAAAATGGCACCCGGTATCGGAACCGGCGTTGCCTCACTCATCTCCCAACCCAAACGATTAAGGGAATCCGTGGACCCACGTTTAGAATGAACTCTCCTACCTGCCCGCTCCATACCACCAACTCCTAATGAGTAGAAAACTCACAGGTAATTGTTTTTGAAAACTTTGCCTGCGAGTATTTAACTCCGTAAAGCTGTGCGACATGCGCGGACATAATGACGCGCATGCGCCTGGCGGGACTTCTTCACATTGTCACTCACGTGACTCCGAAGTAAAATTGTCGAATAAACAACGGAGGTCTCACTTTATGTAGTTGGAACATTAGAGGTGCGAATGAGCCAATTAAGAGGGGTAAAATTCTGGCACAATAAAAATCATTAAACCCGGATTTTGCTTTCCTACAAGAAACGCATTTGAAATAACAAATTCAGATCAGATTAAGGGCAAACTGGATAGGTCAAACCTACTACTCTGCATTCATTTCTAAAGCAAGAGGCACGTCCATTATAATTCGGCAAAAGGTATACCTTTTAAATTAAAGAAGTCCATATCTGATAAAGAGGGAAGATACGTTACAGTCACGGGAGAAATTTATTATACACCATTAACTATGATAAAAATATTATGCACCTAATTTTGATAACCCCCAACTTTTTAAAGAAAATAGTGGATATAATTGCAAAGCATAATTATCAAAATATAATAATGGGGGGAGATTTTAATTGTGTTATAGACCCATATTTAGATAAATCAATAAAGGTAGGGAAGTATTATTTCTGATCATTCCCCGTTAACTTTTTCTTTAAAATTAGAAGGAATGCCTGATAAAAAAAATCGTTCTGGAGGTTTAACCCACAAATTTTAAACAAGTCACAAGGTTGCACATATTTAAAAGAGCAAATGATATTCTTCTTTGAGACAAATAATACACCAGACACTTCACCTTCCTTATTATGGGAGACTTTTAAGGCATTTATTAAAGGAACTATAATTTCATATCAAGCTTTCCAAAATAAAAAGAATAACACTGAACAATTGCAGTTAGAACAAGAAATTAGACAATTAGATTTAGAAAATGCCAAAGAGCCAACTATAGATAAACATAATAAGATAACAATACTAAAATATAAATTCAATAAAATTTTATCAGCCAGAATAATAAGATTATTTCAAATTACAAAATTTCGAATTTGGTGATAAACCACATAAACTCTTAGCACGCCAACTGAAAAAACGGGAAACAGAAAATACAATTACTAAAATTAAATCTGACAAAGGGGAATTACTAACACTACCTAAAGATATTAATAAAAGATTTGCTCAATTTTATCAACATTTATATTCATCGAAAACCTCTGCAAATAATACACAAATTACAAATTTCTTAGACAATTGTAATCTTCCAAAATTAAATATGGTGGAACAAGAGGGATTAGGAGCTCAGATTACACTTCAGGAAATAGAAGAATCAATAAATTTGTTGAAGAATAGCAAAACGCCAGGACAGATGGCTTTAGTAATGAATTCTATAAAAGACTCTACGAGATAATTTCTCCACGCCTGCAAGATTTATATAAAGGAAATAAAATACCAGAAATAAAATACCAGAAACACAAACTGAGTCAACTATTACACTTATACCCAAAAAGGAAAAAGATCTAGAAGACCCAGGCTCATATAGAGCCATAGCACTCCTAAATAAAGATCAAAAAATATTAGCAAAGATCCTAGCGAGAAGATTGAGTAAATATGTTAGCAAACTAATAAACCCGGACAAAACAGGACTTATACCAAAGAGATACTCATTTAACAATTTGAGACGGCTGTTTAATATAATGTACTCACATAATACTGAAGAAGACCTAGCAATTATTTCATTGAATGCAGAAAAAGCTTTTGATCAACTAGAATGGCAATAACTAGAATGGTGCCATCACTGACATTACCACTGTCGAATCCTCCACTATCAATGACTCCACAGTCAGTGGGTCTGCCCACTTACACTGTGGCCACCGGATCAGAGGATACATGTCCTGTGGTGGGTCAAGAAGCTCAACACTACCAGTCAAAGCAACCCGCTTGATTGACAGGCCATCTGTAAATCTAAACATTAATTCCCTCCATCATTGCACACAGTGGCTGCAGTGTGTACCTCTACACAACACAATGCAGATGCTCACTCAGGCCAATGTGTCAGCACTTCCCAAACCCATGAACTCCACCACCAAGGAGATGTTCTTCAGCTCACTGATACCAGGAACCACAGATGACCTTGCCCAGAAGACAATTTAGCAATAGTGAAAAGATACAGTATGCTTAATCTTCAAATACTCTGAAATTTAGTAGTCGGCATGTACACCTGGAGAGAGAAAGAATGGCTGCTTGCTCCATGTCATTTTAAAGATGCCGCCATCTTGCTATTTTCAGACCGCTTTCGATCTGGTGCCAGGTCTTCATTCAGTGCATGGACCAGATGACCAGGGAGAGGGTGCATAGACTGGGCAGGAGATGATGCATGCCATTACTTCCTACAAGGTGAAACCAAGTGGCAGTTCATGCGACGGCATGACATCTCACCCAGACCAGCTCAATGTGTTCTACGCTTCATTTGATAGGGGGAACACTGATGTGCCTTCTCAGATTGCCGTCACCTGTGACGGTATTGCTATCTCAGGTTGACGCCAGAAGATACTCTTAATGACTCCTGATATAGGGCACCAATGTCCCTGTTGTCTAAGTGCTCTGAGAGGTTGGTTAGTTTGAAGACAGCAGAAGATCCACAAGCATAGAATGTTGTACAGTGCAGTGCAGGAACAGGCCCTTCCTACCATAGCAAGAAGCTGGACCCACTACAATTTGCCTAGCACCAGTCAAAACTTTGTTGCTCCGTTTTGGTAATATGATGATTAAACACTCTTGACTGTTGAATCTTGACTCTTGATGTCTTGATTATGTTACTGAGGAAGTTGTGTCCACTGAATGAGAGGGGATGAGCTCCCCATTCATGTAATTGTTCCTAGGACCACATGCAGAATGTCTGTAACAGGAGCTCTGTTTTGCAGCTGTGGCTGTGGGTATGTCAGGCTGGGTGGGGTACTGAACTTTGTGTCACATCAGGGGTGGGGTGGAACAAAGCCATCTTGTTGTAATTCTCTGTTGCAATAGGAACGAGGAAGGTAGTCAGTCACATCAATTACTTCCAAAAATTTGACACCGGATCAAGACAGACATGATGTCTGGAGCCAGAGGAATGCTCACACACACAAAATCTGGAACAGTACCGTGTGCAGGATGAAACTGCAGATGCTGGTTTACAGTGAAGATGGACACCAAATGCCAGAGTAACTCAGTGGAACAGGCAGCATCTCTGACTGGAGTCTGAAGAAGGGTCTCGGCACGAAATGTCACCCATTCCTCCTATCCAGAGGTGCTGCCTGCTCCGTTGAGTTACTCCAGCATTTTGTGTCTATCTTCACTAGAACAGTACAGCACAGGAACAGGCCCTACAGCCCACAATGTCTTTGCCAATCATGATACCAAGATAAACTAATACGCACTTCCGGTGGTGCCATGTTCCAGCAACACACGCTGCACATAGCTCCGCTTCCGAACATTTGCGACTTTTCGCGTTAGAATCGGGTCTACTGGTCGGGACTGATTTAAAAAACTTACCGGAGCCTCTGGACGTCGCTGTGCTGATGTCATCAGTAAGCGCTGTGAATGTAACGGTGGTTTAAAGCACTTTAAATGCGAAATCCGTCCACTGGTCAGAGTCCTCAGAGAATAGTCATGAAACATCTCTGGAGAAGCCAGACGAAGCCTGAAGAACCTACTTTTGAAGTGGTTCCTGAAGAAGAAGTGCTCTCCGAAATGGCTACAAGAGCTAAGGCAGATATGGCTGAGGACAAAGAAATTGAGGATTTAAAGCAATCGGTTAGAGAACTGAAAGATGAAAAGGTGGATGGAAAGAAGATGGAAAAGATGATGAGTGAGATGGTGGAAAAGCTGATGGTGAATATGAATGCTGGCAATCAGAAAGTTATTGAGTTGGTGCAGGTTTCGATTGGCACCATAAATAAACGATTTGATGATGTGAGAGATGAACTATTGGAGAGAATGGATAAGGGGGAAGAAGACACCACAAAGAAGTTTGATGCAGTGCAGGAGACTGTCTCTTCATATGTGACAACGATGCGAGAGATGGAGGAAGAGATGGCACGAATGGCTGAGATGAAGAAAATGAAGACATATCAAGACCTCACTACAAAACAGATAGCAACTCAGCTGTCGAAAGTTTCAGTTAAATGCCTGGATGTGGAAGCTCGTTCGAGATGCCAAAATCTAAGAATAGTTGGAGTGCCAGAGGGAGCCGAGTGAGAGAACCCTCGGGAGTTCGCTGCGGGCCTAATTAAAGACGCTCTTAATCTCCCTAACCTACAAAAAATTGAAATGGCAAACCGAGTTCCGAGATTTAAACATTAAACATATTCAAACAAGTTCAGAATATACACGATTATTGTGAAATTTCGGGACATTTCTGACTTGGAAGAGGTTATGAGCAACATCAAATATGGAGTGCCATTGAAGTTCGGTGAAGCATCTATTAAACTATTCAGGGACTATCCTTATGAAATTGTGTAAAAGCGAAATCAGTTCTCAAAGACAAAGCAGGCTCTCCAAGGAATTAAAGATGTCAGATATGGTGTTTACTACCCAGCTAAAATGAGAATTTCTTACAAGAAACAGCAAAAATCGTCCACAAATCTGGAGGTTGCATACAAATATGCTCTAACCATCGTGGAAGAGAACAAGTAGTTGGAAGGGATGGACGGTATGGACAAATCTTTCCTTTTACTATTTCACCGTCAATGGCTGAGCGCTTGCTAGAAGGAGAAATTCTCCCTGCGCTTTGTCTAGACTTCTTATCAGTGGAATGTTAACTCAAGGACATACTATGTTCGAAGTGAAGCGAAAAAAGATAAACATCGAAATGAAGAACTCAAGAGCAGAATGCGGACAGAGCAATTATTGTTGTTTAAGAGATTAAATGAATAACCTAAATGATATAGATATAACATTTTTAACAATAATAACATAGAATATTAACATAGAAATAGTAATGAACGTTAATCAGAATTGTAGAAAGGAGTTGATTTATAAACTAACATTTATAATTTAACAAATTTCAATTATATCTATAATTGGGGTGAGAGGTGGAGAAGTGGGGTCCTGGCTCAGATCCAGGAGCCTGTCTCAGGTTAACCACTTCAACCAACAGTTGATTATTACCGAGGTAAAATTATACGTTTAAACATTTAGTAGATAAAACTGTTAGTTATATTTGGGAATATTTAATGAAATGGATACATATATTGTAAATGAGTACTATACATTTGAATTTGAACCGGTCCCGTTCCATTGTGTTATGAGTAATCGAGGGAGCGGAGCTAATTGTTTAATATCCACAACGGAAGTCGATACAATGTTTTCTCCCACCAACAGGTGGGTCACTTGTTACAGTGCCGACAAGTTCGGACACTGTATTCTCACTTTTATAAGTTTTTTTTATTATCACAATTAGTCACATGTGTGTGTTTTTTACTTAAGGACAATTGCAAAAGGAATCTATTAATTTGAACTTTCTTGGGCAAATGCTCCCCCAATATCTAAAGCCCTGAGGCACGGATGCACCGGAAGGTACACAGGTACTAAATCCATTCAAAATGCAAGACGATAAACAAAAGAAACTGGGAGGAATCTCATTCTGCAGCTGGAACATTAGGGGTGTTAACGAACGCATTAAAAGGGGTAAGATATTAGCTCAGCTGAAAACATACAACACAGATATTATCTTCCTACAAGAAACGTATCTTAAATTCCAAGATCAAGCTAGATTGAGCGCGCACTGGATAGGCCAAACCTTTCACTCGTCATACACGTCGAAATCTCGAGGCACATCAATTATTATTCGCAAAGGTATACCATTTAAACCAAAAACTACCTTAACAGATAAGGACGAGAGATATTTGATAGTTACCGGTGAGATTGATGCTACCCCAATAACCTTGGTAAATATATATGTGCCCAACTTTGACAATCCGCATTTTTTCAATAAAATCTTGAATACAATCGCAGAATATAATTACCAAAATGTCATTATCGGTGGAGACTTTAATTGTGTTTTAGACCCTTACTTAGACAAATCTAACCAAAAAAAGAGTGGTAATACGAAATCTAAAATTAGCAAACTTTTAAACACATACATAAAAAATACAAATATAACAGATGTTTGGAGGATCACAAATCCGAACGGCAGGGAATACCCATTTTATTCAATGGTACACAAGACTTATTCACGTATAGATTATTTCCTGGTGGATACAAAATTAATTATGTATACTTTGAAACCATAATACCATACCAATATGATTTCAGATCACTCCCCACTAACTTTCTTTTTAAAACTGGAAGGAATGTCTAAGAATAAATCATTTTGGAGGTACAACCCTCAAATTTTAAAAGACCCGCAAGGGAATATATATTTAAAATGGCAAATGGATCTCTTTTTCGAAATGACACTCCAGACATATCACCTACAATATTATGGGAATCTTTCAAAGCATTTATTTGAGGTGTTATAATTTCATACCAAGCTTTTCAAAATAAATAAAACAAGAACGAACAAAGACAGTTAGAAGGACAAATTAGACAACTGGATATAGATAATGCTAAAGACCCAACTATGGATAAACGCAATGAAATATTAATACTGAAATTTAAATTAAATAAATCATTATCAGCAAAAGTTATAAGATTATTCCAAATTACAAGACAGGAACATTTTGAATTTGGGGATAAACTTTTGGCACGTCAGTTAAAAAAAACGAGAAAAAGAACACATGATCTCAAAGATCAAATCAGATAGAGGGGAAGTATTAACTTTACCGAATTATATTAATAAAAGATTTGCGCAATTTTATGAGTATTTGTATACATCTAAAACGACAACGGACACCGATAAAGTCACAGAGTTCTTGGATAACTGTAATCTTCCACAACTAGAGTTGCAGGAACAAGAGGAATTGGGAGTACAAATCTCAAATAAGAAAATAGAAGAAAATAATCTAATTAAAAAATGGAAAAACACCAGGTCCTGATGGATTTAGTAATGAATTCTATATATGTTTTTACGACATATTAACACCATGCCTACAGAAAATGTATACATATGCCTTTAAAGAACAAATACTACCTGAAACACTAGCAGAATCAACGATTACATTAATATTTAAGAAAGATAAAGATGTGGAAGAACTCGGATCAGACAGAGCTATTGCGTTGTTAAACACAGATCAAAAAATATTAGCGAAAATGACTTCCGGTGGTGCCATGTTTTGGTAACAGTTGCCACACATAGCTCCGCTCCCGAAAATTTCCGATTTTTCACATTAAAACTGGATCTACAGATCGGGACCAATTAATAAAAGTTATCGGAGCCTTTGAATGCTCTGCTGATGATATTATCAGTAAGTGCTGTGCAGTAAACTCTGGATTTAACCCTTTAAATACCGAATCCAATTTCTGCTCAGTCCTCAGAGAAGCATTTCAAAAATATACTGTAGCACGGAGAAAGAGTCTGAAGAGATCGAAGAATCGACTTTTGAAGGTGCTCTTGAAGGAAAACTGCCTTCCGAAATGTCTACAAGAGCTAAGGCAGATAAGGTAGATAAGGAGAAAGACTTGGAGGACTTAAAGCAAACGGTAAGAGAACTGAAAGATAAAAAGGTGGATGGAACGCACATGGAAAAAATGATGAAAAATATGACAGATAAGCTAATGCTGAATACGAATACGGGCTATTTGAAAGTTATTGAGTCTGTGTAGGATTCGATCAACGCTATAAATAAAATAATTGAAGATGTGAGAGTTGAACTATTGGAGCGAATGAACAAGGGGGAAGAGGACACTAATAAGAAGTTTGCTGCAGTGCATGAGACTGTCTCCTCATATGTGAAAACAATGAAAGAGATGGAGAAAGAGATGGGACGAATGGCCGAGGATATGAAGAAAATGAAGAAAGAGCACGACCTCACTGCAAAACTGCTGGCAAAATGTTCGGATAAATGCTTAGACTTGGAGACTCGTTCGAGACGCTTTAATCTAAGGCTAGTAGGAGTACCCGAGGAAGCCGAGGGAGATAACCCTCGGGAGTTTGCTGCGGATCTAATTAACAAAGCTCTTAGTCTTCCTAACCTTCCGAAAATTGAAGCAGCACATCAAATTCCGAGATTCAAACAAAAATCCCAAACAGGCTCAGAATACACACGCCAGATCATTGTGAAATTCCGGGACATTTCTGGCGTGGAAGAGGTTATGAACAATATTAAATATGGAGTACCACTGAAATACGAGCAGACAACCTTCAAAATATTTAGAGATTATCCCTATGAAGTTGTCCAGAAAAGAAATCAGTTCTACAAGGTAAAGCAAGCTCTCCAAGGCGTGAATGGTGTCAGATATGGAGTCTACTTTCCCGCGAGAATGCGTATTTCCTACAAGTTCAGCAAAAATCGTTTACAAATCTTGAGAGTGCATATAAATATGCCTTAACCATCGTGGAAGAGAATCAGTAACTTTAAAGGCTGAACTGAATGGATATTCTTTCTCTTATTGTTTCACCATGACATGTGTTCAACAGCAGATGGAACTCTCCCTGTGTTTTGACTTGACGGCTTATCGAGGAATGTTAATTCAAGGACATACTGGGTTCCAAATAAGCAGAAAAAGATAAACATTGAACACAGAGCTTTACAATATAATCTGAACAGAGCAATTACCGTGGTTTAAAAATTTAACTGAATAACCTAATGTTATAGAAGTAACATGTTTAACACTTAAAATATAGAATAATATTATAGAAATAGTAATGAATATTAACCAGATCGGTAATAAGGGGCTGATTTACAAACTAACATCTATAACTTAATATCTTAATAAGTTTTAAGCAGATTTATAACCGGGTTGTGAGGTGGATGACGGGCTCCTGGCTCAGATCCAGAAGCCTGCCCTAGGTAGCCCCTTCAACCAATAGCTGATTAATATCGAGGTAAAAACTGATGCTTAACACTCTGTAGATATAACAGTTAGACATATTTGGGAAAACATATGAAATGGATATATGTACTGCAATTAGGTATTATATAGTTGATTTGGAATCAGCTCGGTTCTAGTATGGATATGTTATGACTTATTGAGGGAACGAAGATATTTGTTTATTAACATCGACAACGGAAGTCGTTATAATGTTTTCTCCCACCAACAGGTGGGCCACTTATTATAGTGCCGACAAGCTCGGTCACTGTATTTTCACTTTTACGGTTTTTTAAAAAAATATCACAATTAATCACATGTGTGTTTTTTTTATTCAAGGATAATCGCAAAGGGAATCCACAAATTGAACTTGGTAGGTTGACTGTTCCCCCATTGTTTAATGACCTGAGGTATGGATGCACCGTAAGATACATAGGTACTAAACCTAGCCAAAATGCAAGACACTAAACAAAATAAATCGGGACGAATCTCATTTTGCAGTTGGAATATTAGGGGGGCTAATAAACGTATTAAAAGGGGTAAGATTTTAGCACAGCTGAAGGCACTTAAATCAGATGTTATCTTCCTCCAAGAAACACATCTTAAAATTCATGATCAAGTTAGATTGAGGGCCAACTGGATAGGTCAAACTTTTCATTCGTCATACATGTCAAAATCCAGAGGCACGTCAATCATGATTCGCAAAGGCATACCATTTAAACAGAAAAATACCTTAACAGATAAGGATGGGAGATATTTGATAGTTACCGATGAGATCCATGCAATCCCAATCACACTGGTAAATATATATGCGCCTAACTTTGATAATCTGTATTTTATTAATAAAATTTTGAATATAATTGCAGAATATAATTACCAGAATGTTATAATTGGGGGAGACTTTAACTGTGTCTTAGATCATTATTTAGATAAATCCAGTCAAAAACGAGGTAATACGAAATCTAAAACTAGTGAACTTTTAAACACATATATAAAAAAAACAAATATAACCGATGTTTGGAGGATTGCAAATCCAACAGGCAAGGAATATTCATTTTAATACACAAGACTTATTCACGTATAGATTATTTCCTGGTAGACACAAAATTCATTCCGTATCCTCTTAACCCAAAATAAAATACAAATACGATTTCAGATCATTCCCCTCTAACTTAAAAAAAAAAATAAAGGTATGTCTAAGAATACATCGTTCTGGAGGTATAACCCCCATATTTTAAAAGACCCGCAAGGGAGTATATATCTAAGACAGCAAATTGATCTTTTTTTCGAAATAAATGATACGCCAGACACACCACCTACATTATTATGGGAATCTTTCAAAGCTTTTATTCGAGGTGTTATAATCTCATACCAAGCCTTTCAGAATAAAAAAAATAAGATTGAACAACGGCAGCTAGAGGAACAAATTAGACAATTGGATATAGATAATGCTAAAGACCCGTCCATGGATAAACATAATAAACTATTAATACTAAAATTCAAATTAAATAAATTACTATCAGAGAAAGTTATAAGATTACTCCAAATCACAAGACAGGAACAGTTTGAATTTGGGGAGAAGCCTTATAAACTTCTCGCACGCCAAATAAAAAAACGAGAAAAGGAACACACGATTTCAAAGATTAAATCAGACAGAGGGGAAGTAATAACATTAGCGAATCAAATTAATAAAAGATTTGTGCAATTTTATGAGAATTTGTATACATCCAAAACGACAACGGACATCAACACAGTCACTGAGTTTCTGGATAATTGCAATCTTCCCAAACTAGAATTGCAGGAACAAGTGGAATTGGGAGCACAAATCTCAAATAAGGAAATAGAAGAAACAATATCCTCATTAAAAAATGGAAAAATACCAGGTCCCGACGGATTTAGTAATGAATTCTATAAAAGTTTTTACGAAATATGTAGTCCTCGTCTACAGAAAATGTACACACACGCTTTCAGAGAACAAATATTACCTGATACATTAGCAGAATCTATGATTACATTAATACTTGAAAAAGATAAAGATGAGGAAGAACATGGATCTTATAGAGCTATCGCGTTGTTAAATACAGATCAAAAAATATTAACAAAAATATTAGCAAGAAGATTAAGTAAGTACGCCATTAAACTAATACATCCGGATCAAACAGGGTTTATCCCTAAGAGACATTCATTCAATAATTTGAGACTGCTTAACATAATGCACTCACACCAAACTAAAGATCCAAATCTCGCAATTATTTTACTGGATGCAGAGAAAGCATTTGATCAGGTTGAATTGGAAGTACGTTAAGGTATTGCAAACATTTCAACTGGGAGAGAATTTCATTCAATGAATTAAATTAATATATAATAAGCCAACGGCCAGAATATTAACTAATAATATTTTATCCACGAAATTTCAATTGTCAAGGGGTAATAGACAAGGTTGTTCATTATCACCATTGTTATTTGCCCTCATAATTGAACCACTAGCGGAAATAATTAGAACTCATCCAAATATCCATGGATATAAGACAAAATATTTAAACAATAAAATATCATTATACGCTGATGATGTACTTTTGTACATCACAAAGCCTCATATCACTATACCCAACATTTTTAATTTAATTGAGGATTTCGGTTCATTTTCAGGTTATAGAATAAATTGGAATAAAAGTGAAATCATGTCAATAAAACCGAAATATTCGACACATCTCATACAATTTCCTTTTAAAATAGCTGTGGAAAAATTTAAATACTTGGGTATTGAAATTACTAGAAGATATCAAGACATGGTTAAAGCAAACTATAACCCTGTACTTAAGAAACTACATAATTTAATTAAATTCTGGAAAACGCTTCCGATGTCCTTAATAGGTCGAATAATCGCCATAAAAATGATTTTTCTACCACAAATTCTATACTTGTTCCAATCAATTCCACTATATCTACCCAAAAATTTTTTTTTTTAAATTGGACTCAGGTATAACAAATTTTATTTGGGGTTATAAGACCCATAGAATACAAAGACCACACCTGAACAAACCCTAAGTAGTAGGGGGGGTTAGCACTCCCTAATTTTGTTTATTATTATAGGTCAGTAAATATTAGAAATATGTTTCAATTGTTGGATAAATTCTTCATCAACCAGAATGGATCATTATGGAGAAAGAGGACTGCTCCCCCTTTAATACTGGTGCGATCCTTCCTTCACCAAAGACGGTGAATAATACAAACTACAACAAAAACCCAATTATACATAGTACAATTAGAATTTGGAAACAAATAAAATACAATTTTAAATTAAGACACTTATCTCTCCTATCTCCTATTGCTAAACCCCCCCCTGTTTAAACCCTCAATTATAGACAAAGCATTTATACAATGGGAAAGAGCAGGAATTAAAACTTTGGGAGATCTGTATGATATGGGAAAATTATTATCATTTAAACAATTCCAACTAAAATACAATCTGGGTAACAATCAGTATTTTAAATATTTCCAAATATGTGATTATTTGAAAAAACATGCACATGAATTTCACAAAATGCCATTAGACTTACTAGATGAAGTAATGAATACAAAGGCGGAATCAGCAAATTTAATTTCACATATATATAATATTATACTAAATGCAGTAATACCAACAACGGAAGGTATTAGAGGTGAATGGGAAAACGAACTAAGCATTAAAATTTCCAATGAAAGGTGGAAAGAATATTTATTAAATGTGCACAATTGCTCAATTAATGCAAGACACACTTTAATACAATTTAAAATAATACACAAATTATACTACTCAAAAACTAAATTAAATAAATTTTTCCCTAACGTTTCACCAATTTGTGACAAATGCCAGTGTCAAGAAGCTACTATAGTGCACTCATTAATCTTTTGTACAAAAATTCAAAGGTTTTGGATTGAAATCTTTGAAATTTTCACAAAACTGTTCAAAAATAAAAATGACACCAAAGCCAGAATGGATTATTTTCGGAATGACAGAAGGTAGTTCGGAATAAAATGTGTATCAAAAGAATTTATTGGATTACGGCTTTATAATATGAAAAAAACGAATCTTAAAATTTTGGAAAAATGCTCCTATACCAACATTAAATATGTGGATTTCATCTATGTTTGAAACACTACATCTGGAGATTCCGCCTGGAAGGAAAATCAGAATGCTTCTATCAGACGTGGTCTGCATTTATAGAATTACTACAAAGATAGGGTGCAGGAGTACCTCTGGCCTTGGTAGGGGGGGATGAAAAACTATCGAGTTGGTGGATTCCTTTTGCATGATATATATAACATAATAACTTGCTTTTTTTCCCTTTTTTTTTCTTTTTCCTTTTCTTTTTTTAGGGTCTATCTTTTAACCCCCTTTTCTAATTCTTTGACCAAGGGTTTCTTCTCCCCTTTGGCACATTCTTTCACTATCACAACTCTTTTCACATTTCACTCTCTTTCTCTCTATTCTTTTTCTTTAAAAGCCATAAAATTATGGGGTACAATGACTGTAACAGTATATATGTGTACATTGATGTATTTACCTCTAATAAATAATATTTAAAAAAAAAAGAAAAAGAACCTGATTCACCAGGAAAAGCACCAATTCCTTCTCTCCAGAGATGCTGCCTGTCCCGCTGAGTTACTCCAGCATTTTGTGCTATCTTCTGAAGTATAATACTGTCAAGATTCAAGATTCAAGAGAGAGTTTATTGTCATGTGTCCCAGATAGGACAATTAAATTCTTGCTTTGCTTCAGCACAACAGAATATAGTAGACATAAATTAATATAGAACAGACCAGTGTGCCCATATACCATTGAATATATATATACACATTTAAATAAGCAGATAAAGTGCTAGTAATGATCAGAGTTTTGGTTGAGTTGAGTTTAATAGCCTGATGGCTGTGGGGAAGTAGCTATTCCTGAACCTGGATGTTGCAGATTTTAGGCTCCTGTACCTTCTCCCTGAAGGCAGCGGGGAAATGAGTGTGTGGCCAGGATGGTGTGTGTCCTTGATGATGCTCCCAGCCTTTTTGAGGCAGTGACTGCGACCGATCCTCTCGATGGTAGGGATTTCAGAGCCGATGAAAAACTGGGCAGTGTTTACAATTCTTTGCAATCTTTTACACTCCTGGGCGCTCAAGTTGCCGAACCAAGCCACGATGCAACTGGTCAGCAAGCTCTTTACTGTGCACCTGCAGAAGTTCAAGAGAGTCCTCCTTGACATACCGACTCTCCACAATCTTCTCAGGAAGTAGAGGCGCTGATTTGCTTTTTTCATAATTGCATCAGTGTTCTGGGACCAGGAGAGATCTTCAGAGCTATGCACGCCCAGGAATTTGAAGCTCTTGACCCTTTGCACGATCGACCCATTGATATAAACGGGACTGTGGATCCCCATCCTACCCCTTCCAAAGTTCACAATCAGTTCCTTGGTTTTCCTGGTGTGAGAGCCAGGTTATTGTGCTGGCACCATTTGGTCAATTGGTCGATCTCACTTTTATACTCTGACTCGTCCGCATCAGTGATACGTCCCACAACAGTGGTGTCGTCAGCGAACTTGATGATGGAGTTTGCACCATGACCGGCTATGCAGTCATGAGTATAGAGTGAGTACAGCAGGGGGCTGAGCATGCAGCCATGAGGTGCTCCCATCAGTGTGACTTCAGCTGGAAATATAGAAACATACAAACAGAGAAAACAGGTGCAGGAGTCGGCCATTCCGCCCTTCAAGCCAGCACCGCCATTCAGTATGATCATGGCTGCTCATCCAAAAACAGTACCCTGTTTCAGCTTTTTCACCATATCCCTCGATTCCCTTAACCTAACTCTCTCTTGAAAACATCCAGAGAATTGGCTTCCACTGCCTTCTGTGGCATCCAATCCCTCATGAATTTTATATGTTTCTATAATTTCTCAGCCCACCTGCGGAAATGATCAAGATCTTGCTGCAATTTTAGACAACCTTCTGCAAGGTGGGATGGGTCTGACCTTTGTGAGTGCAGAGCGTACGTTGCATGTGGTGGACAGGGTGAAACCGAGCAGTTGCTGATAGCTCTATCTTTGTGAGTGATCTGTAAGCTGTGATCAGCCAAGCAGGGGCCCACTGCAACACGTGGCCGCTGGAGGAGAGACTCTCTTGATTTATGAGGCCAGTTGCAACAGCATTTTGTTCAGTTTGGACCCTGGGATGTGGATTTGGAGATCTCGGCAATGGTGGTGCCACAGGATGTCAGAATGTGTCTTGGGGCAGCAATTACTGGGTGATAATGGCCTCCGTTGGCCAGCATGGTGCAACAACTGATACTAGCCAGTGGAGTTCACCCCTGTACCCCACAGATTCACATTCACCCTGTTTGTTTCATCGTTTCTCATCCTAAAGTGATCTTATTGTCAACAGGTCAGCTCCACACTGGGCTGTGTCTTGAATCAATTTAGTGATGGACACTGAGAATGCACTGCGTTAACTGCGGACCAGACACACACGGCGCGCGCACACACACAGTTGTTTCTTAGACAAGATCTTTGTTGCTTTGATGCTCATTTATTAAGCTGATGAAACTGCAATGTTACAGTTCAATCACAATCACTGGAAGCACAGAACACATTGTGAGCTTTCCAAATCTTGGTGTAACAAACAATGTGAAATCAAGAGGGTAATACAGAGAGAGACAGTAATAATTCCAATCAGCTCAATCTAAACCAAGACAGGATCAGCCTCCACCACAGGGACTTGTCACACAGTCCGTGTCTGCCCATCACCACTACCCCCGTGCTCCTAACGTTTTCTTGTCTACATGTGTGTGTCAGAGAGATGGCACCAAATGCCCTGGACACCGCTCTGTACTGCTGCACCTTTTAACTGGGGTGCTCAACTGTTCCCAGTGGGATTTGAGGAAGGGCTCCAGCAGAATGGACGAGGAGGGGTGTCTGGTTAAAGAGGGTGAACTTGTCTGTTCTAAGCAGTCCCTGGACTTCAGTCAAGGGTCAGTGTGTGGGGCAGTGCCCTGGGGTTTAAACATTGCTGATCCCTGTAGACATCCACCATGGTTCCCCACTCCCCATCCCTCTCTCAATGTGTGACGATGAATGGCCGAGACTCTCGTGTACTGAGTTTGAAGGCATTACCCTGTCAGTGAGGGTGATGAGAAACTGGAAGGACTCAATGAGTTGTTCCTTACCCTGAAGTAAAAACCTCTGTATGCTGGAATCAACATCAGTACTTCTACTACTGACATGGTTTAGAGAGGAAAGATCGTAATGCAAGGTCCTTTTCAGCAAGAGTAGTTTGAACAGATTGTGTTCTCCTCTGCACATTTATATGCTTTTTGGAGCCAAAACATTTAAATGTACAATCATCATTGACTTTAATTATGTTCCCTCCTGTTGTAAATGTTGTTGATCCCCAGTCAGTAATGTTCCCTCCATCACTGTAACACCCCTGACTGATCAACTCAATCTCATTGGGTTTTAGAAACATAGAAAATAGGTGCATTTGGCCCTTTGAGCCTGCACCGCCATTCAATATGATCATGGCTGATCATCCAACTCAGTATCCTGTACCTGCCTTCTCTCCATACCCCCTGATCCCTCTAGCCACAAGGGCCACATATAACTCACTCTTAAATATAGCCAATGAACTGGCCTCAACTGCTTTCTGTGGCAGAGAATTCCACAGATTCACCACTCTGTATGTGAAAAAAAAAGTTTAATCTCAGTCCTAAAAGACTTCCCTCTTATCCTTAAACTGAGACCCCTTGTTCTGGACTTCCCCAACATCGGGAACAATCTTCCTGCATCTAGCCTGTCCAACCCCTTAAGAATTTTGTACGTTTCTATAAGATCCCCCCTCAATCTTTTAAATTCTACCCTGCACAAGCCGAGTTTATCCAGTCTTTCTTCATATGAAAGTCCTGACATCCCAGGAATCAGTCTGGTGAACCTTCTCTGTACCTCCTCTATGGCAAGAATGTCTTTCGTCAGAGTAGGAGACCAAAACTGTACGCAATACTCCAGGTGTGGTCTCACCAAGGCCCTGTACAGCTGCAGTAGAACCTCCCGGCTCCTATACTCAAATACGTTTGCTATGAATGCTAACATACCATTCGCTTTCTTCACTGCCTGCTGCACCTGCATGCCTACTTTCAATGACTGGTGTACCATGACACCCAGGTCTTGTTGTATCTCCGCTTTTCCTAATCGGGCCACCATTCAGATAATAGTCTACTTTCCTGTTCTTGCCACCAAAGTGGATAACCTCATATTTCATTTCGGAGTCACGTGATTGACTTCGTGAAGAACCCGCCAGCACGCATGCGCGACATATCGTCGCTCGCATTGCAGTCGACGGCTGGAGAGGAGCGCGGCTCATCACCAGCCCTTCATAAGGGCCACTCAGGTAAGTACTAACAACCTTGAGTTGGTTGTTCTGTGTAAGTAATTGTGTTTTCTTCCACAGAGACATGGACAGCAAGAAAAATAAAGGCCGTAAAACTTCTACAAGGAGTTGTCGGCAACCCAACCCGGAGCCCCCCTCCATGGCAGGAGGACGGGCCGGGAAAAAGGCGCGCAAGCCGGGGAGCCCTGTATTCACAGGATCCGGTTTACCGACGCAGCTATGCCCTAGCGGGGTACCTGCAGAACAATCAGTCGGTACAGCGCCGGAGCAGGTGCATCCTGACTCCATCTCTCTCTCACCCACTGGGTCGTTTGCAGAGACTAGCAAAAGGGATTCGCGTGCTGATGCACGGCCCTTCTCCCTGAGCCCTCTTGAAGGAGGCAGGGATACAATTCCACTACCTAGCCCTTCGCGGGTTGAGGTCTCACCAGGAGCCACTAGGAAGTGGTCTGGTGAATCAGGCAGGCCCGAGTCCACTGGCAGACCAAGAAGGGCCAGTGTCGACTCACCACCCAGAGGGACCAGGAGGAGTCATAAGGGTGGAGCCTCGCCTAGGTCACCGCTTCCCCCGCTGGGGGCAGGTCGGGACCGTACGCCGTCTGGGTCCAGATTTAGGACAGTCGGCAAGCCCGTGCGGACGTCGGGTCACCACGCTGCGGCGTCAGGTGCCGACCTCTCCCCACCCATGCCCTTTGAGGCAGCCGGGTCCAGCTCAGCGAAGAGGAGGCGCTCGAGCAGGTCCGCGCGGGAATCGCTCAGCTTCGCCGAGGCGGCTGGTAGCGACACATCATCACAGGACCGATATTACCTCGACGAGGTACGGACTGATGATTGAAGCCTCAGGAGTTCCTTCGGGCACGAGGCCTCTTACCTCCCACACCCGCCCGATGAAGGGCGCTTGGATCGTATGGAGAGGATATTGGAGCAAGTTCTACTCAATCAGAAACAGGACACACACAGCTCCAGGGGACTCATGGATATATCCCCGTCCCCATCTATGGACAACATAAGACCAGATGAGGAGGATATCCTGGTACATGCCCCAGCAGCACCTGAGGTCCCTCAGGAAGATCTGCTGGATGTGGCAGCCAAATTCGGGTTACCCGTATCATCAGGACAACCCCTCAACATCAAACTGGCCGCAACCATAGATTATCTTACCAACCATCAATTGCAGGAGGAGGTCCTTGCGAAGGCCATGGAGAGACACAAGGCTCCAGGGAACTGCAATTCACTCCACGTGCCGATTGTGAACATGCCAATCTGGGGTAATATCAGCCCGGGCATCAGAGCGCAGGAAGTGAAACTGCAGAGGATTTTAAAACTACTTACGTTTGGGATCACCGCTTTTGCAAAGTCGGTAGATGGGGTTGATCTAAGCACCGAACAGGAGGATGCTCTAGCTCTGCTCTGCAATACGCAGTACGAGATCAACGCTTTCCGGAAGAGCATTATCAAACCTTCCTTGAATCCCAAATTTGCGGGACTATGCAGAGCACCTCCTACCCCCCCCCCACCTAGACAGCTGTTCGGGGAAGACCTCCCAAAGCAGGTCAAAGAGCTCGATGACCATGCGAAAACCATAGGTCTGATGAGACCACATTTTGTGGCCAGACCTTCGGCCAAGAAGACACCTTACTTCAGGCCACGAGGTCAGACCGACAGGCCAACAAGGACCTACGTTCCGGCACCTCCTCAATATCAACAGCCTCATCAGCCCAGGCCTTTTTTAGGACTAGGCCCTCAGCGGCCAGCATGGAAGATGCGGATTCCGCACCAACCACGAAACCCAGCACCTCCACGTCCCACCAAAAATCCCAGGGACCGCCGATAACCATGAAGGTAAGGGGGTCTGGGTTCCATGCACTTGCATGTCTAACCTCACGAATTGGGGGCAGATTACGGGGATTTAAGGAGGCTTGGGAAACCATCACTTCAGATGAGTTTATCTTGCAAAGTATTCAGGGTTATGAAATTGAGTTTATTCATGGCCAATTGCCTCCACCCCAGCATATGCCGAATCGCAAATTTACACTTTCCAAAAAAGAATTGGCAGAAGGCTATGCTGAAATCTTGAGTTTACAAGACAAAGGTGTGATAGAACGAACCACACATGAACCAGTTGAATTTGTGTCTAATATATTTACTAAAACTAAAAAAGACGGTGGATGCCAGGTCATTATAGATTTAACTCACTTGAATACCTTTGTAAAATACACCCATTTCAAAATGGACACATTTGAAACAGCCAAATCTTTGATTTCGGAGGGCTGCTTCATGGCATGCATTGATTTAAAAGATGCATACTATTCAGTATCCATTCGGAAACATCATAGGAAGTTCTTGAAGTTTACCTGGATGGATCAGCTTTGGCAATACAAAGCATTGCCCAATGGGCTTACTACAGCCCCCAGACTGTTCACCAAACTACTCAAGCCAGTGTTATCTACACTGCGGAGACAAAATCATACGGTCATGGCCTATTTGGATGACATTCTGATAATTGGGCACACTCTGGAATCCGCAGAGTTGGCGGTTTCAGCCACAGTGGAAATTTTTCAACAAATGGGGTTTATAATCCATCCAGACAAATCAAAGTTCCTCCCCGCACAGATCATGGACTACTTGGGGTTCACAATAGACTCCAATCGCATGATCACCACCATCCCAACTAACAAAGTTGGTGATGTGTTTCAAGCATGCAAGAACCTGGTCTGCGCCAGTATACCGTCTATCAGATTAACTGCCAGGGTAATTGGCAAAATTGTAGCAGTATTTCCAGCTGCTCAATATGGACCTTTACACTATCAGAATTTACAAAGGTAAAAAATAACAGCATTAAAACTAAATGCTGGACATTATGATAGACCCATGCAGTTGCCGGTTGAGGCAAAACTTGAGTTACTATGGTGGATTGGCAATATCCATAACTCATTTAAACCCATCATTGTGCCTCGTCCAATGGTATACTTGCAAACAGATGCAAGCTCCCATGGCTGGGGAGCTACGGACAACAATAACAGTTGTGGAGGTAGATGGGATTCACTTGAAGCTACTTTCTTGTTAGCACAAGGGATAAACTATTTGGAGATGCTAGGAGCATTCCACGGACTAAGAGCCTATTGTTCAAACATGACTAACACTCATGTCCGTCTCCAAATAGACAATACCACTGCGGTGGCTTATCTGAATCATATGGGCGGTACCAGGTCAATTTCATGCAATGAATTGGCAAACACAATTTGGCTCTGGTGTATTCAACGGAATATTTGGATCTCAGCTACCTACTTGCCAGGTGAGCTCAATACAGTGGCGGACACCAGGTCACGGAAGTTCAATGACAACATCGAGTGGATGTTGAACCCCCAAATATTCACCAAAATTACAGCCAAATTTGGTAAACCGGATATTGACCTTTTTGCGTCACGGTTGAACCATCAGGTACCAACATACGTATCATGGGAGCCAGATCCTGGGGCAATGGCGATGGACGCATTCTCGCTAGACTGGGGGAAATGGTTCTTCTATGCCTTTCCTCCATTCTGCCTCATCAGTCGGGTATTGCGGAAAATCCAGCTCGATGCTGCCAAGGGCATCCTCATTATACCCGACTGGCCTACGCAATCATGGTATCCGGTGGTCCTTGGAATGATAAGTCAACCATGGGTCCTCTTGGAGGGTTGCCCACAATTGGTGACGAACCCTGCCACAGGGGAACCACACCCCTGCCATAGTCATTTGAATCTATTGGCTTGCAGGATCTGAACAGGCCACTACTTCAGTATGGTCTATCTTCAAGGACAATGGATACCATGGGAGCATCATGCAGGGAGTCCTCAAGACGGCAGTACTTATCGTACATCAGGAAATGGGAATCCTATTGTGGCCGCATGGACGTTGCATATGACTCCGTCTCCATCACAGATGTGCTGGAATTTCTTGCGGGGCTACACCATGATCAACATCTCAGCTATAGTGCCATCAA
Source organism: Raja brachyura (assembly GCA_963514005.1). The sequence goes on along the minus strand of OY740809.1, from coordinate 12,809,106 downwards.
TAGCGCCAGGAGTGCGCTCTCGTCCTACCTCAATATTGAGGTAGGATCCAATAAATTGGTCTCCAAACTTATGCGGGGGATATTTAATTCCAACCCGCCGAGGCCCCGTTACAACGTCACATGGGATATTGGCAAAGTGCTGACCCTGCTGAGAACATGGTCACCCATGACGGGGCTCGAATTGGACAAACTCACCCTGAAGGTGGTGATGTTGATGGCACTTACTTCAGCACAAAGGGTGCAAACGCTTCACAAGGCCAAGATCGACAGAATGATCTCTACCCCTGAACGGGTCACTTTCTTCATTGATGAATTGCTCAAGCAGCATAGACCTGGATTTACAGGGCTGCAGCTGGAGTTTCCAGCATACCCCGCTGATGCTAGGCTATGCATAGCCACCCATATCCGCCACTATATCAAAGTGACGAGGAAAATAAGGGGAATGGAGCAATACCTGTTCATCAGTCACAAAAAACCTCACCATAGAGTGACGGTGCAGACGATATCCCGATGGCTCAGGATCGTCTTGAACAAAGCAGGTATTGACACTGATGTTTTTAAATCCCATTCCACCAGGGCAGCATCAACATCGGTGGCAAAGGCCATGGAGGTGCCCATGGACCAGATACTTGCCACAGCGGGATGGGCCAGTGCAGCCACTTTTCAACGGTTTTACAATAAACCCGTCACCGTACCTGGAATGTTCGCAGGAGCCGTGCTGGATGCAGGCCGAGAACATACAGTTCCCCCTCAGTGAGGGGTCCTTTCTTGTTGTTATTAATAAATATTATTTTTTTTTCAGAGAAACAGTGACGGAAATTGATTACTGCTGTCCACCTTTTCAGTAGCGTGTGTGATAGCATGGACGTTGTCCAGGGCGTGAAATCACAGAAGCTTTGAAGTCTTCACGAAGTCACTCACGTGACTCCGAAATGAAATAGTAAGATTAAACGAGAACTTACCAGTTTGAAGTTTGATCTTTATTTTATGAGGAGTTGCGATGAGGGATTTCGTGCCCTCCGCTCCCAACCCTCGATCATAAAGTCAACTGGTAACTAGAGTCTCTTTAATCTTACTATAACAAGTCATTTCTTGGCTTTGTTTTTCTGTGATTCCACACCGCGGCTTTGAAGTATGTTGCGCATGCGTGCTGGCGGGTTCTTCACGAAATCCCTCATCGCAACTCCTCATAAAATAAAGATCAAACTTCAAACTGGTAAGTTCTCGTTTAATCTTACTATTTATCCACATTATACTGCATCTACCATGTATTTTCCCTCTCACCCAACCTATCCAAGTTACCTTGCAGCCTCCTAGCATCCTCCTCACAGATAATACTGCCCCCCAGCTTCGTGTCATCCGCAAACTTGAAGATGTTGCATTCAATTCCCTCGTCCAAATCATTAATATATATTGTAAATAGCTGGGGTCCCAGCACTGAGCCTTGCGGTACCCCATTAGTCACTGCCTGCCATTCTGAAAATGACCCGTTTATTCCTACTCTTTGCTTCCTGTCTGCCAGCCAGTTCTCTATCCACATCAATACTGAACCCCCAATATCATGTGCTTTAAATTTGTATACTAATCTCTTATGTGGGACCTTGTTGAAAGCCTTCTGAAAGTCCAGATACAACACATCCACTGGTTCTCCCTTATCCGCTTTACTAGTTACATCCTTGAAAAATTATATGATTCGTCAGACATGATTTACCTTTCCATGCTGACTTTGTCCAATGATTTCACCACTTTCCAAATGCGCTGCTATCCCATCTTTAATAACTGACTCTAGCATTTTCCCCACTACCGATGTTAGACTAACTGGTCTGTAATTCCCCGTTTTCTCTCTCCGTCTACCCTCCAATCCTCAGGAGCTACTCCAGAATCTAAAGAGTTTTGAAGAATTATCACTAATGCATCCACTATTTCTGGGGCTACTTCCTTAAGCACTCTGGGATGCAGCCTATCTGGCCCTGGGGATTTATCGGCCTTTAATCCATTCAATTTACCTAACACCACTTCCCGACTAACCTGGATTTCACTCGGTTCTTCCATCTCATTTGTCCCCCTGCTATTTTCGATCACGATCCCACATATTAACATCAGTTATCTCTCCGACAAACGACTGTTCTATGTCAAAACATCCACCGACTGAGGCTTGCTCCTGACCAAGAAATAACTGGCCACCACTTTTCACAACTCCACGCAATCCACCAATCTTCCTTAGACTGCGTCTCCCATTGACCTAGACTGTTATCTCCCCTTTTTGAGACTCCCAGCTCACACAGATGTGTCTCAACAAGGCATCAATTTTTGGGAGGAAAAATCTTGCTCCAGCAGGTCCTAAATACAGGTCAAGTTGTGCATTAGTCTTTAGCCAAATCAGCAGCTCATTGTTGGATATGCTTGTTGCGTAGGATAACAAAGTGTAATTATGGTTCTATTCAGAGGCTGCTCTGAGGCAGTCAAATCAGAGAAATCAGGTGCATTTAACTTGACGAAGCTGGTGTCTGTTTTGGTTGGGAATATCACTGATTTCTTCATCAATCCTGTAAAATATGAAGTTTGAATATTAAATCTCTGTTTGAAATTGCACCTTTGCCATCTGAGGTGGAGCACAGGATAACTAGAGAGCAGATTTCCACAAAAGGATTCTTTCTTGAAATCTCAGAGACAGGGTAGGAGTTTCAGAAGAGCATTCTGCAGAACCCGCTCATCAGCCTGCTTCTAGTTTAAAAGGAAGGCATCATTGCTGAAATTGTTCAGGTAAACTAGCCAGAACTGGTAGACCAAGTCTTGGAAGCAGAGATTACTGCATCCCAAGTGTTATCCAAAGATTATAGACGTGCTACTCTATAGAATCAGAATATGTAAAAATGTTATGAAAGTTGGCATTATGAAAGTGAGTAATGTGTCAAATAAAGGATGATATCTTCACTGAGGCAGGACTGCTGAGCCAGTGTGACGTCATCATTTGAAGCTGGTGGTTTTAATTTCAGAGTCTTTTGACTTTTTTAGACTTTTAATCTAAGGGGATGGAGCAAACTTTGCTGCCACCCAATAGTCTAGAGCAGGAGATTATCAAAAATGTTTTCTTGTCGTATGTCCCAGATAGATCAATGACATTTTTACTTGCTGCAGCACAAAGTATATGTAAACATAGTACACTGTAAGCAATATAATAAATGAGAAAGACAAGTTCAGTGTGTGTATATATACACTTATTCACACACACAAATATATATATATATATATATACACTCACATACATATAAAAAATAAACAACAACAGTAGTGCAATACTAACAATGATAGTTTATGTAATTCAGAGCTTAATGGAAGTTGTCAATAGACAATAGACAATAGGTGCAGGAGTAGGCCATTTGGCCCTTTGAGCCAGCTCCGCTATTCAATGTGATCATGGCTGATCATCCCCAATCAGTAACCTGTTCCTGTCTTCTCCCCATATCCCCTGGCTCCGCTATTTTTAAGAGCCCTATCTAGCTCTCTCTTGAAATCATCCAGAGAACCCGCATCCACCGCTCTCTGAGACAATGAATTCCACAAACTCACCACTCTCTGTGAGAAAAAGTGTTTCCCCTCTCCATTCTAAATGGCTTACTCCTTATTCTTAAACTGTGGCCCCTGGTTCTGGACTCCCCCAACATTGGGAACATGTTTCCCGCCTCCAGCGTGTTCAAACCCTTAACAATCTTATATGTTTCAATGAGATCCCCGCTCATCCTTCTAAACTCCAGAGTGTACAAGCCCAGCTGCTCCATTCTCTCAGCATATGACAGTCTGGCCATTCTGGGAATTAACCTTGTAAACCCACACTGTACTCCCTCAACAGCAAGAATGTCCTTCCTCAAATTAGGGGACCAAAACTGAGGCTCTCACTAGGGCTCTGTACAACTGCAGAAGCACACCTTTGCTCCTATATTTGATTCCTCTTGTTATAAAGGCCAACATGCCATTCGCTTTCTTCACTGCCTGCTGTACCTGCATGCTTACTTTCATAGACTGATGTACAAGGATCCCCAGATATCGTTGTACTTCCCCTTTTCCCAACTTGATGCCATTTAGATAGTACAATTGGCGTACAACAGTTTTCAGGCTCCCTTTTCATCTTCCCGGCGATATGGATGAAATGATTGTGTGGCCAGGGTGATGTTGGTCTCTGATGATGCTGGCTGCCTTTTTGAGGCAGCGACACCTGTAAATCTTTTTGATGTTGGGGTGGTCAGAACCTGTGATAGAATGAGTAGTGTTCTTTTTGCAGTCTTCTACGATCCTGGGCTTTCAATTTGCCGAACCAACTGTGATGCTCTCTACTGTACACCTGTACAAGTTCAAGAGAATCCTCTCTGACATACCAAATCTCCCTGATCTACTCAGGAAGTAGAGGCAATGATGGGTTTTCTTTATAACTGTATTAGTGTGGAATCGACCAGAAATGTCACCCATTCCTTCTTTCCAGAGATGCTGCCTGTCCCGCTGAGTTACTCCAGCTTTTTATGTCTATCTTGGATCCAGAAAAGATCTTCAGAAATATGCACACACAGGAATTTGAAGCTTTGGACTCTGTCCACCATCGTCCCATCGACATAGATAGGTGTGTGGATTCTCATCTTTCCTCTTCCAAGGTCCACAATCAGTTCCTTGATCTTACTGACAATGAGAGCCAGGTTATTGCGCTGGCACCTTTTGGTCAGTCAAGCGATCTCCCTTCTCCCAAAGATAAAGCGATGTCATTGATCTGTGTGTCGACATCAGTCAGCATCAGATAATTAGGGTGAAACACCTACTCCATCTTGGAACCCATCCCATGGTTGATGCCCACTCCTGTTCTCAGCCTTTCCCTCTACGTTTGGCCCCCAGTACCACTGAATCACTTCCAGGGTTAATCAGCAAGAATTTGGTCACCTCCAGCCAGGGCGCTGCTCCTCAGGGGGAGAGGGGTGTTGTGGCTGTGACGGTGATGGTGAGTGTCGAGGAGAGGCGTGTGCATGCAGCGATTTACGGACGAGCTTACCCCCTCTCCGTCGGAATTGTTCATAGGACCCATGCCCCTGGTCCCTCCCCAAGAGCCGGCACCACGCAACATGAGCCGCCTTTCCGTGATGCCCAGCGTGCCATTCTGTGTCACGGAGAGGCATGTGTTGTACCAGCTGCTCTTGCTCTCCACTTCCTCACCCTCGTCTTCCGTCCAGACACAACCTGGCGGTCCGTGTTACCACCTGACGAGGGGAGCGGTCCCCAGTGGACGTCTCTCTACAAGGGAGTCCTCCCCCTATACATCGGGGACCTGGGGTGGAGAGTGATGCACAAAGCCGTGGCCTACAACAGGTACTTGAGCTGGTTCCTGCACTTGTCCGCCGCATGTCATTTCTGCGGCGAGGAAGAGACCGTGTTCCACGTCTACATGGAGTGTTCGAGGTCGCGGGTCCAGGCAGCGGGCAGTCGACGGCCGCACAGCAGTCGGCTGCCTGCCCCTTTTCCGGGGTTACGTCTGTGCCCGCATGTCCCTGCGGAGGGAACACGCGGTTTCCACGGGGACTCTGGAGGCCTTCAGTGAACGCTGGTCACCGCGGGAGGTCGAATGTATTGTTGATAAAAATGTTAATATTTTAATTTGATTACTCCGTTAGTAAAATGCCAATATAGGCGTTCTTTGATCATGTTACTACTTTGTATTTTTGTTTGTTCTGAATAAAGGTATTTTGTATGAAAAGGGAAAAAAAAGAGGGTTAATCAGCAAGGAGAGTCCAGGAGACCATCTATCTGCTTCACCCCCTGTCTCATGGACTTTGATTAGATCCTCAAACCTCATACCCCTCCTGTGACAGGTGACTTTTGCACCGTTGCCTTGATGTAGTAAGTGAGTAACCCAGGCTGTTCTCCGTGTTGCCCCTGCAAATGACTGAGAAAATTTATCATGTGCCACAGCAAATTCCTTGTAAACAAGATCCACTCATTAATTGCCCAACCCTCATTTATTGCCTTTGGCAAAAAACTATATATCAAGACAATGACATGCCGCCAAGAAAGTCATGCTGAGCGGAGACAGTGAAAGGAGCAAAAAAAGAAATTGAGCGTGAGAACAAACGGATAGAGATGTGACTTAATGAAATCACCAAGTTCCACATGGGTGCAAGAGGTAATCCTGATGTAGTAGAGAAAGAGTTTGAGGATGGTGCCGGGGCATATTTGAACAAAGACTATTCAACGTAACCCACAAAAAGGCAGGCATAGCTGGGGCCGATGCGAGTGCCCATGGCTGCACCTTTAACGTGGAGACAATAAAAGACATTGAACAAGAAATTGAGGGTGAGAACAAATTCCGTCAGCTGGTGAAGAGTGTTTGTAGATGGAAATTGATTGCGCCTCTCCGTCGGAATTGTTCATAGGACCCATGCCCCTGGTCCCTCCCCAAGAGCCGGCACCACGCAACATGAGCCGCCTTTCCGTGATGCCCAGCCTGCCATTCTGTGTCACGGAGAGGCATGTGTTGTACCAGCTGCTCTTGCTCTCCACTTCCTCACCCTCGTCTTCCGTCCAGATACACCCTGGTGGTCCGTGTTACCATCTGACAAGGGGAGTGGCCCCCAGTGGACGTCTCTCTACAAGGGAGTCCTCCCCCTATACATCGGGGACCTGGTGTGGAGAGTGTTGCACAAAGCCGTGGCCTACAACAGGCACTTGAGCTGGTTCCTGCACTTGTCCGCCGCATGTCATTTCTGCGGCGAGGAAGAGACCGTGTTCCACGTCTACATGGAGTGTTTGAGATTGCAGCCCCTGTTCGAGAATCTGAAGGGGCTGCTCCTCAAGTTTTGGATCCACTTTAGCCCAACGCTATTGTTTTTTGGGCACCCGGTACAGAGGGGGGAGGGTCGGGAGGGAGGAGGGGTCTCCCTGTCGGTCTGCTCCTGGGCCTGGCCCAGATGGCCATTTGCGGGTCCAGGCAGCGGGCAGTCGACGGCCGCACAGCGGTCGGCTGCCTGCCCCTTTTCCGGGGTTACGTCTGTGCCTGCATGTCCCTGCAGAGGGAATACGCGGTGTGCACGGGACTCTGGAGGCCCTCCGTGAACGGTGGTCACCGTGGGAGGTGACCACCTCATACCCCTCCTGTGAAAAGGTGACTTTTGCACCGTTGCCGTGATGTAGGGAGTGAGTCCCCAGGCTGTTCTCCGTGTTATCCCAGGGTATGAATGAGACACTTTATCATGTGCCTCATCAAATTCCTTGTAAACAAGATCCACTGCTCAACCCTCATTAATTGCCTTTGGCTAAAACTATATACCAAGACATGACATGCCGCCAAGAATGTCATGCTGAGCGGAGACAGTGAAAGGAGTGAACAAGAAATTGAGCGTGAGAACAAATGGATAGAGATGTGCCTTAATGAAATCAACAAGTTCCACATGGGTGCAAGAGGTAATCCCGATGTAGCGGAGAAAGAGTTTGAGGATGGTGCCAGGGCATATTTGAACAAGGATTAGTCAACGTAACCCACAAAAATGCTGGCATAGCTGTGGCCGATGCGAGTGCCCATGGCTACACTTTTAACGTGGAGGCAATAAAAGGCGTTGAACAAGAAATTGAGGGTGAGAACAAATTCCGTCAGGTGGTGAAGTGTGTTTGTAGATGGAAATTGATTGCGCCTCTGTTCAAGGAAGCACCGGAGGGCCTTGACACCTTCCTGTGAGGGATGGAGGTGAAAAGGGGTAGAGATGAGGCAAAGGGGGCTTGGAAATGGAAAGATTGTGTCAAGTGTTGAAAGGCGTGTGGCTGTCTCAGATGTAGGTCAGAGGGCCTGGACAAGTATGACTAGGATGGAATCAAGGTATTTAGGAGAAAGTTCTGTGGGGTAGGAGCAGGCAGAGACAGTGGGTCTGCTAGGGCAGTCCTGTTTATGGACATTGGAATGGAGATAGAAATGCAGGGCTGAGGATCAATAAGATTGGAGGCTGCGCAACGGAGATAACCAGGTTGATGCAATCAGAAAGAGTCAAGAAGATGGCCTAGTCTTCAACTATGGGGTCCTGGTCAAAGGGTAGGTATGAGGAGGTGTCCGCGAGCTGGTGCCTGTCCTCAGCATGATAGAGACACTTCCTCTTCGTGCACTTCCTCTGGCAGCTTGATCTGTGCATCCAACACACTCCAAGTAAAATGTTGCTCCTCTGGTTCCTATTAGATATTCCCTCTCTCACATTTGACCTATGTCCAATGGGTCTTTATACACTTACTCTGTGTAAAAGACTGTGTGCATTCATCCTATCTATTCCCCTCATGATTTTATACATACCTATACAATCACCCCTCAGTCTTCTGAGCAGGAAATAAGGTCCAAGTCTGTGCAACCTTTCCCTATAGCTGAGGCCATCTTCAGATTCAGGGATATTTTCTACCCAGGCAACTGAACCATCCTATCATGTCCCGAGCGACCATCTACTTCATCGCAGAGACTATCTTAAATCGGACTTTTCTGGTCTCCGTCTTCCACTGAACATTATTCTGTACAGTGTGGGCAGCTTTATTGTGAACATGTATAAACATGTATAGACTTTTCACTGACTGGATAACACCATAGTACCTTGATACATGTGACAATAAATTAAACATGTCCCGTAAACATCCTCGTAAATCTTCTCTGCACAGTTTCCAACTTAATGACATTCTTCTGTAGCAGGGTGACTAAAACAGAACACAAAAATCCAAATGTGGCCTCACTAACACCTTGTCCCACCCTGCCATAACATTCTAACTTGTACACTAGATACCCAGACTGATGAAGGCCAATGTACCAAAAGTCTTATTTTTTACCCCATCTACCTGTTACACTATGCCTCTTTAGGGGAACTATGTACCTGCACTCCCAGATCCCTCTGCTCCCAAAGTCTCTTCCATTTATGGTGAAGATTCTGTCCTGATTCAACTTCTAAAAATGCAACACCTCACACTTATCTGCATTCAACTCCATTAACCATTCCATTGCCTACTTGCCTTGCTGATCAAGATTCCAGTGAACTTTGTGCAAAAGGCTTAGACAGTGCAGAATTTGATAGGTGTATTTATGGTTGTTTATAAGACTTACTAATGGACACTGAGTGCAGTGATCATTACTTGGAACCCGGATAGACAAACACAGTCATTCACGTACGTAAACACAAGATACATTCTGTTTTGCTGCTCATCTATTAAGCTGATAAACTGCAATGTTACAGTTCAATCACAATCACTGGAAGCACAGAACACATTGTGAGCATTCCGAACCTTGATTGAACAAACAATGTGAAATCAAGAGGTTAAATACAGAGAGAGACAGTAATAATTCCAATTAGCACAATCTAAATCAAGACAGGATCAGCCTCCGCCTGCAGGACTTTCCCACAGTACATGTCTTTCCATCACCACCACCCGTGCCCCTGACGCTCCCTTGTCTATATGTGTGTGTCAAAGAGATGGCACCAAATGCCCTGGACACTGCTCTGTACTGCTGCATCTTTTAACTGTGATGCCCAAATGTTCCCAGTGGGATTTGAGGAAGGGCTCCAGCAGAATGGACGAGGAAGGGAGTCTGGTTAAATTGCCAGTGATATGGATGAAATGAGTGTGTGGCCAGGGTGCTGTTGGTCTCTGATGATGCTGGCTGCCTTTTGAGGCAGCGACACCTGTAAATCTTTTTAATGTTGGGGTGGTCAGAACCTGTGAGAGAATGGGCAGTGTTCACAACATTTTGCATTCTTCTACGTTCCTGGGCATTCAAGTTGCGGAACGAGGCTGTGATGCCCTCTACTGTACACCTGTACAAGTTCAAGAGAATCCCCTCTGACATACCAAATCTCCCTGATCTCCTCAGGAAGTAGAGGCAATGATGGGTTTTCTTTATAACTGCATTAGTGTGGAATCGACCTGAAACGTCACCCATTCCTTCTTTCCAGAGATGCTGCCTGTCCCGCTGAGTTACTCCAGCTTTTTATGTCTATCTTGGATCCAGAAAAGATCTTCAGAAATATGCACGCCCAGGAATTTGAAGCTTTTGACTCTGTCCACCATCGTCCCGTCGACATAGATAGGTGTGTGGATCCTCATCCTTCCTCTTCCAAAGTCCACAATCAGTTCCTTGATCTTACTGACAATGAGAGCCAGGTTGTTGCGCTGGCACCTTTTGCTCAGTCAAGCGATCTCCCTTCTCCCAAAGATAAAGAGATGTAATTGATCTGTGTGTCGACATCAGTCAGCATCAGATAATTAGGGTGAAAGGGTGGAGCGAGCCATGGGAGATGAATGAGTTCACCTCTCCCATCTGATCACGAGTATTTTCCCTGCTACACCCACTCCGTCTTGGAACCCATCCCATGGTTGATGCCCAGTCCTGTTCTCAGCCTTTCCCTCTACGTTTGGCCCCCAGTACCACTGAATCACTTCCAGGGTTAATCAGCAAGAATTTGGTCACCTCCAGCCAGGGCGCTGCTCCTCAGGGGGAGAGGGGTGTTGTGGCTGTGACGGTGATGGTGAGTGTCGAGGAGAGGCGTGTGCATGGAGCGATTTACGGACGCGCTTACCCCCTCTCCGTCGGAATTGTTCATAGGACCCATGCCCCTGGTCCCTCCCCAAGAGCCGGCACCACGCAACATGAGCCGCCTTTCCGTGATGCCCAGCGTGCCGTTCTGTGTCACGGAGAGGCATGTGTTGTACCAGCTGCTCTTGCTCTCCACTTCCTCACCCTCGTCTTCCATCCAGACACACCCTGGCGGTCCCTGTTACCACCTGACGAGGGGAGCGGTCCTCAGTGGACCTCTCTCTACAAGGGAGTCCTCCCCCTATACATCGGGGACCTAGGGTGGAGAGTATTGCACAAAGCCGTGGCCTGAAACAGGTACTTGAGCTGGTTCCCGCACTTGTCCGCCGCATGTAATTTCTGCGGCGAGGAAGAGACCGTGTTCAACGTCTACATGGAGTGTTCGGGGTTGCAGCCCCTGTTCGAGAATCTGAAGGGGCTGCTCCTCAAGTTTTGTATCCACTTTAGCCCAACGCTATTGTTTTTTGGGCACCCGGTACAAAGGGGGGAGGGTCGGGAGGGAGGAGGGGTCTCCCTGTCGGTCTGCTCCTGGGCCTGGCCCAGATGGCCATTCGCGGGTCCAGGCAGCGGGAAGTCGACGGCCGCACAGCGGTCGGCTGCTTGCCCCCTTCCGGGGTTACGTCTGTGCCCGCATGTCCCTGCAGAGGGAACACGCGGTGTCCACGGGGACTCTGGAGGCCTTCAGTGAACGCTGGTCACCGCGGGAGGTCGAATGTATTGTTGATAAAAATGTTAATATTTTAATTTGATTACTTTGTTAGTAAAATGCCAATATAGGCGTTCTTTGATCATGTTACTACTTTGTATTTTTGTTTGTTCTGAATAAAAATATATTTTGTATGAAAATGGAAAAAAAAGAGGGTTAATCAGCAAGGAGAGTCCAGGAGACCATCTATCTGCTTCACCCCCTGTCTCATGGACTTTGATTAGATCCTCAAACCTCATACCCCTCCTGTGACAGGTGACTTTTGCACCGTTGCCTTGATGTAGTAAGTGAGTAACCCAGGCTGTTCTCCGTGTTGCCCCTGCAAATGACTGAGAAAATTTATCATGTGCCTCAGCAAATTCCTTGTAAACAAGATCCACTCATTAATTGCCCAACCTTCATTAATTGCCTTTGGCAAAAAACTATATATCAAGACAATGACATGCCGCCAAGAACGTCATGCTGAGCGGAGACAGTGAAAGGAGCAAAAAAAGAAATTGAGCGTGAGAACAAACGGATAGAGATGTGACTTAATGAAATCACCAAGTTCCACATGGGTGCAAGAGGTAATCCTGATGTAGTAGAGAAAGAGTTTGAGGATGGTGCCGGGGCATATTTGAACAAAGACTATTCAACGTAACCCACAAAAAGGCAGGCATAGCTGGGGCCGATGCGAGTGCCCATGGCTGCACCTTTAACGTGGAGACAATAAAAGACATTGAACAAGAAATTGAGGGTGAGAACAAATTCCGTCAGCTGGTGAAGAGTGTTTGTAGATGGAAATTGATTGCGCCTCTCCGTCGGAATTGTTCATAGGACCCATGCCCCTGGTCCCTCCCCAAGAGCCGGCACCACGCAACATGAGCCGCCTTTCCGTGATGCCCAGCCTGCCATTCTGTGTCACGGAGAGGCATGTGTTGTACCAGCTGCTCTTGCTCTCCACTTCCTCACCCTCGTCTTCCGTCCAGATACACCCTGGTGGTCCGTGTTACCATCTGACAAGGGGAGTGGCCCCCAGTGGACGTCTCTCTACAAGGGAGTCCTCCCCCTATACATCGGGGACCTGGTGTGGAGAGTGTTGCACAAAGCCGTGGCCTACAACAGGCACTTGAGCTGGTTCCTGCACTTGTCCGCCGCATGTCATTTCTGCGGCGAGGAAGAGACCGTGTTCCACGTCTACATGGAGTGTTTGAGATTGCAGCCCCTGTTCGAGAATCTGAAGGGGCTGCTCCTCAAGTTTTGGATCCACTTTAGCCCAACGCTATTGTTTTTTGGGCACCCGGTACAGAGGGGGGAGGGTCGGGAGGGAGGAGGGGTCTCCCTGTCGGTCTGCTCCTGGGCCTGGCCCAGATGGCCATTTGCGGGTCCAGGCAGCGGGCAGTCGACGGCCGCACAGCGGTCGGCTGCCTGCCCCTTTTCCGGGGTTACGTCTGTGCCTGCATGTCCCTGCAGAGGGAATACGCGGTGTGCACGGGACTCTGGAGGCCCTCCGTGAACGGTGGTCACCGTGGGAGGTGACCACCTCATACCCCTCCTGTGAAAAGGTGACTTTTGCACCGTTGCCGTGATGTAGGGAGTGAGTCCCCAGGCTGTTCTCCGTGTTATCCCAGGGTATGAATGAGACACTTTATCATGTGCCTCATCAAATTCCTTGTAAACAAGATCCACTGCTCAACCCTCATTAATTGCCTTTGGCTAAAACTATATACCAAGACATGACATGCCGCCAAGAATGTCATGCTGAGCGGAGACAGTGAAAGGAGTGAACAAGAAATTGAGCGTGAGAACAAATGGATAGAGATGTGCCTTAATGAAATCAACAAGTTCCACATGGGTGCAAGAGGTAATCCCGATGTAGCGGAGAAAGAGTTTGAGGATGGTGCCAGGGCATATTTGAACAAGGATTAGTCAACGTAACCCACAAAAATGCTGGCATAGCTGTGGCCGATGCGAGTGCCCATGGCTACACTTTTAACGTGGAGGCAATAAAAGGCGTTGAACAAGAAATTGAGGGTGAGAACAAATTCCGTCAGGTGGTGAAGTGTGTTTGTAGATGGAAATTGATTGCGCCTCTGTTCAAGGAAGCACCGGAGGGCCTTGACACCTTCCTGGTGAGGGATGGAGGTGTAAACGGGTAGAGATGAGGCAAAGGGGGCTTGGAAATGGAAAGATTGTGTCAAGTGTTGAAAGGCGTGTGGCTGTCTCAGATGTAGGTCAGAGGGCCTGGACAAGTATGACTAGGATGGAATCAAGGTATTTAGGAGAAAGTTCTGTGGGGTAGGAGCAGGCAGAGACAGTGGGTCTGCTAGGGCAGTCCTGTTTATGGACATTGGAATGGAGATAGAAATGCAGGGCTGAGGATCAATAAGATTGGAGGCTGCGCAACGGAGATAACCAGGTTGATGCAATCAGAAAGAGTCAAGAAGATGGCCTAGTCTTCAACTATGGGGTCCTGGTCAAAGGGTAGGTATGAGGAGGTGTCCGCGAGCTGGTGCCTGTCCTCAGCATGATAGAGACACTTCCTCTTCGTGCACTTCCTCTGGCAGCTTGATCTGTGCATCCAACACACTCCAAGTGAAAATGTTGCTCCTCTGGTTCCTATTAGATATTCCCTCTCTCACATTTGACCTATGTCCAATGGGTCTTTATACACTTACTCTGTGTAAAAGACTGTGTGCATTCATCCTATCTATTCCCCTCATGATTTTATACATACCTATACAATCACCCCTCAGTCTTCTGAGCAGGAAATAAGGTCCAAGTCTGTGCAACCTTTCCCTATAGCTGAGGCCATCTTCAGATTCAGGGATATTTTCTACCCAGGCAACTGAACCATCCTATCATGTCCCGAGCGACCATCTACTTCATCGCAGAGACTATCTTAAATCGGACTTTTCTGGTCTCCGTCTTCCACTGAACATTATTCTGTACAGTGTGGGCAGCTTTATTGTGAACATGTATAAACATGTATAGACTTTTCACTGACTGGATAACACCATAGTACCTTGATACATGTGACAATAAATTAAACATGTCCCGTAAACATCCTCGTAAATCTTCTCTGCACAGTTTCCAACTTAATGACATTCTTCTGTAGCAGGGTGACTAAAACAGAACACAAAAATCCAAATGTGGCCTCACTAACACCTTGTCCCACCCTGCCATAACATTCTAACTTGTACACTAGATACCCAGACTGATGAAGGCCAATGTACCAAAAGTCTTATTTTTTACCCCATCTACCTGTTACACTATGCCTCTTTAGGGGAACTATGTACCTGCACTCCCAGATCCCTCTGCTCCCAAAGTCTCTTCCATTTATGGTGAAGATTCTGTCCTGATTCAACTTCTAAAAATGCAACACCTCACACTTATCTGCATTCAACTCCATTAACCATTCCATTGCCTACTTGCCTTGCTGATCAAGATTCCAGTGAACTTTGTGCAAAAGGCTTAGACAGTGCAGAATTTGATAGGTGTATTTATGGTTGTTTATAAGACTTACTAATGGACACTGAGTGCAGTGATCATTACTTGGAACCCGGATAGACAAACACAGTCATTCACGTACGTAAACACAAGATACATTCTGTTTTGCTGCTCATCTATTAAGCTGATAAACTGCAATGTTACAGTTCAATCACAATCACTGGAAGCACAGAACACATTGTGAGCATTCCGAACCTTGATTGAACAAACAATGTGAAATCAAGAGGTTAAATACAGAGAGAGACAGTAATAATTCCAATTAGCACAATCTAAATCAAGACAGGATCAGCCTCCGCCTGCAGGACTTTCCCACAGTACATGTCTTTCCATCACCACCACCCGTGCCCCTGACGCTCCCTTGTCTATATGTGTGTGTCAAAGAGATGGCACCAAATGCCCTGGACACTGCTCTGTACTGCTGCATCTTTTAACTGTGATGCTCAAATGTTCCCAGTGGAATTTGAGGAAGGGCTCCAGCAGAATGGACGAGGAAGGGAGTCTGGTTAAATTGCCAGTGATATGGATGAAATGAGTGTGTGGCCAGGGTGCTGTTGGTCTCTGATGATGCTGGCTGCCTTTTGAGGCAGCGACACCTGTAAATCTTTTTAATGTTGGGGTGGTCAGAACCTGTGATAGATTGGGCAGTGTTCACAACATTTTGCATTCTTCTACGTTCCTGGGCATTCAAGTTGCGGAACGAGGCTGTGATGCCCTCTACTGTACACCTGTACAAGTTCAAGAGAATCCCCTCTGACATACCAAATCTCCCTGATCTCCTCAGGAAGTAGAGGCAATGATGGGTTTTCTTTATAACTGCATTAGTGTGGAATCGACCTGAAACGTCACCCATTCCTTCTTTCCAGAGATGCTGCCTGTCCCGCTGAGTTACTCCAGCTTTTTATGTCTATCTTGGATCCAGAAAAGATCTTCAGAAATATGCACGCCCAGGAATTTGAAGCTTTTGACTCTGTCCACCATCGTCCCGTCGACATAGATAGGTGTGTGGATCCTCATCCTTCCTCTTCCAAAGTCCACAATCAGTTCCTTGATCTTACTGACAATGAGAGCCAGGTTGTTGCGCTGGCACCTTTTGCTCAGTCAAGCGATCTCCCTTCTCCCAAAGATAAAGAGATGTCATTGATCTGTGTGTCGACATCAGTCAGCATCAGATAATTAGGGTGAAAGGGTGGAGCGAGCCATGGGAGATGAATGAGTTCACCTCTCCCACCTGATCACGAGTATTTTCCCTGCTACACCCACTCCGTCTTGGAACCCATCCCATGGTTGATGCCCAGTCCTGTTCTCAGCCTTTCCCTCTACGTTTGGCCCCCAGTACCACTGAATCACTTCCAGGGTTAATCAGCAAGAATTTGGTCACCTCCAGCCAGGGCGCTGCTCCTCAGGGGGAGAGGGGTGTTGTGGCTGTGACGGTGATGGTGAGTGTCGAGGAGAGGCGTGTGCATGGAGCGATTTACGGACGCGCTTACCCCCTCTCCGTCGGAATTGTTCATAGGACCCATGCCCCTGGTCCCTCCCCAAGAGCCGGCACCACGCAACATGAGCCGCCTTTCCGTGATGCCCAGCGTGCCGTTCTGTGTCACGGAGAGGCATGTGTTGTACCAGCTGCTCTTGCTCTCCACTTCCTCACCCTCGTCTTCCATCCAGACACACCCTGGCGGTCCCTGTTACCACCTGACGAGGGGAGCGGTCCTCAGTGGACCTCTCTCTACAAGGGAGTCCTCCCCCTCTACATCGGGGACCTAGGGTGGAGAGTATTGCACAAAGCCGTGGCCTGCAACAGGTACTTGAGCTGGTTCCCGCACTTGTCCGCCGCATGTAATTTCTGCGGCGAGGAAGAGACCGTGTTCAACGTCTACATGGAGTGTTCGGGGTTGCAGCCCCTGTTCGAGAATCTGAAGGGGCTGCTCCTCAAGTTTTGTATCCACTTTAGCCCAACGCTATTGTTTTTTGGGCACCCGGTACAAAGGGGGGAGGGTCGGGAGGGAGGAGGGGTCTCCCTGTCGGTCTGCTCCTGGGCCTGGCCCAGATGGCCATTCGCGGGTCCAGGCAGCGGGAAGTCGACGGCCGCACAGCGGTCGGCTGCTTGCCCCCTTCCGGGGTTACGTCTGTGCCCGCATGTCCCTGCAGAGGGAACACGCGGTGTCCACGGGGACTCTGGAGGCCTTCAGTGAACGCTGGTCACCGCGGGAGGTCGAATGTATTGTTGATAAAAATGTTAATATTTTAATTTGATTACTTTGTTAGTAAAATGCCAATATAGGCGTTCTTTGATCATGTTACTACTTTGTATTTTTGTTTGTTCTGAATAAAAATATATTTTGTATGAAAATGGAAAAAAAAGAGGGTTAATCAGCAAGGAGAGTCCAGGAGACCATCTATCTGCTTCACCCCCTGTCTCATGGACTTTGATTAGATCCTCAAACCTCATACCCCTCCTGTGACAGGTGACTTTTGCACCGTTGCCTTGATGTAGTAAGTGAGTAACCCAGGCTGTTCTCCGTGTTGCCCCTGCAAATGACTGAGAAAATTTATCATGTGCCTCAGCAAATTCCTTGTAAACAAGATCCACTCATTAATTGCCCAACCTTCATTAATTGCCTTTGGCAAAAAACTATATATCAAGACAATGACATGCCGCCAAGAACGTCATGCTGAGCGGAGACAGTGAAAGGAGCAAAAAAAGAAATTGAGCGTGAGAACAAACGGATAGAGATGTGACTTAATGAAATCACCAAGTTCCACATGGGCGCAAGAGGTAATCCCGATGTAGTAGAGAAAGAGTTTGAGGATGGTGCCGGGGCATATTTGAACAAAGACTATTCAACGTAACCCACAAAAAGGCAGGCATAGCTGGGGCCGATGCGAGTGCCCATGGCTGCACCTTTAACGTGGAGACAATAAAAGACGTTGAACAAGAAATTGAGGGTGAGAACAAATTCCGTCAGCTGGTGAAGAGTGTTTGTAGAGGGAAATTGATTGCGCCTCTCCGTCGGAATTGTTCATAGGACCCATGCCCCTGGTCCCTCCCCAAGAGCCGGCACCACGCAACATGAGCCGCCTTTCCGTGATGCCCAGCGTGCCATTCTGTGTCACGGAGAGGCATGTGTTGTACCAGCTGCTCTTGCTCTCCACTTCCTCACCCTCGTCTTCCGTCCAGACACACCCTGGCAGTCCGTGTAACCATCTGACAAGGGGAGTGGTCCCCAGTGGACGTCTCTCTACAAGGGAGTCCTCCCCCTTTACATCGGGGACCTGGGGTGGAGAGTGTTGGACAAAGCCGTGGCCTGCAACAGGTACTTGAGCTGGTTCCCGCACTTGTCCGCCGCATGTCATTTCTGCGGCGAGGAAGAGACCGTGTTCCACGTCTACATGGAGTGTTCAAGGTTGCAGTCCCTGTTCGAGAATCTGAAGGGGCTGCTCCTCAAGATTTGGATCCACTTTAGCCCAACGCTATTGATTTTTGGGCACCCTGTACAGAGGGGGGAGGGTCGGGAGGGAGGAGGGGTCTCCCTGTCGGTCTGCTCCTGGGCCTGGCCAAGATGGCCATTCACGGGTTCAGGCAGCGGGCAGTCGAGGGCCGCACAGCGGTCGGCTGCCTACCCCTTTTCCGGGGTTACGTCTGTGCCCGCATGTCCCTGCAGAGGGAATACGCGGTGTCCACGGGGACTCTGGAGGCCTTCAGTGAACGTAGGTCACCGTAGGAGGTCGAATGTATTGTTGATAAAAATGTTAATAGTTTAATTTCATTACTTTGTTAGTAAAATGCCAATATACGCGTTCTTTGATCGTGTGACTACTTTGTATTTTTATTTGTTCTAAATAAAATTATTTTGTATGAAAAGGGAAAAAAAAGGGTTAATCAGCAAGGATAGTCCAGTAGACCATCTATCTGCTTCATGCCCTGTATCATGGACTTTGATTAGATCCTCAAACCTCATACCCCTCCTGTGACAGGTGACTTTTGCACCGTTGCCTTGATGTAGTAAGTGAGTAACCCAGGCTGTTCTCCGTGTTGCCCCTGCATATGACTGAGAAAATTTATCATGTCCCTCAGCAAATTCCTTCTAAACAAGATCCACTCATTAATTGCCCAACCCTCATTAATTGCCTTTGGCAAAAAACTATATATCAAGACAATGACATATCATGTCCCTGCAGAGGGAATACGCGGTGTCCACGGGACTCTGGAGGCCCTCCGTGAACGGTGGTCACCGTGGGAGGTGACCACCTCATACCCCTCCTGTGAAAAGGTGACTTTTGCACCGTTGCCGTGATGTAGGGAGTGAGTCCCCAGGCTGTTCTCCGAGTTATCCCAGGGTATGAATGAGACACTTTATCATGTGCCTCATCAAATTCCTTGTAAACAAGATCCACTGCTCAACCCTCATTAATTGCCTTTGGCTAAAACTATATACCAAGACATGACATGCCGCCAAGAATGTCATGCTGAGCGGAGACAGTGAAAGGAGTGAACAAGAAATTGAGCGTGAGAACAAATGGATAGAGATGTGCCTTAATGAAATCAACAAGTTCCACATGGGTGCAAGAGGTAATCCCGATGTAGCGGAGAAAGAGTTTGAGGATGGTGCCAGGGCATATTTGAACAAGGATTAGTCAACGTAACCCACAAAAATGCTGGCATAGCTGTGGCCGATGCGAGTGCCCATGGCTACACTTTTAACGTGGAGGCAATAAAAGGCGTTGAACAAGAAATTGAGGGTGAGAACAAATTCCGTCAGGTGGTGAAGTGTGTTTGTAGATGGAAATTGATTGCGCCTCTGTTCAAGGAAGCACCGGAGGGCCTTGACACCTTCCTGTGAGGGATGGAGGTGAAAAGGGGTAGAGATGAGGCAAAGGGGGCTTGGAAATGGAAAGATTGTGTCAAGTGTTGAAAGGCGTGTGGCTGTCTCAGATGTAGGTCAGAGGGCCTGGACAAGTATGACTAGGATGGAATCAAGGTATTTAGGAGAAAGTTCTGTGGGGTAGGAGCAGGCAGAGACAGTGGGTCTGCTAGGGCAGTCCTGTTTATGGACATTGGAATGGAGATAGAAATGCAGGGCTGAGGATCAATAAGATTGGAGGCTGCGCAACGGAGATAACCAGGTTGATGCAATCAGAAAGAGTCAAGAAGATGGCCTAGTCTTCAACTATGGGGTCCTGGTCAAAGGGTAGGTATGAGGAGGTGTCCGCGAGCTGGTGCCTGTCCTCAGCATGATAGAGACACTTCCTCTTCGTGCATTTCCTCTGGCAGCTTGATCTGTGCATCCAACACACTCCAAGTGAAAATGTTGCTCCTCTGGTTCCTATTAGATATTCCCTCTCTCACATTTGACCTATGTCCAATGGGTCTTTATACACTTACTCTGTGTAAAACACTGTGTGCATTCATCCTATCTATTCCCCTCATGATTTTATACATACCTATACAATCACCCCTCAGTCTTCTGAGCAGGAAATAAGGTCCAAGTCTGTGCAACCTTTCCCTATAGCTGAGGCCATCTTCAGATTCAGGGATATTTTCTACCCAGGCAACTGAACCATCCTATCATGTCCCGAGCGACCATCTACTTCATCGCAGAGACTATCTTAAATCGGACTTTTCTGGTCTCCGTCTTCCACTGAACATTATTCTGTACAGTGTGGGCAGCTTTATTGTGAACATGTATAAACATGTATAGACTTTTCACTGACTGGATAACACCATAGTACCTTGATACATGTGACAATAAATTAAACATGTCCCGTAAACATCCTCGTAAATCTTCTCTGCACAGTTTCCAACTTAATGACATTCTTCTGTAGCAGGGTGACTAAAACAGAACACAAAAATCCAAATGTGGCCTCACTAACACCTTGTCCCACCCTGCCATAACATTCTAACTTGTACACTAGATACCCAGACTGATGAAGGCCAATGTACCAAAAGTCTTATTTTTTACCCCATCTACCTGTTACACTATGCCTCTTTAGGGGAACTATGTACCTGCACTCCCAGATCCCTCTGCTCCCAAAGTCTCTTCCATTTATGGTGAAGATTCTGTCCTGATTCAACTTCTAAAAATGCAACACCTCACACTTATCTGCATTCAACTCCATTAACCATTCCATTGCCTACTTGCCTTGCTGATCAAGATTCCAGTGAACTTTGTGCAAAAGGCTTAGACAGTGCAGAATTTGATAGGTGTATTTATGGTTGTTTATAAGACTTACTAATGGACACTGAGTGCAGTGATCATTACTTGGAACCCGGATAGACAAACACAGTCATTCACGTACGTAAACACAAGATACATTCTGTTTTGCTGCTCATCTATTAAGCTGATAAACTGCAATGTTACAGTTCAATCACAATCACTGGAAGCACAGAACACATTGTGAGCATTCCGAACCTTGATTGAACAAACAATGTGAAATCAAGAGGTTAAATACAGAGAGAGACAGTAATAATTCCAATTAGCACAATCTAAATCAAGACAGGATCAGCCTCCGCCTGCAGGACTTTCCCACAGTACATGTCTTTCCATCACCACCACCCATGCCCCTGACGCTCCCTTGTCTATATGTGTGTGTCAAAGAGATGGCACCAAATGCCCTGGACACTGCTCTGTACTGCTGCATCTTTTAACTGTGATGCCCAAATGTTCCCAGTGGAATTTGAGGAAGGGCTCCAGCAGAATGGACGAGGAAGGGAGTCTGGTTAAATTGCCAGTGATATGGATGAAATGAGTGTGTGGCCAGGGTGCTGTTGGTCTCTGATGATGCTGGCTGCCTTTTGAGGCAGCGACACCTGTAAATCTTTTTAATGTTGGGGTGGTCAGAACCTGTGATAGATTGGGCAGTGTTCACAACATTTTGCATTCTTCTACGTTCCTGGGCATTCAAGTTGCGGAACGAGGCTGTGATGCCCTCTACTGTACACCTGTACAAGTTCAAGAGAATCCCCTCTGACATACCAAATCTCCCTGATCTCCTCAGGAAGTAGAGGCAATGATGGGTTTTCTTTATAACTGCATTAGTGTGGAATCGACCTGAAACGTCACCCATTCCTTCTTTCCAGAGATGCTGCCTGTCCCGCTGAGTTACTCCAGCTTTTTATGTCTATCTTGGATCCAGAAAAGATCTTCAGAAATATGCACGCCCAGGAATTTGAAGCTTTTGACTCTGTCCATCATCGTCCCGTCGACATAGATAGGTGTGTGGATCCTCATCCTTCCTCTTCCAAAGTCCACAATCAGTTCCTTGATCTTACTGACAATGAGAGCCAGGTTGTTGCGCTGGCACCTTTTGCTCAGTCAAGCGATCTCCCTTCTCCCAAAGATAAAGAGATGTCATTGATCTGTGTGTCGACATCAGTCAGCATCAGATAATTAGGGTGAAAGGGTGGAGCGAGCCATGGGAGATGAATGAGTTCACCTCTCCCACCTGATCACGAGTATTTTCCCTGCTACACCCACTCCGTCTTGGAACCCATCCCATGGTTGATGCCCAGTCCTGTTCTCAGCCTTTCCCTCTACGTTTGGCCCCCAGTACCACTGAATCACTTCCAGGGTTAATCAGCAAGAATTTGGTCACCTCCAGCCAGGGCGCTGCTCCTCAGGGGGAGAGGGGTGTTGTGGCTGTGACGGTGATGGTGAGTGTCGAGGAGAGGCGTGTGCATGGAGCGATTTACGGACGCGCTTACCCCCTCTCCGTCGGAATTGTTCATAGGACCCATGCCCCTGGTCCCTCCCCAAGAGCCGGCACCACGCAACATGAGCCACCTTTCCGTGATGCCCAGCGTGCCGTTCTGTGTCACGGAGAGGCATGTGTTGTACCAGCTGCTCTTGCTCTCCACTTCCTCACCCTCGTCTTCCATCCAGACACACCCTGGCGGTCCCTGTTACCACCTGACGAGGGGAGCGGTCCTCAGTGGACCTCTCTCTACAAGGGAGTCCTCCCCCTATACATCGGGGACCTAGGGTGGAGAGTATTGCACAAAGCCGTGGCCTGCAACAGGTACTTGAGCTGGTTCCCGCACTTGTCCGCCGCATGTAATTTCTGCGGCGAGGAAGAGACCGTGTTCAACGTCTACATGGAGTGTTCGGGGTTGCAGCCCCTGTTCGAGAATCTGAAGGGGCTGCTCCTCAAGTTTTGTATCCACTTTAGCCCAACGCTATTGTTTTTTGGGCACCCGGTACAAAGGGGGGAGGGTCGGGAGGGAGGAGGGGTCTCCCTGTCGGTCTGCTCCTGGGCCTGGCCCAGATGGCCATTCGCGGGTCCAGGCAGCGGGAAGTCGACGGCCGCACAGCGGTCGGCTGCTTGCCCCCTTCCGGGGTTACGTCTGTGCCCGCATGTCCCTGCAGAGGGAACACGCGGTGTCCACGGGGACTCTGGAGGCCTTCAGTGAACGCTGGTCACCGCGGGAGGTCGAATGTATTGTTGATAAAAATGTTAATATTTTAATTTGATTACTTTGTTAGTAAAATGCCAATATAGGCGTTCTTTGATCATGTTACTACTTTGTATTTTTGTTTGTTCTGAATAAAAATATATTTTGTATGAAAATGGAAAAAAAAGAGGGTTAATCAGCAAGGAGAGTCCAGGAGACCATCTATCTGCTTCACCCCCTGTCTCATGGACTTTGATTAGATCCTCAAACCTCATACCCCTCCTGTGACAGGTGACTTTTGCACCGTTGCCTTGATGTAGTAAGTGAGTAACCCAGGCTGTTCTCCGTGTTGCCCCTGCAAATGACTGAGAAAATTTATCATGTGCCTCAGCAAATTCCTTGTAAACAAGATCCACTCATTAATTGCCCAACCTTCATTAATTGCCTTTGGCAAAAAACTATATATCAAGACAATGACATGCCGCCAAGAACGTCATGCTGAGCGGAGACAGTGAAAGGAGCAAAAAAAGAAATTGAGCGTGAGAACAAACGGATAGAGATGTGACTTAATGAAATCACCAAGTTCCACATGGGTGCAAGAGGTAATCCTGATGTAGTAGAGAAAGAGTTTGAGGATGGTGCCGGGGCATATTTGAACAAAGACTATTCAACGTAACCCACAAAAAGGCAGGCATAGCTGGGGCCGATGCGAGTGCCCATGGCTGCACCTTTAACGTGGAGACAATAAAAGACGTTGAACAAGAAATTGAGGGTGAGAACAAATTCCGTCAGCTGGTGAAGAGTGTTTGTAGAGGGAAATTGATTGCGCCTCTCCGTCGGAATTGTTCATAGGACCCATGCCCCTGGTCCCTCCCCAAGAGCCGGCACCACGCAACATGAGCCGCCTTTCCGTGATGCCCAGCGTGCCATTCTGTGTCACGGAGAGGCATGTGTTGTACCAGCTGCTCTTGCTCTCCACTTCCTCACCCTCGTCTTCCGTCCAGACACACCCTGGCAGTCCGTGTAACCATCTGACAAGGGGAGTGGTCCCCAGTGGACGTCTCTCTACAAGGGAGTCCTCCCCCTTTACATCGGGGACCTGGGGTGGAGAGTGTTGGACAAAGCCGTGGCCTGCAACAGGTACTTGAGCTGGTTCCCGCACTTGTCCGCCGCATGTCATTTCTGCGGCGAGGAAGAGACCGTGTTCCACGTCTACATGGAGTGTTCAAGGTTGCAGTCCCTGTTCGAGAATCTGAAGGGGCTGCTCCTCAAGATTTGGATCCACTTTAGCCCAACGCTATTGATTTTTGGGCACCCTGTACAGAGGGGGGAGGGTCGGGAGGGAGGAGGGGTCTCCCTGTCGGTCTGCTCCTGGGCCTGGCCAAGATGGCCATTCACGGGTTCAGGCAGCGGGCAGTCGAGGGCCGCACAGCGGTCGGCTGCCTACCCCTTTTCCGGGGTTACGTCTGTGCCCGCATGTCCCTGCAGAGGGAATACGCGGTGTCCACGGGGACTCTGGAGGCCTTCAGTGAACGTAGGTCACCGTAGGAGGTCGAATGTATTGTTGATAAAAATGTTAATAGTTTAATTTCATTACTTTGTTAGTAAAATGCCAATATACGCGTTCTTTGATCGTGTGACTACTTTGTATTTTTATTTGTTCTAAATAAAATTATTTTGTATGAAAAGGGAAAAAAAAGGGTTAATCAGCAAGGATAGTCCAGTAGACCATCTATCTGCTTCATGCCCTGTATCATGGACTTTGATTAGATCCTCAAACCTCATACCCCTCCTGTGACAGGTGACTTTTGCACCGTTGCCTTGATGTAGTAAGTGAGTAACCCAGGCTGTTCTCCGTGTTGCCCCTGCATATGACTGAGAAAATTTATCATGTCCCTCAGCAAATTCCTTCTAAACAAGATCCACTCATTAATTGCCCAACCCTCATTAATTGCCTTTGGCAAAAAACTATATATCAAGACAATGACATATCATGTCCCTGCAGAGGGAATACGCGGTGTCCACGGGACTCTGGAGGCCTTCCGTGAACGGTGGTCACCGTGGGAGGTGACCACCTCATACCCCTCCTGTGAAAAGGTGACTTTTGCACCGTTGCCGTGATGTAGGGAGTGAGTCCCCAGGGTATGAATGAGACACTTTATCATGTGCCTCATCAAATGCCTTGTAAACAAGATCCACTGCTCAACCCTCATTAATTGCCTTTGGCAAAAACTATATATCAAGACATGACATGCCGCCAAGAAAGTCATGCTGAGCGGAGACAGTGAAAGGAGTGAACAAGAAATTGAGCGTGAGAACAAATGGATAGAGATGTGCCTTAATGAAATCAACAAGTTCCACATGGGTGCAAGAGGTAATCCCGATGTAGCGGAGAAAGAGTTTGAGGATGGTGCCAGGGCATATTTGAACAAGGACTAGTCAACGTAACCCACAAAAAGGCTGGCATAGCTGTGGCCGATGCGAGTGCCCATGGCTACACTTTTAACGTGGAGACAATAAAAGGCGTTGAACAAGAAATTGAGGGTGAGAACAAATTCCGTCAAGTGGTGAAGTGTGTTTGTAGATGGAAATTGATTGCGCCTCTTTTCAAGGAAACACCGGAGGGCCTTGATAACTTCCTGGTGAGGGATG
Source organism: Raja brachyura (assembly GCA_963514005.1). The sequence goes on along the minus strand of OY740809.1, from coordinate 12,783,288 downwards.
GAGGTGTAAAGGGGTAGAGATGAGGCAAAGGGGGCTTGGAAATGGAAAGATTGTGTCAAGAGTTAAAAGGTGTGTGGGCTGTCTCAGATGTAGGTCAGAGGGCCTGGACAAGGGGGGATAGGATGGAATGAAGGTATTTAGGAGGAAGTTCAGTGGGGTAGGAGCATGCAGAGACAATGGGTCTGCTAGGGCAGTCCTGTTTATGGACATTGGAATGGAGATAGAAATGCAGGGCTGAGGATCAATAAGATTGGAGGCTGTGCAAGGGAGATAACCAGAGTGATGCAATCAGAAACAGTCAAGAAGATGGACTAGTCTTCAACTATGGGGTCCTGGTCAAAGGGTAGGTATGAGGAGGTGTCCGCGAGCTGGTGCCTGTCCTCAGCATGATAGAGACACTTCCTCTTCGTGCACTTCCTCTGGCAGCTTGATCTGTGCATCCAACACACTCCAAGCGAAAATGTTGCTCCTCTGGTTCCTTTTAGATATTTCCTCTCTCACATTTGACGTATGTCCAATGGGTCTTTATACCCTTACTCCCGGTAAAAGTCTGTGTGCATTCTTCCTATCTATTCCCCTCATGATTTTATACATACCTATACAATCACCCCTCAGATCCTCAAACCTCATACCCCTCCTGTGAAAAGGTGACTTTTGTACCGTTGCCGTGATGTAGGGAGTGAGTCCCCAGGCTGTTCTCCGTGTTATCCCAGGGTATGAATGAGACACTTTATCATGTGCCTCTTCAAATTCCTTGTAAACAAGATCCACTGCTCAACCCTCATTAATTGCCTTTGGCAAAAACTATATATCAAGACATGACATGCCGCCAAGAAAGTCATGCTGAGCGGAGACAGTGAAAGGAGTGAACAAGAAATTGAGCGTGAGAACAAATGGATAGAGATGTGACTTAATGAAATCAACAAGTTCCACATGGGTGCAAGAGGTAATCCCGATGTAGCGGAGAAAGAGTTTGAGGATGGTGCCAGGGCATATTTGAACAAGGACTAGTCAACTTAACCCACAAAAAGGCAGGCATAGCTGGGGCCGATGCGAGTGCCCATGGCTACACCTTTAACGTGGAGACAATAAAAGGCGTTGAACAAGAAATTGAGGGTGAGAACAAATTCCGTCAGGTGGTGAAGTGTGTTTGTAGATGGAAATTGATTGCGCCTCTGTTCAAGGAAGCACCGGAGGGCCTTGACACCTTCCTGGTGAGGGATGGAGGTGTAAAGGGGTAGAGATGAGGCAAAGGGGGCTTGGAAATGGAAAGATTGTGTCAAGTGTTGAAAGGCGTGTGGCTGTCTCAGATGTAGGTCAGAGGGCCTGGACAAGTATGAATAGGATGGAATCAAGGTATTTAGGAGAAAGTTCTGTGGGGTAGGAGCAGGCAGAGACAGTGGGTCTGCTAGGGCAGTCCTGTTTATGGACATTGGAATGGAGATAGAAATGCAGGGCTGAGGATCAATAAGATTGGAGGCTGTGCAAGGGAGATAACCAGAGTGATGCAATCAGAAAGAGTCAAGAAGATGGCCTAGTCTTCAACTATGGGGTCCTGGTCAAAGGGTACGTATGAGGAGGTGTCCGCGAGCTGGTGCCTGTCCTCAGCATGATAGAGACACTTCCTCTTTGTGCACTTCCTCTGGCAGCTTGATCTGTGCATCCAACACACTCCAAGTGAAAATGTTGCTCCTCTGGTTCCTATTAGATATTCCCTCTCTCACATTTGACCTATGTCCAATGGGTCTTTATACACTTACTCTGGGTAAGAGACTGTGTGCATTCATCCTATCTATTCCCCTCATGATTTTATACATACCTATACAATCACCCCTCAGTCTTCTGAGCAGGAAATAAGGTCCAAGTCTGTGCAACCTTTCCCTATAGCTGAGGCCATCTTCAGATTCAGGGATATTTTCTACCCAGGCAACTGAACCATCCTATCATGTCCCGAGCGACCATCTACTTCATCGCAGAGACTATCTTAAATCGGACTTTTCTGGTCTCCGTCTTCCACTGAACATTATTCTGTACAGTGTGGGCAGCTTTATTGTGAACATGTATAAACATGTATAGACTTTTCACTGACTGGATAACACCATAGTACCTTGATACATGTGACAATAAATTAAACATGTCCCGTAAACATCCTCGTAAATCTTCTCTGCACAGTTTCCAACTTAATGACATTCTTCTGTAGCAGGGTGACTAAAACAGAACACAAAAATCCAAATGTGGCCTCACTAACACCTTGTCCCACCCTGCCATAACATTCTAACTTGTACACTAGATACCCAGACTGATGAAGGCCAATGTACCAAAAGTCTTATTTTTTACCCCATCTACCTGTTACACTATGCCTCTTTAGGGGAACTATGTACCTGCACTCCCAGATCCTTCTGCTCCCAAAGTCTCTTCCATTTATGGTGAAGATTCTGTCCTGATTCAACTTCTAAAAATGCAACACCTCACACTTATCTGCATTCAACTCCATTAACCATTCCATTGCCTACTTGCCTTGCTGATCAAGATTCCAGTGAACTTTGTGCAAAAGGCTTAGACAGTGCAGAATTTGATAGGTGTATTTATGGTTGTTTATAAGACTTACTAATGGACACTGAGTGCAGTGATCATTACTTGGAACCCGGATAGACAAACACAGTCATTCACGTACGTAAACACAAGATACATTCTGTTTTGCTGCTCATCTATTAAGCTGATAAACTGCAATGTTACAGTTCAATCACAATCACTGGAAGCACAGAACACATTGTGAGCATTCCGAACCTTGATTGAACAAACAATGTGAAATCAAGAGGTTAAATACAGAGAGAGACAGTAATAATTCCAATTAGCACAATCTAAATCAAGACAGGATCAGCCTCCGCCTGCAGGACTTTCCCACAGTACATGTCTTTCCATCACCACCACCCATGCCCCTGACGCTCCCTTGTCTATATGTGTGTGTCAAAGAGATGGCACCAAATGCCCTGGACACTGCTCTGTACTGCTGCATCTTTTAACTGTGATGCCCAAATGTTCCCAGTGGAATTTGAGGAAGGGCTCCAGCAGAATGGACGAGGAAGGGAGTCTGGTTAAATTGCCAGTGATATGGATGAAATGAGTGTGTGGCCAGGGTGCTGTTGGTCTCTGATGATGCTGGCTGCCTTTTGAGGCAGCGACACCTGTAAATCTTTTTAATGTTGGGGTGGTCAGAACCTGTGATAGATTGGGCAGTGTTCACAACATTTTGCATTCTTCTACGTTCCTGGGCATTCAAGTTGCGGAACGAGGCTGTGATGCCCTCTACTGTACACCTGTACAAGTTCAAGAGAATCCCCTCTGACATACCAAATCTCCCTGATCTCCTCAGGAAGTAGAGGCAATGATGGGTTTTCTTTATAACTGCATTAGTGTGGAATCGACCTGAAACGTCACCCATTCCTTCTTTCCAGAGATGCTGCCTGTCCCGCTGAGTTACTCCAGCTTTTTATGTCTATCTTGGATCCAGAAAAGATCTTCAGAAATATGCACGCCCAGGAATTTGAAGCTTTTGACTCTGTCCATCATCGTCCCGTCGACATAGATAGGTGTGTGGATCCTCATCCTTCCTCTTCCAAAGTCCACAATCAGTTCCTTGATCTTACTGACAATGAGAGCCAGGTTGTTGCGCTGGCACCTTTTGCTCAGTCAAGCGATCTCCCTTCTCCCAAAGATAAAGAGATGTCATTGATCTGTGTGTCGACATCAGTCAGCATCAGATAATTAGGGTGAAAGGGTGGAGCGAGCCATGGGAGATGAATGAGTTCACCTCTCCCACCTGATCACGAGTATTTTCCCTGCTACACCCACTCCGTCTTGGAACCCATCCCATGGTTGATGCCCAGTCCTGTTCTCAGCCTTTCCCTCTACGTTTGGCCCCCAGTACCACTGAATCACTTCCAGGGTTAATCAGCAAGAATTTGGTCACCTCCAGCCAGGGCGCTGCTCCTCAGGGGGAGAGGGGTGTTGTGGCTGTGACGGTGATGGTGAGTGTCGAGGAGAGGCGTGTGCATGGAGCGATTTACGGACGCGCTTACCCCCTCTCCGTCGGAATTGTTCATAGGACCCATGCCCCTGGTCCCTCCCCAAGAGCCGGCACCACGCAACATGAGCCACCTTTCCGTGATGCCCAGCGTGCCGTTCTGTGTCACGGAGAGGCATGTGTTGTACCAGCTGCTCTTGCTCTCCACTTCCTCACCCTCGTCTTCCATCCAGACACACCCTGGCGGTCCCTGTTACCACCTGACGAGGGGAGCGGTCCTCAGTGGACCTCTCTCTACAAGGGAGTCCTCCCCCTATACATCGGGGACCTAGGGTGGAGAGTATTGCACAAAGCCGTGGCCTGCAACAGGTACTTGAGCTGGTTCCCGCACTTGTCCGCCGCATGTAATTTCTGCGGCGAGGAAGAGACCGTGTTCAACGTCTACATGGAGTGTTCGGGGTTGCAGCCCCTGTTCGAGAATCTGAAGGGGCTGCTCCTCAAGTTTTGTATCCACTTTAGCCCAACGCTATTGTTTTTTGGGCACCCGGTACAAAGGGGGGAGGGTCGGGAGGGAGGAGGGGTCTCCCTGTCGGTCTGCTCCTGGGCCTGGCCCAGATGGCCATTCGCGGGTCCAGGCAGCGGGAAGTCGACGGCCGCACAGCGGTCGGCTGCTTGCCCCCTTCCGGGGTTACGTCTGTGCCCGCATGTCCCTGCAGAGGGAACACGCGGTGTCCACGGGGACTCTGGAGGCCTTCAGTGAACGCTGGTCACCGCGGGAGGTCGAATGTATTGTTGATAAAAATGTTAATATTTTAATTTGATTACTTTGTTAGTAAAATGCCAATATAGGCGTTCTTTGATCATGTTACTACTTTGTATTTTTGTTTGTTCTGAATAAAAATATATTTTGTATGAAAATGGAAAAAAAAGAGGGTTAATCAGCAAGGAGAGTCCAGGAGACCATCTATCTGCTTCACCCCCTGTCTCATGGACTTTGATTAGATCCTCAAACCTCATACCCCTCCTGTGACAGGTGACTTTTGCACCGTTGCCTTGATGTAGTAAGTGAGTAACCCAGGCTGTTCTCCGTGTTGCCCCTGCAAATGACTGAGAAAATTTATCATGTGCCTCAGCAAATTCCTTGTAAACAAGATCCACTCATTAATTGCCCAACCTTCATTAATTGCCTTTGGCAAAAAACTATATATCAAGACAATGACATGCCGCCAAGAACGTCATGCTGAGCGGAGACAGTGAAAGGAGCAAAAAAAGAAATTGAGCGTGAGAACAAACGGATAGAGATGTGACTTAATGAAATCACCAAGTTCCACATGGGTGCAAGAGGTAATCCTGATGTAGTAGAGAAAGAGTTTGAGGATGGTGCCGGGGCATATTTGAACAAAGACTATTCAACGTAACCCACAAAAAGGCAGGCATAGCTGGGGCCGATGCGAGTGCCCATGGCTGCACCTTTAACGTGGAGACAATAAAAGACGTTGAACAAGAAATTGAGGGTGAGAACAAATTCCGTCAGCTGGTGAAGAGTGTTTGTAGAGGGAAATTGATTGCGCCTCTCCGTCGGAATTGTTCATAGGACCCATGCCCCTGGTCCCTCCCCAAGAGCCGGCACCACGCAACATGAGCCGCCTTTCCGTGATGCCCAGCGTGCCATTCTGTGTCACGGAGAGGCATGTGTTGTACCAGCTGCTCTTGCTCTCCACTTCCTCACCCTCGTCTTCCGTCCAGACACACCCTGGCAGTCCGTGTAACCATCTGACAAGGGGAGTGGTCCCCAGTGGACGTCTCTCTACAAGGGAGTCCTCCCCCTTTACATCGGGGACCTGGGGTGGAGAGTGTTGGACAAAGCCGTGGCCTGCAACAGGTACTTGAGCTGGTTCCCGCACTTGTCCGCCGCATGTCATTTCTGCGGCGAGGAAGAGACCGTGTTCCACGTCTACATGGAGTGTTCAAGGTTGCAGTCCCTGTTCGAGAATCTGAAGGGGCTGCTCCTCAAGATTTGGATCCACTTTAGCCCAACGCTATTGATTTTTGGGCACCCTGTACAGAGGGGGGAGGGTCGGGAGGGAGGAGGGGTCTCCCTGTCGGTCTGCTCCTGGGCCTGGCCAAGATGGCCATTCACGGGTTCAGGCAGCGGGCAGTCGAGGGCCGCACAGCGGTCGGCTGCCTACCCCTTTTCCGGGGTTACGTCTGTGCCCGCATGTCCCTGCAGAGGGAATACGCGGTGTCCACGGGGACTCTGGAGGCCTTCAGTGAACGTAGGTCACCGTAGGAGGTCGAATGTATTGTTGATAAAAATGTTAATAGTTTAATTTCATTACTTTGTTAGTAAAATGCCAATATACGCGTTCTTTGATCGTGTGACTACTTTGTATTTTTATTTGTTCTAAATAAAATTATTTTGTATGAAAAGGGAAAAAAAAGGGTTAATCAGCAAGGATAGTCCAGTAGACCATCTATCTGCTTCATGCCCTGTATCATGGACTTTGATTAGATCCTCAAACCTCATACCCCTCCTGTGACAGGTGACTTTTGCACCGTTGCCTTGATGTAGTAAGTGAGTAACCCAGGCTGTTCTCCGTGTTGCCCCTGCATATGACTGAGAAAATTTATCATGTCCCTCAGCAAATTCCTTCTAAACAAGATCCACTCATTAATTGCCCAACCCTCATTAATTGCCTTTGGCAAAAAACTATATATCAAGACAATGACATATCATGTCCCTGCAGAGGGAATACGCGGTGTCCACGGGACTCTGGAGGCCTTCCGTGAACGGTGGTCACCGTGGGAGGTGACCACCTCATACCCCTCCTGTGAAAAGGTGACTTTTGCACCGTTGCCGTGATGTAGGGAGTGAGTCCCCAGGGTATGAATGAGACACTTTATCATGTGCCTCATCAAATGCCTTGTAAACAAGATCCACTGCTCAACCCTCATTAATTGCCTTTGGCAAAAACTATATATCAAGACATGACATGCCGCCAAGAAAGTCATGCTGAGCGGAGACAGTGAAAGGAGTGAACAAGAAATTGAGCGTGAGAACAAATGGATAGAGATGTGCCTTAATGAAATCAACAAGTTCCACATGGGTGCAAGAGGTAATCCCGATGTAGCGGAGAAAGAGTTTGAGGATGGTGCCAGGGCATATTTGAACAAGGACTAGTCAACGTAACCCACAAAAAGGCTGGCATAGCTGTGGCCGATGCGAGTGCCCATGGCTACACTTTTAACGTGGAGACAATAAAAGGCGTTGAACAAGAAATTGAGGGTGAGAACAAATTCCGTCAAGTGGTGAAGTGTGTTTGTAGATGGAAATTGATTGCGCCTCTTTTCAAGGAAACACCGGAGGGCCTTGATAACTTCCTGGTGAGGGATGGAGGTGTAAAGGGGTAGAGATGAGGCAAAGGGGGCTTGGAAATGGAAAGATTGTGTCAAGAGTTAAAAGGTGTGTGGGCTGTCTCAGATGTAGGTCAGAGGGCCTGGACAAGGGGGGATAGGATGGAATGAAGGTATTTAGGAGGAAGTTCAGTGGGGTAGGAGCATGCAGAGACAGTGGGTCTGCTAGGGCAGTCCTGTTTATGGACATTGGAATGGAGATAGAAATGCAGGGCTGAGGATCAATAAGATTGGAGGCTGTGCAACGGAGATAACCAGGTTGATGCAATCAGAAACAGTCAAGAAGATGGACTAGTCTTCAACTATGGGGTCCTGGTCAAAGGGTAGGTATGAGGAGGTGTCCGCGAGCTGGTGCCTGTCCTCAGCATGATAGAGACACTTCCTCTTCGTGCACTTCCTCTGGCAGCTTAATCTGTGCATCCAACACACTCCAAGCGAAAATGTTGCTCCTCTGGTTCCTTTTAGATATTTCCTCTCTCACATTTGACCTATGTCCAATGGGTCTTTATACCCTTACTCCCGGTAAAAGTCTGTGTGCATTCTTCCTATCTATTCCCCTCATGATTTTATACATACCTATACAATCACCCCTCAGATCCTCAAACCTCATACCCCTCCTGTGAAAAGGTGACTTTTGTACCGTTGCCGTGATGTAGGGAGTGAGTCCCCAGGCTGTTCTCCGTGTTATCCCAGGGTATGAATGAGACACTTTATCATGTGCCTCTTCAAATTCCTTGTAAACAAGATCCACTGCTCAACCCTCATTAATTGCCTTTGGCAAAAACTATATATCAAGACATGACATGCCGCCAAGAAAGTCATGCTGAGCGGAGACAGTGAAAGGAGTGAACAAGAAATTGAGCGTGAGAACAAATGGATAGAGATGTGACTTAATGAAATCAACAAGTTCCACATGGGTGCAAGAGGTAATCCCGATGTAGCGGAGAAAGAGTTTGAGGATGGTGCCAGGGCATATTTGAACAAGGACTAGTCAACTTAACCCACAAAAAGGCAGGCATAGCTGGGGCCGATGCGAGTGCCCATGGCTACACCTTTAACGTGGAGACAATAAAAGGCGTTGAACAAGAAATTGAGGGTGAGAACAAATTCCGTCAGGTGGTGAAGTGTGTTTGTAGATGGAAATTGATTGCGCCTCTGTTCAAGGAAGCACCGGAGGGCCTTGACACCTTCCTGGTGAGGGATGGAGGTGTAAAGGGGTAGAGATGAGGCAAAGGGGGCTTGGAAATGGAAAGATTGTGTCAAGTGTTGAAAGGCGTGTGGCTGTCTCAGATGTAGGTCAGAGGGCCTGGACAAGTATGAATAGGATGGAATCAAGGTATTTAGGAGAAAGTTCTGTGGGGTAGGAGCAGGCAGAGACAGTGGGTCTGCTAGGGCAGTCCTGTTTATGGACATTGGAATGGAGATAGAAATGCAGGGCTGAGGATCAATAAGATTGGAGGCTGTGCAACGGAGATAACCAGGTTGATGCAATCAGAAAGAGTCAAGAAGATGGCCTAGTCTTCAACTATGGGGTCCTGGTCAAAGGGTACGTATGAGGAGGTGTCCGCGAGCTGGTGCCTGTCCTCAGCATGATAGAGACACTTCCTCTTTGTGCACTTCCTCTGGCAGCTTGATCTGTGCATCCAACACACTCCAAGTGAAAATGTTGCTCCTCTGGTTCCTATTAGATATTCCCTCTCTCACATTTGACCTATGTCCAATGGGTCTTTATACACTTACTCTGGGTAAGAGACTGTGTGCATTCATCCTATCTATTCCCCTCATGATTTTATACATACCTATACAATCACCCCTCAGTCTTCTGAGCAGGAAATAAGGTCCAAGTCTGTGCAACCTTTCCCTATAGCTGAGGCCATCTTCAGATTCAGGGATATTTTCTACCCAGGCAACTGAACCATCCTATCATGTCCCGAGCGACCATCTACTTCATCGCAGAGACTATCTTAAATCGGACTTTTCTGGTCTCCGTCTTCCACTGAACATTATTCTGTACAGTGTGGGCAGCTTTATTGTGAACATGTATAAACATGTATAGACTTTTCACTGACTGGATAACACCATAGTACCTTGATACATGTGACAATAAATTAAACATGTCCCGTAAACATCCTCGTAAATCTTCTCTGCACAGTTTCCAACTTAATGACATTCTTCTGTAGCAGGGTGACTAAAACAGAACACAAAAATCCAAATGTGGCCTCACTAACACCTTGTCCCACCCTGCCATAACATTCTAACTTGTACACTAGATACCCAGACTGATGAAGGCCAATGTACCAAAAGTCTTATTTTTTACCCCATCTACCTGTTACACTATGCCTCTTTAGGGGAACTATGTACCTGCACTCCCAGATCCCTCTGCTCCCAAAGTCTCTTCCATTTATGGTGAAGATTCTGTCCTGATTCAACATCCAAAAATGCAACACCTCACACTTATCAGCATTCAACTCCATTAACCATTCCATTGCCTACTTGCCTTGCTGATCAAGATTCCAGTGAACTTTGTGCAAAAGGCTTAGACAGTGCAGAATTTGATAGGTGTATTTATGGATGTTTATAAGACTTACTAATGGACACTGAGTGCAGTGATCATTACTTGGAACCCGGATAGACAAACACAGTCATTCACGTACGTAAACACAAGATACATTCTGTTTTGCTGCTCGTTTATTAAGCTGATAAAACTGCAATGTTACAGTTCAATCACAATCACTGGAAGCACAGAACACATTGTGAGCATTCCGAACCTTGATTGAACAATCAATGTGAAATAAAGAGGTTAAATACAGACAGAGACAGTAATAATTCCAATTAGCACAATCTAAATCAAGAGCAGGGATTTCCGGTGGCGCCATCATGAGGTGAAGACGCCCTGCCAGCCAGCTCCATAAGGAGGTTGAAGAAAACAGTGTAAAAAATGCTGAAAAAAGACTTACTTGCCGTCTGAAGTCTGAGTACTGATTAGTACTGATCTGGTGAGTGACGTTATCAGCCCTGCGACAACATGCAACGGACACCAGAAGCAAAACTGAAAACCAGGCTACCGACCACTCGGGATCCGGTAGGCCGTTCTGAAGCCTCGGTCTCGGATAGAACCCGATCCAAGGAAGACATTGCAGGAAAAAAACCTTCTGGAGCTGAAGAATTTAAAACAAAACTGGAGATGGAAGGATTGAAAACTCTTATTGAAAAAGAGATGGCAAGTATCAAAACTGAAATATTGAATTTAAAGAAAGATATGAAAAAGTTGAATATTAAGGAGGAAGTTGAAAGAATGAATGAAGAAGTGAAAGATTTGAAAACTGAAATAAAAGACTTGAAGACTGAAATCACTGAATCTACTCAAGCACTGAAAAAAGAGATTACGGACAAATTAAAAGAGCAGAACAAACAGATGAAAATTAAAATCAAAACCCTGGTGAAAGACAAGCTGTCTGAAGTGGAAGAAGCATTAAATCTACATTCGACAGATATAAGCATTATTAAAGACTTAGCTGAAGCATCGGCTCGGAACTCAGACAGAGATATACAACGCTTATCTGAACTTCTGGACAAGATAACAGAAAAATGCACGGAGTTGGAAGGCTACCAAAGAAGGTCGAACCTTAGGATTGTGGGTATTCCGGAAGGCATGGAAGGGAATAACCCACGAGAATTTACAGCAGATTTACTGCAACAAGTTTTAACCTTGGATCAGAAACCCTTACTGGCTCGTGCACATAGAGTGAAGAGGCGTTTTACAGGACCTGGTGCTCCCCAAGACAAATGATATTAAAAGTACAGCATGATTACGAACAGGAAGAAATGATGGGTAAGATTGTAAGAAGTAAAAATCTTACTTTTGATGGAGCACGGATCAGTATTTACTGAGATTATCCTGCTGAAGTTTCTAAGAAACGAAACGCATTCAGGGAGACTAAAAGAATTCTGAGAGAATTGAAGGATGTAAGGTATACTCGGAGATACCCCGCTACCTTGAGGGTGACCCATGACAATCAAGATCATTTCTTCAAGAACCCACAGAATGCACTGGACTTTGCGCAGAGGATTAAGAATCAAGAAGAAGACTGAATAATATTTCACTTTTGAACTATATTAATGAATAAACTGTATGTTCGCATTTGGTTTAAAGGATTACCGGATTATGGACTGGTTATAGACTGGCTACAATCAAGAAAGATGAAGAAATGAGTGGACTGGGTCCCTACATCAAAGACGTGGACTGGACTTTCTCTTATGGATATTATTAATTAGAATAATAACAATACTAATAGAAATAATTAATACATAATAAAATACTAATATACTAAAACCTAACCCGTAGTATTGTTACTAACTAAAACAATAATAAATACTAATCACTAAGGCTTAGGTATAAGCAATTTCCTTATTACTTCGCACATATATATACTTTACTCATCAATAATTAATACTAATCTACGTAAAATTTAAATAAATAGTAATTAGTAAATATATTTCCTAAGATCATACATTTGATTATACCAATAATAGTTAAGATTTCCTTGATCTTTGCATTTAAATATGTTATAGGATTGATGAAACATTTTAGAATTATATATTCCCGTTAAAATACCTTTTGTAAGACAATAACTTTAAGGACTTATGGAGCTGGCGAGTTAACATCATCTACACTGGAAGTCTGTAGATGGCTAGCCATGCTAGTATGGCTTTCACTAACTGCACCTACTATAGCTGTAGTTTTTCCTTACTTTTCACTATTTACTAACCCTTTTTTCTATTTTCTGTTTTGTTATATTACTTCATGTTTTTATTTTTTTACATCACAGTGGACTCGCAATCAGAAAAGATATATCCGTGCGAGATATTTGAAAATCTTGAAACTCGTCCATCCGGAGTTCGGGGGTAAGGTTGGGTATGTCGAGCTGAGACATGTGAACCATTATAGACCACCTTAAATAAAATGCAGGACTTAAAAAAGAATTGGGGGAATGAAGGAATAATCTTTGGCAGTTGGAATGTTAAAGGTCTTAATGAACCTATTAAAAGGGGCAAAGTATTGGCACAGTTGCAAGCACTTAAAATCGACGTTGCGTTTCTTCAAGAGACACATCTAAAAAAAGATGCCGAGCATAGATTAAAGGCTAAAAGGATTGACAAAATATATCATTCCTCTTTTACTCATAAATCTAGAGGCATAGCAATATTGATACGTAAAGGTACTTTATTTAAGCATACATCAACTATAATTGATAAAGATGGAAGATTCATTATTGTAACGGGAGAATTATATGCTCAAAAAGTAATATTAGCCAATATATATGGCCCAAATTTTGACAGTCCAATTTTTTTAAAGAAAATATTTAATACAATTCCTGATCATGCACAACATAATTTAATAATTGGAGGAGATTTAAATTGTACTTTAGATCCTTATTTAGATAGATCGTCAGGACAGAGGAAACTTAAATCACACTCCAGTGATTTAATAAATGCATACATTGATACTAGTAAAGTTAGAGATGTTTGGAGAATGGAACACCCAACAGGACGAGATTATTCATTTTACTCCTCGGTACATAAAACATATTCTAGAATTGACTATTTCCTTATAGATATAAAGCTTATTCCATACATCTATAACTCTAAATACCACAGCATCATTATTTCAGATCACGCTCCATTAACATTTAATATTAAATTTAATGATAACATGAAAATACGAGGACAATGGAGACTTAATCCACAAATTTTGAAGGATAAATTAACTAATGAATATATTATAAAGCAGATTAAGACTTTTTTTGAAATAAACGATAAACCAGAAATATCTCCATCCCTACTATGGGAAACTTTTAAGGCTTTTACTCGTGGAATTATGATATCTTCACAAGCATTTTATAACAAAGAAAAGCGGAAGGAACAAAATATTCTGGAAACGGAGATAAAACAATTAGATATAGAAAATGCTCTCAACCCTACAATGATAACACATAATAAAATTACTGCATTAAAATATAAATTAAATAAGATATATGCTGACCAAGTGGTTAAATTATATCAATACACAAAACAAATATAATTTGAATTTGGGGACAAACCACAAAAATTACTGGCTCGCCAATTACGAAAAATAGAGGGAGAAAAAATAATACATCGGATTAAATCAGAAAATGGTGAATTCTTAACACAAAATAATGATATTAATGAGAGATTTTTACAATATTATAAAGATTTATATTCATCCAAAATGACTGAAAATCAGATAGGAATTAAGGGATCAATTATTCACGACAGCACAAAGAACTTTCATAGATTATAGTTTAATAATTGGTAAAAAATTAATTTTACAATTTTGGAAAGGCCCCATACCCCCTACAATCAAATTGTGAATTTCAGGAATGGCGGAGACTTTACACTTGGAAAGAATAAGACTTGCACTTTTAGGCAAGTTAGACCAATTTAATGTGATTTGGTCTCCAATCCTTGAATTTCTTAAGGGATCAATATGACTCGGTTTGAGGACCTGACCGAGACCTGAACGAAGGATTGGACGAAGAATAATACATTATTGATCACGGATATATTACTATATAAATACTGTTTGTATAATATACCACTGTTATTTTATTTACTTTCTTCTTTTGGTTATTTGGTTATAGAGACACTTCCTCTGGCAGCTTGATCTGTGCATCCAACACACTCCAAGTGAAAATGTTGCTCCTCTGGTTCCTATTAGATATTCCCTCTCTCACATTTGACCTATGTCCAATGGGTCTTTATACCCTTACTCTGGGTAAAAGACTGTGTGCATTCATCCTATCTATTCCCCTCATGATTTTATACATACCTATACAATCACCCCTCAGTCTTCTGAGCAGGAAATAAGGTCCGAGTCTGTACAACCTTTCCCGATAGCTGAGGCCATCTTCAGATTCAGGGATATTTTCTACTCAGGCAACTGAACCATCCTATCATGGACCTGAGCGACCATCTACTTCATCGCAGAGACTATCTTAAATTGGACTTTTCTGGTCTCCGTCTTGCACTGAACATTATTCTGCACAGTGTGGGCAGCTTGATTGTGAACATGTATAAACATGTATAGACTTTTCACTGACCAATTTAATGTGATTTGGTCTCCATTCCTGGAATATCTTAAGGGATCAATATGACTCGGTTTGAGGACCTGACCGAGACCTGAACGAAGGATTGGACGAAGAATAATACATTATTGATCACGGATATATTACTATATAAATACTGTTTGTATAATATACCACTGTTATTTTATTTACTTTCTTCTTTTGGTTATTTTATAACTATCTTTATGTTAATCATTTTCCTACCTTTCACTATAAAAAAAAACTATAATAAAATGTTTAGAAGTATATATAAGAAAATATGGTAATTATTACCTATCTCTTTATCAAGAATGTTGTTTTAATATGTACTTATACTTGTACTTATACTTGTATTTATACTTCTAATAAAAAATATTTAACAACTAAATCAAGAGCAGGATCAGCCTCCACCTGCAGGACTTTCCCACAGTACATGTCTTCCCATCACCACCACCCCATGCCCCTGACGCTTTCTTGTCTATATGTGTGTGTCATGGAGATGGCACCAAATGCCCTGGTCACTGCTCTGTACTGCTGCACATTTTAACTGGGATGCCCAAATGTTCCCAGTGGGATTTGAGGAAGGGCTCCAGCAGAATGGACGAGGAAGGGAGTCTGGTTAAATTGCCAGTGATATGGATGAAATGAGTGTGTGGCCAGGGTGCTGTTGGTCTCTGATGATGCTGGCTGCCTTTTGAGGCAGCGACACCTGTAAATCTTTTTAATGTTGGGGTGGTCAGAACCTGTGATAGATTGGGCAGTGTTCACAACATTTTGCATTCTTCTACGTTCCTGGGCATTCAAGTTGCTGAACGAGGCTGTGATGCTCTCTACTGTACACCTGTACAAGTTCAAGAGAATCCTCTCTGACATACCAAATCTCCCTGATCTCCTCAGGAAGTAGAGGCAATCATGGGTTTTCTTTATAACTGCATTAGTGTGGAATCGACCCGAAACGTCACCCATTCCTTCTTTCAGAGATGCTGCCTGTCCCGCTGAGATACTCCAGCTTTTTATGTCTATCTTGGATCCAGAAAAGATCTTCAGAAATATGCACGCCCAGGAATTTGAAGCTTTTCACTCTGTCCACCATCGTCCCGTCGACATAGATAGGTGCGTGGATCCTCATCCTTCGTCTTCCAAAGTCCACAATCAGTTCCTTGATCTTACTGACAATGAGAGCCAGGTTGTTGCGCTGGCACCATTTGGTCAGTCAAGCGATCTCCCTTCTCCCAAAGATAAAGAGATGTCATTGATCTGTGTGTCGACATCAGTCAGCATCAGATAATTAGGGAGAAATTGTGGAGCGAGCCATGGGAGATGAATGAGTTCACCTCTCTCACCTGACCACGAGTATTTTCCCTGCTACACCCACTCCATCTTGGAACCCATCCCATCGTTGATGTCCACTCCTGTTCTCAGCCTTTCCCTCTACATTTGGCCCCCAGTACCACTGAATCACTTCCAGGGTTAATCAGCAAGAATTTGGTCACCTCCAGCCAGGGCGCTGCTCCTCAGGGGGAGAGGGGTGTTGTGGCTGTGACGGTGATGGTGAATGTCGAGGAGAGGCGTGTGCGTGGAGCGATTTACGGACGAGCTTACCCCCTCTCCATCGGAATTGTTCATAGGACCTATGCCCCTGGTCCCTCCCCAAGAGCCGGCCCCACGCAACATGAGCCGCCTTTCTGTGATGCCCAGCGTGCCATTCTGTGTCACAGAGAGGCATGTGTTGTACCAGCTGCTCTTGCTCTCCAGTTCCTCACCCTCGTCTTCCATCCAGACACACCCTGGCGGTCCGTGTTACCACCTGACGAGGGGAGTGGTCCCCAGTGGACGTCTCTCTACAAGGGAGTCCTCCCCCTTTACATCGGGGACCTGGGGTGGAGAGTGTTGCACAAAGCCATGGCCTGCAACAGGTACTTGAGTTGGTTCCCGCACTTGTCCGCCGCATGTCATTTCTATAGCGAGGAAGAGACCGTGTTCCACATCTACATGGAGTGTTCGAGGTTGCAGTCCCTGTTTGAGTCTCTGAAGGGGCTGCTCCTCAAGTTTTGGATCCACTTTAGCCCAACGCTATTGATTTTTGGGCGCCCAGTGAAGAGGCGGGGGGGGGGGGGGGGGGGGTCGTGAGGGAGGAGGGGTCTCCCTGTCAGTCTGCTCCTGGGCCTGGCCAAGATGGCCATTCGCGGGTCCAGGCAGCAGGCAGTCGATGGCCGCACAGCGTTCGCCTGCCTGCCCCTTTTCCGGGGTTACGTCTGTGCCTGCATGTCCCTGCAGAGGGAACACGTGGTGTCCACGGGGACTCTGGAGGCCTTCAGTGAACGCTGGTCACCGCGGGATATCGAATGTATTGTTGATAAAAATTTTAATATTTTAATTTGATTACTTCGTTAGTAAAATGCCAATACAGGCATTCTTTGATCGTGGTACTACTTTGTATTTTTGTTTGTTCTGAATAAAAGTATTTTGTATGAAAAGGGGAAAAAAGGGTTAATCAGCAAGGATAATCCAGGAGACCATTTCTCTGCATCATGCCCTGTCTCATGGACTTTGATTAGATCCTCAAACCTCATACCCCTCCTGTGAAAAGGTGACTTTTGCACCGTTGCCGTGATGTAGGGAGTGAGTCCCCAGGCTGTTCTCTGTGTTATCCCAGGGTATGAATGAGACACTTTATCATGTGCCTCATCAAATTCCTTGTAAACAAGATCCACTGCTCAACCCTCATTAATTGCCTTTGGCAAAAGCTATATATCAAGACATGACATGCCGCCAAGAAAGTCATGCTGAGCGGAGACAGTGAAAGGAGTGAACAAGAAATTGAGCGTGAGAACAAATGGATAGAGATGTGCCTTAATGAAATCAACAAGTTCCACATGGGTGCAAGAGGTAATCCCGATGTAGCGGAGAAAGAGTTTGAGGATGGTGCCAGGGCATATTTGAACAAGGACTAGTCAACGTAACCCACAAAAAGGCTGGCATAGCCGTGGCCGATGCGAGTGCCCATGGCTACACATTTAACGTGGAGACAATAAAAGGCGTTGAACAAGAAATTGAGGGTGAGAACAAATTCCGCCAGCTGGTGAAGTGTGTTTGTAGATGGAAATTGATTGCGCCTCTGTTCAAGGAAGCACCGGAGGGCCTTGACACCTTCCTGGTGAGGGATGGAGGTGTAAAGGGGTAGAGATGAGGCAAAGGGGGCTTGGAAATGGAAAGATTGTGTCAAGTGTTGAAAGGCGTGTGGCTGTCTCAGGTGTAGGTCAGAGGGCCTGGACAAGGGGGAATAGGATGGAATCAAAGTATTTAGGAGAATGTTCTGTGGGGTAGGAGCAGGCAGAGACAGTGGGTCTGCTAGGGCAGTCCTGTTTATGGACATTGGAATGGAGATAGAAATGCAGGGCTGAGGATCAATAAGATTGGAGGCTGTGCAACGGAGATAACCAGGTTGATGCAATCAGAAACAGTCAAGAAGATGGCCTAGTCTTCAACTATGGGGTCCTGGTCAAAGGGTAGGTATGAGGAGGTGTCCGCGAGCTGGTGCCTGTCCTCAGCATGATAGAAACACTTCCTCTTCGTGCACTTCCTCTGGCAGCTTGATCTGTGCATCCAACACACTCCAAGTAAAATGTTGCTCCTCTGGTTCCTATTAGATATTCCCTCTCTCACATTTGACCTATGTCCGTTGGGTCTTTATACCTTTACTCTGGGTAAAAGTCTGTGTGCATTTATGCTATCTATTCCCCTCATGATTTTATACATACCTATACAATCACCCCTCAGTCTTCTGAGCAGGAAATAAGGTCCAAGTCTGTGCAACCTTTCCCTACAGCTGAGGCCATCTTCAGATTCAGGGATATTTTCTACCCAGGCAACTGAACCATCCTATCATGGTCCTGAGCGACCATTTATTTCATCGCAGAGACTATCTTAAATCGGACTTTTCTGGTCTCCATCTTGCACTGACATTATTCTGTACAGTGTGGGCAGCTTGATTGTGAACATGTATAAACATGTATAGACTTTTCACTGACTGGATAACACCATAGTACCTTGATACATGTGACAATAAATTAAACATGTCCCGTAAACATCCTCGTAAATCTTCTCTGCACAGTTTCCAACTTAATGACATTCTTCTGTAGCAGGGTGACTAAAACAGAACACAAAACTCCAAATGTGGCGTCACTAACACCTTGTCCCACCCTGCCATAACATTCTAACTTGTACACTAGATACCCAAACTGATGAAGGCCAATGTACCAAAAGTCTTATTTTTTACCTCATCTACCTGTTACACTATGCCTCTTTAGGGGAACTATGTACCTGCACTCCCAGATCCCTCTGCTCCCAAAGTCTCTTCCATTTATGGTGAAGATTCTGTCCTGATTCAACTTCTAAAAATGCAACACCTCACACTTATCTGCATTCAACTCCATTAACCATTCCATTGCCTACTTGCCTTGCTGATCAAGAGTCCAGAGAA
Organism: Raja brachyura; assembly: GCA_963514005.1. Next base: position 12,764,243 of record OY740809.1, on the reverse strand, counting down.
CTTTGTGTAAAAGGCTTAGACAGTGCAGAATTTGATAGGTGTATTTATGGATGTTTATAAGACTTACTAATGGACACTGAGTGCAGTGATCATTACTTGGAACCCGAATAGACAAACACAGTCATTCACGTACGTAAACACAAGATACATTCTGTTTTGCTGCTCGTTTATTAAGCTGATGAACTGCAATGTTACAGTTCAATCACAATCACTGGAAGCACAGAACACATTGTGAGCATTCCAAACCTTGATTGAACAATCAATGTGAAATAAAGAGGTTAAATACAGACAGAGACAGTAATAATTCCAATTAGCACAATCTAAATCAAGAGCAGGATCAGCCTCCACCTGCAGGACTTTCCCACAGTACATGTCTTCCCATCACCACCACCCCGTGCCCCTGACGCTTTCTTGTCGATATGTGTGTGTCATGGAGATGGCACCAAATGCCCTGGACACTGCTCTGTACTGCTGCACCTTTTAACTGGGATGCCCAAATGTTCCCAGTGGGATTTGAGGAAGGGCTCCAGCAGAATGGATGAGGAAGGGAGTCTGGTTAAATTGCCAGTGATATGGATGAAATGAGTGTGTGGCCAGGGTGCTGTTGGTCTCTGATGATGCTGGCTGCCTTTTGAGGCAGCGACACCTGTAAATCTTTTTAATGTTGGGGTGGTCAGAACCTGTGATAGAATGGGCAGTGTTCACAACATTTTGCATTCTTCTACGTTCCTGGGCATTCAAGTTGCTGAACGAGGCTGTGATGTTCTCTACTGTACACCTGTACAAGTTCAAGAGAATCCTCTCTGACATACCAAATCTCCCTGATCTCCTCAAGAAGTAGAGGCAATGATGGGTTTTCTTTATAACTGCATTAGTGTGGAATCGACCCGAAACGTCACCCATTCCTTCTTTCAGAGATGCTGCCTGTCCCGCTGAGTTACTCCAGCTTTTATGTCTATCTTGGATCCAGAAGAGATCTTCAGAAATATGCACGCACAGGAATTTGAAGCTTTTGACTATGTCCACCATCGTCCCGTCGACATAGATAGGTGTGTGGATCCTCATCCTTCCTCTTCCAAAGTCCACAATCAGTTCCTTGATCTTACTGACAATGAGAGCCAGGTTGTTGCGCTGGCACCTTTTGCTCAGTCAAGCGATCTCCCTTCTCCCAAAGATAAAGAGATGTCATTGATCTGTGTGTCGACATCAGTCAGCATCAGATAATTAGGGTGAAAGTGTGGAGCGAGCCATGGGAGATGAATGAGTTCACCTCTCCCACCTGATCACGAGTATTTTCCCTGCAACATCCACTCCATCTTGGAACCCATCCCATGGTTGATGCCCACTCCTGTTCTCAGCCTTTCCCTCTACGTTTGGCCCCCAGTACCACTGAATCACTTCCAGGGTTAATCAGCAAGAATAGTAAGATTGAACGAGAACTTACCAGTTCGAAGGTTGATCGTTATTTCATGAGGAGTCGCGGTGAGGGATTTCGTGAAGAGCCCGCCGGCGCGCATGCTCGACATTCTTCAAAGTAGCGGTGTGGAATCACAGAAACCAGTAACAGAAATGACTTGGCATAGTAAGATGAAAGAGACTCAAATTACCAGGTGAAGGTGATTGAGGGTTGGGCGTGGAGGGCACGAAATCCCTCACCGCGACTCCTCATGAAATAACGATCAACCTTGAAAGTAAGTTCTCGTTCAATCTTACTATTTCATTTCGGAGTCACGTGAGTGACTTCGTGAAGACTTCAAAGCTTCTGTGATTACACGCCCTGGACCACGTCCATGCTGACACACCACTAGCAGGGATGGATGGGAGGAACAAACTTGCTCAAATAGTTCATACTGCAAAAGAAGAGCATATTTATTAAAAACAAATCAAAAAACCCCTCATGCGGGGACACCTCCACGTTCTTGACCTGCATTCAGCACGGCTTCCGCAAACTGTAGAGGAGCAGCAACAGGCTTGTTATAAAATCGCTGAAACACAGCTTCATTAGCCCATCCTGCTGTGGCGAGAATATGGTCCATAGGCACCTCCATAATCCTCGCCGCTGACGTCGATGCAGCCCTGGTGGAATGAGACTTGAACACATTAGTGTCGATACCTGACTTACCCAAGACGACCCGGAGCCACCTGGATATCGTCTGGACTGGCACTCGATGATGAGGTCTCTTATGAGTGACAAGCAGGTATCTCTCCATTCCTCTGATGCATGCCGTCACCTTGACATAGTGACGGATATGTGAGGCTAAACACAGCCTAGCATCTACGGGGTATGCCGGGAACTTCAGCTGCAGCCCTGTGCACCCAGGTCTATGCTGCTTTAGTAGCTCATCAACAAAGAAGACTACTTCTGTAGGGGTAGACATCATTCTGTCGACACGTAGTTTATGCAGTGTCTGTACCCTCTGTGCTGAAGTCAGCGCTAGTAACATCACCAGCTTCATGGTGAGTTTGTCCAGCTGGAGCCCTTCCATGGGAGCCCACGTCCTGAGCAGGGTTAAAACGTCCCTGACATCCCAGGTGATATTGTAGCGTGGTGTAGGCGGATTCATATTGAATATACCCCGCATGAGTCTGGACACTAGCCTGTTGGATCCCACCTCAATCTTGAGGTAGAATGACAGCGCGCTCCTGGCGCTGTTGATGGCACTGTAACTTAAGTGTTCATCATGGTGCAACCCCGCGAGGAATTCCAGGACGTCGGTTATAGTCACGTCATCGTACGTGATGCGAGAGCGGCTGCAGTAGGCTTCCCACTTCTTGATATGTGAGCGGTATCTTCGCCTTGTTGACTCTCGACACGACGCCCCAATAGTATCCATGGTCCGAGTTGAGAGGCCGTATTGGACTAACGGCCTGTTCAAAACCTGCAAGCCAATAAATTTAAATAGCCATGGCAGGGATGTGGCTCCCCTGAGACAGGGTGAGTAACCAATTCTGGGCAACCCTTCAAAAGGACCCAAGGCTCACTGAGCATGTCAAAGACCACCGGATACCACGGCTGTGTAGGCCAGTCGGGTATAATAAGGATGCCCTTGGCTGCATCCATCTGAATCTTTCGTAATACCCGACTGATGAGGCAGAACGGGGGGAATGCATAGAAAAACCAATTCCCCCAGTCCAGCGAGAATGCATCTAGCGCCATAGCCCCAGAATCTGGTTCCCACGAGACGTATGTTGGTACCTGATGGTTCAACCGTGACGCAAAAAGGTCAATATCCGGTTTCCCAAATTTGGCTGTGACTTCGGCAAAAATTTCAGGATGCAACATCCATTCAATATTGTCATTAAACTTGCGTGACCTGGTGTCCGCCACAGTATTAAGCTCACCTGGCAAATAGGTAGCTGAAATCCAAATGTCTCTTTGAACACACCAGAGCCAAATTGAGTTAGCCAATTTATCACATGAAACTGACCTGGTACCGCCCATATGGTTTAAATATGCCACCACTGTGGTGTTGTCTATTTGGAGACGGACATGTGCTCCAAAAACCTTGGAACAATAAGCACGAAGTCCGTGGAATGCTGCAAGTAGCTCCAAATAGTTTATCCCTTGTGACAACAACATAGTAGCCTCAAGGGTATCCCATCTGCCCCCGCAACTAGAGTAATGATCCGTAGCTCCCCAGCCATAAGAGCTCGCATCAGTTTGCAAGTATACCACCGGATTAGCCTCAATAATATTCTTAAATGAGTTACTAATGTGACGCACCCACCATCGTAACTCATCTGTCGCTTCGGGCGGTAGCTGCATTGGTCGATCATAATGACCAGCGTGCTGTCTTAACGCAGCGATCTTGGCCCTTTGCAAATTCTGATAATGCAAAGGCCCATATCGGGCTGCCGGAAACAATGCTACACGTTTGCCAATTACTGTAGCTGTATGTCGAATCGATGGTATACTAGCGCTGATTAAACCTTGACACACCTGGGTGACCTCCTCAACCTTATTAGTTGGTATGGTGACCCTCATGCGAATAGAGTCCACCGTAAACCCCAGATAATGAATTACCTGGGAGGGGCAGAACTTTGATTTGGCTGGATGGACAATGAACCCCAGCTGCTGAAATATATTGACAGCAGCTGCAACACCCTGTTGAGCCAATTCCAGGGTGTGGCCGACAATTAAGATATCATCTAAATAGGCCATTACTATATGATGTCGTTGTCGTAAATAAGCCATAATTGGCTTCACCAATTTAGTGAATAATCTAGGGGCTGTGGTAAGCCCGTTTGGCAAAGCCCTATATTGCCAGAGGTGACCCATCCAGATAAATTTCAGAAACCTCCTATAATATTTTTGAATAGATACAGTATAGTACGCATCTTGTAAATCAATGCATGCCATAAAGCAACCATGTGAAATCAATGATTTGGCTGTTTCAAAAGTGTCCATTTTGAAATGAGTATATGTTACAAAAGTATTTAAACGAGTCAGGTCAATGATGACTCGACAGCCTCCATCCTTCTTGGGTCGAGTGAATATATTAGAAACAAATTCAACTGGCTCATGAACCGTTTTCTCTATCACTCCCTTCTGTTCTAGCCTCAAAATTTCCTTATAGCCTGCTGCCTGTTCTGCAGCAGACAATTTAAATGTTCGACCAGGCCTGTGCTGGGATGGAGGAATGTCCCCATTAAGAAACTCAATTTTATGACCCTGAATATTTTGTAACACATACTCATCACCAGTAATATCACCCCATGCACCCAAAAAGAACCGAAGGCGCCCACCAACATGTGAGGTTAGACAAAGAGAAAAGAGAGAACCAGACCGCCTCACCTCCGTGGTTACCGGCGGTCCTTGACACGTGTGGGTGGACGTGGAGGTGCTGGGTTGGCTTGAGGGCGCGGCGTCCTCATCTTCCACCAGGGTTTCTGCCGACCTTGTCCTAAAAAAGCCCCCTGCTGCTGGGGCTGTTGGTAACGGGGTGGAGCTGGAGGGTAGGTCCTTGTAGAGGTGCTGGCAGACCCTCGTGGACGAACAAGCGGAGCTTTCGAGCCCGACTGTGTGGGGGCACTGTGAGAGCGCATGAGTCCCACCGTTTTGGCTTGTTCGTCAAGCTCTTTGACCCTCTTCGAGAGATCTTCTCCAAAGAGCTGACGGGGCAGCGGCGGCGGCGGTGGTTTGCACAACCCTGCAAACTTGGGGTTGAGCGCCGGGCGGATGCTGCTTTTGCGGAACCCATTGATCTCATGTTGAGTTGCGCACAATAGAGCCAGAGCATCCTCCTGGTCCAAATTTAATTCATCCCCATCAACCGACCGCACAAAGGCGGTAATACCGGCCGTGAGGAGCTTCAGGATCCGCTGAATTTTCAGCTCCTGTTGACGGATAGCCGCACTGATGTTGCCCCATATTGGCGTATTGACCACAGGCACGTTGAGGGAGTTGCAGTTGGATGGAGCCTTGTGACGGCTCATGGCCTGAATGAGAACTTCTTCCTGGAGCTGATGGTTGTTGAGGAAGTCCACTGTGGCTGCCAATTTTGAGTTCAGGGGAAGCCCAGACGAGTGTGGGGCCGCGAACTTAGTGGCCACATCGAGAAGTTCCTCCGCTGGTAAATCTGACGGAGGTGGTATGGGATCGACCAAAACCTCCTCATCCTGCTGCTCCAGGCTGATGGTGGAAGTTGGTGAAACAGCCCTGTGCCTGTCGCTGCTGGACGCTTGCTGCTGTTGACCATGAAGCAGGAGCTCCAGCAGCCGCTCCATACGGTCAATACGCCCTTCACCCTGAACACTCAGGTGGTCGGAGTCCTCCGGCTCTGAGAAATTGCCGGGGCCCCTATCATCGGCCCGCACCTCATCGAGGCCCACCCGGTGCCGGTAGTCGTCGCTAACAGCCGCCGAAGCGAAACTGCGCGATTCCTGCGCGGGCGTGTTCAACCGCCTCGGTTTAGCGGGAGCTGAAGCCGCTGCCACTAAGGGCACTTGCGGCGTGGTGTCGGCACCAGCCGCAGCATGGATACCTGATGCCCGCGCCGGCTTGCCGGCTGCCCACGTCGTGGACCTCGCCGACGCATGGTCTCGCCCACCCATCCATGGGGGGCTCGGCGACCGTGACGAGACCCGACCCAACCGACCCGTCCCGGCGTCGAGAGTTGGGGGGCGTCGACTGGACCTCACAGCCGCCCCGGGTCCCGCCCTGGAACCTGACCGCTCCTCGGCGGCAGGCAAAGCCTTAGCCCCGACAGGGTTAGACTTCCGGGCTCCTGCCCTTCCCCTACTCGGAGGGCTGAGTGAAAAGGGCCGTGCAGCTGCACGCACCCTTCTGCTCGAGGTCGCCAGCAAGCCTGCTGACGACCTGACTGCCATGGCAGGGTCCTCCTGCTCTGGCGGCACACCACACTCCTCCTCGTCGAACTCCTCCGAACTGTGGTGTGTTGGCGGATCCGGACCTGTAAACACAGGGCTTACCGATATTCCCGCCCGTGTCCCGGCCTAAGCTGCAGGTACCGCCGATATCAATGGCTCCGGGACTGCTGACCGGCGACCTCGTCCAGACGTTCTCCGGCCCTTGGAACTCCCATCCATGTCCTTGCTGTAAGAAACAAATCAACACAACAAGGACCACCAACTTAGGGTAGGATACTTACCTCAGTGGTTCCCTTATGAAGGGCTGGCGAGGAGCACGCTCCACTGCCAGCCGTCGCAGCAATGCGATACGACGATATGTCGAGCATGCGCGCCGGCGGGATCTTCACGAAGTCACTCACGTGACTCCGAAATGAAATTTGGTCACCTCCAGCCAGGGCGCTGCTCCTCAGGGGGAGAGGGGTGTTGTGGCTGTGACGGTGATGGTGAGTGTCGAGGAGAGGCGTGTGCGTGGAGCGATTTACGGACGAGCTTACCCCCTCTCCGTCGGAATTGTTCACAGAACCCATGCCCCTGGTCCCTCCCCAAGAGCCAGCACCACGCAACATGAGCCGCCTTTCCGTGATGCCCAGCGTGCCATTCTGTGTCACGGAGAGGCATGTGTTGTACCAGCTGCTCTTGCTCTCCAGCTCCTCACCCTCGTCTTCCGTCCAGACACACCCTGGCGGTCCGTGTTGCCATCTGACAAGGGGAGCGGTCCCCAGTGGACGTCTCTCTACAAGGGAGTCCTCCCCCTTTACATCGGGGACCTGGGGTGGAGAGTGTTGCACAAAGCCGTGGCCTGCAACAGGTACTTGAGCTGGTTCCCGCACTTGTCCGACGCATGTCATTTCTGCGGCGAGGAAGAGACCGTGTTCCACGTCTGCATGGAGTGTTCCAGGTTGCAGTCCCTGTTCGAGTATCTGAAGGGGCTGCACCTCAAGTTTTGGATCCACTTTAGCCCAACGCTATTGATTTTTGGGCACCCGGTACAGAGGGGGGAGGGTCGGGAGGGAGGAGGGGTCTCCCTGTCGGTCTGCTCCTGGGCCTGGCCAAGATGGCCATTCGCGGGTCCAGGCAGCAGGCAATCGACGGCCGCACAGCGGTCGGCTGCTTGCCCCCTTTCCGGGGTTACGTCTGTGCCCGCATGTCCCTGCAGAGGGAACATGCGGTGTCCACGGGGACTCTGGAGGCCTTCAGTGAACGCTGGTCACTGCGGGAGATCGAATGTATTGTTGATAAAAATGTTAATATTTTAATTTGATTACTTCTTTAGTAAAATGCCAATATAGGCATTCTTTGATCGTGTTACTAATTTGTATTTTTGTTTGTTCTGAATAAAAGTATTTTGTATGAAAAGGGGAAAAAAGGGTTAATCAGCAAGGATAGTCCAGGAGACCATTTCTCTGCTTCATGCCCTGTCTCATGGACTTTGATTAGAAACTCAAACCTCATACCCCTCCTGTGAAAAGGTGACTTTTGTACCGTTGCCGTGATGTAGGGAGTGAGTCCCCAGGCTGTTCTCCGTGTTATCCCAGGGTATGAATGAGACACTTTATCATGTGCCTCATCAAATTCCTTGTAAACAAGATCCACTGCTCAACCCTCATTAATTGCCTTTGGCCAAAACTATATATCAAGACATGACATGCCGCCAAGAAAGTCATGCTGAGCGGAGACAGTGAAAGGAGTGAACAAGAAATTGAGCGTGAGAACAAATGGATAGAGATGTGCCTTAATGAAATCAACAAGTTCCACATGGGTACAAGAGGTAATCCCGATGTCGCGGAGAAAGAGTTTGAGGATGGTGCCAGGGCATATTTGAACAAAGACTATTCAACGTAACCCACAAAAAGGCAGGCATAGCTGGGGCCGATGCGAGTGCCCATGGCTACACCTTTAACGTGGAGACAATAAAAGGCGTTGAACAAGAAATTGAGGGTGAGAACAAATTCCGTTAGGTGGTGAAGTGTGTTTGTAGATGGAAATTGATTGCGCCTCTGTTCAAGGAAGCACCGGAGGGCCTTGACACCTTCCTGGTGAGGGATGGAGGTGTAAAGGGGTAGGAGCAGGCAGAGACAGGAGGCAAAGGGGGCTTGGAAATGGAAAGATTGTGTCAAGTGTTGAAAGGCGTGTGGCTGTCTCAGATGTAGGTCAGAGGGCCTGGACAAGGGGGAATAGGATGGAATCAAGGTATTTAGGAGAAAGTTCTGTGGGGTAGGAGCCGGCAGAGACAGTGGGTCTGCTAGGGCAGTCCCGTTTATGGACATTGGAATGGAGATAGAAATGCAGGGCTGAGGATCAATAAGATTGGAGGCTGTGCAAGGGAGATAACCAGGTTGATGCAATCCGAAACAGTCAAGAAGATGGCCTAGTCTTCAACTGTGGGGTCCTGGTCAAAGGGTAGGTATGAGGAGGTGTCCGCGAGCTGGTGCCTGTCCTCAGCATGATGGAGACACTTCCTCTTCGTGCACTTCCTCTGGCAGCTTGATCTGTGCATCCAACACACTCCAAGTGAAAATGTTGCTCCTCTGGTTCCTATTAGATATTCCCTCTCTCACATTTGACCTATGTCCAATGGGTCTTTATACACTTACTCTGGGTAAAAGACTGTGTGCATTCATCCTATCTATTCCCCTCATGATTTTATACATACCTATACAATCACCCCTCAGTCTTCTGAGCAGGAAATAAGGTCCGAGTCTGTGCAACCTTTCCCTATAGCTGAGGCCATCTTCAGATTCAGGGATATTTTCTACCCAGGCAACTGAACCATCCTATCATGGTCCTGAGCGACCATCTACTTCATCGCAGAGACTATCTTAAATCGGACTTTTCTGGTCTCCGTCTTGCACTGAACATTATTCTGCACAGTGTGGGCAGCTTGATTGTGAACATGTATAAACATGTATAGACTTTTCACTGACTGTATAACACCATAGTACCTTGATACATATGACAATAAACTAAACATGTCCCGTAAACATCCTCGTAAATCTTCTCTGCACAGTTTCAAACTTAATGACATTTTTCTGTAGCAGTGTGACTAAAACAGAACACAAAACTCCAAATGTGGCCTCACTAACACCTTGTCCCACCCTGCCATAACATTCTAACTTGTACACTCGATACCCAGACTGATGAAGGCCAATGTACCAATAGTCTTATTTTCTACCCCATCTACCTGTTACACTATGCCTCTTTAGGGGAACTATGTACCTGCACTCCCAGATCCCTCTGCTCCCAAAGTCTCTTCCATTTATGGTGAAGAGCCTGTCCTGATTCAACTTCTAAAAATGCAACACCTCACACTTATCTGCATACAACTCCATTAACCATTCCATTGCCTACTTGCCTTGCTGATCAAGATTCCAGTGACCTTTGTGCAAAAGGCTTAGACAGTGCAGAATTTGATAGTTGTATTTATGGATGTTTATAAGACTTAGTTATGGACACTGACTGCAGTGATCATTACTTGGAACCCGGATAGACAAACACAGTCATTCACGTACGTAAACACAAGATACATTCTGTTTTGCTGCTCATCTATTAAGCTGATAAACTGCAATGTTACAGTTCAATCACAATCACTGGAAGCACAGAACATATTGTGAGCATTCCGAACCTTGATTGAACAAACAATGTGAAATCAAGAGGTTAAATACAGAGAGAGACAGTAATAATTCCAATTAGCACAATCTAAATCAAGACAGGATCAGCCTCTGCCTGCAGGACTTTCCCACAGTACATGTCTTTCCATCACCACCACCCGTGCCCCTGACGCTCCCTTGTCTATATGTGTGTGTCAAAGAGATGGCACCAAATGCCCTGGACACTGCTCTGTACTGCTGCATCTTTTAACTGGGATGCTCAAATGTTCCCAGTGGGATTTGAGGAAGGGCTCCAGCAGAATGGACGAGGAAGGGAGTCTGGTTAAATTGCCAGTGATATGGATGAAATAACTCTGTGGCCAGGGTGCTGTTGGTCTCTGATGATGCTGGCTGCCTTTTGAGGCAGCGACACCTGTAAATCTTTTTAATGTTGGGGTGGTCAGAACCTGTGAGAGAATGGGCAGTGTTCACAACATTTTGCATTCTTCTACGTTCCTGGTCATTCAAGTTGCTGAACGAGGCTGTGATGCTCTCTACTGTACACCTGTAGAAGTTCAAGAGAATCCTCTCTGACATACCAAATCTCCCTGATCTCCTCAAGAAGTTGAGGCAATGATGGGTTTTCTTTATAACTGCATTAGTGTGGAATCGACCCGAAACGTCACCCATTCCTTCTTTCCAGCGATGCTGCCTGTCCCGCTGAGTTACTCCAGCTTTTTATGTCTATCTTGGATCCAGAAAAGATCTTCAGAAATATGCACGCACAGGACTTAGTCATGGACACTGAGTGCAGTGATCATTACTTGGAACCCGGATAGACAAACACAGTAATTCACGTACGTAAACAGTGGGATTTAGAAACATAGAATAGAAACATAGCAAATAGGTGCAGGAGTAGGCCATTCGGCCCTTCGATCCTGCACCGCCATTCAATGTGATCATGGCTGATCATCCAACTCAGTATCCCGTACTTGCCTTCTCTCCATACCCCCTGATCCCTTTAGCCACAAGTGCCACATCTAACGCCCTCTTAAATATAGCCAATGAACTGGCCTCAACTACCTTCTGTGGCAGAGAATTCCAGAGACTCACCACTCTCTGTGTAAAGAATGTTTTCCTCATTTCGGTCCTAAAGGAATTCCCCCTTATCCTTAGACTGTGACCCCTTGTTCTGGACTCCCCCAACATCGGGAACAATCTTCCAGCATCTAGCTTGTCCAACCCCTTAAGAATTTTGTAAGTTTCTATAAGATCCCCCCTCAATCTTCTAAATTCCAGCGAGTACAAGCCGAGTCTACTCACACATGTGTCGTACATCTGAAGGGTAATGTACCGAAAGCCTTCTTGAACATACTATACACCTGTGACAACAATTTCAGGGAACTATGTATCTTCATTCCTAAATCCCACTGCTCAACAACACTCCCTGGGCCTGCCATTCACTTTCAAGGTCCTGCCCTGATTTGATTTCATAAAAAGCACCACCTTGCTCTTAGCTGCATTAAACTCCACTGGCCATTCCTCAGTCCACTTAGCTGATCAAGACCCTGCTGTAATTTCTAATAACCACCTTCACTATCTATAATACCACCCACTTTAGTGTCACCTGTAAACTTACCTTGCTCATTCCAATTGAAAATTATTGATGTAAACCACAGACAGCTATGGGCTCAGCACCAATCCTTGAGGCACACCCACTAGTCACAGGCCTCCAGTCCGAAAAACAAAACTGCTCCATCATCCTCTGCTTCCATAAACTAAGAAAATAAGCGAGTTCGATATTACAACTGCGCACGCCCAGGTCATGGGTCATTCGGGATAAACATTCTCGCCAGCTGAGCTAGTGTGTGTGTACGGACCTGCGTTTCATACGTATTTTCCAGTTTTGCTTCTTCGTGGTAAGAAAATGATGCTTTCAAAACAATTAACTAGGTGTATTTATGGTTAATTAGTACAAAACCACAAAGAGTTTGGTGGTTTCATTGCTTTATGCTTCGTTGAGTGAACTAGATCATGATGTTGAATAAGAAGCATTTTTTATTGGTTTTGTTTTGGGGGGGGGAGCATGAAATTGAATGTATGTTTTATAAAACTATCAATAGATAAAATGAAAAGTATTTGTGGTGTTTTCAACTCTTGCTACACCAGTCCACGGCTATGGGCTGTATGCTCATTTGTTGACTTCTCAATGAGTTCTGGATGTACATGTATAAGTAAAGTTGTGAAAGAAGACTTCTTTCAGCCATCTTGCATCAAAATAGCTATAGGCCTTGCCTTCTCTGTAGTCGCTAAGCAGGCGAGACTTCAGTGAAGTAGCGGGCTGGTTAGCCTCATCATAACTGGCAAGATGGCTTGGCAGCTCAACGATGGATGTGGGAGGTCAGCGGTCGGTAGCACGGGCTTCATCTTGTACGATGCAGCGTAAGCAAGAGCAGCGAGTTTGTCTTTTGGTCCTGTCTTTTTCAACCCCCTGTCTGCTAAAAAATGCTTCAAAACTTCGACTTTCCATCGCAGAAAATCATCCAGTGTCATATCGTCATCATTTGGGTCAGCCAAAACCAATATATGATTCAAAGAAGGCAAAAACTCAGACTGAAAATGTACTCATAGTTTATACAGCGTCGCTTTAAAAAAAAATCCCGATGACCTTTGACAAATCCCATGATTCCTTGCATTTATTGAGATACTGAACTCGTTTAACATCGATCAATTTGGCTAGCTCACCTTGGATCCCCTGTAGGGGTTTCTTTCGTTTCCCACAAAAGGGATTCCCCTAGGTTCTATACCTCGGAATTATGGTGGGATATGATAAAAGGTTGAATTGACCAGAGTGTGCTGATGAGAGAAAACAGAAACCAAGATGGACTCAAAGCAAGTCTAAATTTACAGGCTTCATTAAACAATTAGAAATCGAATCTCACCAACACTACATAATACGTGGTTAAACTTATGCTTTAAACTAAGACTATGGAAGGAAAACTATCGGGCATGTCGTAAAGCTTACTTTAACAATATTTTACTCCCCTTTCCCCTTATTTACTCAACCTCCTATCCTATTTCGGGAATTTCACCAAATTACCGGGATACTCACAGCTAAGTCGATGCAGGCTCACGAGCGGTCCAGTAGAGCAGGAAGAGCAGGAAGAGCCGAAAAGAGCAGAGAGCACAGAGAGGGCCGAGTTCTGGCTGGACTCCTGTTTTATACCTGAGATTCCTTTGAACCCCCCAGGTGGTCCTCTGGATAAAAGGGCTTCTTTTGATGTTTCCCAGTTTCGATCTGGCATGAACAATAGGCTTCCGATGATAAGGGGTTTGCTGATGTCATGATCCCTCAGCCTGATCGTTATCCCATCCCCTGGATGGGCTCATATTGTCTCGATGGATGGGTCATCCATGATGGTGATTGTGCTTGTTCCTGGCCTGTTTACCATCGTCTGCTGAGGCTTGGTTCCTTCCTTTGTGTATCCAAGAAAATCTCGTTATCTCCGTCTCTGCCTTTGTTCACACCGTTGTGTGATGTCCAAGTCCACGGACCAGACGGTTTGAAACTTGAAACTGAGTCTTTCTGTGGATTGCAGGTTTTTCCGTTGCAGCCAGCAAATCTGTCTTTTTAAAAGTTCTTCCATAATTTTGGAGGATTTGCCCCAATAACTTACATGCCCCTACGATACGTCCAGGCTTGCACAGACCGTATCGATTGACAAAGTTAGTGGGCAATCCTCCAGCCTCAAGAGCTGTAAACACTCCTGGTGAGAAGGTGAAACTATGTACCCTGAAAGCCCCCTTAATCACTAAACTAGGCCCTCGAAGCACATTAACTTACACTATACACCTTTTACTTTACATCAATCCCACAAACCATACAGTACCCTCACGACCATTCCCTGAAAATGCAGGGATTACAACATATGTACAAAACTACTGCACTAGAGTACAGATATTTTACAGTGATGGGGTGTCGTTCCGGTGACGTCGTGCGGCTCGATTTACCAGCTGTTGTAATTTGGCCTTCCTCCTCCGCCTTTTAAATTTGCAATTAATGCATAGCAAATACACCACAATTATCATCTGGCAGATGATCAGAACATGGGACACGATGCGGACCCTTGCTGGAACTATGATCCAGGATTCCAGGTCCCACCAACTTGGAGACTTGATCTCTTCGATCTCCCTGGCGATATCCAGAGTCTTTTGTTCCAGGGAGAAGAAGTGTTTATGCGACAACTCGACCTTCACCAGCAACTCTTTTAATTTTTCATTCACTGGGGGAATATCATACCCAAAATGGGCAACATAGTTAAATAAGTCAGTTACATTTTCTCGTACCGAGAGGTGAACCGAAGATGGTTCCGGGATGGGTAATATTCGCTGCTGTGCCACATGGACTTCTGCCCTGGGTTTAAAGCAGAAGCTGCTGTGCGGTATCGGGCACCACAGCTGTGATCCGTACTGATACCGCTGGGCACTTGTGGTGACACAGTACGTCCCACTGCCTATATACGCCACCTGTGGAAGGACATGGTCTGCCGCCATCGCCTCCATGGTGCAGTTTACAGGCTGTGCCCCAACAGCCCTGAACCCACACTGAGGCCTAGCCTCAGCGCCCATGTGCTGGGGACACAGGATTACCTGTGCTCCCCGGCTCCGACAACCCAAAAGGTCAATGCCTGTCACAGCTTGCTCCCTTACTATGACATAGGGCGGGACCTTCCCATAGCGAATATGCACCCCCTCACGAACAACCCCCACGTTCTCCACTCGGTACAGAGGAGCTGGTCGTACCGAGGTTCCCATCACCGGGATTCTTACGACCACTCCCATTATGGTGTGATTGGATTTTCCGCAATCCACCGGTACCGGGTAGGCCTCGGAGGCCACACGAAGCTGACAAGGACTCAAAGTGCTGTTATAAGGGTGTAGCGCTGCTAGGTGCTGGTTGCTTATCCAGGAGGGGACCCGACCTTGCCTCAGGTCTTCCAGGTTGCTCCTCCCCTCCCCCAACAACCACGCACCATACAGCCCACACACCTCATTCTGTGCAGCCTGATCGGACGCATTCCGGTCCTCTTTAATCAAAGCGTTTATAGTTTTTGCATGTGTCTCCAATTGTGCGATGATTTCCTTTAGATGTAGAGTCATTGCCACCTCTTCGTGCAGTCCCGATCCTACCACCGCATTTTCCTCCCCCAGAACCTTTCGTAACTGGCCCTTCAACTGATTGATCTGCAGGGCCAGTTCTACGTTGTCCATGTTATTAATAATGGATGTCCCCGTGTTAAATGCTGTAAAACCATCGTTAACCACCCCTCGTCTTTGCCTACCGGACCCCAAACTGAAATCCCCTCCCCCGCGGTACATCTCTTCTATGTCTATGTCCCCAAAATCCAGGTTGTGGAATTTCTGGAACATGTCTCTTAGCAGGGCCTGATATAATAATTCTGTCTCGCGGGGGCACCATGCAGGTAACCGCACTTCAGTCAAATTTAATACTACTGAGGCCACAGCGTAATGCACTCCCTGGTACAGCACCCTTTTGGTTGGGACAAGTGCTAATCCATTCTCCGGTCCTTTGGTGGTGGTTGGACAGTTGTGAGGGTCGATCGGTTGGGCTGTGGGTAGGGGCTTCTTCACCTGAACCAGCAATTCGGTGGCTTTTACTGTCATCCCAGTCCTGGGGGCCACACATGCCTGCCCACTGCGGTCCCAATCTATCCCGTTCCCGGGGTTCTGCCACCACTTGACGAAGGTGATTGATGCCCCTACCGGACACACCTTGGCAGACCCCCATAGACATAAATGAAGCCCCTTGTCATAGGCCCACCATTTGTCCCAACATACAGTGATCCCTCCCGGTGACCCCGTGATGGTCCGGTAGGTATCATTGTCCAGTCTTTCCCAGTCTGAGGATCGATCCCTCATGTCCGAGCTCAGCTTCCTGAGCCACCACCATCTCCCCAAAGGAACGTCCCCCTTACAGGTTAAACACACCTGCCTGCCCTCAGTCACCCTAACCCGGTCGGTAGCCATCTGTATCTCGGCACAGGGTATGGATGCTTCCCCGTAGGCGAAGCTCCTGTGGCTGGAGAACCTGGTCGAGTTCGACCCCAGCCATCCAGGCCATCTCCCCTCATGGGAGTATCCGGCCTGGCTATCCGCTACCAGGTTTCCTTGCCCAGTAGACACGAGGGGTGCTCTGTCCCCTGAGCACCCATATACGATGGACTCCTCCGTGTCTCCGCGACGCGCCACGCACATCCGGAGGCACTTCATTGCCATCATCCATACGGCGGGGCTACCCATCTGGAAAACAAAGCAAAACACCTCCTTGCCTCCACAAAGCTATCTGCCCAATAATGGCATTTGGGGCTTCGATTTTGTCTGTTGTGGTCCACTTTTCCACAGCAAATCCCTTCGATCCCGTACTGTCTGTCCCTGTACTCCCCTGTAGCTACACAAAACCCTATATCTAATTACGCTAACTACATCTACTTACACACAAACCAATGCTATATACACCGCCACCCGTCTCCGGGTGGCCAACTCATAACTGGTCCCCGTCACGTTGGGGCCACCCCTCTGGTGGGCCCACCCGTGCAGGCCAGAACTCCTCCTGTCGAGGGGCCTGACTGCCCCTCACCTCCCTTTGTACTACGGGGTTTTGAGTTACCCCTACGTTCCCTGTGGAGACTGGGCTCCCTCCAGCCGCACTCCGAAGTGCCCTGTTTCGGCCACTCTCCTTCCCGGCCCTCGTGTGGCCGGCCCTAGCCCTAGGTTTAATTAGGGAGGGGGACCACCTTATTGGGGGTTTAGTGACCCTGTCACTCCTATGTCTGACCGGGGGTTCCCACGCCAGAGGTGATACCTCCATCTCCTCTGTTTCTGCTTGTTCTGCCTCTCTTAGGCAGTCTACGGTACCTGCCTGTGGAGGGCTGGAGTCAGCCTCCTTCTCAGCTGCTCCCAGTTCTTGCCCTGGGACACAGCCGGCTACTTCAGGCTGACTACCTGTGGACTTGCCTGGCTCCCCTACGGTTTCCACATCAACCCGGGACTGTTCCTGATCGTGTTCCCTGACATGTACCCCTTTCTTGGTGACCCAGGGTCTCCCACATGGGCCATACTCTAATGGGCATAGGAATGTGGGCTGTTTCGCTGGTAGTCATAAAGGGGCCGGGGGTGCGGATACGGGCGCACCCTGGCCTGTTGCCATGGCTACCTGTCCGGACCCTCCCGCCTTTGACTGCAAATAGGTAATTAGATCTCTTACATCTATTGTTACCTCCGGGGCTGGGTTAACTGTCACCGGGGTCCTATCCCCCACTGCTCGACTTGGGTTTCTGCACTCCCTCTTGTAGTGCCCGGGCTTCCCATACCCGTAGCACACCAGCCTCATCTCGGAAGAGGTCCGGCTGCCTTCCTGTTTCCACTGCCTCCCTTTGGGGGGTGCCGGTACTATTTCGTGCACCTTGCCCTTAGAGGGCGTCTCCTCACTTCTCTCCCCATTGCGGTATGCAAGGGTGAGCTTCCTGATCACCTCCGCCTCGTTAAGGTTTGGGTCAGCTGGGTCGAACCAGTGCTCGGCCTTTGCCCTAACTCGCGGGAGGCAATTCGCCACCAGAGTCTTCAGCCAGTGAGCTGTTCTCTCATCTAAATTCTGCCTATCTAAAGGCATCCCACACGCTCCCTCATACACTGCCCACAGCCTGTCTGCGAACATGTCCGGGGACTCAGCTACCTGCTGCTTCGTCTCCCCGATCCTGGTGAAAGGACTACCCTGATTCAACCCCATGGCCTCCAGAACCGCTGTCTGTGCCGCTACCCATGTTTCAGGTCTTCCCCCTTCCCTGGAGGTCACTGCCTTGCATAGGTATGAATCTAGGGTCATCAGTAGCAGCTTTACCCGTTCTACCTCATCGCAATCGTTTATGTCGGCTGCCTGCTGCACCTCCATAAAATGCAATGACGGGTCTCCCGCCCTGGTTAACTTGGGAACGTGAGCCACCATCCCCCTCAGCACATGTGCCCCATGGGGAATGATGATATCACTCTCTATGGGCCCCCTATCTGCCTGCCCTACCGGGGGACCATATTTCCTTTGCCGTACCGGGCACATCTGCCCTACCCGGGGCTGTTGCCCCTTTACCCCCGGCTCTCCCACCATGATCGGTAAACCCACCACCTCGTGGTGTGCTACACATGGCGCGGAAGCCGCTAACTGAGGGTGCTCTCCCACCCCTCCTTGGGCTTGTCCCTCCCTGGACAACCCGAACCGCACCTGCCGACCCGGACCTATCCCCGGCGCCTCAGGAGGTGGTCTATTCCCCTTTGCCCCTGGGGAATCATCTGCTGAGATAAGCCCTCTGCCCCAGGGGGACCCCACTGGTCCTACCAGGTGAACCCGTCCCCTGGTAATGGACAGAGTCTCCTCCAGCTGCGCTATCCTTGACTGGCAAGGCCCGTGATCACTATCGCCTAGCTCGCTACGGGCCACCCTGTATGCTGCTTGTATATCTCGGAACTTTCCCTCCAGCTCCCTGCACTTCTGTGTACTCTGGTCCAGGAGTTCCTGGGCGTTCCGTTCCCTCTCCTTTGCCTCTATCACCTGGCATTGGAGGAATTCCTGTGCATTTCTGTGGGACTCCCTTGCCAGCAAGATACACTGCCTGGTTTCACTGAGTTCCTCAGATAGCCCTTCCCCTTCTCTAGCACTTTCCTCAGCGCTGGTCCTAGCTTCCCTCAGTTGCTCTTCAAGGCTCTCTACCTGTCTCTCTAGTTTGGCTACCTGCTGTGATAGGCACGCTAGCCAAACTGCCTTTTCCTGCCCTTTATTATACATTTTGCTTTCCGTCTATTGAGCCGCAGCTGCTGCAGGCTGCTGTGCTGTCAACAATGCTATCACCCATTGTTTGGTGAGATTGATCTTTTTAAACAGATAAGAGGAGATTCTCTCCTCCATCTTGCTACGTTCTCTCACCCCCTCTGGCAAATCACATATCCCAAACCACCGAGGTCCTGCCATGGTCGCCATTCTGTAGGGGTTTCTTTCGTTTCCCACAAAAGGGATTCCCCTAGGTTCTATACCTCGGAATTATGGTGGGATATGATAAAAGGTTGAATTGACCAGAGTGTGCTGATGAGAGAAAACAGAAACCAAGATGGACTCAAAGCAAGTCTAAATTTACAGGCTTCATTAAACAATTAGAAATCGAATCTCACCAACACTACATAATACGTGGTTAAACTTATGCTTTAAACTAAGACTATGGAAGGAAAACTATCGGGCATGTCGTAAAGCTTACTTTAACAATATTTTACTCCCCTTTCCCCTTATTTACTCAACCTCCTATCCTATTTCGGGAATTTCACCAAATCACCGGGATACTCACAGCTAAGTCGATGCAGGCTCACGAGCGGTCCAGTAGAGCAGGAAGAGCAGGAAGAGCCGAAAAGAGCAGAGAGCACAGAGAGGGCCGAGTTCTGGCTGGACTCCTGTTTTATACCTGAGATTCCTTTGAACCCCCCAGGTGGTCCTCTGGATAAAAGGGCTTCTTTTGATGTTTCCCAGTTTCAATCTGGCATGAACAATAGGCTTCCGATGATAAGGGGTTTGCTGATGTCATGATCCCTCAGCCTGATCGTTATCCCATCCCCTGGATGGGCTCCTATTGTCTCGATGGATGGGTCATCCATGATGGTGATTGTGCTTGTTCCTGGCCTGTTTACCATCGTCTGCTGAGGCTTGGTTCCTTCCTTTGTGTATCCAAGAAAATCTAGTTATCTCCGTCTCTGCCTTTGTTCACACCGTTGTGTGATGTCCAAGTCCACGGACCAGACGGTTTGAAACTTGAAACTGAGTCTTTCTGTGGATTGCGGGTTTTTCCGTTGCAGCCAGCAAATCTGTCTTTTTAAAAGTTCTTCCATAATTTTGGAGGATTTGCCCCAATAACTTACACCCCTGACATTTAACCTTCCAGAGTCACCTGTAATGCGGACCCTTATCAAATGCCCTGCTGATGTCCGTATAGACAACGTATATGTCTGTGCCCTTGTCAACATTTTTGGTTACATCTTCAAAAAAGATTCATAAGATACTTTCTTCCACCTACAAAACCATGTTGATGATCCCTAATCAACCTTTGTCTCTCCAAATGCATATGTATCTAATCCCATAGAAATATGCGGTAACAATTACATTTTTACATATTCCGGTTGACATTTTTCCCGTTGAGGCTGAGATCACCTTATCTGAACATATTAATGCTTTCTTTCTCAAAATAATCTCGACTCATTACTGATTAAATTTCTGAAAAGGTCAACAGATTTGTTAAATGAAAACCACCAGCTTCAATTGATGATGTCACAATGGCTCTGCTAGAAGATACCTGCCTCAGTGAAGATATCATCCTATATTTATCATCCTATCCCAAGTTATAAAGAGAGGCAAGAGAAGAAGTTGTCATGGCTTTGAGAAATATCTTTGCAACATGTGTAGCCACAGGTAAGATCTGGGAGGACTGGAGAGTAGCCAATGTTGGTCCTTTATTTAAGAAAGGGAAGAAGATACAACCCAAGGAATTCTAGGCCCGTGAGCCTCATGTCAGTGGTCAGGATAGGATTTGCTTGCATTTGAATGAGAATAGGCTAAGTAGGGAAAGTCAGCATGACTTTCTTGGCGGCATGTCATGTCTTAATATAGTTTTTTGTCAAAGGCAATTAATGAGGGTTGGGCAGTGGAACTTGTTTACATGGAATTTCATAAGGCACATGCTAATGTTTCTCACTCATACGCTGGGGCAACACGGAAAACAGCCTGGGGACTCACTCCCTACATCACAGCAATGGTGCAAAAGTCACCTGTCGAAGGAGGGGTATGAGATTTGGGGGTCTAATCAAAGTCCATGAGACAGGGGATGAAGCAGGTGGATGGTCTCCTGGTCTATCCTTGCTGATTAACCCTGGGAGTGATTCAGTGGGACTGGGGGCCAAATGTAGAGGGAAAGGCTGAGATCAGGAGTGGGCATCAACCATGGGATGGGTCCCAGACGGAG
The DNA here is from genome assembly GCA_963514005.1 of Raja brachyura. The sequence continues at coordinate 12,743,218 of OY740809.1, read as the reverse complement.
GAAAGATGAGGATCCACAAACCTGTCTATGTCGATGGGACAATGGTGGAGTCAAAAGCTTCAAATTCCTGTGCGTGCATATATAGAAACATAGAAACATAGAAAATAGGTGCAGGAGTAGGCCATTCGGCCCTTCGAGCCTGCACCGCCATTCAATGTGATCATGGCTGATCATCCAACTCAGTATCCCGTACCTGCCTTCTCTCCATACCCCCTGATCCCTTTAGCCACAAGTGCCACATCTAACGCCCTCTTAAATATAGCCAATGAACTGGCCTCAACTACCTTCTGTGGCAGAGAATTCCAGAGACTCACCACTCTCTGTGTAAAGAATGTTTTCCTCATTTCGGTCCTAAAGGAATTCCCCCTTATCCTTAGACTGTGACCCCTTGTTCTGGACTCCCCCAACATCGGGAACAATCTTCCAGCATCTAGCTTGTCCAACCCCTTAAGAATTTTGTAGGTTTCTATAAGATCCCCCCTCAATCTTCTAAATTCCATCGAGTACAAACCGAGTCTATCCAATCTTTCCTCATATGAAAGTCCTGACATCCCAGGAATCAGTCTGGTGAATCTTCTCTGTACCCCCTCTATGGCAAGGATGTCTTTCCTCAGATTTGGAGACCAAAACTGTACGCAGTACTCCAGGTGTGGCCTCACCAAAACCCTGTACAACTGCAGTAGAACCTCCCTGCTCCTATACTCAAATCCTTTCGCTATGAATGCTAACATACCATTTGCTTTCTTCACTGCCTGCTGCACCTGCATGCCTACTTTCAATGACTGGTGTACCATGACACCCAGGTCTCGTTGCATCTCCCCCTTACCTAATCTGCCACCATTCAGATAATAGTCTACCCTCATGTTTTTGCCACCAAAGTGGATAACCTCACATTTATCCACATTGTACTGCATCTGCCATGCATCTGCCCATTCACTCAGCCTATCCAAATCACCCTGCAGCCTCCAAGCATCCTCCTCACACCTAACTATACCCCCCAGCTTGGTATCATCTGCAAATTTGGAGATGTTGCATTGAATTCCCTCGTCCAAATCATTAATATATATTGTAAATAGCTGGGGTCCCAGCACTGAGCCTTGCGGCACCCCACTAGTCACTGCCTGCCATTCTGAAAAGGACCCGTTTACTCCTACCCTTTGCCTCCTGTCTGCTAGCCAGTTCTCTATCCACATCAATACTGAACCCCCAATACCGTGTGCTTTAAGTTTGTATGCTAATCTCTTATGCGGGACCTTGTCGAAAGCCTTCTGAAAGTCTAGATATAACACATCCACTGGTTCTCCCTTATCCACTCTACTAGTTACATCCTCGAAAAATTCTATCAGATTTGTCAGACATGATTTACCTTTCGTAAATCCATGCTGACTTTGTCCAATGATTTCACCACTTTCCAAATGCGCTGCTATCCCATCTTTAATAACTGACTCTAGCAGTTTCCCCACTACCGATGTTAGACTAACTGGTCTGTAATTCCCCGCTTTCTCTCTCCCTCCTTTTTTAAAAAGTGGGGTTACATTAGCTACCCTCCAATCCTCAGGAACTACTCCAGAATCTAAGGAATTTTGAAAAATTATCACTAATGCATCCACTATTTCTGTGGCTACCTCCTTGAGTACTCTGGGATGCAGACTATCTGGCCCTGGGGATTTATCGGCCTTCAATCCGTTCAATTTACCCAACACCACCTCCCGGCTAACCTGGATTTTACTCAGTTCCTCCATCTTATTTGACCCCCGTTCCACTGCTATTTCTGGCAGATTATTTGTCTTCCTTAGTGAAGACAGAACCAAAGTAGTTATTCAATTGGTCTGCCATGTCCTTGTTCCCCATGATCAATTCACCTGTTTCTGACTGCAAGGGACCAACATTTGTTTTAACTAGTCTCTTTCTCTTCACATATCTATAAAAACTTTTGCAGTCAGTTTTTATGTTCCCTGCCAGTTTCCTTTCATAATCTATTTTCCCTTTCCTAATTAAGCCCTTTGTCCTCCTCTGCTGGATTCTGAATTTCTCCCAGTACTCCGGTAGGCTGCTTTTTCTGGCAAATTTGTATGCCTCATCTTTTGTTTTTATACTATCCCTGATTTCCCTTGTTATCCATGGATGCACCACCTTCCCCGATTTATTCTTTTGCCAAACTGGTATGAACAACTTTTGTACTTCATCCATGCAGTCTTTAAATACCTTCCATTGCACATCCACTGTCAACCCTTTAAGAATCACCTGCCAGTCTATCTTGGCCAATTCACATCTCATACCTTCAAAGTTACCTTTGTTCAAGTTCAGAACCCTTGTTTCTGACTTAATTTTGTCACTCTCCATCCTAATGAAGAACTCAACCATATTATGGTCACTCTTGCCCAAGGGGCCACGCACAACAAGACTGCTAACTAACCCTTCCTCATTACTCAATGCCCAGTCTAGAATAGCCTGCTCTCTCGTTGGTTCCTCCACATGTTGGTTGAGAAAACTATCCCGCATACATTCCAGGAAATCCTCTTCCTCAGCACCCCTGCCAATTTGATTCACCCAATCTACATGCAGATTGAAGTCACCCATTATAACCTTGTTACCCTTGTTGCACGCATTTCTAATTTCCTGTTTGATGCCATCCCCAACTCCAATACTACTGTTAGGTGGCCTGTACACAGCTCCCACTAGCGTTTTCTGCCCCTTAGAGTTTCGCAGCTCTACCCATATCGATTCCACATCCTCCACGCTAATGTCCTTCCTTTCTATTGCATTAATCTCCTCTCTCACCAGCAACGCTACCCCACCTCCTTTTCCTTTTCGTCTATCCCTCCTGAATATTGAATATCCCCAGATGTTCAGCTCCCAGCCTTGGTCATCCTGGAGCCATGTCTCCGTGATCCCAACCATAGCATAGTCATTAATCGCTATCTGCACCTTCAACTCATCCACCTTATTACGAATGCTCCTCGCATTGAGACACAAAGCCTTCAGGCTTGTTTTTACAACACTCTTACTCCTTATACAATTATGTTGACAAGTGGCCCCTTTCACATCAATCCCTATTACACTTGGCCATACTCTCCTATCCCTTTGTGAGCTTTCTTTCCCGTTAATTCTGGGGTCATTAACCATCCCTTTACTCTCTTTCCCTTTAACTCCGTTCTCGATTATCCCATTTGACACCCCACCCCCCTTATTCAGTTTAAAACCATCCGTGTAGCTGTGGCAAACCTGCCGACCAGAATGCTGGTCCCCCACCTGTTAAGATGCAATCCGTCCCTTTTGTACAGTTCCCCCTTACTCCAAAACAGATCCCAGTGATCTAAGAATCTAAATCCCTGCCCCCTGCACCAGTTCCTCAGCCACACATTCAGGTCCCGTATCTCCCTGTTCCTGCTCTCGCCAGCACGAGGAACTGGAAGCAAACCGGAGATAATAACCCTGGAAGTCCTGCTTTTCAGCATTTTTCCGAGCTCTCTGAAGTCCCGCTGCAAAATATTCATCCCCTTCTTTCCAACATCATTTGTGCCAACATGCACGACCACTTCCGGCTGTTCACCTTCGCCCTTGAGGATTGTCTGCACTCTGTCCGTAACATCCTGAATCCTGGCACCAGGAAGGCAGCACACCATCCTGGAATCCCGTCTGTTGCCGCAAAAACCCCTGTCTGTACCTCTCACAATGGAGTCTCCAACTACAATGGCGTTGCCCGACTTTGGCCTCTTTGGTTTTGGCTCATCAGCCCTTTTTGTTTTGCAAGCCAGTCCGCCGCTCAGTGAGATACCTTCTTCTGTCCTAGCAGCTTCCACGTGGGTGAACCTGTTCACAAGAGGTACAACACCCGGGGACCTTTGCATTCCATGTTTTCCTCCCTTTCTCACCATCACCCACCTTCTCTGTTCTAGTGCCTTGGGTGTAACAATCTTACTGAAGGACTTGTCGAGGAACGACTCAGTTTCTCGGATGAACCGGAGGTCATCCACTTGTTTCTCCAGTTCCCCAACACGGTCCTCCAGGAGCTGTACCTGGATGCACTTCTCACATTTGTAGCATCCAGAGGCACCAGCGTCCTTGACCTCCCACATACTGCAAGCATCACACTGCATCAGCTTGCTTGACATCTCCTTCTTTTGCCTCGGTCTCTCCCTATCCAGTGTTTTGCGCTGGATAGGGAGAGGATGGCCAATTTGAGGAAGGTCTCTGGCAGAATGGACGAGGATGGGAGTCTGGTTCAAGAGGGTGGACTTATCTGTTCTGAGCAGTCCCTGGGCTTCAGTCAAGGGTCAGTGTGTGGGGCAGTGCCCTGGGGTTTACACCCTGCTGATCCCTGTAGACATCCACCATGGTTCCTCAATCCCCGTCCCTTTCTCAATGAGTGACGTTAAATCTCTGTTTGAAATTGCAACTTTAGCACAGGATAATTAGAGCACAGTTTTCTGCAAAAGGATTTTTTCTTGAAATCTGAGAGACAGGGATGGAGTTTCAGAAGTGCATTCTGCAGATCCTGCTCTTCTGCTGTTTCTAGTTTGCAAGGAAGGCAGCATTGCTGAAATTGTTCTGGTAAATTAGCCAGAACTGATGGAGCAAGTCATGGAGCACCTTGGAAGCAGAGATTACTGCATCCCAAGGGTTAACAGGATGCAGATCCACGCATAGAAATGGAGGGTATTGCTACACCCCCCAGAGGAGAGTAGGTCAGGAAATGAAAGTCAAGTTCTGGGGAAGGTCAGAGAGGCCACTAAATTTAAAGTGGCACTTTCTTCCCAATAACCCTCTCTGGCTAAACCCCTCCCTTCACCACCTCCAGTTTAAATTCCAGTTGGAATATTTTGGAGGACCAAGTAACCAAGAACCAAGAGAGAGCATGGACATCATGGGCTAAATGGCCACTATCCATGCAGTATCCTACAGTGCAGATAAATGCACATTGCAAGCACTATCAGTAAAAACCTCAATGAATTTCAGCCACAATGTTGTGCGTTAGGTACAAGCAGAGATTGGACTAAATGGGGTTGTTTTCACTGGAGCATTACAGGTCAAGTGACAAACTGATAGAAACTCAAAATGACGTGGAGCATAGTTAGGGCATACCGTCTTTACGTGGAAATGACAAGTACCAGAGGCCACAGGTTTATATTGGGAGGGAGAAAGTTTAAAGAGACTAGACCAAGTGCAGACTCTCCTAGCGCACCTGTTCCCTACCCGTAACCCCCACGGGAGGCGTTTCCAATAACTCAAACCGTTCCTTAACGTAAGTTTCCAGCACTCCCCTTGCCTTCCTCAACAGTGATCTTTAAACAAAATTCCAATTGCACCTGCCCTGCATGTTGCAATAGTAATTTGCCCTCCCCCTGCTAGTCTAGCCGTTGTGATGTCAGCCATCAGTTGAAGCTGTTCAGTTTGAAATTAAAGGTATTTTGATTTTATTAAACTTGAATCAGTAATAAGTAATACATCGACGAGACCAAACGCAGGCTCGGCGATCATTTCGCTGAACACGTCAGCTCTTAACCTACCTGATCTCCTGATGACCGAGCACTTCAACTCCCCTTCCCATTCCAAATCTGACCTTTCTGTCCTGGGCCTCCTCCATTGTCAGAGTGTGGCCCAGTGAAAATTGGAGGAACGGCACCTCATATTTAGTTTGGGTAGTTTACACCCCAGCGGTATGAACATTGACTTCTCTGATAGCCCTGGCTATCTCTCTCCATTCCCTTCCCCTTCCCCTTCCCAGTTCTCCCACTAGTCTTACTGTCTCTGCCTACTTTCTATTTTTGGCCTGTCCCCCCCTCCCCTGACATTAGTCTGAAGAAGGGTCTCGACCCGAAACGTCCCCTTGATTGTTGTCTTCAGAAGAGGATGGCCAAGGTTCTACCAATCTGTCTTCATCAACGTGTCAGTGGTGGAGAGAGTCAACAACTTCAACTTTTTATGCATGCAACTCTCTGAAGTTTTGTGCTGAACACATCGCATTGATACAATCATATAGAAAGTCCATCATCATCTCTTCTTCTATTCAAGGATATACATCCTATCAAAAAGACAGACAGGTGGACAAAGGGGTGGGGTAGCACTGTTGGTGAGGAATGAAATTCAGTCCCTTGCAAGGGGTGATGTTGAAACAGGAGATGTGGAGTCAGTATGGATAGAACTAAGGAATTGTAAAGGTAAAAATACCCTAATGGGACTTATGTACAGGCCCCCAAACAGTAGCCTGGATTAGGGTGCAAGTTGAATCGGGAGTTAAAATTGGCATGTAGTAAAGGTAATGCTGTGGTTTTTATGGGAGGTTTCAACATGCAGGTAGACTGTGAAAATCAGGTTGGTACTGGACCCCAAGAAAGGGAGTTTGTGGAGTGCCTTCATGATGGATTCTTTGAGCAGCTTGTATTGGAGCCTACCAGGGAGAAGGCAATTCTGGATTTAGTGCTATGTAATGAACCAGATTTGATAAAGTAACTTGAGGTTAAGGAGCCATTATGAGTTAGTGACCATAATATGGTCAAGTTCAATCTACAATTGCAGAGGGTGAAGGGTAAATCAGTGTTACAGCTGAATAAAGGGAACGATGGAGCCATGAGGGAGGAGTTGGCCTAAGTTGACTGGAGAGATACCCTAGCAGGGATGACAGTGGAACGACAATGGAAGGTATTTCTGGGAATAATACAGAAGGGGGCAACCCTGGCTGACAAGGGACATCAGGGACAGTATAAAAATAAAAGAGAAGAAGTACAACATAGCAATATGAGTGGGAAGCAAGAGGATTGGATAATGTTTGAAGAGCAACAGAAGATAATTAAAAAGGCAATACGGGGAGAAAAGATGAGGTACAAAGGTAAGCTAGCCAAGAATATAAAGGGGGATAATAAAGCTTTATTTGGTATGTGAAGTGGAAAAAATTAGTTAAGACCAAAGTTGGACCCTAGAAGACTGAAAAAGGTGAATTTATTATGGGGGACAAGGAAATGGTGGATGAGTTGAACAGGTACTTTGGATCCGTCTTCACTAGGGAAGTCACAAACAATCTTCCTGATTTACTAGTGCCCAGAGGATCTGGGGTGATGGAGGAACTGAAGGAAATGCACATTAGGCAGGAAATGGTGTTGAGTAGACTGATGGGACTGAAGGCTGATAAATCTCCAGTGCCTGATGGTCTGCATCCCAGAGTACTTTAGGAAGTGGCTCCAGAAATCGTCGATGCATTGGTGATAATTTTCCAATGTTTTATATATTCAGGATCAGTTCCTGTGGATTGGAGTGTAGCTAATGTTATTCCACTTTTTAAGAAATGCGGGAGAGAGAAAACAGGGAATTATAGACCAGTTAGCCTGACATCAGTGGTGGGGAAGATGCTGGAGTCAATTATAAAAGATGAAATAGTGGCACATTTGGATAACCGTAGCAGGATCGGTCCTAGTCAACATGGATTTACGAAGGGGAAATCATGCATGAGTAATCTTCTGGAATTTTTTGAGGATGTAACTAGGAATATGGACAGGGGAGAGCCAGTGGATGTAGTGTACCTGAACTTTCAGAAAGCATTTGATAAGGTCCCACATAGGAGATTAGTCGGCAAAATCAGGGCACATGGTATTGGGGGTAGAATGCCGATATGGATAGAAAATTGGTTGGCAGACGGGAAACAAAGAGTGGGGATTAATGGGTCCCTTTCAGAATGGCAGGCAGATATTAGTGAGTGAGTAATTAATGGCCAGCAGTCACCAACTTGCATTTCACAATGTAGTCCAGTACTAGGAGCAACAGAAATGATGGAATATTCCACATGGGAAACAACGCTGCATTCCCAGACTATGTTGGTCTTGCAGTCAGCACCAGTGTCGGCTTCACTCTCCTCCACCCACACTTTAGCAGCTCTGGTATGCAATAAAACATGACATGGAGCAGGTTAACTGGTACTGAGTGATCTGCACAGGGATCCACAGACCCCTCTCCAGGAGGGAGAGTCGTTGGAAGAGGGAGTCAGCAAAGAACAAGGTGCATGGCAGACGGTGATGAAATGACAAAAGCAACAGAAGGTGCTATCCAAAAACCAAAGCATAGACTAGGAAAACAACAACGGCAAATAAGCTTCCTGCCATTGAGGTGCCGATAACCTCTCCTCGTCGGAGGATGAATCAAATTCAAGAAGCCAACGACGGAGGCAGAGGAAGAGGAAATGTGCAGAGATCAGAAAGGGAAATGGCAGCCAAGCAACCGCAAAGGAGCTCGGGGATAAATATGCCTCTTGCACCCAGTTCTGGGAGACTGGGAGCACTGCGGAGGCCAGCAGCAACCAGCACTGGGAGACTGGGAGTTGTGAAACACAGAGCACACTCCAGCTCCGAGAGACCAGGAGCAGTAAGCTCACCATCGCAACACAGCTCCGGGAAACAGAGGGTCCAGTGCTAACAGAAGAGAAAGATACAAGGAGGGATCTCCCTCCAGCATCACCAGCTCTGCTAGAGGAGGCCCCTGTCTCTTAGGGAGACAACATTCGGTACCTGAGCCCAGATGAGATGTTGCAATTCACCAAAGTTGCGAGCATGAGGGCTCAAGACAAAGGCTGTTCAATGTGTACACCCCTCACACGTGCATTGTGAGCGGCTGCCCATTCTCCAGCACCTCCCACCACTGCTGGTGATGTGCTGGACAGTCGTTCTAGCCGGTGACATCAATTACAGCAGCGATGCAACAGGACATTCCGACACTGCTGACAGAAAGACTGGACAGCACCTCCAAACTCCTGATGGAGACTGTCAAAATGTATAGGTGTACGGTTCCTTCTGCAACCCTGCAGGCAGATCGCAGCCACTGTTCACCCGGTCGAGACCGGACTGCTGAGCCCGGTCCTGGATAGACTTTCTCTTCGTGACCCCAGAGAATATTGAGCAGCTGAAGAGGGACTACGCAGGCTGTGGAATCGTGAAGCCCTTCTTTGAATTCCTGACACACTGGTGTGAAGAAACCTAGGCGAACTTTATTGAACTTTTTCTTTGTTTATTATGTGATTGATTCAATTCCTGGTTTACGGAAAGGTTAGTCTTCAGCAAGTCAGAAATGTGTTTTTCCGTTTTGATACTTTTGGTAAACACTCTTGACAGTTGAATCTTGACTTTTGATGTCTTAATTGGGAAATTAGGAAGGGTGTTGGGGCTTTATAGCAAAACCGGCTCTCCCTTGACGCTCCCGGCACTTGACATTCTCCCTCTCTCATAATGAGGAGGGGAGGATCAGTGGCATATCTGTTCGTTCCAAAACATTGACATAGACACACAACAGAAACATAGTTTGAGGTCAGAGGAACATCCACACACAAAGATACAACCAGGAACAGAACAGAACAGGAAACATAGAAACATAGAAACAGAAACCTAGAAACATAGAAACATAGAAATGTAGACACGTAGAAACAGAAAGTTAGAAACAAGAAAGTAAGTGCAGGAGTAGGCCATTCAGCTCTTCAAGCCAGCACCGCCATTCAACATGATCATGGGTGATCGTCCAAAATCAGTACCCCATTCCTGCTTTCTCCCCATATCCGTTGATTCTATTAGCCCAAAGAGCTATATCGAACTCTCTCTTAAAAACATCCAGGCCTTCTGTGGCACAGTATTCCACAAATTTACGACTCTCTGCATGAAAAAGTTTAAGAAAAGTAAATAGAGAATGTGCTAAATAATTTTAAAAAACATCAAAAGTCAAAGCATTTAAATGTACTGTGCGTGTAACCCACCCCCTGGTGGGATATTTCTTGTAAACTTCCGTGGATGTTGATTTCAGTTAGCTCTGCCCCGTGCAGAGTAATACTAAAAAAAAGGGACTGAGCGACATGTAATGTAACAAATAAAAAACGGAGAGCAATCCGTAAATAATTTCATCTGAGAGAATTAGATTTATTTTTATACAATACATACAAAGTGGGTATTTACTGGTTAAATTGAAATATAAAACTTATTAACTTGCTTATTGAAATTAGTATGTCAAATACATAACCGGTTTAAAATTGGCAGGCTAAAAGGAGTTAATTAATACCTCCAGCAGTTCAGCAGGCAGAGTGAGATTTCTCTCTCCTCCCTTCTCAAACACCCATCAACAACCCCGCAACTTCCCCAATCATTCTAATACTGTTTCTAAACATCCTCGCACCTTACTACAACTTGCCCAATGCCTATCTATACTTACTTAACCCCTCTTTCTCTGTTGACCCCTATCCTCTGCCTGGTCATCCCACTTACTCTCTTCTCTACTTGACTATCCTAACTTTCCCCGGTGACCTTACTAATCCACACTAAATCCCCCTTCCAATAACATTGTGTAATTCTCGCTGTCTCACTCTTGCTTCCTCTAACCCCTACCCCCTAAATCTTAATTACCTTATCCCTCCTTGATCACCTCTCTAGCATATTCCCCCTCGCTCTGCCCTGCCAACTGCTAGGAAGTCTAGACCTTTTCATCGGATACTTATTAACCACCTTTTGGATATAAACGGGTTCTTTAACTGTTACCTAGATTTAGTAAATCTCATGATTCGCTATTAAGTATTAAATTAAAATAGACGGCTTAGTACGTTTGTTAGTATGGCAGATAATTATTATAAGTTTAAATTGTTTTCACAACTGGGTTGTTCAGTGAGCAATTAATCACCCTCCCTGCTCCTCGCCCACGGATCCTCCCCTTTTTCCCATACATTCCATTTCTATCTCCGATAAGTTAGTCTAGACTTAACTACCTGTTAGCCTGTCGGCCATCTTATACAAACATTTTTAAACATTTTTTAAAACACATTATAAACTTATAAACCCTTTTAAACCCTTTTAAAGATCCCATATAAATGCATATAAAGGGAGTAAATTAAACATACAATATTACAGGCAGGGTAAATAAAGCATAGCCCTGCTAGTAATCAGTTAAAGGCAATGCATTTTCATACATAGCTATGCCAAATGTTACTTATCTACATGTCCTTTGCTATATCTTGCGCATATTTAAATGCATCTTCTGGATCAGTGAAGAAATGCTCTGATTCTCTGTATGTGACCCTTAGTTTGGCTGGATACATTAGTCCATATCTTAAGCGTGGTATATTTCTGAGGATAACTCGCGACTTGGTAAAAAGTGCTCTATTCCTTACAACATCCGCTGAACAATCTCTGAAGAATCTTATATTGTCTCTTTCAAAAATAAGGTTTCTAGCACTTGCAACTTTCTTCATGTTATCTTCAAGAACTGATGGGTGGTGTAGTTTCAGAATAACCTGTCTTGGTGGAGCTCCAGCTCCTGGTCGGGCTCTCTGAGCTCGATGTGCCCGGTCAAGTTTGGGTCTCTCAGGCAGATTAAGTACCTGTTGGAGTAAGTTGGCAGCAAAGTCCCAGGTGTCTTTTCCATCTTCTTTCCATTCCTTCACTCTAACAATCCTTAAATGTTGACATTTAGAATGACCTTTGAAATCTAGGCATTATCCGGTCATTTTGGCCAATTTTGGCCAACCACAGACATGGTTGGGTTCCTTCTTCAGTCTTTGAGTTGTCTGAGAGATATCCATGGTTGCAACTTCCAGTTCTCTGATGGCATTGTTTTGTTTTCTTGAGGAGAGAATAATGGGTTCCAGCTTGCTACTGATATCTGATTCGACAAAATTCCTCTCCTTTCAAAGAGGAATTCACCTCCTCGATTCAAACTTGTAGAGTGTCAATTTTTCCACAAATTTCTGTTTTTCCAGCATTGAGTTGATCATCAAGTTTTGTTTCTAAGTTTCCGAGCTTTTCAGCCAGCAATTCTCTAATGTCTTTTACCGTAGCCATTCTTAGAGCTTTGTCTTGTTCTTGCGCTTCCATATTAGAAATAAGTCTTTCTTCCTCAGATTCTTGAAACGTTTCTTCACCTTCCTCTTGTGGAGTTTGTCTTCGAGTTCTGTGTCTTCTCATAGGTGGAGTAGGAAGGTCACTTTTGCGAACCCGTCTTTTCATTTAAAATACCGGTATCCAGTCGGCGTCGTGTCGATTTCTGATGAACAGATCAGACAGCTGGATTCAGAAAATGCTACAGATCCTTCTATTGATAAATACAATAAGATAGCAGTATTAAAATTCAAGTCAATTCAAATTCTCTCTGCAAGAGTTATCAGGCTATTTCAAATTATTAAACAGAAAAGTGTTGAATTCATCAACAAACTGCATAAACTTCTAGCGCACCAGTTGAGAAAAATGGAAAAAGATCATACTATTCAAAAAATTAGATCAGAAAAAGGTGAGCTGTTTAATCAAAGATATTTACAATTCTATCAAAATTTATACACATCTAGAACTTCAATAGAAATGATAAAAATTAAAAACTTCATCGACAAATGCAATCTTCCGTCACTTAACACGGTGGAACGTGAAGAATTAGGAGCACAGATCACAATTAAAAAAATTGAAGAGACTATTAAATCACTGAATAACGGTAAAACGCCAGGTCCAGATGGGTTTAGTAATGAATTTTATTAAAAAAATTATGTTTTATTCTCCCCGCGTTTACAAGCCCTTTATATACACGCATTTAAAGAACAGAAACTACCACAAACTTTAGCCAAATCAACTATTACACTGATACCCAAATTGGAAAAAGATCTCGAAGAGCCAGGATCATATAGAGCAATAGCTCTGCTAAATACAGACCGGGAAATATTAGCTAAAACCCTGGCAAGAAGATTAAGCAAATACGTTAGTAAATTAATACACCTGATCAATTTAAAACACTTGATCACCTGATCAAGAGACACTCGTTCAACAAGTTGAGATGGCTGTTTAATATAATGCACTCATATTGAACAATAAAAAAAGACATCAATTATTTCATTAGACGCAGAAAAAGCATTTGACCAAGTAGAATGGAAATATCTTTTTACAGTATTGCAAACTTTTCAATTAGGAGAAAATGTTATTTCATGGATAAAGTTGTTATATAACAAGCCGATTGCCAGAATACTGACTAATCAAACACTCTCACCTAAATTTCAATTATCCAGGGGCAATAGACGAGAGTGTGCATGATCACCTCTGTTATTTGCCCTTGCGATCAAATCTTCAGCTGAAAGCATAAGAGTACATCCGAATATACATGGCTATAATACTGAATATTCTAATAATAAAATATCGTTGTATGCAGATGACGTACTACTATATATTAATTCCCAAGTTAGTATTCCAAATATACTAAATCTTATAGAGAATTTGGTTCCTTCTCAGGATATAGAATAGACTGGAACAAAAGTGAAATTATGTCAATAAAACCTCAAGATCCGACACTCCTTCTAAAATTCCATTTTAGAATTGCTGCGGAAAAATTTAAATATCTTGGTGTTTATGTAACTACAAAATACCCTTCTGTAGTTCAAGCAAATTTTCCAGCATTAATTACCAAACTAAATGCCCTTATTCAATTTTGGAAAATGCTTCCGATCTCCCTCATAAGTAGAATAAATGCCATAAAGATGATCTTCCTTCCACAAATCCTGTACCAATTTCAATAAATACCGATTTTTCTCCCTAAAAAATGTTTTAAAAAACTCGATTCTTTAAATTGAAGTTCACAAACTTTATTTGGGATTGTAAAACTCACAGAATCTATAAACGACATTTAAGTAAACCCAAAGAAATTGGCGGACTGGCTCTCCCTAATTTATTTTACTATTACTGGGCAACGAATATTAAAAATGTAATCTATTGGATGGACGATGCATGCCAACAGGTAAACTGGCTAATAATGGAGAGAGAAGATCGTTTGTCTTTAGAGGCGCAATCCTTCTCTCTCCAATAAATCTGAAGAAATCAGTATATGAGAAAAATCCGGTAATCCATAGCACCTTACGAATTTGGAAACAAGTGGTCAACCCTTAAATTGAGAAATGTATCTCATCTTTCACCAATCGCCAACAATCCCTCGTTTAAGCCGTCTACTTTAGACAAGGCGTCCATACAATGGGAAAGCTTAGGAAATAAAAAACTGGGAGATCTTTATGAGATGGGGACTCTCCTCTCATTTCAAGAATTACAGTCAAAATATCATCTGAAAGGTAACCAATCCTTTAGATATCTTCAAAGACGAGACTATCTGAAATTGCATACCTAAGACTTTCAATGTATGGTTCCAGACATACTAGACGAATACATGAATAGAAACTCGGATTCAAATAAGTTAATATCCTACCTTTATAATACCCTTTTAAATATACAAACTCATCATCGGAAATAATTAGGCGAGCTTGGGAAGACGAACTGGGCCTCACAATTTCAAAAGATAGATGGGAAAAAAGCCTTCTATATATACACAACTGGTCTCTTAACGTTAGGCACTCGTTAATACAATTAAAAATACTGCATAGACTTTATTATTCAAAGTCTAAACTGAATAAGATCTTCCCAAATGTCTCCCCTATTTGTGATAAATCTCTCCTTCAGGAAGCAACCATAACCCACTCTTTTGCCTCCTGTTAAAGTTACATAATTTCTGGAGGGGAATTTTTGAAATTTTTTCGAAAATACTTAAAATGAAATTGGACCATGACGCAGAATTGATTACTCTAGGTCAGAAGTCTGTTCTGAGCTAACATTATTTCAAAAACGTTTCCTTAAATATGGCCTGATAACAGCGAAAAAACGAATACTTACATTTTGGAAACACACTGCTTCTACTGTGAAGATGTGAATTACAAACATGTCCGAGATACTACATTTGGAAAATATTAGGCTAGGCTTGGCAGAAAAAACAGATCCATTTTTCAAGACATGGACACCCATAACCGAATTCATACAAGGATAGTATGGCGCAACACAAATTTGGATTTAAATCCGATTCAGGGTTGGGTGAGGTGTGTGTGTGTGTGTGTGGGGGGGGGGTTAAATGGTTAAAATTGAAGCTGTACAACAATTGTATAATTTTACATGCCGAATGTTTTATTCTTGTACAATTGCTTCTAATAAAAATAATTTTTAAAAGAAGAAAGGAAAGAAAGAAAAAGTTTTTCCTCATCTCAGTCCTAAATGGCCTAAGCCTTATTCTTAAACTGTGATCCTTGATTCTGGACTTCCCCAACATTGGGATTTTTTTTCCTGCATCTAGCCTGTCCAATCCCGTAAGAATTTTATATGTTTCTATAAAATTCCCTCTCATCCTTCTAAATTCCAGTAAGTATAAGCCCAGTCGATCCATTCTTTCATCATATGTCAGTCTTGCCATCCTGGGAATTCACCTGGTGAACACGCTGTATTCCCTCAATAGCAAGAATGTCCTTCCTCAAATTAGGATAACAAACCTGCACACAATACTCCAGGTGTAGTCTCACAGGGCTCCTGTACAACTGCAGTAGGATCTCCTTGTTCCTAAACTCAAATCCTCTCGCTATGAAGGCAAACATGCCATTTGCTTTCTTCACAGCCTGCTGTACCTGCATGCTTACTTCCAGTGACTGATGTACAAGGATAACCAGGTCTTGTTGCACCTCCCTTTTTCTTAATGAGACACCATTCAGATAATAATGAACAGGCTCTTCAATGCACGATGTTTTTACCAACCATGATGCCAATCCTGTTGCAATCGTTCACAACCATCTTCACTATCTGAAAAACCATTAACTTTTGTATCATCAGCAAACTTGCTAATCTTGCACTGTATGTTATCATCCAAATCATTGATGTAGATGGCAAACAGTAACGGACCCAGCACCGAGCCCTGTGGCACACCTCTAGTCACATGCCTCCATTCTGAGAAGCAGCCTTCCGCCTTCACCCTCTGCTTCTTTCCATAGCACCAATTTGCTATCCATTCAGCTATCTCTCCTTGGATCACATGAGCTCACCTTCCAGAGCAGCCTACCATACAGAACCTTGTCGAACGCGTTACTCAGGTCCATATCGTCTGGTTCTTGGTTTGCTTACCCTGAGTAAAAGATAGTGCATTCAGCTTACCTATTCCACTCATGATCTTATACCATTCTAAAGATCATCCCTCAGCCTCAGGGAATAAAGTCCTAGCCTGTCGAACTTCCCCTCTAGTTGAGGCCCTCATGTCCTGGCAATATCCTCATGAATCTTCTGTGCATTGTTTCCAGCCTAATGCCATTCTTCTATAGCAGGGTGATCAAAACTGAAAACAAAAATATGGCCTCACCAATGCCTTGTCCAAATCTGATATATCATTCTAAGTTGCATACTCAATACCCTGACTGAAGGCCAATGTACCAAAAGCTTTTTCTACCCTATCTGCCTATGATGTCACTTTAAGGGAACTACGCACTGGCACCCCAAGATCCTTCTGCTCTATAATACTCTCCAGGGCCCTATCATCCATGGTGAAGATCCTGTCCTGGTTTAGCTGCTAAGAACACAATCTCACACCCTTATTTGTACTAAACTCCATTAGCCATTCCTCAGCCTATTTTGGCAGCTGATCAAGATCATGCTGAACTTTGTGCAAGAGGCTTAGACCTGGCAGAATTTGCTAGATACATTCAAAAGGTTTCCTAAAATAGTATGTCCAACTCATGGAAGGACACTAGTATTGGGAAACAAGCCTGTCCCCGGTGCTGGTGTTTCAGTGGAAGAACGTTTGTGGTGATGATAGTGGTCACATTTCTACACGTTTTAACAAAGTTTACAAAAAACCCCACTAAGTACTGGGGTGACTCAATGGGAAAGACAGCATCTTTCGAGGACTGGTTCATAAGTTTTAAGGTGGTTTTGAACAGGGGAAAGTCTGCACCTTGGAAGGAGGTGCTAAATTGGATTAAGGTAATTAAACAGGAGGTAGGATGAGTACATTGGGAGCAGTTGTCATTGGGTATGTCCACACCTGACATGTGGGAGATGTTTAAAGGTTAAAGATGAAAGTTGATTACATTGAGGACCCGATGGGATCTATCTCAAGTTATAAAGATAGGCAAGAGAAGAAGTTGTCATGACCTTGAAAAATATCTTTGCAATTTATGTAGCCACAGGTGAGGTCTGGGAGGACTGGAGAGTAGCCAATGTTGGTCCTTTATTTAAGAAAGGGAAGAAGAGACAACCCAAGGAATTCTAGGCCAGTGAGCCTCATGTCAGTGGTCGGGATAGGATTTGCTTGCACAGGAATGCGAATAGGCTAAGTAGGGTAAGTCAGCATGACTTTCTTGGCAGCATGTCATGTCTTGATGTAGTTTTTTGTCAAAGGCAATTAATGAGGGATGGGCAGTGGATCTTGTTTACATGGAATTTGATGAGGCACATGATAAAGTTTCTCATTCATACGCTGGGGCAACACGGAGAACAGCCTGGAGACTACATCAAGCCAACGGTGCAAGAGTCACTTTGAGGTTGGTGGGTTACTGATTGGGGATGATCAGCCATGATCATATTGAATGGCAGTGCTGGCTCGAAGGGCCGAATGGCCCACTCCTGCACATATTGTCTATTGTCTATTGTCTAAAAGTCACCTGTCACAGGAGAGGTATGAGATTTGAGGATCTGATCAACGTCCATGAGACAGGGGATGAAGCAGATAGATGGTCTCCTGGACTATCCTTGCTGATTAACCCTGGGAGTGATTCAGTGGGACTGGGGGCCAAATGTAGAGGGAAAGGCTGAGATCAGGAGTGGGCATCAACCATGGGATGGGTTCCAAGACGGGGTGTAACGGGGAAAATGCTCGTGATCAGGTGGGGGAGGTGAACTAATTCATCTCCCATGGCTCGCTCCACACCTTCACCCTCATTATCTGATGCTGACTGATTTCAACACACAGATCAATGACAGTTCTCTCTCTTTGGGAGAAGGGAGATCGATTGACCGACCAATGGTGCCAGCGTAACAACCTGGCTCTCAATGTCAGTAAGATCAAAGAACTGAATGTGGACTTTGGAAGAGAAAGGATGAGGATCCACAAACTTGTCTATGTCGACGGGACGATGGTGGAGTCAAAAGCTTCAAATTCCTGTGCATGCATATTTCTGTAGATCTTTCCTGGACCCAAGATGGACACAAAAAGCTGGAGTAACTCAGCAGGGCAGGCAGCATCTCTGGAGAGAAAGAATGTGACGTTTCGGGTCGAGTCCACACAAATGTAATTATAAAGAAAACCTATCAATGCCTCTACTTCCTGAGGAGATTAGGGAGATTTGGTATGCCAGAGAGGATCCTCTTGAACTTCTACAGGTGTACAGTAGAGGGCATCATGGCCTGGTTCGGAAACTTGAATACCCAGGAACGTAGAAGACTGCAAAAAGTCGTGAACACTGCCCATTCTATCACAGGTTCTGACCACCCCAACATCAAAAAGATTTACAGGTGTCGCCAGCACCGACAGAGACCAACACCACCCTTCATTTCATCCAGGAAGAAGATAAAGGAGCTTGAAAACTGTAACGTCCATGTTCAGGAACAGTTCCATCAGGCTATTAAACAGTACAACCTCCATTAAGCTCTGAATTACATAGACTATCATTGTTAGTATTGCAATACTGTTGTTGTTTGTTTTTATGTGTATGTATGTGTGATGTGTGAGTATATATATATATATATATGTATCTGTGTGTATATGTGAATAAGTGTATATATACACACACTGAACGTCTTTCTCATTTATTATATTGCTCACAGTGTACTATGTGTACATATTCTTTGTGCTGCTGCAAGTAAAAATGTCATTGATCTATCTGGGACATAGGACAAGAAAACATTCTTGATAATCTCCTGCTCTAGACTATTGGGCAGCAGCAGAGTTTGCTCCACCCCCTCAGTTCCTTCCTGCGATTGGCAGTGACTGAGTTCAGCAGGATATAAATTGCAGCAGATTGTGCCCAGGGTATTGGACCCTCCTGAGGTGAGGCTGGCTTGTTGGAGACAGACACAGTGAGTACCAGAGGGACTGTTTGTGTGTTGCTGGCACATGGGAATAGCTACAATGGCTAGTTAGTTAGCTACTAGCTAGTTCTCAGTTTCAATGGATTGGCACCAAGTGAAATTAAATGAATTAGAGATTCTTTGTTTCAACAGATCGGAGACAGGATGAAGCCCTTCGTTACAATTGTGCTTGTGCTGTGCGTTTACCTGTCAGGATCGGACAGTACAGGTTAGTACTTGTTCTGGTGTGAGGAGTTCCTGAGGGCAAACATCAGACATGGTGCATGTTAGGACAGGTAACTGTCTTCAAAGCTTACCCTGCTCTGAAAATTGTGCCTTTAGTAAATGGAGTATGTTCTGGTGAAGGTAGTGGAGGGATAGAACATGGTATAGCACAGGAATGGGCCCTTCAACCCACTATGTCTGTGCTATGATATCGGGTCTGAACTAATCCCATCTCTCTGCACATGGTCTGCACCATTCTCTTCCTGTATGTTCATGTGTCTGTGTAAATGCCTCTTCTACACTTCCACCACCAACCTGGCAGTGTGCTTCAGGCACCTGTAAGCAAACACTTGCCTTTCACATTATCATATACGTATTAAAACTCTGATCTTGTTAGTGTGAATATGTGTGTGTATTTGTGGTTATCTTGACATCTTCCCCAAAACATTATGTGGTAATTATTACAGTTTTACATATTCCGGTTGACATTTTTCCTGTCGAGGCCGGGAGCACTTTATCTGAAAAATTCATGCTTTATTTCTCGAGTTATTTTCAACTCATTACTGATTAAATGTCTACAAATGTCAAAAGACTCTAAAATTAAAACCACCAGCTTCAAATGAGGATGTCACAATGGCTCAGCTAGCAGAAACATGCCTAACTGAAGATTTAATCGTATATTTGACATGTTATCCGCTATTAAACTTAAAAAATGCCAACTTTCACAAGATTTTTACATATTCTGATTCACATTTTCCCCTTCGAGGCAGAGATCACTTTAACTATACATTTTGTGCTTTATTTCTTGATGGATTACTTTTTAAAGTAAAAAAAAATCAAAATACCTTTAATTTCAAACCGAACAGCTTCAACTGATGACGTCACAATGGCCAGACTAGCAGGGGAAAGGCAAATTACTATTGCAACATGCAGGGCAGGTGCAATTAGAATTTTGTTGAAAAATCACTGTTGAGGAAGGCTAGGGGAGTGCTGGAATCTTATGTTAAGGAACGGTTTGAGTTGGAGGACCACGCCTCCTGTGGGGGTTACGGGTAGGGAACGGGTGCGTTAGGGGAGTCTGCAGTTGGTCTAGTCTCCTTTAAACGTTCTCCCTCCCAATTTAAAGCTGTGCCCTCTGGTACGTCATTTCCATGTAAAGACTATGTACCCTAACTATCCTCCCCATCATTTTGTGCTTCTATCAGTTTGTCACTTGACCTTCAATGCTCCAGTGAAATCAACCACAGATAGTCCAATCTCTCCTTGTACCTCAAGCACAAAATTGTGGCTAAAAGACTGAGGTTTTTACTGATCGTGCTTGAAATGTGCATTTATCTGCACTGTAGGATACTGCATGGATACTGGCCATTTAGCCCATGTTGTCCATACCTGCTCTCTCTGACCTTTCCCAGAATTTGCCCTTCATTTCCTGACCTGCTCTCCTCTGGGGGAGTAGCAACAACCTCCATTTCTATGCACAGATCTGCATCCTGTTAATCTCTGCAAATGAGTGGAATGCAGTAATCTCTGCTTCCAAGATACTCCATGTCTTACTCTACCAGTTCTGGCTAATTTACCTGAACAATTTCAGCAATGCTGTCTTCCTTGTAAACTAGAAACAGCTGAAGAGCAGGTTCTGCAGAATGCACTTCTGAAACTCCTACCCTGTCTCTCATATTTCAAGAAAAAAATCCTTTTGCAGAAATTTGCTCTCTAGTCATCCTGTGCTCCATCTCCGATGGCACAGGTACAATTTCAAACAGATTTAACATTCAAACATATTTCATTTAACATTCAATCATATTTTACAGGATTGATGAAGAAATCAGTGATATTCCCAACCAAAACAGCCACCAGCTTCGTCAAGTTGAATGCAGCTGCTTTCTCTGATTTGACTGCCTTTACTGTCTGCCTCAGAGCAGCCTCTGAAGAGAACCGTAATTATACTTTGTTCTCCTACGCAGTAAGCGGATCCTACAATGAGCTGCTGATTTGGCAAAAGACTAATGCACAACTTGACCTGTATTTAGGAAGTGTTGTAGGCAGCTTTTTCCTCCCAAAAATGGATGCCTGGTTGAGACATATCTGTGTGAGCTGGGAGTCTCAAAAAGGTGAGATAACAGCCTGGGTCAATGGGAGACGTAGTCTAAGGAAGGTTGGTGGATTGGGTAGAGTTGTGAAAAGTGGTGGCCAGTTTATTCTTGGTCAGGAGCAAGACTCAGTCGGTGGAACTTTTGACATTAAACAATCCTTTGTCGGAGAGGTAACTGATGTTAATATGTGGGATCGTGTTCTAAAACCCAATGAGATTGGGTTGATCAGTCAGGGATGTTACAATTTTGGGGGGAACATCATTGACTGGGGATCAACAACATTTACAACAGGAGGGGACGCCAAAATTGAAGACAATAATGATTGTACATTTTAAATGTTTTGGCTCCAAATAGCATTTAAATGTGCAGAGGGGAACACAATCTCCTCAAACTGCTCTTGCTGAATATGATCTTGCTTTGCGATCTTTCCTCTCTAAACCAGATCAGTAGTAGAAGTAGTGGTGTTGATTCCGGAATAAAGGGCTGTTTACGTCGGGGTAAGAGACAACTCACTGAGTCCTTCCCATTTCTCATCACCCTCACTGACCGGGTAATGGCTTCAAACTCAATGCACCAGGGTCTCGGCCATTCTCCGTCACACATTGTGAGAGGGATGGGGAGCGGGGAGCCATGGTGGATGTCTACAGGGATCAGCAGGGTGTGAACCCCAGGGCACTGCCCCACACACTGACCCTTGACTGAAGCCCAGGGACTGCCCAGAGCTGACAAGTCCACCCTCTTTAACCAGACTCCCCTCCTCGTCCATTCTGCTGGAGCCCTTCCTCAAATCTCACTGGGAACAGTTGGGCATCCCAGTTAAAAGGTGCAGCAGTACAGAGCAGAGTCCAGGGCATTTGGTGCCATCTCTCTGACACACATGTAGACAAGAAAGTAACAGGGGCACGGGGGTGGTGGTGATGGGCAGACACGGACTGTGGGAAAGTCCCTGTGTGGAGGCTGATCCTGCTCTTGATTTAGATTGCGCTGATTGGAATTATTACTGTTTCTCTCTGTATTTAACCTCTTGATTTCACATTGTTTGTTACACCAAGGTTTGGAAAGCTCACAATGTGTTTTGTGCTTCCAGTGATTGTGATTGAACTGTAACATTGCTGTTTCATCAGATTAATAAACAAGCATTTAAAAAAAAGGATCTTGTGTATGAATGACTGTGTTTGTGTATCCAAGTTCCATGTGATGTTCACTGCACAGTGATCCATTACTTTTTTAATATTTTTTTATTAGAAATAATATACAATTGTATAAATCCAAAATAACATACATTTCATGTACCACTTCTTGTTTTAAACTTTAATAATAGAAAAGTAACTGAAGGAAAAACAAGAGAAATAGAGAAAGTTAGTTAAGATAGTGATATTAATGGTACGTGGAAAGAGAGAACCGATGAAGGCTTATTAAGTCAATAAATGGAGACCAAGTCTTTAAGAATTGGTCTGATTTGCCTGCTAGGACGAATCTCATGTGTTCGAGGTGTAATATTTCAGACATATTTGAAATCCCCATTTTTACCGTTGGTGTGGGTGCATTTTTCCAAAATTTAAGTATACGTTTTTTTGCCGTTATTAAGCCATAAGTAAGGAAACACTTTTGGAACGAAGTCAGCTCAAAGCCGACTTCCATTATTACAAAAGTCAATTCTGCGTTGGGTTTCAATTTTATTTTAAATAATTTCGTAAAAATTTCAAAAATTTAATTCCAAAATGTTTGGTTTTTATGCAAAAAACAACGAAATGTGCTATAGTTGCATCTTGAGAAACATTTATCACAAATGGGGGAAACATTTGGAAAGATTTTGTTTAGTTTTCAAATAATATAATCTATGTAGGATTTTGAATTGGATTAAAATATGTCTTGCATTGATCGAGCATTTATGCACATATAGCAAGGATTTATCCCAACTCTCTTTCAAGATTTTTATAGGTAGTTCTTGTAGTGTCCATTTCTAAGTCTTAAAAGCATCTCTAAATGCACCTATCAAATTCTGCACCGTCTAAGCCTTTTGCACAAAGTTCAGTAGAATCTTGATCAGCAAGGCAAGTAGGCAATGGAATGGTTAATGGAGTTGAATGCGGATAAGTGTGAGGTGCTGCATTTTTAGAAGTTGAACCTGGACAGGATCTTCACCATAAATGGAAGAGCCTTTGAGAGTGTTGCAGAGCAGAGAAATCGAGGAGTGCATGTACATGGTTCCCCTAAAGAGACATGGTGTAACAGGTAGATGAGGTACAAAATAAGTCTTTTGGGACATTGGCCTTCATCAGTCTGGGTATCGAGTGTACGAGTTACAATGTTGTGGCAGGGTGGGACAAGGCATTAGTGAGGCCACATTTGGAGTTTTGTGTTCTGTTTTAGTCACCCTGCTACAGAAGAATGTCATTAAGCTGGAAACTGTGCAGAGAAGATTTACGAGGATGTTTCCGGGACATGTTTAATTTATTGTCACATGTATCAAGGTACAATGGTGCTATCCAGTCAGTGAAAAGACTATACATGTCCACAATCAAGCTGCCCACACTGTACAGAATTATGTTCTGCGCAAGATGGAGACCAGAAAAGTCAGATTTAAGATAGTCTCTGCGATGAAGTAGATGGTAACTCAGGACCATTAGAGGATGGTTCAGTTGCCTGAAAGCAGCTGGGTAGAAAATATCCCTGAATCTGCTTCAGGGATATTTCAGGGAAATGGCCTCAGCTATAGGGAAAGGTTGCACAGGCTCGGACCTTATTTCCCACTCAGAAGACAGAGGGGTGATTGTATAGGGGTTTATAAAATCACGAGGGGAATAGATAGGGTGAATGCACACAGTCTTTACCCAGAATAAGGTTATCAAGAACCATTGGACATGGGTCAAATGTGAGAGAGGAAATATCTAATAGGAACCAGAGGAGCAAACTTTTCACTCAGAGTGTTGGATGCACAGAACCAGCTGCCAGAGGAAGTGCAGGAAGAGGAAGTGTCTCTATCATGCTGAGGACAGGCACCAGCTCTCGGCCACCTCCTCATACCTACCCTTTGACCAGGACCCCACAGTTGAAGACTGGGCCATCATCTTCTTGACTGTTTCTGATTGCATCACCCTGGTAATCTCCCTTGCACAGCCTCCAATCTTATTGATCCCCAGCCCTGCATTTCAATCTCCATCACAATGTCCATAAACAGGAGTGCTCTAGCAGAGTAGTCTCTGGCTACTCCTACCCCACAGAACTTTCTCCCAAATACCTTGATTCCATCCTATTCCCCCTTGTCCAGGGCCTCTGCCTTGCATCTGAGACAGCCCACACGCCTTTTAACTCATGACAAACTTTCAATTTCCAAGCCCCCTCTGCCTCATCTCGATCACAGACGCACAGTCCCTTTACATCTCCATCCCTCACGAGGGAGGTGTCAAGGCCCTCCGGTGCTTCCTTGAACAGAGGCACAATGAATTTTCATCAACAAACACTCTTCTCCACCTGACGGAATTTGTTCTCACCCTCAATTTCCCACCGCAGCCTGTGTCTAAGTGCTTGATCATGTGTGTGGGAATAGAGAAAGAGGATTGGGGGTGATAGGGAGTTGGGAATAGATGGACTGCCCCTCCCCCTCCCTCTCTACCTCCCCTCTCTCCCCCCACCCTTCTCCCCCTCCCTCCACACCCTTCCCCCTCCCTCCCCTACCCCATCTCCCTCCCTCCCCCACACCTCTCTCCTCCCCCTCTCCATTTCCCTCTTCACACCCCTCTCCCTCTCCCCCTCCACCTCCCACCCCCATCCCTCTCTCCCACGCCCTCTTCCCTCTCCCCACCCCCATTCCCTCTCTCCCCCCACCCACTCTTCCCCCTCCCTCCACACTCTTCCCCTCCCCTCCCTGCCTCCTCTCCCACACCTCTCTCTCCCTCCCCTCTCTCACACCTCTCTCCTTCCCCTCTCCCTCTCCCCCTCCTCCTCCCACCCCATCCCTCTCTCCCACACCCCCCTTCCCTCTACCCACCCCGTTTTCCCTACCCCCCTCTCTCCCCCTTCCCTCTCTCCTCACCCCTCCTGCCCTCCTACCCCCTCTCTCCTCCCTCCCCCCACCCCACTCTCTCTTGCACCATTCCCTGCTACCCCACTCCCGCTCACTCCCCACTCTTCCCCTCTCCCTCCCACTCCCCAACTCTCTCCCTCCCCTTTCTCTCTCTCCCCTTCCACTCTCTCCCTCTCCTCTCTCTCCCCCTCCACTTTCACTCCATCTCCCCTCTCCTCTCCCCATCACTTCTCCCTGTCCTCCCCTCTTCTCCACCACCCCTCTGCTCTCGCCTACCCCTCTTCACCCTCTTCTCTCCTCTTCCCTGCACTCTCTACCCCCCTCAACCCCCTCCTCCCCTCCCTACCCTCCCTCCCCCCGCCCCTTCCTCCTACCCCTGTCCCTCTAACACCAGTCCTTCCCATCCCCTTCCCCCTACCCCTCTGTCCCTCTTCAACCACTCCCCATACCCCTCTCCCCCCCAGTTTTCCACTTCTCTCCCCCTCCCTACCCCCTCCCTCCCCTCTCTCCCGTGCACCCCTTTTTCCCTACCCCTCTCTCCCTCTTCCACCACTCCTCTACCCCCTCCCCTTCCTCTCTCCCACTTCCACCACTCCCCCCTACCCCCTCCCCACTCTTCCACTTCTCTCTCCCTCTCCCCACCCCTCTCTCAACCCCTCCCTGAACCTTCTCACTCCCTCCCCCACTCCTCCTTCCTCCCCTCCATCTCCCTCTCACCTCACCGCTCCCACTCCCTCTCTCCCCCACCCCTCTTCATCCCCATCTCCCCCCACACCCCCTTCCCCTTGGTCTTGCACCACTCCCTTCTTCCCCTCACTCCCCACTCTTCCCCTCTCCCTCCCCACCTCTCGCCCTTTCCTTTCTCTCTCTCTCCCCCTCCTCTCTCACCCCCTCTCTCTCCCCACCTCTTTCCCTCTCCTTTCTCTCTCTCTCCCTCCTCCTCCACTCTCTCTCCACCTCTCCCCTCCACCTCCATTTCCTCCCGTCTTCTCCATAAGCCCTCTCGTCTCACCTTCCCCTCCCCTTCCCCTTTCCCCACCCCTCTCTACCCCCCTCACCCAGACTCAGGGACATGCTGCCCCGCCACCCCCCCCCCCCCCCCCCCCCACCCTGCACGTTGGGGGAACTGACGAACGGGTCAGCACTTGGTCCAGTATATATTAAGACTCTGTGTGTGTCTGCCGACCGCCGTCCAGCTGCCGCATTTTCGCCCTTTGATTCACTGCTCCACCAAAACCGGACCCTCAGACGCCGCTGTTTTTTCCATTTCACCAGACGTTACGCTTGTACATTCACAAAGGCGCTCCTCATTACGTTTAGAAGTTTTTACGTACACAATTTTTAATAAAATCCTTCCCTCCCCCAATTTTTCAAAATCTAAAAACAATCAAACTGCTCTCACCCACAGAATGTTGGTAAACGTTCCATTGTGTGATGTCACAATGCCCAATGCTCACAAATGACCAATAGGAACGGATCTCATTTACATCTTCCTTTGCCCCCCCTCCCCCCAGCAGCTTGTGTGAAGTTTGTGATCATGTGTGTGGGAATAGAGAAAAAGGATTGCGGGTGACAGGGAGTGGGGAATAGATGGACTGCCCCTACCCCTCCCCCTCCCTCACTACCACCCCACTCTTTTCCATCTCTCCCCCCAACCCTCCCCCCTCCCTCCACACTTTCTCTCTCCCACTCTCTCCTCCTCTCTCTCCCTCTCCACTTTCTCTTCATCTTCCCTCCCCCTCTTTCTCCCCAACTCCTCTCCCTGCCACCTACCCCCCTCACCCCCCTCCTCCTCCCCCTCCCTCTCCTCTCTCCCATGCACCCCTTTATCCCTACCCCTCTCACACCACTCCCCCACCCCCTCCCCTCCCTCTCACCCACTTCCACCACTCCCCCTACCCCTCGCCCCCTCCATCCCCACTCTTTCACTTCTCTCTCTCTTCCCCCACCCCTCTCCCACCCTCACTCTCCACTCCCTCCCTATTTCCCCCACCCCTTTCCCCTCTCTCTCTCCCACTTCCACCACTCTCCCCTACCATTCTCCCCCTCCCTCCACACTCTTCCCTCTCTCCCCTTCCCCTCCTGCCTCTCTCCTCCTCTCCCTCACCCCTCCACCACCCCTCTCTCAACCTCTTCCTGAACCCTCACACCCTCCCCACCCCCTCTCCTCCTCCCTCTCCCCCTCTCCATCTCCCTCTCTCCTCACCGCTCCCACCTCCTCTCCCCCACCCCTCTCCATCCCCATCTCCCCCCCACCCACTTCCACTCGCTCTTGCACCACTCCCTGCTACCCCTCTTCCCCTCACTCCCCACTCTTCCCCTCATTTCCCTCCCCACCTCTCGCCCTCTCCTTTCTTGCCCACCCCTCTCCTCTCACCTCCCCCTCTCCCCTCCCCTTCCCCCACCCCCTCTATTTCCTCATCCCCCTCCTCCTCCCACACCCTTCCCTCTCTCCCCCACCCCCCTTCCTTCTCTCCCCCTGCCACTATCTCTCTCCCACTGCTCCCTTCCCCCTACCCCTGTCCCTCTTCCACCACTCCCTCCCACCCCCTTCCCCCTGTGAGGGATAAGATGATTAAACCACCATCATTGTGAGGGGCCAAGTGGTTGATACCACTGACCTTGTGATGGGCCGAATAGTTGGAATCACCAACCTTGTGATTCGAACAAACTGTTACTGTCCTTGTGTTGATAACATTGTAGAATAACAAGATGAGGTAAGGAATGTAGCTGACAACACAGAAGCTGGTCTTTAGGTCAAAGGCAATTAAGTAGGTTAGGGCAAAAGTGACTGAGCATGCTTAATGAAATAAATGAATATTAACTTTACGCCCCTCATGACAAAGAACATAATTTAAATGTACATGCGATATATGATGTGGGAGAAGAGGGAATGATTGATGACGCACGGAGGGGAGGGTTGGAAGATTGAGAAACTCGGTACCCTGATTGGAAGGGGTCAGAAGGGGAGGCGTCTGATCAATAAAGACTTTATAATGAATTGTATAAAAATAGACATTTTTCCTTTGCTCGGGGTGTCTCAACTTGGAGAGGCACCCGATTCTGCAGACTCGCAAATAAAGCATTTCTTGTTTCCACAATTTAGTCTCTGAGTAGTGATTGTGAGCACAAACTATATCTCACACCCCTACCCCTCTGTCCCTCTTCCACCACTCCCCCAACCCCTCTCCCCCCACTCTTCCACTTCCACCACTCTCCCCTACCCCTTTCCCCCTCCCTCCCTCCCCACTTCCACTTCTCTCTCACCCATCCCCCACCTACCCATCTCCCTCCCCCACCCATCTCTCCCCCTCCCTTCCCTCTCCCTCCCCACTCTTCCCCCTCTCTCTGCTCTCCCCCTCCCTCCGCACTCTTCCCCCTCCCCCTAACACTCTCCCGTTCCTTCCACACTCTTCCCTCTCTCTCCCCTACCCCTCTCCCTACACCTCTCCCCCTCCCTCCACACTCTTCCCCCTCTCTCCCCTTCCCCTCCTCCCTCTCTCCTCCCCTCCCCCACTCCTCTCACCCCTCCCTGAACCCTCTCACACCTGTCCCTACCCCCCTCTACACCTCCCTCTCCATCTCCCTCTCTCCTCACCCCTCCCACCCCCTCTCTCCCAACCCCTCTTCACCACCATCTCCCCATCCCCTTCCCTTCGCTCTTGCACCACTCCCTGCTACCCCTCTCCCCCACTCTTCCCCTCCCCCTCCCCTCGCCTTCACCTTTCTCTCTCTCTGCCCCTCCTCTCTCACCCCCTCTCTCTCCCCCTCTCATCCTCCTCTCTCTCCTCCTCCGCTCTCTCTCCACCTCTCCCCTCCCCTTCTCCCTCCCCCTCTCCTCTCACCTTCCCCTCTTCCACCCTCAGGGACACGCCCATCTCTCCCCACCCCTTTCCCTCTCTCTTGCACCACTCCCTGCTACCCCACTCCTGCTCACTCCCCACTCTTCCCCTCTCCCTCCCCACCTCTCTTCCTCCCCTCTTCTCCACCACCCCTCTCCTCCCCCTCCCCTTCCCCACCCCTCTCTACCCCTCTCACCCCCATCCTCCTCCCACACCCTTCCATCTCTCCCCACCCCTCTTCCCTCTCTCCCCCGCCACTTCCCCTACCCCTCTCCTCCTCCCACTTTTCCACTTCTCTCCCCCTTCCTTCCCTCCCCTCTCTCCCGCGCACTTTTTTCCCCACCCCATCCTCTCTCTCCCTCCCCATCCTCTCTCTCCCTTCCCTACCTATCTCCCCCACCCCTTTCCTCTACTCCTCTCTCCCTCTTCCACCACTCCTCCTTCCCCCTCTCTCTCCCACTTCCACCACTCTCCCCTGCACCTCTCACCCTCCCTCCCCACTTCCACTTCTATCTCCCCCATCCCCCATCCCCACCTCTCCCCATCTCCCTCCCCCACTCCTCTCTCCCCCCTCCCTTCCCTCTCCCTCCCCACTCTCTCCGCTTTCCCCCTCCCTCCTCACTCTTCCACCTTCCCTACCACTCTCCTCCTCCCTCCACACTCTGCACTCTCTCTTCCCTACCCCTCTCCCCCTCCCTCCACACTCTTCCCTCCTCTCACCCCCTTCCCCTCCTCTCTCTCTCCTCTCTTGCCCTCTCCTTTCTCTCTCTCCTCCTCCTCTCTCCCCCTCTCTCCCCCCACCTTTCTCCCTCTCCTTTCTCTCTCTCTCTCCCTCCCCCTCCACTCTCTCTCCACCTCTCCCCTACCCCTCTTTCTCCCCCTCTCCTTGCCCCTCCACCTCCCTTTCCTCCCCTCTTCTGCATAAGCCCTTCCCCCTCCCCTTCCCCCTCCCCTTCCCCCTCCCCCTCCCCCTCCCCCTCCCCCTCCCCCTCCCCCTCCCCCTCCCCTTCCCCCTCCCCTTCCCCCTCCCCTTCCCCCTCCCCTTCCCCCTCCCCTTCCCCCTCCCCTTCCCCCTCCCCTTCCCCCTCCCCTTCCCCCTCCCCCCTCCCCTCCCCCCTCCCCTCCCCCCTCCCCTCCCCCCTCCCCTCCCCCCTCCCCTCCCCCCTCCCCTCCCCCCTCCCCTCCCCCCTCCCCTCCCCCCTCCCCTCCCCCCTCCCCTCCCCCCTCCCCTCCCCCCTCCCCTCCCCCCTCCCCTCCCCCCTCCCTCCCCCCTCCCCTTCCCCCTCCCCTTCCCCCTCCCCTTCCCCCTCCCCTTCCCCCTCCCCTTCCCCCTCCCCTTCCCCCTCCCCTTCCCCCTCCCCTTCCCCCTCCCCTTCCCCTCCCCTTCCCCCTCCCCTTCCCCCTCCCCTTCCCCCTCCCCTTCCCCCTCCCCTTCCCCCTCCCCTTCCCCCTTCCCCCTCCCCCTCCCCCTCCCCCTTCCCCCTCCCCTTCCCCCTCCCCTCTCACCCACCCTCAGGGACATGCTCCCCCCCCCCCCCCCCCCGAGCAACCGCACAATGGCGGAACAGACCCAACGGGTCTGCACGTGGTCTGGTATATACCATTAAAACTCTGTGTGTGTCTGCCGACTGCCGGCAGACCGGCTGCCTGTCACATCTTCGCCATTTGATTACTTGCTCTGCCAAAACCAGACCCTCTAATGCTGCCATTTTTTCCATTATGCCAGACATTACGCTTGTCCATTCACAAACACACTCCACAATACTTTGTGATATCTGAGTCCAGTTTTTTTAAAAAACTGTTTGGGTGAATATATTGGAATGGAATATTTTTGTGGTAGAAAAATCAATTTTATGGCATTTATTCGGCCCATTAAGGACATCGGAAGAGTTTTCCAAAATTTAATCAAGTTATATAGTTTCTTAAGTAGAGGGTTATAATTTTTGACAAACATATCTTGATATCTTCTAGTAATTTCGATGTCCAAGTATTTAATTTTTTCCATTGCTATTTTGAAAGGAAACTGTAAAAGATGCATAGAGTCTTTCGGTATTATTGACATGATTTCACTTTTATTCCAATTTATTCTATATCCTGAGAATGATCCGAAGTCCTCTATAAATTTTAAAATATTTGGTATTGTAATATGAGGTTTTGTGATGTACAATAGTACATCGTCTGCGTATAGTGATATTTTATTGTTGGAATATTTTGTTTTATATCCATGGATATTCGGATGAGTTCTAATTATTTCCGCTAGGGGTTCAATTATGAGAGCAAATAACAACGGTGATAATGAACATCCTTGTCTATTACCTCTTGACAAACTAAATTTAGCAGATAAATTATTGTTAATATTCTGCCCATTGGCTTATTATATAGTAATTTAATCCATAGAATAAAATTCTCTCCCAGTTGAAATTCTTGCAATTGACCAATCCCTGACCATATATTCCCATTCAGCCTGATCTAATGCTTTCTCTGCATCCAACGATATGATTGATAGTTTTTGATCTTCTGTTTGGTGTGAATGCATTATATTAAGCAGACGTCTCAAATTATTAAATGATTGTCTCTTAGGGATAAACCCCGTTTGATCCGGATGTATTAATTTACTAGCATATTTACTTAGTCTTCTAGCTAGTATTTTCGCTAATATTTTTTGATCTGTGTTTAACAACACAATAGCTCTGTATGATCCAGGTTCTTCCATATATTTATCTTTCTTAAGTATTAGTGTGATCACAGATTCTGCTAGTGTTTCAGGTAGTATTTGTTCTTTGAAGACATAAGTATACATTTTCTGTGGGTTAGGAGTAAATATGTCATAAAATCTTTTATAGAATTAATTACTAAATCCATCGGGACCTGGTGTTTTTTCATTTTTTAATGAGATTATTGTTTCTTCTATTTCCTTATTTGAGATTTGTACTCCCAATTGCTCTTGTTCCTGCAACCCTAATTTAGGAAGGTTACAATTATCCAAGAACTCTGTAACTTTGCTGGTGGCCATTATCGATTTAGATGTATACAGATTATCGTAAAATTGTGTAAATCTTTTATTAATATCAAATGGCAAGGTCAATGTTTCCCCTTTGTCTGATTTAATCTTTAAAATTGTGTGATATTTTTCTCGTTTTTTTTAAACTGACGTGCCAGAAGTTTGTGGGGCTTATCCCCAAATTCAAAATGTTCCTGTCTTGTAATTTGTAATAATCTTATGACTTTCTCTGATAATAATTTATTTAATTTGAATTTCAGTATTATCATTCTATTATGTTTATCCGTAGTGGGGTCTTTAGCATTTTCTATGTCCAGTTGTCTAATTTGTTCTTCTAACTGTCTTTGTTCGTTCTTATTTCCCTTATTTTTAAAAGCTTGATATGAAATTATCGCGCCTCGAATAAATGCTTTAAAAGATTCACACAATAGTGTAGGTGCTATGTCTGGTGTGTCATTTATTTCGAAACAAAATTCCATTTGCTCTTTTAAATATATACTCCCTTGCGTGTCTTTTGAAATTTGAGGGTTGTACCTCCAAAACGGCTTGTTCTTAGTCATTCCTTCCATTTTTCGAAAAAAAGTTATTGGGGAGTGATCTGAGAACATATGTGTGTTACATTGGTTTAGAAGTGTGGGGTATTAGCTTTTTATCCTACAGGAAATAATCTATTCATGAATATGTCTTGTGTACCATAGAATAGAACGAGTAATCCCTGCCGGTCGGATTTGCAATCCTCCAGACATCTGTTATGTTTGTGTTTTTTTATATATGTGTTTAGAAGTTTGCTAGTTTTGGATTTCGTAATACCTCTTTGTTTTTGATTGAATTTATCTAAGTAAGTGTCTAAGACACAGTTAAAGTCTCCGCCGATTATGACATTTTGGTAGTTATATTCAGCAATTATATTCAAGATTTTATTGAAAAAGTGCAGGTTGTCAAAGTTGAGCGCATATATGTTTACCAAGGTAATTGGGGCAGCACGGATCTCCCCGGTAACTATCAAATATCTCCCGTCCTTACCTGTTAAGGTAGTTTTGGGTTTAAATGGAATACCTTTGCTAATAATAATAGATGTTCCTCTAGATTTCGACGAGTATGGCAAGTGAAAAGTTTGTCCTATCCAGTTTGCCGTCAATCTAGCTTGGTCTTGAAGTTTAAGATGGGTCTCTTGTAAGAAAGCAATATCTGTGTTGTATGCTTTTAGCTGAGCTAGAATCTTACCCCTTTTAATGTGTTCGTTAACACCCCTAACGTTCCAACTACAAAATGAGATTCCTCCCAGTTTATTTTGCTTATCGTCTTGCATTTTGAATAGATTTAATACCTGTGTGTCTTGCGGTGCATTTGTACCTCAGGTCTTTAGATATAGGGGGATCATTTACCCTACAAAGTTCAGTTAGTAGATTCTCTTTGCGATAGTTGAATTAAAAAAACACACATATGATTAAATGCGAAAATTATTAACTGTTGTTTGAAGGGGTTAACCCATTTCTGGCTCCTGGAACTGAGCCAGGTGCCCACCTCTGCCCCTCACGCCCTCGGATATAAATCTACTTTGAGAATTATTAGATTAAATTAAAATGTTAATTTGAAAATCAAGCTGTAACCTGTGCAGAGAAGATTTCAGGAACATGAGTATAATTTAGTTTATTGTCACATGTATCAAGGTACTATGGTGCTATCCAGTCAGTGAAAAGACTGTACATGTTTATACATGTTCACAATCAAACTGCCCACACCGTACAGAATAATGTTCAGTGCAAGGTGGACACCAGAAAAGTATGATATAAGATGGTCTCTACAATGAAGTAGATGGTAGCTCAGGATCATTATAGGATGGTTCAGTTGCCTGACAGCAGCTGGGTAGAAAATATCTCTGAATCTGAAGACGGCCTCAGCTATAGAGAAAGGTTGCACGGGCTCGGACCTTATTTCCTGCTCAGAAGACTGAGGGGTGATTGTATACGGGTTTATAAAATCATGAGGGGAATAGATAGGGTGAATGCGCACAGTCTTTTACCCAGAGTAAGGGTATCAAGACCCATTGGACATAGGTCAAATGTGAGGGAGGGAATATCTAATAGGAACCAGAGGAGCAACTTTTTCACTCGGACGGTGTTGGATGCACAGATCAAGCTGCCAGAGGAAGTGCAGGAAGAGGAAGTGTCTCTATCATGCTGAGGACAGGCACCAGCTCTCGGACACCTCCTCATACCTACCCTTTGACCAGGACCCCACAGTTGAAGACTAGGCCATCACCTTTGAGACTGTTTCTGATCTCATCCATGTAGCCATCTCCCTTGCACAGCCTCCAATCTTATTGATCCCCAGCCCTGCATTTCTATCTCGATTCCCATGACAATAAACAGGACTGCCCTAGCAGACCCATTGTCTCTGCCTACTCCTACCCCACAGAACTTTCTCCCAAATAACTTGATTCCAATCTATTCCCACTTGTCCAGGCCCTCTGACCTACATCTGAGACAGCCCACACGCCTTTTAACTCTTGACAAACTTTCAATTTCCAAGCCCCCTTTGCCTCATCTCTATCACAAAAGCCCAGTCCCTTTACACCTCCATCCCTCACCAGGAAGGTGTCAAGGCCCTCCGGTGCTTCCTTGAACAGAGGCACAATCAATTTTCATCTACAAACACTCTTCTCCACCTGACAGAATTTGTTCTCGCCCTCAATATCTTGTTCAACTCCTTTCACTGTCTACATGTTAAAGGAGTAGCCGTGGGCACTGGCATCGGCCCCAGTTATGCCTGCCTTTTTGTGGGTTACATTGAATAGTCTTTGTTCAAACATGCCCTGGCACCTTTCCCCAACACTTTCTCCAATACATCAGGATTACGTCTTGCACCCATGTGGAACTTGTTGATTTCATTAAGTCACATCTCTATACTTTTTAACAAAAGTATACAAAATTAATCCACACGAAGTACTAGGGTGACGCAATGGAAAAGTCAGCATCTTTGGAGGACTGGTTCATAAGTTTTAAGATGTTTTTGAACAGGGGTAAGTCTGCACCTTGGAAGGAGGCACTAAATTGGATTAAGGTCAATGAATAAACAGGAGGTAGAATGAGTACATTGGGAGCAGTTGTCACTGGGTAAGTCCATATATGACATGTGGGAGATGTTTAAATGTTAAAGATGAAAGTCGATAGTAAGATTAAATGAGAACTTACCAGTTTGAAGTTTGATATTGATTTATGAGGATTTACAATGAGCGATTACGTGAAGAAGGCCATCAGTCATCATGCGCATCAATCTTCAAAGCAGCATGTGGAATCAAAGATAAAAAGAAGTTTACCTAAAGATAGTAAGATTAGAAGAACTAAAACTACCAGATGACCTGATAATATGAGGGTTGGGAGCGGTGGGCACGTAATCGCTCATCGTAATTCCTCATAAAATCAAGATCAAACTTAAAACTGGTAAGTTCTCATTTAATCTTAATATTTTACTTCGGAGTCACGTGAGTGACTACGTGAAGATTTCAAAGTTCTGTGATTTTATGCTGGTTCGAATCCAGACGTCACACACTGAATGGATTGACCATGGATGAGTGAGAAAAATGTTATAGCATTCAGACATAACATGGTTAAGTAACAAAACTGATGCTTTGATGAAAAATGAAAAACAATAATGACCTCGCTCAACCTGGGGGGAATCTATAAACAGAATTCAAAACACCCCCGGTCCGGCAATGGGTTTGTTATAAAACCAGCGAACATCCTCTCATTGGCCCATCCTGCTGCCGCTAGGATGTTGTCGAGGGGCACGTCCATAGCCTTTGCTGCCGACATTGATGCTGCCCTGGTGGAGTGAGATTTGTAAACATCAGTATCTACTCCTACAAGTGCCAGTACCTCTTATAGCCATCTGGAGATGGTTTGTGTGGACACCCTATGGTGTGTTTTTTTGTGGCTGATTAGGACAGCTAACTCTGTGCCTCTAAGGCTGTTGGTGACTGTAATATAGTGGTGTAAGTGATCTACCACACACAGTCGTGGATCTTTGGGGTATGCCAAGAACTCAAGCCTGGGTCCTGCACCCCGGCCCTGTTCTGTTTTACTAATTCATTAGTGATAAAGTTATGGTGTTGGCAGTGTTGTGCATGTTGTCGAGTCGCAGTTTGTGTAGGGTCTGGACTCATTGCGCCGTAACGAGCGCCATTAACGTGATCACCTTGAGGGTGAGCTTTTGTAAGGGTAATGTGGTGGCTGGCCGCCACTGTGGGAGTAGCGTCAGCACCACACTTGCATCCTATGTGTTGGTGTATCGAGGCCTGGGGGCTGTAGTGTTATATATGCCTTACATGAATCTGGTGATAAGGGGATGCTTCCCCACTGGTAAGGCCCCTGTTCCCAGTACTATATATGAGGACAATGCACTCCTGGCACCGTTGATGGCATTGTAGCCTAATTTTTGGTCATGATATAGAGTTGATAGGAATTCTAAAATGTCCGTGATGCCCACTGTGTCATATGTGATGTTAGATGCCCTGCAATATGTCTCCCACTTTTTGATGCGGGAGACATACTGCTTTTGTGTGCTGTCCCTCCAGGCCGCTGTAATAACATCCACCATTCGATCAGCCAGTCCGAGTCCCAGGAAAGGTGTCCTCAGAACCTGCAAACCAACAAATTGATTCGGTCATGTAGCGGATGATGGTCCCCCGTTACCGGATGTACAAGCAGCTCCCTGCTGTTGGGGACAGCCATCATGGGCTGTGTCATGATTCTCAGGACAAGTGGGAACCAAGATTGTGTAGGCCAATCTAGCACTACCAAAATGCCGTTGGCATTGTCCTGTTTTATTTTGACCAAACATCGGCTGATGAGGGAAAACTGAGGGAAAACATACAAGAACATTCCTCCACAATGCAGTGTGAAAGAATCCACTGCTACTGCCCCTGGATCGGGCTCCCATGAGACATATTTGGGTAACTGGTGATTTAACCTGGAGGCAAACAAGTCATTGTCCGGCGTGCCATATATGCCAACAATGTCTGTAAACACTTCATGGTTCAACATCCATTCTGTGTTATCATTAAACTTTCGTGACCTAGTGTCCGCCACCATATTATATGTACCTGGCAGGTAGATAGCCGAGACCCAAATGTTCCTTGCAATACACCAATGCCAAACGAGGTTTGCCAATTTATCACGACTCAGATTTTATTCCACCCATGTGATTGACATATGCCACTGCCGGGGTGTTGTCAATCTGTAGTTGTACATGCACATGATGCATGTTGCTGCAATAAGCCTTTAAGCCAAACAGCGCTCCCAACAATTCTAAGTAGCTAATGCCATATTGTTGCAGTATTGATGATTCCTGCACATTTCTTATAGAAACTTGCAAAATTCTTAAGGGGTTGGATAGGCTAGATGCAGGGAGATTGTTCCCGATGTTGGGGAGGTCCAGAACAAGGGGTCACAGTCTAAGGATAAGGGGGAGTTCCTTTAGGGCCGAGATGTGGATAACATTTTTCACACAGAGAGTGGTGAATCTGGAATTCTCTGCCACAGAAGGTAGTTGAGGCCAGTTCATTGGCTATATTTAAGAGGGAGTTAGATGTGGCCCTTGTGGCTAAAGGGATCAGGGGGTATGGAGAGAAGGCAGGTACAGGATACGGAGTTGGATGATCAGCCATGATCATATTGAATGGTGGTGCAGGCTCGAAGGGCCGAATGGCCTACTCCTGCACCTATTTTCTATGTTTCTATGTTTCCATCTCCCCCCGCAGCTGGTGCTGGTCCCCCAGCCCAGTCCACTTGCATCGGTTTGTATTATGACCGATGGTGTGTCTATTTGAATTTCCTTAGAACAATGATGTACATTGGTAGCCCACCAGTGTAACTCCACAATAGCATCTGGTGGGCTACCAACGTACATTGTTTTAATCTTCCCCCAACTTGTAGATTAGAGGTGTGTGATTTGTCCCACAAGGGACTAGAGAGTCCTACCTTTGGCGATACCGCCTGTGTGGTCCTGGCCTCCTGCCTTCCCCCCTGGGACTGGTGGGCTCTGCCTCCTGTCCATGGGCCCCTAGGCTGGTAGCGCCCGTTGTGGAAGGTGGCATAAGGATCTCCTCGTAGTGATGAGCCCCTGGGTGGAGTTGGTTCAGCTCATGAGGCAGAGAGTCTTGGCCTCATCATCCAGCTCTCTTACCTGCTTCGGCCGGTCTGCCCCAAACAAATAGTTTGCCGGTTGTACATTGGTGGCTTGACACAGCACAGCAAACGTCGGGTTCAGTGCCGATCATATGGCACTCTTCCGCAGGCAGTTAATTTCAAACAAGGCATTGCAGAGGAGTCCCACTGCATCCTGTTGTGTCTCTGTTAGTGGCCCGCCATCAATAGGCCATTATCCCTGAGGCCAGTATTTTCTGAAGCTCTACTTCCTGGGCTCTTACCCCTGGCCCAAGATGGCCCAGATGCCATAGTTAACAGCAGGCACACTGAGGGAGGCACAGTTGACAGGGGTGCTATATCGGCCCATAGTCTCCTCCATTACCTGGTCCTTTAGCTGGTGCGAGGCCCGATAGTTAATGGTGGGTTGCCAGTTCTTCATCCAGAGCCTCTTTAGTATGGGTGGGCATGACAAACTTGGAAGCCAATAACGGCACTGTTGCCCATAGGTCCCAAAGGGTGTTCCCCTGATTTGCCTAGCTGCTCCGAGTCAGGGTACTGCTGACTCTGTGTACTCCCATCTATGGATAGGGAGACACTTCGCAGCCCTGTATAAGGTGCACCTAACGCGAGCTCCCGTAGAGACCCGCTGTGATACTGCTCCCACCGCTGGAGCAGATCATTCTGGAAGCACCTTGAATATATTCCCTAAGCCAAAGAAAGATGGAGGGAGTCGTATTATCCTAGACTTGACGGAACTCAATACCCATGTGCAGTATAACCATTTTAAAATGGACAACTTTGATACAGCTATTCAGCTGCTCTCCAAAGGATGTTATATGGCTCGCATTAACCTCAAAGATGCTTATTACTCCGTATCTATACACAGGGAGCATAGGAGATATTTGAAATTGAATTGGATGGGGCAGATGTGGCAATTCAAGGCATTGCCAAATGGACTGATTCAGCACCCAGGCTTTTTACAAAATTACTAAAACCAGTTCTGGGACTGCTAAGAGCTCAGAGCCACATTGTGAGGCCTTATTTGGATGATATACTAATAATTGGTAAACACAAAGGAATCAGCAATAGCATCTGTTTCAGTCACCAAACACATGTTTTAGAGGTTGGGATTTGTGATCCATCCAGTTAAGTCGAAATTGATTCCAATCAAGGTAATTGATTCCCTAGGGTTTACTATCAACTCAAATCAAATGTCAGTGACTCTGCCAGCTGACAAGCAATCAGCATTGGAGGAAGCTTGCAATAAGCTAATTGCTAATCGGGGACCAACAATCAGAAAAGTAGCAAGCATAATTGGCAAGTTTGTTGCAGCTTTTCCAGGTGATTTGGGAGAGAGAGAGAGAGATGGGTGGCACCTAGGAGAGACGTTAGTAAGGGAGAGCGGGGGCCCTAATCCTGACTTGAGGATTAGGAGTGGGTTTCGAACTTGTTCCTGGGTCGCCCGAAGCGGAGAAGGGGCAGCGGGAGAGGTGGCCGGGCGGCAGGCGGCAAAGCCAAAGGGGGGGCGGAGGGCTGAGCATTGAGGGGAGCCGCGAGTTGAATTAGATTATTGTTAAGAAAGGAAGGGTTCTAGAGACCCATGGCTTCAGGGAATAGTGGGGCGAAGGATGGTGGGTGGCAGACAGTAGGTAAGGAAAAGGGGGGCTCTAAGAGAGAGGCATCGAGCGAAAGACCTGAAATGTTAGCAGACGAAGGAAATAAAGTTAGGAGAACTAGAATTACTGAAGAATTTGTCGTGCTGTTTAAAGTTAAAGGAACCAATCAAGGAGATGCAGGATTTAGAGCAGTGAATCCATTAAAAATTACCACCGCTTTGGAGAGCCAGATAGGCAGGGATTTTCAGGCCAAGATTCTGTATAATGGGATGATAAGGGTTTGTTGCAAAGACAGAAAACAATTTAATGATGCTAGGGGTGTGGGGAAATTGGTGGTCAAGGTGGAGAGTTTGCTCCCTAGAGGAAGACAGCAGGGAATAAAGGGAGTGGTGTATGGGATGTATAGTGGCTTGTCTGAGAAGGAGATCTTAGAAAACGTTAAGGGGGCTCAGGTAACTGATGTTGTGAGATTTAAGAGTAGGAATAGAGTCGGGGACCCGCCGGTCCTGCTTAAGTTTAAAGATGAAGTACTGCCACAGAGAGTGTTTCTTGGGAGTATGGCGTATCAAGTGAGGGAGTACATTAAATCACCATTGCGCTGCTATAATTGTCAGAGATTTGGACATGTTGCTGGGGCTTGTCGGGGGAAAAGAAAGTGCGCAAAGTGTGGTGGAGATCATGTAATACAAAATTGCAAGGCAGAGGAACCTAAGTGCTCTAACTGTGGTGGGGGTCACGCAGCAGGGTTTCATGGTTGTGTGCGCTTTGTTCAGGCGAAGCGAGTGCAGGAAATGAAGGATCAGAACAAGGTGTCATATGCAGAGGCAGCTCAAAGGGTGGCTAGAGAACGAGGAGATGTGAGCGCTGGGACTAGAGTGGTGCTAGGAAGTCAGAACATTGTGCCAAACTTGCCGTCGGCTTTTCCATCTGACATGTTGATTTTTAATAAGGAGTCATTTCTGTCTTTTGTTTCTGATGTGCTGGTAGGAGCTAAGCAAGCAG
The DNA here is from genome assembly GCA_963514005.1 of Raja brachyura. Next base: position 12,702,418 of record OY740809.1, on the reverse strand, counting down.
CTAACCGGTCAGATATCCTCAGGATAGTGGTGGGGGCAGCTGATAGGTTCCTCAGTGTAAAGCAGTCGCCAGAAGAGTTGCATCAATACATGACGGAGAGTCAGTGTATGGAGAGGGCACAGTTGTCGAGAGCTAGCAGTATGGAGTATATCAGCAACGTGGAATGTGATGATCCTCATTAACATCATAATGTTTTATATACTTCAATGGAACGCCCGGAGTCTGATTGGAAATGGACAAGAGTTAAAGAGATTTGTTGATGAATTTAAAAAAGCACCAGAATTAATTTGTATCCAAGAGACATGGTTAAAGCCCTGTCTAGATTTTGTAATCCCAGGTTATGAAGGTGTGCGATTAGATAGATCTGATAGATCAGGTGGAGGTTGTGCAACTTTTGTTAAGACTGGGTTGCAGTATAGGAAAGTTGACGTTAATTCTAATCTTGAAGTTTTGGCTGTGGAGGTTTGGAGCAGTCAGAATTCTATTACTGTGATAAATTATTATAACCCCTGTCAACCCTTGGTATTGTCAGATTTTGATGAGATAATGGAGAAGGTAAGGTGTCCTGTTATAAGGATTGGAGATTTTAATGCACATAATCCTTTATGGGGTAGTGATCACAGGGATAAAAATGGTGGTATTGTTGAAGATTTTTTGGATAAGTATGAGTTGGTATTATTGAATGATGGAAGGCCGTCTAAGTATAATATTATGAGAAACACCTGCAGCCACATAGATTTATCAATTGCTTCTTCAAACTTGGCAAGAATTGCTGAATGGAATGTAATGGATAGATATACATTGGATAGTGATCACTATCCAATTTTATATAGGTTTGGTAGGGATTTGAGGAGAGAAGTAGTAAAGAAAGTCCCTAGATATAACTTTTCTCAGGCCAAATGGGATAAATTCCAAGAGAAGGCTCAAAGTTTAGTTGGAGAGATTAATAGCGATGGTTCAATAGATAGTTGGAATACTTCCATTAGTCTCATGATTCATGAGGCAGCTTGTTGTACTATTCCTGTGAAGCAGGAACCTAGGTCCCGTATGTCTGTCCCTTGGTGGAATAAAGAATGTGATGAAGCTGTAAGGAATAGGGATATAGCCTATCGGAAATTACGAAAGTATCCAATTTTGGTCAATGCAATGGAGTACAAGCGGTTAAGGGCATTAGCAAGACGAGTTGTAAAGGATGCAAAGAGGAATAGTTGGAGGAAGTTTTGTGGTACGCTAGGCCCTGAAACTCCAGTAAGGCATTTGTGGTCAGCTGTGCGTAGAATGTCAGGAGTATGTAAAATAAGTTTGTTGCCAGTGTTGCAGAAAGGTGAGGTGGTAGCAGTCTCCAATAAGGAAAAAGCAGACATGTGTGTTGACAGTTTTCAAGCAGTGCATAGATCAGAGAACATGGGAGTGGAGAGGTGTAGAAAGAGAACCGAGCTGATGGCAGTTAATCAGTGGAAGCTGGAGAGGAGTTTAGTAAATGATAATACCTTTAATCTGTTTTTTACTGTAAAAGAGTTGAAGGATGCAATTATGTCCGGGGCAAATACCACCCCGGGGAGTGATAGGTTGTCGTATGAGTTATTTAAACATCTGAATGATATTGTACTTGATGAAATCTTAGCTTTGTTTAATACTGTGTGGGCAGAGGGTTATTTACCAAAAGAATGGAAACATGCAGTCGTGGTCCCTATTTTAAAACCGGGCAAAGAGGCATCTGACCCTAGTTCATATCGCCCTATAGCACTCACAGCAGTGCTCTGTAAAATTATGGAGAGAATGGTAGCCAACAGATTAGTTTATTTTTTAGAAACCAGAGGACTATTTGTTGATGTACAGAATGGCTTTAGGAAGGGAAGGTCTACAATGGAGTCTGTATCAGTTTTGGATCGGGATATTAAAAGGGCATTTAGACACAAGGAAATAGTAGTGAGTGTATTCCTTGATATTGAGAAGGCATATGATTCTTTGTGGAAGGAGGGATTAATGATTAAAATTTTTGACTTGGGAGTCAGGGGACGAATGTTCAACTGGATTAAGGATTTTTTATTGAATAGAACAATACAAGGAATGGTTGGTAGTGTCAGTTCAGAGACTGTAGAAATAGAGAATGGAACCCCGCAGGGAAGTGTTATCTGTCCAGTTTTATTTAATATCATGATAAACGACATATTTTGTAAAGTAAAGAGAGGGTTCGGTCTGTCTTTGTTTGCAGATGACGGGGCCATCTGGAAAAGTGGTCGTAATGTAGAGTTTGTTTTAAAACAGATTCAAAAAGAGTCTGTAGAGGAGTGGGGGGACACATGGGGCCTTAAAATCTCTGCCTCTAAGACTAAATATATGGTATTTGGTTTTAAAAGAAAGTTGTCTAAGTTAGGGCTGTATATGTATGGGTCTCTTTTGGAGAAAGTAAAGGTTTTTAAGTTTTTGGGTGTTTGGTTTGAAGAGCATATGACTTGGGCTGTACATGTTGGTAAAATTGTGTTGAAGTGTGGAAAAGTTCTGAATGTTATGAGAAGTCTAGTTGGGTGTGAGTGGGGGGCCAATAGGGAGACAATGATGCTAATTTATCAGGCCATTGGCCTGATTATCGGGATCAGATCTTCTCTTGACTATGGGTGTTTTGTGTATGGGTCTGCGTCTAAAACAGTTCTGGCTAGGCTAGATGTGTTGCAGGCAAAGGCTTTGAGGCTTTGATGTGGAGCCTTTAGAACTTCCCCAGTCCCTGCCCTGATTGTTGAAATGGGAGAAATGCCCTTATGGTTAAGGCGCATTAAGTTAGGGTTACATTACTGGGCTAAACTTTGTGGGTGTAATGATACCTTCCCAGCGAGGTGTTTGTTGCAAGAGGAGGATGATGGTAACAAATATTACACATTTTTTGTAATTATAAATCAGTGGGCTAGGAAGTTGGGTTTGGAACAAGGGGGTATTATAGAGCATATGTTATGGCTACCTGTGCCCTATTGGGTTCTTCCTGAACTGGTTATTGAGCTTGCGTTTCTTGAGGGAAAACATTTACAGTGAGGTGACTCCAAGAATAATGGAATATTTTAATTTAATTCGTGAGAGCACTTTGATTGTTTTCACAGATGGATCTAAGGACCCAGTTAGTGGGGGAGCTGGGTTTGGAGTGTATGTGGAGCAGCTTGGGTTGAGGTTTGGTCGATGCATTTCTGATGGAAGCTCTGTTCTCACGACTGAATTAATGGCAATTCAATGGGCTCTATGGTGGATTGAGGAAGCCAGTTTTAGAGAAGTCATTATCTGTTCCGATTCTGAAGCTGCTCTTGAAACTTTAAGAGCGGGGAAATCTAAAGCTCGTCCTGACATTCTAAATGAAATCTTGGGTGTGTTTTCCAGAATTGGGTTTGCATATAATATCACCTTTTGCTGGGTTCCTGGGCATGCTGGAGTGAGGGGGAATGAGCAGGTGGACCTCGTAGCAAAGGAAAGTTTAAAAAGAGAAATAGATATTCATGTATCATTGGGGAGAGTGGAATTGAGAGAAATAATTAAAGAGGGCTTAATAAAAGAATGGCAGAGAGGATGGGAAAAGGAAATCAGGGGTAGACATTACTTTTCTATTCAATCTGAAGTTAGGAAAATATGTTTCTGTACATCTGTCTCATAGGGACTCAGTTAAATTGTGTAGGTTGAAATTGGGACACTGGGTTAAATTATTATTTGTACATTATCGGGAAACATGTTTCTGGCTTGTGTGAATGTGGGAGTGATGAGACAGTTAAGCATGTTTTCCTAGAATGTAAAAAGTATAGGGTAGAAAGAAAAGTATTGTTAGTTAGACTGATGGGACTTGGTGTTGAGGCTTTTTCTGTTTTATCTTTGTTTGGGCATAATGAGAAACATCAATTGATATCCAGGGCTGTTCTTCAATTCCTGCATGTGACAGGATTGTATGTAAGAATAGTAAGATTAAACGAGAACTTACCAGTTTGGAGTTTGATCTTTATTTTGTGAGGAGTTGCGATGAGGGATTTCGTGAAGAACCCGCCAGCACGCATGCGCGACATACTTCAAAGCCGCGGTGTGGAATCACAGAAAAAACCAAGCCAAGAAATGACTTGTTATAGTAAGATTAAAGAGACTCTAGTTACCAGTTGACTTTATGATCGAGGGTTGGGAGCGGAGGGCACGAAATCCCTCATCGCAACTCCTCACAAAATAAAGATCAAACTCCAAACTGGTAAGTTCTCGTTTAATCTTACTATTTCATTTCGGAGTCACGTGAGTGACTTCGTGAAGACTTCAAAGCTTCTGTGATTTCACGCCCTGGACAACGTCCATGCTATCACACACGCTACTGAAAAGGTGGACAGCAGTAATCAATTTCCGTCACTGTTTCTCTGAAAAAAATAATAATATTTATTAATAACAACAAGAAAGGACCCCTCACTGAGGGGGAACTGTATGTTCTCGGCCTGCATCCAGCACGGCTCCTGCGAACATTCCAGGTACAGTGACGGGTTTATTGTAAAACCGTTGAAAAGTGGCTTCACTGGCCCATCCCGCTGTGGCAAGTATCTGGTCCATGGGCACCTCCATGGCCTTTGCCGCCGATGTTGATGCTGCCCTGGTGGAATGGGATTTAAAAACATCAGTGTCAATACCTGCTTTGTTCAAGACGATCCTGAGCCATCGGGATATCGTCTGCACCGTCACTCTATGGTGAGGTTTTTTGTGACTGATGAACAGGTATTGCTCCATTCCCCTTATTTTCCTCGTCACTTTGATATAGTGGCGGATATGGGTGGCTATGCATAGCCTAGCATCAGCGGGGTATGCTGGAAACTCCAGCTGCAGCCCTGTAAATCCAGGTCTATGCTGCTTGAGCAATTCATCAATGAAGAAAGTGACCCGTTCAGGGGTAGAGATCATTCTGTCGATCTTGGCCTTGTGAAGCGTTTGCACCCTTTGTGCTGAAGTAAGTGCCATCAACATCACCACCTTCAGGGTGAGTTTGTCCAATTCGAGCCCCGTCATGGGTGACCATGTTCTCAGCAGGGTCAGCACTTTGCCAATATCCCATGTGACGTTGTAACGGGGCCTCGGCGGGTTGGAATTAAATATCCCCCGCATAAGTTTGGAGACCAATTTATTGGATCCTACCTCAATATTGAGGTAGGACGAGAGCGCACTCCTGGCGCTATTGATGGCACTATAGCTGAGATGTTGATCATGGTGTAGCCCCGCAAGAAATTCCAGCACATCTGTGATGGAGACGGAGTCATATGCAACGTCCATGCGGCCACAATAGGATTCCCATTTCCTGATGTACGATAAGTACTGCCGTCTTGAGGACTCCCTGCATGATGCTCCCATGGTATCCATTGTCCTTGAAGATAGACCATACTGAAGTAGTGGCCTGTTCAGATCCTGCAAGCCAATAGATTCAAATGACTATGGCAGGGGTGTGGTTCCCCTGTGGCAGGGTTTGTCACCAATTGTGGGCAACCCTCCAAGAGGACCCATGGTTGACTTATCATTCCAAGGACCACCGGATACCATGATTGCGTAGGCCAGTCGGGTATAATGAGGATGCCCTTGGCAGCATCGAGCTGGATTTTCCGCAATACCCGACTGATGAGGCAGAATGGAGGAAAGGCATAGAAGAACCATTTCCCCCAGTCTAGCGAGAATGCGTCCATCGCCATTGCCCCAGGATCTGGCTCCCATGATACGTATGTTGGTACCTGATGGTTCAACCGTGACGCAAAAAGGTCAATATCCGGTTTACCAAATTTGGCTGTAATTTTGGTGAATATTTGGGGGTTCAACATCCACTCGATGTTGTCATTGAACTTCCGTGACCTGGTGTCCGCCACTGTATTGAGCTCACCTGGCAAGTAGGTAGCTGAGATCCAAATATTCCGTTGAATACACCAGAGCCAAATTGTGTTTGCCAATTCATTGCATGAAATTGACCTGGTACCGCCCATATGATTCAGATAAGCCACCGCAGTGGTATTGTCTATTTGGAGACGGACATGAGTGTTAGTCATGTTTGAACAATAGGCTCTTAGTCCGTGGAATGCTCCTAGCATCTCCAAATAGTTTATCCCTTGTGCTAACAACAAAGTAGCTTCAAGTGAATCCCATCTACCTCCACAACTGTTATTGTTGTCCGTAGCTCCCCAGCCATGGGAGCTTGCATCTGTTTGCAAGTATACCATTGGACGAGGCACAATGATGGGTTTAAATGAGTTATGGATATTGCCAATCCACCATAGTAACTCAAGTTTTGCCTTAACCGGCAACTGCATGGGTCTATCATAATGTCCAGCATTTAGGTTTAATGCTGTTATTTTTGACCTTTGTAAATTCTGATAGTGTAAAGGTCCATATTGAGCAGCTGGAAATACTGCTACAATTTTGCCAATTACCCTGGCAGTTAATCTGATAGACGGTATACTGGCGCAGACCAGGTTCTTGCATGCTTGAAACACATCACCAACTTTGTTAGTTGGGATGGTGGTGATCATGCGATTGGAGTCTATCGTGAACCCCAAGTAGTCCATGATCTGTGCGGGGAGGAACTTTGATTTGTCTGGATGGATTATAAACCCCATTTGTTGAAAAATTTCCACTGTGGCTGAAACCGCCAACTCTGCGGATTCCAGAGTATGCCCAATTATCAGAATGTCATCCAAATAGGCCATGACCATATGATTTTGTCTCCGCAGTGTAGATAACACTGGCTTGAGTAGTTTGGTGAACAGTCTGGGGGCTGTAGTAAGCCCATTGGGCAATGCTTTGTATTGCCAAAGCTGATCCATCCAGGTAAACTTCAAGAACTTCCTATGATGTTTCCGAATGGATACTGAATAGTATGCATCTTTTAAATCAATGCATGCCATGAAGCAGCCCTCTGAAATCAAAGATTTGGCTGTTTCAAATGTGTCCATTTTGAAATGGGTGTATTTTACAAAGGTATTCAAGTGAGTTAAATCTATAATGACCCGGCATCCACCGTCTTTTTTAGTTTTAGTAAATATATTAGACACAAATTCAACTGGTTCATGTGTGGTTCGTTCTATCACACCTTTGTCTTGTAAACTCAAGATTTCAGCATAGCCTTCTGCCAATTCTTTTTTGGAAAGTGCAAATTTGCGATTCGGCATATGCTGGGGTGGAGGCAATTGGCCATGAATAAACTCAATTTCATAACCCTGAATACTTTGCAAGATAAACTCATCTGAAGTGATGGTTTCCCAAGCCTCCTTAAATCCCCGTAATCTGCCCCCAACTCGTGAGGTTAGACATGCAAGTGCATGGAACCCAGACCCCCTTACCTTCATGGTTATCGGCGGTCCCTGGGATTTTTGGTGGGACGTGGAGGTGCTGGGTTTCGTGGTTGGTGCGGAATCCGCATCTTCCATGCTGGCCGCTGAGGGCCTAGTCCTAAAAAAGGCCTGGGCTGAGGAGGCTGTTGATATTGAGGAGGTGCCGGAACGTAGGTCCTTGTTGGCCTGTCGGTCTGACCTCGTGGCCTGAAGTAAGGTGTCTTCTTGGCCGAAGGTCTGGCCACAAAATGTGGTCTCATCAGACCTATGGTTTTCGCATGGTCATCCAGCTCTTTGACCTGCTTTGGGAGGTCTTCCCCGAACAGCTGTCTAGGTGGGGGGGTAGGAGGTGCTCTGCATAGTCCCGCAAATTTGGGATTCAAGGAAGGTTTGATAATGCTCTTCCGGAAAGCGTTGATCTCGTACTGCGTATTGCAGAGCAGAGCTAGAGCATCCTCCTGTTCGGTGCTTAGATCAACCCCATCTACCGACTTTGCAAAAGCGGTGATCCCAGACGTAAGTAGTTTTAAAATCCTCTGCAGTTTCACTTCCTGCGCTCTGATGCCCGGGCTGATATTACCCCAGATTGGCATGTTCACAATCGGCACGTGGAGTGAATTGCAGTTCCCTGGAGCCTTGTGTCTCTCCATGGCCTTCACAAGGACCTCCTCCTGCAATTGATGGTTGGTAAGGTAATCTATGGTTGCGGCCAGTTTGATGTTGAGGGGTTGTCCTGATGATACGGGTAACCCGAATTTGGCTGCCACATCCAGCAGATCTTCCTGAGGGACCTCAGGTGCTGCTGGGGCATGTACCAGGATATCCTCCTCATCTGGTCTTATGTTGTCCATAGATGGGGACGGGGATATATCCATGAGTCCCCTGGAGCTGTGTGTGTCCTGTTTCTGATTGAGTAGAACTTGCTCCAATATCCTCTCCATACGATCCAAGCGCCCTTCATCGGGCGGGTGTGGGAGGTAAGAGGCCTCGTGCCCGAAGGAACTCCTGAGGCTCCGATCATCAGTCCGTACCTCGTCGAGGTAATATCGGTACTGTGATGATGTGTCGCTACCAGCCGCCTCGGCGAAGCTGAGCGATTCCCGCGCGGACCTGCTCGAGCGCCTCCTCTTCGCTGAGCTGGACCCGGCTGCCTCAAAGGGCATGGGTGGGGAGAGGTCGGCACCTGACGCCGCAGCGTGGTGACCCGACGTCCGCACGGGCTTGCCGACTGTCCTACATCTGGACCCAGACGGCGTACGGTCCCGACCTGCCCCCAGCGGGGGAAGCGGTGACCTAGGCGAGGCTCCACCCTTATGACTCCTCCTGGTCCCTCTGGGTGGTGAGTCGACACTGGCCCTTCTTGGTCTGCCAGTGGACTCGGGCCTGCCTGATTCACCAGACCACTTCCTAGTGGCTCCTGGTGAGACCTCAACCCGCGAAGGGCTAGGTAGTGGAATTGTATCCCTGCCTCCTTCAAGAGGGCTCAGGGAGAAGGGCCATGCATCAGCACGCGAATCCCTTTTGCTTGTCTCTGCAAACGACCCAGTGGGTGAGAGAGAGATGGAGTCAGGATGCACCTGCTCCGGCGCTGTACCGACTGATTGTTCTGCAGGTACCCCGCTAGGGCATAGCTGCGTCGGTAAACCGGATCCTGTGAATACAGGGCTCCCCGGCTTGCGCGCCTTTTTCCCGGCCCGTCCTCCTGCCGTGGAGGGGGGCTCCGGGTTGGGTTGCCGACAACTCCTTGTAGAAGTTTTACGGCCTTTATTTTTCCTGCTGTCCATGTCTCTGTGGAAGAAAACACAATTACTTACACAGAACAACCAACTCAAGGTTGTTAGTACTTACCTGAGTGGCCCTTATGAAGGGCTGGTGACGAGCCGCGCTCCTATCCAGCCGTCGACTGCAATGCGAGCGACGATATGTCGCGCATGCGTGCTGGCGGGTTCTTCACGAAGTCACTCACGTGACTCCGAAATGAAATCTAGTTCAAACTCTGAACTGTGGAAGGCAGTAATACGCTTAGCAGCGTCTACACTGCCAGAACCCGAAAAAAGAAGAAGATTGTTGCTAACAACCTTGTGCTATTATCAGCTGATGCTACTTCAGCCACAATGATGAAGTAACAGTATTCAGCATTGCTGAAGAGGACAATAACTCATTGAACTTGAACTTGAAACTCGCTACAGTAGTGCGGTCGGTTGAATTCAGTTATTATGAACTGATGTTTAGAACTTTAAGATGAGAAGTTCCAAATACCATCACCTACTCAAAGGTAGTGGAGATTGCATGAGTTACCAATTCTTCAGTTAGTATCAACTAAATATATACACTAAATGCACCATTGAGTAAGGTTTTGAGTGAATATACATATTCTTCATGCACAAATTTAAGTTGCTATTCTACAATGGTGACATATGTTAGTCTCATTGTAATTAGGAAGAATATCCTGTAATTAATCTCCTTGCCATTGGTGTATCGTCCAGTTTAGATTGATCATAACACAGAATAAGTGTTAACCATATAACCATATAACAATTACAGCACGGAAACAGGCCCTCTCGGCCCTTCCAGTCCGTGCCGACCATTTATTTTCCCCTAGTCCCATCTACCTGCACTCAGACCATACCCCTCCATTCCCTTCCCGTCCATGTACCTATCCACTTTACTTTTAAATATATGTTGAATCTCAAAGTATGATGAAAGCATGATTCAATACTTCATCAAATGTTCATCATGTTTATGCATGTTTCACTGTTTGCAAAAATATGTGACACAACAGTGTGGAGAAATACATTCTCGCTTCAATAGGAGGAATGGACTTTTTGTCTTCTTCATTAGCTGGGTCTTATAACAGTCAGCAAGACCTCATTTGGATTCGTACTATCGGACTAGCCAAGCATTTGTGTTGCCTGCTTCATCAGGCATTATGGCACAACGGTACAGTTATGCCAAAAAGCAAGAACTTGCTGTTTTAAACTGTGGTTCAGGAGACTGGTCTTTACACAGTAAAACGATTATTGACTTACACATTTTCAATGGATTGACATGCCTCAGGTTGTCACATTTAGCCATGAGGGTGTTCACTGCAGTGTGCATGAATAGCATCCAAAAAAGCAGTACATCTCTATTGAGGGGATCAGAAATGTTGTTAAATATTAATGATACATTTGATACGATACAAATTACTAACACTTCCAGTTCATTTTTAGTGATATTGACAATAGTTCAGTTACAGAGAAATTACCGCTGCAACATAAGGGAACTACATTGTCGGGTCCAACCCGGATATCAAGTTGTTAAAAAGATCTTGATACAAGTACTCATATCACAAGATTATGCAGTTGGTTATTGTAAATGTATAAACATTACTTCACCAAGGGGTTCCAGCTACATCCTTAGTCATGACTATAATATCAGCACAACGACAGCAAAAAATTGCAAACGCTGTGGCTGGACAGGATGGAATTGGCTGTTCATGCCATTACATTTTACATTCTGGTCTACACTAGCAGAGCAGACTAGGGCTGGCATGATTATAAGATCATTTTGAATACCCCACGGTCTCATTTTTATGTTATCACGGCCACTAGAATCCTTAGAAGTATGGATTCAGCACTGTGTATTAGTTAATAAACAATTACACAAGAGAAGGTTGGTTCAAACTATTTCAAGGTGGCTGCAACAGCTATTAACATTGACGATTGTATGTCTCATTCCACCAGGTCAGCATCAACGTCAGTTTATCATTTATTTTTTTATTTTTTATTTGAGGCCATACATATAACAAATAATATAGCATTTTTTCCAAATATAGTTGATACATCTTTCCAAAATAATATATATGTTAACAAAATATATATATTGGCCTCACTTTTTTATAGAGTGAAAAAAGTATAAAGAAAGAATAGTGAATAATTATAAGAGTATGATAATAGTTGATTAATATAAAGAAGAGAGAGAAGAAAAAAAAATTAAAATAAAATAAAATAAACAAAAACAAAACAAAAAAAAAAACTTGTGGAAAAGACAACGGTATACAAATTATCAATGCGTGGAACAATTTCTAATTATAATATATAGAGACAAGTATATAAATCTGATCTTAAACATTTTTGTTTGATCTTTCCACCGGGTACTCATTGAGTTTCGATGCTGAGCCCAGCTACCCCTTCATATAATCAGTGAATGGAGACCATATTTGTTCAAAAATCTCAGGTTTATCCATTAGGATAAATCTAATTCTCTCCAATTGTAATGTCTCCAACATTTCCACTGTCCACATTTTAATTGTCGGGGATAATGGTCCCTTCCAAAATTGTAATATTAATTTTTTTCCAATTATTAAACAGTAATCCAGAAAATTTCTTTGATTTAGTTAAAATTTGATTTGAATCTAAAACCCCAAATATAATTAATTTTGAGTCGGGGCTTAATGTAATCTTTAAAACTGTGGAAATAATTTTAAAAATCTCAGTCCAAAAACTTTTAAGTTTTGTACATATTACAAAACTATGATTTAAATCGGCTTCTATGTGCTGACATTTATCACATAATGGTGATATAGCAGGAAAAATTCTATTTAATTTCTTTTTTGAGTAGTGTAATCTATGTATTACTTTGAATTGTATCAAAGTATGTCTGGCATTTAACGAACAGCAATGAATTCGTTGTAAGCTTTCTTCCCATAAATCTTCTGTTATAGGTAAACCAATTTCATTTTCCCATTTTTGTCGGAATAGTTCCGTTTTTGGCATTTCCCTGTCCAAAAAAATATTATATATATATATGCTATTAATTTTTCTGTTGGATGCTTGTTAAGTACTTCATCCAGTATACCTGGCTCTCTATTTCTGTAATTTAGCGTATTTAATTTGACATAATCTCTAATTTGTAAATATCTAAATAGATTATTTGCTTGCAGTCCATAAATCTCTTTCAACTCCTGGACTGAGAGGAATTTCCCATTCCTGTAAAGATTTTCTATCCTTATTATTCCTAAGTTTTTCCAATGTCTAAACCCCACATCCAATGTCGAAGGTTTAAACATAGGATTATTCATAATTGGTAAACAAAGTGGTATAGTTTCTAAATGTAAAGTCTTAACGATTTGTTTCCAGGTACGTATATTATTTAAAATTATAGGGTTTTCCTTATATAATTTTTTTTGTACCACCCCAGGGGCAAGGAGTTTTTGTGCTTATGTCGAAAGGAAAACAATCTTCCTTTTCAATTCTTAACCAAGGTGGGTCTTGTTCCATCTGTATCAACCAATAATTAAAGTTCTTAATCTGAACCGCCCAAAAATAATATAAAAAATTAGGTAAAGCTAATCCACCATTTATCTTAGATTTACATAAGTGTGTTTTACTTATTCTATGATTTTTGTAATCCCAAATGAAGCTATTAACTATAGAAACAATTAAAAAAAAAAAAAAAATTTTAGGAAGATATAACGGAATGGCTTGAAATAAATATAGTAATTGAGGCAGAAAAATCATTTTAATGGCATTTATTCTACCGATCATTGATATCGGTAATGTTTTCCAATATAAAATATTTGTTTTTAATTTATTTAATAATTGAGGAAAATTAGATTTAAATAAAGAATTATAAGAATTTGATACATTAATTCCAAGATATTTAATTTGATTATTAGCTATTTTAAATGGAAATTGTTGTAATTTATTCAATTTAATTCCTGTTATAGGCATAATTTCACTTTTGTTCCAGTTAATTCTATATCCTGAGAACTCACTAAATTCATTTATCACCAAGTACTTTAGGGATGCTAACCTCTGGTTTTGTTATATACAATAAAGCATCATCTGCATATATAGATATTTTATTCATTGTAGTTTTAGTATTATATCCATAAATTTCTGGTTCTACTCTAATCCTTTCGGCTAATAATTCTATAGCGAGTGCAAATAGTAACGGTGATAACGGGCAACCTTGTCTACAACCCCTAGAAAGATTGAATTTTGCTGATAACATTTGGTTTGTTAGGATTCTTGCTGTTGGGCCTGAATATAAAATTCTAACCCATTTGCAACATCCTTCTCCCAGTTGAAATTTCTGCATTATCCGAAATAAATAAGGCCATTCAACCTGGTCAAACGCCTTCTCCGCATCCAGGGATATAACTGCTAGTTCAACATCAGTCATTCTTTTCGAGTAGATAATATTAAACAGATGTCTTAAGTTATAAGTAGAATAACGTTTAGGAATAAAACCTGTTTGATCATGATGTATTAATCTATTGATCACTAAACTTAACCGTTGAGATAAAATTTTTGTTAATATTTTTTGATCTGTATTTAAAAGAGCTATTGCTCTGTATGATCCTGGGTCTTCTGGATCTTTGTCTGCTTTAGGAATAAGTGTAATTGTGGATTATTTTAAGGTTTCTGGAAGTTGTTCTTGTTCGTAGGCAACTTTGTACATAATTTGTAACCGTGGGACGATCAAATCATGAAACTTCTTATAAAATTCAACCCCCAAACCATCGGGTCCTGCAGCTTTACCATTCTTCAATGATCTAATTGATTCCTCAATATCTTTTGCTGATATTTCGGCATCTAATAATTCTCTACCTTCCCGATCTAATCCATTAATGTTACATTTCTGGAGAAACGTTTCTATTGTCTCGGGTTGATCCGTCACTTTTGATGTATATAGTTTTTGATAGTATTGTTGAAATCTATCATTAATATCTTTTGGTAAAGTTAATATAAATCCTTGTTCAGATTTGACCTTATATATCATTTTTTCTTCTTCTGTTTTTCTTAGTTGCCGAGCTAACAATTTATGCGGTTTATCCCCAAATTCAAAATGTATATGTTTGGTCTTTTGAAAAAGTTTAATAACGTACTTTGAATGTATCTCATTTAATTTGTATTTTAATGTTACAATTTTATTATGTATAACCCTAGATGGAGACATAGCATTTTCCATGTCCAACTGCCTTATTTCATTTTCCAATTTCTGTTGAATCTTTCTATTTTCCTTATTCAGATATGCCTGCGCTGAGATTGTAGCACCCCTATAAAAGCTTTAAATGTGTCCCATAAGAGAGATGATGAAATTCCAGGTTTGTCATTGGTTTCAAAAAATAATTCAATCTGTTTAACCAGATAATCTGAACACCTTTTATCGTTTACTATATGAGGATTAAGTCTCCATTGCGAATATCCTTTAGTTATACCCTTTAAGTTAATCTTAAATGTTAATGGAGCATGATCCGAAATAATAATATTATGGTATTTTCAGTCATACGTAAATGGGACAAGTTTTGAATCTATTAGAAAATAATCTATCCTGGAGTATGTTCCAAATACCGGCGAGTAAAATGAGTATTCTTGGCCATTAGGATTTACATTTCTCCAAATATCTTTGACATTAGCTGATCTAATAAAAGAATTTATGAATTCGTTTGATCTAGAAATAACCTTCCTTTTGATTGAAGATCTGTCTAAATAATTATCCAAAGTGCAATTTAAGTCGCCCCCAATTATTAGATTGTTCTGTGTTACTGTAGGGATAGTATTAAATATTTTCTTAAAGAATAGTGGATTATCAAAATTTGGGCCATATATATTCATAAGTACAACCTTCTTCGAGTATAATTCACCCGTGACTATTATATATCTACCTTCTGGGTCCTCTATTATTGAACTATGTTTAAATTGAATACCTTTACGAATAAGAATGGCAACTCCTCGAGATTTATGAGTGAATGATGAATGATACACCCTAGAAATCCAATTTGCCGTTAACCTATATTGTGCCTCCTTTTTTAGATGAGTCTCTTGAAGATAGATTATGTCAGCTTGTATTCTATTTAATTGCGCCAAAACCTTACCTCTTTTGATTGGTTCATTAATACCTTTTACATTCCAACTACAGAAGGTGATTCCATCACCCCCCTTTTTCTTGTTAGTGTCTTGCATTAGGATGTTATGGTGGATTATAATGAGGTAGATGTCTCAGCACATATATCCCAATTTCGCACCATAGTTTATGATCAACTAATACTAATAACATTATTTGGCATACATATCCTCTCCAGCCTATGGTATAATTCCATTCAAAAGTAAAATAATATAATTCCACATATATATATAAAAAAAAATAATATAAAAAAGAGAAAAGAAAAAGTTAGTAATATTATTGGAAAGGTGCAGGAAAGAAAGAGTGTCTAAAGCTACATAAAGTGGTGTTAGTGTAAGCCACACTAGCGTGGCTGTTAAACTACGGACTTCCGTTGGGAAAAAAAAGATGTTTGTATTTCCAGTTCCGTAAATGCCTTAAGGGCAATATATTTAGGGGCGGGGTATTACATTTCCATTCTTATTAATACTTTATTAATTTAATTTGCTGTTATCGTTTTAGGTTATTTAAGGAGGTATCGTATATATTTATTAATAATGGTTAGTACTGAACTAATACTATTATATATTAGTTTATTATTAATAATCATTGTGCCCTTCAAGTCCAATAATTTTACAAGATCATCATTCTTCCTCCTTAATGCTGGTTCTGGATCGGCATCGGGTAGGTGTTGAGTATAATTCAAGTTTGTTATTCTTCCTCCTCTTCTTCATCATCGTCTTCTCTCTGTGTTCTCTCTGCTTCTTCTTCTTCTTCCTCATCCAACTCCTTCTCGATTTTACGTGCGAACTCCAGAGCTTCGGTATGTTTAGTGAAGTGGTGCTCTTTGTTGTCGTAGCTCACTCGTAGTGTGGCACGATACATCAGGCCATATCTCACGCCCTTTATATTCCTGAGGATGTGCCTTGTTTCAGTAAAAAGGGCTCTTCTCCTGGCAACTTCCGCAGGATAATCTCTGAATATGCTGATCTCATCACCATCATAAAACAGATTCTGTTTGCGAATTATTATCTTCATCATATCTTCCAAAACATGATCGTAAACCACTTTCACAATCAGTTGTCTTGGTGGCGAACCCGTCTTTGGGCGTCGTCTCAGTGCTCTGTGCGCTCGGCCAAGTAGGGGTGCTTGATCCAGATTCAAGACATTCTTCAGAAGATTTGCAGCAAACTCTCTGGTGTCTTGAGCTCCCGCCTTGCCTTCACGCACACCCACGATACGCAAGTTCTTACGTTGTTGCCTTCCCTCCAAGTCAATACATTTCTCAGTTATTTTATTCAATAAATCTGTTAAACGCTTGTTCTCGGAGAGAAGTTTCTCATTCGCCTTAGCACTTGAATCCGCAATATTGGTCAGTTCCTTTATTGCTTCGTGTTGTTGATCAAGTGTTCTCATAATAGGTTCCAACTTGCGATCAACTGAGAGTTCCAAACCACCAACTTTCTGATTAACTTCATGCATCTGTTGTTTTAGATCAGCATCTGCTTTTATCTTCCATTCATCCATCATAATTTTAACTGTGGTTACAACTTCATTTTTCAACTCCTCTTTAAATTGTTCTTTAAATATTTCGATGTCAGCTCTGAGCAGCTTAAATTCTTCCTTATATTCTTTCTTCATATTTTTAAACTCACCCTTCATGGTGGCTTTCAGATCCTCCATTTCAGATTTCTTCCTTGGGATATCCTCCAGAGAGCCAGTCAAACTCGAGGTCGAGGCTTCAACTGGGCCTACCTCTTTTTTCAGCACAGATTTTTTCTCTTTGGGAGGGGGAGTTCTTTTCATCGACATTACTGCTTTAAAAGCCGCTCACCTGATAACGTCAGAGGCCTTATCTGCTGCCGGTGCCGTTCACAAACACTCCTCTCTGATAAGTAGCTATAAATAACCCCGTTTTATCCTGTTTTTTAATACAATTTTTACAGAGCTGGATGGTGCTGGTTCCTCCTACTCCATAGCACCACCGGAAGTCTCAGTTTATCATTTAGATAGTGTGTTTACATCTCATTATACTAGGGCAGCAGCTATGTTGGCGGCCAAAAGGAGGGATGTGTCCTGCGACCACATTTTAGCAGCCGTCGGATGGGCAAATGAGCTGATGTTTCAGAATTTTATCATCGGCCATTTGTCAATCCATGGCTGTTTGCCAATGACATTTTAAGTACCTAAATTTTAGAGAGACTGTTGTTTGTTTACATTGTTAAATAAACCCCATCATTACATTGTATACAATGTTGTTACTAATGCATTTATTTCTCTTTCGAGTCAATCAAATGCAGTGGGATGCCGAGATTGTAATCTGCAGTATGAAATCACAAAGCTTTGAACTCTTCACGGAATCACTCATGTGACTCCAAAGTAAAATAGTAAGATTAGACGAGAACTTACCAGTTTGAAGTTTGATCTTGATTTTATGAGGAGTTACGTTGGTGATTACGTGCCCACCACGCCCAACCCTCTCTCATAAAAGGTCATCTGGTAGTTCTCGAGTCACTGATCTGACTGTTTACTTCGGTGTTGTTTATTTGTGATTTCATACCGCTGCTTTGAACTTTGCTGCGCATGCGGCCTGGCGGCCCTTCTTCACGTAATCACCAACGTAACTCCTCATGAAATCAAGATCGAACTTCAAACTGGTAAGTTCTCATTTAATCTTACTATTATATGTTATATGTACATGGTTACAGTCATCATACATTAGGAAGGATATTAGGCTTTAATGTGTGCTCCTCTTGGCATGTCATTGTTCCCTTGGGGGAGTGTTTGCTAGTGCTGTCGGGGAGGATTTAAACTAATGTGGCAGGGGATGGGAACATGAGCAGAGAGACAGAGGGGTGTAAAATGAGGGTAGAAGCAATAGGCAGCAAGGTGAAAAGTAAAAGCGGCAGGCAGACAAATCCAGGGCAAAAATCAAAAAGGGCCATTTTTTAACATAATTGTATAAGGGGTAAGAGTGTTGTTAAAACAAGCCTGAAGGCTTTGTGTCTCAATGCAAGGAGTATTCGTAATAAGGTGGATGAGTTGAACATGCAGATAGTTGTTAATGTTGGGATCACGGAGACATGGCTCCAGGGTGACCAATGCTGGGAGCTGAACATCCAGGGATATTCAATATTCAGGAGGGATAGACAGAAAGGAAAAGGAGGTGGGGTAGTGTTGCTGGTAAGAGAGGAGATTAACGCAATAGAAAGGAAAGACATTAGCTTTGAGGATGTGGATTCGATATGGGTAGAGCTGCGAAACACTAAGGGGCAGAAAGCACTAGTGGGAGTTGTGTACAGGCCACCTAACACCTCCACTAACTGTGGAGTTGGGGATGGCATCAAACAGGAAATTAGAAATGCATGCAACAAAGATAACACAGTTATAATGGGTGACTTCAATCTACATATAGATTGGGTGAATCAAATTGGCAGGGGTGCTGAGGAAGAGGATTTCTTGGAATGTATGTGGGATAGTTTTCTAAACCAACATGTAGAGGAACCAACGAGAGAGCAGGCTATTCTAGACTGGGTACTGAGTAATGAGGAAGGGTTAGTAAGCAGTCATGTTGTGCATGGCCCCTTGGGCAAGAGTGACCATAATATGGTTGAGTTCTTCATTAGGATGGAGAGTGACATAGTTAATTAAGAAACAAGGGTTCTGAACTTAAAGAAAGGTAACTTTGAGGGTATTATACGTGAATTGGCCAAGATATACTGGCAATTGATTCTTAAAGGGTTGACGGTGGATATGCAATGGAAGGCTTTTAAAGACTGCATGGATGAACTACAACAATTGTTCATCCCAGTTTGGCAAAATAATAAATCAGGGAGGGTAGTGCATCCGTGGATAACGAGGGAAATCAGGGATAGTATCAAAACAAAAGATGAAGCATACAAATTAGCCAGAAAAAGCAGCCTACCAGAGGAATGGGAGAAATTCAGAGTCCAGCAGAGGCAGACAAAGGGCTTAATTAGGAAAGGGAAATAGATTATGAAACAAAACTGGTAGGGAACATAACAACTGACTACAAAAGTTTTTATAGATATGTAAAGAGAAAAAGATTAGTTAAAACAAATGTAGGTCCCTTGCAGTCAGAAACTGGTGAATTGATCATGGGGAACAAGGACATGGCAGACCAATTGAATTACTACTTTGGTTCTGTCTTCACCAAGGAAGACATAAATAACCTGCCAGAAATAGCAGGGAACCGGGGGTCAAATGAGATGGAAGAAATGAGTGAAATCCAGGTTAGTTGGGAAGTGGTGTTAGGTAAATTGAATGGATTAAAGGCCGATAGATACCCAGGGCCAGATAGGCTACATCCCAGAGTGTTTAAGGAAGTATCTCCAGAAATAGTGGATGCATTAGTGATAATTTTTCACAACTCTTTAGATTCTGAAGTAGTTCCTGAGGATTGGAGGGTAGTTAATGTAACCCCACGTTTTAAAAAAGGAGGGAGAGAGAAAACGGGGTATTACAGACCAGTTAGTCTAACATTAGTAGTGGGGAAAATGTTAGATTCAGTTATTAAAGATAGAACTGGCTGGCACACAGGAAGCAAAGAGTAGGAGTTAACGGGTCCTTTTCAGAATGGCAGGCAGTGACTCATGGGGTACCGCAAGGCTCAGTGCTGGGACCACAGCTATTTACAATATATGTTAATGATTTGGACGAGGGAATTGAATGCAACATCTCCATGTTTGTGGATGGCACAAAGCTAGGGGGCAGTGTTAGCTGTGAGGAGGATGCAAGGAGGCTGCAAGGTGACCTGGATAGGTTGGGTGAGTGGGTACATGCATGGCAGATGCAGTATAATATGGATAAATGTGAGGTTATCCACTTTGGTGGCAAGAACAGAAAAGTAGACTATTATCTGAATGGTGGCAAATTAGGAAAAGGGGAGATGCAACGAGACCTGGGTGTCATGGTACACCAGTCATTGAAAGTAGACATGCAGGTGCAGCAGGCAGTGAAGAAAGAGAATGGTATGTTGGCATTCATAGCAAAATGATTTAAGTAGAGGAGCAGGGAGGTTCTACTGCAGGTGTACAGGGCCTTGGTGAGACCACACCTGGGGTATTGTGTACAGTTTTGGTCTCCTAATCTGAGGTAAGACATTCTTGCCATAGAGGGAGTACAGAGAATGTTCACCAGACTGATTCCTGGGATGGCAGGACTTTCTTATGAAGAAAGACTGGATAGACTCAGCTTGTACTTGCTAGAATTTAGAAGATTGAGGGGGGATCTTATAGAAACTTACAAAGTTCTTAAGGGGTTGGACAGGCTAGATGAAGGAACATTGTTCCTGATATTGGGGAAGTCCAGAACACGTGGTCACAGTTTAAGGATAAGGGGGAAGTCTTTTAGGACCGAGATGAGACAAACATTTTTCACACAGAGAGTGGTGAATCTGTGGAATTCTCTGCCACAGAAGGTAGTTGAGGCCTGTTCATTGGCTATACTTAAGAGGGAGTTAGATGTGGCCCTTGCGGCTAAAGGGATCTGGTGGTATGGAGAGAAGGAAGGTACAGGATACTGAGTTGGATGATCAGCCATGATCATATTGAATGGCGGTGCAGGCTCGAAGGGCCGAATGGCCTACTCCCGCACCTATTTTCTATGTTTCTATGTTTCTATGGATATGGGGGCTGCACAAGTGCAACGGAGTCTAGATCAAAGATCATTGTCCCTTCTACGATCTTTGGTCTAGATGTTCAGCTGAATTTGTATGAGAGGCTGAAATAAATTAGATTATTTAGCCTGCCCCATCTCTCCCACATGACAGCTCAGATAGTCGAGTCCTGGCAATGACTCGACTATCTGAGTTATAGGGAGAGATCGGGCAGACTAAATAATATTTTCACTACATAACTGAAAGCACAAATTTTTTTTCTCTGAATGTATACAAAACATGTATACATAACCCTGATGAAGGGTGTCAACCCGAAACGTTGCCTATTTCCTTCGCTCCATAGATTCTGTCTCACCCGCTCAGTTTCTGCAGCATTTTTGTCTACCTTCGATTATCCAGCATCTGCAGTTCCTTCTTAAAAATGTTTTCTCACCTTTTGTTTTTCATGGGAACCTCAAGACAGGTCAGGTCGCCTACATTGGCGATTTGAGCAAATTATAGCGGAGCAGTACAGAGATGTGGACGCTGCCATGACAGAAGCCGGTTACGGGAATGTCGCTGAAGATTACCCATCAGGTACTACAGCTTTTCACGGAGTGGACCATCTTGCTCCGCTCTAAGATCTTTGGGTGTGACTTAAGCTGGAGGTACACCAACAGGATTGGTGTCTCACCACGGTAGTGTCTGAAATATAATGATCCAGCCAGTGGTGGGAACGGGACAAGCAAGGGGAAATAGCTCCCTCCGGTGTTGTAAGCCGGTAACGCTCTCGGTGAGCTGTGCGGAAACCTGAGGGAAAACTGATCAGTCAGATACTCATGTCAGAGCGACACCTAGAGCCGCTTTGTTCTTCATCAACACTGAAGAGGAGACTCCTTCCCCCCCCGTGGCCGCTCCATCATTATGTTGAGGCCTGCCAGGGGTGGTGGCAGAAACAGATACCACATAAATAGTCCCCCTGGTAGTCACTAAGTTTTTTTAAATCAAAATAAACTTTATTCAGAATAAAACATGCATACAAAACAAGAACTTTGCTAAAGATCTTCCGACATTCTCAATCTATACATACATGCATTTGCGCAATATCGTAGTTTTCACAAATATTTTACCCAGCATCCTTGCCATTCATGCGGCCATCTGGGGAAATATCCTTTCCTACATTTGAGGGGCATCTTCACCACACCCTGCCCCCTCCCCACCCCAATGAGCAGCAGCGGTAGGACCCTAGACTGTGGTTCACCGCCACAGAGCCTTGCCGTTGGCAAGCAAACTTCGACACTCACTGTGTCCGTCTCCAACAAGCCAGCCTCACCTCAGGTAGGTCCATTACTCTGGGCACAAGATGCTGCAATTTATATCCGGCTGAACCCAGTCACAGGCAATCGCAGAAAAGAACTAAAGTGGTGGAGCAAACTCTGCTGCCATCCAATATTCAAATCCGTGACGGTCAGAGAGGGAGAGGCACACATTCATGTATTGGATTCTTGCCATGAGGTTGTGGTCAGGACCTCTGATTCCTGGAATACATGCTAAACGTTTGGGTACTGCCTGGAATCACCCCAGGGAAAGTGTCCATCAGGGAATGAGTTGATACAACTGGGACTCGGAGCCATGTAGCACAGGAACAGGTTCTCTTAAATCCTTCCCCTCTCAACTAAAACCCAGGATTCTTGATTACTGTACTCTGGCTAAAAGATTCTGTGCATTCTCCTTACACATTCCCCTCATGATTTTATACACCTCTATAAGAAAACCCTTCAGTCTCTTATGCAGGACAAACTCTGTCGAGTGATGGGTGGATTCAGGTGAGGGGTGGTTTTTGATGGTTGGTCAAAGGCCAAAGATGGAAGACAAAAGGCATGAGCTATGGATAGAAGATGCACGTTTTATACTTAATGCCCCGTTAAATGCAGGCAAGCATACCATATGCCTCTTTACCACTACCTGCTTGTGTTGACATTTTCAGGAGCAATGGATTTGTTTCTCAAGATCCCTCCGTAGATCAATGCTGTTAAGGGTCATTCTGTTAACTGTATAGTTCCGCTTACATTCAACCTCACTAAGTACAACACCTCACCTTTGCTGGGATTAAAAAACGTCTCTCATTTCTCCGGCCATTTCTATAGCTGATTTATATCCCACTGTATAGTTTGACAGCCTACCTCACAGTCCGCAACTACACCAATTTTGTAGCCATCTTCAGACTTACTGTCAACGCATATGCATTTATGTCCATGTCATTTGTTCACATCACGAACAACAGAGGTCCCAAATGCAAAGAACACCGTTAGTATCTCGCCTACATTCTCTGACCATTCACAAATTCCCTTCTTTATCCTTGATCACTCCTAACTTATCCCTGGTCACCCTCTTGGAAGGTGGGTAAATCCCTGGGGTCCGGTCAAGTGCATCGTGCGACATCGTGGGAAGTGAGGGGAGAAATTATAGGGCAATCCCGGCACAGAGCCACGATCATCTTCAGCCCCAGCGAAGGAGCAGAGACTGGAGGGTGGATAAAGTTGTGACTATACTTCAGAAGGGCTACAAAGACAAGCCAGGGAGCTACAGGCCGGTGAGCCTAACATCGGTGGTGGGGCATTGGTTGTGGTGAGTTAATGACTGAAACTAATCCACCAGGCTACATGAAAAGCATAAAGGGCACACGGGGTTGGGGTAACACACAGCACAGAGAGTGGAGTAACTAACAGGAAATAGAGCACCAATAAATGGGTCAATCAGTGAAGGGCCTGCCCCACTTAGACGTCATTTGCATGTCACGCAGATGACGCGCAAAGATTTTATACATCCAAAAAATCCTGGTGCGCCGCGCTCGACCCCGCATCACTGCCTACGTCACCATGCACCATGAGCGCGTAATGCGCACCGTGCGCGCGTAATGCGCACCATGCGTACATCACGTGCGTGGCATGACGCGCGCGTCATGATGCGTAAATAATGACGTGTAATTTACGTGCAAATGCCGCCCAAGTGGAACAGGCCTTTAACTCATGGGAGAGTCATGAGGTTGTTGTAAACCAGTAAAGTGGGTCCATTGTCACTTGACATCTTTGGAATGCCAATTCTCGGTAGCACCTTGGCTACTGTTGTGGCATCACTGCGGCGAGTGGGAAAGGCTTGTACACATCTGGAAAACAAGTCAACAAATACCAACACATACTTATAACTCATACATTCAGACATTTGTATACATTTATTTGCATATAAACAAAAGGTCCCCGCGGTTGGGGTTATGAAGCAGGCTGTACATTGGGAGATTTTCTCATGTTATACTTTTGACATGACACTGAGCAGTAACTTTATCAATAAAAGCAGCAAAACTAATGCTATTCCTCCTTTTGCAGCATGTGTAGACACACATGTGCCAACCAGGATAGGAGTTGCTTTGGGCAACTGTGCGGCCAGCACGGGAGACGTCATTAGGCATTTTAAACCATTTGGCATTGATCCACAATTGGTGCTCGCCATCGCCAGCAGCTTGTATTTCTATTATTTCATTAATAGAGGGCCCTGGGAAATGCGATTTTGCAGACACAGGTGTTACTGTTTTATTTCTGAGAGTGGGGTGGCTGCTGCTTGAGGTGCTGCCTCAGCTGGGGCATTGTTGCAGGAGATATCATTCATCGTGTGTGTGGAACATTTCACTCTTGGTTCAACCAGTAAGGCGATACACCCTGGAAAACTGCTTCAGTTGGTGGGCTAAACCGGGTGACGGTAGCTGCCGAGTCTCAAACCCTCCGTGAGTTTAGGACTATTGTAACAAGTTTTATTTGGGATTATAAGAATCACAGAATAAGTAAAAAACACTTATGTAAACCCAAGACGAATGGAGGATTAGTCTTACTAATTTTTTAATTTTATTTCTGGGCAGTCAATGTCAAAAACTTAAATTTCTGTTTGGGAGATATGGATCAACAACCAGACTGGTTAAAGATGGAAAAGGAGGATTGTCTGCCATTTGAAATTGGCCCGATTCTGTTAACTCCTACAAAATTGAATTAAAAAATCTATAGTGAAAATCCAATTATACATAGTGGTATTCGAATTTGGAAACAAGTAAAAAAGACATTAAAATTGGATAATTTATCACTTTCGCTCACTTTTGCAAATAACCCTTCATTCAAGCCTTCAGTATTGGATAAAGGTTTTGGACAATGGGAAAATTATGGAATTAAAAAGATGGGATATCTTTATAGAAAAGGTGTGTTCCTTTCGTTTCAGGAGGTACAACAGAATTATGGATTACATTCAAACAATTTTTTTAGATATTTACAACTGAAAGATTATGTTAAATCACATACACAAGAATACAGAACTAGAGAGCCAGAGATTCTAGATGAATGTTTGAATAAACACCCCCAACGCAGTCAAATTAATATCTTACATTTATAATATTCTTTTAGATAGTGAGAATCCGTCGACGGAATTACATAGACAAGCATGGGAAAATGAATTAGTTCAACCTATAACGAAAGATATTTAGGATGAAAGTCTACAATATATACATCAATGTCCGTTAAACGCCAGACATTCTTTAATACAATTTAAAATATTACATAGATTGCATTATTCTAAACAAAATTAAATAGAATTTTTCCTAATATTTCTTCTATCTGCGATAAATGTCAATATTCTGAGGCTAATTTAACCCATACCTTTGTAAGTTGCATAAAAATTAAAACATTTTGGGTGGATATTTTTAAAATTATTTCCATAGTGGTTAATACTCAACTGGAGCCTGATCCTAAATTAATAATACTGGGCATATCTGAACAATACCTAAAACTTACAATAAACCAAAGAAATGTCCTTGATTATAATATAATAACTGGAAAAAAATTAATATTAAAATTTTGGAAAAACCCTGCATCCCCCACAATCAAAATGTGGATTATGGAGATGTCGGAGACCTTAAATCTGGAAAAAATTAGATTTGTCTTAATTGACAAACCAGAATTATTTAATAGAATATGGTCTCCGTTCATAGATTATTTGAAGGGGTAGAATGGGCCGGCGCTGATACCTGACGGAAGATTGAACCCAGGACTAGATGAATAGTGATGTTTTCTTACCTACGGACCTATCTCCAAAGTTGTATTATGGATAGTTTATTCTATTTTTCTAATTTTCTTTTCTTTTTCTTTATTTTTTCTATCTATTAAAAAAAAAATAGAAAAAAATAATTAGAGTCAATGTTAATATGTAACCGATAAATGAAGACCCCAGCTGCATTGGTAGCTGAGTCCCTGGAATCCTGGATATTTAATATGTAACCGTTTAACAAAGTTTGTAGTGGTTTGGACTATGATATGCACATGCCTCTAATAAAATTTAACTTTGAATAATAAAAAAAATATTCTATTGGGTTAAGGCCAATGGGTTTGTATCAGTATTTGTATCCTACGGCCTTCGGCAGCGCCTGTTAGAGTTGCCTACGAGTCACCCTCTCTGAGGAGGGTAGACCAAAAGGTCAAGATGACTCCAGGCTCTAAAGATGTCAATAGAACAGACACAAGCACATATGTGCCGGCAGTGAACAACGCCAACAGGGGGATGTGAGAGCCAGCCGCTGAATTGGTTATTCAGGTAGGTCTATTCTACAGGGGAAGAAGCCTGGCAGATTAATTAATTAGGCCAACAACGGGCAAAGGTCATCGTTCAGAATGCACCCCAGGTGCTCATCAGCAGTAGCGGTTCACTGGAGCTGGGGGCAGCATGATAGCTCAGAAATTCCATGCACCTTCCAATCATGCTCAACTAAATGGGTCTAGCACTTCCAAAATTTGGGTAGTGCACCGTTCACAAGTTGTAATATTTACATTTGTTTGTACAACACACAAAGGGTAAAAATATTTGGTTGAGGCACAGCCCGAGCATTCCCAGTAAGTTGGATTATGGCCAGGGTTTGAAAATTGGGCAGAAGTTCTCATGCAAACCACCCATGCAATAAGGCAGGATTGGCATGTCATTATGAAGAATGGAGAGTATCGGGCACATGAACCTTCCGAATGCAAAAACTTATTCCTGACTTCAACAGATTCATAAGGTAAGAGATACATGTTATACAAATCCTATTACAAAGGTTATCAAAGACAATATAACTGTACTATAACAGTAAAGCGTTGCAGTATAGGATAAACTGTTTGTTGGCCATTCGGATTTACCTATAATTATTATTAGCCTTGTCTCCGCCTTGTGGCAAGAGATTGGGGTTATAGCAATCTGTTACAAAACTGAGTTATTTTCATTAAGAGTAATTGGCAATATAGCAGCTATATATACAATACACCACACCCAACCCTCTCTCATAAAAGGTCATCTGGTAGTTCTCAAGTTACTGATCTTACTTTACTTTGGTGTTATTTATTTGTGATTTCATACCGCTGCTTTGAAGTTTGCTGCGCATGCGGCCTCGCGGGCCTTCTTCACGTAATCACCAATGTAACGCCTCATGAAATCTAGATCAAACTTCAAACTGGTAAGTTCTCATTTAATCTTATTATTATATGTAATTTGTACATGGTTACAGTCATGTAATTTGTACATTGTTCCCTTGGAAGTGGCAGGCAGACAAGTGGGCAAAAATCAAAAAGGGCCCCTTTTCACCATAATTGTATAAGGGGTAAGAGTGTTGTAAAAACAAGCCTGAAGGTTTTGTGTCTCAATGCAAGGAGTATTCATAATAAGGTGGATGAGTTGAATGTGCAGATAGTTGTTAATGTTGGGATCATGGAGATATGGCTCCAGGGTGGCCAATGCTAGGAGCTGAACATCCAGGGATATTCAATATTCAGGAGGGATAGACAGAAAGGAAAAGGAGGTGGGGTAAGTTGCTGGTTAGAGAGGAGATTAACGCAATAGAAAGAAAGGACATTAGCTTGGAGGATGTGGAATCCATATGGGTAGAGCTGTGAAACGCTAAGGAGCAGACAAGGTCCCACATAAGAGATTAGTATGCAAACTTAAAGCACACGGTATTGAGGGTTCAGCATTGATGTGGATAGAGAACTGGCTGGCAGACAGGAAGCAAAGAGTAGGATTTAATGGGTCCTTTTCAGAATGGCAGGCAGTGACCCGTGGGGTACCGCAAGGCTCAGTGCTTGGACCACAGCTATTTACAATATATGTTAATGATTTGGACGAGGGAATTGAATGCAACATCTCCATGTTTGTGGATGGCACAAAGCTAGGGGGCAGTGTTAGCTGTGAGGAGGATGCAAGGAGGCTGCATCTGGATAGGTTGGCCTGGATAGGTTGGGTGAGTGGGCAAATGCATGGCAGATGCAGTATAATGTGGATAAATGTGAGGTTATCCACTTTGGTGGCAAGAACAGGAAAGTAGACTATTATCTGAATGGTGGCCGATTAGGAAAAGGG
This sequence comes from Raja brachyura, assembly GCA_963514005.1. Next base: position 12,674,209 of record OY740809.1, on the reverse strand, counting down.
GAGATGCAACGAGACCTGGGTGTCATGGTACACCAGTCATTGAAAGTAAATGTGCAGATGCAGCAGGCAGTAAAGAAAGAGAATGGCATGTTGGCATTCATAGCAAAATGATTTGAGTAGAGGAGCAGGGAGGTTCTACTGCATGTGTACAGGGCCTTGGTGAGACCACACCTGGGGTATTGTGTACAGTTTTGGTCTCGTAATCTGAGGAAAGACATTCTTGCCATAGAGGGGAGTACAGAGAATGTTCACCAGACTGATTCCTGGGATGGCAGGACTTTCTTATGAAGAAAGACTGGATAGACTCAGCTTGTACTGGCTAGAATTTAGAAGATTGAGGGGGGATCTTATAGAAACTTACAAAGTTCTTAAGGGGTTGGACAGGCTAGAAGAAGGAAGATTGTTCCCGATATTGGGGAAGTCCAGAACACGCGGTCACAGTTTAAGGATAAGGGGGAAGTCTTTTAGGACCGAGATGAGACAAACATTTTTCACACAGAGAGTGGTTAATCTGTGGAATTCTCTGCCACAGAAGGTAGTTGAGGCCAGTTCATTGGCTATATTTAAGAGGGAGTTAGATGTGGCCCTTGTGGCTAAAGGGATCAGGGGGTATGGAGAGAAGGAAGGTACAGGATACTGAGTTGGATGATCAGCCATGATCATATTGAATGGCGGTGCAGGCTCGAAGGGCCGAATGGCCTACTCCTGCACCTATTTTCTATGTTTCTATGTTTCTATGGATATGGGGGCTGCACAAGTGCAACGGAGTCTAGATCAAAGATCATTGTCCCTTCTACGATCTTTGGTCTAGATGTTCAGCTGAATTTGTATGAGAGGCTGAAATAAATTAGATTATTTAGCCTGCCCCATCTCTCCCACTTGACAGCTCAGATAGTCGAGTCCTGGCAATGACTCGACTATCTGAGTTATAGGGAAAGATCGGGCAGGCTAAATAATATTTTCTCTACATAACTGAAAGCACTATTTTTTTTTCTCTGTATGTATACAAAACATGTATACAAAACCCTGATGAAGGGTGTCAACCCGAAACGTTGCCTATTTCCTTCGCTCCATAGATTCTGTCTCACCCGCTCAGTTTCTCCAGCATTTTTGTCTACCTTCGATTATCCAGCATCTGCAGTTTCTTCTTAAAAATGTTTTCTCACCTTTCGTTTTTCATGGGAACCTGGCGATTTGGGCATTGGCGATTTGACCAAATTATAGCGGAGCAGTACAGATATGTGGACGCTGCCATGACAGAAGCCGGTTATGGGAATGTCGCTGAAGATTACCCATCAGGTACTACAGTTTTTCACGGAGTGGACCATCTTGCTCCACTCTAAGATATTTGGGTGTGCCTTAAGCTGGAGGTACACCAACAGGATTGGTGTCTCACCACGGTAGTGTCTGAAATATAATGATCCAGCCAATGGTGGGAATGGGACAAGCAAGGGGAAATAGCTCCCTCTGGTGTTGTAAGCCGGTAACGCTCTCGGTGAGCTGTGCGGAAACCTGAGGGAAAACTGATCAGTCAGATACTCATGTCAGAGCGACACCTAGAGCCGCTTTGTTCTTCATCAACACTGAAGAGGAGACACCTTCCCCCAGTGGCCGCTCCATCATTATGTTGAGGCCTGCCAGGGGTGGTGGCAGAAACAGATACCACATAAATAGTCCCCCTGGTAGTCACTAAGTTTTTTAAATCAAAATAAACTTTATTCAGAATAAAACATGCATACAAAACAAGAACTTTGCTAAAGATCTTCCGACATTCTCAGTCTATACATACATGCATTTGCGCAATATCGTAGTTTTCACAAATATTTTACCCAGCATCCTTGCCATTCATGCGGCCATCTGGGGAAATATCCTTTCCTACATTTGAGGGGCATCTTCACCACACCCTGCCCCCTCCCCACCCCAATGAGCAGCAGCGGTAGGACCCTAGACTGTGGTTCACCGCCACAGAGCCTTGCCGTTGGCAAGCAAACTTCGACACTCACTGTGTCCGTCTCCAACAAGCTGGCCTCACCTCAGGAAGGTCCATTACTCTGGGCACAAGATGCTGCAATTTATATCCGGCTGAACCCAGGCACAGGAAAGCAGGAAGGAACTAAAGTGGTGGAGCAAACTCTGCTGCCATCCAATATTCAAATCCGTGACGGTCAGAGAGGGAAAGGCACACATTCACGTATTGGATTCTTGCCATGAGGTTGTGGTCAGGACCTCTGACAGCTGACTCCTGGAATACATGCTAAACGTTTGGGTACTGCCTGCAATCACCCCAGGGAAAGTGTCCATCAGGGAATGAGTGGATACAACTGGGACTCAGAGCCATGTAGCACAGGAACAGGTTCTCTTAAATCCTCCCCCTCTCAACTAAAACCCAGGATTCTTGATTACTGTACTCTGGCTAAAAGATTCTGTGCATTATCCTTACACATTCCCCTCATGATTTTATACACCTCTATAAGAAAACCCGTCAGTCTCTTATGCAGGACAAACTCTGGCGAGTGATGGGTGGATTCAGGTGAGGGGTGGTTTTCGATGGTTGGTCAAAGGCCAAAGAGGGAAGACAAAAGGCATGAGCTATGGATAGAAGATGCACGTTTTATACTTAATGCCCCGTTAAATGCAGGCAAGCATACCATATGCCTCTTTACCACTATCTGCTTGTACTGACACTTTCAGGAGCAATGGATTTGTTTCTCAAGATCCCTCCGTAGATCAATGCTGTTAAGGGTCTTTCTGTTAACTGTATAGTTCCGCTTACATTCAACCTCACTAAGTACAACACCTCACCTTTGCTGGGATTAAAAAACGTCTCTCATTTCTCCGGCCATTTCTATAGCTGATTTATATCCCACTGTATAGTTTGACAGCCTACCTCACAGTCCGCAACTACACCAATTTTGTAGCCATCTTCAGACTTACTGTCAACGCATCTGCATTTATGTCCATGTCATTTGTATACATCACAAACAACAGAGGTCCCAAATGCAAAGAACACCGTTAGTATCTCGCCTACATTCTCTGACCATTCACAAATTCCCTTCTTTATCCTTGATCAGTCTTAACTTATCCCTGGTCACCCTCTTGGAAGGTGGGTAAATCCCTGGCGTCTGGTCAAGTGCATCGTGGGACATCGTGGGAAGTGAGGGGACAAATTACAAGGCAATCCCGGCAGAGAGCCACGATCATCTTCAGCCCCAGGTGAAGGAGCAGAGACTGGAGGGTGGATAAAGTTGTTACCTTACCACAGAAGAGCTGCAAAGGCAAGCCAGGGAACTACAGGCCGGTGAGCCTAACATCGGTGGTGGGGCATTGGTTGTGGTGAGTTAATGAGCTAAACTAATCCACCAGGCTACATGAAAAGCATAAAGGGCACACGGGGTTGGGGTAACACACAGGCACGGAGAGTGTAGTAACTAACAGGAAATAGAGCACCAATCATTAAAGGGCCTGCCCCACTTGGGCGTCATTTGCATGTCGCGCAGATGACACGCAAAGATTTTATACATCCAAAAAATCCTGGGGCGCCGCGCTCGACCCCGCGTCACTGCCTACGTCATCATGCACCATGAGCGCGTAATGTGCACTGTGCGCGCATAATGCACACCATGCATACATCACGTGTGTGGCACGATGCGCATGCCGTGCGTCATGATGTGTAAATAATGACATAAAATTTACATGCAAATGCCGCCAAAGTGGAACAGGCCTTTAACTCATGGGAGAGTCATGAGGATGTTGGGCCTCAACTGTACAGTCCACATTAGTGACAGATGAAGTGACTGATTGTACCATAGACAGATTTACTGGTGAACAAAGACTGGTAGATGAACAAGTTGTGAGGAGGGCACAAGGAGACTGGAAAAGGATATGGACAGGTTAACTGAGTGGACACTAACCGTATACACTGATTAGGGCTAGACCTCATTATCATTAGGGCTATTGGCAAGGCTTCAGGCCACTGTAAACCTGTCTCATGATATAATTTAGTCTAGATTATTCTGTTTTGTCTTTCAACTGCCCCTGATGATTGTGGTTATATGAAGCAGAATAAATGTTGTTGCATTGTAGTCCCTTCATTATTCCTTTTACAAGTAAACCAGTAAAGTGGGACCATTGTCACTTGATATCTCTGGAATGCCAAATCTCGGTAACACCTTGGCTACTGTTGTGGCATCACTGCGGCGAGTGGGAAAGGCTTGTATGCATCTGGAAAACAAGTCAACAATTACCAACACATACTTATAACTCATACATTCAGGCATTTGTATACATTTATTTGCATATAAAGAAAAGGTTGGGGTTGTGAAGCAGGCTGTACTTTGGGAGATTTTCTCATTTTATACTTTTGACATGTCATACACTGAGCAGTAACTTTATCAATAAAAGCAGCAAAACTAATGCTATTCCTCGGTTACAAAAAAAACTGGAGAAACTCAGCGGGTGCAGCAGCATCTAAGGAGTGAAGGAGATAGGCGACGTTTCGGGTCGAGACCCTTCTTCAGAACGCTTCTTAACACTAATGCTATTCCTCCTTTTGCAGCATGTGTAGACACACATGTGCCAACCAGGGTAGGAGTTGCTTTGGGCAACTGTGTGGCCATCACAGGGGACATCATTAGGCAATTTAAACCATTTGGTATTGATCCACAATTGGTGGTCGCCATCGCCAGCGGCTTGTATCTTTATTATTTCATTAATAGAGGGCCCTGGGAATTACAATTTTGCAGACACAGGTGTTACTGTTTTATTTCTGGGAGTGGGGTGGCTGCTGCTTGAGGTGCTGCCTCAGCTCAGGCATTGTTGCAGGAGATATCATTCATCGTGTGTGCGGAACATTTCACTATTGGTTCAACCAGTAAGGCGATACACCCTGGAAAACTGCTTCAGTTGGTGGGCTAAACCGGGTGACGGTAGCTGCCGAGTCTCAAACCCTCCGTGAGTTTAGGGACTTGCTCAGTCTGGTGCGAAGTCTCTTCTGGCGTATTTGGCGGAAGAAATCTGCTGGACAGTTCAACGGCCGGGAAAGCGGGTCAGGAGCATAATGTGGAGTGCAAGGGGCACGTCAAAGAACAAAAGAAGACATGGCCAACCATGTTGAGAACACCAAGGCAAAGGTCAACACCCGGAATAATGTCATCGAAAAATTGGCCAGCAGCTCATTTGGAAGTGACCCAACAGCAATCCGCACTGCAGCCCTGGTGCTCTGTTTCTCAGTGGCAGAATATGCAAGCCCCGTCTGGAGCCACTGTAAACATTAGGCATGTTACAAAACTTACCTTGAGCAGTGCTGCAGTTCTGCCGCTCCCCGTGTGCATAACTTTGGCGCCTTTCAGGGGGTGGGGGGGGGCTTAAAGTGCCGTTTTTCTTCAGACTGGGCAAATCGATCCATGTTGCGCGATTTCGTTGCGGAAGAAAAATCGCTCCGACATTTCATTCATGAAGGTATTTTTAAATTACGCTAGATTATTTATTATCTAGAGTAATTTAAAAATCACCTTCAAAAGCCGTGAGCACCGACAACGGGAAGGATTTTGCATAGGGGAGAAAAAAAGGTACACAGTTTATTTTTATATTAAACGTTGGTTTTTATGGAGGCTTTAATAATATTTTCATGTTGCGAAATGGGGTCCAAAAAAAATGTATGAACCAACAGTATTTTTCCTCCTGACTTCACCACAAACCGCAACGTTCCAATCCACCGCATTCCACTAAAACCCACTCGCTAGTTGATTTAAATGGCCATTAATTTACAGGCATTAAACACTGAATTCCTTCCATTTGGCCCAGAAATTCATGAAAATGAGATTTAAAAATTATGTTATATTGTGGATTATTGTGTGAATGTTATTTGGACACTTAGGCAATTTAAAAAAAGTTTATCTTTTCTTAAGAAATTGATAGATGTTTAGATCTACGCATTGAATTTTGTAATTAGCTACAATTAGATAACTAACTAATTATATGCTTTATTTTCAGGTCATCCAAGTAAGATTGTTTCATATTTGTTTCAGAATGCTTCAATGAGTTCTCTTAATTTTTAAGATAGTTATGGGCTTTTAATGGTTCTAGATCACAGCTTTTGTGTTAAGTCAATTGAAAGGCAATTGGGAACAAGATGCTAATTTCCGAGTATGAAAATGGTCATAACTTTCTTAATACTGAAGATATGAAAGTGAATTAGGTGTCAAATTAAACTTCTTTTTATGCTTTATCTGATGGGATAAATTGCAGACTTGATTTTTAAATCTCAAAATTTTGTAACATTGCTATAAACATGCACACAAGGTGGACTCTGCATTGAACACTGCCTGCAGGAAAACCACAGGATGCCTGAAGCTGACAAAGGTTGAACATGTGTACGAGCTGGCTGGCAACGACGAACCATCTCAAAGACGTGATCGGGCAGCTGCAGTAGAACGTTTCAATGCGGACACAGACCCCAGCCACCCATCACACAATCACCAACATGCCAAGAAACGCCTAAAGAGTCAGAACAGCTTCATGGAAGTAGAGCCAACCGTACCAGGCACCAAAACCAAACACCAGATGGCACAAGGACACCACCTGCCTTATACTACCTGGAAAGATCTAAACCGCCTCCGCACTGGAGTGGGACGTTGCGGGCTCAACCTGAAGAAGTGGCGCCTCTCGAACTCTGACAAGTGCAACTGTGGAGAGGTACAGACAATGGCCCACCGACTGACTTGCGGCGGAGAGGAACGCACTGTGGATGATTTCCGCAGAGGCACAGATGTGGCTCTGGCTGCGGCAAAACAATGGCAGAAAGTCGTTTGACACATGAGCGAAACACACGAGAGAACCCCTTTAATAGAAAGATTAAACAAGAACTTACCATTTGAAGTTTGATCTTTATTTTATGAGAAGTTGAAGTGAGGGACTACATGAAGAGCCCACCAGCCCGCATGCACGTCAATCTTCAGAGCAACTGTATGAAACCACAGACCACTTGCACAAACTTAAACTATAGAAAGATTAGTAACCCTTGACTTGCCGAATTATATTTATGAGAATCAGGGTTGGGAGTGGAGGGCACATAGTCCCTCACTTCAACCTCTCATAAAATAAAGATCAAACTTCAAATGGTAAGCTCGTTTAATCTTTCTATTTTATATCGAAGTCACGTGAGTGACTACGTGAAGCCTTTGAAGCTATGTGGTTTCATGCAGTAAACCAATCTGTGTGTGAAACACTTAAACAGATAAACCATAAATGGTAGAAAAACATGGGCTATTAACAACATGATGCTAACTTGCATACATGTCCATTGCCCTTAATCGGTCCACAGTCCCAATTGGCTTTGAATTAGGACAATAACTCATTCAACACTCTTCAGAATTCTATCTGCAGCAATCCAGACATGTTTAACACAATTTATAACTTCTGAAAGTGCACTATGATAGCCTCCTGCTGTCTGCAAGAAGATGATCAAAGGGGAATATCCATTCTATTGGCTGCTAATGAACCAACCCCCCACCCCCTGGTAGACTGAGACTTAAAATTATTTGAATTCACTCCCGCTATTCGCTGCTTACACACTATTCATGTTGAGATAGTCTGCACCAGCAATTTCTTGTGAAACTATTGAATAACAATAAAGAAAACTATCCTTCATCTCATAGGTACTAGTAAGCTCAGTGTATCTGTATCCATAATAAACACCCCCAGTCTCCGATCTGGTAGGTATGCTGTCAACTCCAAATTGTACCCAGCCTTACCTGTTTAGCTTTATGAGATCATTCCCATAACAACCTACCCCCATGTCATATATGACCCAGATATGTTGTCGGAGATTGCATAAAGTCTGTGTTCTTTGTGGTGAAATCAGTTGCTAACAGCATAATTAACTTAAAAGATACTGCTCCACTTTAGGAATACATTAGATGAATATCTGCATACTAATTACTGATACACATTCCACACTATTATGAGTTTAGGCTTTAGAGTAGTGAGTACGTTTATTGGCCAAGTATTCACATACAAGGAATTTGCCTTGGAGCAAATATTCATATACAAGTGTTCATATAAAAGACACCTTGCATATCGTTAGATAAGAGTGGGTGAATAACCAATCATTTATTGTCCCACTTATAGTACTAGAGAGAATGACAAAGCAGCACCAGCAGTGTCAATTGTGCGATAACATAATCACTTCTCAAAGCCCAAACCGAAAGAACTACAAACCTCTGCTACTTCTGTTTAAAAAGTAGCTCACTTGTCCTCTTCACAAACTTCCCATACATCTGTGCAGAGCTAGCTGCATGAGAAATAGGCTGAACTAGCCACAACTCGTGACCGAGTAAGTAGTAGCTGCTTTCAGCCGCCTTTTACAATAGACGTCCTGAATGAGTAGGCCAAATTAGTACTATTAACATTCATGTTGCCTCATCTTTAATATCGTAAGAGGCATCTATTGATAAAAACCCTGAGCCTTATCAGCTACAAAAGCATGTTGTCTATAAACTCCATGACACAATGCCCTTTTGATCTGAGTAGGGCAGCATTAACTTTAGAATCTTTGTAAATAGGCAAGGCCAGATCCCTAGGTAGAGCCTAAAATTTCCACCACTGGCTTTGGCATCACACACACCAGATATATCTGTGCCTCTCGTGTATAGATATGGAAAAGTATGCATCTTCAAGATCGATTGAGGCCCTAAATGCTCTGAATCAGCTAAATTGCTGAAAGATAATTATCCATCCTAAACTGGTTAACCAAACACATGATCGGACTAGCCAAATCCTAACTTGATTTGGCATGCTACATTTTTCTTCCCCTGAGAATTCTCAAAACTTTCTGCGGTTAAAGCCTTTTTGAGGTTATTCACTGATTCACTGATGTGAATAACCTACAAACCTCCAGTGTCTGACAGAATCAGAACATACACCAGATCCTTATGCAACTAGAATTGAAGCGTAGCATCCACTTGGTGTGGGAGTACGAGTTACCTGTCAACTCCTCACAGGCAGAGTCACCCTCAGATTGGAAAATATCATAATGCAACCATGAACCAAGAGTTGCTGCCGCAGTCCTCTGCCTGGAACGACCTATCTCAGTCGCCAGTGTGCACAACACATTCTCTTCACCAAGGGAATGGCCCTGGCCTAAAAAAGGCCTCTGGCTAGGTCTGAATTGAGTAGGCCTGGTGTTCCAACCAGCCTCAGAGTAACGATTCCTGTCATTAGTTATATATAGAGGTGGTATGCCCCGGAACACTGAAGCTCTACCCACATAGGATAGTTTTATCACCCCCGCAGCTGCCTAAAATTCTTCCTGCAAAACTTGCTAACATAAGTCCTCTTCAAAGAGATACTTTGCAGGCTACATGTTACTGGCCCTGCATAAATGAGCACATTTTTTAGGAATTACCTCAGACATTATAGCATTTTGCGAAGGCAATTTAGCTCCAACTGCGTATTACATAGAAGTGCTGATGCATCTTCTGCACTACCGAAAGCTGAACCCATCTACTGCCCATGCAAAGGCCAAAATGACATCAGTGACCAGTCTTTTGGATACGCTGAAATTTTAATTCTCTGCCCACGTGTCACCACTGAGATGTCCCAAATGGTGAGATTGACATTTGGAACATCCAAAGTCAGGCAGTTCATCTGGACTGGCATATTTCCCAGCCGTATCCAGCATATACCCCTCCTTAGTTGATAAGAAGTTAAATCACGGATGCTCTACTCCCCAAGCCTCGAGGACGAAAACCGTACCGCCAGTAACATCTGAGGTAGGTGAATCTAGTTCCTTGTGGAACACATTACAAATGACTCACTCACAATTGGGAGGAGATTGCAACATTTCTTGAATGAATGGAGTTGGATCACAGCAGACCCGTTTATAGTGCACAGTATACAAGGTTTTCAGAATTGAGTTCCTTCTTGACTCTCTACCTCTCACACAACATTTACCAAATCGCACATATGTGTTTTCGCAACAGGAAAGTTTGGATGTACAAGCTGAAATCCAAACTTTATACAAAAGAGGTCATTCAGAGGTCGCATCAGGAACCTCACCAATTTGTATCCAACATATTCACCAAGCGGAAAAGTGTTGGAGGATGCCATATCATCCTAGACTTAATTGAACTCAATACCTTTGTGCAGTATAAACAATTCAAAATGGATAACTTTGGCACTGCCATCCGACTGGTTTCTAAAGGTGATTATATGGCATGCATTGACCTTAAAGATGCATACTACTTGGTATCCCTTCACAGGGAGCACAGGAGATATTTGAAATTTAACTGGATAAGACAATTGTGGCAGTTCAAAGCATTGCCTAATGGGCTGACTCCAGCTCCAAGACTATTAACTAACCTACTAAAACCAGTTCTGGGGCTAATACGAGCCCAGAGTCACATTGTCATGGAGTAATTGGTAGACATTCTAATCATCGGGGACACCAAGGAATCAGCTAAATCATCTGTCTCAGCCACCAAACTCATGTTTAAGAGATTTGGGTTTCTCATCCATCCAGTTAAGTCCATTTGACACCGACCAGGGTAATTGATTACCTGGGGTTTACAATTAACTCAATTCACATGTTTGTGACTCTGCCTAGGGGAAAGCAATTAGAGTTAATAGAAGCCTGCAAAAATCTAATTGTTAAACAGCAGCCTTCAATTAGACAAGCAGCGAGTGTAATTAGCAAACTTGTGGCTGCATTTACAGCTGTGCGTTTCAGGCCTTTGCACTATCAAAATTTACAATGTGCAAAAGAACAGGCTCTCAAATCCCGCGCAGGCCAATTTGGTAGACCCATGCGATTGCCAGAAGAGGCCATTGCTGAATTACAATGGTGGGTAACGAATATACATCATAGCTCCAGAAATATTTTACTTGATACACCATTGGTTATCTTACAAACCGATGCAAGTGCCCTAGGATGGGGAGCAACAGATACCATCTCTAGCTGTGGTGGTGGATGGAATGTGCAGGAGTCCTTAATTCTTCAGCAGCATGGTATTAACTACTAAGAGCTGTTGGGAGCACTCTATGGGCTTAAGGCTTATTGCAGCATTATGCAACAAGTGCATGTTCAACTTCAGATTGACAACACAACAGCGGTGGCGTATGTCAATCACATGGGTGGTATTAAGTCTGTATCTTGTGATAAATAGGCAAACCTTATTTGGCACTGGTGTATTGCAAGGAATATTTGGGTCTCAGCTATCTACCTACCAGGTAGATACAACACGGTGGCGGACACTAGATCGCGGAAATTCAATGACAACACAGAATGGATGTTGAGTCATGAAGTATTTGAAGACATTGTCGCCCAGTATGGCATCCCGGATATTGATTTGTTCGCATCCAGATTAAATCACCAGTTACCCAAATATGTGTCATGGATACCAGACCCAGGGGCAGTGGCAGTAGATGCATTTTCACTACATTGGGGAGGAATTTTCTTGTATGCTTTTCCCCCATTTTGCTTCATCTTTTGCTTGGCAAAAATCAAGCAAGACAACGCCACAGGCATTTTGTTAGTGCCTGACTGGCCAACACAGTCTTGGTTCCCACAAGGAGAGAACTGCTGCTTCACCCAGTAACGGGGAGTAACCAGTCACTACATGACCGAATCGATTTATTGCTTTGCAGATTCTGAGGAGACCATACCTGGGGCTCGGACTGTCTGAACGAACAGTGGATGTGATAACAGCGGCCTGGAGGGAGAGTACACAAAAACAGTATGTCTCTCACATCAAGAAGTGGGAGACGTTCTGTTCTATCTCAAACATCTCCTATGATACAGCACACATCACGAATGTCCTGGAGTTCCTATCAACCCTATTCTATGACCAAAAATTAAGCTACAGTGCCATCAATAGTGCCAGAAGTGCACTATCTTCTTATTTAGTGCTGGGATCAGGGCACCAATCGATAGGGACACACCCCTTAATAACTAGGTTAATGAAGGACATTTTTAATTCCATACCACCCAGGCCATGGTACACAGACATTTGGGATGGGAGCGTGGTGCTTACACTGCTTCGCCAGTGGGCGCCAACTTCCTCCCTACCCTTATCTAAACTCACCCTCAAGGTGGTCATGCTGATGGCGCTGGTAACTGCGCAACGAGTCCAGATGTTGCACAAGCTATGACTGGACAACATGACTACCAATATAAATATAATAACCTTCATCATATATGATTTGATCAAACAGAGCAGGCTGGGGTGCCAGGGCTCAAGCTAGAGTTCCCGTCATACCCCGAGGATCCACGGTTATGTGCAGTATCACATATTCACCAATGCATAAAAGTCACCAAGAGCCTCAGAGGCTCTGAGTTATCAGTTATAAGAATCCTTTCCACAAGGTATGAGTACAAACCATTTCCAGATGGATGAAGGAGGTACTGATGAGTGCAGGAGTGAACACTAACACTGTTAAATCTCACTCCACCGGGGCTGCATATACGTCGGCAGCGAGGGCAAGGGACGTCCCCCTCGACAACATCCTAGCGGCTGCAGGATGGGCCAATGAACGGATGTTCCACAGGTCCTCACCAAGTCCGGCCGCCTGCTCCCGTTTGGAGCTCCAATGGCGGCAGCTACACAGGCTGTGCCTGTCACCTTCTCTGGGCCCGCTGCACCTATTTTCGGAGCAGCGGCCTGTTCCTGAAACAAAATTGTCCTACCTGCCGGAGCAGTTTCGAACGGCTACGATTCCCGCGCCATGCGTCGACTTATTGACGCGCATGCGGGCTGGCGGGCTCTTCACGTAGTCACTCATGTGACTTTGAAATAGACTCCCACTCTGACCAGCAGCGACAAAGACAAGGAAATGTTCTACGAAGACCTTGACAACTTTGTGAAGTCAACTCCTGCCAGTGACAAGCTTATTCTGCTCAGGGAATTCAACGCCTGAGATTGCAGTGACAGCCAGTGTTGGACCCAGATGTTGGGGCATCATGGTGTTGGAAAGATGAATGGCAATGGACTGCTGCTGCTGATAATGTGTGTAGAGAGCTATCTCACCTTCACCAACAGGCTCTTCAGATGCCCAACAAGCACAAGACCACGAGGAAGGCTCTCAGCAGTTTTGAAGATAATCGCCGAAGCCGACTCGTTAACGTCAGAGACAGGAGGAAGGCTGCAGCCCTAAATGCCACCCCCCCCCCCCCCCCACAGCAGCTTTCACGTGCCCCCACTGCTCACGCGTGTGTGGCTCACGCATCGGACCCGTGAGCCACACTCGATCCCACAATCCCCTCAAACTGCTCTTGCTGAATATGACATTCTATTGCGATCTTTCCTCTTGAACCAGATCAGCTGTAGAAGTAGTGATGTTGATTCCTGAATAAAGGGCTGTTTATGTCGGGGTAATGGACAACTCACTGAGTCCTTCCAGTTTCTCATCACCCTCTCTGACAGGGTAATAGCGTCAAAGTCAGTACACAAGAGTCCCGGCCATTCTCTGTCACATGTTGAGAGACAAGCGGGAACCGTGGTGGACATCGGCAGGGATCAGCAGGGTGTAAACCCCAGGGCACTGACATCAGACTGAAGTCCAGGGATTGCTGAGAACAGACAAGTCCACCATCTTTAACAGAAAACTCGCGGTGGTAGAGGCTGATCCTGTCTTGATTTAGATTGTTCTGATTGGAATTATTACTGTCTCTCTCTGTATTACCCTCTTGATTTCACATTGTTTGTTACACCAAGGGTTGGAAAGCTCACAATGTGTTTTGTGCTTCCAGTGATTGTGATTGAACTGTAACATAGAAAGATAAAACGAAAACTTACCATTTGAAGTTTGATCTTTATTTTATGAGAAGTTGGGGTGAGAGACTACATGAAGAACCCACCAGACCGCATGCACGTCAATCGTCAAAGCAACTGTATGAAACCACTGACCACTTGCACCAACTTAAACTATAGAAAGATTAATAATGTTTGACTTACCGAATGATATTTATGAGATTCAGGGTTGGGAGTGGAGGGCACGTAGTCCCTCACTCCAACCTCTCATAAAATAAATATCGAACGGTAAGTTCTTGGTTAATCTTTCTATTTTATATTAGAAGTCTCGTGGTGAGACTACATGAAGCCTTCAAAGTTCTGTGGTTTCATGCAGTAAACCAACCTATATGAGAAAATGCTAAACAGATAAACCATAAATGGTAGAAAAGACATGGGCTATTAATAACATGATGCTAAATTTACATACATGTACATTGCCCTTAATCGGACTCCGTCCCAATTGCCTTTGGGTTAGACACTGGCTCATGCAACATTGTTCAGAATTCTATCTGCAACCATCCAGACATGTTCAACGAAATTTATAACTTCTGTAAGTGCGCTTATCTGAGCCTCCTGCTGTTGCAAAAAGATGATCAAAGGGGAAAATCCATTCTATTGCCTGCAAGAGCCAGCCCCTCTGGCAGAGTGAGACTTGAAATTATTTGAATTCACTCCCGCTTCTAGCTGCTTACACTCTATCCATCTTGAAATAGTCTTCACCAACAATCTCTTGTGAAACTATTAAATAACTATGAAGAAACTATCCTTCATCTCATAAGCACTTAGTAACCTCAGTGTACCTTTTTACAAAACACCCCCAATCTCCAGTCTGGTGGGTATGCTGTCAACTCCAACTTGTACCCAACCATACCTGATTTGCTTTATGAGTTCATTCCCATAAAAAGCTACCCTTATGTCAGATGTGACCTAGAGATCCAGACGGAGATTGTATAAAGACTGTGCTCATTATGCTGAAATCATTGTCATAAGCATAACTAACATAAAACATACTACATTGGGGATACAGTTGAAGATAATCTGCATAATAATTTATACTGTTACATATTTCACACTACTTCATATCTAGGCTTTAGGGTGTTCATATAAAAGACCCATCCATAACCTTAGTCAACAGTGGGTGAATAACCAATCATTTATTGTCCCACATATAGTACTAGATACAACGACAAAGCAGCACGAGCGGTGTCAATTGCAGTACAAAATAGTGGCTTCTCTTAACCCCAAACTGAAAGACACCACAAACCTCTTCTACTTTTGTTTAAAAGTAGCTCACATGTGTCTCTTCACAAAACGTCCATACCCCCATGCACAGAAACATAGAAACATAGAAATTAGGTGCAGGAGTAGGCCATTCAGCCCTTTGAGCCTGCACCGCCATTCAATATGATCATGGCTGATCATCCAACTCAGTATCCCGTACCTGCCTTCTCTCCATACCCTCTGATCACCTTAGCCACAAGGGCCACATCTAACTCCCTCTTAAATATGGCCAATGAACTGGCCTCAACTACCCTCTGTGGCAGAGAGTTCCAGAGACCCACCACTCTCTGTGTGAAAAAAATCCTTCTCATCTAGGTCCTAAAGGATTTTCCCCTTATCCTTAAGCTGTGACCCCTTGTCCTGGACCTCCCCAACATCGGGAACAATCTTCCTGCATCTAGCCTGTCCAACCCCTTAAGAATTTTGTAAGTTTCTATAAGATCCCCTCTCAATCTCCTAAATTCTAGGGAGTATAAACCAAGTCTATGCAGTCTTTGTTCATAAGACAGTCCTGACATCCCAGGAATCAGTCTGGTGAACCTTCTCTGCACTCCCTCCATGTCAATAATGTCCTTCCTCAGATTTGGAGACCAGAACTGTACGCAATACTCCATGTGTGGTCTCACCAAGACCCTATACAAGTGAAGTAGAACCTCCCTGCTCCTATACTCAAATCCTTTTGATATGAAAGCTAACATACCATTCACTTTCTTCACTGCCTGCTGCACCTGCATGCCTACTTTCAATGACTGGTGTACCATGACACCCAGGTCGCGCTGCATCTCCCCTTTTCCTAATCGGCCACCATTTAGATAATAGTCTGCTTTCCTATTTTTGCCACCAAAGTGGATAACCTCACATTTATCCACATTATACTGCATCTGCCAAACATTTGCCCACTCACCCAGCCTATCCAAGTCACCATGCAGTCTGCTAGCATCCTCCTCACAGCTAACACTGCCCCCCTCACAGCTAACACTGCAGTGATAGATGTACGAGAAATAGGCTGAACTTGCCACTGCTCGTGTCTTCGAGCAATTATAGGAGCTTTCAGCAGACATATTTACAATGGAAGCCCTGGTTTAGTAGGCCAATTTGGCACCACCATAATCATGTTGCCTCGTCTTGAATTACCGTAGGAGGCATCGACTTATAAAAACCTTGAGTCTTATATGTGGGTAGGGTCCGAGACAAAACCCCTAAATATGTAATAGATAATGCCGGCTCCAGAATGGACTTCCTGGATGAATAACAAAACCTAGAAATTCCAGGAGAGCCTTGCTTGCTGAAACAGCTAAACCTGAGACAACTGATCTCCTTCCTACCATAATCATGTCGTCTATAAACTCCATAACAAAATGCCCTTTAGATCTGAGTAGGGCAGCATTCACTCTTGTGTATTGATATGGAAAAGAATGCTTCTTCAAGATCAATTGAGGCCCTAAATCCTCTGTAATCAGCTATATTGCTGAATGACAATTATCCATCTTAAACTGGTTATTCCAAGCACATGCTCAGACTAGCCAAATCCTAGACTGATTTGGCATCCTCCACTTTCTTCAACCTTGAGAAAATATTAGAAATATATCCCTTTTGTACTTGGGCAGACTGCTCATCCTTTGTGAGATGTCTCTGTTTCAACTTGGAACCACGGAGGAAATAATCAGGCAGAAACTGAATCTTGTAACAGTTTATGATTTGTAAAATCGAAAATCGGAGGTTATCTGTCCCCACCTGTTTGTTGAAACTGCCTTGATCACATCTACAGTCACCATCTGTCTCGACATTGACAGCAAAGTGACAATGCTGGTGAAGTGGTTGAGGTATGTGAATGTTATTCATTAGTCGTTTGAGAGGTGCTGTCGATATTCAAATTGGAGATAGGTGAGACGGTTTAACAAATCATTAATGTACAACGTGAAGAGTAGCGGCCCCAGCACCGACTGCTGCGGAACTCCGTTTGTCACCGGCAGCCAACCAGATAAAGCCCCCTTTATGGCCACTCTTTGTCTTTTGCCGTCCAGCGAGCCTACGAATTGTAACCATATATTGTCTTTCTGCTGACTGGATAGCTCGCAACAAAAGCTTTTCACTGTACCTCGGTACACTTGGCAATCAACTAAACTGAGAGCTGGCGTCTGGCCTCAGCACAGTAGAGGTCAGCCCGCCAGACTAATTCGCACCTCCCTTGTCAGCGGGTTTAATAACAATGTATAGAATTTTGCTTAGTGAATGAAGGGCTGTGTGTTTACAGGGGGTGAGATTGGAGTGGGTGTGAGAGTCGAGAAGTCAAGATGGTTGATGTCATGCTTGACGCTTTCAGACTGATTATTTTCCCCTGTCAAAGTTTTATGTAAGATCCCTTAACTGCAGTCCGTCTTGACCTCTTGCTGTTTACAATATAAGAAACTTTCCTTTTTAGTACAGTATGGCTCTACTGTGTCCCTCTCCGGTTTAAACCAGCATCAGCAGATCCTTCCTACTGAAGAAGGGTCTTGACCTAAAACGCCACCCATTCCTTCTCTCCGGAGATGCTGCCTGTCCCACTGAGTTACTCCAGCATTTTATGTCTATCTTCAGTTTAAACAGGCATCTGCAGTTCCTTCCTAAACATTTTGTCTCCGCAAGGTATGTCTACTTTGAAGAAGTTCTCCTCCTCTCTCCGACGAGCGTTCTTCAGCATCCTATTTGGCTGCTCCCCGTCTAGAGAAGTAGCGCAAAAGGAATCACAGAGGGGAAGCAGTGAGGGAGTAATTCACAATACTCCCTTTGGAGAGAGGAGGAGAACTTCTTCAAAGTGGGCATGCCTTGAAGAGATTTCACAGTGGAGCAGTCAAAATGCAGAAGCAAAGTCGGAGGAAGGGTCACGTCCATGTTCTTCAGAGATGCTGCTTAACTCACTGAGTTACTCCAGCACTTAGTCATAGAGTGATACAGTGTGGAAACAGGCCCTTCGGCCCAACTTGCCCACACCAGCCAACATGTCCCAGCTACACTAGTCCCACCTGCCTACGCTTGGTCAATATCCCTCCAAACCTGTTCTATCCATGTACCTGTCTAACTGTTTCTTAAATGTTGGGATAGTTCCAGCCTCAACCACCTCATCTGGCAGCTTGTCCCATACACCCACCACCCTTAATGTGAAATATAAAGAAAGGAGGAAAGAACTCAAGTGGCCAATGGGAAATGCCAAAAGTCACCATAAAATACCTTAAGCAAGTCAAATTAAAGAAAATCCTAAAACTTTTATACGTACCTTGAAAACAAAAATTACCAGGGAGAAGGTAGGAGTGGAGAATACTAATATGCATGGGGAGTCTGAGATAAGGTGGTGGTTTTGGGGCACTTAAAGAGCATTAAGGTGGATTCTCACTGTACCTCAGCACACGTGACAATGAACTAAACTGAAATCCTGAGAGCCTAATGAGATTAATCCCAGTTAGTAAGAGAGGCATGAATGCAGAGGCCTTGACGAAGATCTTTGTATATTCTCTAGCCACAGGCGAAGCACTGAATCACTGGAGAGTAGTCAATGTTGTTTCTTTTAGTAAGGGAAGTCTAGATTGAGGAATTATAGTCCAGGGAGTCTCACATCAATGGTAGAGAACCTATTGGAAATAAGTCTTTCCAAGGTTCATAAACAGAATTAGGCCATTCGGCACATTGAATCTATTCTGCCCTTCAATCATGGTTGATCCTGCTTTCTGTCTCAACTTCATTCTCCTGCCTTCAATCCGTAACCTTTGACACCCTTACTAATCAAGAACCTTTCAATCTCCGCTTTAAAAATACGCAATGACATGGCCTCAACAGTTGTTTATAACAATGAATTCCGCAGATTCAACCCCCTCTGATTAAGGAAATTCCTCCTCGTCTCCTTTTTAAAGGTACATCCTTTTACTCCGAGGCTGTGCACTCTGGACCTAGACTCTCCCACTAGTGGATACATCCTGGTATGGTGCTTTATTTGTCACATGTGCTGAAGTACAGTGAAATTCATTTTTGTATACAGTTCAGTATGAATATCACTAGGGTACATAGCATTTAGATACAACTTAGATACGCATCTCAGATACAGTTCAAATTTATAGCAGTAGTAATCTAATACCTCATGCATGATTCACATTGACTTGTTCATTTGGATTCAGAACTGGAACACTCAATGAAAACAGGGGGTTGCAGTGAAAGGGAGTTATCTGGTTGGACGTTTGGGGCCAGTGGTGTTTGCAGGGACTATGCTGAATCCTATGGGGTTTTTTCGATGTATAAAAATGACTTGGACTTAAACGTAGATGGGTTGGTGAATTCGATTCTAGACGACATCACGATTTCTGGAGTTGTGGGCTGTCAGGAAGTATATACCTGTAGCAATATACAGACCAACTCTGAATTGCAGAGAGATGACACCTAGAGTTGTCCCACAAGCACGTGTGGGCAATTGCTCTTTGGGAGGTTGAATGTGAGGGGAAATTATATGGTTGATGGCAAGACCATTAACAGCACAGAGTTGTAAAGAAGGCGTATGATATGCTGGCTTTCATTGGTCAGGGCATATAACAGTCGGGAACCATGATGCAGCTCTATAAGATCTTGGTAACGCCACTTTTTGACCATTGTGTACATATCTGGTCGCCGCAATGGTGGAAGAATGTGAAGGCTTTGGAAAGGGTGCAGAAGAGGTTAACCAATATACTGCATGGATTAGGGATTATTCACCACAAGCAGGGCCGGATTTACGTATAAGCTTCACAAGCTTTAGCTTAGGGCCTCGAGATCTAGGGGGGACCTCGGCAGGGCTGGGTTTACCTATAGGCTTCATAGGCTGAAGCCTAGAGCCTCAAAATCTATGGGGAGCGCTATCAGCGTTTCCACTTTGACGGAAATTACCTGAAATTCTGGTTCCAGCCCGCTGGAAGCTTTGGGGAGAAAAATTGCGACCATCCGCGCCTGCGTAGTTGGGGGAAGCCGGTGACACAGTAGCGATGCAAAATGACGTTGTCTCTCCGCATGAGCGCAGTAGGCCCAGGCGGGTTCAGATCACCTCGATGCGTCATGTCTACCAAAGATCCTAGGTGTGTCTACTCCAGGTAAGTAGTGTAATATTGTGTTGCGGGAGAGCCCGTTCCTCCGGGCGAGGGGGGGGGGGGGGGGGTGCTGGGGCGCGGAGTCGGAGCCTCGCTGCGTGGAAGGGAGAGAGAGGGGGAGGGAGGAAGAGAGAGGGGGAATGTGAGAGAGGGGGAATGTGAGAGAGGGGGAATGTGAGAGAGGGGGAATGTGAGAGAGGGGGAATGTGAGAGAGGGGGAATGTGAGAGAGGGGGAATGTGAGAGAGGGGGAATGTGAGAGAGGGGGAATGGGGGGGGGGAGAGGGGGGGAGAGGGGGGGAGAGGGGGGGAGAGGGGGGGAGAGGGGGAGGGGGGAGAGGGAAAGGGGGATTATCTTTAGTGAGATTGCAAAATTAAGGTAGGTTTTAGAGCAATTATATTTACTCCTCCATATGAGTAATATCAAACAATTAGAACTGCTTTCTTTTCCTTGATAACAATACTGAAAAATATGTATTCCATAGTTTGCAACTTTCATTTTGCATCATGTTTTTAATGTGCACACACTAACACAGTCAAACAGTAACAGGCTAGCAAATCAACATACAAAACATTTTCTGAAAGTAAAGTATCCTTTATTGTCATTCGGACAATAAAAAAAGGTTTTATTTACTGCAAAAACTTACAGTATTTTAGTTGCAGTGTTTGCATGGTCCTTTATAATATTTTACATAACATTTTACAGTACAACTTGATTAGTAAAACAAGTACAGCTTCAATTCTTGATTTTAAAAAATGTATACAACAATGACCCCAATCATCCCATTCCAACCACTCATTACTCTTGACAACCAAAATTATTTCTGAAATATTGGTCATAAATCTGGTGCAAAAATGTTCCAAAATACGGCACAGAATGCACCATAGAGCATCTAAAACCCCAGAGCTTCTGGATTGGAGCGCTATCAGCATTTGCACTTTGATGGAAATTACCAGAAATTCTGGTTCCGGCCCGCTGTAAATTTTGGGAATAAAAATTGCAACCATCCGTGCCTGTGCAGTTGTGGGAAGCCGTTGACGCAGTAGCGACGAAAATGATGCTGTCTCTCCGGACCTCGGCCGCAAGGGTCTTTGAGCTTCACGCTTGTGATATGCGCTGCGTGCACTTATTTCACATAAAATCTTTGTAATCCTGCCATGCTACCCCACTGTTTGAAAAGATTCGTACGGGTTTGGTGTATTATATTTTGGACACTGTCATAGGCCTTTCTTACATATGCTGTCACAACATATGTAATCTCTCAACAAGATTTCAGTAATTTTCCTTGCCCTCCATTTCAGAATAATAGTTTTAAGCCGATAACTCGACACTAGCACTGGCAATATATAAAAAGCGCAGCTTTCCAGCCCTTATCTCATTGGCCACGCTCAGCTGCACATCGGTGTCAATCTGGTGGACTCTTCCATCTTCCTCTCGTCGTGGGGGTGGGGGATTGGGAGGGGCCTCACAAATGAAATAGCCTAGGGCCTCTCTTCATCTAAATCCGGACCTGGCCACAAGGAGGGGTTAGACAAACTCGGATTGTTTTCTCTGGAACAATGGCAGGGGAGGGGGGACCTGTTAGCAGTATATAGAATTATGAGAGAATAGATAGGGCAGAACTTACTATCAAAGATCAAAGTGCATAGCTTTAAGGTGAGAGATGCAATGTTTCAGCGATATATGCAGGGCAAGCTTTTACTGGTAGTGTAGAGAGTATGGTGGGTGCCTGAAACACGCTGCCAGGGGTGATGAATGCATGTACAATAGTTGAGTATAATAGGCTGTTAGATAAGCACATGAATGTGCATGGAATAGACAGATATGAATTGTATGCAGCAGATGGTATTAGTTTATCTTGACATCATATTGGCAAAGATATTGTGGACCAAAAGGCCTGTTCCTTTGCTGTACAGTTCTATGCTCTGTGTTCTACGTAATACAATGACACAAGCAAGTGCTTGTGAAGCAAATTTTATTTCTAACCGGAGGTGATTCAGGAAGGGAAAATTTGAACGTCAGATTTTATAATTAGACAGAAAGCAATGTGATGTCAAATCACTGAATGTTGTATCAAGTGTAAAGCTGGGGATATGATCAATGAGTGACGTACACTGGGAGTTCAATGAGTCAATGTCGTATCCTAGATAGCGACAGGATGGGCTGTTTCTGAAGACATACAGATACATAGATACATGGAAAATAGGTGCAGGAGTAGGCCATTCGAGTCAGCACCGCCATTCAATGTGATCATGGCTGATCATTCACAATCAGTACCCCATTTCTGCCTCCCCATATCCCTTGATTCCACTAGCTCTACCAGCTCTAACTTTCTTTTGAATGCATCCAGTGAATCCACTGCCTTCTGAGGCAGAAAATTCCACAAATTCACAACTAACTGTGTGAAAATGTTTTTCCTCATCTCAGTTCTAAATGGCCTACCCCTTATTCTTAAATTGTACCCCCTAGTTCTGGACTCCCCCAACATTGGGAACATGTTTCCTGCAACTAGCGTATCCAATCCCATAATTATTTTATATGTTTCTATAAGATCCCCTCTCATCCTAAATTCTAGTGAATACAAGCCCAGTCGTTCCATTCTTTCATCCTATGACAGTCCCACCATCCCGGGAATTAACCTTGCGAACCTATGCTACACTCCCTCAATAGCAAGAATGTCCTTCCTCAAATTAGCAGACCAAAACTGCACACAATACTCCAGGTGTGGCGTATTGGACCTGTAGAAGTACAACTGCAGAAGGACCGTTAGCTTCTATACTTAAATTCTCTCGTTATGAAGTACAACATTCCATTAGCTTACTTCACTGCCTGCTGTACCTGCATGCTTACTTTCGTGACTGATGTACAATGACACCCAGGTCTCGTTGCACCTCCCCTTTTCTAATCTGACACCATTCAGTTAATAATCTGCCTTCTTGTATTTGCCACCAAAGTGGATAACCTCACATTTATCCACATTATACTGCATCTGCCATTCATCTGCCCACTCACCCAATCGATCCAAGTCACCCTGAATCCTCATAGCATCCTTTTCACAGTTCACACTGCCACCCAGCTTTGTGTCATCTGCAAATTTGCTAATGTTACTTTTAATGTTACCCCACTAGTCACTACCTGCCATTCAGAAAGGGACCCGTTAATTCCTACTCTTTGTTTCCTGTCTGCCAACCAATTTTCCATCCATGTCAATGTCCTATCCCCAATATCATGTGTTCTAATTTTGCCCACTAATCTCTTGTGTGGGACCATATTAACGGCTTCTGGAAGTCTAGATACATTACATCCACTGGCTCTTTCTTATCCATTTTACTTGTTACATCCTCAAAAAATTCCAGAAGATTAGTCAAGCAAGATTTCCCCTTCATACTGTAAATCCATGCTGACTTGGACCGATCCTTTTACTTCTATCCAAATGTGTCGCTATTACATATTTATTATTTGACGCCAGCATCATCCCCATGACCATTGTCAGGCTAACTGGTCTATAATTCCCTGCTTTCTCTCTCCCTCCGTTCTTAAAAAGTGGGATAACATTAGCTCCCCTCCAACCCACAGGAACTGATCCAGAATCTATAGAGCATTGGAAAATAAAATAAAGATCAAACTTCAAACTGGTAAGTTCACATTTAATCTTACTATTTCACTTCAGAGTCACGTGAGTGATTCCATGAAGACTTCGAAGCTCTGTGATTTCATGAAATTTTTTTTGAAAACATGCAGATGCTTTAAATGGACAAATCATAATAATAGTAGGTTCTCTCATCCAGGGAACTACGTAACAGAACTTAAAATGGTGTCGGCAAAGGCCCTTGGTTTGGCGACAGGTTTATTATAAAACCTTTGAAAAGTACGTTCTCCTGACCATCCAACGGCTGCTAATATTTGGTCTAGCGGGACGTCCATTGTTCTCGCTGCTGACATTGATGCTGCCCTGGTGGAGTGAGATTTAAAGTAATCAGTATCAAATCCTGCATATGTCAGTACCTGTTTCAGCCACCTGTAAATGGTCTGAACTGAAACCTTATTGTGCGGTTTCTTAAAACTAACAAATAATGCTAGTTCTGAGCCCCTGAGGCTTTTAGCGACCTTTAAATAAAGTTGTAGGTGTGTTACCACACATAGCCGGATGTCCAAGGGGTAAGCCGCAAAAAGCAGCTTGAGTCCGGATGTACCTGGTCTGCTTTGCTTGACTAGGTCATACACGTAGAACATGATGCTATCGGCAGGTATGATCATTTTGTCCAGTCGGAGTTTGTGTAAAAACTGGGCCTGTTGCACTGACACCAGCGCCATTAGCATCACTACTTTGTATGTAAGCTGGGCCAGGGACAGGGATGTTGCCGGCGCCCACTGACGGAGCAGATTTAATACTGTGCCTACATCCCATATTTCAGTATATCTGGGCCTGGGAGGTTTCATGTTGAAGATGCCCTTCATGAACCTGGACACTAGAGGCTGTGACCCGGACTTCCGGTGGCGCTATGCTGGAGTGAGGAGGCACGCCAGCCAGCTCCGTGAAAAAAACTGGAAAAAAAACGGGAGATAAAGCCCTGCCTGCTGCCTGCCGTTTCTGCACAAACTGCTGTGAGTGACGTTATCAGGCACACGACCGTAATGGCAACACAGCGCAGCCCACCCGCGGATAAACCCACTCAGATATGGAAGGCCAAAAATGGCAGAAGAACAAGGCCTGACTGAAGCACCGGGCTCAGGTAGGACATCCTCCCAGGAAGATGTGTCTAAAAAGTTAAAGAAAAAATCGGAGATAGAAGAACTTAAAACTTTTTTTACACAAGAAATAATAGAGTTAAAATCGGAATTTGCAAAAAAAGAAGATATAGAAAAAATGAAGGAGGAGATGAAAAAATTAAAGTTTGAAATTAATGCCTCTACTCGGGAACTATCTGATAATTTGCGAAAGGAAATTGCAGAAATATTAGCAGAACAAGCCACAATTGCTGCTGAAGAGATGGACGCTAAAATAAAAGCAAGCTGGAAAAGGAGCTGGAACCTATTGAAACTGTACTTAATGAGCAGTCGTCGACCATAAAAGACCTTGAGGAGATAGCCGAAACAAATACTCAGTCTATGAAAGCACTCCTGAAAGAAAATCAACGCTTATCTGAACAACTGGGCAAAATAACTGAAAAATGTATTGAGTTGGAAGGGCGCCAGCGAAGGCAGAACTTGAGAATCGCAGGTATTCGAGAAGGGAGAGAATCGAATCAAGATACCCGAGAGTTTACTGCAAATTTACTGCAAAAGGTTTTATCTCTGGATCAGAAACCTTTATTAGCCTGAGCACACAGAGTAATGAGGTGTTATACAAGACCAGACGCCCCCCCCAAGACAAATGATAGTGAAAGTCCAGTATGATCATGTTTTGGAGGAGATGATGAACAAAATAGTAAGAAGCAGAAACCTCACATACGAAGGAGACTCTATCAGCATTTATCGAGACTACCCAGCAGAGGTTTCTAAGAAGCGGAATGCGTTCAAGGAGACCAAAAGAATTCTGAGAGAAGTGAACAACGTGAAGTACACTCTGAGATATCCAGCCACTCTCAGAGTCACCCACAACCAGGAAGAACACTACTTCAAAAACCCAGCAGAGGCACTGGACTTTGCCAAGCCGATCAAGAGTCAAGAGGAAGACTGAATGAAAGTTTCTAAGACGAACCTCATTGATAAATAAATCATACCCTCACGACTGGAATGGGCTATGGACTTGTGGTACTTAAAAAAGATGGAGAAGGAGGCGGCTTGGAGACTCGGATGGGAGATACGGATTGGACATTCTTTTATGGATATTGATAATTAGAGTAATAACATTACTAATATTAACTAACAAATACTAAAAAATTCGGCGTAGTATTATTACTACTTTACAGCGCGGTACTAATACTAATTAAAGTTGATAATCTTCAATCAGGGATTAATATTTACTTATGGCTGATTTAAATAGAATTAGATAATTATTAAGTATAATCATATAGAATATAAAGCTTGATTTTATTTACATCCCATGGTATTTTTTTATTTTTCTCCCCCCTTTTATTCTTTTTTTAAATTTTTTTTTAAACTTTTTTATTTTTCCTCCCTTCTTTTCATTACATTTTATGATATATCTTTAATTTGTTATATGTACAGATATTATTATATACTTGAATGATAGACACCGTAAACATCAGATTTTATTACTCCCGGTTAAATATTTTTATGAATTAATAATATTAAGGAGCTGGAAAGATACAAACAACGTCTACGGAAGTCCTTAGATTAATAGCCATGTTAGAATGGTTAACACTCACTGCACCAATCTTAGATGTAGTTTTTTCTTTCTTTGAGCACTCTTTTAACCTCTTAATCTATCCTTTTTTTAATATCACTTTCAATTATTATTATTTTACATTTGAATGGAGTTGTAAATCAAAGCAAAGGAGATATATGCGTGAGCATTACTTAAGGGTCCTGAAATTCATCTATTTGAAGTTCGGGTGTAAGGTCGGGTATGTCGAGCTGAACCATTTGCTCTATTACAGACCCCCTTAGACAAATGATGCAAGACTTAAAAACGAATATGGGGAATGGAGGAATAACGTTTTGCAGCTGGAACGTAAAAGGTATTAATGAACCAATTAAGAGAGGTAAAGTATTAGCACACCTAAAAGCACTCAAAACTGATGTGGCATTCATCCAAGAAACACATTTAAAAAAAGACGCAGAGCATAGATTAAAAGCCAAATGGATTGACAAAGTGTATCATTCTTCTTTTACACACAAATCAAGAGGCGTAGCAATATTAATCCGTAAAGGTACCTTATTTAAACATACTTCAACTATAACAGATAAGGAGGGCAGATATATTATCATAACAGGAGAATTATATACTCAAAAAATGATTTTTGTTAACATTTACGGCCCAAATTTTGACAGTCCATCGTTTTTTAGGAAAATACTAAATACTATCCCAGAACTACCACAATACAATTTAATAATTGGAGGAGATCTAAATTGTACATTAGATCCTTACTTAGACAGATCATCAAGACAACGGAAAACTAAATCGCATTCTAGCGATCTAATAAATGCATATATAGATTCGAGCAACATTATGGATGTTTGGAGAATGGAAAACCCAACGGGACGAGAATACTCGTTTTACTCATCAGTACATAAAACATACTCAAGAATAGACTACTTTCTAGTAGACTCAAAACTTATTCCACTCACTTATAATTCAAAATACCACAATATTATAATTTCAGATCATGCACCATTATTTTTTATGATTAAAATAACTGGAAAAATGGGGAATCTGGGACAATGGAGACTCAACCCACAAATTTTAAAGGCCAAAACAACTCAAGAATACATTACAAAACAGATTGAGATCTTCTTTGAAACAAATGACAAACCAGAAATATCCCCGTTACTACTACGGGAAACTTTCAAAGCATATACACGTGGAATTATGCTATCTTCTCAAGCATTCTATAACAAAGAGAATCGGAGGATACAGCAGACATTGGAAAAAGAGATTAAGCAACTAGATATAGAAAACGCTGCTAATCCAACCATGATTAAACATAATAAAATCTCTGCATTGAAATATAAATTAAATAAAATACAATCAGCCAGTACATCCACCGTGCGTTCAATAAATCCGAGCCCCAGGAAAGGTCTTCTCAGACTCTGTGAACCAATAATTTTATTTTGGTCATGGAGAGGATGTTTTGCCACCCCCCCACCCCCCCCCCCCCCCTCCCCCCCTGTTACAGGGTGGATTGCAGATGCTGCCTTGGGGAAGGCCATAAAAAGGCTGATTATACCCCAAAATAGAGAACCATGGCTATGTTGGCCTGCCTGGGTTTACCAGGAGGCCTGAAGCAGGGTCCTGCCTGACCATGAGCAAGCATTGACTGATGAAGGCAGAACGGGGGAAATGCATAAAGCACATCCTTCCCTGGAGTTGTGGGAGTACCTCCACCGCCTCTGCCTATGGCCGTGCATGTGTGCAACATGCTTGGTAACTGGTGATTTGGTCTGCACGCAGACAATACAATATCCTTTGTCCATACCGGTTCCTTGCAATTCATCAGTGTAAATGAGGTTGCCTATTGACAAAGGATATGGCCATGATTCACCCTTATAATTAAATTAAGCTGCTGCTGTGGTGTTGTTGATTAAAGTTGAACATGCAGGTGATGCATATTCACGAAATAAGTCTTTGACCCATAGTGCGCACCCATTAACCCGAGGTGGTTAGTACTTGTACCATAAAGGAACTAGTGACTCATGCATCTTCTGTAATGCAAACATGTTTTATATATATTGCAAAGGCTTAAAAATAGCTAATTCCCCAACCTGTGATTGTTGCACACCCTTATGTTCTAAAGAAACCATATCCACTCCATCCTACCCCCCTTTGTTAAATCCCTCCCCACCTATGTTCAAGACACCTCAGACACTCTCCGTCGGCTCCGTGCATTCCATTCCCCAGGCCCCCATCCTCTCATCTTCACCATGGACATCCAGTCACTCGACACCTCCATCCCCCACCAGGATGGTCTCAAAGTCCTCCGTTACTTCCTCGACCAGAGGAGCAACCCATACCCGTCCACTGACACCCTCCTCCGCCTAGCGGAGTTGGTCCTTACCCTCAATAACTTCTCTTTTGACTCCTCCCATTTCCTCCAAACACAAGGCGTAGCTATGGGCACACGCATGGGCCCCAGCTACGCTTGCCTCTTTGTCGGGCATGTTGAACAATCTTTGTTCTCGGCGTACCAGGGCCCCACCCCTGACCTCCACCTCCGTTACATCGACGACTACTTTGGTGTCACCTCCTGCACCCACACACAACTGACTGACTTCATCCATTTCACCACCAACTTCCATCCGGCACTCAAATACACTTGAACCATTTCCGACATTTCCCTACCATTCCTTGACCTCACCATCTCTATTGCAGGTGATACACTCCTGACCGACATCCACTACAAACCAACTGACTCCCACAGCTACCTGGACTACTATTCCTCCCACCCTGCTTCCTGTAAGGACTCCATTCCCTATTCCCAATTCCTCCGTCTATGCCGCATCTGCTCCCAGGATGAGGTGTTCCACACCAGGTCATCACAAATGTCCTCATTCTTCAGAGAACGTGGATTCCCCTCCCCCACTATAGATGAGGCTCGCACCAGGGTCTTCTCTATACCCCGCAACACTGCCCTCTCTCCCCATTCCCCCACTCACAACAAGGGCAGAGTTCCCCTGGTCCTCAACTTTCACCCCACCAGCCGGCACATACAACAGATAGTCCTCCACCAGTTTCGCCACCTCCAACGTGACCCCTCCACTTGCCACATCTTCCCATCTCCCCCCCCCCTGTCTGCCTTCCGCAAAGACCGCTCCCTCCGCAACTCCCTTGTCAATTCTTCCCTTCCCTCCCGCTCCACCCCTTCCCCGGGCACTTTCCCTTGCAACCGCAAGAGATGCTACACTTGTCCCTTCACCTCCCCCATCCACTCCTTTCAGGGACCCAAGCAGTCCTTCCAGGTCTGACAGAGGTTCACCTGCACCTCCTCCAACCTCATCTACTGCATCCGTTGCTCCAGATGCCAGCTGATCTATATCGGTGAGACCAAGCGGAGGCTTGGCGATCATTTCGCCGAACACCTCCGCTCGGTCCGCAATAACCAACCCGACCTCCCGGTGGCACTTCAACTCGCCTTCCCATTCCGTATCCGACCTCTCGATCCTGGGCCTCCTCCATGGCCAGAGTGAGCAACACCGCAAGTTGGAGGAACAGAACCTCATATTCCGCTTGGGGAGTCTGCATCCTCTGGGCTTAAACGTTGAATTTTCTCAATTCTGTTAACCCTGGCTGTCTCCTCCCCTTCCCACCTCTCCCTCATTCCTTCTCTCTCTATCTCTCCCCCACCCAAGTCGCACTAGCTTTTCATTTTCACACTACAAACAGCTTACAATGGCCTGTTTCCTTTATCATCGATACTTTTTTGCATGTCTTTCATTCATTGTTCTTTATCTCTCCACATCACCATCTATATCTCTCGTTTCCCTGATCCCTAACCAGTTTGAAGAAGAGTCTCGACCCGAAACATCGCCTATCTCCTTCGCTCCTTAGATGCTGCTGCACCCGCTGAGTTTCTCCAGCTTTTTGTGTACCCTCCACCTAACTTCATGGTTGTTGGTGGCTTTATGGAATAAATTTCCGTCCCCGAGCTCTGGGGGGTAGAGCTGCTGGAGTATTCCAGGTGCGTATTTTGGAGGTGGGCCGGCCTTGGCCATGCCCTAAAAAAGACTTTGGTTCGTAATTGTCCTTCATGCTGCTACCAGCTTCAGGGAAATGATTGCTGCTGGTAGATGCATAGGGATGTTGCCGCCGGTAAGCCGGAGCTCTGTTGGCTGATGAAGCCTGGATTAGCCCCAAGGCTTTCGCTTCGTCATCCAGGTCTTTGACCTGTTTGGGTAGGTTTTCACCAAGTAGGTAGTTAGGCAGCTGTACGTTACTGGGTTTACATAATGCTGTAAATTTAGGATTGAGGGTGGGGCGAATGACAGTTTTCCGGTAGCAGTTAATCTTGAAGTGCGCGTTGCATAGTAGAGCCAGCGCATCATGTTGGTCATCCGACAAAGGAAGTCCATTCACTAATGTGGCAAATGCCGTGATGCCTGAAGCCAGCAGGCCCAGAATTTTCTGGAGTTTAACCTCCTGGTTCCTTATGCCTCCACCCAGATGATTCCATATAGAGCTGTTGACAGTTGGCACGTGTAAAGATGCACAGTTGATGGGTGTGGGATGCCTCATGACTGTGTCCACCATTACTTCCTCTTGAAGCTGGTGTGAGGCCAGATAGTTGATGTTTGCCGCCTGTTCTTCTTCAAGCGGCTCTCCAGTTTGCGATGGCATCGCAAACTTCGATGGTATGGCAAGAGTATCTGTTCCTCGATGCCTGTGCATCTTAGTATGCTCACTGAACATATTGCTAAACTCTGAGTCAGCCGACAACTGATGCTCCCCTCCTCAGAGAGGCAGACATCTAGCAGCCCTGTATCAGGCGCTGCCGCGGGCTCTCTCGGAGACCCGCGCTGATATAAATCCGATCTAAGGAGTGTATCACATTGGAGCATCCTCTCGATGAGGTGCTCCATTCAGGACAGGCGTCCGCCGAAGCTATCCATTGTGGGAGATGCACCCTCCTGGCCTGACACACCTGAGTCTATAGGCCTCACAGACTTCGGCTTGGCTTTCCCCACCCTCGGGGTAGCCACGGTGCTCTGCAGAGCCACCAAGTCTGCAGTCGCTGGAATTGTCATCAGCGACTGGAGTGGTGAAGTTTGCGGTCTTCTGTAGCGGGTCTGCCCATGGACCATCTTGTCTTCATTTTGTCCATATTTTTTGTTCAACTTGTAGCGACCCTGCAAACAAGCTTGA
Organism: Raja brachyura; assembly: GCA_963514005.1. The sequence goes on along the minus strand of OY740809.1, from coordinate 12,642,575 downwards.
ACGAATACACATCCCCAGAATAAGCTCTAGAACTTACCTGCGAGTCTTTTAACTTACCGCTGGCAGACGCGACACGCCTGTCAGCCAGTTATGGCGCCATGCAGTAGACGTAATGTCGCACATGTGGGCTGGCGGGCTTCTTCACGTGACTCTGAAGTGAAATCACCAATGTGTCCACAATTTCTAGAGCCACCTCCTTGACTACTCTGGGATGCAGACCATCGGGCCCTGGGGGTTGACCAGCCTTCAGTCCCATCAGTCTACCCAACACCATTTCCTGATTAATGTGAATTTCCTTCAGTTCCTCCGTCACCCTAGATCCTCTGTCCCCTAGTATATCTGGGAGATTGTTTGTGTCTTCCTTAGTGAAGACAGAACCAAAGTACCTGTTCAACACCTGCCATTTCCTTGTTCCCCATAATAAATTTACCAGTTTCTGTCTTCAAGGGACCCACATTTGTCTTAACTAATCTTTTCCTTTTCACATACCTAAAGAAGCTTTTACCATCCACCATTATATTCTTGCCTAGCTTACCTTCGTACTTCATCCTTTCTCCCTGTATTGCCCTTTTAGTTACCTTCTGGTGTTCTTTAAAAGTTTCCCAATCCTCTGGCTTCCCGCTCATCTTTGCAATGTTATACATCTTCTCTTTTAATTTCATCTCGGAGGCACTTTACAAACTCGCATTCAATGTGATCATGGCTGATCATCCCCAATCAGTTACCTTGCTTGTCATGTTCCCACCACCCGAGCCAAAAAATTTGCATTTATTTCATATGAATGAATGAATGAATGAATACGTTTATTGGCCAAGTATGCACATACAAGGAATTTGCCTTAGTGCTCCGCCTGCAAATGATAACATGACATACAGTGACAGTTAGGAATGACACATAAAACACTAATAATAAAACATTATCGATTAAACATGTGAATTAAATAAAATACCAGAGCAAAAGGAGGCTAGAGAGTTTTGGTTATTTAGTGGGAAAAAACGTTGTTTTTATATCTGGCTGTGGCAGATGCTGCCTGTCCCGTTGAGTTACTCCAGCATTTTGTGTCTACGGTTTAAACCACCATCTGCAGTTCCTTCCTTCCTAAATATGACACTTCCCTTTTTTTCTGGAGAAGCTAAATTTTTGATTTCTCCTATTTTGTCTTTTGGAAACTTCTCAGAGGCTGTCAGGAATCTGGTCATCGTGCAGATGTGTACATTTATTTCCACATGCCCTGTGGTGAAAGGTTGCATATTGAGGGGTGACCACACTAAATACAGATCTGGCTGAGTTAAGGCACATTACAACTATCATTCAATAACTTCACCAGAAGGACTGTAGTGGTTCCAGCCAGTTCACCACCACCTCGCCACGGGCAATTAGTGATGTGCAATAAATGCTGTTCCAGGTGATTGGTGAATAAGGATTCCTTCGCTACGCAATTGTTTCAATGTTAACAAAATGCCTGCAACTCTTGGCAAAAATCAACACTTCACTTGCAACAAAAATGAATCCACTCCCCATCTTTCCATTGTCAACCTCCCTCCTTTCTTCAACCAGTTTCAATGCTTTTACAGTTTGCAATGTTCAGAGAAGGCCAAGTGTTCAGTGCCATTCATTCATGAGCAATACCTCGCCCCTCTCATATTGCCATCGCTGACATTACCATTGCCGAGTCACTTTGCAAGCACAGGGGGGTGGAAGATTGCAACCTTCACTGTTGCAATCTTCCCTGTTAGCCCTGTTTCAACTAATGCAATCAACTCGACGTACACAAATGGAAGATCAAATAGAACAAGTTGTCCAACATCTTTAGGCTGTGCCCGCCACACGAAAGTCTGGGATGTCGGTATCTCACACTGCTTTGGCAATGGGCTCCAATTACATTTCTGCCTTTCCAGAAGTTAACGCTCAAAGTGGTAATGTTCATGGTACTAGTGGCAGCGCAATGGGTCCAGATATTGCAAAAGTTACAACTGGACAGCATGCAGCATGCATTCTTCTGTAGATAATATTACGTTTTATTTATATGATCGAATCAAACAGAGCAGACCAGGGATAGCTGGAACCAAAATAAGCTTAAAATATACCCATTGACCTAAGACTATGTGTAGTTACGCACCTGAGCCAATATATCAAGGTCATCAAGAGTCTCAGAGGCTCTGAAACAGCGATGCTCATCAGCCACATAAAATCTCATACAAAGGTGTCAGTACAAACTATTTCTAAATGGCCGAAACAGGTTTGCATTATGCTGGAGTAGACACTGATGTGTTTAAATCACTCCACCAGGGCAGCGTCAACGTATGCAGCAAAGGCGCAGGACGTGCCTTTGGACCAAATTCTCACCGCAGGATGGTCCAGTGAAGGAACCTTTTTCACGATTTATGATAAACCTGTCCTCGCTATGCAAAGATTTGGGCATGCTGTTTTGGGTTCTGTTTGAGTTCTCCTTTGTTCTCCTGTGCAAAAGAGTGGTTATTACTATTCTTTTATTGTTTAAGACACTCATTGTATAATTTACAAGAGGGGCAAGAGGTAGAGAAGGGAAGCACTCAGACCCAAAATGTAGGCGAGAAAGAGGAAAAAGATAATAAACAGAGAATAAGGGATGGTGGGTTTCTAAAATGTGTATATTTTAATGCTAGGAGCATTGTAAGAAAGGAGGATGAACTTAGAACCTGGATTGACACCTGGAAATATGATGTTGTGGCAATTAGTGAAACATGGTTGTGGGAGGGTTGTGATTGGAAACCAAATATTCCAGGATTTTGTTGCTTCAGGTGTGATAGAATTGGAGGGACCAGAGGTGGAGGGGTTGCATTGCTTGTCAGAGAAGATATTACAGCAGTGCTTTGGCAGGATAAATTAGAGGGCTCGTCAAGGGAGGCTATTTGAGTGGAACTGAGAAGTGGGAACGGTGTTACAACACTTTTACGGGTGTATTATAGACCGCCAAATGGGGAGCGAGAATTGGAAGAGCTAATATGCAAGGACATAGCAGATATTAGTAGTAAGCACAAGGTAGTGATTGTGGGAGATTTTAATTTTCCAAAAATAGACTGGGAAACACATTCTGTAAATGGGCTGGATGGTTTGGAGTTTGTAAAATGTGTGCAGGACAGTTATTTGCAGCAATACATAGAGGTATCGCCCAGCGAAGGGGCAGTGCTGGACCTCCTGTTAGGAAATGAGGCAGGTCAGGTGACGGAGGTATGCGTTGGTGAGCACTTCGGGACCAGTGATCACAATACCATTAGTTTCAATATAATTATGGAGAGAGTCAGAACTGGACCTAGAGTTGAGATTTTTGATTGGAGAAAGGCTAACTTTGAGGGAATGCGTAATTATTTAAAAGGAGTGAATTGGGACATTTTGTTTTATGGGAAGGATGTAGAAGAGAAATGGAGGATATTTAAAGGGGAAATTGTAAGAGTACAGAATCTTTATGTCCCTGTTCGGTTGAAAGGAAATAGTAAAAATCGGAAAGAGCCATGGTTTTCAAGGGAAATTGGACACTTGGTTCGAAAAAAGAGAGATATCTACAATTATTATAGGAGGCATGGGGTGCCTGGATGAGTATAAAGAATGTAAAAATAATCTTAAGAAAGAAATAAGAAAAGCTAAAAGAAGATATGAGGTTGCTTTGGCAAAAAAGGTGAAAGTAAATCCAAAGGGTTTCTACAGCTATATTAATAGCAAAAGGATAACGAGGGATAAAATTGGACCATTAGAGAGCCAGAATGGACAGCTATCTGCAGAGCCAAAAGAGATGGGGGAGATATTGAACAATTTATTTTCTTTTGTATTCACCAAGGAGAAGGATATTGAACTCTCTGAGGTAAGGGAAAAAAGTAGAGTAGCTATGGAAACTATGAGATTCAAAGAGGAGGAAGTATTGACACTTTTGAAAAATATAAAAGTGGATAAGTCTCCAGGTCCTGACAGGATATTCCCTAGGACATTGAGTGAAGTTACTGTAGAAATAGCAGGGGCTATGACAGAAATATTTCAAATGTCATTAGAAACGGGAATAGTGCCGGAGGATTGGCGTACTGTGCATGTTGTTCCATTGTTTAAAAAGGGTTCTAAGAATAAACCTAGCAATTATAGACCTGTTAGTTTGACGTCAGTGGTGGGCAAATTAATGGAAAGGATACTTAGAGATAATATAAGGTTCAATCTTTGGGTGTTAATGGCGGGGTAGCAAGATGGATTCAACAGTGGCTGAATGGGAGAAGCCAGAGAGTAATGGCGGATGGCTGTTTGTCAGGTTGGAAGCCGGTGACTAGTGGGGTGCCTCAGGGATTTGTGTTGGGTCCACTGTTGTTTGTCATGCACATCAATGATCTAGATGATGGGGTGGAAAATTGGATAAGTAAGTATGCAGATGATACTAAGATAGGTGGTGTTGTGGATAATGAAGTAGATTTTCAAAGTCTACAGAGAGATTTGAGCCATTTTGAAGAGTGGGCTGAAAGATGGCAGATGGAGTTTAATGCTGATAAGTGTGAGGTGCTACATCTTGGCAAACCAAATCAAAATAGGATATACATGGTAAATGGTAGGGAATTGAGGAATGCTGTGGAACAGAGGAATCTAGGAATAACTGTGCATAGTTCCCTGAAGGTGGAATCGCATGTAGATAGGGTGGTAAAGAAAGCTTTTGGTGTGCTGGCCTTTATAAATTAGAGCATTGAATATAGCAGTAGGGAAGTAATGTTAAAATTGTACATGGCATTGGTAAGACCAATTCTGGAATATGGTGTATAATTTTGGTCGCCTAATTATAGGAAAGATGACAACAAAATAGAGAGAGTACAGAGGAGATTTACTAGAATGTTGCCTGGGTTCCAGCAACTAAGTTACAGAGAAAGGTTGAACAAGTTAGGTCTTTATTCTTTGGAGCACAGAAGGTTAAGGGGGGTGTTGATTGAGGTCTTTAAAATGATGAAATGGATAGACAGAGTTGACGTCGATAAGCTTTTCCCATTGAGGGTAGGGAAGATTCAAACAAGAGGGCATGACATGAGAATTAAGGGACAGAAGTTTAGGGGTAACACGAGGGGGATCTTCTTTACGCAGAGAGTGGTGGCTGTGTGGAATGGTCTTCCTACAGAAATGGTGGAGGCAGCATCGATTTTAACATTTAAAAGTAAAGTGGATAGGTATATGGACGGGAAGTGAGTGGAGGGGCATGTGCTGAGTGCAGGTAGATGGGACTAGGGGAAAATAAATGGTCGGCACGGACTGGAAGGGCCGAGAAGGCCTGTTTCCGTGCTGTAATTGTTATATGGTTATATTTAAACAATGTTCAATACATTATTTGTTTATCCTGTGTTAACCAAGGCAGTGTGGCGTATGGAACTGTATCTACGGCATGAAATCACAGAGCTTTGAAATCTTCACGTAGTCACTCACGTGACTCCGAAGTAAAATAGGAAGATTAATTGAGAACTTACCAGTTTGAAGTTTGATCTTTATTTTATGAGGAGTTACGATGAGGGATTACATGCTCTCCACTCCCGACCCTCATAATTTCAAAGATCATCTGGTAGTTCTAGTCTTCTGAGTCTTACTATATCACTGTGATTTCACGCTGCTGCTTTGAAGTATGGCGCGCAGGTGCTCTGGCGGGGCTTCTTCACGCAATCCCTCATCGTAACTGCTCATAAAATAAAGATCAAACTTCAAACTGGTAAGTTCTCATTTAATCTTTCTATTAAACAGAGTGAGACTACACAATGTTGATCCACAAAGTGATTTTGGAATCCGAATGCATCAAACACACATATTTAGCAAGAAGATAAACCATGGTATTTGAACATCTCATGGTATGTTGGCCTTTATTACAAAAGGTATTAAGTATATAAGTAGGGGTTGTGTTCCATCAATACCCACAGTGAGCAGGAAGGCTGTCACTCAAGAGATATGCTTAACAAATTCACAAGGCAAATCAGTTAAGTCACCAGTAGATGTGCTTGCACACACTAACGACTTTCAAATAAGTAGGCAAATCAATTTGGCCGCAGGTGAAGACAGACTGTTTTTGCAGCAGGCAGGAGCCTTCGTGGACATGCAATGTGGTGACGGAATGGATAAGTTACCTTGTACTCCATCTTAGATGACAAGTTACAATTTCAAACTCAGGACATGGAACAGTAAAAAACCGGAACAGGCCCGTCACCACTCAATGCCTGTGCAGAAAACGATGCCAAGAACAACTCTTACAATATCTGCCTGCACATAATCCATATCCATCCATTCCCTGCGTATCCATATGCCTGCCCAAAAGTCTAAAAAATGCCACTATTATCTCTGGCTCAGCCACATCCTGCGTTCCAGGCACTCACTACGCTTTGAGCAAAAAAACATGCTCAGGGAGAGATAGATCAGCCATGACTGAATGGAGGAGTAGACTGACCAACACTTTGGTCAACGTGGATTGTTTTAAAATGTTCTTTATAAATAAACTCAGGAGAAGCAGGGCAGGAGGAATCTGACCCTGAAGCTGGTGTCACTGCTTATGTGCACACACCAGCACACACGAGCCGTGCTCCAGGTGTCCCGGACGTAGCGTTAAACTTCGCTAAACCCGTAAAGGAATGGTGAGGCACCAATGTCTGGTATTCAACAAGATATGCTGGTCCCATTCTGCAATGCCTACGTTGAACCCGAACTTTGCAGCTCTATGTAGGACCACCAAATATCCAAGCCCAGATTATTTATTTGGGGTGGACCTCCTCAAACAAGTCAAGGGCCTGGAGGAACATGCCAAAACAATCCGTCTCAAGAAGACATGCGTTCCTTCTGCCAGGATGCCACCTCGCAGGTCGTTTCAGCGCGAAAGGTGACGGATCCAGGGGCAGGGCCAGTGGGGCCAGTGCGACGATGGTATTACTCACCTTTGTATTTCAGCTACAACCACAATATGGGCAGAAGGAGTAAAGGCCGACTGTAGAGGTACAGGTGATTCATTCTGTCCAGGATAAGTTCTGGGACCTCCGGTTGGGGGTAGGTTGCAATTGGTTATGATGAAGGGTGCTGCATAACATCTCATCGGTTTATACTACACACTGTCTCAAGCAAGAATACAGTTTATGTCAGGGATTGATCCGCCTGTACAGAATATGCCTAATAGAGTATTGGGGGTTTCTGCACAAACTCAGCAGGTAAAAGAATAAATTACGGTTTTGTCCCAAAAAAGGGGAATTGAGAGGACGATAAACCATCCTCAACAATTTGTGTCCAATATATTCCCCAGACAGAGAAAAGATGGGGGATGTAGAGGCATTCTGGACCTAAACAAGTTAAATTCCTATGTTCACTATAGGCACTTTTAAAATAGACACCTTCAATACTGCAAAACGGCTGTTATCACATGGCTATTATATGGAAACTATAGATCTGAAAGATGCATATTATTCAGTACCAATGCATCATCAACATCGGAGATACTTGAAATTTAGTTGGATGGGAAAGCTGCGGCAATTTAAAGCATTACCCAATGAGTTAACCTCAGTTCTAGGCTATTCAAGAAATTGTGGAAACCAGTGCTGGCACTACTTTGGGCCCAGAATCACATGGTAATGGCTTATCTAGATGATATTTTAATCATAAGCAACATTCAAGAGACAGCTGAGGAATCGGTTTCAGAAACCAAATACACATTTGAAAGGTTAGGGTTCCTGGTCCATCCAACCAAATCCAAGTTAGAGCCATCCTAAAAAATTGTTTATTTGGGATTTGTCATTGATTCAGTTTATATGTCAGTAAATTGGAGGCAGTTTTCCCTGTAGTGCAGTTGGAGTTGAAGCTCGTGGTTATGGAATGTGCTGGGAGAAAGTCTGCTCACAGGAAGCGTGGGGCGCGCAGCGATGCGGTTCCATCTCAGCGATCGAGTCGGGAGCAAAGTGCGGTAACGCCGGCTCTGATACCAATGGCCGTTCCCCCGGTGCTTGAACTGCCTCCAGCTGCTCCAGTGTCGCAGGGCACTGAGGCCACAGCAACAAGCAAAAATGCAAAACGAAAGTCCGTCAGACCTGTTTTATCTGACGGGTATGAGGAAGAAGAGGACTCCCCTCCAGATCGTAAGAAAATATGGGTGAGACTCAAACAAATGGAGCAAATACTCCACACCCTAATTAGCCAGGGGTCCAAGGCCCCAGTGATTCCCCAGGCAACCTCTCAGTGAGTTCCATATGCAGAATATGGTGCCCGTCAACAATGGGAATCTTTCTCTCCAGTACCTTATTTAGGTCTGGATGAGGTCTCCCTTGAGCAGGACTCGGGAGTGCCAGGGCAGGAGGAGTCTGACCCTGAAGCTGGTGTCCCTGCTTATGTGCACACACCAGAGCACAAGAGCCACACTCCGGGTGTCCCGGATGGAGCACGAAACTTCGCTATTCCGGAAGGGACTGGTGAGGCTATCGATGACAATCAAGCCTGCCAATATGAACTCCTTGGCTTCTCACCATCCAGGACCACAGCACGATATAAAACACCTGTCGATTGTGCTTCACTCAGGGTGCCCACCGTAAACTCGACAATATGGGCACCCATGAGTTCAACGATGCGAGGACAGGTAGTGCGCTTTCAGCGAGTCCTCAAGTTGGTGGCACCAGGCATAACTGCGTTCGGGAAGATGGTCAAGGGGTCACCGATGTCAAAAACCCAACAAGATACGCTAGCACTATTTTCCAATGTCTACATCAAGGTGAACTGCATGAGGAAGAGCGCCATTCGATCAACCTTAAACCCGAAGTTTGCAGGCCTGTGTAGGGTTAGCAACATTCAAGCACCAGATTACTTGTTTGGCGGCGACCTCATCAGGCAAATTAGGGACATTGACGATGAGGCAAAGACAATTGGGCTTATGAACCCATTCATCCCTGCTCCCAGGAAGTCATCTAAACAGTCAGGTTCGATGCGCAGGGGGTCGGGTCCCGGGGCAGGGCCCAGCAGAGGGAGGCCGATGAGCTGAAGATATTACCCACCAGTGCAGCCCAACAACCCCAATATTGGGAGAAGGAGACCTTCCAGGCCAATTGTCGAGGGTGGCATCAACATCCGCAGCGAAGGCGCAGGACGTGCCGCTAGACCAAATCCTCAGGGTCGCAGGATGGTCTAAGGAATCGACGTTTTCTAAGTTTTATGATAAACTTTTTCTTACAGTGCCAGGGTTTGGGCATGCTGTGCTGGGTTCCGTACAGGGTTTAAAGCATACCCTGTTGATCAAAGGTTATGTGTAGTTAAGCACCTGAGTCAATGTATCGAGGTAACTTAGAGTATCAGAGGCTCTGAGACAGCAATGCTCATCAGTCACAAAAAACCTCATACCAGGTATCAGTGTAAACTATTTCTAGATGGTAAAACAGGTTTTGGATTCCGCTGGAGGAAACACTCATGTGTTTAAATCTCACTCCACCAGGGCGGCATCAACAACCGCAGCATGGCTGCAGGATGGTCTAAGGAATCAACTTTCTAAAATTATGATAAACCTGTCCTGACAGTGCCACAGTTTGAGCATGCTGTTTTGGGTTCCATTTGATTTGATTTGCTTTGTCTTCGTAAGTTTCATTTGTAATTTCCCCTGGGATAGAGGGGTTAATACTGTATTGTTATTTTAAAAAATGATTATTGGATAATTCAAAGCAATGTCAATACATTTTTTATTCACAACTGTGTCAACTGAAGCAGTGTGTCGTATGGAGTGCATTTACGGCATGAAATCACAGAGCTTTGAAATCTTCACCTAGTCACTCCGAAGTAAAATAGTAAGATTAACCGAGAACTTACCAGTTTGAAGTTTGATCCTTATTTTATGAGGAGTTACGATGAGGGATTACGTGCCCTCCGCTTCCAGCCCTCATAATCAAAAGGATCATCTGGTAGTTCTAGTGTTCTAAAGCCTTACTATGTTACTTTGGCTATTGGTTTCTGTGTTTTCTCGCCACTGCTTTGAAGTATGATGCCCATGCGCCTGGCGGGGCTTCTTCATGTAATCCCTCATCATAACTCCTCATAAAATAAGGATCAAACTTCAAACTGGTAAGTTCTCATTTAATCTTACTATTCTCTGGCATTGTAAGGTGGCATCTCTACTGATGCGCCACTGTGCTGCCTGAGTTGTCCCCTTGTTTGGTAAACATGGTTTCTTACCATAGATGGATCTCTCACCTGCATCTCTTCCATGAGCTGTTTATCTACTCTTGCTTCTTCTTCTCCCACATAGAACGAAAATAGAGTTCTCCTGGTCCACACTTTTCAGCCCACCACCCTCTACACCCAATAAATCTTTGTCCTACATTTCTGTCACCCCCAAATTGATCCCACCACCAGTCACATCTTCCCATCTCCGCCACATTTCCGCCTTCTTCAGCAACTCTTCGGTTCACTCATCCCTCACCACCCAATACATTTTTCCCATGCAAAATATGAGGTGCTGTTCCTCCAATTTGCGCTGGGTCTCACTCTGACAATTGAGGAGGCCCAGGACAGAAAGAACAGTATGTGAATGGGAGGGGGAGATAAAGTGTTTAGCAACCGGGAGATCAGGTAGGTTTAGGTGGACTGAGTGGAGGTGTTCAGAAATACGATCCTACACTTTGCCTCACCGAGATATAGGAGTCCACACCTGGAACAGCAGATACAGTGGATGAGGTTGAAGGAGGTGCAAGTGAACTTCTTCCTCACCTGAAAAGACTGTTGTGGTAGTTGGATTGAGTAACGTTGTTACAAAACGCTACCATCAGTGGCGCTCCAGATCTGCCCACTGCCTGCGATTCCGGAGGCTGTTGGGGGGAGGGGGGTGATTAAAATGCAGGTTTAATATCATAATATTACAATCTCAGATCATGCACCTTTAACATTTATGATCAAAATAAATGGTAAAATGGAATAACAGAGACAGTGGAGACTTAACCCACAAATTTTAAAGGACAAAGTAACTCAGAAATATATAACAGAACAGATTAAGACTTTCTTTGAAATAAATGATAAACCGGAAATATCTTCATCACTATTATGGGAAACTTTTAAAGCATTTACTCGTGGAATTATGATTTCTTCTCAAGCGTTTTTTAACAAAGAGAACCTGAGAGAACAACAGGCATTGGAAAAGGAGATTAAACAATTAGATACAGAGAATGCTGCTAACCCAACTATGATAAAACATAATAAAATTGCTGTATTGAAATACAAATTAAATAAAATATATTCAGATCAAGTGGTAAAACTCTATCAATATACCAAACAATTACAATTTGAATTTGGAGATAAACCCCAAAAATTATTGTCCCGTCAATTACGGAAACTGGAGGGAGAAAAAATAATCCATAGGATTAAATCACGCAATGGCGAACTACTAGTACATCCTAGAGATATTAATGAGAGATTTTTGCAATAGTATAAAAAATGATATTCAGTTAAAACTACAGAAAACCGGATAGGAATAGAAGCATTTTTAAAAAAAATGTAAATTAAAGGGGTTGGATTTAGAAAATTTAGAATCATTAAATGCTGAAATAACAGTAAAAGAAATCGAAGAATCTATTAAATCATTAAAAAATGGTAAAACTCCTGGACCAGACGGTATTGGTTCGGAATTTTATAAAACATTCTAAGATTTGATTGTACCACGTTTAAAGACACTTTATGAACACATTTATACCCAACAGAAATCATATAGAGCTATAGCACTTTTAAACACTGATCAAAGGATACTAACTAAGATACTAGCACAAAGACTAAGCTCAGTGATCAACAATTTAATTCATCCGGATCAAACAGGATTTATACCAAAACGATATTGTGCATATAATTTGAGACAATTATTCAATATTATATATTCGAAAAGAGGTATTAATAAAGACCTAGTAATTATTTCATTAGATGCGGAGAAGGCCTTTGACCAGGTGGAATGGTCTTATCTGTTTTCGGTCATGGAAACTTTTAAGTTGGGAGAGAAGTTTATATCATGGGTTAAATTATTATATGCTAATCCAACAGCTAGAATATTAACAAATAAAATGTTATCAACTAAATTTAATTTATCCCGAGACTGTAGACAAGGTTGTCCCTTATCCCCGCTATTGTTCGCACTTGCAATTGAACGATTATCTCAAAGCGTGAGATTACATCCTGAAATATATGGGTACGAAACTAGAGAAACTGAAAATAAAATGTTCTTATATGCTGATGATGTATTACTTTATATTACAAAACTGGAAAATAGTATTTTAAATTTATTAAATTTAATAACTGAATTTGGTTTGTTTTCAGGATATAGTATTAATTGGAATAAAAGTGAACTTATGCCAATAATGGTAAATAATTTACATACATTACAACAATATCCTTTTAAGATAGCAAAAGAAAAAATAAAATATCTTGGAATTCACGTAACAAAAAGATATGATTCTTTATTTAAATCTAATTTCCCACCATTACTGAATAAACTAAATAAGAATATTTTATATTGGAAAACATTACCTATCTCAATGTTAGGTAGAATTAATGCAATAAAAATGATTTTTCTTCCACAAATACTATATCTTTTCCAATTGATACCAATATACCTGCCTAAAAACTTTTTTAAAAAAGTTGACTCCATAGTCACCAATTTTATCTGGGAATATAAGAGCCATAGAATAAATTAAAAACACTTATGTAAATCAAAAATAAATGGAGGTCTAGCATTGCCAAACTTTATGCTTTATTACTGGGCAGTTAGTATTAAAAATATGAATTTTTGGCTGGATGTATTAGATAAACAACCAAATTGTTTACAAATGGAAAAAGAAGATTGTACACCTTTTGACATCAGCACGATTTTATTCGCCAATGCTAAACTAGGTAAGAAAACCTGTTAAGAAAGCCCTATAATAGAGAGTGGGATACGTATCTGGAAACAACTTAAGAAAACATTAAAATTGGAATGTATACCACTAGCTCTCTCCATTGTAAACAATGTCACATTTAAACCTTCAATGATGGATAAAGGTTTTTCACAATGGAAAAAATATGGAATTAATAGGATAGGTGATCTTTACAGGGAAAACTCCTTTCTTTCATTTCAAGAACTACAACAAATTTATGGATTACATTCAAAAGATTATTTTAGATATTTACAAATCAGAGACTTTGTAAAATCAAATACACAGGAAATTAGAAATAGAAAGGCAGAAATTTTAGATGAATGTCTCAATAAACATCCAAATACAGAAAAATTGATATCATATATTTATAATATTTTATTAGAAAATGATGTACCAACGACAGAAACATATAGGCAATCATGGGAAAACGAATTAGGTCAAACAATTAGACTAGAAATATGGAATAAAAGTTTACAAAATATACATCATTGTTCGTTAAATGCTAGACACATCTTGATACAATTTAAAGTACTACATAGATTACATTATTCCAAATCAAATTTACATAGAATTTTTTCAAATATACCAACCATATGTGATAAATGTCAATATTTAGAAGCTAATCTAACGCACTCATTCACAAACTGTATAAAAATTACGACTTTTTGGGCAGAAATTTTTAAGATAATCTCGAATGTTGTTAATACAAATTTGCTACCTGACTCAAAACTAATAATATTAGGAATATTAGAAACAGATCAATTAATAACAATAAATCAAATAATTTTTATTGATTACAGTTTAATAATTGGGAAAAAACTTATATTGAAATTTTGGAAGGGTCCTACATCCCGCACAATTAAAATGTGGATCCCTGAAATGTCGGAGACACTTAATTTTGAAAGATTAAGACTTGTCCTTCTGGGCAAGTTGGATCAATTCAGAGGGATATGGTCTCCACTTATTGAATATTTAAAGGGTCAAAGTGGTTCGGTGCGAGAACCTGACTGATGCCTGAATGAAGAAATAGACGAAGATTTACATATAATAACCAATGATATATCTCCAATGATGTACAAACTGCTTAATACTTCATTCATTTTTCTGAATTTTTATTTTTATTTTATTTTTCTCTTATATTTTCTATCTATATAAAAAATGAAAAATTCTTAGAAGTAAAAATTAGAAATAACTGTTAATATTAATATCATTAAGAATGTATATGACATGTATATTTTTATTTTGATATGTACTTCTAATAAAAATATTTAACAACAAAAAAAAAGAATATGTAAAAATGTTGTGAAAGTTGGCATTTTTAAAGCTTTAATCATGAGTAATGTGTCAAATAAAGGATGATATCTTCACTGAGGCAGGACTCTGCTAGCTGAGCCAGTGTGACATCATCATTTGAAGCTGGTGGTTTTAATTTCAGAGTCTTTTGACTTTTTTAGACTTTTAATCTAAGGGGATGGAGCGAACTTTGCTGCCAACCAATAGTCTAGAGCAGGAGATTATCAAGAATGTTTTCTTGTCGTATGTCCCAGATAGATCAATGACATTTTTACTTGCTGCAGCACAAAGTATATGTAAACATAGTGCACTGTAAGCAATATAATAAATGAGAAAGACAAGTTCAGTGTGTGTATTTATACACTTATTCACACACACAAATGTATATATATATATATATATATATATATATATATATATCTCACACCACACATACATATAAAAAATAAACAACAACAGTAGTGCAATACTAACAATGATAGTTTATGTAATTCAGAGCTTAATGGAGGTTGTCAATAGACAATAGACAATAGGTGCAGGAGTAGGCCATTTGGCCCTTCGAGCCAGCTCCGCTATTCAATGTGATCATGGCTGATCATCCCCAATCAGTGCCCTGTTCCTGTCTTCTCCCCATATCCCCTGGCTCCGCTATTTTTAAGAGCCCTATCTAGCTCTCTCTTAAAATCATCCAGAGAACCCGCATCCACCGCCCTCTGAGACAATGAATTCCACAAACTCACCACTCTCTGTGAGAAAAAGTGTTTCCCGTATCCGTTCTAAATGGCTTACTCCTTATTCTTAAACGTTGGCCCCTGGTTCTGGACTCCCCCAACATCGGGAACATGTTTCCCGCCTCCAGCGTGTTCAAACCCTTAACAATCTTATATGTTTCAATGAGATCCCCTCTCATCCTTCTAAACTCCAGAGTGTACAAGCCCAGCTGCTCCATTCTCTCAGCATATGACAGTCCGGCCATTCTGGGAATTAACCTTGTAAACCTACACTGTACTCCCTCAACAGCAAGAATGTCCTTCCTCAAATTAGGGGACCAAAACTGAGGCTCTCACTAGGGCTCTGTACAACTGCAGAAGCACACCTTTGCTCCTATATTCGATTCCTCTTGTTATAAAGGCCAACATGCCATTCGCTTTCTTCACTGCCTACTGTACTTGCATGCTTACTTTCATAGACTGATGTACAAGGATCCCCAGATCTCGTTGTACTTTCCCTTTTCCCAACTTGATGCCATTTAGATAGTACAATTGTAGTACAACAGTTTTCAGGCTCCTTTGTCATCTTCCCGCCGATATGGATGAAATGATTGTGTGGCCAGGGTGGTGTTGGTCTCTGATGATGCTGGCTGCCTATTTGAAGCAGCGACACCTGCAAATCTTTTTGATGTTGGGGTGGTCAGAACCTGTGATGGAATGAGTAGTATTCTTTTTGCAGTCTTCTACGATCCTGGGCATTCAAGTTGCCGAACCAGGCCGTGATGCTCTCTGTACACCTGTAGAAGTTCAAGAGAATCCTCTCTGACATACCAAATCTCCCTGATCTACTCAGGAACTAGAGGCAATGATGGGTTTTCTTTATAATTGCATTAGTATGGAATCGACCCGAAACATCACCCATTCCTTCTTTCCAAAGATGCTGCTTATCCCGCTGAGTTACTCCAGCTTTTTATGTCTATCTTGGATCCAGAAAAGATCTTCAGAAATATGCACGCACAGGAATTTGAAGCTTTTGACTCTGTCCACCATCGTCCCATCAACATAGATAGGTGTGTGGATCCTCATCCTTCCTCTTCCAAAGTCCACAATCAGTTTCTTGATCTTACTGACAATGAGAGCCAGGTTGTTGCGCTGACACCTTTTGGTCAGACAATCGATCTCCCTTCTCCCAAAGATAAAGAGATGTCATTGATCTGTGTGTCGACATCAGTCAGCATCAGATAATTAGGGTGAAAGTGTGGAGCGAGCCATGGGAGATGATTGAGTTCACCTCTCCCACCTGATCACGAGTATTTTCCCTGCTACACCCACTCCGTCTTGGAACCCATCCCATGGTTGATGCCCACTCCTGATCTCAGCCTTTCCCTCTACGTTTGGCCCCCAGTACCACTGAATCACTTCCAGGGTTAATCAGCAAAAATTTGGTCACCTCCAGCCAGGCCGCTGCTCCTCAGGGGGAGAGAGCTGTTGTGGCTGTGACGGTGACGGTGGGTGTCGAGGAGAGGCATGTGCGTGGAGCGATTTACGGACGAGCTTACCCCTGCTCCATCGGAATTGTTCATAGGACCCATGCCTTGGGTCCCTCCCCAAGAGCCGGCACCACGCAACATGAGCCGCCTTTCTGTGATGCCCAGCGTGCCATTCTGTGTCACGGAGAGACATGTGTTGTACCAGCTGCTCTTGCTCTCCACTTCCTCACCCTCGTCTTCCGTCCAGACACACCCTGGCAGTCCGTGTTACCATCTGACAAGGGGAGCGGTCCCCAATGGACGTCTCTCTACAAGGGAGTCCTCCCCCTTTACATCGGGGACCTGGGGTGGAGAGTGTTGCACAAAGCCGTGGCCTGCAACAGGTACTTGAGCTGGTTTACGCTCGTGCGCCGCCTGTCATTTCTGCGGCGGGGAAGAGTCTGTGTTCCACATCTACATGGAGTGTGAGAGGTTGCAGCCCCTGTTCGAGAAACTGAAGGGGCTGCTCCTCAAGTTTTCGATCCACTTTAGCCCAACGCTATTTATTTTTGGGCACCCGGTACAAAGGGGGGAGGGTCGGGAGGGAGGAGGGGTCTCCCTGTCGGTCTGCTCCTGGGCCTGGCCAAGATGGCATTCGCGGGTCTAGGCAGCGGGCAGTCGACGGCCGCACAGCGGTCGGCTGCTTGCCCCCTTTCCGGGGTTACGTCTGTGCCCGCATGTCCCTGCAGAGGGAATATGCGGTGTCCACGGGGACTCTGGGGGCCTTCAGTGAACGTAGGTCACCGCGGGAGGTCGAATGCATTGTTGATGAAAATGTTAATAGTTTAATTTGATTACTTTGTTAGTAAAATGCCAATATAGGCGTTCTTTGATCGTTTTACTACTTTGTATTTTTGTTTGTTCTGAATAAAAGTATTTTGTATGAAAAGGGAAAAAAAAGAGGGTTAATCAGCAAGGATAGTCCAGGAGACCATCTATCTGCTTGACCCCCTGTCTCATGGACTTTGATTAGATCCTGAAACCTCATACCCCTCCTGTGACAGGTGACTTTTGCACCGTTGCCTTGATGTAGTAAGTGAGTAACCCAGGCTGTTCTCCGTGTTGCCCCTGCATATGACTGAGAAAATTTATCATGTGCCTCAGCAAATTCCTTATCAACAAGATCCACTCCTCATTAATTGCCCAACACTCATTAATTGCCTTTGGCAAAAAACTATATATCAAGACATGACATGCCGCCAAGAAAGTCATGCTGAGCGGAGACAGTGAAAGGAGTAAACAAGAAATTGAGCGTGAGAACAAACGGATAGAGATGTGACTTAATGAAATCACCAAGTTCCACATGGGCGCAAGAGGTAATCCCGATGTAGTGGAGAAAGAGTTTGAGGATGGTGCCAGGGCATATTTGAACAAAGACTATTCAACGTAGCCCACAAAAAGGCAGGCATAGCTGGGGCCGATGCGAGTGCCCATGGCTGCACCTTTAACGTGGAGACAATAAAAGACGTTGAACAAGAAATTGAGGGTGAGAACAAATTCCGTCAGCTGGTGAAGAGTGTTTGTAGATGGAAATTGATTGCACCTCTTTTGAAGGAAGCACCGGAGGGCCTTGACACCTTCCTGGTGAGGGATGGAGTTGTAAAGGTGTAGAGATGAGGCAAAGGGGGTTTGGAAATGGAAAGATTGTGTCAAGAGTTAAAAGGCGTGTGGGCTATCTCAGATGTAGGTCAGAGGGCCTGGACAAGGGGGGATAGGATGGAATGAAGGTATTGAGGAGAAAGTTCTGTGGGGTAGGAGCAGGCAGAGACAGTGGGTCTGCTAGGGCAGTCCTGTTTATGGACATTGGAATGGAGATAGAAATGCAGGGCTGAGGATCAATAAGATTGGAGGCTGTGCAAGGGAGATAACCAGGTTGATGCAATCAGAAACAGTCAAGAAGATGGCCTAGTCTTCAATTGTGGGGTCCTGGTCAAAGGGTAGGTATGAGGAGGTGTCCGTGAGCTGGTGCCTGTCCTCAGCGTGATAGAGACACTTCCTCTTCGTGCACTTACTCTGGCAGCTTAATCTGTGCATCCAACGCTCTCCAAGTGAAAATGCTGCTTCTCTGGTTCGTATTAGATATTCCCTCTCTCACATTTGACCTGTGTCCGATGAGTCTTTATACCCTTACTCTGGGTAAAAGACTGTGTGCATTCATACTATCTATTCCTCTCATGATTTTATAGATATGTATACAATCACCCCTCAGTCTCCTGAGCAGGAAATAAGGTCCAAATCTGTGCAACCTTTCCCTATAGCTGAGGCCATCTTCAGATTCAGGGATATTTTCTACCCAGGCAACTGAACCATCCTATCATGGTCCTGAGCGACCATCTACTTCATCGCAGAGACTATCTTAAATCGGACTTTTCTGTTCTCCGTCTTGCACTGAACATTATTCTGCACAGTGTGGGCAGCTTGATTGTGAACATGTATAAACATGTATAGAGTTTTCACTGACTGGATAACACCATAGTACCTTGATACATGTGACAATAAACTAAACATGTCCCGTAAACATCCTCGTAAATCCTCTCTGCACAGTTTCCAACTTAATGACATTCTTCTGTAGCAGGGAGACTAAAACAGAACACAAAACTCCAAATGTGGCGTCACTAACACCTTGTCCCACCCTGCCATAACATTCTAACGTGTACAGTAGATACCCAAACTGATGAAGGCCAATGTACCAAAAGATTCCAGTGAACTTTGTGCAAAAGGCTTAGACAGTGCAGAATTTGATAGGTGTATTTAGGGATGTTTATAAGACTTAGTAATGGACACTGAGTGCAGTGATCATTACTTGGAACCCGGATAGACAAACACAGTCATTCACGTACGTAAACACAAGATACATTCTGTTTTGCTGCTCGTTTATTGAGCTGATAAAAATGCAATGTTACAGTTCAATCACAATCACTGGAAGCACAGAACACATTGTGAGCATTCCGAACCTTGATTGAACAAACAATGTGAAATCAAGAGGTTAAATTCAGAGAGAGACAGTAATAATTCCAATTAGCACAATCTAAATCAAGAGCAGGATCAGCCTCCACCTGCAGGACTTTCCCACAGTACATGTCTTCCCATCAGCCCAACCCCGTGCCCCTGACACTTTCTTGTCTATATGTGTGTGTCATAGAGATGGCACCAAATGCCCTGGTCACTGCTCTGTACTGCTGCACCTTTTAACTGGGATGCTCAAATGTTCCCAGTGGGATTTGAGGAAGGGCTCCAGCAGAATGGACGAGGAAGGGAGTCTGGTTAAATAGTAAGATTAAATGAGAACTTACCTGTTCGAAGTTTGATCTTTATTTTGTGAGGATTTACGATGAGGGATTACGTGAAGAAGCCCCGCCTGGCGCTTGATCGGCATACTTCAAAGCAGCGGCATGAAAAACCAATAGCTGGATTAAGATAATAAGGCTCAACATAGACTAGAATTACCAGATGATCATTTATATTATGAGGGTTGGGAGCGGAGGGCACGTAATCACTCATCGTAACTCCTCATAAAATAATGATCAAACTTCGAACAGGTAAGTTCTCGTTTAATCTTACTATTTTACTTCGGAGTCACGTGAGTGACTACGTGAAGATTTTAAAGCCCTGTGTTTTGTATGTCGTAGATTCATTCCATACGACACTCTGTTTAGTCAATACAGTAGTGAGTAAATAATATTTTTAAAACATTGTTTCAATTTATGTAATAAGTCTTTTAATCATAAAAAGAACAATTTTTTAAAATAATAACCCCTCTATTCCAGGGGAAAATATTTCAACAAAAGTGATAATGATATCAAATGATAACATAAATCGATCATATAAATCGATAATATAAAACAAAGCAAGCATTTAAAGCGAACCCAACACTGCGTGTCCAAATCCTGGCACCGTGACAACAGGTTCATCGTAGAACTTTGAAAAAGTTTCTTCTTTACACCACCCTGCGGCCTCTAACATTTTATCGAGTGGTACGTCCTGTACCTTCGCAGCGGACGCAGCTGCAGCCCTAGCAGAGTGAAACTTAAACACATCAGTGTCCACTCCTGCTAAATCCAAAACCTGTTCTAACCATCTAGAAATGGTTTGAACTGCAACTTTTGTATGTGGTTTTTTGTGCGTTATCCATAACGCTGTCTCAGCACCTCGGAGATTTTGATTACTTCAATCAATCAATCAATCAGTTTTATTCGTCACATTGCACACAAAGTGCAAGTGAATGAATTTGTCAGCAGTGGTACAATGATAAAGTGGTACAATGATAACTTAACTTCAATATATTTAGTTAAATGCTTAACTACCCACAATGTTTCATTGACAGGATATGCTTTAAACATTAACTTGGCTCCAGTTTTTCCTGGTCTGCTTTGTTTGGTCAGATCATAAACATAAAACAATGTTATCTGAAGCCACATGCATGCAATCTAGCCATAACAATTGCAAAGTTTGTACTCTTTGAGCTGACACTAATCACATTACATTACTACCTTGAATGTTAACCTTTGCAAAGACATTGAAGTAATTGGAGTCCATTGCCTAAGCAAAGTGAGAACAATGCTAACATCCCAAATTTCTGTATCACTGGGCTTGGGAGGATTTTTATTAAAATTCCTTTCATGAACCGGGATATTAATGGGTGAGACCCAATTGAATCTCGATCAGAAATTTGTCCTAAATAGGACGACAAAGCACTACGAGCACTATTAATGGCACTATAACTTAAGTGTTCATCAAAATGCAACCCAACAAGGAACTCCAATACATTTGATATGTTCGCAGTATAATAAGATATCTTTGACTGTCTACAGAAGACTTCCCATTTCTTTATATGCGACATTTATATATATTTTTTAGTGCTATTTCTCCAAGCTGCAGCTATAACATCCATGGTCCTATCCAACAGTCCAAGCTCTTGCAATGGTCTGGTCAGAACCTGCAGATTAACAAATTCATATGATCATGCAATGGATGAATTTCTTTTGTCACTGGTTGTATCAACAATTGTTGCAACTAGGAATCATCATACATGGTTCAATAATCATTTTAAGCATTAACGGGAACCATGACTGTGTAGGCCAATTTGGCCCCACCAAAATGCCCTTGGCAGCGTCTTGCGCTATTTTCTTGAGACATTGCCCAATCAGACAGAATGGGGGAAAGGCATAAAAGAACGTATTCCCCCAGTGTAGCGAGAAAACATCCACCGCTACTGCCCCTGAATCGTGTTCCCAAGACAGGTATTTGGGCAATTGGTGATTTAATCTAGATGCAAACAGATCAATGTCTGGTACTCCAACCGACTGACAATATTTTTGAAATTTTTTGGATTTAACATCCATTCTGTATTGTCTTTAAATTTTTGTGATCTTTTGTCTGCCACAATATTGCCTCTCCCTGGGAGATAAATAAATGAAACCCGAATATTCTTACCAATACACCAATGCCACCCCTGGTTAACCAGATGATCACATGATAATGATCTTACTCCACCCATGTGATTGCTATATGCCACAGCTGTGGTATTGTCTACTTGCAATTGGACATGCAAAACCTTCATAGTAGAACAATAAGCTATTAATCCATAAAATGCTCCCAGTAACTCCAACTAATTAATACCATATGTTTGTAGAAATACATCCTCTTGGACAGTCCATCTGCCCCCACAGCTGGTATCATTATCTGTAGCACCCCATCCGAGAGAACTTGCATCAGCTTGCAAAATCACTGCTGGCTGTGAACCAAAATGTTTTTAACAGCTTGTGGAACATTCTCAATCCATCAATACAATTCTAATAAAGCTTCCTTTGGCAATTGCATGGGCCTATCAAAATGGCCTGCTCGCTGTATTAGCTTGTGTTTTTGCCCTTTTTGGGATTTTGGTAATGCAGTGGACCAAATTTCACTGCAGGGAATGCTGTTACTAACTTCCCAATAACATTAGCAACTTCTCGGATGGAGGGATAAGGTTTGGCAATAAGGCACCGACAAAAATTTGTAATATCAACAATCTTGTCTATTGGTAAAGTTACTAACATGGTAACTGAATTAATCACAAACCCCAAATATTCAATAGTTTGGGATGGCTGTAACTTAGATTTTGTTGGATGAATCAGGAAACCTAGCCTTACAAACAGGCTTGTAGTCACCAAGACTGATTTTTCAGCTGACTCCTGATTCGCATTGACAATTAAAATGTCATCTAGATAAGCCATAATGATGTGTTTTTGTGCCCTGAGCAGTGCAAATGCTGGTTTCAACAATTAGTGAACAACCTAGGAGCTGAGCTTAATCCATTAGGTAATGCTTTGTATTACCACAGCTGTCCCATCCAATTAAATTTCAATACCTGCGAATGTGATGATGAATTGGTACTGAATAATATGCATCCTTCTGGACAAACGTATTAAAAGTGTGAGGTCTAAAATGATTCTACAACCCCCATCTTTCTTTGTGTCTGGGGAAAATATTTGATACAATTTGTTGTGGATCCTCACTTGATTTCTCGATACCTCCTTTTACACCAATTCTTAACTTCTTTATCAATTTGAATTGTTTCAAATACAAAAAACACCAAATACAATTAGGCTTATTCTGTCCTGGTGGATCAATACCTTCTACAAAATCAATGGTTGATCCTAAGACAGTACCTAATATAACACGGTCAGATGTTATACAGTCCCATTTATCAAAGAACATTTTTAGACTACCACCAATCTGAGGTTCATCCAAAGATTCTTCTGTAATAGGATAAAGTTTTTGTACCTCTCCAACCAGACGTGGTGGTCTCCTTCTCCCAACATATGGGTAACATTCGGCTGTGCTGGTTGGTAATATTTCCTTACCATACACCTGCTCCGGCTTGTTCCAGCTCCAAATCAAAATCCCCTTCTTGTTTGACCGGCCCTTTCTTTGGCCAAAACAAAGGGTTTCATGAGGTCAATAGTCTTTGCCTCTTTATCAACCTCTTTATTTATTTAAACAGATTTTCTCCGAACAAATAACCAGGAGCTTGAACATTGCTTGATCTGCACAAACCTGCAAATCTTGGACGTAAAATAGGCTGAATGGCAATCTTCCTCATACAATTAATCTTAAATATTGAGTTGCAGAATAATGCCAACATATCCTTCTGAACTTTGGTCATTCCACAATCTTCCACTTGCTTTCCAAAAGCAGTGATCCCAGCCGAAATCATATTTCCTGCGCCTGCATCATTGATGACATTGGCGCCAAAAAGCCGAATTTACCGTAGGTACCTTCAGTGAGGTATAATAATTCTGCTGTATCAACCATAACAGCTTCTTGAAGCTGGTGAGAGACCAAATAATTTATGTTGGCCGCCAGGTTTTCTTCCATGGCCTCACCGCCTCCTCCAGGTATAGAAAACTTTGTGCCACATCAGACACACCTGGAACAATATTTTTGTATTGTAGTGGGTACTCATGACCGAAATCACCACCTTCAGGATCAGTCTCATGCAGCCCTGGTAATCCTGAGACTTTGCTCAAGGACTTTCTCCAGCCCAATCCCAGGCTCTGGAGTTTCAAATTCCCAATTTAAACTGGCACCATATTCATGATATGGAACCCCCTCAGGGGCTGCCTGGGAATATTCTGGGTTTTTAGACCCTTGGTTGATTATTGTTTGGGGTATTTTCCCTATTTGTATCCAATCTAAGCCATAAAGCTTTTCTCTCTGGAGGACTTTCAGAATTAGATTCATCAGAACCCACAGGCCTTTCAGATTTTCTTTTACATTTTTTAGGCACTGGGTTTTCCTCCGTGGTTTCTGTTTGTGGAGCAACCAAAGGCTCACTAACGGGTATTTCAACGGCCACCGGTATCGGAACCAGCTCCGCAATAATCTGCTGTCCCGACTGTTCTCCACCCTGGGACGCATGTTTTTACCCGCGATTTTTTAAACTTTCTCCATTTTATTTTTAAACTCCTCCTGGTTCACCCACCAGCCTACGGAGTTTTGAAAACACCCTGGAAGTAAAAATAATTTACTTACCTGCGGGCCGTTTCTTTACCGTTGTGTGGAGCTGCGCTCTGCAGCTCTTTCCCTACCGACAGCGTCGACGTAAATGCCGATCAAGCACCAGGCGGGGCTTCTTCACGTAGTTACTCGCGTGACTCCGAAGTAAAATTGCCAGTGATATGGATGAAATGAGTGTGTGGCCAGGGTGCTGTTGGTCTCTGATGATGCTGGCTGCCTTTTGAGGCAGCGACACCTGTAAATCCTTTTAATGTTGGGGTGGTCAGAACCTGTGATAGATTGGGCAGTGTTCACAACATTTTGCATTATTCTACGTTCCTGGGCATTCAAGTTGCTGAACGAGGCCGTGATGCTCTCTACTGTACACCTGTACAAGTTCAAGAGAATCCTCTCTGGCATACCAAATTTCCCTGATCTCCTCAGGAAGTAGAGGCAATGATGGGTTTTCTTTATAACTGCATTAGTGTGGAATCGACCCGAAACGTCACCCATTCCTTCTTTCCAGAGATGCTGCCTGTCCCGCTGAGTTACTCCAGGTTTTTGTGTCTATCTTGGATCCAGAAAAGATCTTCAGAAATATGCACGCACAGGAATTTGAAGCTTTTGACTCTGCCACCATCGTCCCGTCGACATAGATAGGTGTGTGGATCCTCATCCTTCCTCTTCCAAAGTCCACAATCAGTTTCTTGAACTTACTGACAATGAGAGCCAGGTTGTTGCGCTGGCACCTTTTGGTCAGTCAATCGATCTCCCTTCTCCCAAAGATAAAGAGATGTCATTGATCTGTGTGTCGACATCAGTCAGCATCAGATAATTAGGGTGAAAGTGTGGAGCGAGCCATGGGAGATGAATGAGTTCACCTCTCCCACCTGATCACGAGTATTTTCCCTGCTACACCCACTCATCTTGGAACCCATCCCATGGTTGATGCCCACTCCTGATCTCAGCCTTTCCCTCTACGTTTGGCCCCCAGTACCACTGAATCACTTCCAGGGTTAATCAGCAAAAATTTGGTCACCTCCAGCCAGGCCGCTGCTCCTCAGGGGGAGAGAGCTGTTGTGGCTGTGACGGTGACGGTGGGTGTCGAGGAGAGGCATGTGCGTGGAGCGATTTACGGACGAGCTTACCCCTCTGTCCGAATTGTTCATAGGACCCATGCCCCTGGTCCCTCCCCGAGAGCTGGCCCCACGCAACATGAGCCGCCTTTCCGTAATGCCCAGCGTGCCATTCTGTGTCACGGAGAGGCATGTGTTGTACCAGCTGCTCTTGCTCTCCACTTCCTCGCCCTCGTCTTCCATCCAGACACACCCTGGCGGTCCGTGTTACCACCTGACGAGGGGAGCGGTCCCCAGTGGACGTCCCTCTACAAGGGAGTCCTCCCCCTTTACATCGGGGACGTGGGGTGGAGAGTGTTGCACAATGCCGTGGCCTGCAACAGGTACTTGAGATGGTTCACGCACTTGTCCGCCGCATGTGATTTCTGCCGCAAGGAAGAGACCGTGTTCCACGTCTACATGGAGTGTTCAAGGTTGCAGTCACTGTTCGAGAATCTGAAGGGGCTGCTCAAGTTTTGGATCCACTTTAGCCCAACACTATTGATTTTTGGGCACCCGGTTCAGAGGGGGGAGGGTCGGGAGGGAGGAGGTGTCTCCCTGTCGGTCTGCTCCTGGGCCTGGCCAAGATGGCCATTCACGGGTCCAGGCAGCGGGCAGTCGACGGCTGCACGGTGGTCGGCTGCTTGCCCCTTTTCCGGGTTTACGTCTGTGCCCGCATGTCCCTGCAGAGGGAACACGCGGTGCCACGCAGACTCTGAAGGCCTTCAGTGAACGCTGGTCACCGCGGGAGATCGAATGCATTGTTGATAAAAATGTTAATAGTTTAATTTGATTACTTCGTTAGTAAAATGCCAATATAGGCGTTCTTTGATCGTGTTACTACTTTGTAATTTTGTTTGTTCTGAATAAAAGTATTTTGTATGAAAAGGGAAAAAAAGGGTTAATCAGCAAGGATAGTCCAGGAGACCATTTCTCTGCTTCATGCCCTGTCTCATGGACTTTGATTAGATCCTCAAACCTCATACCCCTCCTGTGAAAAGGGGACTTTTGCACCGTTGCCGTGATGTAGGGAGTGAATCCCCAGGCTGTTCTCCGTGTTATCCCAGGGTATGAATGAGAAACTTTATCATGTGCCTCAACAAGTTCCTTGCAAACAAGATCCACTGCTCAACCCTCATTAATTGCCCAACACTCATTAATTGCCTTTGGCAAAAACTATATATCAAGACAATGACATGCCGCCAAGAAAGTCCTGCTGAGCGGAGACAGTGAAAGGAGTAAACAAGAAATTGAGCGTGAGAACAAACGGATGCAGATGTGATTTAAAGAAATCAACAAGTTCCACATGGGAGCAAGAGGTAATCCCGATGTAGTGGAGAAAGAGTTTGAGGATGGTGCCGGGGCATATTTGAACAAGGACTAGTCAACGTAACCCACAAAAAGGCAGGCATAGCCGTGGCCGATGCGAGTGCCCATGGCTACACCTTTAACGTGGAGACAATAAAAGACGTTGAACAAGAAATTGAGGGTGAGAACAAATTCCGTCAGCTGGTGAAAAGTGTTTGCAGATGGAAATTGATTGCGCCTCTGTTCAAGGAAGCACCGGAGGGCCTTGACACCTTCCTGGTGAGGGATGGAGGTGTAAAGGGGTAGAGATGAGGCAAAGGGGGCTTGGAAATGGAAAGATTGTGTCAAGCGTTAAAAAGCGTGTGGGCTGTCTCAGATGTAGGTCAGAGGGCCTGGATAAGGGGGGGGGGGGGGGGTAGATAGGGTGGAATCAAGGTATTTAGGAGAAAGTTCTGTGGGGTAGGAGCATGCAGCAACAGTGGGTCTGCTAGGGCAGTCCTGTTTATGGACATTGGAATGGAGATAGAAATGCAGGGCTGAGGATCAATAAGATTGGAGGCTGTGCAAGGGACATAACCAGGTTGATGCAATCAGAAACAGTCAAGAAGATGATGGCCCAGTCTTCAATTGTGGGGTCCTGGTCAAAGGGTAGGTATGAGGAGGTGTCCGAGAGCTGGTGCCTGTCCTCAGCATGATAGAGACACTTCCTCTTCGTGCACTTCCTCTGGCAGCTTGTTCTGTGCATCCAACACCCTCCGAGTGAAAAAGATGCTCCTCTGGTTCATATTAGATATTCCTTCTCACACATTTGACCTATGTCTGTCGGGTCTTTATACCCTTACTCTGGGTAAAAGACTGTGTGCATTCATCCCATCTATTCCCCTCATGATTTTATACATACCTATACAATCACCCCTCAGTCTTCTGAGCAGGAAATAAGGTCCGAGTCTGTGCAACCTTTCCCTATAGCTGAGGCCATCTTCAGATTCAGGGATATTTTCTAACCAGGCAACTGAACCATCCTATCATGGTCCTGAGCGACCATCTACTTCATCGCAGAGACTATCTTAAATCGGACTTTTCTGGTCTCCGTCTTGCACTGAACATTATTCTGTACAGTGTGGGCAGCTTGATTGTGAACATGTATAAACTTTTCACTGACTGGATAACACCATAGTACCTTGATACATGTGACAATAAACTAAACATGTCCCGTAAACATCCTCGTAAATCTTCTCTGCACAGTTTCCAACTTAATGACATTTTTCTGTAGCAGGGTGACTAAAACAGAACACAAAACTCCAAATGTGGCCTCACTAACACCTTGTCCCACCCTGCCATAACATTCTAACTTGTATACTTGATACCCAGACTGATGAAGGCCAATGTACCAATAGTCTTATTTTCTACCCCATCTACCTGTTACACTATGCCTCTTTAGGGGAACCATGTACCTGCACTCCCAGATCCCTCTGCTCCCAAAGTCTCTTCCATTTATGGTGAACATCCTGTTCTGATTCAACTTCTACAAATGCAACACCTCACACTTGTCAGCATTCAACTCCATTAACCATTCCATTGCCTACTTGCCTTGCTGATCACGATTCCAGTGAACTTTGTGCAAAAGGCTTAGACAGTGCAGAATTTGATAGGTGTATTTAGGGATGTTTATAAGACTTAGTAATGGACACTGAGTGCAGTGATCATTACTTGAAACCCGGATAGGCAAACACAGTCATTCACGTACATAAATAGTGGGATTTGAGGAAGGGCTCCAGCAGAATGGAGGAGGAGGGGAGTCTGGTTCAAGAGGGCGGACTTATCTGTTCAGAGCAGTCCCTGGGCTTCAGTCAAGGGTCAGTGTGTGGGGCAGTGCCCTGGGGTTTACACCCTGCTGATCCCTGTAGACATCCACCATGGTTCCCCACTCCCCGTCCCTTTCTCAATGAGTGACGTTAAATCTGTTTGAAATTGCAATTTTAGCACAGGATAATTGGAGCGCAGTTTTCTGCAAAAGGATTTTTTCTTGAAATCTGAGAGACAGGGATGGAGTTTCAGAAGTGCATTCTGCAGATCCTTGTCTCCAGCTGTTTCTAGTTTACAAGGAAGGCAGCATTGCTGAAATTGTTCTGGTAAATTGGCCAGAACTGATGGAGCAAGTCATGGAGCACCTTGGAAGCAGAGATTACTGCATCCCAATGGTTAACAGGATGCAGATCCGCGCATAGAAATGGAGGTTGTTGCTACAGCCCCAGAGGAGAGTAGGTCAGGAAATGAAAGGCAAGTTCTGGGGAAGGTCAGAGAGGCCACTAAATTTAAAGTGGCACTTTCTTCCCAATAACCCTCTCTGGCTAAACCCCTCCCTTCACCACCTCCAGTTGGAATATTTTGGAGGACCAAGTAACCAAGAACCAAGAGAGAGCAGGTATGGACATCATGGGCTAAATGGCCACTATCCATGCAGTATCCTACAGTGCAGATAAATGCACATTGCAAGCACTATCAGTAAAAACCTCAATGAATTTAAGCCACAATGTTGTGCGTTAGGTACAAGCAGATATTGGACTAAATGGGTTAAAGAAGGAACTGCAGATGCTGGAGAATCGAGGGTTACACAAAAAGCTGGAGAAACTCAGCGGGTGCAGCAGCATCTAAGGAGTGAAGGAGATAGGCGACGTTTCGGGTCGAGACCCTTCTTCAGACTGAAGAAGGGTCTCGACCCGAAACGTCGCCTATCTCCTTCACTCCTTAGATGCTGCTGCACCCGCTGAGTTTCTCCAGCTTTTTGTGTAACCTTGGACTAAATGGGGTTGTTTTCACTGGAGCATTGAAGGTCAAGTGACAAATTCGTAGAAACTCAAAATGACGTGGAGCATAGTTAGGGTATACTGTCTTTACTTGGAAATGACAAGTACCAGAGGGCACAGGTTTAAATTGGGAGGGAGAAAGTTTAAAGGAGACTAGACCAAGTGCAGACTTCCCTAACGCACCTGTTCCCTACCCGTAACCCCCAGTCCTCTAACTCAAACCGTTCCTTAACGTAGGTTTCCAGCACTCCCCTTGCCTTCCTCAACAGTGATCTTTAAACAAAATTCCAATTGCACCTGCCCTGCGTGTTGCAATAGTAATTTGCCCTCCCCCTGCTAGTCTAGCCGTTGTGATGTCAGCCATCAGTTGAAGCTGTTCAGTTTGAAATTAAAGGTATTTTGATTTTATTAAACTTGAATCAGTTATAAGTCAAGAAATAAAGCATAAAATGTTTACTGAAAGTGTTCTCTGCCTTGAGGGGAAAAATGTGAATCAGAATATGTAACAATCTTGTGACAGTTGGCGTTTTTAAAGCTATAATTGCTAATAACGTGTCAAATATAGGATGATATCTTCACTGAGGCAGGTCTCTGCTACCTGGGCCATTGTAACATCATCATTTGAAGCTGGTGGTTTTAATTTCAAAGTCTTTTGACTTTTTATCTACGGGGAAGGAGCAAACTCTGCTGCCGCCCAATAGTCTAGAGCAGGAGATTATCAAGAATGTTTTCTTGTCAGATGTCCCAGATAGATCAATGACATTTTTACTTACAGCAGCACAAAAAATATGTAACATAGTACACTGTAAGCAAAAAACAATAGACAATAGGTGCAGGAGTAGGCCATTCGGCCCTTCGAACCAGCACCACCATTCAATGTGATCATGGCTGATCATCCCCAATCAGTACCCCGTTCCTGCCTTCTCCTCATATCTCCTGACCCCGCTATTTTTAAGAGACCCATCTAGCTCTTTTGAAAGCATCTAGAGAACCCGCAATATAATAAATGAGAAAGACAAGTTCAGTGTGTGTATACATGCACTTATTCGCACAGACACACAAATGTATATACAGATAAAAAACAAACAACAGTAGTGTAATACTAACAATGATAGTCTATGTAATTCAGAGTTTCATGGAGGTAGTATTGTTTAATAGCCTGATGGAACTGTTCCTAAACTCAGGTTCCTTTATCTTCTTGCCAGTGATATGGATGAAATGAGTGTGTGGCCAGGGTGCTGTTGGTCTCTGATGATGCTGGCTGCCATTTGAGGCAGCGACACCTGTAAATCTTTTTAATGTTGGGGTGGTCAGAACCTGTGATAGAATGGGCAGTGTTCACAACATTTTGCAGTCTTATACGTTCCTGGGCATTTCAAGTTGCCGAATCAGGTTGTGATGCTCCCGACTGTACACCTGTAGAAGTTCAAGAGAATCCTCTCCAGGGCCAGAATTATGAGTAAGCTAGACAAGCTTAAGCTTAGGGCCTCAAGATCTATGGGGGCCTACTCACCTCGCTGCCTCACCGTACCCGTCCATCCTCGCCGCCCCACCAATGATCCACCCACCTGGACCTCCTACTCTTTGCCCGCTGACCCTGGCCACTCCACCGCCCTCCAACAGCCCGCAGCTGTCGCCGTCGCCTTAATTGCAGCCTGGACAGCACCAGGCCTGAAGCTTGCACGCTGCAGACTCCCACTCCCCCGGGTTTGACTGTGCTGGGTCCTAGTGCTAGTCAGCCATCACTGGTAATCTCAGTGGCTGTTCCACTGGGTCTTCCCCATTACCCTCAAACCATGTGACCCCTGCTCTTCCCCACCCACACTACAGTCCTCATACCCCCCTACCTCCTGACCACCCACCACCCCTCCACCAGACATTGCCTTGGCCTCAGTCCACTCACCTGCCTTCCTCCAGCCCCAACCCCCATCCCTGCCATGTGTTCACCATTCCTCCTGACCTCCCCCTCTCAGATACCGAATGGTCTGCCCTCAGCAGAGGCCTCCCCCAGGGCCGGCCTTAGGAGGTGCGGTGCCCAATTGGGAACAATTTTGGTGAGCCCCAGGTTCCCAGCCAAGGTCTGTAGATTCATAGAAATATAATTAAAGTCTATTATAGACTTTATATCTCTATAGAATGGAAAGTAATCAAAATGTGTGCTTAAAAAGTGCCTGCGAGTTAATGGACCAAACAGATCTAAGCTACATTTTAATATAAAATTGCATAAATGTAAGCCTCCAAGTAACAAACAAAATGTGTAGATCACCTCTCAAAAGTACATAGTTACAATATCACTTGTTTTAGTGACTGTGAAATGAAAAATAAAAGTTATTTAATTAAATAGATCCTGGAAAACCGATAACCATTGGTGAAAAACCAGTCCAGGCATTAAAATGTGGGCTTCAGCCCCATCCTACCCGTTGTGCTTCTACCCCATCCTAGCTGTGTGTTAGTTGTCTGTGCATGTGGGATGGAAGGAGAGGAGGGAGGGTGGGAGAGAAGGGAGGAAGGACAGAAGGGAGGGAGGGAGGGAAGTAGAGAAAGGAGGGAGGGAAGGAGAGAAAGAACTGATGGAGCGAATGAGAAGGGAAAAGAGAGAGGAAGGAGGGAGGGTAGGAGAGAAGGGTGGGAAAAAGGGAAGGAGAGAAGGGAGGGAGAGAGCCGGCGGCAGGAGCGGATGCCCGGGTCATAGAAACATAGAAAATAGGTGCAGGAGTAGGCCATTCGGCCCTTCGAGCCTGCACCGCCATTCAATATGATCATGGCTGATCATCCAACTCAGTATCCTGTACCTGCCTTCTCTCCATACCCCCTGATCTCTTTAGCCACAAGGGCCACATCTAACTCTCTCTTAAATATAGCCAATGAACTGGCCTCAACTATCTTCAGTGGCAGAGAATAGTAGGATTAAACGAGAACTTACCAGTTCGAAGTTTGACCCTTATTTTATGAGGAGTTACGATGAAGGATTACGTGAAGAAGCCCCGCCAGAGTGCATGCTTGTCATACTTCAAAGCCGCGGCATGAAAACACAGAAACACAATAGCCGAAGTAACATAGTAAGGCTTTTAGAAGACTAGAACTACCAGATGATCCTTTAGATTATGAGGGTGGGAGCGGAGGGCACGTAATCCCTCATCGTAACTCCTCATATAATAAGGATCGAACTTCGAACTGGTAAGTTCTCGTTTAATCTTGCTATTTTATTTCGGAGTCACACGAGTGACTACGTGAAGATTTCAAAGCTCTGTAATTTCATGCTGTAGATACAGTTCCATACGACACACAGCCTTGGTTGACACAGGATAACCAAATAATGTATCAAACATTGTTTAATTTATACAATAAATGTTTTAAACAATAAAATTTTACACAACAGTAATAACCCCTCTTTCGCAGGGTAATTACAAAGGAGAACTCAAACAGAACCCAAAACAGCTTGCTCAATCTTTGCATTGCGAGGACAGGTTTGTCATAAACCCTAAAAGGTTCCTTAACCTTTTGTCTCTGGAATTCTCTGCCACAGAAGGTAGTTGAGGCCAGTTCATTGGCTATATTTAAGAGGGCGTTAGATGTGGCACTTGTGGCTAAAGGGATCAGGGGGTATGGAGAGAAGGCAGGTACGGGATACTGAGTTGGATGATCAGCCATGATCACATTGAATGGCGGTGCAGGCTCGAAGGGCCGAATGGCCTACTCCTGCACCTATTTTTTTTTTCTATGTTAACTGGACCATCCTGCGGTGAGGATTTGGTCTAATGGAACATCCTGCGCCTTTGCTGCGTACGTTGATGCCGTCCTGGTGGAGTGATTTAAACACATCAGTGTCTACTCTGCAAAATGCAAACCTGTTTCAGTAATCTAGCAATAGCTTGTACTGACACCTTTGTATGAGGTTTATGTGGGCGATGACCATCGCTGTTTCAGAGCCTCTGAGACTCTTGATGATCTTGATATTATTAGCTCAGATGCATAATTACATATAGTCTTAGATCAATGGGTATATTTTAAGCTTATTTTGGTTCCAGGCATCCCTGGCCTGCTCTTTTTGATTAGATCATATGCATAAAACACAATATCATCTACAGAAGAATGCATGCTGTCCAGTCATAACATTTGCAATATTTGGACCCATAATGCTGCCACTAGCGCCATGAACATGATCACTTTGAGCGTTAACTTCCGGAAAGGCAGAGATGTAATTGGAGCCCATTGCCAAAGCAGTGTGAGAACCATGCTCACATCCCAGATTTCTGAATATGTACATCTGGGAGGGTTTTTGTTAAAATACCTCCTATGAATCGGGCCACCAATAGATGAGATCCGACAGAGTGTTGTCCAGACCCTTGCCCTAAGTAGGAGGACAAAGTACTTCTAGCACTATAAATGGTACTATAGCTTAACTGCTCGTCAAAATGCAATGTAGCCAGGAACTCCAATACATCCGCAATGCCTGCAACTTATGATAAGATATATTTAACTGTAAACAGGACATGTCCCATTTCTTAATATTGTTTTTTGGTATTATCTTTCCAGACCATCGTAATCACATCGACGGTTCTACTCAATAGTCTGAGTCCCTGGAACAGTCTGCTCAGAAGATACAAATCAATAAATTAATATGCTCATGTAACGGGGAACTTTCCTCCTGTCCCAGTGTGAACCAACAAGTTACTGTAATTGGGATGATCATGAATGCTGTGTCATCCGTCTCAAACCAATGGAACCATGCTGTGTGGACCAGTTTAGAACCCACTAAACACCTAAGTGTAGTCATACTCTATTTTGGTGAGACCTTGATTGAATGAGGAAGAAATGGGGAAAGTGTAAGAACGTACATCCCCAATGTAGCGAGAATGTATCCTCCGCTACTGTCGCTAGATTTGGTTCCCATGCCAAATACAGGTACTGGTAATTTAACCCAGATGCAACAGATCTATGTCTGGCAATCCATACCGGCTAACAATTCGTAAACTTTTGGATTCTTAATTCATTTTTTGTTTGTCATGGGATTTACACAACCTGGTGTCTGCAACTTTCGCATTTTCTCTACCTGATAGATAGATATCTGAGACCCAGATGTTCCTTGTAATGCACCAGTGCCAGATGAGGCTAGGCAGACTGTTACAGAATAATGACCTCATTCTAACCATGTGATTGATATGGGTACCAGCTGTGGTATTATCAATTGGAAGCTGCACATGCAATCATGCATTGTCGAGCAGAATTCTTTAGGCCATAGAATGCACCCAGCAATTCTACGCAGTTTACCCCAGCCTTTGCAGGGTTAATGCTTCTTTCACATTTTATCTGCCGCCCCAGCCAGACTTGATATCAGTGGCTCCTCATCCTGAAGCTCACATCAGTTTGTTAACTAAAAGGTTCCTTAACTGGACCATCCTGCGGTGAGGATTTGGTCTAATGGCACATCCTGCGCCTTTGCTGCGTACGTTGATGACGTCCTGATGGAGTGATTTAAACACATCAGTGTTTACTCTGCAAAATGCAAACCTGTTTCAGTGATCTAGCAATAGCTTGTACTGACACCTTTGTATGAGGTTTATGTGGGCGATGACCATCGCTGTTTCAGAGCCTCTGAGACTCTTGATGATCTTGATATTATTAGCTCAGATGCATAATTACATATAGTCTTAGATCAATGGGTATATTTTAAGCTTATTTTGGATCCAGCCATCCCTGGCCTGCTCTGTTTGATTAGATCATATAAATAAAACACAATATCATCTACAGAAGAATGCATGCTGTCCAGTCATAACTTTTGCAATATTTGGACCCATAATGCTGCCACTAGCACCATGAACATGAGGTTATTGAGGTTATTGAGTCAGAAAGGTTATTGAGTCAGAAAGTCTCTAGTACATCGCGAGACATTAGTTACAGTTTTGGCCGTAGGCAAAGTACTGCCATGTTAATTAACCAATGATGACCTCAAATAGCCAATCATTCTAAATGGTACTAACCCAAGTTTAATTAGATGGGTGAGGACCTAACCTCTCAACAGGTGTGTGGTAGCTGAATATTTATCTTTCAGATCTATGGCTGCCATATAACACCCTTTTTTATCCCAGTTACAATACTGACATTTTTATTTAAACCTTTTATACTGGCCCTTAAGGGTTAAGTATGTTCCGGCCCAGAATGACTCGACACCCACCATCGTTCTTTTGGCTGGGGAATTGGACACAATTGGTAAGGCTAATATGCATCATCCACCTGTAGAGTTATTGGTATTGAACCCCAGTATCCAACTATGTGTATTTTGTATGGGTGGATGTACTTACGAGATACTTATTCAAGATCCCCGGATACAGTCCAATATTCACACTGTTTCTCAATCTGAAAGGATATGGTTTTTGAGGTGACATCCTGGCCTCAGTTTTAGTCTCATCATCCAGGTGTTCCCCTGGGTACTAGAGGATCTGATTCAAGGCTGTGACTGTGGGTTGAGCGTAGGCTGGATATATATTTGTAAATATTAAACTAACAAATGGGCATTACACAGCTGGGTCCTTATCCTGCTGTGTTTAGATAGTGGCCTTGCCATTTGTCCAAACGCCATAATTCCTGCTTCAACCAGTTTTTTAGGACTTTTGCAGCCTTAATTCATGCGCCCTCATGGTGCACTCCTTTAGAGCGATGCACAGTAAACAGGTGTTTGATATATGAATTTCTTCCATTCTGAAGTCCTGGAACTGGTGAGGACCATTAATTTGCTGGCCAGATTATCATCCCTGACTTCACCGGTATGGTAAATTGCTAACCACATCCGGCACACCTGGAGCGTGGCTCTTGTGCTTTGGCGTATGCACATAAACAGTGACACCAACTTCAGGGTCAGCATTCTACTGCCCTGGCTCTCGCGGCTGATGCTCACGGGAGGTCACACACAGCCCTAAATGAGGTGCTGGTGTAATGGGTCCCCAAACTTCAGGGTCAGCATCCTACTGCCCTGGCTCTCCCGGCTGAAGCTCACACGAGGTCACACACAGCCCTAACAAGGTGCTGCTGTGCTGGGTCCCCATGTCGTGGCTCATCCGGCTGATGCTCACGGGAGGTCACTACTTCAGGGTCAGATTTATACTGCCCTGCTCCTGTTTACAGGAGGTCATACACATAGCCCTGACAGCAGGTGCTTGTGGCGCGGCTCTCCCGTAGGCCTGCGCTGTGTCGGTGTCAGCAACCCATTGACCTTTACCGCAGGGAGAACTCGAGCAGCCCTCTCCTAGGCGCTGCTTGCACGGCTCTCCCGTATGCCGACATTTTCACATATGAAGCAGCCCTATCCCAGGTGCTGCTAGCGCGGATCTCCATAGGCCAGCGCTGTTTCAGATACGGCGTCAGTAGAACACTGACCCGTCCTGGTCTCCCCCTTCAGCAGGGAGACCTTGAACAACCCTGTCCCAGGCATTGCCAGCGTCGCCTCTCGTAGAGGCCGGTGCTTTTGGTGGCCGATTTTGAAAAGGGGAGATGCATCGCGACCTGGGTGTCATGGTACACCAGTCATTGAAAGTAGGCATGCAGGTGCAGCAGGCAGTGAAGCGAATGGTTTGTTAGCTTTCATAGCAAAAGGATTTGAGTATAGGAGCAGGAAGGTTCTACTTCAGTTGTATAGGGTTTTGGTGAGACCACACCTGGAGTATTGCATACAGTTCTGGTCTCCAAATCTGAGGAAGGACATTATTGCCATAGAGGGAGTGCAGAGAAGGTTCACCAGACTGATTCCTGGGATGCCAGGACTGTCTTATGAAGAAAGACTGGATAGACTCAGTTTATAGACCAGGGTAAGCTTTGAAGACAGTCGAATGATTCAGTACCTGTCCTAACATGCACTCTGTCTGATGTTTTCCCTCAGGAACTCCTCACACCAGAACAAGTACTAACCTGCACTGTCCGATCCTGACAGGTAAATGCACACGCACAAGCACAATTGTAACAAAGGGCTTCATCCTGTCTCTGACCTGTTGAAACAAAGAATCCCCAATTCATTTCATTTGATGTCAATCCATTGAAACAGAGAACCAGCAGCCAGTCTCGTGTGTCAGCAACACACAAACAGTCCCTCTGGTACCCACTGTGTCTGTCACCAATAAGCTAGTTTCACCACAGGTGGGTCCAATACCCTGGACACAAGCTGCTGCAATTTATATCCTGCTGAACCCAGTCACAGCCAATCACAGGAAGGAACTGAGGGAGTGGAACAAACTCTGCTGCCCCCCCCAATAGTCTAGAGCAGGAGATTATCAAGAATGTTTTCTTGTCCTATGTCCCAGATAGATCAATTACATTTTTACTTGCAGCAGCACAAAGTTTATGTAAACATAGTGCACTGTAAGCAATATAATAAATGAGAAAGACAAGTTCAGTGTGTGTATATATACACTTATTCACACATTCACACAAATATATTTACATATATATATATGTATATACACTCACACACCACACATACGAACACATAAAAAACAAACAACAACAGTAGTGCAATGCTAACAATGATAGTCTATGTAATTCAGAGCTTAATGGTGGTTGTAGTGTTTAATAGCCTGATGGAAATGTTCCTGAAGTTGGACGTTACAGTTTTCAGGATCCTTTATCTTCTTCCCGGTGATATTGATTAAATGAGTGTGTGGCCAGGGTGGTGTTGGTCTCTGATGATGAAGGCTGCCTTTTTGAGGCAGCGACGCCTGTAAATCTTTTTGATATTGGGGTTGTCAGAACCTGTGATAGAATGGGCAGTGTTCACAACTTTTTGCAGTCTTCTACGTTCCTGGGCATTCAAGTTGCCGAACCAAGCCGTGATGCTCTCTACTGTACTCCTGTAGAAGTTCAAGAGAATCCTCTCTGTCATACCAAATCCCCAGAACCTCCTCACAAAGTAGAGGCATAGATGGGTTTTCTTTATAATTGCATTAGTGTGGACTCAACCTGAAATGTCACCCATTCCTTCTCACCAGAGATGCTGCCTGTCCCGCTGAGTTATTACAGCTTTTTGTGTCTACCTTGGGTCCAGGAAAGATCTTCAGAAATATCAACCCACAGGAATTTGATGCTTCGTACCATCGACATAGACAAGTTTGTGGAACCTCATCCTTCCTCCATCTTGGAACCCATCCCATGGTTGATGCCCACTCCTGATCTCAGCCTTTCCCTCCACGTGTGGCCCACAGTCCCACTGAATCAGTCCCAGGGTTAATCAGCAAGGATAGACCAGGAGACAATCCACCTGCTTCATCCTCTGTCTCATGGACTTTGATCAGATCCTCAAATCTCATACCCCTCCTTCGACAGGTGCTTTTGCACCATTGCCTTGATGTAGGGAGTGAGTCCCCAGGCTGTTCTCCGTGTTCCCCAGCATCTGAATGAGAAACTTTATCATGTGCCTTATAAAATTCCATGTAAACAAGATCCACTGTAAAAAGGCACTACTGCAAATGGCGGTTTGGGTGCTTTGGGTTGAGGTTAAAAGACACTACTGCAAATGGTGGTTTAGGTGCTTTGGGTTTAGATTAAAAGGCACTACTGCAAATGGCGGTTTGGGTGCTTTGGGTTGAGGTTAAAAGGTACTACTGCAAATGGCAATTTGGGAGCTTTGGGTTCAGGTTAATAGGCACTACTGCAAATGGCAGTTTGGGTGCTTTGGGTTGAAGTAAAAAGGCACGACTACAAATGGTGATTTGGGTGCTATGGGTTGAAGTAATATGGCACTACTGCAAATGGTGGTTTGGGTACTTTGGGTTGAAGTAAAAAGGCACTACTGCAAATGGCGGTTTGGGTGCTTTGGTTTGAAGTTAAAAGCCACTACTGCAAATGGCGGTTTGGGTGCTTTGGGTTGAAGTTAAAAGGCACTACTGCAAATGGCGGTTTGGGTGCTTTGGGTTGAGGTTAAAAGACACTACTGCAAATGGTGGTTTGGGTGCTTTGGGTTGAGGTTAAAAGGCACTACTGCAAATGGTGGTTTGGGTGCTTTGGGTTGAGGTTAAAAGGCACTACTGCAAATTGTGGTTTGGGTGCTTTGGGTTGTGGTTAAAAGGCACTACTGCAAATGGTGGTTTGGGTGCTTTGGGTTGAGGTTAAAAGGCACTACTGCAAATGGCAATTTGGGAGCTTTGGGTTCAGGTTAATAGGCACTACTGCAAATGGCGGTTTGGGTGCTTTGGGTTGAAGTAAAAAGGCACTACTGCAAATGGCGGTTTGAGTGCTTTGGGTTGAAGTAAAAAGGCACTACTACAAATGGTGATTTGGGTGCTTTGGGTTGAAGTTAAAAGGCACTCTTGCAAATGGAGGTTTTGGTGCTTTGGGTTGAGGTTAAAAGGTGCTATTACAAGTGGTGGTTTGGGTACTTTGTGTTGATGTTAAATGACACTACTGCAAATGGCGGTTTGGGTGCTTTGGCTTGATGATAAAAGGCACTACTGCAAATGGTGGTTTGGGTGCTTTGGGTTGTGGTTAAAAGGCACTACTGCAAATGGTGGTTTGGGTGCTTTGGATTGAAGTTGAAAGGCACTACTACAAATGGTGGTTTGGGTGCTTTGGGTAACTTCCTGTTTGCATTGCATTTTTGGCCATCTTTGTCCCCCTCCGCTCGGCAGGTGCAGAAGATTCTTCCCATCAATGACAAATAAAAGTGTTATTAGTGTTTAAAAAATGTTGAGAATCTCTCTCCTGTCAATCGTGCCATGCAGGCCACACCTTTTCCGGTGGAAAGGGGGGGGGGGATATAAAACCCAGAAGTGTGGGTGTGGCTCAGTCTGCATGATGGGGGAGGGTGAGGTCATGACTCTGTCTGAGCTGTGAATCAACTGAACACACTGAATGTCTACTGAACTGTGAGTTTGGTGTTTTGTGTGGTTTTATGGTGGTTTTATTGTGGTTTCACCCTGATTGAAATGGTATGAAACTGCATTTGAATGTGGTGGCCTTGCACCCTGCATGGAATGGTATGAAACTGCATTTGAATGTGGTGACGTTGCACCCTGCATGAAATGGTATGAAGCTGCATTTGAATTTGGTGGCCTTGCACCCTGCTTGAAATGGTATGAAACTGCACTTGAATTTGCATGTTAACCTCTCTCTGTCAACATGCACTGCCCCTAAATGCTTCAAGACTGCCACCATTGTGCCTGTTCCCAAAACAAACATCTATCACCAGCTTGAATGACTACAGACCTGTTGCTCTCACTTCAACTGATGAAGTGCTTTGAGAGACTGGTCCTGGCCCACATTAAATCCTCACTCCCACCCACCCTAGATCAACATCAGTTTGCATACAGAGCCAACAGGTCAACAGAAGATGCCATCAACATGGCTCTACATTCTGCACTGACCTGGAGCGCCCCGGCTCATATGTGAGGATGTTGTTTGTAGATTTTAGTTCTGCATTCAATACCATCATCCCCAGCAGAATTGTGGACAAACTGTTTGACCTGGGTGTAAATGCCAACAGATGCAGATGGATTAAGGACTTCTTAACAGACTGTCAGGATGGGGTCCAATCACTCCCCAATCCTGACGCTCAGCACAGGGGCACCACAAGGCTGTGTGCTGAATCCTATTCTCTACACAATATACACTCATGACTGCACACCGACACACAGCACAAACTGGATCATTAAGTTTACAGATGACACAACAGTGGTAAGGCTGATAAATAACAACGACGAGTCTGCCTACAGAGATGAAGTCCAAAAACTGACTGTCTGGTGCACTAACAATAACCCAGTACTTAACCCAACCAAAACAAAAGAACTAGTTGACTTCAGGAGGAGGAGAGAGGAACCTGCTCCCCTTTACATCAAAGGAGACATGGTGGAGAGAGTCACTGACTTTAAGTTCCTGGGCACATACACCTCCCAGGACCTTACATGGACAGTGAACACCATCACTCTCGTAAAGAAGTCACAGCAGGGGCTATATTTCCAAAGGACTCTGCGGAGAGCAAACGTCTCACAGCAGCTGCTGCTGTCCTTCTACCGGTGCGCCGTAGAAAACATCCTCTCCTATGGCATCCCGGTGTAGTTTGCTAGCTGCACTGTGGCTGGAACAGAGGGTTATTACAACAGCACAGAGCATCACAAACGCTCAACTAGCCTCCCTGGATGACATTTACAAGGCCCGATGTTTACGCCGGGCGACAAACATCACACAGGACTCATCCCACCCTGCCAACCACCTTTTCAATCTGCTGCCGTCTGGGAGGCGATATGGGTCTTTGAAGGCCCACACTTGCAGACTAACTAACAGTTTCTACCCACGTGCCATTAGAGAACTTAACTCAAACAGCTAACACTACAGGCATCTCTACACAATTCGGGGTGCTTAATAAAAATTTGTCTGCTAGAATGTGCAACATAATGTGCATCATTTTTAATATCTATTACTTATTTTATGCATTGATCTTGTAGTAAATGTAAATGTGAGAGTAAATGGGTGTTTGTGTTATTGTATTTAGTTCTTTTTAATCTTTTATCCGGTGTCTTTTATTGTTTACCATTGAAGGGGATGCACATGAAATTTTGTTGTACAGTTGATGTGCAATGACAAATAAATGTATTTGATTTGATTTGATTTGATTTGATTTGAATTTGGTGGCCTTGAACCCTGCTTGAAGTGGAATGAAACTGCACTTGAATTTGGTGGCCTTGCACTCTGCTTGAAGTGGTATGAAACTGCACTGAATTTGGTGGCCTTGCACCTTGCTTGAAGTGGTATGAAACTGCACTGAATTTGGTGGCCTTGCACCCTGCTGAAAGTGGTATGAAACTGCACTTGAATTTGGTGGCCTTGCACCCTGCTTGAAGTGGTATGAAACTGCACTTGAATTTGGTGGCCTTGCACCCTGCTTGAAGCGATAGGAAACTGCACTTGAATTCGGTGGCCTTGCACCCGGCTTGAAGCGGTAGGAAACTGCACTTGAATTTAGTGGCCTTGCACCCTGCTTCAAATGGTAGGAAAATTGATTTGAATTTGGTAGCCTTGCACCCTGCTTGCAAAGGAATAGCCATGAGTCAACTGCCAGCCCACCAGCCGTGAGTGAGCTGCCAGCACATCAGGCTTGAGGGACTGAGCTGCCACCCCAAGAACCCATACCAGCGCTCCAGAAAGCCCCCAAACTGGCCACTAATATTGGAGTTGGTGGAGAGGGGGATATTGCATCGGGGGACCAGCCGTCCCGTGTGAACATGGGAACCAACGGGTCCCACCTAGTCTAGTATATCATATAACCTTATGTAATTCTAGTCTTATGATCCCAACAATGTATTATTTTATTTAACATCATTTTAAAATTTTTATATAAATATCTCTGCATCCTATTTGCTTTATTAATTGCATCCTATTTGCTTTATTTATTGTTCTGTTGACCTGCCAAACCTCCTACAAGTATTTTTGCACCTGCTGTACATTTTTGGTTTGTTCTTGTTGTAAGGCATGCATGCTGGTGTAAGAAGATTATAATTTCATCTACATTTAGAATACATTGACATATTAGAGGAAAAATGCGTCTTCAATATACATGTCTCTCCCCACCCCTGAAAACATTTTTTGCATTCAAGTGATATGTTATCCATTCTGCAGGTATGTCGTTATAATCAAATTAGTTCTTATAAATTAATCCTATAAGATATTCTTGTAAGTTAATCTTATAATAAGATTGTTCTTATAAATGAATCCTATATGATATTTTCTGTAATTTCATATGTCGAGTCTGCAGGTATGTAGTTATAATCAAATTAGTTCTAATAAGCTAATCCTGTAAGATATTATTATGAGTTAATGTTATAATTACACTTCTGGAGAAAATGAATTACTGATTTCTCTTATTTTGTATCAGACGCTCTCAGGAATCTGGTCATCATGCAGATGTGTACATTTATTTTAACATGCCCTGTGGTGAAAGGTTGCATATTGAGGGGTGACCACACTAAATACAGATCTGACTGAGTTACAGCATGTTACAACTGTCATTCACTGACTTATCTCAGGGAGCAGATCCCAGGGGCTTCTCCTCTGTGTTTCCCTGAATTGGATGATCTCTGTCTGCCGTTGCTGACAGCTTCTCACTGTGATTCTAAGAGACTTGACCCACATCCACCTATCACTGGACCTCGACTACTTTGAGGTGTGGGCTGATGGGAAACCAGTAACATTGGCAGACACACATTGGCAGAGTCCAGACACACATGGTGCCATCACTGACATAACTGCTGTCGATTCCTCCACCATCAATGACTCCACAGTCAGTGGGTCTGCCCACTGCACAACGCACTGCAGATGCTCACACAGGCCAATGTATCAGCACTTCACAAACCCGCGAACTCCT
Organism: Raja brachyura; assembly: GCA_963514005.1. The sequence continues at coordinate 12,598,620 of OY740809.1, read as the reverse complement.
CCACCAAGTTACGATGGCGCAGCGGTAGGGTTGCTGCCTTACAGCGATTGCAGCGCCAGTGATCCGGGTTCGATCCCCAGTACAGAGTTTGTACGTTCTCCCAATGACCTCCCACACTCCAAAGTCCTACGGGTTTGTAGGCTAATTGGCTTGGTGTAAATGTAAAATTGTCCCCAGTGGGTGTAAGGTAATGTGCGGGGATTGCTGGCCAGCTGTATCTCTAAACTAAATTAAACCAAGGAGGACAAGAATATAGTAGGCGCATCGGAACACCCACCATGCTCATCTGGAAATATATCACTGTGTCTGCTTGCAGCAAAACTGTTTCTCATCCCATCCATCCATTTTCAACATTTTTAACCTGTTTCAATCCATTTGCAGTTTGTAATGTTCAGATAAGTCCATTCCCAGTGCCATTCCTCCAACAAATCTTCTCTCCTCCCCAGCCACAAGGCAGAGGGACCTGTAAAGCATGAATATAAAGAAATTTGAATATAAGAAAATATGATCATAGAGGCTACTCAGCCCCTCAAACCTGACCCACCACTCAATATGATCATGTATGATGTGCACCGGGACTCATCGCTTTGTATCCATTCCGTTATCCTCAATTCCCCGATCCCTCCACTTTCCTACCTTTATTGATGCAGCCTTCACAAACCTCTGAGGCAGACTCCCAGAATTTCACTGGACACTGTGTGAGAAAATTCCTGCACATCTTAGTTTTAAATGACTGTTCCCATATGTTGTGACTACGTCTCTCGTTTAGACTCTCCCATTCATGGAAACATCTCGACATCTACCTCACGTTCCCATTGAATCATCCACAGGTCTCCCCTCATTCTTCTGGCATCCAGAGAATACGGATCAAAATTCTCCAGCCACACCTGGTAGGACCATCTCCGTTCCCTGCTTTCATCCCAGTCAATCTCCTTTCCCACTGTAACAATACTTTTCTAAACTTCAATCCTTTTGTAATTAAGGCCAACAGGACATTTGCTTTCCCACCGCCTGCTGCTAATGCTGGATAACTTCTTGTGATTTGTGTTCAAGAATCCTAAGAACTACTTGTGTTTCAGTCACCAGTGGTCTGTCTCAATTGAGAAAATAGTCCGCATTTAGTTTCCCCTGAACGATGTGCATGATCTTGCACTTGCTCACATTTGTTGGTTATCAGAAAACATGGAGATTTTACACTCTGCCCCACCCTCTCCAACTCATGGATAGAAATTGTGAGTAATTGAGGTTTAAGAACTGATCTGTGGGCCTCTACGCGTTACAACCTTCTAGCCTGAGAAAGACACATTTATCCACCTATCGCTGCTCCAGGTGCAACCACTCTTCTCTCCGTCCTAGTGCACTTCCCAACACTGTGAGCTCTTACCTTGTGCCAGTGATGTGACACCTTGACAGACACCACCTAACCATTCCTAACCCTCTGTGCACTCTGCTGGTTACCTCCTTGAACATCCCCTCAGGCAAAAGACACAAATGCTTGAAAGCACATTCCAGCACATTCATGAACAGCTACTTAGCCGCTGATATCAGACTGTTGATCGAACCTCTCCCGTGCCAATCCTGATCTTCCTATCTACCTCGTAACACCCTTGTACTTTTTATCTCTGCACTTTTTCTGTATCGGTAACACTATGTTCTACAACCCTGTTTCATTTCTCTTTTGCACTGGTGACCTGTTGTACTCAAATTTGGGATGATTTGCCTGCATCACGCACAAAACAAAGTTTCCCATTCAATTTCATGAGATGAAACAAGGCCCACATCAGAAGGTCCTTAAAGAGGGTGAACTCTCAGAAACCATCCCAACCAAATGGTATAGTGTTCTCAAAACCTGCATGGACCAACTAGCTGGAGTTTTTACAGACATCGTCAGCCTCTCATTATTGAGGTTTAAGGTTCCCACCTGCTTGAAAAGAATATAAATAATACCAGTGCTCAAAAAGAGTAAGGTGTAGCGGCACCAAACATGGTGAATAAAGTTGAGACGTCAGGTTGGTGCAAACTGTTCTTTATTCGGTAGTCACACGTTACGTGGGTGCACTAACTATATTAATGTGTTGTTGTAGCTGAGCGAGGTTGTTCCCTCGGGCTCAGCTACCGGTTAACTCCTTTAGGTCACGAGGTGAGAGAGCTTATGTACCAGGACACTCCCTCTGCCCATGACGTCAAGTGCCCACCCTCGTAACTCCTGACGAGGGTTCGAGCTTAAGTGGCCCGTGTTTAGGCTGACGCCACAGGACCCCCCTCCCCCCCCCCCCAGAACAGGAGGAAGGAATAGCATGATCAAGGGAGGCTCCTGCATGTAGGTCTGGGACACCCCGGGCGTGGGTAGGGACGGAGGGCTCCACGGGCGCAGTGACGCTCTGCGTGGGCAATCCCGATGTACCGAGGGGTGCGACGAGACCGAAGAGACACGGTCGCATCTCCTTGACCAGCTAAGGGAGAGTGTCCTGTGAAAAATCTAAATAAAATACACAAACTAATTTCTGAACCGTGCATGGAAATGCAGTGAACTCAAAAATGAACAGTAAAAAAGACAAATCACAGTGCAATCAGTGTCCAGTGTCCAAAGTTCAAATTGTCCAGTGTTCATAGTGCATGAACAGCATCCAGCTGGAAGGTGGCGCTGTGGATGACGTTGAGGTTGCAGTGTCAGCATTCGGCCATAAGGTGGCGCTGTGGTCAGCGGTGAGACTGCAGTGACGGCAGCGGAACTGACGGTGGCGCTGTTGCTGGTAGTCAAGCTGCAGGGACGGCATCCAGCCAGAAGGTGGCACTGCAGACGGCGGCCAGGTAAGTTCGTAGTTCACTACCGGCTGGTCGCGGCCATCTTGCCGGCTGGGTGAAGGGGACTTCAGCTGGTGATTGAAGACCGGTGAGGAGCTGAAGGGCGTCTTCGGCGGTCGCCTCAGGTAAGCCCACTTTATCAGATGGCTAGGCCCTGGGCAGCGGTCGGCGGGGCCAGGCATGGTGCAGCGCAGGACGTGGAGCCATGGCGAGGCCTGTTGCGGTGCCGGGTCTGGAGCAGTGAGCCCGGTGTGGTACAGTTGAGGTGAGGCCGGCGCAGGGCCTGGAGCCGTGTCCGTGGTGAAACCGTGTCCGTGGTGATGCCCGGTGCAGTGCAGGGCCTGGAGCGGTGTCCGCGGTGAGGTGCATTGCGGTGCAAGTCCCGGAGCCGGAGTCCATTGTCGGGAGCGAGAGAGCGACAGGTACTAGCTCTCTGCTCCCAGGGCCATCGGACGTGTGTCGACCTTGCTGTGGGCAGGAGGCTGCTGCGCCCGCAGCTCCTGCAGCAGCTGGTGGGGCAGCGGCGGCTGCTAAAACCTCTCCGCTCCGGTGGTCGGTTCCGGGCAGGTCATGCGGAGGAGCTCGGCGGCCGTCACACAAGGCCTGGAGCAGTGTGGGGTTTGGAAGCGGGGCCTGCCCCGTTGCCGGGAGCGGGAGAGCGGCGGTAGCCGCGGCTTCTCAGCTCTGGTGAGCAGCAGCTGGTAGGGAAGAGGCGGCATACCTCACTGCAGGGCCTGGTCGGTGGCAGCGTGGTGCCGGGCAGCCGGCTGCAGACATCAGGTCTCCCAAGGCTGCGTGCGTCAGGTGAGTCCAAATATCAATTCGGATAGTCGGGGGTCACCAATGTAGCGGCACCAAACGTGGTGAATAAAGATGAGACGTCAGGTTGTTGCAAACGGTTCTTTATTCGGTAGTCACACGTTACGTGGGTGCGCTAACTATATTAATGTGTTGTTGTAGCTGAGCGAGGTTGTTCCCTCGGGCACAGCTACCGGTTAACTCCTTTAGGTCTCGAGGTGAGAGAGCTTTTGTACCAGGACACTCCCTCTGCCTATGACGTCAAGTGCCCGCCCTCGTATCTCCTGACGAGGGCTCGAGCTTAAGTGGCCCGTGTTTAGGCTGACGCCACAAAGGTGTCATACCTTAATGACTATTGACCTCTGGCACCAATGATGAAATGTTTTGAAAGGTTGGTTATGGTACATATCAAGTCCGATCTTGGCAAGCGCTTGGACCCACTACATCTTGCCTTCAGCCACAATAAATCAATGGTCCATGTGATTTTGCTGACTCTCCACCCTGCACCAAACTGCTTGGACAATAAACAACATAGGTCAGGCCATTGTTCATCGAATACAGCTCAGCGTTCAACAGCATAATCTGCTGAAAACTTGTCACCAACCGCAGAAAATGGGTTGCGATGCATTCCAATTCAACTGGATCCTCAACTTCCTCATCAAACAGAACACAATGTGCAAGAATTGGTAGCAACATCAGCAACTCTTTAACAACCATCAGTATAGGAGCACCTCTAAGCTATGTTCTCAGCCCTCTGCTCTATTCACTCTATACCCATAACTGTGCAGCCGGACATTGTTCCAGCTCCATCTCTAAATTCACCGGTGTCACCACCGTTGTTGGACGAATTACAGGTAATGATGAGTCAGAGTATAGGAGGGAGATCGATTGTTTGTTTGAATGCTGCCATAACAACAACCTTGCCCTCAATGTCAGTAAGACCAAGGAGCTGATTGTTCTCTTAAGAGGATGGCCAAGGTTCTTCAAATCTGTCTACATCAACGTGTCATTAGGAGAGAGTCAACAACTTCAACTTTTTAGGCATGCTCATCTCTGAAGTTTTGTCCTGAACACCTCACATTGATACAATTATATAGAAAGTCCATCAACATCTATTCTTCCTTAGAAGATTGAGGAGATTCTGTACACCGACAAATTCTCTCTTGAAATTCGACTGGTATGCAGTAGAGAGCATATTTTCGTTGCATCACAGCCTGTTTCGTGGCAACACAAACCAGGAATGAAGGAGATTACACAACGTGGTGAACACTGCCCGGTCCATCACAGGTACTGACCTCCCCGCCATGGAAGGAATCTACAGGGGGCGCTGCTTTAAAAAGGCAGCCAACAACATCAAGGATCCCTGGCCAGGCTCTCATTTCACTCCTGCCATCAGTAAGAAGGTGCAGGAATCAGAAAACCATGACCTCCAAGTACAGGAACAGCTTCCTCCCAACAACCATCAGGCTATTGAATATGAAAAGCACCAGCTAAACATTGAACTTTGAACTGTCTTAGTTGCCCGAGGGACTTTGTGCTTTTGTTTTGCACAAATATTGGGTTTTTTATTTCTTGAACTTCTTTCTTTGTTTATTATGTGATCTATTCAATACTGTGTGTTTACAGAAAAGTTATGCTGCTGCAAGTCAGAACTTTGTTGTTCTGTTTCAGTAATATGACAAGTAAACTATCATGAACGTTGAATATTGAGTCTTGATGCCTTGATTATGTTACTGGGGAAGTTGTGTCCGCTGAATGAGAGGGGATGAGCTCCCCATTCATGTAATTGTTCCCAGGACCACATGCAGAATGTCTGTAACAGGAGCTTTGTTTTTCAGCCGTGGCTGTGGGTATGTCAGGCTGGGTGAGGTACTGAGCTTTGTGTCACATCAGGGGTGGGGTGGAACTTTATCACAAAACCAGCTCGTTGACATTCTCTGTTGCGACATTAACAAGGAAGGTAGTCAGTGTTGTTAAAGTTCACCACTCGGATAGTAGAATAAATCAAAGTCAAAAATCTCTGTAAATAGCCTTTACTAAGTCACCAAGGTGAAATGGGAAAACAGCCAGTGATGTGTACAGAGTGTTAAAGAAGGAACTGCAGATGGTGGAGAATCGAGGGTTACACAAAAAGCTGGAGAAACTCAGCGGGTGCAGCAGCATCTAAGGAGTGAAGGAGATAGGCGATGTTTCGGTCGAGACCCTTCTTCAGACTAGTCAGGGATCAGGGAAACGAGAGATATAGACAGTGATGTGGAGAGATAAAGAACAATGAATGAAAGATATGCAAAAATGTATTGATGATAAAGGAAACAGGCCATTGTAAGCTGTTTGTGGTGTGAAAATGAGAAGCTAGTGCCACTGGGGTGGGGGGGGGGGGGATGGAGAAGGAATGTCAGGGCCCGAGGGCTGAGGGAGAGGTGGGGAGGGGAGGGGGCAGTCTGGGGTAACAGAATTGAGAAAATTCAATGTTTAAGCCCACAGGATGCAGACTCCCCTAGCGGAATATGTGTACAGAGCGTTCACACCAAAGGCTGGCGCTGTTCAGACTGACAATACAAAGGGTTTACACACATATTTATACTAATAAAACAGCCATAAGCACATGGTTAATAACAAAGAAGCTTCAGTTAAACACAATGAATCCCCTCAGTTACATTGGGGAAGAAACAAAGTATAAACTATTGGTCTGGAAAACAGAGCAGCTGCAAAGGTAAGAACAGGCCTATTGTTCTTCTTACAGCTTGCTGGTATCAGTTTTAGAGTTCCAGATGCCCAGGAACATCCCTTATCCCTATTCTCCTTGAGACAGCGAATGTTGTCTTTTTACAAGCTCTGTGTTCAAGACTCACAGGCTTTTGCAGCCTTCTAAATTGGCCAATATTATAAACTGTTACCAGCATGCTGTGTACAAAATGGAGGTGAATAGCAAATACAACTAAATAAGCTCAATAAGATGGAGGATAACTGCACTAACTTTCACATTGTCACATCAATTACTTCCAAAAACCTGACACTGGATTAAGACAGAAATGATGTCTGAAGCCAGAGGAATGCTCACACACACAGAACCTGCAACAATACAGTGTGTAGGAAGGAACTGCAGATGTGGTTTACACTGAAGACGGACACAAAATGCTGGAGTAACTCAGCGGGACAGGCAGCATCTCTGACTGGAGTCTGAAGAAGGGTCTTGACATAAAACATCATCCATTCCTTCTGTCCAGAGATGCTGCCTGTTCCGTTGAGTAACTCCAGGATTTTGTGTCTATGTTCACTGGAACAGTACAGCACAGGAACAGGCCCTACAGCCCACAACCTCATCAACTGCACCACTAATTTACAACCTGCATTCACATTCACTTGGACCATCTCCAACATCTCCCTACCGTTTCTAGATCTCACCGTCTCCATCACAGGAAACAGACTATTGACGGACATCTACTATAAACCTACACTGCTCTTGACAACATTTCTTCCCATCCTGTTTCCTGTAAACTATCCCCTACTCCCAATTCCTCTGTCTACGCTGCATCTGTGCCCAGGATGAGGTGTTCCATTCAAGGGCATCGGAGATGTCCTAATTCTTTTGAGAATGGGGGTTCCCCTGTTCCATTATAGATGAGGCTTTCACACGGGTCTGCTCGATATCCCGCAGCTCTGATCGTACTCCCCCTCCCCCCATTCGTAACAAGGACAGTAGAGTCCCCCTTGTCCTCACCTTCCACCCCATCAGCATACAGCATACAATCCTCCTATATTTTCATCATCTCCAACAGGACCCCACTACTGGCCACATCTTCCCATCTCCACTTCTTTCTGCTTTGCGCAGAAACTGTTCCGTCCGAAACTCCCTGGTCAACTCGTCCCTTCCCACCCAAACCTATGGCCGTCCGAAAGGGGTATTTGTTGGTACCGACCGCACCCCCCTTTTTTTCCCCAGAGTAAGAAAAGATCCCGAAAATAAAATATAAAAAAATCGGAGCGCAATCAGCATTTCCACTTTGTCGGAAATCGCCCGAAATTCTGGTTCCGGCCCGCTGGATGATTTGGGGGAAAAAAACGTGACCATCCGTGCCTGCGCAGTTGAGGAAGTGACGCAAAATGGCTCCATGTCTCCGCACGTGCGCAGTGGGCCCGGGCGGGATCAGACTGCCATTTGTACTCCACACATTGAGCTTGATGCCTCGTGTCTACTCCAGGTAAGTAGTGGAATATTGCGTTGTCGGAGTCGGAGCCTCGGCAACAGCCAGCCTGGCGACCAGGAGACCATTCTCCCATCGCCGGGCGGGAGTGGCTGAATCTGAACCCAGCGGCTGTAACCCCAACACCAGATGCCGCTGCGACGGGGCTCAACCCATCGCCTCCCCCTGCCGCTGGAACCCAAGCCATCTTCCACCCACGCCACCCCCGCTGACTCCCGCTGGGCCCACACCACCTTCACCACCCCCTCCTCCCCCCGCAAGGCCCACGCCACCCCCACTGGGACCACGCCACCCCTGCTTGGCCCACGCTACCCCCACTGGGCCCACGCCTCCCCCGCTGGGCCCACGCCTCCCCCACTGGGTCCACACCACCCCCACTGACCCCCGCTGGGCCCACTGACCCCCGCTGGGCGCACTGAACCCTGCTGGGCCCACACCAACCCCCACTGACCCCCGCTGGGCCCACACCAACCCCCACTGACCCCCGCTGGGCCCACTGACCCCCGCTGGGCCCACACCAACCCCCACTGACCCCCGCTGGGCCCACACCACCCCCGCTGGGCCCACTGACCCCTGCTGGGCCCACATCACCCCTGCTGGGCCCACTGACCCCCACTGGGCCCACACCAACCCCCACTGACCCCCGCTGGTCCCACACCACCCCCGCTGGGCCCACTGACCCCGCTGGGCCCACACCACCCCCGCTGGGCCCACTGACCCCCGCTGGGCCCACTGACCCCCGCTGGGCCCACTGACCCCCGCTGGGCCCACTGACCCTCGCTGGGCCCACACCATCCCCCACTGACCCTCGCTGGGCCCACTGACCCCCGCTGGGCCCACACCAACCCCCACTGACCCCCGCTGGGCCCACTGACCCCCGCTGGCCCCACACCAACCCCCACTGACCCCCGCTGGGCCCACTGACCCCCGCTGGGCCTACTGACCCCCGGTGGGCCCACGCCACCCCCGCTGGGTCCACACCACCCTCATTGACCCCCGCTGGGTGCACTGACCCCCGCTGGGCCCACTGACCCCCGCTGGGCCCTTGCCACCCCTGCTGGGCCCACGCCGCCTCCATCATCGCCCCCCCCCCCCCACCCCGTCTTTTTTCCGCCATTGGAATCACCTGTCTGGGCTTTTTCTGTAGGATGGCTCCTGTTGCGAATTGGAGGAAATTCAGCCTTTGTCCCTCATGGTCCTGTGAGTTTGACAAGTAAGTGCCCCTTTAATGACTCGATATCTCACCATCACTTCCATCTAAGGTCACACGCATGGGGTCAGGGCTTGTACGTATCCCCAGGCCTCAAGGAGAGCACTGAACGAAAACCTGATTCAAATAAGCAACAAGGAATCAAGGAGGTCAGAAATATATTACGTCTAGATTTATTTTAAAATCTTTACACCTTAAAGTGTAAAATCATCCCCTCGTTTTGCTTTATCTTCCATACATTTGCACCTTTTGAGCCATAAGGTTGTGGGACCAATGTCTTTCTGGGACCCAAACACAAAGTCCAGGCTGACAGTTTACAGGGATAGTGGGAAGTGCTGCTCTATTGGAAGTGGCATATTTTGGATGCTAAACAGTTGTGTAGAATAATTCAATGATGCTGTCCAAAGCAGAATGGGGAGAATTCTGAATGATATGTTTCTTATAAGGAGACAAAAACAATGTGCATATCTCCAGGGGAATGCTCACCAATGAAGTACAGACTTATTATAAGCCTTCCCTACTTTTATACTCCATCTGTTGCATTAAAGGCGGTATCAGAAAATGTGGATTGTAACCAAGAGCTTGATCGGATCGAATGTCTTTATTTGATACTCCCTTTGTAGAATGAATTAATCTTCCATGTTGCATTGAGATATTTACAATGCAGTTGCCATGACTCATAGGTTACACATTTGAAAGTGTGTTGCATTGTCCAGGTGTTAGTGTTATTTGTGGGAGCTTGCTGTGTCCACTGTGGCTGCCGTGCTTCCGGTGGTTACCATAATTCCAATAAATAATGAATGGATTGGTGAGGGCTTTGGACCATCCCAGACATTATATGGATGCAACGAAGAAGTGAAATTGTGACTTAATTTTATTTGACTTCAAGCACGTTGGGATCTGATTTCGAATCCCATATTTACACAAAGGGCTTTATTTAGTTTACAAAGGCTCAGATATTTTCTTCAGAATCCTGACAAGAATTTCACAAATGATAATTGTCCTGTGTCTCATGATGTCTGGGACAGTGGGAACATCAGCTCCTTAGGTCAAATTTAGTTTTATATCCCTACCAGCTCATGGATGTTCTCTATGGAGAACATTATTGTATTTAGTTCTGGACCGTGTTATAGAAAATATGTTGTTAAGCTGGAAAGGGTGCAGAGAAGATTTACAAGGATTTTGCTGGGACTCGAGGGCCTGAGCTCGGACCTGAGAGGTTGAGTAGGCACGGACTCCATTCCTTGGAGCGCTAGAGGATGAGGGGTGATCTTATAGTGATGTACAAAATCATGAGAGGAATAGATCGGGTAGACGCACGGAGTCTCTTAACATGAGTTGGGAAATCGAGAACCAGATGACATAGGTTTAAGGTGAGGGGGGAAAGATGTAATGGGAATCTGAGGGGTAATGTTTTCACAGAAAGGCTGGTCGTGTATGGAACGAGCTGCCGAAGGAGGTAGTTGAGGTAGGTACTATCACAAACCCAGGGCCGGATTTACGTATAAGCATCACAAGCTTAAGCTTAGAACCTTAAGATCTAGGGGGGCCTCGGCAGGGCCAGACTTTCCTAGAGGCTTCATAGGTTGAAGCCTAGGGCCTCAAAATCTAGGGGGCCTCCGGCCAAGGTGTTTTTTTCCAAGAGTAAAAAATTCCAGAAGAAAAGAAAAAATTGGAGCGCGATCAGCGTTTTCACGTTGACGGAAATTATCCAAAATTCTGGTTCCGGCTGCTGGAGGTTTTGGGAAAAAAAATTGCAACCATCCGCCCCTGCGCAGTTGGGGGAAGACGGTGATGCAGTAGCGACGCAAAATGACGCTGTCTCTCCACGCGGGAGCAGTGGGCCTGGGCGGGTTCAGATCTCCATTTGCACGACACAAAATCACCTCGATGCCTCGTGTCTACTCCAGGTCAGTAATGAAATATTGCGTTGCGGGAGTGCCCGTTTCTCTGGGCCGGTGGGTGGGGGGGGGGGGGGGGCTGTGGTGTCTGCAGCGCGGAGTCGAAGTCTCGCTGCATGGGAGGGAGAGAGAGGGGGGATGTGAGAGGGGGAAAGGGGGAGAGAGATGTGAGAGGGAAGAGAGGGAGAGAGGGGGGGGATGTGAGAATGGGAAGGGAGGGGAGAGAGAGAGGGGGAGGGAGGGGGAGAGAGAGATGTGGAGGGAGAGGGAGGGGGAAGAAGGAGGGGGAGAGGGAAAGGGGGATTATTTTAAGTGAAATTGCAAAATTAAGGTAGGTTTTCAAGCAATTATATTTTCTCCTCCTTATGAATAATATCAAACAATTGGAACTGCATTCTTTTCCTTGATAACAATACTGAAATTATGAATTCCATAGTTTGCGACTTTAATTTTGCCTCATATTTTTAATGTGCACACACTAACACAGTCGATCAGTAACAGACAATGAAACCAACACACAAAACATTTCCTAAAAGTAAAGTATCCTTTATTGTCATTCAGACAATAAAAAAAGGTTTAATTTACTGCAAAAACTTACAGTATTTTATTTACAGTGTTTGCATGCTCCTTTATAATATTTTACATAACAGTTTACAGTACAAGTTGATTATTAAAACAATGACAGCTTCAATTCTTGATTTAAAAGAATGTATACAACAATGACCCCAATCATCCCATTCCAACCACTCATTACTCTTGACTCAACCAAGATTATTTCTGAAATATTGGTCATACATTTGGTGCAAAAATGCTGCAAACTAAGGCTCAGAATGCACCATAGAGCATCTAAAACCCCAGAGCTTCCAGGGCCCACTTAAGGGCCACAAGGGTATTTCAGCTTCACGCTTGTGATATGCGCTGAGTGCACTTATTTCACATAAAATGTTTGTAATCCTGCCTTGCCACCCCCCTTTTTGAAAAGCTTCATATGGGCCTGGACCATCTCCTCTGCAGGTACTTTCCCCTGCAACAAGAGGAGAGGCAACACCTGTTCCTTTACCTCCCCCCCGAACTCCATTCAAGGACTTAAACAGTCTTTCCAGGTGAGGGAGAGGTTCACTTGAACCTCCTCCAACCTCATCTACTGTATCCACTGTTCCAGGTATCACCTTCTCTACATCGGCGAGACCAAACGCAGGCTCGGCGATCATTTCGCTGAACACGTCAGCTCTTAACCTACCTGATCACCTGATGGCCCAGCACTTCAACTCCCCTTCCCATTCCAAATCTGACCTTTCTGTCCTGGGCCTCCTCCATTGTCAGAGTGTGGCCCAGTGAAAATTGGAGGAACGGCACCTCATATTTAGTTTGGGTAGTTTACACCCCAGCGGTATGAACATTGACTTCTCTGATAGCCCTGGCTATCTCTCTCCATTCCCTTCCCCTTCCCCTTCCCAGTTCTCCCACTAGTCTTACTGTCTCTGCCTACTTTCTATTTTTGGCCTGTCCCCCCCTCCCCTGACATTAGTCTGAAGAAGGGTCTCGACCCGAAACGTCCCCTTGATTGTTGTCTTCAGAAGAGGATGGCCAAGGTTCTACCAATCTGTCTTCATCAACGTGTCAGTGGTGGAGAGAGTCAACAACTTCAACTTTTTATGCATGCAACTCTCTGAAGTTTTGTGCTGAACACATCGCATTGATACAACAATATAGAAAGTCCATCATCATCCCTTCTTCTATTCAAGGATATACATCCTATCAAAAAGACAGACAGGTGGACAAAGGGGTGGGGTAGCACTTTTGGTGAGGAATGAAATTCAGTCCCTTGCAAGGGGTGATGTTGAAACAGGAGATGTGGAGTCAGTATGGATAGAACTAAGGAATTGTAAAGGTAAAAATACCCTAATGGGACTTATGTACAGGCCTCCAAACAGTAGCCTGGATTAGGGTGCAAGTTGAATCGGGTGTTAAAATTGGCATGTAGTAAAGGTAATGCTGTGGTTTTTATGGGAGGTTTCAACATGCAGGTAGACTGGGAAAATCAGGTTGGTACTGGACCCCAAGAAAGGGAGTTTGTGGAGTGCCTTCATGATGGATTCTTAGAGCAGCTTGTATTGGAGCCTACCAGGGAGAAGGATATTCTGGATTTAGTGCGATGTAATGAACCAAATTTGATAAAGTAACTTGAGGTTAAGGAGCCATTATGAGTTAGTGACCATAATATGGTCAAGTTCAATCCACAATTGCAGAGGGTGAAGGGTAAATCAGTGTTACAGTTGAATAAAGGGGACTATGGAGCCATGAGGGAGGAGTTGGCCAAAGTTGACTGGAGAGATACCCTAGCAGGGATGACAGTGGAACGACAATGGGAGGTATTTCTAGGAATAATACAGAAGGGGGCAACCCTGGCTGACAAGGGACATCAGGGACAGTATAAAAATAAAAGAGAAGAAGTACAACATAGCAATATGAGTGGGAAGCAAGAGGATTGGATAATGTTTGAAGAGCAACAGAAGATAATTAAAAAGGCAATACGGGGAGAAAAGATTAGGTACAAAGGTAAGCTAGCCAAGAATATAAAGGGGGATAATAAAGCTTTATTTGGTATGTGACGAGGAAAAAATTAGTTAAGACCAAAGTTGGATCCTAGAAGACTGAAAAAGGTGAATTTATTATGGGGGACAAGGAAATGGTGGATGAGTTGAATAGGTACTTTGGATCCGTCTTCACTAGGGAAGTCACAAACAATCTTCCTGATTTACTAGTGGCCAGAGGATCTGGGGTGATGGAGGAACTGAAGGAAATGCACATTAGGCAGGAAATGGTGTTGAGTAGACTGATGGGACTGAAGGCTGATAAATCTCCAGTGCCTGATGGTCTGCATCCCAGAGTACTTAAGGAAGTGGCTCCAAAAATCGTGAATGCATTGGTGATAATTTTCCAATGTTTTATATATTCAGGATCAGTTCCTGTGCATTGGAGTGTAGCTAATGTTATTCCACTTTTTAAGAAATGCGGGAGAGAGAAAACATGGAATTATAGACCAGTTAGCCTGACATCAGTGGTGGGGAAGATGCTGGAGTCAATTATAAAAGATGAAATAGTGGCACATTTGGATAACCGTAGCAGGATCGGTCCTAGTCAACATGGATTTACGAAGGGGAAATCATGCATGAGTAATCTTCTGGAATTTTTTGAGGATGTAACTAGGAATATGGACAGGGGAGAGCCAGTGGATGTAGTGTACCTGAACTTTCAGAAAGCATTTGATAAGGTCCCACATAGGAGATTAGTCGGCAAAATCAGGGCACATGGTATTGGGGGTAGAATGCCGATATGGATAGAAAATTGGTTGGCAGACAGGAAACAAAGAGTGGGGATTAATGGGTCCCTTTCAGAATGGCAGGCAGATATTAGTGAGTGAGTAATTAATGGCCAGCAGCCACCAACTTGCATTTCACAATGTAGTCCGGTACTAGGAGCAACAGAAATGATGGAATATTCCACATGGGAAACAACGCTGCATTCCCAGACTATGTTGGTCTTGCAGTCAGCACCAGTGTCGGCTTCACTCTCCTCCACCCACACTTTAGCAGCTCTGGTATGCAATAAAACATGACAAGGAGCAGGTTAACTGGTACTGAGTGATCTGCACAGGGATCCACAGACCCCTCTCCAGGAGGGAGAGTCGTTGGAAGAGGGAGTCAGCAAAGAACAAGGTGCATGGCAGATGGTGATGAAATGACAAAAACAACAGAAGGTGCTATCCAAAAACCAAAGCATAGACTAGGAAAACAACAACGGCAAATAAGCTTCCTGCCATTGAGGTGCCGATAACCTCTCCTCGTCGGAGGATGAATCAAATTCAAGAAGCCAACGACGGAGGCAGAGGAAGAGGAAATGTGCAGAGATCAGAAAGGGAAATGGCAGCCAAGCAACCGCAAAGGAGCTCGGGGATAAATATGCCTCTTGCATCCAGTTCTGGGAGACTGGGAGCACTGCGGAGGCCAGCAGCCACCAGCATTGGGAGACTGGGAGTTGTGAAACACAGAGCACACTCCAGCTCCGAGAGACCAGGAGCAGTAAACTCACCATCGCAACACAGCTCCGGGAAACAGAGTGTCCAGTGCTAACAGAAGAGAAAGATACAAGGAGGGATCTCCCTCCAGCATCACCAGCTCTGCTAGAGGAGGCCCCTGTCTCTTAGGGAGACAACATTCGGTACCTGAGCCCAGATGAGATGTTGCAATTCACCAAAGTTGCGAGCATGAGGGCACAAGGCAAAGGCTGTTCAATGTGTACACCCCTCACACGTGCATTGTGAGCGCTGCCCATTCTCCAGCACCTCCCACCACTGCTGGTGATGTGCTGGACAGTCGTTCTAGCCGGTGACATCAACTACAGCAGCGATGCAACGGGACATTCCGACATGCCGACAGCAGACTGGACATCACCTCCAAACTCCTGATGGAGACTGTCAAAATGCATAGGCGTACGGTTCCTTCTGCAACCCTGCAGGCAGATCTCAGCCACTGTTCACCCGGTCGAGACCGGACTGCTGAGCCCGGTCCTGGATAGACTTTCTCTTCATGACCCCAGAGAATATTGAGCAGCTGAAGAGGGACTATGCAGGCTGTGGAATCGTGAAGCCCTTCTTTGAATTCCTGACACACTGGTGGGAAGAAACCTAGGCGAACTTTATTGAACTTTTTCTTTGTTTATTATGTGATTGATTCAATTCCTGGTTTACGGAAAGGTTAGTCTTCAGCAAGTCAGAAATTTGTTTTTCCGTTTTGATACTTTTGGTAAACACTCTTGACAGTTGAATCTTGACTTTGATGTCTTCATTGAGCAATAAGGAAGGGTGTTGGGGCTTTATAGCAAAACTGGCTCTCCCTTGACACTCCCGGCACTTGACATTCTCCCTCTCTCATAATGAGGAGGGGAGGATCAGTGGCATATCTGTTCATTCCAAAACATTGACATAGACACACAACAGAAACATAGTTTGAGGTCAGAGGAACATCCACACACAAAGATACAACCTGGAACAGAACAGAACAGGAAACATAGAAACCTAGAAATGTAGAAACATAGAAACACAGAAATGTAGAAACGTAGAAACAGAAATCTAGAAACATAGAAACACAGAAATGTAGAAACGTAGAAACAGAAAGTTAGAAACATAGAAACACAGAAAATAAGTGCAGGAGTAAGCCATTCAGCTCTTCAAGCCAGCACCGCCCTTCAACATGATCATGCGTGATCGTCCAAAATCAGTACCCCATTCCTGCTTTCTCCCTATATCCGTTGATTCTATTAGCCCAAAGAGCTATATCGAACTCTCTCTTAAAAACATCCAGGCCTTCTGTGGCACAGTATTCCACAAATTTACGACTCTCTGCATGAAAAAGTTTAAGAAAAGTAAATAGAGAATGTGCTAAATAATAAAAAAAACATCAAAAGTCAAAGCATTTAAATGTACTGTGCGTGTAACCCACCCCCTGGTGGGATATTTCTTGTAAACTTCCGTGGATGTTGATTTCAGTTAGCTCTGCCCCGTGCAGAGTAATACTAAAAAAAGGGACTGAGCGACATGTAATGTAACAAATAAAAAACGGAGAGCAATCCGTAAATAATTTCATCTGAGAGAATTAGATTTATTTTTATACAATACATACAAAGTGGGCATTTACTGGTTAAATTGAAATATAAAACTTCTTAACTTGCTTATTGAAATTAGTATGTCAAATACATAACCGGTTTAAAATTGGCAGGCTAAAAGGAGATAATTAATACCTCCAGCAGTTCAGCAGGCAGAGTGAGATTTCTCTCTCCTCCCTTCTCAAACACCCATCAACAACCCCGCAACTTCCCCAATCATTCTAATACTGTTTCTAAACATCCTCGCACCTTACTACAACTTGCCCAATGCCTATCTACACTTACTTAACCCCTCTTTCTCTGTTGACCCCTATCCTCTGCCTGGTCATCCCACTTACTCTCTTCTCTACTTGACTATCCTAACTTTCCCCGGTGACCTTACTAATCCACACTAAATCCCCCTTCCAATAACATTGTGTAATTCTCGCTGTCTCACTCTTGCTTCCTCTAACCCCTACCCCCTAAATCTTATTTACCTTATCCCTCCTTGATCACCTCTCTAGCATATTCCCCCTCGCTCTGCCCTGCCAACTGCTAGGAAGTCTAGACCTTTTCATCGGATACTTATTAACCACCTTTTGGATATAAACGGGTTCTTTAACTGTTACCTAGATTTAGTAAATCTCATGATTCGCTATTAAGTATTAAATTAAAATAGACGGCTTAGTACGTTTGTTAGTATGGCAGATAATTATTATAAGTTTAAATTGTTTTCACAACTGGGTTGTTCAGTGAGCAATTAATCACCCTCCCTGCTCCTCGCCCACGGATCCTCCCCTTTTCCCCATACATTCCATTTCTATCTCCGATAAGTTAGTCTAGACTTAACTACCTGTTAGCCTGTCGGCCATCTTATACAAACATTTTTAAACATTTTTTAAAACACATTATAAACTTATAAACCCTTTTAAACCCTTTTAAAGATCCCATATAAATGCATAGAAAGGGAGTAAATTAAACATACAATATTACAGGCAGGGTAAATAAAGCATAGCCCTGCTAGTAATCAGTTAAAGGCAATGTATTTTCATACATAGCTATGCTAAATGTTACTTATCTACATGTCCTTTGCTATATCTTGCGCATATTTAAATGCATCTTCTGGGTCAGTGAAGAAATGCTCTGATTCTCTGTATGTGACCCTTAGTTTGGCTGGATATATTAGTCCATATCTTAAGCCTGGTATATTTCTGAGGATAACTCGTGACTTGGTAAAAAGTGCTCTCTTCCTTTCAACATCCGCTGGACAATCTCTGAAGAATCTTATATTGTTTCTTTCAAAAATCAGGTTTCCAGCACTTACAACTTTCTTCATGTTGTCTTCAAGAACTGATGGGTGGTGTAGTTTCAGAATAACCTGTCTTGGTGGAGCTCCAGCTCCTGGTCGGGCTCTCTGAGCTCGATGTGCCCGGTCAAGTTTGGGTCTCTCAGGCAGATTAAGTACCTGTTGGAGTAAGTTGGCAGCAAAGTCCCAGGTGTCTTTTCCATCTTCTTTCCGTTCCTTCACTCTAACAATCCTTAAATGTTGGCATTTAGAATGACCTTTGAAATCTAGGCATTATCCGGTCATTTTGGCCAATTTTGGCCAACCACAGACATGGTTGGGTTCCTTCTTCAGTCTTTGAGTTGTCTGAGAGATATCCATGGTTGCAACTTCCAGTTCTCTGATGGCATTGTTTTGTTTTCTTGAGGAGAGAAGAATGGGTTCCAGCTTGCTACTGATATCTGATTCGACAAAATTCCTCTCCTTTCAAAGAGGAATTCACCTCCTCGATTCAAACTTGTAGAGTGTCAATTTTTCCACAAATTTCTGTTTTTCCAGCATTGAGTTGATCATCAAGTTTTGTTTCTAAGTTTCCGAGCTTTTCAGCCAGCAATTCTTTTACCGTAGCCATTCTTAGAGCTTTGTCTTGTTCTTGCGCTTCCATATTAGAAATAAGTCTTTCTTCCTCAGATTCTTGAAACGTTTCTTCACCTTCCTCTTGTGGAGTTTGTCTTCGAGTTCTGTGTCTTCTCATAGGTGGAGTAGGAAGGTCACTTTTGCGAATCCGTCTTTTCATTTAAAATACCGGTATCCAGTTGGCATCGTGTCGATTTCTGATGAACAGATCAGACAGCTCGATTCAGAAAATGCTACAGATCCTTCTATTGATAAACACAATAAGATAGCAGTATTAAAATTCAAGTCAATTCAAATTCTCTCTGCAAGCGTTATCAGGCTATTTCAAATTATTAAACAGAAAAGTGTTGAATTCATCAACAAACCGCATAAACTTCTAGCGCGCCAGTTGAGAAAAATGGAAAAAGATCATACTATTCAAAAAATTAGATCAGAAAAAGGTGAGCTGTTTAATCAAAGATATTTACAATTCTATCAAAATTTATACACATCTAAAACTTCAATAGAAATGATAAAAATTAAAAACTTCATCGACAAATGCAATCTTCCGTCACTTAACATGGTGGAACGTGAAGAATTAGGAGCACAGATCACAATTAAAAAAATTGAAGAGACTATTAAATCACTGAATAACGGTAAAATGCCAGTCCCAGATGGGTTTAGTAATGAATTTTAGTAAAAAATTATGTTTTATTCTCCCCGCGTTTACAAGCCCTTTATATACACGCATTTAAAGAACAGAAACTACCACAAACTTTAGCCGAATCAACTATTACACTGATACCCAAATTAGATAAAGATCTCGAAGAGCCAGGATCATATAGAGCAGTAGCTCTGCTAAATACAGACCAGAAAATATTAGCTAAAATCCTGGCAAGAAGATTAAGCAAATATGTTAGTAAATTAATACACCTGATCAAATTAATACACTTGATCGCCTGATCAAGAGACACTCGTTCAACAAGTTGAGATGGCTGTTTAATATAATGCACTCATATTGAACAATAAAAAAAAGACATCAATTATTTCATTAGACGCAGAAAAAGCATTTGACCAAGTAGAATGCAAATATCTAATATCTAGAATGCAAATATGCAAATAAATTGAAGTTCACAAACTTTATTTGGGATTATAAAAATTACAGAATCTATAAATGACATTTAAGTAAACCCAAAGAAATTGGCAGACTGGCTCTCCCTAATTTATTTTACTATTACTAAACAGTAATATTAAAATATTACGAATATTAATAAGCAACGGATATTAAAAATGTAATCTATTGGATGGACGATGCATGCCAACAGGTAAACTGGCTAATAATGGAGAGAGAAGATCGTTTGCCTTTATAGGCGCAATCTTTCTCTCTCCAATAAATCTGAAGAAATCAGTATATGAGAAAAATCCGGTAATCCATAGCACCGTACGAATTTGGAAACAAGTGGTCAACCCTTAAATTGAGAAATGTATCTCATCTTTCACCAATCACCAACAATCCCTCGTTTAAGCCGTCTACTTTAGACAAGGTGTCCATACAATGGGAAAGCTTAGGAAATAAAAAACTGGGAGATCTTTATGAGATGGGGACTCTCCTCTCATTTCAAGAATTACAGTCAAAATATCATCTGAAAGGTAACCAATCCTTTAGATATCTTCAAATACGAGACTATCTGAAATCGCATACCCAAGACTGTCAATATATGGTTCCAGACATACTAGACGAATACATGAATAGAAACTCAGATTCAAATAAGTTAATATCGTACCTTTATAATACCCTTTTAAATATACAAACTCATCATCGGAAATAATTAGGCGAGCTTGGGAAGACGAACTGGGCCTAACAATTTCAAAAGATAGATGGGAAAAAAGCCTTCTATATATACACAACTGGTCTCTTAACATTAGGCACTCGTTAATACAATTAAAAATACTGCATAGACTTTATTATTCAAAGTCTAAACTGAATAAGATCTTCCCAAATGTCTCCCCTATTTGTGATAAATGTCTCCTTCAGGAAGCAACCATAACCCACTCTTTTGCCTCCTGTTAAAGTTACATAATTTCTGGAGGGGAATTTTTGAAATTTTTTCGAAAATACTTAAAATGAAATTGGACCACGACCCAGAATTGATTACGTCAGAAGTCTGTTCTGAGCTAACATTATTTCAAAAAAGTTTCCTTAAATATGGCCTGATAACAGCGAAAAAACGAATACTTACATTTTGGAAACACACTGCTTCTACTGTGAAGATGTGAATTACAACCATGTCCGAGATACTACATTTGGAAAATATTAGGCTAGGCTTGGCAGAAAAAACAGATCCATTTTTCAAGACATGGACACCCATAACCGAATTCTTACAAGGATAGTATGGCGCAACACAAATTTGGATTAAAATCCGATTCTGGGTTGGGTGAGGTGTGTGTGTGTGTGGGGGGGGGAGGGTGAGGGGCAGGTATATCTCCACTTTTTTCTTTTTTCTTTTTCCCTTTTTGCTTTTGTTTTTTTCCTCTCATATCTTTATTCACTCTTTGGCCACACTACTTTGGTAGTCTAGGGGTCCTATCTTTTCACTTTTCACTTTTTTCCACTCTTGTTCTTCGTTTCTCTCATTTTCAGGTTAAACAGTTCAAATTGAAGCTGTACAACAATTGTATAATTTTATATGCCGAATGTTTTATTCTTGTACAATTGCTTCCAATAAAAATAATTTTTAAAAGAAGAAAGGAAAAAAAGAAAAAGTTTTTCCTCATCTCAGTCCTAAATGGCCTAAGCCTTATTCTTAAACTGTGATCCTTGATTCTGCACTTCCCCAACATCGGGATTTTTTTTCCTGCATCTAGCCTGTCCAATCCCGTAAGAATTTTATATGTTTCTATAAAATTCCCTCTCATCCTTCTAAATTCCAGTGAGTATAAGCCCAGTCGATCCATTCTTTCATCAGATGTCAGTCTTGCATTCCTGGGAATTAACCTGGTGAACACGCTGTATTCCCTCAATAGCAAGAATGTCCTTCCTCAAATTAGGATACCAAACCTGCACACAATACTCCAGGTGTAGTCTCACAGGGCTCCTGTACAACTGCAGTAGGGTCTCCTTGTTCATAAACTCAAATCCTCTCGCTATGAAGGCAAACATGCCATTTGCTTTCTTCACAGCCTGCTGTACCTGCATGCTTACTTCCAGTGACTGATGTACAAGGATAACCAGGTCTTGTTGCACCTCCCTTTTTCTTAATGAGACACCATTCAGATAATAATGAACAGGCTCTTCAATGTACGGTGTTTTTACCAACCATGATGCCAATCCTGTTGCAATCGTTCACAACCATCTTCACTATCTGCAAAACCATTAACTTTTGTATCATTAGCAAACTTGCTAATCTTGTACTGTATGTTATCATCCAAATCATTGATGTAGATGACAAACAGTAACGGACCCAGAACCGAGCCCTGTGGCACACCACTAGTCACATGCTTCCATTCTGAGAAGCAGCCTTCTGCCTTCACCCTCTGCTTCTTTCCATAGCACCAATTTGCTATCCATTCAGCTATCTCTCCTTGGATCACATGAGATCTCACCTTCCAGAGCAGCCTACCATGCAGAACCTTGTTGAATGCGTTACTCAGGTTCATATCGTCTGGTTCTTGGTTCGCTTACCGTGAGTAAAAGATAGTGCATTCACCTTACCTATTCCACTCATGATCTTATACCATTCTAAAGATCACCCCTCAGCCTCAGGGAATAAAGTCCTAGCCTGTCGAACTTCCCCTCTAGTTGAGGCCCTCATGTCCTGGCAATATCCTCATGAATCTTCTGTGCATTGTTTCCAGCCTAATGCCATTCTTCTATAGCAGGGTGATCAAAACTGAAAACAAAAATATGGCCTCACCAATGCCTTGTCCAAATCTGATATATCATTCCAACTTGCATACTCAATACCCTGACTGAAGGCCAATGTACCAAAAGCTTTTTCTACCCTATCTGCCTATGATGTCACTTTAAGGGAACTACGCACTGGCACCCCAAGATCCTTCTGCTCTATAATACTCTCCAGGGCCCTATCACCCATGGTGAAGATCCTGTCCTGGTTTAGCTGCTAAGAACACAATCTCACACCCTTATTTGTACTGAACTCCATTAGCCATTCCTCAGCCTATTTTGGCAGCTGATCAAGATCATGCTGAACTTTGTGCAAGAGGCTTAGACCTGGCAGAATTTGCTAGGTACATTCAAAAGGTTTCCTAAAATAGTATGTCCAACTCATGGAAGGACACTATTGGACCTAGTATTGGGAAACAAGCCTGTTCCGGTGCTGGTGTTTCAGTGGAAGAACATTTGTGGTGATAGTGGTCACATTTCTACACGTTTTAACAAAGTTTACAAAAAACCCCACTAAGTACTGGGGTGACTCAATGGGAAAGACAGCATCTTTCGAGGACTGGTTCATAAGTTTTAAGGTGGTTTTGAACAGGGGTAAGTCTGCACCTTGGAAGGTGCTAAATTGGATTAAGGTAAATAATTAAACAGGAGGTAGAATGAGTACATTGGGAGCAGTTGTCATTGGGTAAGTCCACACCTGACATGTGGGAGATGTTTAAAGGTTAAAGATGAAAGTTGATTACGTTGAGGACCCGATGGGATCTATCCCAAGTTATAAAGATAGGCAAGAGAAGAAGTTGTCATGACCTTGAGAAATATCTTTGCAATTTATGTAGCCACAGGTGAGGTCTGGGAGGACTGGAGAGTAGCCAATGTTGGTCCTTTATTTAAGAAAGGGAAGAAGAGACAACCCAAGGAATTCTAGGCCAGTGAGCCTCATGTCAGTGGTCGGGATAGGATTTGCTTGCACTGGAATGCGAATAGGCTAAGTAGGGTAAGTCAGCATGACTTTCTTTGTGGCATGTCATGTCTTGATGTAGTTTTTTGTCAAAGGCAATTAATGAGGGATGGGCAGTGGATCTTGTTTACATGGAATTTGATGAGGCACATGATAAAGTTTCTTATTCATACGCTGGGGCAACACGGAGAACAGCCTGGAGACTACATCAAGCCAACGGTGCAAGAGTCACTTTGAGGTTGGTGGGTTACTGATTGGGGATCATCAGCCATGATCATATTGAATGGCAGTGCTGGCTCGAAGGGCCGAATGGCCTACTCCTGTCTATTGTCTATTGTCTAAAAGTCACCTGTCACAGGGGGGGTATGAGATTTGAGGATCTGATCAACGTCCATGAGACAGGGGATGAAGCAGATGGATGGTCTCCTGGACTATCCTTGCTGATTAACCCTGGGAGTGATTCAGTGGGACTGGGGGCCAAATGTAGAGGGAAAGACTGAGATCAGGAGTGGGCATCAACCACGGGATGGGTTCCAAGACGGAGTGGGTGTAACGGGGAAAATGCTCGTGATCAGGTGGGGGAGGTGAACTAATTCATCTCCCATGGCTCGCTCCACACCTTCACTCTCATTATCTGATGCTGACTGATTTCGACACACAGATCAATGACAGTTCTCTCTCTTTGGGAGAAGGGAGATCGATTGACCGACCAATGATGCCAGCGGAATAACCTGGCTCTCAATGTCAGTAAGATCAAAGAACTGAATGTGGACTTTGGAAGAGGAAGGATGAGGATCCACAAACTTGTCTATGTCGACGGGACGATGGTGGAGTCAAAAGCTTCAAATTCCTGTGCATGCATATTTCTGAAGATCTTTCCTGGACCCAAGATGGACACAAAAAGCTGGAGTAACTCAGCAGGACAGGCAGCATCTCTGGAGAGAAAGAATGGGTGACGTTTCGGGTCGAGTCCACACTAATGTAATTATAAAGAAAACCCATCAATGCCTCTACTTCCTCAGGAGATTGGGGAGATTTGGTATGCCAGAGAGGATTCTCTTGAACTTCTACAGGTGTTGTCTTCTACCCAGGAACGTAGAAGACTGCAAAAAGTCGTGAACACTGCCGATTCTATCACAGGTTCTGACCACCCCAACATCAAAAAGATTTACAGGTGTCGCCAGCACCGACAAAGACCAACACCACCCTTCATTTCATCCGGGAAGAAGATAAAGGAGCTTGAAAACTATAACGTCCAAGTTCAGGAACAGTTCCATCAGGCTATTAAACAGTACAACCTCCATTAAGCTCTGAATTACATAGACTATCATTGTTAGTATTGCAATACTGTTGTTGTTTGTTTTTATGTGTATGTATGTGTGATGTGTGAGTATATATATATGTATCTGTGTGTATATGTGAATAAGTGAATATATACACACACTGAACGTCTTTCTTATTTATTATATTGCTCACAGTGTACTATGTGTACATATTCTTTGTGCTGCTGCAAGTAAAAATGTAATTGATCTATCTGGGACATAGGACAAGAAAACATTCTTGATAATTTCCTGCTCTAGACTATTGGGCAGCAGCAGAGTTTGCTCCACCCCCTCAGTTCCTTCCTGCGATTGGCAGTGACTGAGTTCAGCAGGATATAAATTGCAGCAGATTGTGCCCAGGGTATTGGACCCTCCTGAGGTGAGGCTGGCTTGTTGGAGACAGACACAGTGAGTACCAGAGGGACTGTTTGTGTGTTGCTGGCACATGGGAATAGCTACAATGGCTAGTTAGTTAGCTACTAGCTAGTTCTCAGTTTCAATGGATTGGCACCAAGTGAAATTAAATGAATTAGATATTCTTTGTTTCAACAGGTTGGAGACAGGATGAAGCCCTTTGTTACAATTGTGCTTGTGCTGTGCATTTACCTGTCAGGATCGGACAGTGCAGGTTAGTACTTGTTCTGGTGTGAGGAGTTCCTGAGGGCAAACACCAGACATGGTGCATGTTAGGACAGTTAACTGTCTTCAAAGCTTACCCTGCTCTGATAATTGTGCCTTTAGTAAATGGAGCATGTTCTGGTGAAGGTAGTGGAGGGATAGAACATGGTATAGCACAGGAATGGGCCCTTCAGCCCACTATGTCTGTGCTATGATATCGGGTCTGAACTAATTCCATCTCTCTGCACATGGTCTGCACCATTCTCTTCCTGTATGTTCATGTGTCTGTGTAAATGCCTCTTCTACACTTCTACACTTCCACCACCAACCTGGCAGTGTGCTTCAGGCACCTGTAAGCAAACACTTGCTTTTCACATTATCATATACTTATTAAAACTCTGATCTTGTTAGTGTGAATATGTGTGTGTACTTGTGGTTATCTTGACATCTTCCCCAAAACATTATGTGGTAATTATTACAGTTTTACATATTCCGGTTGACATTTTTCCTGTCGAGGCCGGGAGCAACTTATCTGAAAAATTCATGCTTTATTTCTCGAGTTATTTTCAACTCCTCACTGATTAAATGTCTAAAAATGTCAAAAGACTCTAAAATTAAATCCACCAGCTTCAAATGAGGATGTCACAATGACTCAGCTAGCAGAGACATGCCTAACTGAAGATTTCATCGTATATTTGACACGTTATCTGCTATTAAACTTTAAAAATGCCAACTTTCACAAGATTTTTACATTTTCTGATTCACATTTTCCCCCTTGAGGCAGAGATCATTTTAACTATACATTTTGTGCTTTATTTCTTGATGGATTACTTTTTAAAGTTAAAAAAAATCAAAATACCTTTAATTTCAAACCGAACAGCTTCAACTGATGACGTCACAATGGCCAGACTAGCAGGGGGAGGGCGAATTACTATTGCAACATGCAGGGCAGGTGCAATTAGAATTTTGTTGAAAAATCACTGTTGAGGAGGGCAAGGGGAGTGCTGGAATCTTATGTTAAGGAACGGTTTGAGTTGGAGGACCACGCCTCCCCTGGGGGTTACGGGTGCGTTAGGGGAGTCTGCAGTTGGTCTAGTCTCCTTTAAATGTTCTCCCTCCCAATTTAAAGCTGTGCCCTCTGGTATGTCATTTCCATGTAAAGACTATGTACCCTAACTATCCTCCCCATCATTTTGTGCTTCTATCAGTTTGTCACTTGACCTTCAATGCTCCAGTGAAATCAACCACAGATAGTCCAATCTCTCCTTGTACCTAAAGCACAAAATTGTGGCTAAAAGACTGAGGTTTTTACTGATAGTGCTTGAAATGTGCATTTATCTGCACTGTAGGATACTGCATGGATACTGGCCATTTAGCCCATGTTGTCCATACTTGCTCTCTCTGACCTTTCCCAGAATTTGCCCTTCATTTCCTGACCTGCTCTCCTCTGGGGGAGTAGCAACAACCTCCATTTCTATGCACAGATCTGCATCCTGTTAATCTCTGCAAATGAGTGGAATGCAGTAATCTCTGCTTCCAAGATACTCCATGTCTTGCTCTACCAGTTCTGGCTAATTTACCTGAACAATTTCAGCAATGCTGTCTTCCTTGTAAACTAGAAACAGCTGAAGAGCAGGTTCTGCAGAATGCACTTCTGAAACTCCTACCCTGTCTCTTATATTTCAAGAAAAAATCCTTTTGCAGAAATCTGCTCTCTAGTCATCCTGTGCTCCATCTCCGATGGCACAGGTACAATTTCAAACAGAGATTTAACATTCAAACTTCATATTTTACAGGATTGATGAAGAAATCGGTGATATTCCCAACCAAAACAGCCACCAGCTTCGTCAAGTTGAATGCAGCTGCTTTCTCTGATTTGACTGCCTTTACTGTCTGCCTCAGAGCAGCCTCTGAAGAGAACCGTAATTATACTTTGTTCTCCTACGCAGTAAGCGGATCCAACAATGAGCTGCTGATTTGGCAAAAGACTAATGCACAACTTGACCTGTATTTAGGAAGTGTTGTAGGGAGCTTTTTCCTCCCAAAAATGGATGCCTGGTTGAGACATATCTGTGTGAGCTGGGAGTCTCAAAAAGGTGAGATAACAGCCTGGGTCAATGGGAGACGTAGTCTAAGGAAGGTTGGTGGATTGGGTAGAGTTGTGAAAAGTGGTGGCCAGTTTATTCTTGGTCAGGAGCAAGACTCAGTCGGTGGAACTTTTGACATTAAACAATCCTTTGTCGGAGAGGTAACTGATGTTAATATGTGGGATCGTGTTCTAAAACCCAATGAGATTGAGTTGATCAGTCAGGGATGTTACAATTTTGGGGGGAACATCATTGACTGGGGATCAACAACATTTACAACAGGAGGGAACGTCAAAATTGAAGACAATAATGATTGTACATTTTAAATGTTTTGGCTCCAAAAAACATGTAAATGTGCAGAGGGGAACACAATCTCCTCAAACTACTCTTGCTGAATATGATCTTGCTTTGTGATCTTTCCTCTCAAAACCAGATCAGTAGTAGAAGTAGTGGTGTTGATTCCGGAATAAAGGGCTGTTTACGTCAGGGTAAGAGACAACTCACTGAGTCCTTCCCATTTCTCATCACCCTCACTGACCGGGTAATGGCTTCAAACTCAATGCACCAGGGTCTCGGCCATTCTCCGTCACACATTGTGAGAGGGATGGGGAGCGGGGAACCATGGTGGATGTCTACAGGGATCAGCAGGGTGTAAACCCCAGGGCACTGCCCCACACACTGACCCTTGACTGAAGCCCAGGGACTGCCCAGAGCTGACAAGTCCACCCTCTTTAACCAGACTCCCCTCCTCGTCCATTCTGCTGGAGCCCTTCCTCAAATCTCACTGGGAACAGTTGGGCATCCCAGTTAAAAGGTGCAGCAGTACAGAGCAGAGTCCAGGGCATTTGGTGCCATCTCTCTGACACACACATGTAGACAAGAAAGTAACAGGGGCACGGGGGTGGTGGTGATGGGCAGACACGGACTGTGGGAAAGTCCCTGTGTGGAGGCTGATCCTGCTCTTGATTTAGATTGTGCTGATTGGAATTATTACTGTTTCTCTCTGTATTTAACCTCTTGATTTCACATTGTTTGTTACACCAAGGTTTGGAAAGCTCACAATGTGTTCTGTGCTTCCAGTGATTGTGATTGAACTGTAACATTGCTGTTTCATCAGATTAATAAACGAGCATTTTAAAAAAAGGATCTTGTGTATGAATGACTGTGTTTGTGTATCCAAGTTCCATGTGATGTTCACTGCACAGTGATCCATTACTTTTTTTATTTTTTTTTTATTAGAAGTAATGTACAATAGTATAAATCCAAAATAACATACATTTCATGTACCACTTCTTGTTTTAAACTTTAATAATAGAAAAGTAACTGAAGGAAAAACAAGAGAAATAGAGAAAGTTAGTTAAGATAGTGATATTAATAGTACGTGGAAAGAGAGAACCGATGAAGGCTTATTAAGTCAATAAATGGAGACCAAGTCTTTAAGAATTGGTCTGATTTGCCTGCTAGGACGAATCTCATGTGTTCGAGGTGTAACATTTCGGACATATTTGAAATCCCCATTTTTACCGTTGGTGTGGGTGCATTTTTCCAAAATTTAAGTATACGTTTTTTTGCCGTTATTAAGCCATAAGTAAGGAAACACTTTTGGAACAAAGTCAGCTCAAAGCCGACTTCCATTATTACAAAAGTCAATTCTGCATTGGGTTTCAATATTATTTTAAATAATTTTGTAAAAATTTCAAAAATTTAATTCCAAAATGTTTGGATTTTTATGCAAAAAACAATGAAATGTGCTATAGTTGCATCTTGAGATAAACATTTATCACAAATGGGGGAAACATTTGGAAAGATTTTATTTAGTTTAGTTTTCAAATAATATAATCTGTCGGATTTTGAATTTGATTAAAATGTCTTACATTGATCGAGCATTTATGCACATATAGCAAGGATTTATCCCAACTCTCTTTCAAGATTTTTATAGATAGTTCTTGTAGTGTCCATTTCTACATCTTAAAAACATCTCTAAATGCACCTATCAAATTCTGCACCGTCTAAGCCTTTTGCACAAAGTTCAGTAGAATCTTGATCAGCAAGGCAAGTAGGCAATGGAATGGTTAATGGAGTTGAATGCAGATAAGTGTCGGGGGTTGCATTTTTAGAAGTTGAACCTGGACAGGATCTTCACCATAAATGGAAGAGCCTTTGAGAGTGTTGCAGAGCAGAGAAATTGAGGAGTGCATGTACATGGTTCCCCCTAAAGAGACATGGTGTAACAGGTAGATGGGGTACATAATAAGACTTTTGGGACATTGGCCTTCATCAGTCTGGGTATTGAGTGTACAAGTTAGAATGTTGTGGCAGGGTGGGACAAGGCAGTAGTGAGGCCACATTTGGAGTTTTGTGTTCTGTTTTAGTCACCCTGCTACAGAAGAATGTCATTAAGCTGGAAACTGTGCAGAGAAGATTTACGAGGATGTTTCCGGGACATGTTTAATTTATTGTCACATGTATCAAGGTACAATGGTGCTATCCAGTCAGTGAAAAGACTATACATGTCCACAATCAAGCTGCCCACACTGTACAGAATTATGTTCTGCGCAAGATGGAGACCAGAAAAGTCTGATTTAAGATAGTCTCTGCGATGAAGTAGATGGTAGCTCAGGACCATTAGAGGATGGTTCAGTTGCCTGAAAGCAGCTGGGTAGAAAATATCCCTGAATCTGCTTCAGGGATATTTCAGGGAAATGGCCTCAGCTATAGGGAAAGGTTGCACAGGCTCGGACCTTATTTCCCGCTCAGAAGACAGAGGGGTGATTGTATAGGGGTTTATAAAATCACGAGGGGAATCGATCGGGTGAATGCACACAGTCTTTACCCAGAATAAGGTTATCAAGAACCATTGGACATGGGTCAAATGTGAGAGAGGAAATATCTAATAGGAACCAGTGGAGCAACTTTATCACTCGGAGAGTGTTGGATGCACAGAACCAGCTGCCAGAGGAAGTGCAGGAAGAGGAAGTGTCTCTATCATGCTGAGGACGGGCACCAGCTCTCGGCCACCGCCTCATACCTACCCTTTGACCAGGACCCCACAGTTGAAGACTAGTCCATCATCTTCTTGACTGTTTCTGATTGCATCACCCTGGTAATCTCCCTTGCACAGCCTCCAATCTTATTGATCCCCAGCCCTGCATTTCAATCTCCATCACAATGTCCATAAACAGGAGTGCTCTAGCAGAGTAGTCTCTGCCTACTCCTACCCCACAGAACTTTCTCCCAAATACCTTGATTCCATCCTATTCCCCCTTGTCCAGGGACTCTGCCTTGCATCTGAGACAGCCCACACGCCTTTTAACTCATGACAAACTTTCAATTTCCAAGCCCCCTCTGCCTCATCTCGATCACAGACGCACAGTCCCTTTACATCTCCATCCCTCACGAGGGAGGTGTCAAGGCCCTCCGGTGCTTCCTTGAACAGAGGCACAATGAATTTTCATCAACAAACACTCTTCTCCACCTGACGGAATTTGTTCTCACCCTCAATTTCCCACCGCAGCCCGTGTCTAAGCGCTTGATCATGTGTGTGGGAATAGAGAAAGAGGATTGGGGGTGATAGGGAGTTGGGAATAGATGGACTGCCCCTCCCCCTCCCTCTCTACCTCCCCTCTCTCCCCCCACCCTTTTCCCCCTCCCTCCACACCCTTCCCCCTCCCTCCCCTACCCCATCTCCCTCCCTCCCCCACACCTCTCTCCTCCCCCTCTCCATTTCCCTCTTCACACCCCTCTCCTCCCCCTCCCACCCCCATCCCTCTCTCCCACGCCCTCTTCCTTCCCCCACCCCCATTCCCTCTCTCCCCCCACCCACTCTTCCCCCTCCCTCCACACTCTTCCCCTCCCCTCCCTGCCCCCTCTCTCACACCTCTCTCCTTCCCCTCTCCCTCTCCCCCTCCTCCTCCCACCCCATCCCTCTCTCCCACACCCCCCTTCCCTCTACCCACCCCGTTTTCCCTACCCCCCTCTCTCCCCATCCCTCTCTCCTCACCCCTCCCTCCTGCCCTCCCACCCCCTCTCTCCTCCCTCCCCCACCCCACTCTCTCTTGCACCATTCCCTACTATCCCACTCCCGCTCATTCCCCACTCTTCCCCTCTCCCTCCCACTCCCCAACTCTCTCCCTCCCCTTTCTCTCTCTCCCCTTCCACTCTCTCCCTCTCCTCTCTCTCCCCCTCCACTTTCACTCCATCTCCCCTCTCCTCTCCCCACCACGTCTCCTTGTCCTCCCCTCTTCTCCGCCACCCCTCTGCTCTCGCCTACCCCTCTTCACCCTCTTCTCTCCTCTTCCCTGCACTCTCTACCCCTCCTCCTCCACTCTCTCTACCTCTCCCCCCCACCTCCATTTCCTCCCCTCTTCTCCATAAGCCCGCTCGTCTCACCTTCCCCTCCCCTTACCCCACCCCTCTCTACCCCCCTCACCCAGACTCAGGGACATGCTGCCCCGCCACCCCCCCCCCCCCCCCCTGCAACCGCACGTTGGGGGAACAGACGAACGGGTCAGCACTTGGTCCAGTATATATTAAGACTCTGTGTGTGTCTGCCGACCGCCGTCCGGCTGCCGCATTTTCGCCCTTTGATTCACTGCTCCACCAAAACCGGACCCTCAGACGCCGCTGTTTTTTCCATTTCACCAGACGTTATGCTTGTACATTCACAAAGGCGCTCCTCATTGCGTTTAGACGTTTTTACGTACACAATTTTTAATAAATTCCTTCCCCCCCCCCCAATTTTTCAAAATCTTAAAACAATCAAACTGCTCTCACCCACAGAATGTTGGTAAACGTTCCATCGTGTGATGTCACAATGCCCAATGCTCACAGATGACCAATACGAACGGATCTCATTTACATCTTCCTTTGCCCCCCCCCCCCCCCGCCCCCCCAGCAGCTTGTGTGAAGTTTGTGATCATGTGTGTGGGAATAGAGAAAAAGGATTGGGGGTGACGGGGAGTGGGGAATAGATGGACTGCCCCTACCCCTCCCCCTCCCTCACTACCACCCCACTCTTTTCCATCTCTCCCCCCAACCCCCCCCCTCCCTCCACACTTTCTCTCTCTCCCACTCTCTCCTCCTCTCTCTCCCTCTCCACTTTCTCTTCATCTTCCCTCCCCCTCTTTCTCCCCCACTCCTCTCCCCGCCACCTCTCTACCCCCCTCACCGCCCTCCTCCTCCCCCTCCCTCCCCTCTCTCCCACGCACCCCTTTATCCCTACCCCTCTCACACCACTCCCCCACCCCCTCCCCTCCCTCTCACCCACTTCCACCACTCCCCCTACCCCTCGCCCCCTCCATCCCCACTCTTTCACTTCTCTCTCTCTTCCCCACCCCTCTCCCACCCTCACTCTCCACTCCCTCCCTATTTCCCCCACCCCTTTCCCCTACTCTCCCTCTTCCACCACTCCACCTTCCCCCTCTCTCTCTCCCACTTCCACCACTCTCCCCTACCACTCTCCCCCTCCCTCCACACTCTTCCCTCTCTCTCCCCTTCCCCTCCTGCCTCTCTCCTCCTCTCCCTCACCCCTCCACCACCCCTCTCTCAACCCCTTCCTGAACCCTCACACCCTCCCCACCCCCCTCTCCTCCTCCCTCTCCCCCTCTCCATCTCCCTCTCTCCTCTCCGCTACCACCTCCACTCTCCCCCACCCCTCTCCATCCCCATCTCCCCCCCACCCACTTCCACTCGCTCTTGCACCAATCCCTGCTACCCCTCTTCCCCTCACTCCCCACTCTTCCCCTCATTTCCCTCCCCACCTCTTGCCCTCTCCTTTCTTGCCCACCCCTCTCCTCTCACCTCCCCCTCTCCCCTCCCCCCACCCCCTCTATTTCCTCATCCCCCTCCTCCTCCCACACCCTTCCCTCTCTCCCCCACCCCCCTTCCTTCTCTCCCCCTGCCACTATCTCTCTCCCACTGCTCCCTTCCCCCTACCCCTGTCCCTCTTCCCCCACTCCCTCCCACCCCCTTCCCCCTGTGAGGGATAAGATGATTAAACCACCATCATTGTGAGGGGCCAAGTGGTTGATACCACTGACCTTGTGATGGGCCGAATAGTTGGAATCACCAACCTTGTGATTCGAACAAACTGTTACTGTCCTTGTGTTGATAACATTGTAGAATAACAAGATGAGGTAAGGAATGTAACTGACAACACAGAAGCTGGTCTTTAGGTCAAAGGGAATTAAGTAGGTTAGGGCAAAAGTGACTGAGCATGCTTAATGAAATAAATGAATATTAACTTTACGCCCCTCATGACAAAGAACATAATTTAAATGTACATGCAATGTATGATGTGGTAGAAGAGGAAATGATTGATGATGCACGGAGGGGAGGGTTGGAAGATTGGGAAACTCGGTACCCTGATTGGAAGGGGTCAGAAGGGAAGGCGTCTGATCAATAAAGACTGTATAATGAATTGTATAAAAATAGACATTTTTCCTTTGCTCGGGGTGTCTCAACTTGGAGAGGCACCCGATTCTGCAGACTCGCAAATAAAGCATTTCTTGTTTCCACAATTTAGTCTCTGAGTAGTGATTGTGAGCACAAACTATATCTCACACCCCTACCCCTCTGTCCCTCTTCCACCACTTACCCAACCCCTCTCCCCCCCACTCTTCCACTTCCACCACTCTCCCCTACCCCTCTCCCCCTCCCTCCCTCCCCACTTCCACTTCTCTCTCACCCATCCCCCACCTACCCATCTCCCTCCCCCACCCATCCATCCCCCCTCCCTTCCCTCTCCCTCCCCACTCTTCCCCCTCTCTCTGCTCTCCCCCTCCCTCCCCACTCTTCCCCCTCCCCCTAACACTCTCCCGTTCCTTCCACACTCTTCCCTCTCTCCCCTACCCCTCTCCCTACCCCTCTCCCCCTCCCTCTACACTCTTACCCCTCTCCCCTTCCCCTCCTCCCTCTCTCCTCCCCTCCCCCACTCCTCTCACCCCTCCCTGAACCCTCTCACACCTGCCCCCACCCCCCTCTACACCTCCCTCTCCATCTCCCTCTCTCCTCACCCCTCCCACCCCCTCTCTCCCAACCCCTCTTCACCACCATCTCCCCATCCCCTTCCCTTCACTCTTGCACCACTCCCTGCTACCCCTCTCCCCCACTCTTCCCCTCTCCCTCCCCTCGCCTTCGCCTTTCTCTCTCTCTCCCCCTCCTCTCTCACCCCCTCTCTCTCCCCACCTCTCTCCCTCTCATCCTCCTCTCTCTCCTACTCCGCTCTCTCTCCACCTCTCCCCTGCCCTTCTTCCTCCCCCTCTCCTCTCCCCTGCTCCCTAACCCCTCTCCTCTCACCTTCCCCTCTTCCACCCTCGGGGACACCCCCATCTCTCCCCACCCCTTTCCCTCTCTCTTGCACCACTCCCTGCTACCCCACTCCTGCTCACTCCCCACTCTTCCCCTCTCCCTCCCCACCTCTCTTCCTCCCCTCTTCTCCACCACCCCTCTCCTCCCCCTCGCCTTCCCCACCCCTCTCTACCCCTCTCACCCCCATCCTTCTCCCACACCCTTCCACCTCTCCCCACCCCTCTTCCCTCTCTCCCCCTGCCCCTTCCCTCTCTCCCCCGCCCCTTCCCCCTACCCCTCTCCTCCTCCCACTTTTCCATTTCTCTCCCCCTTCCGTCCCTCTCCCTCCCCTCTCTCCCACGCACTTCTTTTTTCCCCACCCCACCTCTCTCCCTCCCCATCCTCTCTCTCCTTTCCCTGCCTATCTCCCCCACCCCTTTCCTCTACTCCTCTCTTCCTCTTCCACCACTCCTCCTTCCCCCTCTCTCTCTCCCACTTCCACCACTCTCCCCTGCACCTCTCACCCTCCCTCCCCACTTCCACTTCTCTCTCCCCCATCCCCCATCCCCACCTCTCCCCATCTCCCTCCCCCACCCCTCTCTCCCCCCTCCCTTCCCTCTCCCTCCCCACTCTTCCCACTCTCTCCGCTTTCCCCCTCCCTCCTCACTCTTCCACCTTCCCTACCATTCTCCCCCTCCCTCCACACTCTGCACTCTCTCTCCCCTACCCCTCTCCCAACCCCCTTCCCCCCTCCCTCCACACTCTTCCCTCCTCTCACCCCTTCCCCTCCTCTCTCTCTCCTCTCTTGCCCTCTCCTTTCTCTCTCTCCTCCTCCTATCTCCCCCTCTCTCCCCCACCTTTCTCCCTCTCCTTTCTCTCTCTCTCCCTCCCCCTCCACTCTCTCTCCACCTCTCCCCTGCCCCTCTTTCTCCCCCTCTCCTTGCCCCTCTACCTCCCTTTCCTCCCCTCTTCTGCATAAGCCCTTTCCTCTCACCTTCCCACTTCCCCTTCCCCCTCCCCCCTCCCCTTCCCCCACCCCTCTCCACCCCCCTCACCCACCCTCAGGGACATGCTGCCCCCCCCCGAGCAACCGCACAATGGCGGAACAGACCCAACGGGTCTGCACGTGGTCTGGTATATACCATTAAAACTCTGTGTGTGTCTGCCGACTGCCGTCCGGCTACCGGCTGCCTGTCACATGTTCGCCATTTGATTACTTGCTCCGCCAAAACCAGACCCTCAAATGCTGCCATTTTTTCCATTATGCCAGACATTACGCTTGTCCATTCACAAACACACTCCTCAATACTTTGTGATATCTGAGTCCAGTTTTTTTTTTAAACTGTTTGGGTGAATATATTGGAATAGAATATTTTTGTGGTAGAAAAATCAATTTTATGGCATTTATTCGGCCCATTAAGGACATCGGAAGAGTTTTCCAAAATTTAATCAAGTTATATAGTTTCTTAAGTAGAGGGTTATAATTTTTGACAAACATATCTTCTAGTAATTTCGATGTCCAAGTATTTAAATTTTTCCATTGCTATTTTGAAAGGAAACTGTAAAAGATGCATAGAGTCTTTCGGTATTATTGACATGATTTCACTTTTATTCCAATTTATTCTATAATCCTGAGAATGATCCGAAGTCCTCTATAAATTTTAAAATATTTGGTATTGTAATATGAGGTTTTGTGATGTACAATAGTACATCGTCTGCATATAGTGATATTTTATTGTTGGAATATTTTGTTTTATATCCATGGATATTCGGATGAGTTCTAATTATTTCCGCTAGGGGTTCAATTATGAGAGCAAATAACAACGGTGATAATGAACATCCTTGTCTATTACCTCTTGACAAACTAAATTTAGCAGATAAATTATTGTTAATATTCTGCCCATTGGCTTATTATATAGTAATTTAATCCATAGAATAAAATTCTCTCCCAGTTGAAATTCTTGCAATTGACCAATCCCTGACCATATATTCCCATTCAACCTGATCTAATGCTTTCTAATGCATCCGATAATATGATTGATAGTTTTTGATCTTCTGTTTGGTGCGAATGCATTATATTGAGCAGACGTCTCAAATTATTAAATGATTGTCTCTTAGGGATAAACCCCGTTTAATACGGATGTATTAATTCACTAGCATATTTACTTAGTCTTCTAGCTAGTATTTTCGCTAATATTTTTTGATCTGTGTTTAACAACACAATAGCTCGGTATGATCCAGGTTCTTCCACATATTTATCGTTCTTAAGTAGTAGTGTGATCACGGATTCTGCTAGTGTTTCAGGTAGTATTTGTTTTTTGAAGACATAAGTATACATTTTCTGTAGGTGAGGAGTAAATATGTCATAAAATCTTTTATAGAATTAATTACTAAATCCGTTGGGACCCGGTGTTTTTTCATTTTTTAATGAGATTATCGTTTCTATTTCCTTATTTGAGATCTGTGCTTCCAATTGCTATTGTTCCTGTAACCCTAATTTAGGAAGGTTACAATTATCCAAGAACTCTGTAACTTTGCTGGTGGCCATTATCGATTTAGATGTATTCAGATTCTCGTAAAATTGTGCAAATCTTTTATTAATATCAAACAGCAAGTTCAATATTTCCCCTTTGTCTGATTTAATCTTTAAGATTGTGTGATATTTTTCTCGTTTTTTAAACTGACGTGCCAGGTTTGTGGGGCTTATCCCCAAATTCAAAATGTTCCTGTCTTGTAATTTGTAATAATCTTATGACTTTCTCTGATAATAATTTACTTAATTTGAATTTCAGTATTATCATTCTATTATGTTTATTCGTAGTGGGGTCTTTAGCATTGTCTATGTCCAGTTGTCTAATTTGTTCTTCTAACTGCCTTTGTTCGTTCTTATTTCCCTTATTTTGAAAAGCTTGATATGAAATTATCGCGCCTCGAATAAATGCTTTAAAAGATTCACACAATAGTGTAGGTGCTATGTCTGGTGTGTCATTTATTTCGAAACAAAGTTCCATTTGCCCTTTTAAATATATACTCCCTTGCGTGTCTTTTAAAATTTGAGGATTGTACCTCTAAAACGGTTTGTTCTTAGTCATTCCTTCCATTTTTCAAAAAAAAGTTATTGGGGAGTGATCGGAGATCGTATTTGTGTGGTATTTTGGTTTAGAAGTGTGGGGTATTAGCTTTGTATCCTCCAGGAAATAATCTATTCATGAATATGTCTTGTGTACCATAGAATAGAACGAGTAATCCCTGCCGGTCGGATTTGCAATCCTCCAGACATCTGTTATGATTGTGTTTTTTTATATATGTGTTTAGAAGTTTGCTAGTTTTGGATTTCGTAATACCACTCTGTTTTTGATTGGATTTATCTAAGTAAGTGTCTAAGACACAGTTAAAGTCTCCGCCGATTATGACATTTTGGTAGTTATATTCTGCAATTATATTCAAGATTTTATTGACAAAGTGCGGGTTGTCAAAGTTGAGCGCATGTATATTTACCAAGGTAATTGGGGCAGCACGGATCTCCCCGGTAACTATCAAATATCTCCCGTCCTTACCTGTTAAGGTCGTTTTGGGTTTAAATGGAATGCCTTTGCGAATACTAATAGATGTTCCTCTAGATTTTGACGAGTATGACGAGTGAAAAGTTTGTCCTATCCAGTTCGCCGTCAATCTAGCTTGGTCTTGAAGTTTAAAATGGGTCTCTTGTAAGAAAGCAATATCTGTGTTGTATGCTTTTAGCTGAGCTAGAATCTTACCCCTTTTAATGTGTTCGTTAACACCCCTAACGTTCCAACTACAAAATGAGATTCCTCCCAGTTTATTTTGCTTATCGTCTTGCATTTTGAATAGATTTAATACCTGTGTGACTTGCCGTGCATTCATGCCTCAGGTCTTTAGATATAGGGGGATCATTTACCCTACAAAGTTCAGTTAGTAGATTCCCTTTGCGATAGTTCTTGAATAAAAAAAAAACACACATATGATTAAATGCAAAACTTATTAACTGTCGGTTGAAGGGGTTAACCCATTTCTGGCTCCTGGAACTGAGCCAGGTGCCCACCTCTGCCCCTCACGCCCGGGTTATAAATCTACTTTGAGAATTATTAGATTAAATTAAAATGTTAATTTGAAAATCAAGCTGTAACCTGTGCAGAGAAGATTTCTGGAACATGAGTATAATTTAGTTTATTGTCACATGTATCAAGGTACTATGGTGCTATCCAGTCAGTGAAAAGACTGTACATGTTTATACATGTTCACAATCAAGCTGCCCACACCATACAGAATAATGTTCAGGGCAAGGTGGAGACCAGAAAAGTCTGATATAAGATGGTCTCTGCAATGAAGTAGATGGTAGCTCAGGACCATTATAGGATGGCTCAGTTGCCTGACAGGAGCTGGGTAGAAAATATCTCTGAATCTGAAGACGGCCTCAGCTATAGAGAAAGGTTGCACAGGCTCGGACCTTATTTCCTGCTCAGAAGACTGAGGGGTGATTGTATAGGGGTTTATAAAATCATGAGGGGAATAGATAGGGTGAATGCACACAGTTTTTTACCCAGAGTAAGGGTATCAAGACCCATTGGGCATAGGTCAAATGTGAGAGAGGGAATATCTAATAGGAACCAGAGGAACAACTTTTTCACTCGCAGGGTGTTGGATGCACAGAACAAGCTGCCAGAGGAAGTGCAGGAAGAGGAAGTGTCTCTATCATGCTGAGGACGGGCACCAGCTCGCGGACACCTCCTCATACCTACCCTTTGACCAGGACCCCACAGTTGAAGACTGGGCCATCAGCTTTGAGACTGTTTCTGATCTCATCCATGTAGCCATCTCCCTTGCACAGCCTCCAATCTTATTAATCCCCAACCCTGCATTTCTATCTCAATTCCCATGTCCATAAACAGGACTGCCCTAGCAGACCCATTGTCTCTGCCTGCTCCTACCCCACAGAACTTTCTCCCAAATAACTTGATTCCAATCTATTCCCCCTCGTCCATGCTCTCTGACCTGCATCTGAGACAGCCCACACGCCTTTTAACTCTTGACAAACTTTCAATTTCCAAGCCCCCTTTGCCTCATCTCTATCACAAATGCCCAGTCCCTTTACACCTCCATCCCTCACCAGAAAGGTGTCAAGGCCCTCCGGTGCTTCCTTGAACAGAGGCGCAATCAATTTCAATCTACAAACACTCTTCTCCACCTGACGGAATTTGCTCTCACCCTCAATATCTTGTTCAACTCCTTTCACTGTCTACACGTTAAAGGTGTAGCCATGGGCACTGGCATCGGCCCCAGTTATGCCTGCCTTTTTGTGGGTTACATTGAATAGTCCTTGTTCAAACATGCCCTGGCACCTTTCCCCAACACTTTCTCCAATACATCAGGATTACGTCTTGCACCCATGTAGAACTTGTTGATTTCATTAAGTTACATCTCTATACTTTTTAACAAAAGTTTACAAAAATAATCCACACGAAGTACTGGGGTGACGCAATGGGAAAGACAGCATCTTTGGAGGACTGGTTCATAAGTTTTAAGATGTTTTTGAACAGGGGTAAGTCTGCACCTTGGAAGGAGGCACTAAATTGGATTAAGGTCAATGAATAAACAGGAGGTAGAATGAGTACATTATGAGCAGTTGTCATTGGGTAAGTCCATATATGACATGTGGGACATGTTTAAATGTTAAAGATGAAAGTTGATAGTAAGATTAAATGAGAACTTACCAGTTTGAAGTTTGATCTTGATTTTATGAGGAATTACAATGAGCGATTACGTGAAGAAGGCCACCAGTCGTCATGCGCGTCAATCTTCAAAGCAGCGTGTGGAATCAAAGATAAAAAGAAGTTTACCTAAAGATAGTAAGATTAGAAGAACTAGAACTACCAGATGACCTGATAATATGAGGGTTGGGAGCGGTGGGCACGTAATCGCTCATCGTAATTCCTCATAAAATCAAGATCAAACTTAAAACTGGTAAGTTCTCATTTAATCTTACTATTTAACTTCGGAGTCACGCGAGTGACTACGTGAAGATTTCAAAGTTCTGTGATTTTATGCTTGTTCGAATCCAGACGTCACACACTGAATGGATTGACCATGGATGAGTGAGAAAAATGTTATAGCATTCATACATATCATGGTTAAGTTTAATGAAAAATGAAAAACAATAATGACCTCGCTCAACCTGGGGGGAAAACTATAAACAGAATTCAAAATGGTACGTGCAAACACCCCCGGTCCGGCAATGGGTTTGTTATAAAACCAGTGAACATCCTCTCATTGGCCCATCCTGCTGCCACTAGGATGTTGTCGAGGGGCATGTCCATAGCCCTTGCTGCCGACATTGATGCTGCCCTGGTGGAGTGAGATTTGTAAACATCAGTTTCTACTCCTACAAGTGCCAGTACCTCTTATAGCCATCTGGAGATGGTTTGTGTGGACACCCTATGGTGTGTTTTTTTTTGTCGCTGATTAGGACAGCTAACTCTGTGCCTCTAAGGCTGTTGGTGACTGTAATATAGTGGTACAAGTGATCTACCACACACAGTCGTGGATCTTTGGGGTATGTCAGGAACTCAAGCCTGGGTCCTGCACCCCGGCCCTACTCTGTTTTACTAATTCATTAGTGATAAAGTTATGGTGTTGGCAGTGTTGTGCATGTTGTCGAGTCGCAGTTTGTGTAAGGTCTGGACTCATTGCGCCGTAACGAGTGCCATTAACGTGATCACCTTGAGGGTGAGCTTTCGTAAGGGTAATGTGGTGGCTGGTCGCCACTGTGGGAGTAGCGTCAGCACCACACTTGCATCCCATGTGTTGGTATATCGAGGCCTGGGGGCTGTAGTGTTATATATGCCTTACATGAATCTGGTGATAAGGGGATGCTTCCCCACTGGTAAGGCCCTTGTTCCCAGTACCATGTATGAGGACAATGCACTCCTGGCACCGTTGATGGCACTGTAGCCTAATTTTTGGTCATGATATAGAGTTGATAGGAATTCTAAAATGTCCGTGATGCCCACTGTGTCATATGTGATGTTAGATGCCCTGCAATATGTCTCCCACTTTTTGATGTGGGAGACATACTGCTTTTGTGTGCTGTCCCTCCAGGCCGCTGTAATAACATCCACCGTTCCATCAGCCAGTCCGAGTCCCAGGAAAGGTGTCCTCAGAACCTGCAAAAAACAAATTGATTCGGTCATGTAGCGGATGATGGTCCCCCATTACCGGATGTACAAGCAGCTCCCTGCTGTTGGGGACAGCCATCATGGGCTGTGTCATGATTCTCAGGACAAGTGGGAACCAAGATTGTGTAGGCCAATCTGGCACTACCAAAATGCCGTTGGCATTGTCCTGTTTTATTTTGACCAAACATCGGCTGATGAGGGAAAACTGAGGGAAAACATACAAGAACATTCCTCCCCAATGCAGTGTGAAAGAATCCACTGCTACTGCCCCTGGATCGGGCTCCCATGAGACATATTTGGGTAACTGGTGATTTAACCTGGAGGCAAACAAGTCAATGTCCGGCGTGTCATATCGGCCAACAATGTCTGTAAACACTTCATGATTCAACATCCATTCTGTGTTATCATTAAATTTTCGTGACCTAGTGTCCGCCTCCATATTATATGTACCTGGCAGGTAGATAGCCAAGACCCAAATGTTCCTTGCAATACACCAATACCAAGCGAGGTTTGCCAATTTATCACATCTCAGATTTTATTCCACCCATGTGATTGACATATGCCACTGCCGTGGTGTTGTCAATCTGTAGTTGTACATGCACATGATGCATGTTGCTGCAATAAGCCTTTAAGCCAAACAGCGCTCCCAACAATTCTAAGTAGCTAATGCCATATTGTTGCAGTATTGAAGATTCCTGCACATTTCTTATAGAAACTTACAAAATTCTTCAGGGGTTGGACAGGCTAGATGCAGGAAGATTGTTCCCGATGTTGGGGAGGTCCAGAACAAGGGGTCACAGTCTAAGGATAAGGGGGAAATCCTTTAGGGCCGAGATGTGGAAAACATTTTTCACACAGAGAGAGGTGAGTCTCTGGAATTCTCAGCCACAGAAGGTGGTTGAGGCCAGTTCATTGGCTATATTTAAGAGGAAGTTAGATGCGGCCCTTGTGGCTAAAGGGATCAGGGGGTATGGAGAGAAGGCAGGTACAGGATACTGAATTGAATGATCAGCCATGATCATATTAAATGGCGGTGCAGGCTCGAAGGGCCGAATGGCCTACTCCTGCACCTATTTTCTATGTTTCTATGTTTCCATTTGCCCCCGCAACTGGTGCTGGTGTCTGTTGCCCCCCAGCCCAGTCCACTTGCATCAGTTTGTATTATGACCGATGGGGTGTCCATTTGAATTTCCTTAGAACAATGATGTACATTGGTAGCCCACCAGTGTAAATCCGCAATAGCATCTGGTGGGCTACAATGTTTTAATCTTTCCCCAACTTGTAGATTTGAGGTGTGTGATTTGTCCCACAAGGGACTAGAGAGTCCTACCTTTGGTGATACCGCCTGTGTGGTCCTGGCCTCCTGCCTTCCCCCCCGGGACTGGTGGGCTCTGCCTCCTGTCCATGAGCCCCTAGGCTGGTAGCGCCTGTTTTGGAAGGTGGCATAAGGATCTCCTCGTAGTGATGGAGTTGGAATTCGGCTCATGAGGCAGAGAGTCTTGGCCTCATCATCCAGCTCTCTTACCTGCTTCGGCAGGTCTGCCCCAAACAAATAGTTTGCCAGTTGTACATTGCTGGCTTGACACAGCACGGCAAACTTCGGGTTCAGTGCCGGTCATATGGCACTCTTCCGCAGGCAGTTAATTTCAAACAAGGCATTGCAGAGGAGCCCCACTGCATCCTGTTGTGTCTCTGTTAGTGGCCCGCCATCAATAGGCCTGGCAAAAGCCGTTACCCCTGAGGCCAGTATTTTCAGAATTTTCTGAAGCTTTACTTCCTGGGCTCTTACCCCTGGCCCAATATGGCCCAGATGCCATAGTTAACAGCAGGCACACTGAGGGAGGCACAGTTGACAGGGGTGACAGTTTCCACAGCACATCACAGCAACATCACTCCGGCCAGATATGATCATCACCTCCGAAGTGACAAAACAGCTGATCATTCTGGAACTGACAGTGCCCTGGGAAGAGCGTATTGAAGAGGCTAATGAGAGGAAGCGCGCAAAGTACCAGGAACTGGTGGAGATGTGCCAGGACAGAGGCTGGAAGACATACTATGAGCCGATAGAGGTGGGCTGTAGAGGCTTTGCAGGACGCTCACTCTGCAAAGTCCTCAACCAGTTGGCTATTACGGGGCTGGCAAAGACGAGGGCCATTCAATCCGCAAGTGAAGCCGCAGAGAAAGCCACTAGGTGGCTTTGGATTAAGAGGGCTGATCCGTGGGCGGTTGCTGCTGGGCCGCAAGTCGGGGCTTGATCAACCCTGGCTGGGTCGCCTGGGAAAGGGTGTCTGATGTTGTGAGACCCGAAACACCCGATGACCCCAGGTCACATCACTGAGGATGTGTCCCAGCGCATCTAGAAGATGTATCTTTCACACACGGGCTCTTACCCCTGGCCCAATGTGGCCCAGATGCCATAGTTAACAGCAGGCACACTGCGGGAGGCACAGTTGACAGGGGTGCTATATCGGCCCATAGTCTCCTCCATTACCTGGTCCTTTAGCTGGTGCGAGGCCCGATAGTTAATGGTGGGTTGCCAGTTCTTCATCCAGAGCCTCTTTAGTATGGGTGGGCATGACAAACTTGGAAGCCAATAATGGCACTGTTGCCCCTAGGTCCCAAAGGGTGTTCCCCTGATTTGCCTACCTGCTCCGAGTCGGGGTACTGCTGACTCGTGTACTCCCATCTATGGATAGGGAGACACTTCGCAGCCCTGTATAAGATGCTCCTAACGCGAATGCCCATAGAGACCTGCTGTGATACTGCTCCCACCTCTGGAGCAGATCATTCTGGAGGCATCTTGAATATATTCCCTAAGCCAAAGAAAGATGGAGGGAGTCGTATTATCCTAGACTTGACGGA
This sequence comes from Raja brachyura, assembly GCA_963514005.1. The sequence continues at coordinate 12,553,927 of OY740809.1, read as the reverse complement.
ACTCAATACCCATGTGCAGTATAAACATTTTAAAATGGACAACTTTGATACAGCTATTCAGCTGGTCTCCAAAGGATGTTATATGGCTCGCATTGACCTCAAAGATGCTTATTACTCCGTATCTATACACAGGGAACACAGGAGACATTTGAAATTTTATTGGATGGGGCAGATGTGGCAATTCAAGGCATTGCCAAATGGACTGATTCAGCACCCAGGCTTTTTACTAAAACCAGTTCTGGTTTTTCCAAAATTTAGTAATTCCAAAATTACTAAAACCAGTTCTGGGACTGCTAAGAGCTCAGGGCCACATTGTGATACCTTATTTGGATGATATACTAATAATTGGTAAACACAAAGGAATCAGCAATAGTATCTGTTTCAGCCACCAAACACATGATTGAGAGGTTGGGATTTGTGATCCATCCAGTTAAGTTGAAATTCACTCCAATCAAGGTAATTGATTACCTAGAGTTTACTATCAACTCAAATCAAATGTCAGTGACTCTGCCAGCTGACAAGCAATCAGCAATGGAGGAAGCTTGCATTAAGCTAATTGTTAATCAGAGACCAACAATCAGAAAAGTAGCAAGCATAATTGGCAAGCTTGTTGCAGCTTTTTCAGGTGTACGCTATGGACCACAGCAATACCAAAATTTACAAAGAGCAAAGGAACGAGCCCTCAAAGCTCATGCAGGCAAATTCGGGGAACATATGCATTTACCACCAGACGCTATTGCAGAGTTACACTGGTGGGCTACCAATGTACATCATTGTTTTAATGAAATTCAAATGGACACACCATCGGTCATAATACAAACTGATGCAAGTGGCCTGGGCTGTAGGGCAACAGACACCAGCACCAGCTGTGGGGGCAGATGGAAACATAGAAAATAGGTGCAGGAGTAGGACCGGGGGTGTTTGCACGTACCATTTTGAATTCTGTTTATAGTTTCCCCCCAGGTTGAGTGAGGTCATTATTGTTTTTCATTTTTCATTAAAGCATCAGTTATGTTGCTTAACCATGTTATGCCTGAATGCTAAAACATTTTTCTCATTCATCCATGGTCAATCCATTCAGTGTGTCACGCCTGGATTCGAACCAGCATGAAATCATGAGCTTTGAGATCTTCACATAGTCACTCACGTGACTCCAAAGTAAAATAGTAAGATTAAATGAGAACTTACCACTTTGAAGTTTGATCTTGATTTCATGAGGAATTACGATGAGCGATTACGTGCCCACCGCTCCCAACCCTCATATTATCAGGTCATCTGATAGTTCTAGTTCTAATCTTACTATCTTTAGGTAAACTTCTTTTTATCTTTAATTTCACACGCTGCTTTGAAGATTGACGTGCATGACGACTGATGGTCTTCTTCACATAATCGCTCATCGTAACGCCTCATAAAATCAAGATCAAACTTCAAACTGGTAAGTTCTCATGTAATCTTACTATCAACTTTCATCTTTAACATTTAAACATCTCCCACATGTCATATATGGACTTACCCAATGACAACTGCTCCCAATGTACTCATTCTACCTCCTGTTTAATCATTGACCTTAATCCAATTTAGTGCCTCCTACCAAGGTGCAGACTTACCCCTGTTCAAAAACATCTTAAAACTTATGAACCAGTCCTCCCAAGATGCTGTCTTTCCCATTGAGTCACCCCAGTACTTCGTTTTTGTAAACTTTTGTTAAAAAGTATAGAGATGTGACTTAATTAAATCAACAAGTTCCACATGGGTGCAAGACGGAATCCTGATCTATTGGAGAAAGTGTTGGGGAAAGGTGCCAGGGCATGTTTGAACAAGGACTATTCAACGTAACCCACAAAAAGGCAGGCATAACTGGGGCCAATGCCAGTGCCCATAGCTACTCCTTTTAACATGTAGACAGTGAAAGGAGTTGAACAAGATATTGAGGGTGAGAACAAATTCCGTCAGGTGGAGAAGAGTGTTTGTAGATGGAAATTGATTGCGCCTCTGTTCAAGGAAGCACCGGAGGGCCTTGACACCTTCCTGGTGAGGGATGGAGGTGTAAAGGGACTGCGCATTTGTCATAGAGATGAGGCAAAGGGGGCTTGGAAATTGAAACTTTGTCAAGAGTTAAAAGGCGTGTGGGCTGTCTCAGATGGAGGTTAGAGGGCCTGGACAAGGGGGAATAGATTGGAATCAAGTTATTTGGGAGAAAGTTCTGTGGGGTAGGAGCAGGCAGAGACAATGGGTCTGCTAGGGCAGTCCTGTTTATGGACATGGGAATTGAGATAGAAATGCAGGGCTGGGGATCAATAAGATTGGAGGCTGTGCAAGGGAGATGGCTACGTGGATGAGATCAGAAACAGTCTCAAAGGTGATGGACTGGTCTTCAACTGTGGGGTCCTGGTCAAAGGGTAGGTATGAGGAGGTGTCCGAGAGCTGGTGCCCGTCCTCAGCATGATAGAGACACTCCTCTTCCTGCACTTCCTTGTTCTGTGCATCCAACACACTCAGAGTGAAAAAGTTGTTCCTCTGGTTCCTATTAGATATTCCCTCTCTCACATTTGACCCATGTCCAATGGGTCTTGATAACCTTATTCTGGGTAAAGACTGTGTGCATTCACCCTATCTATTCCCCTCATGATTTCATGAACCCCTATACAATCACCCCTCAGTCTTCTGAGCAGGAAATAAGGTCCGAGCCTGTGCAACCTTTCTCTATAGCTGAGGCCGTCTTCAGATTCAGGGATATTTTCTACCCAGCTGCTGTCAGGCAACTGAACCATCCTATAATGGTCCTGAGCAACCATCTACTTCATTGCAGAGACCATCTTATATCAGACTTTTCTGGTCTCCACCTTGCACTGAACATTATTCTGTATGGTGTGGGCAGTTTGATTGTGAACATGTATAAACATGTACAGTCTTTTCACTGACTGGATAGCACCATAGTACCTTGATACATGTGACAATAAACTAAATTATACTCATGTTCCAGAAATCTTCTCTGCACAGATTACAGCTTGATTTTCAAATTAACATTTTAATTTAACCTAATAATTCTCAAGTAGATTTATAGCCCGGGCATGAGGGGCAGAGGCTGGCACCTGGCTCATTTCCAGGAGCCAGAAATAGGTTAACCCCTTCAACCAACAGTTGTTGATTTCTGAGGTTAAAATATACGCTTAACACTTAGTAGATGAAAATGATAGTTATATCCGGAAATACCGAAGAAGTGGATATGTATTCTGTTAATGGGTACTATACATCTGATTTTTAAACAGGTCCCATTCCAGTATGTTATGATTAATTGAGGGAGCGGAGCTAATTGTTTGTTTTATATCGACAAGGAATTCAATAAAATGCTTTTTCCCACCTACAGGTGGATCACTTGTTACAGTGCCGACAAGTTCGGACACTGTATTCTCACTTGTATTAGTTTTTTTTAAATAATTTTCACATTTAATCACATGTTTGTTTTTTTTATTCAAGGATTATCACAAAGGGAATCTACTAACTGAACTTAGGGTAAATTCTTCCCCTATATCTAAAGACCTGAGGCATGAATGCACTGCAAGTCACAGGTATTAAATCTATTCAAAATGCAAGACGATAACGAAAATAAACTGGGAGGAATCTCATTTTGTAGTTGGAACGTTAGGGGTGTTAACAAACACATTAAAAGGAGTAAGATTCTAGCTCAGCTAAAAGCATACAACACAGATATTGCTTTCTTACAAGAGACCCATCTTAAACTTCAAGACCAAGCTAGATTGAGGGCGAACTGGATAGGACAAACTTTTCACTCGTCATACTCGTCAAAATCTAGAGGAGCGTCTATTATTATTCGCAAAGGCATTCCATTTAGACCCAAAACGACCTTAACAGGTAAGGACGGAAGATATTTGATAGTCACCGGGGAGATCCGTGCTGCCCTAATTACCTTGGTAAACATATATGCGCCCAACTTTGACAACCCGCACTTTTTCAATAAAATCTTGAATATAATTGCAGAATGTAACTACCAAAATGTCATAATCGGCGGAGACTTTAACTGTGTCTTAGACACTTACTTGGATAAATCCAATCAAAAACAAAGAGCTATTAGGAAATCCAAAACTAGCGAACTTCTAAACACATATATAAAAAAACACAATCATAACAGATGTCTGGAAGATTGCAAATCCGACCGGCAGGGATTACTCGTTCTATTCTATGGTACACAAGACATATTCATGAATAGATTATTTCCAGGTGGTGACAAAACTAATACCCTACACTTCTAAACCAAAATACCACTCAAATACGATCTCCGATCACTCCCCAATAACGTTTTTTCTAAAAATGGAAGGAATGACTAAGAACAAACCGTTTGAGGTACAATCCTCAAATTTCAAAAGACCGGCAAGGGAGTATATATTTAAAAGAGCAAATGGACCTTTTTTTTCGAAATAAACGACACACCAGACATATCACCTACACTATTATGGGAATCTTTTAAAGCATTTATTCGAGGTGCGATAATTTCATATCAAGCTTTTCAAAATAAGAAAAATAAGAACGAACAAAGACAGTTAGAAGAACAAATTAGACAACTGGACATAGAAAACACTAAAGACCCCACCACGGATAAACATAATAGAACACTGAAATTCAAATTAAATAAATTATTATCGGAGAAAGTCATAACATTATTACAAATTACAAGTCAGGAACATTTTGAATTTGGGGATAAGCCCCACAAACTTCTGGCACATCAGTTAAAAAAACGAGATAAGTCTCACACAATCTTAAAGATTAAATCAGACAAAGGGGAAATATTGACCTTGCCGTTTGATTTTAATAAAAAATTTGCACAATTTTACGAGAATCTGTATACATCTAAATCGATAATGGACACCAGCAAAGTTACAAAGTTCTTGGATAATTGTAACCTTCCTAAATTGGAGTTGCAGGAACAAAAGCAATTGGGAGTACAAATCTCAAATAAGGAAATAGAAGAAACAATAATCTCATTAAAAAATGGAAAAACACCAGGTCCCAACGGATTTAGTGATGAATTCCATAAAAGTTTTTATGACATATTTACTCCTCGCCTACAGAAAATGTACACTTATGCCTTCAAAGATCAAATACTACCTGAAACACTAGCAGAAACCGTGATCACACTAATACTTAAGAAAGATAAATATGTGGAAGAACCTGGATCATACCGAGCTATTGTGTTGTTAAACACAGATCAAAAAATATTAGTGAAAATACGAGCTAGAAGACTAAGTAAATATGCTAGTAAATTAATACATCCGGATCAAACAGGGTTTATCCCTAAGAGACAATCATTTAATAATTTGAGACGTCTGCTCAATATAATGCATTCACACCAAACAGAAGATCAAAAACCATAAATCATATCGTTGGATGCAGAGAAAGCATTCGATCAGGTCGAATGGGAATATATGGTCAGGGATTGGTCAATTGCAAGAATTTCAACTGGGAGAGAATTTTATTCTATGGATTAAATTACTATATAATAAGCCAATGGGCAGAATATTAATTAACAATAATTTATCTACGAAATTTAATTTGTCAAGGTAATAGACAAGGATGTTCATTGTCACCATTATTTGCTCTCATAATTGAACCCCTAGCGGAAATAATTACTCATCCGAATATCCATGGATATAAGACAAAATATTCCAACAATAAAATATCACTATACTCAGACTATGTACTATTGTACATCACAAAACCTCATATTACAGTACCAAATGTTTTAAAATTTATCGAAGACTTCGGATCATTCTCAGGATATAGAATAAATTGGAATAAAAGTGAAATCATGTCAATAATACCGAAAGACTCTATCAATCTTTTACAGTTTCCTTTCAAAATAGCAATGGAAAATTTTAAATACTTGGGCATCGAAATTACTAGAAGATATCAAGACAAAAATTATATCCCTCTACTTAAGAAACTATATAACTTGAATACATTTTGGAAAACTCTTCCGATGTCCTTAATAGGCCGAATACATGCCATAACATTGATTTTTCTACCACAAATTTTATACCTGTTCCAATCTATTCCAATATATTTACCCAAACAGTTTTTTTTTTAAACTGGACTCAGATATCACAAATTTTATTGAGGATTATAAATCCCACAGAATATAAAGAGCACATCTGAATAAACCCAAAGTTGTAGTGGCATTAGCACTCCCCAACTTTATGTATTACTACTGGTCTGTAAATATCAGATACATGATCGAATTGCTGGATAACTCTCCCCAGCAACCAGATTGGACGATTATGGAGAAAGAGGATTGCTCCCCTTATAATATTGGAGCAATCCTTCTCTCTCCAATATTGATGAATAATATCAATTACAACAATAATCCAAATATATACAGTACAATTAGAATTTGGAAACAAATACAACACAATTTAAAAGTAAGAAATTTATCTCTCTTATCTCCTATCGGTAAAAACCCCTCATTTAAACTTTCAACTGTAGATAAAGCATTTATACAATGGGAAAGAGCTGGAATTAAAATCTTCGGAGATGTGTGTGAATTGGGAAAACTATTATCATTTAAACAAATACAACTAAAATACAATTTGGGAAACAATCAGTATTTTAAATATTTCCAAATCTGTGACTATCTGAAAAAATACGCAGATTATCACAATATGCCTCCAGTCTTACTGGAAGAAGTAATGAAAACAAAGGCAGAATCAGCAAACCTAATATCATATATATATAATATTATTCTAAATGCAGAAATATTAACACCAAAAGATATCAGGAGAGACTGGGAAAAATAATTAAGTATAAACTTTCCCAAGAAAGGTGGGAAGAATATTTATTAAATGTACATAAATGTTCAATTAATGTAGGACACACCTTAATACAATTTAAAATCTTACACAGATTATACTATTCAAAAACTAAAATAAGTAAACTTTTTCCCAATGTCTCACCTATATGTGATAAATGTCAATGTCAAGAAGCTAATATAGCACACTAATTTGTCCTTTGTACAAAAATTCAAACATTTTGGACTGAAATTTTTGAAATTTTCACAAAAATATTTAAAATAAAACTGACTCCAAAAGCAGACTGGATTATCTTCGAGATATCGGAGGATAGCCCTGAATTAAATGTGTTTCAAAAGACTCCATTTGAATATAGCTTAATAACTGGAAAAAAGTACCCGTCGGGTCTTGGTAAATGGTGAAGAAAAACTGTTGAGTTGGTAGATTCCTTTTGTGAGATGTTTATAATAAAGTAACTGGCTTTTCTTCTTTCTTGCTCTATCTTTCCCTTTTTCTTTTTTTTTACTCTCCAGGGTCTATCTCTTAATCTCCGGTCTCTAACTCTTCAAGGGTTTCCTTTCCCTCTATCACGCTTTTGCACTTTCACATCTCTTTTTCACTTTTCTACTTTCTTTGATGGTATTTCTCTCTCTTTTCTCTATTTTCTAAAGCCTTAAAAAAATTAAGGGGTACAATGACTGTAATACAATATAAGGGATGTACACTGATGTAACTTACGGTACCTCTAATAAATAAAGATAATTAAAAAAAAAAAAATTCCAGCTTAATGACGTTCTTCTGTAGCAGGGTGACTGAAACAGAACACAAAACTCCAAATGTGGCCTCACTAATGCCTTGTCCCACCCTGCCGTAACATACCAAATTGTACACTCGATACCCAGACTGATGAAGGCCAATGTACCAAAAGTCTTATTTTCTACCCCATCTTCCTGTTACACTATGCCTCTTTAGGGGAAACATGTACCTGCACTCCTAGATCCCTCTGCTCTACAACACTCCCAAAGGCTCTTCCATTTATGGTGAAGATCCTGTCCTGGTTCAACTTCTAAAAATGCAACACCTCACACTTATCTGCATTCACCTCCATTAACCACTCCATTTCCTACTTGCCTTGCTGATCAAGATTCTACTGAACTTTGTACAAAAGGCTTAGATGGTGCAGAATTTGATAGGTGTATTTAGGGATGTTTTTGATCCATTGATCCATTGAAACACATGATCCATTCTGTATTGATGCTCATTTATTAAGATGATAAATCTGCAATGTTACAGTTCAATCACCAAATGTCCTGGCCTCCGCTCTGTACTGCTGCACCTTTTAACTGGGATGCTCAGCTGTTCCCGGTGGGATTCCCAGAGAGGGAGATGGAGGGGGGGAGAGTGAGGGGATGGGGAGGAGAGGTGGGGAGGGGGTGAGGGAAGTTTTGGGGAGGGGGTGAGAAAGGGATGGGGGAGGGGGTAGAGAGGGGTGGGAGAAGGGGAGAGAGGGGAGGAGGGGGGAGGAGGAGGGAGAGGTGGAAGGGGAAGGGGAAGGGGAGAGAGGGGGAAGAGTGTGGAGAGGGGTAGGGAGAGGGGTAGGGGAGAGAGAGGGAAGGGAGAGGTGTAAGGGGGAGTGGTGGAAGTGGGAGAGAGGGAGGGGGAGGGGTGGAAGAGGGAGAAAGGGGTGGGGGGAGATAGGGAGGGAGGGAGAGAGGTGGGAGGGATGGGGTGTAGGAAGGCGGGAGAGATGTGGAAGAGTGGGGAGGGAGGGGGAGAGGGGTAGGGGGAGTGGTGGAAGTGGGAGAGAGGGGTAGGGAAAATGGGGTGGGGAAGCAGGAAGGGGGGTGTGGGAGAGAGGGATGGGATGGGATGAGGAGGGGGGAGAGGGAGAGGGGTGAGGAGAGGGAGATGGAGAGGGGGGAGGAGAGAGGTGTGAGAGAGGGGAGGGAGAGAGAGGTGTGGGAGAGGGGGCAGGGAGGGGAGGGGGAGATGGGGTAGGGGAGAGAAGGGGAAGAGTGTGGAGGGAGGGGGAAGAGTGGGTGGGGCGAGAGAGGGAATGGGGGTGGGGGAGAGGGAATGGGGGTGGGGGAGAGGGAAGGGGGGTGTGGGAGTGGGGGATGGGGTGGGAGGAGGAGGGGGAGGAGAGGGAGAGGGGTGAGAAGAGGGAGAGGGGGAGGAGAGGGGGAGGAGAGGGGGAGGAGAGGGGGAGGAGAGGGGGAGGAGAGGGGGAGGAGAGGGGGGTGGGGGGGGGAGATTGGGTAGGGGAGGGAGGGGGAAGAGTGTGGAGGGAGGGGGAGAGGGGTGGGGGAGAGAGGGGAAAGAGTGGGGCGGTAGAGAGAGAGGGGGAGGGGCAGTCCATCTATTCCCCACTCACGTGATCAAGCGCTTAGACACAGGCTGCGGTGGGAAATTGAGGGTGAGAACAAATTCCATCAGGTGGAGAAGAGTGTTTGTTGATGAAAATTCATTGTGCCTCTGTTCAAGGAAGCACCGGAGGGCCTTGACACCTCCCTCGTGAGGGATGGAGATGTAAAGGGACTGTGCGTCTGTGATCGAGACGAGGCAGAGGGGGCTTGGAAATTGAAAGTTTGTCAAGAGTTAAAAGGCGTGTGGGCTGTCTCAGATGGAGGTCAGAGGCCCTGGACAAGGGGGAATAGATTGGAATCAAGTTATTTGGGAGAAAGTTCTGTGGGGTAGGAGTAGGCGGAGACAATGGGTCTGCTAGGGCAGTCCTGTTTATGGACATGGGAATCGAGATAGAAATGCAGGGCTGGGGATCAATAAGATTGGAGGCTGTGCAAGGGAGATGGCTACGTGGATGAGATCAGAAACAGTCTCAAAGCTGATGGCCCAGTCTTCAACTGTGGGGTCCTGGTCAAAGGGTAGGTATGAGGCGGTGGCCGAGAGCTGGTGCCCGTCCTCAGCATGATAGAGACACTTCCTCTTCGTGCACTTCCTCTGGCAGCTTGATCTGTGCATCCAACACTGTCCGAGTGAAAAAGTTGCTCCTCTGGTTCCTATTAGATATTCCCTCTCTCACATTTGACCCATGTCCAATCGTTCTTGATAACCTTATTCTGGGTAAAGACTGTGTGCATTCACCCTATCTATTCCCCTCATGATTTTATTTTACACACCTATACAATCACCCCTCAGTCTTCTGAGTAGGAAATAAGGTCCGAGCCTGTGCAACTTTTCCCTATAGCTGAGGCCATCTTCAGATTCAGGGATATTTTCTACCCAGCTGCTTTCAGGCAACTGAACCATCCTCTAATGGTCCTGAGCTTCCATCTACCTCATTGTGGAGACTTAATCTTAAATCAGACTTTTCTGGTCTCCATCTTGCGCAGAACATAATTCTGTACAGTGTGGGCAGCTTGATTGTGAACATGTATAAACATGTATAGACTTTTCACTGACTGGATAGCACCATAGTACCTTGATACATGTGACAATAAATTAAACATGTCCCAGAATCATCCTCGTAAATCTTCTCTGCACAGTTTCCAGCTTAATGACATTCTTCTGTAGCACGGAGACTAAAACACCAAAACACCAAAAGTGGCCTAACTAACACCTTGTCCCACCCTGCCATAACATTCTAACTTGTATACTCGATACCCAGATTGATGAAGGCCAATGTCCCAAAAGTCTTATTTTCGACCCCATCTACCTGTTATACTCTGCCTCTTTAGGGGAACCATGTACATGCACTCCTCGATCCCTCTGCTCTGCAACACTATCAAAGGCTCTTCCATTTATGGTGAAGATCCTGTCCTGGTTCAACTTCTAAAAATGCAACACCTCACACTTATCTGCATTCAACTCCATTAACCATTCCATTGCCTACTTGCCTTGCTGATCAAGATTCTACTGAACTTTGTGCAAAAGGCTTAGACGGTGCAGAATTTGATAGGTGCATTTAGGGATGTTTTTAAGACTTAGTAATGGACACTACAAGAACTATCTATAAAAATCTCGAAAGCGAGTTGGGATAAATACTTGCTATATGTGCATAAATGCTCGATCAATGTAAGACATATTTTAATCCAATTCAAAATCCTACATAGATTATATTATTTGAAAACTAAACAAAATCTTTCCAAATGTTTCCCCCATTTGTGATCAATGTTTATCTCAAGATGCAACTACAGCACATTCCGTTGTTTTTTGCATAAAAATCCAAACATTTTGGATTTAAATTTTTGAAATTTTTACAAAATTTAAAATAAAATTGAAACCCAACGCAGAATTGACTTTTGGAATAATGGAAGTCGGCTTTGAGCTGACTTCGTTCCAAAAGTGTTTCCTTACTTATGGCTTAATAACGGCAAAAAAATGTATACTTAAATTTTGGAAAAATGCACCCACACCAACGGTAAAAATGGGGATTTCAAATATGTCCGAAATGTTACACCTCGAAGACATGAGATTCGTCCTAGCAGGCAAATCAGACCAATTCTTAAAGACTTGGTCTCCATTTATTGACTTAATACAAGCATAAGGTGCAACATAACTCTGGAAATAAACAGTTTCAGGACCTGGTGAGGGGTGTGTAAAGATACGAAGCAGGTACATCCCTTTTATCTCATTTTATATATATATATATATACATACATACATATATATATTTTAAAATTTATTTTACTCTTCCTCGTGCTCTACGTCTTCATCGGTTCTCTCTTTCCACGTACTATTAATATCACTATCTTATCTAACTTTCTCTATTTCTCTAGTTCTTCCTTCTGTTACTTTTCCATTATTAAAGTTTAAAACAAGAAGTGGTACATGAAATGTATTATGTTATTTTGGGTTTATACTATTGTACATTACTTCTAATAAAAAAATATTTTAAAAAAAAATCAAAAAAAGTAATGGATCACTGTGCAATGAACATTACATGGAACCCGGATACACAAACACAGTCATTCATACACAAGATCCTTTTTTTTTAATGCTTGTTTATTAATCTGATGAAACAGCAATGTTACAGTTCAATCACAATCACTGGAAGCACAGAACACATTGTGAGCTTTCCAAACCTTGGTGTAACAAACAATGTGAAATCAAGAGGTTAAGTACAGAGGGAGACAGTAATAATTCCAATCAGCACAATCTAAATCAAGACAGGATCAGCCTCCACACAGGGACTTTCCCACAGTCCGTATCTGCCCATCACCACTACCCCCGTGCCCCTGTCACTTTCTTGTCTACATGTGTGTGTCAGAGAGATGGCACCAAATGCCCTGGACTCTGCTCTGTACTGCTGCACCTTTTAACTGGGATGCCCAACTGTTCCCAGTGAGATTTGAGGAAGGGCTCCAGCACAATGGACGAGGAGGGGAGTCAGGTTAAAGAGGGCGGACTCGTCAGCTCTGGGCAGTTCCTGGGCTTCAGTCAAGGGTCAGTGTGTGGGGCAGTGCCCTGGGGTTTACACCCTGCTGATCCCTGTAGACATCCACCATGGTTCCCCGCTCCCCATCCCTCTCACAATGTGTGACGGAGAATGGCCAAGACCCTGGTGCATTGAGTTTGAAGACATTACCCTGTCAGTGAGGGTGATGAGACACGGGAAGGACTCAGTGAGTTGTCTCTTACCCCGACGTAAACAGCCCTTTATTCCGGAATCAACACCACTACTTCTACTACTGATCTGGTTTAGAGAGGAAAGATCGCAAAGCAAGATCATATTCAGCAAGAGTAGTTTGAGGAGATTGTGTTCCCCTCTGCACATTTAAATGCTATTTGGAGCCAAAACATTTAAAATGTACAATCATTATTGTCTTCAATTTTTACGTTCCCTCCTGTTGTAAATGTTGTTGATCCCCAGTCAATGATGTTCCCCCCAAAATTGTAACATCCCTGACTGATCAACTCAATCTCGTTGGGTTTTAGAACACGATCCCACATATTAACATCAGTTACCTCTCCGACAAAGGATTGTTTGCTGTCAAAATTTCCACCGACTGAGTCTTGCTCCTGACCAAGAAAAAACTGGCCACCACTTTTCACAACTCTACCCAATCCACCAACCTTCCTCAGACTACGTCTCCCATTGACCCAGACGGTTATCTCCCCTTTTTGAGACTCCCAACTCACACAGATATGTCTCAACCAGGCATCCATTTTTGGGAGGAAAAATCTCCCTACAACAGTTCCTAAATACAGGTCAAGTTGTGCATTAGTCTTTTGCCAAATCAGCAGCTCATTGTTGGATCCGCTTACTGCGTAGGAGAACAAAGTATAATCACGGTTCTCTTCAGAGGCTGCTCTGAGGCAGACAGTAAAGGCAGTCAAATCAGAGAAAGCAGCTGCATTCAACTTGACGAAGCTGGTGGCTGTTTTGGTTGGGAATATCACTGATTTCTTCATCAATCCTGTAAAATATGAAGTTTGAATGTTAAATCTCTGTTTGAAATTGTACCTGTGCCATCGGAGATGGAGCACAGGATGACTAGAGAGCAGATTTCTGCAAAAGGATTTTTTCTTGAAATATGAGAGACAGGGTAGGAGTTTCAGAAGTGCATTCTGCTGAACCTGCTCTTCAGCTGTTTCTAGTTTACAAGGAAGACAGCATTGGTGAAATTGTTCAGGTAAATTAGCCAGAACCGTTAGAGCAAGACATGGAGTATCTTGGAAGCAGAGATTACTGCATTCCACTCATTTGCAGAGATTAACAGGATGCAGATCTGTGCATAGGAATGGAGGTTGTTGCTACTCCCGCAGAGGAGAGTAGGTCAGGAAATGAAGGGCAAATTCTGGGAAAGGTCAGAGAGAACAGGTATGGACAACATGGGCTAAATGGCCAGTATCCATGCAGTATCCTACAGTGCAGATAAATGCACATTGCAAGCACTATCAGTAAAAACCTCAGTCTTTTAGCCACAATGTTGTGCTTTAGGTACAAAGAGAGATTGGACTATCTGTGGTTGTTTTCACTGCAGCATTGAAGGTCGTGACAAACTGATAGAAGCACAAAATGATGGGGAGCATAGTTAGGGTAGATCATCTTTACTTGGAAATGACGTACCAGAGGGCACAGTTTTAAATTGGGAGGGAGAAAGTTTAAAGGAGACTAGACCAATTGCAGACTCCCCTAACGCACCTGTTCCCTACCTGTAACCCCCAGGGGAAGGCGTGGTCCTCCAACTCAAACCATTCCTTAACATAAGATTCCAGCACTCCCCTTGCCCTCCTCAACAGTGATTTTTAAACAAAATTCCAATTGCACCTGCCCTGCATGTTGCAATAGTAATTCGCCCTCCCCCTGCTAGTCTGGCCATTGTGACGTCATCAGTTGAAGCTGTTTGTTTTGAAATTAAAGGTATTTTGATTTTTTTTTACTTTAAAAAGTAATATGTCAAGAAATAAAGCATAAAATGTTTAGTTAAAGTGATGTCTGCCTCGAGGGGGAAAATGTGAATCAGAAAATGTAAAAATCTTGTGAAAGTTGGCATTTTTAAAGTTTAATGGCGGATAACGTGTCAAATATACGATGAAATCTTCAGTTAGGCATGTCTCTGCTAGCTGAGCCATTGTGACATCCTCATTTGAAGCTGGTGGTTTTAATTTTAGAGTCTTTTGACATTTAATCAGTAATGAGTTGAGAATAAGTCAAGAAATAAAGCATGAATTGTTCAGATAAGGTGCTCCCGGCCTCGACAGGAAAAATGTCAACCAGAATATGTAAAAATGTAATAATTACCGCATAATGTTTTAGGGAAGATGTAAAGATAACCACAAGTACACAGACATATACAAACTAACAAGATCAGAGTTTTAATAAGTATATGATAATGTGAAAGGCAAGTGCTTGCTTACAGGTGCCTGGAGCACACTGCCAGGTTGGTGGTGGAAGCTGATACAATAGCAGTGTAGAAGAGGCATTTACACAGACACATGAACATACAGGAAGAGAAGGGTGCAGACCATGTGCAGAGAGATGGGATTAGTTCAGACCAATATCATGGTCAGCACAGCATGGTGGGCTGAAGGGCCCATTCCTGTGCTGTACCATGTTCTATCCCTCCACTACCTTCACCAGAACATGCTGCATTTACTAAAGGCACAATTTTCAGAGCAGGGTAAGCTTTGAAGACAGTTACCTGTCCTAAATGCACCATGTCTGATGTTTGCCCTCAGGAACTCCTCACACCAGAACAAGTACTAACCTGTACTGTCCGATCCTGACAGGTAAATGCACAGCACAAGCACAATTGTAACGAAGGGCTTCATTCTGTCTCCGATCTGTTGAAACAAAGAATCCCCAATTCATTTAATTTCACTTGGTGCCAATCCATTGAAACTGAGAACTAGCTAGTAGCTAACTAACTATTGTAGCTAGTCCCATGTGCCAGCAACACACAAACAGTCCCTCTGGTACTCACTGTGTCTGTCTCCAACAAGCCAGCCTCACCTCAGGATGGTCCAATACCCTGGGCACAATCTGCTGCAATTTATATCCTGCTGAACTCAGTCACTGCCAATCGCAGGAAGGAACTGAGGGGGTGGAGCAAACTCTGCTGCTGCCCAATAGTCTAGAGCAGGAGATTATCAAGTATGTTTTCTTGTCTTATGTCCCAGATAGATCAATGACATTTTTACTTGCAGCAGCACAAAGAATATGTACACATAGTACACTGTGAGCATTATAATAAATGAGAAAGACATGTTCTGTGTGTGTATATATACACTTATTGACATATCCACACAGACCATCCATCTGCTTCATCCCCTTCATCCCCTGTCTCATGGACTTTGATCAGATCCTCAAATCTCATACCCCTTCTGTGACAGGTGACTTTTAGACAATAGAAAATAGACAATATGTGCAGGAGTATGCCATTCGGCCCTTCGATACAGCACTGCCATTCAATATGATCATGGCTGATGATCCCCAATCAGTAACCCACCAACCTCAAAGTGACTCCAGGTCTTGGACACCGTTGGCTTGATGTAGTCTCCAGGCTGTTCTCCGTGTTGCCCAGCGTATGAATGAGAAACTTTATCATGTGCTTCATCAAATTCCATGTAAACAAGATCCACTGCCCATCCCTCATTAATTGCTTTTGACAAAAACCTACATCAAGACATGACATGCTGCCAAGAAAGTCATGCTGACTTGCCCTACTTAGCCTATTCTCATTCCAGAGCAAGCAAATCCTATCCCGACCACTGACATGAGGCTCACTGGCCTAGAATTCCTTGGGTTGTCTCTTCTTCCCTTTCTCAAATAAAGGACCAACATTGGCTCTCCAGTCCTCCCAGACTTCACCTGTGGCTACACAAATTGCAAAGATATTTCTCAAGGTTATGACAACTTCTTCTCTTGCCTATCTTTATAACTTGGGATAGATCCCATCAGGTCCTCAATGTAATCAACTTTCATCTTTAACCTTTAAACATCTCCCACATGTCAGATGTGTACATACCCAATGACAACTGCTCCCAATGTACTCATTCTACCTCCTGTTTAAATATTTACCTTAATCCAATTTAGCACCTCCTTCCAAGGTGCAGACTTACCCCTGTTCAAAACCATCTTAAAACTTATGAACCAGTCCTCGAAAGATACTGTCTTTCCCATTGAGTCACCCCAGTACTTAGTGGGGTTTTTTGTAAACTTTGTTAAAATGTGTAGAAATGTGACCATATTTCTTCATAGGCATATAGGGTAGAAAAAGCTTTTGGTACATTGGCCTTCAGTCAGGGTATTGAGTATGCAAGTTGGAATGATATATCAGATTTGGACAAGGCATTGGTGAGGCCATATTTTTGTTTTCAGTTTTGATCACCCTGCTATAGAAGAATGGCATTAGGCTGGAAACAATGCACAGAAAATTCATGAGGATATTGCCAGGACATGAGGGCCTCAACTAGAGGGGAAGTTCGACAGGCTAGGATTTTATTCCCTGAGGCTGAGGGGTGAACTTTAGAATGGTATAAGATCATGAGTGGAATAGGTAAGGTGAATGCACTATCTTTTACTCAGGGTAAGGGAACCAAGAACCAGACAATATGGACCTGAGTAAGGCATTCGACAAGGTTCCGCATGGTAGGCTGCTCTGGAAGGTGAGATCTCATGTGATCCAAAGAGAGATAGCTGAATGGATAGCAAATTGGTGCTATGGAAAGAAGCAGAGCGTGATGGCGGAAGGCTGCTTCTCAGAATGGAGGCCTGTGACTAGTGGTGTGCCACTGGGCTCGGTGCTGGGCCCGTTACTGTTTGTCATCTACATCAATGATTTGGATGATAACATACAGTGCAAGATTAGCAAGTTTGCTAATGATACAAAAGTCAATGGTTTTGCAGATAGTGAAGATGGTCGTGAACGATTGCAACAGGATCTGGATCGATTGGCCAGATGGGCTGAGGAATGATTGATGGAATTTAATACAGTGCAGTGTGAGTTGTTGCATTTTGGAACATCGAACAAGGGCAGGACCTAGACAGTAATTGATAGGCCTCTGGATAGTGTTGTAGAGCATCGTTTAAGAAACACTTCGACAGGTACATGGATAGGACAGGTTTTGAGGGTTATGGACCCAGTGCCGGCAAGTGGGACTAAGGTAGCTGGGACATTGTTGGCCAGTGTGGGCGAATTGGGCCGATGGACCAGTTTCACACTGTATCACTCTATGCCTCTATGATATAGGTCAAATGTGAGAGGGAATATTTGACGAGGTTCCTATTAAATATTATAAAAGGAGCAACATTTTCACTCAGATGGTGGTGGATTAATGGAACAAGATGATAGAAGACGTTCAGGAAGAGGTAGTGCCTTTACTGTGCTGAGGCCAGGTACCAGGTCTTGGACATCTAATTATACCTGCACTTAACCATGACCCCAGAGTCAAACACGAGATTGTTTCTGACGTCATCTCCCCTCCATAGCCTCCAACCTGTCGTTCACCAGCCCTGCTCTGCCCAATATCCATAAACAGAACTGCCCTGGCAGACCCATTGTTTATGTCAGATCCTGCCTCACAGAACTCATCTACAAATACCTTGATTCCATGCTATCCCCCTTGTCCAGTCCCTTCTGACCTACCTCACATGCTCTTCAACTCTTGAAAAACTTTCTAGACCCGCGTGGCCTCATCTTCACCATGGAAGTCCTTTTACACTTCCATCCCCCACCAGGAAGGTCTCAGAGACCTCCGGTTCTTCCTAGAACAGAGACTCAATCAATTTCCATCTACAAACACTCTTCTTCATCTGATGTAATTTGTCCTCACCCTCAACTTCTTGTTCAACTCCTCTCACTCTCTTCAAATCCGAGGTGTAACCATGGGCACACACATGGGCCTCTGCTTATTCCTGCCTTTCTGTTGATTACATTTAATAGTCCTTGTTCCAATCATTCACTGGCACCATCCCCAACTCTTTCTCCACTACATTGACAAATGCATTGGGACCGCTTCTTGCACCCATGCTGAACTTGTTTATTTCATTTAATTCCACCCTGCCCTCAAATTCACTTGGACTATCTCTGAAACCTTTCTCCCCTTTAGACAATAGGTGCAGGGGTAGGCCAATTGGCCTTTCGAGCTAGCACCGCCATTCAATGTGATCATGGCTGATCATCCCCAATCAGTACCCCGTTCCTGCCTTCTCCCAATATCCCCTGACTCTGCTATTTGTAAGAGCCCTATCTAGCTCTCTCTTGAAAGCATCCAGGGAACCTGCCTCCACCGCCCTCTGAGGCAGATAATTCCACAGACTCACCACTATCTGTGAGAAAAAGTGTTTCCTCGTCTCCATTCTAAATGGCTTACTCCATATTCTTAAACTGTGGCCCCTCGTTCTGGACTCCCCCAACATCAGGAACATGATTCCTGCCTCTAGTGTGCCCAAGCCCTTAACAATCTTATATGTTTCAATAAGATTCCCTCTCATCCTTCTAAACTCCAGAGTGTACAAGCCCAGCTGCTCCATTCTCTCTGCATATGACAGTCCCGCCATCCCGGGAATTAACCTTGTAAACCTACGATGCACTCCCTCAATAGTAAGAATGTCCTTCCTCAAATTAGGGGACAAAAACTGCACATAATACTCCAGGTGTGGTCTCACTAGGGCTCTGTACAACTGCAGAATGACCACTTTGCTCCTATATTCGATTCCTCTTGTTATAAAGACCAACATGCCATTCGCTTTCTTCACTGCCTGCTGTACCTGCATGCTTACTTTCATAGACTGATGTACAAGGACCCCCAGATCCCGTTGTACTTCCCCTTATCCCAACTTGACGCCATTTAGATCAAGTATTAATTAATTCATTCATTGTAGTTGACGCGGGTACTACGATAGTATTTTTTTTTTAAATTTAAATAATAAACTTTATTCAGAATAATAAAGAATATATACAAACCAAGGGCTGTGCAAATAATCTTCCAATATTCTCATTGTCTATACGTACATTAATTTGTTAGCGTTATGTTCGGTTGTGTTCACAAAGTATCCTGGTATCAAAGAACCTTGCCTTTCATCTGTCCCCCTGGGGTGATATCCCTTCCCTTGGTTAAGGGGTATCAATGACCAGCAATGGAAGGACCCTGGACCGTGGTTCTCTACAAGATGGTTGGCTGCACCAAACTTGAGTGAGTCTCTCCTGCAGTCTGGAATGGGCTAGTTGGCCAACATTCCATGACGTACATCATACTGTACTGGGTGGTCAACAGGTTCAGGGTGGACCAAAGGGCGTCTTTAACTGAGTTGATGACCTTCCAACAACATTTGACGTCCATCTCCGAATGTGTCACTGGGAACAGCTCGTAAAACTGAGTATGGAGCTGTTCGGAAAAAACAATGTCAAGGACCCTTTCATCATTCTCCAGAATCTCTTCACAAATCCACACTCTGCGAACGGCACTGGTAGTAAGATTCCGATTGTCAGACCCAATCCATCTATGAACCCCAGATGAATGGGACAGCGGCGTGGGTGATTGCTGAGGCAGACGTGCATGGAATGGGCTGCACTTGTGCCCAGTACAAATGCCCCAACAGCAACACAGGCTTGATGACCAAATTCATTCCCATTATTGAGAGGGAACGCTGCTTCCACCGCCCCAATTTTTTTCCGACCTCAGCTGTTAGCTCCGGCCAATTCTTGTCACATGCCTCAGTCCCTCCTGAATCAGATCCTCAGCACCTTCAACAAGGAAGACTTGATGGTGAAGGAGATGGTAGATCAGTCAGGCCAGTTGCCGAGGACCAAGGCCTCGCTATTCCTGCGGTTCACTTTGGATCCTGTTGCCGACTTGAAGTGGGCGCACGTGCGAATGTGCGCGTGTGCGGGGCTTTTCTAGAGTGTGCGCATGTGTGGAGATTTCGAGCAGGAAAGGCCGGCGGAATCAGCCATGTTTGCCAGATGTTATTGAGTTATGTATTAAAGAAATAAGTTGCTTAAAGCTTAAATAAATTTAAGTAAATTCCGAGTAGTGTAAAGTTTCATTTGCCTCACAACTTAAGCAACTTAATCTTAAGAAGTCATGCAGTACGACATCAGGATGGAGAAACTATTGTAAACACAACGCTTGGATCTGGATCCCAACTCACCTGCTACTGCAAAGGACTGGTTTTGTATACTAAATAACTTATTTGATGAGTGTGGCAATGATGCACCAGACAGACTCAAGACATTAATAAGCTCCGTCTCTTCTGATGTATATGATTACATAGAGGAATGTACAACTTATGACTGCTATTGATGCACTAAGCAGACTCTTCGTTAAAACACCCAACTGCATTTACTGCATTAAAATATAAATTAAATAAGATATATGCTGACCAAGTGGTTAAATTATATCAATACACAAAACAAATACAATTTGAATTTGGGGACAAACCACAAAAATTACTGGCTCGCCAATTACGAAAAATACAGGGAGAAAAAATAATACATCGGATTAAATCAGAAAATGGTGAATTCTTAACACAGAATAACGATATTAATGAGAGATTTTTACAATATTATAAATATTTATATTCTTCCAAAACGACTGAAAATCAGATAGGAATTAATACATTCTTAAATTACTTTAATCTAATAGGATTGGGTGTAGATGATACAAAACTATTAAATGCTGAATTAACAGTTAAAGAAATTGAGGATTCTATTATATCATTAAAAAACGGGAAAACTCCAGGGCCAGATGGTATTGGTTCGGAATTTTATAAATCATACACGGATCTGATAACACCTTATTTGAAGACACTTTACGAATATATATATGCGCAACAGAGTTTACCAGAAACACTAAACAAATCCATTATAACACTCATACCAAAAATGGATAAAGACCTAGATGATCCGGGATCATATAGAGCTATTGCTCTCTTAAATACGGATCAAAAGATATTAACTAAAATATTAGCTAAAAGATTAAGTGTAGTGATTAATAAAATAATACACCCGGATCAAACAGGATTTATACCTAAACGATACTCATCATATAACTTGAGACGATTGTTTAATATTATATACTCGAAAAGGAGTTATAATAAAGACTTAGTAATAATATCGTTAGATGCAGAGAAAGCTTTTGACCAAGTTGAATGGCCATATTTATTTGCGGTTATGGAAAAGTTAAATTTGGGAGACAAGTTTATAAAATGGATCAAATTACTATATACAAATCCAACTGCTAAAATCTTAACCAACCAAATGATATCTACCAAATTTAATTTATTTCGAGGATGCAGACAAGGTTGTCCCCTATCACCATTATTATTTGCATTGGCTATAGAACCATTAGCCATTCGGGTAAGATTACACCCCGAAGTTTTTGGATATGAAACTAACGGAACAAGAAATAAAATTTCTCTATATGCAGATGACATATTCTAATATATTAAAAAACCTGAAATTAGAATACCTAATTTATTGAATTTAATAACTCAATTCGGCTTGTTTTCTGGATACAGAATCAATTGGAATAAAAGTGAACTTATGCCATTAACACAAGATAATTTAACTACATTAAAACAATTTCCTTTTAAGATTGTTAATGAACAGATTAAGTATTTAGGAATTCACGTTACAAAAAAATATGATTCTTTATTTAAATATAATTTTTTACCTATACTAAATAAATTATCTAAGAATATTCTATATTGGAGAACACTACCTATCTCAATGATAGGTAGAATTAATGCGATAAAAATGATTTTTCTCCCACAATTATTATATTTATTTCAAATGATCCCGATATATCTTTCTAAGAATTTTTTAAAAAGGTTGACTCTATAGTCACTAATTTTGTTTGGGACTATAAAAGCCATAGAATAAATAAAAAATATTTATGTAAATCGAAAATTAATGGAGGTTTAACATTACCTAATTTTATATATTATTACTGGTCAGTTAGTATTAAGAATATGAACTTTTGGTGGGTTGAACTGGATGAAAATCCAAACTGGTTACTTATGGAAAAGGAGGACTGCTCACCGTATGAAATCAGTTCCATATTATTTTCTAAAATTAAAATATTTAAGAAAATGTATCGTGAAAACCCAATAATTAATAGTGAAATTAATATTTGGAGACAGTTAAAAAGAACGTTAAAACTAGAAGATATCCCATTAGTTCTTCCCATTGTTAATAATGTAAGTTTTAAACCATCCCTGGAAAATTTAGGATTCTTACAATGGAAAAATAAAGGGATTAATAAGATCAGTGACCTTTACAGGGACAATCTGTATCTTTCATTTAAAGAAATACAGGAAATATATGGACTACACTCTAAACACTACTTGAGATATCTACAAATAACTGACTACATTAAAACAACTGCACAGGAATATAAAAAGAGAAAGACGGGAATTCTAGATGAATGCTTAAATAAACACCCAAACACGGAAAAATTAATATCATACATTTATAATATTTTATTAGAAAATGATATACCCAATACGGAAAAGTACAGACAACTATGGGAAAATGAAATAGGTGAAATAATCGAACCCGATATCTGGGATGAAAGTTTACGATATATACATAATTGTTCATTAAATTCTAGACACTCTCTGATACAATTCAAAGTTTTACATAGATTGCATTTTTCAAAATCTAAATTACATAGAATGTTTTCTAATGTATCTCCTATATGTGACAAATGCCAATACCCAGAAGCTAATTTAACACATTCTTTTACAACTTGTATAAAAATTACGAATTTTTGGTTGGAAATATTTAAGGTAATCTCGAATGTTGTAAATAAGAATCTAGTTCCAGACTCAAAATTAATAATATTGGGAATATTAGAAAGGGATCAATTACTCACGACAGCACAATGAACTTTCATAGATTATAGTTTAATAATTGGTAAAAAATTAATTTTACAATTTTGGAAAGGCCCCATACCCCCTACAATCAAATTGTGGATTTTAGGAATGGCTGAGACTTTACACTTGGAAAGAATAAGACTTGCACTTTTAGGCAAGTTAGACCAATTTAATCTGATTTGGTCTCCATTCCTTGAATATCTTAAGGGACCAATATGACTCGGTTTGTGGACCTGATCGAGACCTGAACGAAGGATTGAGCGAAGAATAATACATTATTGATCACGGATATATTATTATATAAATACTGTTTGTATAATATACCACTGTTATTTTATTTACTTTTCTCTTTTGGTTATTTTATAACTAATTTTATGTTAACCATTTTTCACACTTTCCTACTTTTCACTAAAAAAAACTACAATAAAATGTTTAGAAGTATATATAAGAAAACATGGTAATTATTACCTATCTCTTTATCAAGAACGTTGTTTTTATATGTACTTATATTTGTACTTACACCTGTACTTATACTTCTAATAAAAATTATTCAACAAAAAAAAAAACACCCAACGTGATATTCGCTCGACACCTCCTTGCTACTCAGGAACAAAAACCTGATGAGTCATTTGATTAATTTTTACCAGAACTTCAAAGACTTAGTAAAGACTATGCCTTCAAAGCAGTTATGGCTGATCAATATCGACGATATTTGAGACTCGTTTATCAATGGTTTGGCATCGCCTTTAATATGACAGAGACTATTAGAAAACAAAACGTTGGATTTACAGTCAGCTTTCAATCAAGCTTACTCATTAGACTTTTCTCAGAAAAATTCAGATGCTTATGGCTCATCTAATGTGTATTCTGCTGCAACTACTACAAAAGAATTTCACCCAAGTACTAATGCGGAGCAAGCTGAACCAATTTCTACTGATAAAGGTGCCCTTGTTGCAGCATATAATTATTCAAAAAGGAAGTGTTATTTTTGCGATGGTAATATTCATAAGAGAGATATGTCCTGATCGAAAGGCAACTTGTAATAGTTGTGGCAAAAAGGGACATTATTCTAGAGTATGCAAGTCCAAAGCAACAACTAAAATTGTGACTGCTGCCATGTATACGCCTTCTTTATGTGCAATTACAGCTGCATTTCCTCAGAGCTTGTCTCATGCAGCTACAATGGTATCCATCAATGGCCATACACTTAATGTACTACTTGATTCTGGCAGTTCAGAAAGTTTTATAAGTGAACAAGTTGTGTCTCGACTAAATCTAACTATAATTCCTTCAAATAGTGAAATCCCGATGGCTCTGACAACTCTCAATACTCAAATTATTGGATCTTGTATTGTAGACTTTATTATGAACAAAACTAGCTATAAATCTGTATGTCTTGGTATTTTGAAAAATTTGTGCAGCGATATAATTCCAGATCAGGATTTTCAGAAACTGCACAGATCACCTCAAATAATGTATGAAGGAACTATGCCTGATCTTGTATTGTCAAAGCTACCAGTATTGTATGTTTTTTTCTGCTGCATCTGTTGAATGTCTTTCATTATTCACTAATTTATCCTCTAAGTGAAAGACAATTGCAACAAAATCAAGCCATTTTAGTAAAGATGATAGGAACTTTACCAATATAGAAGTAACTAATATTTTACAAGAAGGTATCATAGAACCCAGCTCTTCCCCTTGGAGGGCACAAGTTGTCATGGTTAAGGACCCCTTGGAGAGACATAGAAAGAGATTCTGCAATCATGGAGCTTGATGCATATCCATTACCTCGTATAGAAGAGATTATAGAAACATATAAAATAGGTGCAGGAGTAGGCCATTCGGCCCTTCGAGCCTGCACCGCCATTCAATATGATCATGGCTGATCATCCAACTCAGTATCCTGTACCTGCCTTCTCTCCATACGCCCTGAACCCTTTAGCCACAAGGGCCACATCTAACTCCCTCTTAAATATCGCCAATGAACTGGCCTCAACTACCTTCTGTGGCAGAGAATTCCAGAGACTCACCACTTCCTGTGTGAAAAATGTTTTCCTCATTTTGGCCCTAAAGGAATTCCCCCTTATACTTAGACTGTGACCCCTTGTTCTGGACCTCCCCAACATCGGGAACAATCTTCCTGCATCTAGCCTGTCCAAACCCTTAAGAATTTTGTAAGTTTCTATAAGATCTCCCCTCAATCTTCTAAATTCTAGCGAGTACAAGCCAAGTCTATCCAGTCTTTCCTCATATGAAAGTCCTGACATCCCAGGAATCAGTCTGGTGAACCTTCTCTGTACACTCTCTATCAATACATTATCAATACATTTGCTAAGTATAAGATATTCTCTACTTTTGACTTAAAAAGTGCTTACTACCAAATTCTTTTGAAGGAATCAGAGAAGAAATACACTGCGTTTGAAGCAAATGGGAAATTATAGCACTACTGCAGAGTTCATTTTTGTGTAACTAATTGTGTGGCTGTTTTTCAGAGAGATATGGACAAACCTGTTGAACAGGAAAACCTTAAATATACTTTGTGAGTCTGTGTGTGAGTGTGTGTGTGAGTGTGTGTGTGAGTCTGTGTGTGTGTGAGTGTGTGTATATGTGTGCATATGTGTGTGAGTGTGTATGTGTGTGAGTGTACGTGTGTGTGTGAGTGTATGTGTGTCTGTGTGTGAGTGTATGTGTGTCTGTGTGTGAGTGTATGTTTGTGTGAGTGTATGTGTGTGTGTGAGTGAGTGTGTGTGTGTATGTGTTTGTGTGTGTGTCTCTGTGTGAATGTGTGTGTGTGTGAGTGTCTGTGTGTGTGTGTGAGTGTCTGTGTGTGTGTGAGTTCTGTGTGAGTGTCCGTGTGTGTGAGAGTATCTGTGTGTGCGTGTGCATGTGTTTGTGAGTGTGTCTGTGAGTGTGAGTGTGTGTCTGTGTGAGTGTGTCTGTGTGAGTGTGTCTATGTGAGTGTGTCTGTGTGAGTGTGTCTGTGTGAGTGTGTCTGTGTGTGTGTCTGTGTGTGAGTGTCTGTGTGTGTGTGTGATGTGTGAGTGTCTGTGTGTGTGTGTCAGTGTGTCTGTGTGTGTGCGTTTGTAAGTGTGAGTGCCTGTGTGTGAGTGCCTGTGTGTGTGAGTGAGTGTGTGTGTGTGTGTGTGCGAGTCTGTGTGTGAGTGTGTGTGTGTGAGTCTGTGTGTGTGAGCGTGTGTATATGTGTGCATATGTGTGTGAGTGTGTCTGTGTGTGAGTGTATGTGTGTCTGTGTGTGAGTGTATATGTGTGTGAGTGTATGTGTGTCTGTGTGTGAGTGTATGTTTGTGTGAGTGTATGTGTGTGTGTGTGAGGTGGAGGGTGTGTATGCATGTGTGTGTGTGAATCTCTGCTTGGGGTGCTGTGTGAATGGACTTGCTGCCTGCAATCTGCTTGAGGTGCTGTGAGATTAGATTTGCTGCCTGCACTCTGCTTGGGGTGCCGTGAGATTGGATTTGCTGCCTGCACTCTGCTTGGGGTACTGTGAGATTGGACTTGCTGCCTGCACTCTGCTTGGGGTGCTGTGAGATTGGACTTGCTGCCTGCACTCTGCTTGGGGTGCTGTGAGATTGGACTTGCTGCACTCTGCTTGGGGTGATGTGAGATTGGATTTGCTGCCTGCACTCTGCTTGGGGTGCTGTGAGATTGGACTTGCTGCCCTGTGCTCATGATGACTTTTGAGGTAAATTCTCACATTTTCTTTGTTAAAATTTGACCGCTCTATATTAAAATGTTCTCTTTTTTTATGAACAGCAAAGAGACATCAAGAGGCAGTGAGCACCAGAACAAAACAAGAGACACAGCAAGACAGAACTGAACTTAATAAATCTCATCTAACATTTAAATTGTTGGGTTTTTTTTGGTTAATATTTTTATTAGAAGCCATACATATTGCCAATGATATAACAGTTTTTTCAAATACACATTTAACTTGTTTCAAAAGTTATACAAGTATTACAGAATGATATATATAAGCTTCTATTTTTTTTAAGAGAGTAAAGAAAGTAAAGAGGTAAAATAATAGGTGTTTAATCAAAGAGGAGAGTGATTAAATAATATTGATTATGATTATATATAACACATTTTTTTTAAATTAAAAAAAATAAAAAACACAATGAAAAAAATACAGAAAAAATTTTAAAAAATTAAAATAATAAAAATAAAAAATAATACAAGCAAACAATTATTATACTTTAAAAAAAATTGAAGTATACATCTTAACAATGAATGGAATAATTTCACATTACAATATCTATAGAGACGTGTATACAAATCTCAGAATAGATCTTTTCATCTAATCCTACCACCGGGTACTTATTGAGTTACAATGCTGAGCTCAGCTACCCCTTCATATAGTCAGTGAATGGAGACAATATTTGTTCAAAAAGTTCATATTTGTCCATTAGGACAAACCTGATTCTCTCCAAATGCAGCGTCTCCAACATTTCCACTGTCCACATTTTAATTGTAGGGGATAATGGTCCCTTCCAGAATTTTAATATTAATTTTTTTCCAATTATTAAACAGTAATCAAGAAACTTTCTTTGACTTACTGTAAATATTTGATTTGAATCTGAAACTCCTAATATTATTAGCTTTGGGTCAGGATCCAATTTAATCTTAAGAACTATAGAAATTATTTTTAAAATTTCAATCCAATAACTATTAAGTTTTGTACATGTTACAAAACTATACGTTAAATTAGCTTCTGAGTACTGACATTTATCACAAATAGGAGAAATGTTAGGAAAAATTCTATTTAATTTCATTTTTGAATAATGTAATCTATGTAATACTTTGAATTGTATCAAGGTATGTCTGGCATTTAACGAACAACGGTGTATACGTTGTAGACTTTCTTCCCAGGTGTCTTTTAATATAGATAAACCTGTTTCATTTTCCCATATTTGTCGGTATGATTCTGTTGTCGGAATTTCCCTATCCAAAAGGGTATTATATATATATGCTATTAGTTTTTCTGTATTTGGGTGCTTGTTGAGCACTTCATCCAATAATCCTAGTTCTCTATTTTTATAATCTTACATGTTTGATTTGATATAATCTCTAATTTGTAAATACCTAAACAAGTTATTTGGGTGCAATCCGTAGATATCTTTTAACTCTTGAAATGAAAGAAATTTCCCTTTCCTATAAAGGTGTTCTATCCTTATAATTCCTAAGTTTTTCCAATGTCCAAACCCCCTATCCAATATAGAGGGCTTAAACAAAGGGTTATTCATAATTGGTAAGCAAAGCGACATATTATCCAAATGTAGAGTCTTAACTATTTGTTTCCAAATACGTCTATTGCTATAAATTATAGGATTTTCCCTATACATTTTTTTTGTACCACCGTTGGAGCAAGGAGCATCGAACTTATATCGAAAGGTAAACAGTCTTCCTTTTCCATTTTTAACCAAGCTGGTTCCTGATCCATATTTACCAACCAAAAATTCATATTCTTAATCTGAACCGCCCAGAAATAATATAAAAAATTAGGTAGTGCTAATCCTCCATTTATCTTAGATTTACATAAATGTTTTTTATTTATTCTGTGACTTTTATAATCCCAAATAAAGCTATTAACAATATAGAAGGATAGCTTGAAATAAATATAATAGTTGTGGTAAGAAAATCATTTTAATGGCATTTATTCTGCCGATCATTGATATTGGTAATGTTTTCCTGTATAGAATATTGTTTTTTAGTTTATTCAATAATTGGGGATAATTTGATTTAAATAGAGAATTGTAAGATTTGGATACATTAATTCCTAGATATTTAATTTTGTCCGTAACTATTTTAAATGGAAAATTTTGTAATATATTTGATTTTATTCCAGTTATAGGCATAATTTCACTTTTATTCCAATTAATTCTATATCCTGAGAATGTACTAAATTCAGTTATGACATTAAGTAAATTAGGAATACTAATCTCTGGTTTTGTAATATATATTAAGACGTAATTTGCGTATAAAGATATTTTATTCATTGTGGTATTGGTATTATATCCATATATTTCTGGTTCTAATCTAATCCTTTCGGCTAATAGTTCTATTGCAAGAGCAAATAATAAAGGTGATAAGGGACATCCTTGTCTACAACCCCTAGAGAGATTAAATTTGGCTGATAACATTTGATTTGTTAATATTCTTGCTGCTAGAATTTTATATTCTAACCCATTTACAAAATCTGTCCCCCAATTTAAATTTCTGCATTATCCTAAATAAAGAAGGCCATTCAATCTGGTCGAATGCTTTTTCCGCATCAAGGGATATGACAGCTAATTCAATATCAGTAATTCTTTTTGAATATATGATATTGAATAGACGTCTCAAATTATAAGTAGAGTAACGTTTGGGGATAAAGCCTGTTTGATCATGATGTATTAATTTATTAATCACTAAACTTAACCTTTGAGATAGAATTTTAGTTAATATTAATGCAGATGATGTATTATTATATATTAAAAAACCAGAAATTAGCATACCTAATTTATTGAATTTAATAACTCAATTCGGCTTGTTTTCTGGATACAGAATCAATTGGAATAAAAGTGAACTTATGCCATTAACACAAGATAATTTAACTACATTAAAACAATTTCCTTTTAAGATTGTTAATGAACAGATTAAGTATTTAGGAATTCACGTTACAAAAAAATATGATTCTTTATTTAAATATAATTTTTTACCTATACTAAATAAATTATCTAAGAATATTCTATATTGGAGAACACTACCTATCTCAATGATAGGTAGAATTAATGCGATAAAAATGATTTTTCTCCCACAATTATTATATTTATTTCAAATGATCCCGATATATCTTTCTAAGAATTTTTTTAAAAAGGTTGACTCTATAGTCACTAATTTTATTTGGGACTATAAAAGCCATAGAATAAATAAAAAAATATTTATGTAAATCGAAAATTAATGGAGGTTTAACATTACCTAATTTTATATATTATTACTGGTCAGTTAGTATTAAGAATATGAACTTTTGGTGGGTTGAACTGGATGAAAATCCAAACTGGTTACTTATGGAAAAGGTAGACTGCTTACCGTATGAAATCAGTTCCATATTATTTTCTAAAATTAAAATATTTAAGAAAATTTATCGTGAAAACCCAATAATTAATAGTGAAATTAATATTTGGAGACAGTTAAAAAGAACGTTAAAACTAGAAGATATCCCATTAGTTCTTCCCATTGCTAATAATGTAAGTTTTAAACCATCCCTGGAAAATTTAGGATTCTTACAATGGAAAAATAAAGGGATTAATAAGATCAGTGACATCTACAGGGACAATCTGTATCTTTCATTTAAAGAAATACAGGAAATATATGGACTACACTCTAAACACTACTTCAGATATCTACAAATAACTGACTACATTAAAACAACTGCACAGGAATATAAAAAGAGAAAGACGGGAATTCTAGATGAATGCTTAAATAAACACCCAAACACAGAAAAATTAATATCATACATTTATAATATTTTATTAGAAAATGATATACCCAATACGGAAAAGTACAGACAACTATGGGAAAATGAAATAGGTGAAACAATCGAACCCGATATCTGGGATGAAAGTTTACGATATATACATAATTGTTCATTAAATTCTAGACACTCTCTGATACAATTCAAAGTTTTACATAGATTGCATTTTTCAAAATCTAAATTACATAGAATGTTTCCTAATGTATCTCCTATATGTGACAAATGCCAATACCCAGAAGCTAATTTAACACATTCTTTTACAACTTGTATAAAAATTACGAATTTTTGGTTGGAAATATTTAAGGTAATCTCGAATGTTGTAAATAAGAATCTAGTTCCAGACTCAAAATTAATAATATTGGGAATATTAGAAAGGGATCAATTACTCACGACAGCACAAAGAACTTTCATAGATTATAGTTTAATAATTGGTAAAAAATTAATTTTACAATTTTGGAAAGGCCCCATACCCCCTACAATCAAATTGTGGATTTCAGGAATGGCTGAGACTTTACACTTGGAAAGAATAAGACTTGCACTTTTAGGCAAGTTGGACCAATTTAATCTGATTTGGTCTCCATTCCTTGAATATCTTAAGGGACCAATATGACTCGGTTTGTGGACCTGATCGAGACCTGAACGAAGGATTGAACGAAGAATAATACATTATTGATCACGGATATATTATTATATAAATTCTGTTTGTAGAATATACCACTGTTATTTTATTTTATTTTCTCTTTTGGTTATTTTATAACTATTTTTATGTTAACCATTTTTCACACTTTCCTACTTTTCACTAAAAAAAACTACAATAAAATGTTTAGAAGTATATATAAGAAAATATGGTAATTATTACCTATCTCTTTATCAAGAACGTTGTTTTTATATGTACTTATATTTGTACTTACACTTGTACTTATACTTCTAATAACAATTATTCAAATAAGAATTTTAGTTAATATTTTTTGATCAGTATTTAGAAGAGCAATTGCTCTATATGATCCTTGATCTTCCAGATCCTTATCTGCTTTAGGAATGAGTGTAATTGTGGACTCATTTAAAGTTTCTGGTAACTTTCCTTGTTCGTAGGCATATTTATATATTGTTTGTAAACGTGGGGAAATCAAATCGTGAAACTTCTTATAAAATTCAACACCTAAACCTAAATTGTTGTTATATTTTAAGAGTCATTCACATTTTAAACTTTAATCTTTAATAAATCCTTTTTCCACTTGCCATGCCTGCATGTTCTTCATCACAATGGGTACTTAATAGGCAGGAATGGCTGCGAATGGCAAGGAGCAGATTGGTGAGGTGAAGAGGGGTGACTGAGTGAACTGCCACCACACCAGCTGGTGGAGGTCCAGAACAAGGGGTCACAGTTTAAGGATAAGGGGGAATTCGTTTAGGACCGAGATGAGGAAAACATTTTTCACACAAAGAGTGGTGAGTCTCTGTATTCTCTGCCACAGAAGGTAGTTGAGGCCAGTTCATTGGCTATATTTAAGAGGGAATTAGATGTGGCTCTTGTGGCTAAAGGGATCAGGGGGTATGGAGAGAAGGCAGGTACAGGATACTGAGTTGAATGATCAGCCATGATCATATTCAATGACGGTGCAGGCTCGAAAGGGCATATGGCCTACTCCTGCACCTATTTTCTATGTTTCTATGTTTCTATGAGTGACTGCACTGCCTGCCCACCAGCATGACTTAGTGAACTGCCAGCCCACCAGCCATGACTCACTGAACTGCAAGTCCAAAAATCCATTCAGTCCACAATGTCCGTACTAACCCTCTGGAAACCAGTCCCTTCAGCCCACAACACACATACCAGCGTTCCAGAGATCCACGCAAGAACAGACTTTCTTCCTTCATTGCTGTGATCTGTAAAAAAATATGAAAATGGCTAAAATTGATTGTCCACCCTATCCCCCTTCTCTGTCAACGGTTTTTGGCAGAATTTCTAGCAGTTTCTGAGCTGCCAGGCCTGTTACTGAGCTGCCAGCCTGCCAGGCCTGAGTGACTGAGCTGCCAGCCCAAGAATCCATTTGGCCCACAATGTCCATACTTCCCCCCCACTACCAGCAATATTGGAATTGGTGGAGAGCTGGAATATTGCGTTGGGGGGCCAGCCCATACATGTCCAATCCCTTCGGCCCACAACACTCTTGCTAGCGTTCTAGAAAGCCCCCCTCCCCCCCCCCCCCCCCCCCCCCACTGACCAGCAATATTGGAATTGGTGGAGAGCTGGAATATTGCGTTGGGGGACCAGCCCTCCCGTGTGAAGCTAGAACCCAACGGGTCCCACTTAGTCTAGTAATTGTATTAAAGGCAGAGCAGTAGCCTATGAATAGGAGTCTGACGTAGGTGCCTCTCGTATCCAGGTGTACTGGGGATGAGTGTAGGACTAATGCGGTGACATAGTCCGTGGACCTGCTGTAGTGGTAGGCGAACTGCAGTGGTTCAAGGCCGTTGGGTAGACAGGGATTAATGCGCTTCATAACTAGCTTCTCAAACCATTTCATGATGGTGGATGTCAAGTCTATTGGACGGTAGTCACTTCGACATAAGGTCTTGCTTATCTTCAGCACTACGATGATGGTAGTCTTCTTGAAGCAGGTAGGTACCTCAGAACGGAGTAGGGAGAGATTAAAGATGTCCCTGAATACTCCTGCAAACTGGTCCATGCAGGTATTCCATCTGGAAATGAAATGGGCGACGTTTCAGGACTAGACCCTTCTTCAAATTACCATATTCTTACCATATTTGTCATATTCCATAAGGTAAACTTGCCATATTCCAGATTTGCAATATTTTCCATGTGTACGAGCGATAATATTGGAGGCTCAGGTTATACTGGGACTCAGCTCTGACTCTGTCTAGCTCTCCGAACACATTTGATGAAGAACCTCTTGATGTTCTCTTTGGTTTCTTCCCACCAGTGTGTCAGGGAGTGAAAGAGGGGCTTCATGATTCTACAACCTGCATGGTGTTTAGGGTCCGGACTCAACCTGAAGAAAGGTCGCGACATGAAACATCATCTATCTATGTACTAAGGAGATGCTGCCTAAGACTTCCGGTGGCGGTATGTTTTGGTAACAGTCGCCACACATAGCTCCGCTCCCGATTTTTTGCATTAAAGCTGGGTCTACAGATCGGGACCGATTAAAAAAAAGTTATTGGAGCCTTCATCAGTAAGTGCTGTGTATTAAACTCTGGATTAAACTCTACCGCTGCACCACAGAGAGCATACTAATGTATGGCATCTCTGTGTGGTATCTCAGCTGCACGGAGGCGGAGAGGAGAGCTCTTCAGCGCGTTGTCCACAGAGCGCAACAGATTATTGGGACACAGCTACCAACCTTGGAGGGCATCTACCACACACGGTGCCTCAGGAAGGCCGTCAGCATACATAATACTCCTCTCACCCTTGTAATGGACTGTTCAAACTACTCCCTTCCGGCAGACATTACAAGGCCTTCTACGCCCGCATTACCAGACTCAGGAACAGCTTCATTCCCAGAGCTATAGCGGCTCTGAACCAGCCCTGCTGAGTACCCCCCCCCCCCCCTCCCCCCACCCCCATGGACTGTCTCCCCCGGCCTCGCACTTTAGTCTGTCTTGATGTTACTGGTCAAATGTTCGTTTTTACAAACCTTGTTCTCAAGGGTTGCAAACCGAAATCTCGAAGTTGCAAACCAAATCTCGTTGCACTTATGTGTAATGACAATAAAAGATATTATTATTATTATTATTATTATTATTATTATTATTATTTAACCCTTTAAATGCAGAATCCGATTTCTGCTCAGAGTCCTCAGAGAAGCATTTCTAAAATATAATGCAGCACTGAGAAGGAGCCTGAAGAGCTTGAAGAATCGACTTTTGAAGGTGCTCTTGAAGGAAACCTGCCTTCCGAAATGTCTACAAGAGCTAAGGCAGATAAGGCAGATAAGGAGAAAGACTTGGAGGACTTAAAGCAAACGTTAAGAGAACTGAAAGATGAAAAGGTGGACGGAACGCACATGGAAAAAATGATGAAAGATACGACTGATAAGCTAATGCTGAATATGA
Organism: Raja brachyura; assembly: GCA_963514005.1. The sequence goes on along the minus strand of OY740809.1, from coordinate 12,519,237 downwards.
ATACGGGCAATTTGAAAGTTATTGAGTCTGTGCAGGATTCGATCAACGCCGTAAATAAAAGAATTGAAGATGTGAGAGTTGAACTATTGGAGCGAATGAGGACACTAATAAGAAGTTTGCTGCAGTGCATGAGACCGTCTCCTCATATGTGAAAACAATGAAAGAGATGGAGGAAGCGATGGGAGGAATGGCGGAGGATATGAAGAAAATGAAGATACAGCACGACCTCACTGCAAAACAGCTGGCAAAATGTTCGGATAAGTGCTTAGACTTGGAGACTCGTTCGAGACGCTTTAATCTAAGGCTAGTAGGAGTACCCGAGGAAGCCGAGGGAGATAACCCTCGGGAGTTTGCTGCGGATCTAATTAACAAAGCTCTTAGTCTTCCTAACCTTCCGAAAATTGAAGCAGCACATCGAATTCCGAGATTCAAACAAAAATCCCAAACAGGCTCAGAATACACACGTCAGATCATTGTGAAATTCCGGGACATTTCTGGCGTGGACGAGGTTATGAATAATATTAAATATGGAGTACCACTGAAATACGAGCAGACAACCTTCAAAATATTTAGAGATCATCCCTATGAAGTTGTCCAGAAAGGAAATCAATTCTACAAGGTAAAGCAAGCTCTCCAAGGCGTGAATGGTGTCAGATATGGAGTCTACTTTCCCGCGAGAATGCGTATTTCCTACAAGTTCAGCAAAAATCGTTTACAAATCCGGAGAGCGCATATAAATATGCCGTAACCATCGTGGAAGAGAATCAGTAACTTGAAAAGCTGAACTGAATGGATATTCTTTCTCTTATTGTTTCACCATGAAATGTGTTCAACAGCAGTTGGAACTCTCCCTGTGTTTTGACTCGACGGCTTATCGAGGAATGTTAATTCAAGGACATACTGGATTCCAAGTGAAGCGGAAAAAGATAAACATTGAATACAGAGCTTTACAATATAATCTGAACAGAGCAATTACCGTATTTAAAAATTAAACTGAATAACCTAATGTTATAGAAGTAACACTTTTAACACTTAAAATATAGAATACTATCATAGAAATTGTAATGAATATTAACCAGATCGGTAGTAAGGGGCTGATTTACAAACTAACATCTATAACTTAATATCTTAATAAGTTTTAAGCAGATTTATAACCGGGTTGTGAGGGGGATGACGGGCTCCTGGCTCAGATCCAGAAGCCTGCCCTAGGTAGCCCCTTCAACCAATAGCTGATTATTATCGAGGTAAAAACTGATGCTTAACACTCTGTAGATAAAACAGTTAGATATATTTGGGAATACATATGAAATGGATATATGTACTGCAATTAGGTATTATATAGTTGATTTGGAATCGGCTCGGTTCTAGTATGGATATGTTATAACTTATTGAGGGAGCGGAGCTATTTGTTTATTAACATCGACAATGGAAGTCGATATAATGTTTTCTCCCACCAACAGGTGGGCCATTTATTAAAGTGCCAACATGCTCGGTCACTGTATTTTCAATTTTACTATATTTATTTTTAACATCACAATTAATCACATGTGTGTTTTTTTTATTCAAGGATAATCACAAAGGGAATCCACAAATTGAACTTCGTAGGTTGACAGTTCCCCCATTGCTTAAAGACCTGAGGTACGGATGCACCGCAAGATACATAGGTACTAAACCTAGCCAAAATGCAAGACACTAAAGAAAATAAATCGTGAGGAATCTCATTTTTCAGTTGGAATATTAGGGAGGGATATAAAACTAAATTTGACTTAAGGAGCTGATGTTCCCACTGTCTCACACATCATGAGACACAGGACAATTATCATTTGTGAAATTCTTGTCAGGATTGTGTAGAAAATATCTGAGCCTTTGTAAAGTAAATAAAGCCCTTTGTGTAAATATGGGATTCGAAATCAGATCCCAACGTGCTTCAAATAAAATTAAGTCACAATTTTACTTCTTCGTTCCATCCATATAATGTCTGGGATGGTCCAAAGCCCTCACCAATCCATTCATTATTTATTGGAATTATGGTAACCACCGGAAGCACAGCAGCCACAGTGGACACAGCAAGCTCCCACAAATAACACTAACACCTAGACAATGCAACACACTTTCAAATGTGTAACCTATGAGTCATGGCAACTGCATTGTAAATATCTCAATGCAACATGGAAGATTAATTCATTCTACAAAGGGAGTATCAAATAACGCCATTCGATCCGATCAAGCTCTTGTTTACAATCCATTTTCTGATACCACCTTTAATGCAACAGATGGAGTATAAAAGTAGGGAAGGCTTACAATAAGTCTGTACTTCATTGGTGAGCATACCCCTGGAGATATGCACATTGTTTTTGTCTCCTTATAAGAAACATATCATTCAAAATTCTCCCCATTCTGCTTTGGACAGCATCATTGAATTATTCTACACAACTGTTTAGCATCCAAAATATGCCATTTCCAATAGAGCAGCACTTCCCACTATCCCTGTAAACTGTCAGCCTGGACGTTGTGTTTAGGTCCCAGACAGACATTGTTCCCACAACCTTATGGCTCAAAAGGTGCAAATGTATGGAAGATAAAGCAAAACAAGGGGATGATTTTACACTTTAAGGTATAATAAAACTAGACGTAATATATTTCTGACCTCCCTGATTCCTTGTTGCTTATTTGAATCAGGTTTTCGTTCAATGCTCTCCTTGAGGCCTGGGGATAAGTACAAGCCCTGACCCCATGCGTGTGACCTTAGATGGAAGTGATGGTGAGATATCGAGCCATTAAAGGGGCACTTACTTGTCAAACTCACAGGACCATGAGGGACAAAGGCTGAATTTCCTCCAATTCCCAACAGGAGCCATCCTACAGAAAGAGCCCAGACAGGTGATTACAATGGCGGAAAAAAGACAGGGGGGGGGGGGCGAAGATGACAGTGGCGTGGGCCCAGCGGGGGTGGCATGGGCCCAGCAGGGGTTGGTGTGGGCCCAGCGGGGGTGGCATGGGCCCAGCGGGGGTCAGTGGGGGTGGCGTGGACCCTGAGGGGGTGGCATTGGCCCAGCGGGAGTGGCATTGGCCCAGTGGGGGTGGTGTGGGCCCAGTGGGGGGGGGGGGGTGGCGTGGAGGAAGATGGCTTGGGCCCCGGCGGCAGGGGGAGGCGATGGGTATGAGCCCCGTCGCAGCGGCATCTGGTGTTGGGGTTACAGCCGCTGGGTTCAGATTCAACCACTCCCGCCCGGCGATGGGAGAATGGTATTCTGGTCAGTGTAAACCACATCTGCAGTTCCAACACACTGTATTGTTGCAGGTTCTGTGTGTGTGAGCATTCTTCTGGCTTCAGACATCATTTCTGTCTTAATCCAGTGTCAGGTTTTTGGAAGTAATTGATGTGACAATGTGAAAGTTAGTGCGGTTATCCTCCATCTTATTGATCTTATTTAGTTGTATTTGCTATTAACCTCCATTTTGTACACAGCATGCTGGTAACAGTATATAATATTGGCCAATTTAGAAGGTTGCAAAAGCCTGTGAGTCTTGAACACAGAGCTTGTAAAAAGACAACATTCACTGTCTCAAGGGAAATAGGGATAAGGGATGTTCCTGGGCATCTGGAACTCTAAAACTGATACCAGCAAGCTGTAAGAAGAACAATAGGCCTGTTCTTACCTTTGCAGCTGCTCTGTTTTCCAGACCAATAGTTTATACTTTGTTTCTTCCCCAATGTAACTGAGGGGATCCATTGTGTTTAACTGAAGTTTCTTTGTTATTAACCATGTGCTTATGGCTGTTTTATTAGTATAAATATGTGTGTAAATCCTTTGTATTGTCAGTCTGAACAGCGCCAGCCTTTAGTGTGAACGCTCGGTACACATCACTGGCTGTTTTTCCATTTCACCTTGGTGACTTAGTAAAGGCTATTTACAGAGATTTTTGACTCTTTGATTTATTCTACTATCCGAGTGGTGAACTTTAACAACACTGACTACCTTCCTTGTTAATGTCACAACAGAGAATGTCAACAAGCTGGTTTTGTGATATAGTTCCACCCCACCCCTGATGTGACACAAAGCTCAGTACCTCACCCAGCCTGACATACCCACAGCCACGGCTGAAAAACAAAGCTCCTGTTACAGACATTCTGCATGAGGTCCTGGGAACAATGACATGATGGGGAGCTCATCCCCTCTCATTCAGCAGACACAACTTCCCCATTAACATAACATAATCAAGACATCAAGAGACAAGATTCAACAGTCAAGAATGTTTACTTGTCATATTGCCAAAACGGAACAACAAAATTCTGACTTGCAGCAGCATAACTTTTCTGTAAACACAGTATTGAATAGATCACATAATAAACAAAGAAAGAAGTTCAAGAAATAAAAACCCCAATATTTGTGCAAAACAAAAGCACAAAGTCCCTCGGGCAACTAAGACAGTTCAAAGTTCAATGTTTAGCTGGTGCTTTTCATATTCAATAGCCTGATGGTTGTTGGGAGGAAGCTGTTCCTGTACTTGGAGGTCATGGTTTTCTGATTCCTGCACCTTCTTACTGATGGCAGGAGTGAAATGAGAGCATGGCCAGGGATCCTTGATGTTGTTGGCTGCCTTTTTAAAGCAGCGCCCCCTGTAGATTCCTTCGATGCCGGGGAGGTCAGTACCTGTGATGGACCGGGCAGTGTTCACCACGTTGTGCAATCTCCTTCATTCCTGGTTCGAGTTGCCACGAATCAGGCTGTGATGCAACGAAAATATGCTCTCTACTGCATACCAGTAGAATTTCAAGAGAGAATTTGTCAATGTACAGAATCTCCTCAATCTTCTAAGGAAGAAGAGATGTTGATGGACTTTCTATATAATTGTATCAATGTGATGTGTTCAGGCCAAAACTTCAGAGATAAGCATGCCTAAAAAGATGAAGTTGTTGACTCTCTCCTAATGACACGTTGATGAAGACAGATTTGTTGAACCTTGGCCATCCTCTTCTGAAGACAATATTCAGCTCCTTGGTCTTACTGACATTGAGGGCAAGGTTGTTGTTCTGGCACCATTCAAACGGACGATCGATCTCCCTCCTATACTCTGACTCATGATTACCTGTAATTCGTCCAACAACGGTGGTGTCACCGGTGAATTTAAAGATGGAGCTGGAACAATGTCCAGCTGCACAGTTATGGATATAGAGTGAATAGAGCAGAGGGCTGAGAACATAGCTTAGAGGTGCTCCTATACTGATGGTTGTCAAAGAGTTGCTGATGTTGCTGCTAATTCTTGCACATTGTCTTCTGTTGAAGTTGAGGATCCAGTTGGATTGGAATGCATCGCAACCCATTTCTGCGGTTGGTGACAAGTTTGCAGCAGATTATGCTGTTGAACGCTGAGCGGTATTCGATGAACAATGGCCTGACCTATGTTGTTTATTGTCCAAGCGGTTTGGTGCAGGGTGGAGAGTCAGCAAAATCACATGGACCATTGATTTATTGTGGCGGAAGACAAGATGTAGTGGGACTTGATATGTACCATAACCAACCTTTCAAAACATTTCATCATTGGTTGCAGAGGTCAATAGTCATTAAGGTATGACACCTTACTCTTTTTGAGCAGAGGTATTATATATATTCTTTTCAAGCAGGTGGGAACATTAAACCTCAATAATGAAAGGCTGACGATGTCTGCAAAAACTCCAGCTAGTTGGTCCATGCAGGTTTTGAGAACACTATACCATTAGGTTGGGATGGTTTCTGAGAGTTCATCCTCTTTAAGGACCTTCTGATATGGGCCTTGTTCCATCTCATGAAATTGAATGGGAAACTTTGTTTTGTGCGTGATCCAGGCAAATCATCCCAAACATGAGTACAACAGGTCAACAGTGCAAAAGAGAAAGGAAACATAGTAGAAGATAGGGTTGTAGAACATAGTGTTACAGTTACAGAAAAAGTGCAGAGAAAAAAAGTACAAGGGTGTTACGAGGTAGATAGGAAGATCAGGATTGGTACGGGAGAGGTTCGATCAACAGTCTGATATCAGCGGCTAAGAAGCTGTTCATGAATGTGCTGGAATGTGCTTTTAAGCATTTGTGTCTTTTGCCTGAGGGGATGTTCAACGAGGTAACCAGCAGAGTGCACAGAGGGTTAGGAATGGTCAGGTGGAGTCTGTCAAGGTGTCACATCACTGGCACAAGGTAAGAGCTCACAGTGTTTGGAAGTGCACTAGGACGGAGAGAAGAGTGCTTGCACCTGGAGCAGCGATAGGTGGATAAATGTGTCTTTCTCAGGCTAGAAGGTTGTAACGCATAGAGGCCCACAGATCAGTTCTTAAACCTCAATTAGGGTTAGCGTTAGGGTTATTAGTTGGAGAGGGTGGGACAGAGTGTAAAGTCTCCATGTTTTCAACAAATGTGAGCAAGTGCAAGATCATGCACATTGTTCAGGAGAAACTAAATGCGGACTATTTTCTCAATGGAGAATGACCACTGGTGACCGAAACACAAATAATTCTTAGAGTTCTTGAACACAAATCACAAGAAGTTATCCAGCATTAGCAGCAGGCGGTGGGAAAGCAAATGTCCTGTTGGCCTTAATTACAAAAGGATTGAAGTTTAGAAAAGGGAAGTTTTGTTACAGTGGGAAAGGAGATTGACTGGGATGAAAGTAGGGAACGGAGATGGTCCTACCAGGTGTGGCTGGAGAATTTTGATCCGTATTCTCTGGATGTCAGAAGAATGAGGGGAGACCTGTGGATGATTCAATGGGAACGTGAGGTAGATGTCGAGATGTTTCCGTGAATGGGAGAGTCTAAACGAGAGACGTAGTCACAACATATGGGAACAGTCATTTAAAACTAAGATGTGCAGGAATTTTCTCGCACAGTGTCTAGTGAAATTCTGGGCATATCCACCTCAGAGGGTTGTGAAGGCTGCATCAATAGAGGTAGGAAAGAGGAGGAATCGGGGAATTGAGGATAACGGGATGGGTACAGAGCGATGAGTCCCGGTGCACATCATACATGATCATATTGAGTGGTGGGTCAGGTTTGAGGGGCTGAGTAGCCTCTATGATCATATTTTCTTACATCCAAATTTCTTTATATTCATGCTTTACAGGTCCCTCTACCTTGTGACTGGGGAGGAGAGAAGATTTGTTGGAGGAATGGCACTGGGAATGGCCTTCTCTGAACATTACAAACTGCAAATGCATTGAAACAGGTTGAAAATGTTGAAAATGGACGGATGGGATGAGGCACCGTTTTGCTGCAAGCAGACACAGTGATATATTTCCAGATGAGCATGGTGGGTGATCCCATTCGCCTACTATATTCTTGTCCTCCTTGGTTTAATTTAGTTTAGAGATTCAGCCGGCCAACAATCCCCGCACATTACCTTACACCCACTAGGGACAATTTTACATTTACACCAAGCCAATTAGCCTACAAACCCGTAGGACTTTGGAGTGTGGGAGGTCATGGGGAGAACGTACAAACTCCGTGGGTCAAGTCTCTTAGAATCACAGTGAGAAGCTGTCAGTAACGGCAGACAGAGATCATCCAATTCAGGGAAACACAGAGGAGAAGCCCCTGGGATCTGCTCCCTGAGATAAGTCAGTGAATGACAGTTGTAACATGCTGTAACTCAGTCAGATCTGTATTTAGTGTGGTCACCCCTCAATATGCAACCTTTCACCACAGGCCATGTAGAAATAAATGTACACATCTGCATGACGACCAGATTCCTGAGAGCGTCTGATACAAAATAAGAGAAATCAGTAATTCATTTTCTCCAGAAGTGTAATTATAAGATTAACTCATAATAATATCTTATAGGATTAGCTTATTAGAACTAATTTGATTATAACTACATACCTGCAGACTGTCGACATCTGAAATTACAGAAAATATCATATAGGATTAATTTATAAGAACAATCTTATTATAAGATTAACTCATAAGAATATCTTATAGGATTAATTTATAAGAACTAATTTGATTATAACGACACACCTGCAGAAGGGATGACATATCACTTAAATGCAAAAAATGTTTTCACGGGTGGGGAGAGACATGTATATTGAAGACGCATTTTTTCTCTAATATGTCAATATATTCTAAATGTAGAATAAATTATAATCTTCTTACACTAGCATGCATGCCTGACAACAAGAACAATCCAAAAATGTACAGCAGGTGCAAAAATACTTGTAGGAGGTTCGGCAGGTTAACAGAACAATAAATAAAGCAAATAGGATGCAATTAATAAAGCAAATAGGATGCAGAGATATTTATATATACATTTTAAAATGATGTTAAATAAGATAATACATTGTTGGCATCATAAGACTAGAATTACATAAGGTTATATGTTATACTAGACTAATTGGGACTCGTTGGTTCCCATGATCACACGGGAGGGCTGGTCCCCCGATGCAATATCTCCCTCTCCACCAATTCCAATATTAGTGGCCAGTTGGGGGGCTTTCTGGAGCGCTGGTATGGGTTCTTGGGGTGGCAGCTCAGTCCCTCAAGCTTGATGTGCTGGCAGCTCACTCACGGCTGGTGGGCTGGCAGTTGACTCATGGCTATTCCTTGAAATTCCATTGCAAGCAGGGTGCAAGGCCACCAAATTCAAATCCATTTTCCTACCATTTCAAGCAGGGTGCAAGGCCACCAAATTCAAGTGCAGTGTCTTACCACTTCGAGCAGGGTGCAAGGCCACCGAATTCAAGTGCAGTTTCCTACCATATCAAGCCGGGTGCAAGGCCACCAAATTCAATTGCAGTTTCGAACCATTTCAAACAGGGTGCAAGGATACCAAATTCAAGTGCAGTTTCATACCATTTCAAGCCAGGTGCAAGGCCACCAAATTCAATTGCAGTTTCGTACCATTTCAAACAGGGTGCAAGGATACCAAATTCAAGTGCAGTTTCATACCATTTCAAGCCAAGTGCAAGGCCACCAAATTCAAGTGCAGTTTCGTACCATTTCAAACAGGGTGCAAGGATACCAAATTCAATTTCAGTTTCATACCACTTTCAGCAGGGTGCAAGGCCACCAAATTCAGTGCAGTTTCGTACCACTTGAAGCAGGGTGCAAGCCACCAAATTCAAATGCAGTTTCATACCATTTCAATCAGGGTGCAAGGCCACCACATTCAAATGCAGTTTCATACTATTTCAATCAGGGTGAAACCACAATAAAACCACCATAAAGCCACACAAAACCCCAAACTCACAGTTCAGTAGACATTCAGTGTGTTCAGTTGATTCACAGCTCAGACAGAGTCATGACCTCACCATCCCCCATCATGCAGATACTGAGCCACATCCCCACTTCCAGGTTTTATAAACCCTCCCCTTTCCACCGGAAAAGGTGTGGCCTTCATGGCATGATTGACAGGAGAGAGATTCTCAATATTTTTTAAACACTAATAACACTTTTATTTTGCAGTGATGGGAAGAATCCTCTGCACCTGCTGAGTGGAGGGGGACAAAGATGGCCAAAAATCACAGCCGTAAGTGGTAGCATTTTATCTAAAATCAATATACAGTGCAAACAGGAAGTTACCAAAAGCACACAAATCAACATTTGCAGTAGTGCCTTTCAACTTCAACCCAAAGCACCCAAACCACCATTTGCAGTAGTGCCTTTTAACCCAAAGGAGATTAGTGGGCAAAATTAGGGCACATGATATTGGGGGTAGAGTGCCGACATGGATAGAAAATTGCTTGACAGACAGGAAACAAAGAGTGGGGATTAACGGGTCCCTTTCAGAATGGCAGGCAGTGACTAGTGGGGTGCCGCAAGGCTCGGTGCTGGGACCGCAGCTATTTACAATATACATCACTGATTTAGATGTAGGGATTCAAAGTAACATTAGCAAATTTGCAGATGACACAAAGCTGGGTGGCTTTGTGAACTGTGAGGAGGATGATATGAGAATGCAGGGTGACTTGGACAGGTTGGGTGAGTGGGCAGATGCATGCCAGATGCAGTTTAATGTGGATAAATGTGAGGTTATCCCCGTTGGTAGCAAAAACAGGAAGGCAGATTGCTATCTAAATGGTATCAATTTGGGAAAAGGGGAAGTACAACGGGATCTAGGAGTCCTTGTTCATTAGTCAATGAAAGTAAGCATGCAGGTACAGCAGGCAGTGAAGAAAGCGAATGGCATGTTGGCCTTTATAACTTGCTGGCCTTTATAACTTGAGTGCAGGAGCAAAGAGGTCCTTCTGCAGTAGTATAGGGCCCTAGGGTATTCTGTGCAGTTTTGGTCTCCTAATTTGAAGAAGGCCATTCTTGCTACTGAGGGAGTGCAGTGTAGGTTTACAAGGCTAATTCCCCTGCGGGACGGCGGGATGGTGGGACTGTCATATGCTGAGAGAATGGAGCGGCTGGGCTTGTATACTCTGGAGTTTAGAAGGATGAGAGGTGTCTTATTGAAACATATAAGATTATTGAGGGTTTGGATACACTAGAGGCAGGAAACATGTTCCTGATGTTAGGAGAGTCCAGAACCAGGGGAGCAAAGATCGTAGAAGGGACAATGATCTTTGATCTAGTCTCTGTTGCACTTGTGCAGCTCCCATATCCAAGGGAACAATGACATGCCACGAGGAGCACACATTAATGCCTGATTTACTTTTAAATGTATGATGACTGTAACCATGTACATCTATCTATATTACTAAAAGTCTGATCTTTACCGCTTTTGGCTCGTTGTGCTGAGATTTCCAAGAGCACGCGCCACCTACAGCCGTCATTTTTGGCCACCTCACTCAGAGCCCCCCCTTGCCTTCCTGAACCTGCTGATTTTTCCCATCGATGAAAAATCAGAGAGATATTATTGTTTTAAAAAAGATTGCCATTCTCTCTGCTGCTCCTGCTCGTGGGAGGGACTATAAAACCCGGAAGTGGTGTGCCTCACACAGACTCTGCAAGATGGAGGAAGCCAGAGGGTCATGTCTCTCTGAGCTCTGAATACCACTGTACACATGCCTACTCAACTGTGTGTGCCCTTAATTTGGTTTGAAAATGAAAATATGGTTGCTTTGAACTAAAAAGGCACTGCCTGCAAACGATAGTTTGGGTGGTTTGGGTTGAAGTGAAAAGGCATTGCCTGCAAATGGTGGTTTGGGTGATTTGGGTTGAAGTAAAAAGGCACTACTACAAATGGTGGTTTGGGATTTTGGGTTGAAGTAAAAAGGCACTAATGCAAATGGTGGTTTGGGTGCTTTGGGTTGAAGTAAAAAGGCACTACTGCAAATAGCAGTTTGGGTGTTGTGGGTTGAGGTTAAAAGGCACTACTGCAAATGGTGGTTTGGGTGCTTTGGGTTAAGGTTAAAAGGCTCTGCTGCAAATGGTGGTTTGGGTCCTTTTGGTTGAGGTTAAAAGGCACTACTGCAAATGGTGGTTTGGGAGCTTTGGGTTCAAGTTAATAGGCACTACTGGAAATGGCGGTTTGGGTGCTTTGGGTTGAAGTAAAAAGGCACTACTGCAAATGGTGATTTGGGTGCTTTGGGATGACGTTAAAAGGCACTACCGCAAATAGTGGTTTTGGTGCTTTGGGTTGAAGTAAAAAGGCGCTACTGCAAATGGCGGTTTGAGTGCTTTGGGTTGAAGTAAAAAGGCACTACTGCAAATGGTGGTTTGGGTGCTTTGGGTTGAAGTAAAAAGGCACTACTGCAAATGGTGATTTGGGTGCTTTGGGATGAAGTTAAAAGGCATTACTGCAAATGGTGGTTTGGGTGCTTTGGCTTGAGGATAAAAGGCATTACTGCAAATGGTGGTTTGGGTGCTTTGGCTTGAGGATAAAAGGCACTACTGCAAATGGTGGTTTGGGTGCTTTGGGTTGAGGATAAAAGGCATTACTGCAAATGGGGGTAGAGTGCCGACATGGATAGAAAATTGCTTGACAGACAGGAAACAAAGAGTGGGGATTAACGGGTCCCTTTCAGAATGGCAAATCTCCTATGTGGGACCTTATCAAATGCTTTCTGAAAGTCCAGATACACGACATCCACTGGCTCTCCCTTGTCCATATTCCTAGTTACATCCTCAAAACATTCCAGAAGATTACTCAAGCATGATTTCCCTTTCGTAAATCCATGCTGACTCGGACTGATCCTGTTACTGCTATCCAAATCTGCTGCTATTTCATCTTTTATAATTAATTCCAGCATCTTCCCCACCACCACCAGGCTAACTGGTCTATAATTCCCTGTTTTCCCTCTCCCGCATTTCTTAAAAAGTGGGATAACATTAGCTACCCTCCAATCCACAGGATCTGACCCTGAATATAGAGAACATTGGAAAATTATCACCAATGCATCCACGATTTCTAGAGCCACTTCCTTAAGTACTCTGGGATGCAGACCATCAGGCGCTGAGGATTTATCAGCCTTCAGTCCCATCAGTCTACCCAACACCATTTCCTGCCTAATGTGCACCACCTTCAGTTCGTCCGTCACCCCAGATCCTCTGGCCACTAGTATATCAGGAAGATTGTTCGTGTCTTCCTTAGTGAAGACAGATCCAAAGTATCTGTTGAACTCATCTGCCATTTCCTTGTTCCCCATAATAAATTCACCTTTTTCAGTCTTCAAGGGTCCAACTTTGGTCTTAACTAATTTTTTTCCTCTTCACATACCTAAAGAAGCTTTTACCATCCTCCTTTATATTCTTGGCTAGCTTACCTTCGTACCTCATCTTTTCTCCCCGTATAGCCTTTTTATTATCTTCTGTTGCTCTTTAAACATTATCCAATCCTCTTGCTTCCCATTCATCTTTGCTACGTTGTACCTCTTCTATTTTAATTTTCTACTGTCCCTGACGTCCCTTGTCAGCCACGGTTGCCCCTTACTCCCCTTGGAATCTTTCTTCCTCCTAGGATTGAACTGATCCTGCACTTTCTGAATTATTCCTAGAAACACCTGCCATTGTTGTTCCACTGTCATCCCTGCTAGGGTATCGTTCCAGTCCACTTTGGCCAGCTCCTCCCTCATGACACCATAATCCCCTTTATTCAACTGTAACACTGACACCTCCGAATTACCCTTCTCCCTCTGCAATTGTAGATTAAACTTGACCACATTATGGTCATTACCTCATAATGGCTCCTCATTTTGCGCCGCTATTGCATCACCGTCTTCCCCCAACTGGACAGGAGCGGATGGTTGCACTTTTTTCCCCAAAACCTCCAGCGGTTGGAACCAGAATTTTGGATAATTTCCGTCAAAGTGGAAACGCTGATAGCGCTACAATTTTTTTTTTCCTCTGGATTTTTTTTACTCTGGGAAAAAATCACCTTGGCCGGAGGCTCCCTAGATTTTGAGGTCCTAGGCTTGAACCTATGAAGCCTCTAGGTAAATCCGGCCCTGCCAAGGCCCCCCTAGATCTCAAGGCCCTAAGCTTAAGCTTGTGAAGCTTATACGTAAATCCGGCCCTGGGTTTGCGATACCTCAACTACCTCCTTCGGCAGCTCGTTCCATACACGACCAGCCTTTCTGTGAAAACATTACCCCTCAGATTCCCATTACATCTTTCCCCCCCTCACCTTAAACCTATGTCGTCTGGTTCTCGATTTCCCAACTCATGTTAAGAGACTCCGTGCATCTACCCGATCTATTTTTCGGATGATTTTGTACATCACTCTAAGATCACCCCAAATCCTCCAGCGCTCCAAGGAATGGAGTCCGTGCCTACTCAACCTCTCAGGCCCGAGCTCAGGCCCTTGTGTCCTGGCAACATCCTTGTAAATCTTCTCTGCACCCTTTCAAGCTTAACAACATATTTTCTATAACACGGTGCCCAGAACTAAACACAATAATGTTCTCCATAGAGAACATCCATGAGCTGGTAGGGATATAAAACTAAATTTGACTTTAGGAGCTGATGTTCCCACTGTCCCAGACATCATGAGACACAGGGCATTTATCATTTGTGAAATTCTTGTTGGGATTGAGTAGAAAATATCTGAGCCTTTGTAAACTAAATAAAGCCCTTTGTGTAAATATGGGATTCAAAATCAGATCCCAACATGCTTGAAGTCAAATAAAATTAAGTCACAATTTCACTTCTTCGTTGCATCCATATAATGTCTGGGATGGTCCAAAGCCCTCACCAATCCATTCATTATTTATTGGAATTATGGTAACCACCGGAAGCACAGCAGCCACAGTGTACACAGCAAGCTCCCACAAATAATACTAACACCTAGACACAAAATGTGGTGTGGCCCCAGCGGGGGGCAGCGGGGATGGCATGGGCTTAAGATGGCTTGGGCCCCGGCGGCAGGGGGAGTCGAGGGGAGCGGGCCCCGCCGTAGCGGCATCTGATGTTGGGGTGACAGCTGCTGGGTTAAGATTCTGCCACTCCCGCCCGTCGACAGGAGAACCATCTCCTGGTCGCCAGGCTGGCCATTGGCGAGGCTCCGACTCAGACGCCAGCAATGCAATATTCCACTACTTACCTGGAGTAGTCACGAGGCATCCAGCTCAATGTGTGGAGTACAAATGGCAGTCTGATCCTACCTGGGCCCACTGCGCACGCGCGGAGAGAGGGCGTCATTTTGTGTCACTTCCCCAACTGCGCAAGCGCGGTTGGTCGCATTTTTACAAATCATCCAGTGGTCGGAATCAGAATTTCGGGCAATTTCTGACAAAGTGGCAAATTTCTGATTGCGCTCCGATATTTGTTTTTTAGTTCTCTGGATTTTTTTCTTAATCTGGAGAAAAAAATGGGGGTGCAGTCGCAAACAATGTACCCCCCCTTCGGACGGCCATGGGTTTGGGTGGGAAGGGATGAGTTGTCCAGGGAGTTTCGGAGGGAACGGTTTCTGCGGAAAGCAGAAACGAGTGGAGATGGGAAGATGTGGCCAGTAGTGGGGTCCTGCTGGAGATGGTGAAAATGTAGGAGGATTATATGCTGTATGCGATGGTTGATGGGGTGGAAGGTGAGGACAAGGGGGACTCTACTCTCCTTGTTACAATTGGGGGGAGGGGGAGTAAGACCAGAGCTGTGGGATATCGAGCAGACACGAGCGAAAGCCTCATCTATAATGGAAAAGGGGAACCCCTGTTCTCTAAAGAATGAGGACATCTCCGATGCCCTTGAATGGAACACCTCATCCTGGGCACAGATGCAGCGTAGACAGAGGAATTGGGAGTAGGGGATAGTTTACAGGAAACAGGATGGGAAGAAATGGAGTCAAAAGAAGTGTAGGTTTATAGTAGATGTCCGTCAATAGCCTGTTTCCTGTGATGGAGACGGTGAGATCTAGAAACGGTAGGGAGATGTCGGAGATGGTCCAAGTGAATGTGAGTGCAGGTTGTAAATTAGTGGTGAAGTTGATGAAGTTGTGGGCTGTAGGGCCTGTTCCTGTGCTGTACTGTTCCAATGAACATAGACACAAAATCCTGGAGTTACTCAACGGAACAGGCAGCATCTCTGGACAGAAGGAATGGATGATGTTTTATGTCAAGACCCTTCTGCAGACTCCAGTCAGAAATGCTGCCTGTCCCGCTGAGTTACTCCAACATTTGTGTCCATCTTCAGTGTAAACCACATCTGCAGTTTCTTCCTACACACGGTACTGTTCCAGATTCTGTGTGTGTGAGATTTCCTCTGGCTGCAGGCATCATTTCTGTCTTGATCCAGTGACTACTTTCCTTGTTGCAGTTGCAACAGAGAATGTCAATGAGCCGGTTTTGTAATAAAGTTCCACCCCACCACCTGATGTGACACAAAGCTCAGTACCTCACCCAGCCTGACATACCCACAGCCACGGCTGAAAAACAAAGCTCCTGTTACAGACATTCTGCATGAGGCCCTGGGAACAATTACATGAATGGGGAGCTCATCCCCTCTCATTCAGCAGACACAACTTCCCCATTAACATAACATAATCAAGACATCAAGAGACAAGATTCAACAGTCAAGAATGTTTACTTGTCATATTACCAAAACGGAACAACAAAATTCTGACTTGCAGCAGCATAACTTTTCTGTAAACACAGTATTGAATAGATCACATAATAAACAAAGAAAGAAGTTCAAGAAATAAAAACCCCAATATTTGTGCAAAACAAAAGCACAAAGTCCCTCGGGCAACTAAGACAGTTCACAGTTCAAGGTTTAGTTGGTGCTTTTGGTATTCAACAGCCTGATGGTTGTTGGGAGGAAGCTGTTCCTGTACTTGGAGGTCATGGTTTTCTGATTCCTGCACCTTCTTACTGATGGCAGAAGTGAAATGAGAGCATGGCCAGGGATCCCTGATGTTGTTGGCTGCCTTTTTAAAGCAGCGCCCCCTGTAGATTCCTTCGATGGCGGGGAGGTCAGTACCTGTGATGGACCGGGCAGTGTTCACCACGTTGTGTAATCTCCTTCATTCCTGGTTCGAGTTGCCACGAAACAGGCTGTGATGCAATGAAAATGTGCTACCAGTAGAAATTCAAGAGATAATTTGTCGGTGTACAGAATCTCCTCAATCTTCTAAGGAAGAAGAGATGTTGATGGACTTTCTATATAATTGTATCAATGTGATGTGTTCAGGACAAAACTTCAGAGGTAAGCATGCCTAAAAAGTTGAAGTTGTTGACTCTCTCCTAATGACACATTGATGAAGACAGATTTGTAGAACCTTGGCCATCCTCTTAAGACAACAATCAGCTCCTTGGTCTTACTGACATTGAGGGCAAGGTTGTTGTTATGGCACCATTCAACGAGACGATCAATCTCCCTCCTATACTCTGACTCATCATTACCTGTAATTCGTCCAACAACGGTGGTTTCACCGGTGAATTCAAAGAGGGAGTTGGAACTATGTCCGGCTTCACAGTTATGGGTATAGAGTGAATAGAGCAGAGGGCTGAGAACATAGCTTAGAGGTGCTCCGATGCTGATGGTTGTCAAAGAGTTGCTGATGTTGCTGCCAATTTTACTTCGGAGTCACATGAGTGACTACATGAAGAAGCCCCGCCTGGTGCTTGATCGGCATTACGTCGACGCTGTCGGTAGGGAAAGAGCTGCAGAGCGCAGTTCCACCAGCTGTAAGGAACAGGCCCGCAGGTAAATAAATTATTTTTTCTTCCAGGGCATTTCAAACTCCGTGTGGCTGGTGGGTAAAGACCAGGAGGAGTTTAAAAATAAAAATGGAGAAAGCTCCTAAAAAATCGCGAGTAAAACGTGCGGCCCGGGGAGGAGAAGATAAACAGGCAGGAGAGCAGATTATTACAGAGCCGGTTCCGATACCGGAAAATCCAGTGCTTAAAAAATGTTAAAGAAAATCTGAGAGGCCCGTGGTTTCTGATGAATCTGATAATCAAAGTCCTCCAGATAGAAAAGCCTTGTGGCTTAGAATGGATCAAATGGAAAATGATCGAGACAAAAATCAACCAAGGGTCAAAGAAACCCAGAATATTCCCAGGCAGCCCCTGAGGGGGTTCCATATCATGAATATGGTGCCTGTTTGAATTGGGAATTTGAAACTCCAGAGCCCGGGATTGGGCTGGAGAAAGTCCTTAAGCAAAGTCTCAGGAGTACCAGGGCTGCATGAGACTGATCCTGAAGGTGGTGATTTCGGTCATGAGTACCCACCACAATACAAAAATATTGCGCCAGGTGTGTCTGATGATGCACAAAGTTTCTATACCTGGAGGAGACGGTGAGGCCATGGAAGAAAACCTGGCGGCCAACATAAATTATTTGGTCTCTCACCAGCTTCAAGAAGCTGTTATGGTTGATACAGCAGAATTATTATATCTCACTCAAGGTACCTGCGGTAAATTCGGCTATTTGACGCCAATGTCATCAATGATGCGGGCGCAGGAAATTTGATTTCGGCTGGGATCACTGCTTTTGGAAGGCAAGTGGAAGATTGTGGAATGACCAAAGTTCAGAAGGATATGTTTGCATTGTTCTGCAACTTAATATTTGAGATTAATTGTATGAGGAAGATTGCCATTTGGCCTATTTTACATCCAAGATTTGCAGGTTTGTGCAGATCAAGCAATGTTCAAGCTCCTGGTTATTTGTTTGGAGAAAATCTGTTTAAATAAATAAAGAGATTGATAAAGAGGCAAAGACTATTGGCCTCATGAAACCCTTCCTTTTGGCCAAAGGGCCGGTCAAACGAGAAGAGGATTTTGATTTGGAGCTGGAACAAGCCGAGGCAGGAGTATGGTGAGGAAATATTACCAAACAGCACAGCCGAATGTTACCCAAATGTTGGGAGAAGGAGACCACCATGCCCGGTTGGATAGGTACAAAAACTTTATCCTATTACAGAAGAATCTTTGGATGAACCTCAGATTGGTGGTAGTCTACAAATGTTTTATGATAAATGGGACTATATAACATCTAACCGTGTTATATTAGGTACTGTCTTAGGATCTACCATTGATTTTGTAGAAGGTATTGATCCACCAGGACAGAATAAGCCTAATCGTATTTGGTGTTTTCTGTATTTGAATATTTTCCCCAGACCAAAGAAAAATGGGGGTTGTAGAATCATTTTAGACCTCACACATTTTAATACATTTGTCCAGAATAAACATTTTAAAATTGATACCTTCAACACTGCAATGCAGCTGGTATCAACAGTATGTGACATGGCTACAATAGATTTGAAGGATGCATATTATTCAGTACGAATTCATCGTCACTTTTGCAGGTATTGAAATTTAATTGGATGGGACATCTGTGGTAATACTAAGCATTACCTAATGGATTAAGCTCAGCTCCTAGGTTGTTCACTAATTGTTGAAACCAGCACTTGCACTGCTAAGGGCACAAAAACACATTGTTATGGCTTATCTAGATGACATTTTAATTGTCAATGCTAATCAGGAGTCAGCTGAAAAATCAGTCTCGGCGACTACAAGCTTGTTTGACCGGCTAGGTTTCCTGATTCATCCAACAAAATCTAAGTTACAGCCATCCCAAACTATTGAATATTTGGGGTTTGTGATTAATTCAGTTACCATGTTAGTAACTTTACCAATAGACAAGATTGTTGATATTACAAATGTATGTCGGTGCCTTATGGACAAACCTTATCCTTCCATCCGAGAAGTTGCTAAGGTTATTGGTAAGTTAGTAGCAGCATTCCCTGCAGTAGAATTTGGTCCACTGCATTACCAAAATCTCAAAAGGGCAAAAACACAAGCGCTTATACAGCAAGCAGGCCATTTTGATAGGCCCATGCAATTGCCAAAGGAAGCTTTATTAGAATTGCATTGGTGGATTGAGAATGTTCCACAAGCTGTTAAAAACATTTTGGTTCAGCAGCCAGCAGTGATTTTACAAACTGTTGCAAGTTCTCTCAGATGAGGTGCTATGGATAATGATACCAGCTGTGGGGCAGATGGACTGTCCAAGAGGATTTATTTCTCCAAACATATGGTATAAATTATTTGGAGTTACTGGGAGCATTTTATGGATTAGAAGCTTATTGTTCTACTATGAAGGATTTGCATGTCCAATTACAAGTAGACAATACCACAGCTGTGGCATATACCAATCACATGGGTGGAGTAAGATCATTATAATGTGACCATCTGGTTAACCAGGTGTGGCATTGGTGTATTGGTAAGAATATTCGGTTTTCAGCTATTTATCTCCCATGGAGAGACAATATTGTGGCAGACAAAAGATCACGAAAATGTAAAGACAGTAAAGAATGGATGTTAAATCCAAAACATTTTCAAAAATCTTATCAGTCGGTTGGAGTACCGGACATTGATCTGTTTGCATCTAGATTAAATCACCAATTGCCCAAATACCTGTCTTGGGAACATGATCCAGGGGCAGTAGCGGTGGATGCTTTCTCGCCACACTGGGGGAATACCTTCTTTAATGCCTTTCCCCCATTCTGTCTGATTGGGCAATGTCTCAAGAAAATAGCGCAAGATGCTGCCAAGAGCATTTTGGTGGGGCCAAATTGGCCTACACAGTCATGGTTGCCGTTGATGCTTAAAATGATTACTGAACCATGTATGACGATTCTTAGTTGCAACGATTGTTGATACAACCAGTAACAAAAGAAATTCATCCATTGCATGATCATATGAATTTGTTAATCTGCAGGTTCTGATCAGACCATTGCAAGAGCTTGGACTGTCGGATAGGACCATGGATGTTATAGCTGCAGCTTGGAGCAATTGCACTAAAAAACAATATATGTCGCATATAAAGAAATGGGAAGTCTTCTGTAGACTGTCAAAGATATCTGATCATACTGCGAACATAGCAAATGTATTGGAGTTCCTTGCAGGGTTGCATTTTGATGAGCACTTAAGTTATAGTGCCATTAATAGTGCTCGTAGTGCTTTGTCGTCCTATTTAGGACAAATTTCTGATTGAGATTCAATTGGGTCTCACCCATTAATTTCCCAGTTCATGAAAGGAATTTTTAATTAAAATCCTCCCAAGCCTAGAGATACAGAAATTTGGGATGTTAGCATTGTTCTCACTTTGCTTAGGCAATGGACTCCAATTACTTCAATGTCTTTGCAGAAGTTAACATTCAAGGTAGTAATGTATATGGCATTAGTATCAGTTCAAAGAGTACAAACTGCAATTGTTACGGTTAGATTGCATGCATGTGGCTTCAGGTAACATTGTGTTTTATGTTTATGATCTGATCAAACAAAGCAGACCAGGAAAAACTGGAACCAAGGTAATGTTTAAAGCATATCCTGTCGATCAAACATTGTGTGTAGTTAAGCATTTAAATAAATATATTGAAGTAACCAAAAATCTCCGAGGTGCTGAGACAGCGTTACTGATAATGCACAAAAACCACATACAAAAGTTGCAGTTCAAACCATTTCTAGATGGTTAGAACAGGTTTTGGATTTAGCAGGAGTGGACACTGATGTGTTTAAGTTTCACTCCACTGGGGCTGCAGCTGCGTCCGCAGTGAAGGTACAGGACGTACCACTTGATCAAATTTTAGAGGCCGCAGGGTGGTGTAAAGAAGAAACTTTTTCAAAGTTCTACGATAAACCTGTTGTCACGGTGCCAGGATTTGAACACGCAGTGTTGGGTTCGCTTTAAATACTTGCTTTGCTTTATATTATCGATTTATATTATCGATTTATGTTATCATTTGATATCATTATCACTTTAGTTGTAAAATTATTCCCCTGGGATAGAGGGGTTATTATTTAAAAAATTGTTCTTTTTATGATTAAAGACTTATTACATAAATTGAAACAATGTTTTTAAAAATATTATTTACTCACTACTGTATTGACTAAACAGAGTGTCGTATGGAATGAATCTACCACATAAAAAACAGAGCTTTAAAATCTTCACGTAGTCACTCACGTGCCTCTGAAATAAAATAGTAAGATTAAACGAAAATTTACCTGTTTGAAGTTTGATCTTTATTTTATGAGGAGTTACGATGAGGGATTACGTGGCCTCCGCTCCCAGCCCTCATAATATAAATGATCATCTGGTAGTTCTAGTCTATGTTGAGCCTTACTATCTTACTCCGGCTATTGGTTCTGCCGCTGCTTTGAAGTATGCCGATCAAGCGCCAGGCGGGGCTTCTTCACGTAATCCCTCATCGTAACTCCTCATAAAATAAAGATCAAACTTCGAACAGGTAAGTTCTCATTTAATCTTACTATTCTTGCATTGTGTTCTGTTTGATGAGGAAGTTGAGGATCCTGTTAGATTGGAATGCATCGCAACCCATTTTCTGCGGTTGGTGACAAGTTTGCAGCAGATTATGCTGTTGAACGCTGGGCTGTATTCGATGAACAATGGCCTGACCTACATTTTTTATTGTCCAAGCTGTTTGGTGCAGGCTGGAGAGTCAGCAAAATCACATGGACCATTGATTTATTGTGGCAGAAGATAAGTTGTACTGGATCCAAGCTCTTGCCAAGATTGGACTTGATATGTACCATAACCAACCTTTCAAAACATTTCATCATTGGTGCCAGAGGTCAATAGTCATTAAGGTATGATACCTTACTCTTTTTGAGCACTGGTATTATTGATACTCTTTTCAAGCAGGTGGGAACCTCAAACCTCAATAATGAGAGGTTGACGATGTCTGCAAAAGCTCCAGCTAGTTGGTCCATGCAGGTTTTGAGAACACTATACCATTAGATTGGGATGGTTTCTGAGAGTTCACCCTCTTTAAGGACCTTCTGATATGGGCCTTGTTCCATCTCATGAAATTGAATGGGAAACTTTGTTTTGTGCGAGATCCAGGCAAACCATCCCAAACATGAGTACAACAGGTCAACAGTGCAAAAGAGAACGGAAACTGGGTTGTAGAACATAATGTTACAGTTACAGAAAAAGTGCAGAGAAAAAAAGTACAAGGGTGTTACGAGGTAGATAGGAAGATCAGGATTGGCACGGGAGAAGTTCGATCAACAGTCTGATATCAGCGGCTAAGAAGCTGTTCATGAATGTGCTGGAATGTGCTTTCAAGCATTTGTGTCTTTTGCCTGAGGGGATGTTCAAGGAGGTAACCAGCAAAGTGCACAGAGGGTTAGGAATGTTCAGGTGGTGTCTGTCAAGGTGTCACATCACTGGCACAAGGTAAGAGCTCACAGTGTTGGGAAGTGCACTAGGACGGTGAGAAGAGTGGTTGCACCTGGAGCAGCGATAGGTGGATAAATGTGCCTTTCTCAGGCTAGAAGAATGTAACGCGTAGAGGCCCACAGATCAGTTCTTAAACCTCAATTACTCACAATTTCTATCCATGAGTTGGAGAGGGTGGGGCAGAGTGTAAAGTCTCCATGTTTTCCGATACCCAACAAATGTGAGCAAGTGCAAGATCATGCACATCGTTCAGGGGAAACTAAATGCGGACTATTTTCTCAATTGAGACAGACCACTGGTGACTGAAACACAAGTAGTTCTTAGGGTTCTTGAACACAAATCACAAGAAGTTATCCAGCATTAGCAGCAGGCAGTGGGGAAGCAAATGTCCTGTTGGCCTTAATTACAAAAGGATTGAAGTTTGGAATATGGAAATATTGTTACAGTGGAAAAGGAGATTGACTGGGATGGAAGCAGGGAAGGGAGATGGTGCTACCAGGTGTGGCTGGAGAATTTTGATCCGTATTCTCTGGATGTCAGAAGAATGAGGGGAGACCTGTGGATGATTCAATGGGAACGTGAGGTAGATGTCGAGATGTTTCCGTGAATGGGAGAGTCTAAACGAGAGACGTAGTCACAACATGACTGATTCCTGGGATGTCAGGACTGTCTTATGAAGAAAGACTGGATAGACTCAGTTTATACTCTCTAGAATTTAGGAGATTGAGAGGGATTCTTATAGAAACTTACAAAATTCTTCAAGGGTTGGACAGGCTAAATGCAGGAAGATTGTTCCCGATGTTGGGGAAGCCCAGGACAAGGGGTTGACAGCTTAAGGCTAAGGGGGAAATCCTTTAAGACCGAGATGAGAAAGACTTTTTTCACACAGAGCGTGATGATTCTCTGGAACTCTCTGCCACAGAGAGCAGTTGAGGCCAGTTCATAGGCCATATTTAAGAGGGAGTTAGATGTGGCCCTTGTGGCTAAGTGGATAAGAGGGTATGGAGAGAAGGCAGGTACGGGATACTGAGTTGAATGGCGGTGCAGGCTCGAAGGGCCGAATGGCCTACTCGTGCACCTAATTTCTATGTTTCTATGTTTCTATGTAACATATGGGAACAGTCATTTAAAACCAAGGTGTGCAGGAATTTGCTCACACAGTATCTAGTGAAATTCTGGGCGTATCCACCTCAGAAGGTTGTGAAGGCTGGATCAATGGAGGTAGGAAAGAGAAGGGATCTGGGAATTGAGGATAAAGGGATGGGTAGAGAGAGCGATGAGTCCCAGTGCACATCATACATTATCATATTGAGTGGTGGGTCAGGTTTGAGGGGCTGAGTAGCCTCTCTGATCATATTTTTCTTATATCCAACTTTTTTTTATATCCATGCTTTACAGGTCCCTCTGACTTACGGCTGGGGAGGAGCGAAGATTTGTTGGAGGAATGGCACTGGGAACCTGCTCTTCTCTGAACATTGCAAACTGCAAATGCATTGAAACAGGTTGAAAATGTTGAAAACGGAAGGATGGGATGAGGCACAGTTTTGCTGCAAGCGGACACAGTGATATATTTCCAGATGAGCATGGTGGGTGTTCCCATGCGCCTGCTATATTCTTGTCCTCCTTGGTTTAATTTAGTTTAGAGATACAGCCGGCCAGCAATCCCCGCACATTCCCTTACACCCACTAGGGACAATTTTACATTTACACCAAGCCAATTAGCCTACAAACCCGTAGGACTTTGGAGTGTGGGAGGTCATGGGGAGAACGTACAAACTCCGTAGTGGGGATCAAACCCGGGTCTCTGGCGCTGCATTCTCTGTAAGGCAGCAACTCTACCGCTCTACCGTGACTTGGTGGAGGAGTTCATGGGTTTGGGAAGTGCAGACACATTGGCCTGAGTGAGCATCTGCGATGCGTTGTGCAGAGGTACACACTGCAGCCACTATGTGCCTGTGGTGGAGGGAATTAATGTTTAGGTTTACAGATAGCCTGTCGATCAAGCGGGCTGCTCTGATCCTGTGGCCACTGACCCACTGACTGTGAAATCATTGATGGTGGAGGACTCGACAGCAGTAATGTCAGTGATGGCACCATGTGTGTCTTGTCTCTCTCTAGTTGAACTTGTCCATTGTCAGGTAACGGCGTCAGGTCTTGGTAAAAGGGGCATGAAAAATTGTCGAGTTGGTAAATTCCTTTTGCGTGATGTTTATAATAAAATAACTGTCTTTTCCTCTTTTCTTCCTTCTCTTTCTTCTTTTCTAGGAGTTATCTCGTAATCTCCTTTCTCTAACTCCTCGACTAAGGGTTCTCTCTTCTTTCCCTTCGTCATGTTTCTTCACTTTCACAATTCTCTCTCACTTTCTCTACTTTCTCTATTTCTATTCTTTTTTTAATAGCTTTAAAAAACTAAGGGGTACAATAACTGCTATAATATATACTGGACGTACACTGATGTCATTTACTGTACCTCTAATAATTTTTTTTTTTTTTTAATTTAAAAAAAGAACTTGCCCATTGTCTGCCACTTCTGTGGTGCCAATGTTACTGGTTAACCATCAGCCCACACCTCAATGTAGTCGAGGTCCAGTACTAGGTGGATGTAGGTCAAGTCTCTTAGAATCACAGTGAGAAGCTGTCAGCAACGGCAGACAGAGATCATCCAATTCAGGAAAACACAGAGGAGAAGCCCCTGGGATCTGCTCCCTGAGTCAAGTCAGTGAATGACAGTTGTAACATGCTGTAACTCAGTCAGATCTGTATTTAGTGTGGTCAACCCTCAATATGCAACCTTTCACCACAGGGCATGTAGAAATAAATGTACACATCTGCACGACGACCAAATTCCTGAGAGCGTCTGATACAAAATAAGAGAAATCAGTAATTCATTTTCTCCGGAAACAAAGTGTAGTAGGGAGGTTGCACATAAGGCCGTAAGGTCAATGGGCGTGACTCACAGAGTAGCTCAATCCTCTGGAGTACAAGGCAGCTTCCGGCATACATTAGTAACCGCAAACACGTACGTTCTTCTGTTAAAAAACGCCAAAATGGTCAATTTGTGCACTGATCCCCCGACCCCCTCCTTCTCAACACTCCTGCCCTCCCTGCAACTTTACCCCTGGCAGCCCAGCTGCGCTGACCCGGGCCTGATTCCCCATGTGCTGTGGAAGGAACATAGGCACATTTTGGCTTTTTATTTCTGTCATTCATGGTAAGATTTACGTTGTTGACTTTGTTTGGTGTGCAAGATATACAGGGTTGCAGTGACATAGGAACATAGAAACATAGAAATTAGGTGCAGGAGTAGGCCATTCGGCCCTTCGAGCCTGCACCGCCATTCAATATGATCATGGCTGATCATCCAACTCAGTATCCCGTACCTGCCTTCTCCCCATACCCTCTGATCCCCTTAGCCACAAGGGCCATATCTAACTCCATCTTAAATATAGCCAATGAACTGGCCTCAACTACCCTATGTGGCAGAGAGTTCCAGAGACCCACCACTCTCTGTGTGAAAAAAGTCCTTCTCATCTCGGTCCTACATGACGGCAGTTCTTTGACAAGTACTTTGTAGTTTGGTGTTGGAGATCTTGTCGACGAGTACTCTAGACCCACTGTTGACATCTGAAATGACAGAAAATATCATATAGGATTAATTTATAAGAAAAATCTTATTATAAGATTAACTCATAATAATATCTTATAGGATTAGTTTATAAGAACTAATGTGATTATAACTACATGTAGCAATGTTACAAAATTTTGAGATTTTAAAAATCAAGTCTGCAATTTATCCCATCAGATACAGCATAAAAAGAAGTTTAATTTGCTACCTAATTCACATTCATATCTTCAGTATTAAGAAAGTTATGACCATTTTCATACTAGGAAATTAGCATCTTGTTCTTTGCCTTTCAATTGACTTAACTCAAAAGCTGTGATCTAGAACCGTTAAAAGCCCATAACTTTCTTAAAAATTAAGATAGCTCAATGAAATTTTCAGTTATTATAGATTGAAGCATTCTGAAACAAATATGAAACAATCTTACTTGGATGACCTGAAATTAAAGCATATCATTAGTTAGTTATCTAATTGTAGCTAATTACAAAATTCAATGAGTAGATCTAAACATCTATCCATTTCTTAAGAAAAGATAAACTTTTTTTACATTGCCTAAGTGTCCAAATAACATTCACACAATAATCCACAATATAACATATTTTTAAAATCTCATTTTCATGAATTTCTGGGCCAAATGGAATGAACTTAGTGTTTAATGCCTGTAAATTAATGGCCATTTAAATCAACTAGCGAGTGGGTTTTAGTGGAATGCGGTGGATTGGAACGTTGCGGTTTGCTGTAAAGTCGGTATGAAAAATACAGCCGGTTCATACATTTTTTTTGGACCCCATTTCACAACATGAAAATATTATTAAAGCCTCCATAAAAACCAACTTTTAATATAAAAAGAAACTGTGTACCTTTTTTTCTCCCCTACGCAAAGTCCTTCCCGTTATCGGCGCTCACGGCTTTTGAAGGTGATTTTTAAATTACTCTAGATAATAAATAATCTAGCGTAATTTAAAAATACCTTCATTAATGAAATGTCGGAGCGATTTTTCTTCCGCAACAAAATCGCCCGACATTGATCGATTTGCCCAGTCTGAAGAAAAACGGCACTTTAAGCCCGCCCCCCTCTGAAAGGTGCCAAAGTCGCGCACATGCGGAGCGGCAGAACTGCAGCGCTGCTCAAGGTAAGTTTTGTAACATACCTACTACATGCCTGCAAAATGAATGACATATCACTTAAATGCAAAGATTGTTTTCAGGGGTGGGGAGAGACATGTATATTGAAGATGCATTTTTCCTCTAATAAGTTAATATATTTTAAATGTAGAAGAGATTAAAATCTTCATACATTAGCATGCATGCCTTACAACAAGAACAAACCAAAAATGTACAGCAGGTGTATAAATCCTTGTAGGTGGTGCGGCAGGTTGACAGAACAATTCATAAAGCAAATAGGATGCAATTAACAAAGCAAATAGGATCCAGAGACATTTATATATATTTTTTTAAATGATGACATATAAGATAATATATTGTTGGGATCATAAGGCTAGAATTGGATAAGGTTATATGTTTTATGTACATGGTTACAGTCATCATACATTAGGAAGGAAATTAGGCTTTAATGAGTGCTCCTCGTGGCATGTCATTGTATCCTTGGGGGAGTGTTTGCTAGTGCTGTCGGGGAGGATTTAAACTAATGTGGCAGGGGGATGGGAGCATGAGCAGAGAGACAGAGGGGTATAAAATGAGGGTAGAAGCAATAGGTAGCAAGGTGAAAAGTAAAAGTGGCAGGCAGACAAATCTAGGGCAAAAATCAAAAAGGGCCACTTTTCAACATAATTGTATAAGGGGTAAGAGTGTTGTAAAAACAAGCCTGAAGGCTTTGTGTCTCAATGCAAGGAGTATTCGTAATTAGATGGATGAGTTGAACGTGCAGATAGTTGTTAATGTTGGGATCACAGAGACATGGCTCCAGGGTGACCAAGGCTGGGAGCTGAACATCCAGGGATATTCAATATTCAGGAGGGATAGACAGAAAGAAAAAGGAGGTGGGGTAAGCTGCTGATTAGAGAGGAGATTAACGTAATGCTTGTGCTGCTCCTCCTGGAACTTCCCGCAGGCTTCCAGCCGCTCCTTGTTTTCGGCCACACACTCTATGTCCGTGTGGCTTTCACCCACAATTGGCAACACCATCACTCCGTCCTTCCAGTTGCTTCTCCCGCTCGCTGCCAACCTCTCCCGGCCTCTCCCGGCCTCTCCCGGCCTGTCCCGGTCTGTCCCAGTCTGTTCCGACCTGTCCCGGCCTCTCCCGGCCTGTCAAGGCCTGCCCCGGCCTGTCCTCATCCAGTTGTTCCTGGGTGGTCTTCAGCATCTGCTGTAGTTTGCTGGCCGCCTGCCCCAAATCCTTGATCATTTTCTTTTCCTTGTCAAGCGTTTCCTTTAGCTGAAGGAGGTCCTCACTATCGCCGCTCCTTGCTGCCCGCAACTTCTCCAGCTCTTCCTGCAGTTCCAGTGCAGATTGTTGGGCCTTTTCAAATTCTTCGGCCAGCTTCTGTCTCTGTGCTGCTCACAGTCTACTTGTAAAGTGCTTTGGGTTTCTTCTGCTTCTCTTAATTTCAGTACTGCACCAGTGGGATCTGTGCACCTTTGGTTCAGAGACTCCATAGCCTTCTGCCTGAACTCCTGCAGCCACTCACTGTGGGGCTGTGGTGAGGACGGACAACTCTGGGAAGAGCACAAGCAGCACCTCTAAGGTTTGCGTGTGGGACTCCTGTAACTGTTGTTCAGTCTGCTCGTTGTTCTTCTTCTTTTGGTGTTCAACGGTTTCTTTGAGCTGCAGCATCTCCTGTTCCAGGATGGAAATGTGGGCATCTTTATCCTTAAGCCTGTTCTCCAGCTGTTCCACTTCCACTTGTTTGGTGGCCTGGTCCCTCTCCGTCTCCTTGCTCTGGCTGGCCTCGAGCAGGGCGTTGATAGAGCGTATCCTCTCCTCCAGCTGCCCTTTCTCCACACTGACCTCCGACAGCCGACTGCCCAGCCACTCCACCTCCTCCGCTTTGCTCTTCAGCTCGACCTCAGATGCTGTTAGTTTAGCCTGAAGATCGGCGCAGGTGCTGACAGCTGAGCGCTGCTCCTCTCTCTCTCTCCGTGTCCGTCAGTAGTCTGTAAACGAACCTGGGGAACCCAACAGCCTGCATAACCACTTTCCTCCAGATTAGGAGACGTTCTATTGAATTAACAAATGCATTCAGTGCCGGACACCTCTTCCTTTGTCTTTTTATGTGCCTTGGTATGTTCATCTCCATATTTCTGTACTTCTTTAATTAATTCTTGTAGTTTTTGTACAAGATCTAAATGGCTAGTTTTTCCGTTGACAATTTTAAAACGTCCCATACAGGTGCAAATGTTCCCAACTGACTGTTATTGCTTGTTGTTTTGGCTAATTTGGTCATGGACCTTGAATAAGTATCTTCTATTGTGACACTCTCTCGTATGAAGTCTGACAAATCCTTTGTCAATATCCTTCCTTTTTTAACTTTTCGTACTAAAAACATATGGCACTGTAATTTTCCTTAGATTTTTGCAATGTTTGAGTGATACTCTCAATATTCTGTACAGCATCCAAAGTGCCCAATCCTCATCGGAGCCCAGTTGTGGCCACTAGACTGAACTCCCCCTTATTGGTTCCTTTGGTCAATCAAAATAACAGAACTTAATCATAGTATCCTTATCTTTACCCCCAGTACTTCTCCCCAAGATTGCAACCTTCTCCCCAAGAGTGCCACATTCGCCCCAACGGACTATCAGGCGAAATGTGAGGACCCTCTTCCCTCGGTCCCTTTTTCTTAGCACCTTGTTTATCTCCAGGTTCATTATTCTTAACACATTTATTACCTGTCCTCCCTGTCCGACCTTCCCCGTCCGACAGAACCCAATCGCCCGAGTATTACGTAATAGTCAGTTTTCTTACCCGGGTCCTGTGCACAGGAATTGCTCGATTGATCCCTTCCTTACTCCAGATTCCCTCTTGTTTCCCAAGTCTCTTGTCTGGATATCACTCGCTGAAACCATTGATGGCAGGCAAGGAGATTAGAGACTGCTGAAATCAGCAGGGTGCACCTTCCCTTCCTTCCGCGCCTCCGCCGAGTGGCCGAAGTGGCGATCGCGGACGAGCCCCCAAGCTTATGAGATGTATTTGGTGCCCACAATCATGATGCCAGAGACAAAGTCATGGAAACACGAAATGCTTTATTTACGAGTCTGCAGCCGGGTGCCTCTCCAAACCGAGACACACCGAGGTCAAGAACGTATTCTCCCCTTATACAACACAATTACATTGAACCAGCCTCTCCTTCAGGCTCCTTCCAATCGGAGCGCTGAGGCACACACTCTTCCTGGACTGCCCAGGGTACCTCCCAGATCATACATCGCATGTTCATGGTAAATAGCAGTTTCCCAATCATGGGGCGTATAAGCAATATTCATTTACCTCATTAATTAAGCGCAGTAATTATTCACCTAACCTATTTAATCCCCTGCATCAGCAATCACCTCCTGTTTTCATACAATGTTCCCTTCCCAAGGACGGTGGTGGTTTTAATCATCCTGTCCCTCACACCTATGTGCTATGGAAGGAACATAGACACATTTTGGCTTTTTATGTCTGTCATTCATGGTAAGATTTACATAGTTGACTTTGTTTGGTGTGCGAGATATACAGGGTTGCAGTGTTTCGAATATCAGCTAACCAATGACCGCAGTTCTTTGACAAGTACTCTGTAGTTTGGTGGAGGAGATCTTGTCGACGAGTACTCTGGACCTACTGTCGACATCTGAAATGACAGAAAATATCATATAAGATTAATTTATAAGAACTATCTTATTATAAGATTAACTCATAATAATAACTATAGGATTAGCTTATAAGAACTAATTTGATTATAACTACATACCTGCAGACTATCGACATCTGAAATTACCCTTCACAGGTAAAGCTGTACACTAAATGTTGATTTAGTGAGCTTACACAGCAATAGCGTGGGCCTATGGAACAGGCCGCGCCAGCAGCGCCTGACAGGGCTGCTTCATATATGAAAGTGCCGGCCTACGGGAGAGCCTTGCCAGCAGCACCTGATACAGGGCTGTTTCATTTGTGACATTACCGGCCTATGGGAGAGCCGTGCCAGCAGCGCCTGACAGGGCTGTGCATGTCAAAAAGCGCCGGCCTTTATGAAAGGCGGCGCCAGCAACGCCTGGGACAGGGTTGCTCAAATTCACACATATCTGCTCGCCCACGGAGTCGGGAGATGATTCTCCACCAGGGCTAGAAAGCTAGGCCCACGGAGTCGGGGGATGAATTCCTCACCAGGGCTGGATAATGCATCGAAACGACTATCCTAAATACAGCAACTGTTGTATACAGTGCTGCAAAGGTCTCCCTCTCGAGGGCAGAGACCAAGATGGGTCAGTATCCTGCTGTCACTGAGTCTCAGGGTATGGCCGTGGGGCATACCCAAAGGGATGAAGGGCACATGTCAGAGGTACTTTTCCTGACAATAAAGTTGCCATTCCAGTAGAATATTCTATTGGGATTTCCGGTGGCGCTAATGGTGGAGTAGGGTGAGTGCCAGTTAGCTCCACGCGAAAAAAACGGGGGTGAAATAAAGAACTGACCTGCAGAAATCGCTCCGGCAGCCTGCGTGACTTCATCAGACCGCGACTATGGAGACGTAATGTCGGTAATTCGCTCCCCCACAAAGGAACCGACTAAAAAAACTACAAGAGGAAAACAACCGAAGGAGGAAGTAGGCCCGACTGAAGCCTCAGGCTCATATAACCATATAACCATATAACAATTACAGCACGGAAACAGGCCTTCTCGGCCCTTTCATTTATTTTCCCCTAGTCCCATCTACCTGCACTCAGACCTCCATTCCCTTCCCGTCCATATACCTATCCACTTTACTTTTAAATGTTAAAATCGATCCTGCCTCCACCACTTCTGCTGGAAGATCATTCCACACAGCCACCACTCTCTGAGTAAAGAAGTTCCCCCTCATGTTACCCCTAATCTTCTGTCCCTTAATTCTCATGTCATGCCCTCTTGTTTGAATCTTCCCTACCCTCAATGGGAAAAACTTATCCACGTCAACTCTGTCTATCCCTTTCATCATTTTAAAGACCTCAATCAAGTCCCCCCTTAACCTTCTGCGCTCCAAAGAATAAAGACCTAACTTGTTCAACCTTTCTCTGTAACTTAGTTGCTGGAACCCAGGCAACATTCTAGTAAATCTCCTCTGTACTCTAACGTCATTTTAGCGTCGTCCCAGGAGGACGTCTCAAAGGCCCAGAAGACAAAGATAAAGAAAAGTGAAATGAAGGAACTTCGCAACTTCATCACAAGGGAAATTGCAAGTATAAAAGAAGAATTGATAAACTTAAAAAAAAATTGAATATTAAAGAAATACTGAAAAGTCTTAAAAAAGAGATTAAAGAAGACTTCTTAGAGTTTGAAAATAAAATCACTAATCTTGTGCGTATGAAACTGACTAATATGAAGGAGGAAATGTCAGTACATTTTGACTTACAAATCAACGAAGTAAACAAGCAAATTAAGTCAAATGAAACCAACTTTAATGAAAGCTGGAGTTGACCTTCACTACAATGGATCAACAACTGGGGCAGCAAGCTGATGCCATAACTCACTTGGAAGACACTACAGAGACACCCCTTGCCGAGAATAAGCGTTTATCAGATTTACTGCATAAATTAACTGAAAAATGTATTGACTTGGAGGGCCGTCAGAGACGACAGAATTTAAGAATTGTGGACGTTAGTGAGGGTAAAGAAGGAAATAAAGATCTCCGTGACTTTGCCGCAGACTTATTAAAAAAAGTTTTGAATTTAGATCAAAAGCCCTTATTAGGGCGGGCACACAGAGTTCATGGACGTCGCTCGGATCCAAATCCCCCCCAAGGTAGCTGATAGTGAAGGTCCAATACGATCATGTTTTGGAGGATATCATGAAAACAATTGCTGGCACAAGAAATCTTATGCTTGATGGAGACAAAATATGCATATTTCGAGATTACCCTGCAGAGGTGGTCAGAAAGAGAGCATTATTCAACGAGACAAGAGGGATTCCAAAGAAGATAGACAACTTGTAATATGAATTGCTGTACCCTGCAAGATTGAGAGTCACTCATCTGCAGAAGGAATAGTTTTTCACTGATCACAAGAAAGCATTGGCGTATGCCCAGATTATTGTGGGTTCGAGTGAGGACTGAATAACATTCATATAATATCGTCATCCTGCTGAGAATAAATGGAACTTTAATTCGCTTCATTCAAGGACTAATGAAAGCTGATAACGATTACTGTGCAGTCCCTCCTGTTTTGGACATAATATTCTAATATTTTAGTACTAATTTTTACTAACAATTGCTAATCATTAAAAACACTTGTTATTATTATTGGAATAATTAGTTAAAAACATGAAATGTAAAAAAAAAATAAGGTATAATTTAGATATCTTATTAATTGGAATTTGTTATGTTCTTGCTTTATTTACATCAAACTAACACTTGACTAATAATTAACTAAGAGAGTAATAGTCTCCCACTATATGATTACTAACACTCTGGACCAAAATCGTTTTAATTTAATCCCGTAAATTACTTATATTCAATATTTTTTTTCAAGCGTGGAGCTAGGAATATTTTTTTTTTAAATCTACGGAAGTCCTTAGATAGTCAGCCACGTGTGGCTAGCACTAAATTTAGATGTAGTTTCTTTTTTTTCCTTACACTTTATTATTTTTTTATTTTTTTACTTTTTGCATTTTTTTACTTAATTACTTTTTTAAACTTGAATTAATTTACAAATATTATTTCTGGAGATGTGTCCGTGAGGAAGATTTAATTGAATTAGTTTTACAACTCATCTGTCCTGTGTTCGGGTGGAATGTCGGGTGTACAGTGCTGAGCTATCTCTCAGACCACCCTAACCACAAGATGCAAGACGTTAATAGAAAAAACTGACGTCAAGGAATTACTTTTTGTAGTTGGAATGTTAAGGGAATTAATGAGTCAATCAAGAGAGGTAAGGTATTAGCACACTTAAAATCACTCAAAGCAGACATAACATTTCTTCAAGAGACGCACCTTAAAAACGACGCACAACATTGATTGAAAGCAAAATGGATCACTGAAACATATCACTCTTCATTTTCTCATAAGGCCAGAGGCGTCGCAATTTTAATTCGTAATGGTATACCTTTTAAACACATATCAACTATTGCGGACACCAATGGTAGATATATTTATGTGAATAAATGGTGAATTATATTTTTTTGTAAGTGATTTTTCTCAATGTCTATGGACCAAATTTTGATAATCCTATGTTTTTTAAGAATATACTTAATAGTATAATGGAGCTCACACAACATAATTTGATAATCGGTGGAGATTTAAATTGTACACTAGATTCCTTTTTTGATAGATCATCAAGACAAAGAAAAGCAAACTCCAAGACAAGCGAATTATTAAACTCATACATCAACACATCATACATCAATACTACCAATATCAAGGATGTTTAACCTATACATATAACCTATTCAAGGGAAGACTACTTTTTAGTAGATTCTAAACTTATCGCATTTACTTATAATTCAAAATATCATAATATTATAATTTTTGGACCATGCTCCTTTAACATTTATGATCAAACTAAGTGGAATGACTGATAGGCAGACACAATGGAGACTTAATCCTCAAATTTTAAATGATAAAGCATGTTACGAATATCTTATCAAACAGATAAATATGTTTTTTGAGACAAATGACTGCCCTGAACTTTCTGCCTCCCTTCTCTGGGAAACATTTAAAGCATTTATATGAGGAGTATTAATCTCTGCACAAGCCTTTCGTAATAAAGAGAACTGCGCCAAACAACTGGTATTGGAAATGGAAATAAGGCAATTAGATATGGAAAATGCAATTGCGCCTTCTATGAAAATACATAATAAAATTGCTGCACTCAAATATGTTAAACCAAATATACTCAGACCAAATCATAAAATGTTATCAAAGACTAAACAGTTACACTTTGAATTTGGTGATAAACCACAAAAATTACTAACACACCAACTCCGGAAACAAGAAGGGGAGAAACAATATATAAAATTAAATCAGATACGGGAGGAATATTAACACTACCCAAGGATATTAAGGATAGATTCTCTCATTACTATCAAACACTTTACTCAACCAAAACAGCAGTGGGTTCTGCAGGAATGGAATTATTCTTACAGAATTTTAACCTTACTGGTTTAGACTTGAAAGAGAGGGAATTATTAGGGGCCGAAATATCAGTAATAGATATTGAAGAATCTATTAGTTCTTTAGAAAATAGGAAGGCCGCTGGCCCAGATGGTTTAAATAGTGAATTTTATAAAACATTTCATGATTTGATCTCACCATGCCTACAGATATTATATACACAAGCATTCATGCAACCGAAACTTCCAGAAACTTTAAATGAATCAACAATAATACTTATACCAAAAACGGATAAGGACCTTGAAGACCCAGGTTCATATAGAGCAATTGCTCTCTTAAACACCAATCAGAAAATATTAACCACAATTTTAGCACATAGATTAAGCTTAGTGATTCATAAATTAATACACCCCGATCAAACTGGCTTTATTCCAAAACATTATTCATATTATAATCTGAGACGATTATTTAACATTATGTACGCAAATCGAATAGCTAATGTAGATTTAGCAGTCATTTTGCTAGATGCTGAGAAAGCATTCGATCAAGTTGATGGCCCTATTTATTTTCGGTGATGGGAAAATTTCAATTAGGTGAGAAGTTTTGTACTTGGGTTAAACTTCTATATACCAAGCCAACAGCCAGAATAATGACAAATCAAATGTTATCAAAAAAAATGGATTTATATAAAGGTTGTAGACAAGGATGCCCGCTATCCCTGTTCCTATTCGTCCTTGCTATTGAACCACTAGCAGAAAGAGGTTGAGCACATCCAGAAATATATGGGTATAACACTGAAAATACAGTTTAAAAAATTTCTCTATATGCAGATGATGTATTACTATATATTACAAATCCAGAAATCAGCATCCCTAACCTGTTAAATCTTATAACTCAATTTGGTTTATTCTCGGGATACAGAATCAATTGGAATAAGAGTGAGATTATGCCAATAATGGAACCTAATTTATATATATTGCAACAATCACCTTTTAAAATAGTGAATGAAAAATTTAAATACTTAGGAATTTATGTGACCAAGAAATATACTTCTTTATTTAAATCAAATTTCTTACCTTTACTTAATAAATTGCATAAGAATATTCAATATTGGAAAACACTTCCCTTTTCAATGCTCGGTAAAATTAATGCTATTAAAATCATTTTCCTTCCTCAACTTCTATACCTCTTTCAATCAATTCCGATATATCTCCCTAAAAATGTATTTTAAAAAGTCGACTCTATTGTAACAAGTTTTATTTGGGATTATAAGAATCACAGAATAAGTAAAAAACACTTATGTAAACCCAGGACGAATGGAGGATTAGTCTTACTAAATTTCTTATTTTATTTCTGGACAGGCAATGTCAAAAACTTAAATTTCTGGTTGGAAGATATGGATCAACAACCAGACTGGTTAAAGATGGAAAAGGAGGATTGTCTGCCATTTGAAAATGGCCCGATTCTGTTAACTCCTACAAAATTGAATTAAAAAATCTATAGTGAAAATCCAATAATACATGGTGGTATTCAAATTTGGAAACAAATAAAAAAGACATTAAAATTGGATAACATCACTTTCGCTCACTTTTGCAAATAACCCTTCATTTAAGCCTTCAGTATTGGATAAAGGTTTTGACAATGGAAAAATTATGGAATTAAAAAGATGGGACATCTTTATAGAAAAGGTGTGTTCCTTTCATTTCAGGAAGTACAACAGAATTATGGATTACATTCAAACAATTTTTTTAGATATTTACAACTGAAATATAATGTTAAATCACATATGCAAGAATACAGAACTAGAGAGCCAGAGATTCTAGATGAATGTTTGAATAAACACCACAACACAGTCAAATTCATATCTTACATTTATAATATTTTTTTTGATAGTGAGAATCCGTCGACGGAATTACATAGACAAGCATGGGCTAATGATTTATTTCAACCCATAATGAAAGATATTTAGGATGAAAGTCTACAACATATACATCAATGTCCATTAAACACCAGACATTTTCAATACAATTTAAAATATTACATAGATTGCATTATTCTAAAACAAAATTAAAGAGAATTTTTCCTAATATTTCTCCTAGCTGCGATAAATGTCAATATAAAGTATGTAAAAAGAATCTTAAGAAAGAAATAAGAAAAGTTAAAAGAAGATATGAGTGGTAAAGAAGGAACTGCAGATGCTGGAGAATCGAGGGTTACACAAAAAGCTGGGGAAGCTCAGCGGGTGCAGCAGCATCTAAGGAGCGAAGGAGATAGGTGACGTTTCGGGTCGAGACCCTTCTTCAGAAGAAGATATGAGGTTGCTTTGGCAAGAAAGGTGAAAGTAAATCCAAAGGGTTTCTATAGCTATATTAATAGCAAAAGGATAATGAGGGATAAAATTGGACCATTAGAGAGCCAGAATGAACCGCTATCTGCAGCCAAAAGAGATGGGGGAGATATTGAACAATTTCTTTTCTTCGGTATTCACCAAGGGAAAGGATATTGAACTCTGTGAGGTAAGGGAAAAAAGTAGAATAGCTATGGAAACTATGAGATTCAGAGAGGAGGAAGTACTGACACTTTTGAAAAATATAAAAGTGGATAAGTCTCCACGTCCTGACAGGATATTCCCTAGGACATTGAGGGAAGTTAGTGTAGAAATGGCAGGGGCTAGGACAGAAATATTTCAAATGTCATTAGAAACGGGAATAGTGCCGGATGATTGGCGTGCTGCGCATGTTGTTCCATTGTTTAAAAAGGGTTCAAAGGATAAACCTAGCAATTATAGACCTGTTAGTTTGACATCAGTGGTGGGCAAATTAATGAAAAGTATACTTACAGATAATATATAAGCATCTGGATAAACAGGGTCTGATCAAGAACAGTCAACATGGATTTGTGCCTGGAAAGTCATGTTTTACAAACCTTCTTGAATTTTTTGAAGAGGTTACTAGGGAAATTGATGAGAGTAAAGCAGTGGATGTTGTCTATATGGATTTCAGTAAGGCCTTTGACAAGGTTCCCTATGGAAGGTTGGTTAAGAAGATTCAATCTTTGGGTGTTAATTCCGGAGCAGCAAGATGGATTCAACAGTGGCTGAATGGGAGATGCCAGAGAGTAATGGCGGATGGCTGTTTGTCAGGTTGGAAGCCGGTGACCAGTGGGGTGCCTCAGGGATCTGTGTTGGGTCCACTGTTGTTTGTCATGTACATCAATGATCTAGATGATGGGGTGGAAAATTGGATAAGTAAGTATGCAGATGATACTAACATAGGTGGTGCTGTGGATGATGAAGTAGATTTTCAAAGTCTACAGATAGATTTGGGCCATTTGGAAGAGTGGGCTGAAAGATGGCAGATGGAGTTTAATGCTGATAAGTGTGAGGTGCTACATCTTGGCAGGACAAATCAAAATAAGACGTACATGGTAAATGGTAGGGAATTGAGGAATGCTGTGGAACAGAGGGATCTAGGAATAACTGTGCATAGTTCCCTGAAGGTGGAAACGCATATAGATAGGGTGGTAAAGAAAGCTTTTGGTGTGCTGACCTTTATAAATCAGAGCATTGAATTTAGGAGTAGGGAAGCAATGTTAAAATTGTACAAGGCATTGGTAAGAACAATTCTGGAGTATAGTGTACAGTTTTGGTCGCCTAATTATAGGAAGGATGTCAACAAAATAGAGAGAGTACAGAGGAGATTTACTAGAATGTTGCCTGGGCTCCAGCAACTAAGTTACAGAGAAAGGTTGAACAAGTTAGGTCTTTATTCTTTGGAGTGCAGAAGGTTAAGGGGGGACTTGATTGAGGTCTTTAAAATGATTAAATGGATAGATAGAGTTGACGTGGATAAGCTTTTCCCATTGAGGGTAGGGAAGATTCAAACAAGAGGGCATGGGACAGAAGTTTATTGGTAACATGAGGGGGATCTTCTTTACTCAGAAAGTGGTGGCTGTGTGGAATGATCTTCCTGCAGAAGTGGTGGAGGCAGGATCGATTTTAACATTTAAAAGTAAAGTGGATAGGTATATGGACGGGAAGGGAATGGACGGGTATGGTCTGAGTGCAGGTAGATGGGACGAGGGGAAAATAAATGGTCGGCACGGACTGGAAGGGCCGAGAAGGCCTGTTTCCGTGCTGTAATTGTTATATGGTTATTTTGAGGCTAATTTAACCCATACCTTTGTAAGTTGCATAAAAATTAAAACATTTTGGGTGGATATTTTTTAAATTATTTCCATAGTGGTTAATACTCAACTGGAGCCCGATCCTAAATTAATAAACTGGGCATATCTGAACAATACCTAAAACTTACAATAAACCAACAAAATTTCGTTGATTATAGTACAATAGAAACATAAAACATAGAAATTAGGTGCAGGAGTAGGCCATTCAGCCCTTCGAGCCTGCACCGCCATTCAATATGATCATGGCTGATCATCCAACTCAGTATCCCATACCTGCCTTCTCTCCATACCCTCTTATCCCCTTAGCCACAAGAGCCACATCTAACTCCCTCTTAAATATAGCCAATGAACCGGCCTCAACTACCCTCTGTGGCAGAGAGTTCCAGAGACCCACCACTCTCTGTGTGAAAAAAGTTCTTCTCTTCTCGGTCCTAAAGGATTTCCCCCTTATCCTTAAGCTGTGACACCTTGTCCTGGACCTCCCCAACATCGGGAACAATCTTCCTGCATCTAGCCTGTCCAACCCCTTAAGAATTTTGTAAGTTTGTATAAGATCGCCTCTCTATCTCCTAACTGGGATAACTG
Source organism: Raja brachyura (assembly GCA_963514005.1). The sequence continues at coordinate 12,479,061 of OY740809.1, read as the reverse complement.
GGAAAAAATTAATATTAAAATTTTGGAAAAACCCTGCATCACCCACAATCAAAATGTGGATTATGGAGATGTCGCGAGACCTTTAATCTGGAAAAAATTAGATTTGTCTTAATTGACAAACCAGAATTATTTAATAGAATATGGTCTCCATTCATAGATTATTTGAAGGGGTAGAATGGGCCGGCGCTGATACCTGATAGAAGCTTGAACCCAGGACTAGATGAATAGTGATGTTTTCTTACCTACGGACATATCTCCAAAGTTGTATTATGGATAGTTTATTCTTGGATAGTTTATTATGGATAGTAATTACTTTGGTGTTGTTTATTTGTGATTTCATACCGCTGCTTTGAAGTTTGCTGCGCATGCGGCCTGGCGGCCCTTCTTCACGTAATCACCAACGTACCTCCTCATGAAATCAAGATCAAACTTCAAACTGGTAAGTTCTCATTTAATCTTACTATTATATGTTATATGTACATGGTTACAGTCATCATACATTAGGAAGGAAATTAGGCTTTAACGTGTGCTCCTCTTGGCATGTCATTGTTCCCTTGGGGGAGTGTTTGCTAGTGCTGTCGGGGAGGATTTAAACTAATGTGGCAGGGGGATGGGAACATGAGCAGAGAGACAGAGGGGTGTAAAATGAGGGTAGAAGAATAGGTAGCAAGGTGAAAAGTAAAAGCGGCAGGCAGACAAATCCAGGGCAAAAATCAAAAAGGGCCATTTTTTAACATAATTGTATAAGGGGTAAGAGTGTTGTTAAAACGAGCCTGAAGGCTTTGTGTCTCAATGCAACGAGTATTCGTAATAAGGTGGATGAGTTGAACATGCAGATAGTTGTTAATGTTGGGATCACGGAGACATGGCTCCAGGGTGACCAATGCTGGGAGCTGAACATCCAGGGATATTCAATATTCAGGAGGGATAGACAGAAAGGAAAAGGAGGTGGGGTAGTGTTGCTGGTAAGAGAGCAGATTAACGTAATAGAAAGGAAAGACATTAGCTTTGAGGATGTGGATTCGATATGGGTAGAGCTGCGAAACACTAAGGGGCAGAAAGCACTAGTGGGAGTTGTGTACAGGCCACCTAACAGTAGGTGTGGAGTTGGGGATGGCATCAAACAGGAAATTAGAAATGCATGCAACAAAGATAACACAGTTATAATGGGTGACTTCAATCTACATATAGATTGGGTGAATCAAATTGGCAGGGGTGCTGAGGAAGAGGATTTCTTGGAATGTATGTGGGATAGTTTTCTAAACCAACATGTAGAGGAACCAACGAGAGAGCAGGCTATTCTAGACTGGGTACTGAGTAATGAGGAAGGGTTAGTAAGCAGTCATGTTGTGCATGGCCCCTTGGGCAAGAGTGACCATAATATGGTTGAGTTCTTCATTAGGATGGAGAGTGACATAGTTAATTCAGAAACAAGGGTTCTGAACTTAAAGAAAGGTAATTTTGAGGGTATTATACGTGAATTGGCCAAGATATACTGGCAATTGATTCTTAAAGGTTGATGGTGGATATGCAATGGAAGGCTTTTAAGACTGCATGGATGAACTACAACAATTGTTCATCCCAGATTGGCAAAATAATAAATCATGGAGGGTAGTGCATCCGTGGATAACAAGGGAAATCAGGGATAGTATCAAAACAAAAGATGAAGCATACAAATTAGCCAGAAAAAGCAGCCTACCAGAGGAATGGGAGAAATTCAGAGTCCAGCAGAGGAAGACAAAGGGCTTAATTAGGAAAGGGAAAATAGATTATGAAACAAAACTGGTAGGGAACATAAAAACTGACTGCAAAAGTTTTTATAGATATGTGAAGAGAAAAAGATTAATTAAAACAAATGTAGGTCCCTTGCAGTCAGAAACTGGTGAATTGATTATGGGGAACAAGGACATGGCAGACCAATTGAATTACTACTTTGGTTCTGTCTTCACCAAGGAAGACATAAATAATGTGCCGGAAATAGCAGGGAACCGGCGGTCAAATGAGATGGAGGAACTGAGTGAAATCCAGGTTAGTTGGGAAGTGGTGTTAGGTAAATTGAATGGATTAAAGGCCGATAGATACCCAGGGCCAGATAGGCTGCATCCCAGAGTGTTTAAGGAAGTATCTCCAGAAATAGTGGATGCATTAGCGATAATTTTTCAAAACTCTTTAGATTCTGAAGTAGTTCCTGAGGATTGGAGGGTAGCTAATGTAACCCCACTTTTTAAAAGGGAGGGAGAGAGAAAACGGGGTATTACAGACCAGTTAGTCTAACATTAGTAGTGGGGAAAATGTTAGAGTCAGTTATTAAAGATAGAACTGGCTGGCAGACAGGAAGCAAAGAGTAGGAGTTAACGGGTCCTTTTCAGAATGGCAGGCAGTGACTCATGGGGTACCGCAAGGCTCAGTGCTGGGACCACAGCTATTTACAATATATGTTAATGATTTGGACGAGGGAATTGAATGCAACATCTCCATGTTTGTTGATGGCACAAAGCTAGGGGGCAGTGTTAGCTGTGAGGAGGATGCAAGGAGGCTGCAAGGTGACCTGGATAGGTTGGGTGAGTGGGCACATGCATGGCAGATGCAGTATAATGTGGATAAATGTGAGGTTATCCACTTTGGTGGCAAGAACAGAAAAGTAGACTATTATCTGAATGGTGGCCAATTAGGAAAAGGGGAGATGCAACGAGACCTGGGTGTCATGGTACACCAGTCATTGAAAGTAGACATGCAGGTGCAGCAGGCAGTGAAGAAAGAGAATGGTATGTTGGGATTCATAGCAAAATGATTTGAGTAGAGGAGCAGGGAGGTTCTACTGCAGGTGTACAGGGCCTTGGTGAGACCACACCTGGGGTATTGTGTACAGTTTAAGTCTCGTAATCTGAGGAAAGACATTCTTGCCATAGAGGGAGTACAGAGAATGTTCACCAGACTGATTCCTAGGATGGCAGGACTTTCTTATGAAGAAAGACTGGATAGACTCGGCTTGTACTGGCTAGAATTTAGAAGATTGAGGGGGGATCTTATAGAAACTTACATAGTTCTTAAGGGGTTGGACAGGCTAGATGAAGGAAGATTGTTCCCGATATTGGGGAAGTCCAGAACACGTGGTCACAGTTTAAGGATAAGGGGGAAGTCTTTTAGGACCGAGATGAGACAAACATTTTTCACACAGAGAGTGGTGAATCTGTGGAATTCTCTGCCACAGAAGGTAGTTGAGGCCAGTTCATTGGCTATATTTAAGAGGGAGTTAGATGTGGCCCTTGTGGCTGAAGGGATCTGGTGGTATGGAGAAAAGAAGGTACAGGATACTGAGTTGGATGATCAGCCATGATCATAATGAATGGCGGTGCAGGCTCGAAGGGCCGAATGGCCTACTCCTGCACCTATTTTCTATGTTTCTATGTTTCTATGGATATAGGGGCTGCACAAGTGCAACGGAGTCTAGATCAAAGATCATTGTCCCTTCTACGATCTTTGGTCTAGATGTTCAGCTGAATTTGTATGAGAGGCTGAAATAAATTAGAATATTTAGCCTGCCCCATCTCTCCCACTTGACAGCTCAGATAGTCGAGTCCTGGCAATGACTCGACTATCTGAGTTATAGGGAGAGATCGGGCAGGCTAAATAATATTTTCTCTACATAACTGAAAGCACTAATTTTTTTCTCTGTATGTATACAAAACATTTATACAAAACCCTGATGAAGGGTTTCGACCCGAAACGTTGCCTATTTCCTTCGCTCCATAGATTCTGTCTCACCCGCTCAGTTTCTCCAGCATTTTTGTCTACCTTCGATTATCCAGCATCTGCAGTTCCTTCTTAAAAATGTTTTCTCACCTTTCGTTTTTCATGGGAACCTGAAGACAGGTTGGGTCGCCTACATTGGCGATTTGAGCAAATTATAGCGGAGCAGTACAGAGATGTGGACGCTGCCATGACAGAAGCCGGTTACGGGAATGTCGCTGAAGATTACCCATCAGGTACTACAGATTTTTCACAGAGTGGACCATCTTGCTCCGCTCTAAGATCTTTGGGTGTGACTTCAGCTGGAGGTAGACCAACAATTTGGTGACTCACCATGGTAGTGTCTGGAATATAATGATCCAGCCAGTGGTGGGAACGGGACAAGCAAGGGGAAATAGCTCCCTCTGGTGTTGTAAGCCGGTAATGCTCTCAGTGAGCTGTGCGGAAACCTGAGGGAAAACTGATCAGTCAGATACTCATGTCAGAGCGACACCTAGAGCCGCTTTGTTCTTCATCAACACTGAAGAGGAGACACCTTCCCCCAGTGGCCGCTCCATCATTATGTTGAGGCCTGCCAGGGGTGGTGGCAGAAACAGATACCACATAAATAGTCCCCCTGGTAGTCACTGAGTTTTTTAAATCAAAATAAACTTTATTCAGAATAAAACAAGCATACAAAACAAGAACTTTGCTAAAGTTCTTCCGAAATGTCTCAGTCTATACATACATGCATTTGCGCAATATCGTAGTTTTCAAAAAATATTTTACCCAGCATCCTTGCCATTCTTGCAGCCATCTGGGGAAATATCCTTTCCTACATTTGAGGGGCGTCTCCACCACACCCTGCCCCCCCCCCCCCTCCAATGAGCAGCAGCGGTAGGACCCTAGACTGTGGTCCACCGCCACAGAGCCTTGCCGTTGGCAAGCAGACTTCAACACTCACTGTGTCCGTCTCCAACAAGCCGACCTCACCTCAGGTAGGTCCATTACTCTGGGCACAAGATGCTGCAATTTATATCCGGCTGAAACCAGTCACAGGCAATCACAGGAAGGAACTAAAGTGGTGGAGCAAACTCTGCTGCCATCCAATATTCAAATCCGTGATTGTCAGAGAGGGAGAGGCACACATTCATGTATTGGATTCTTGCCATGAGGTTGTGGTCAGGACCTCTGACAGCTGATTCCTGGAATACATGCTAAACGTTTGGGTACTGCCTGGAATCACCCCAGGGAAAGTGTCCATCAGGGAATGAGTGGATACAACTGGGACTCAGAGCCATGTAGCACAGGAACAGGTTCTCTTAAATCCTTCCCCTCTCAACTAAAACCCAGGATTCTTGATTACTGTACTCTGGCTAAAAGATTCTGTGCATTCTCCTTACACATTCCCCTCATGATTTTATACACCTCTATAAGAAAACCCTTCAGTCTCTTATGCAGGACAAACTCTGGCGAGTGATGGGTGGATTCAGGTGAGGGGTGGTTTTTGATGGTTGGTCAAAGGCCAAAGATGGAAGACAAAAGGCGTGAGCTATGGATAGAAGATGCACGTTTTATACTTAATGCCCCGTTAAATGCAGGCAAGCATACCATATGCCTCTTTACCATTATCTGCTTGTATTGACACTTTCAGGAGCAATGGATTTGTTTCTCAAGATCCCTCCGTAGATCAGTGCTGTTAAGGGTCTTTCTGTTAACTGTATAGTTCCGCTTACATTCAACCTCACTAAGTACAACACCTCACCTTTGCTGGGATTAAAAAACGTCTCTCATTTCTCCGGCCATTTCTATAGCTGATTTATATCCCACTGTATAGTTTGACAGCCTACCTCACAGTCCGCAACTATACCAATTTTGTAGCCATCTTCAGACTTACTGTCAACGCAGCTGCATTTATGTCCATGTCATTTGTACACATCACGAACAACAGAGGTCCCAAAAGCAAAGAACACCGTTAGTATCTCGCCTACATTCTATTACCATTCACAAATTCTCTTCTTTATCCTTGATCAGTCCTAACTTATCCCTGGTCACCCTCTTGGAAGGTGGGTAAATCCCTGGCGTCTGGTCAAGTGCATCGTGGGACATCGTGGGAAGTGAGGGGACAAATAACAAGGCAATCCCGGCAGAGAGCCACGATCATCTTCAGCCCCAGGTGAAGGAGCAGAGACTGGAGGGTGGATAAAGTTGTGACTTTACATCAGAAGAGCTGCAAAGGCAAGCCAGGGAACTACAGGCCGGTGAGCCTAACATCGGTGGTGGGGCATTGCTTGTGGTGAGTTAATGACCTAAACTAATCCACCAGGCTACATGAAAAGCATAAAGGGCACACGGGGTTGGGGTAACACACAGGCACGGAGAGTGGAGTAACTAACAGGAAATAGAGCACCAATCAGTAAAGGGCCTGCCCCACTTGGGCGTCATTTGCATGTCGCGCAGATGACACGCAAAGATTTTATACATCCAAAAAACCCTGGGGCGCCGCGCTCGACCCCGCGTCACTGCCTACATCATCATGCACCATGAGCGCGTAATGTGCACTGTGCGCGCGTAATGCACACCATGCATACATCACGTGTGTGGCACGATGCGCATGCCGTGCGTCATGATGCGTAAATAATGACGTATAATTTACATGCAAATGCCGCCAAAGTGGAACAGGCCTTTAACTCATGGGAGAGTCATGAGGATGTTGGGCCTCAACTGTTTACAGTCCACATTAGTGACAGATGAAGTGACTGATTGTACCATAGACAGATTTACTGGTGAACAAAGACCGGTAGATGAACAAGTTGTGAGGAGGGCACAAGGAGACTGGAAAGGGATATGGACAGGTTAACTGAGTGGACACTAACCGTATACACTGATTAGGGCTAGACCTCATTATCATTAGGGCTATTGGCAAGGCTTCAGGCCACTGTAAACCTGTCTCATGATATCATTTAGTCTAGATTATTCTGTTTTGTCTTTCAACTGCCCCTGATGATTGTGGTTATATGAAGCAGAATAAATGTTGTTGCATTGTAGTCCCTTCATTATTCCTTTTACAAGTAAACCAGTAAAGTGGGACCATTGTCACTTGATATCTCTGGAATGCCAAATCTCGGTAGCACCTTGGCTACTGTTGTGGCATCACTGCGGTGAGTGGGAAAGGCTTGTACGCATCTGGAAAACAAGTCAACAATTACCAACACATACTTATAACTCATACATTCAGGCATTTATATACATTTATTTGCATATAAACAAAAGGTTGGGGTTGTGAAGCAGGCTGTACTTTGGGAGATTTTCTCATTTTATACTTTTGACATGTCATACACTGAGCAGTAACTTTATCAATAAAAGCAGCAAAACTAATGCTATTCCTCGGTTACAAAAAAAACTGGAGAAACTCAGCGGGTGCAGCAGCATCTAAGGAGCGAAGGAGATAGGCGACGTTTCGGGTCGAGACCCTTCTTCAGAACGCTTCTTAACACTAATGCTATTCCTCCTTTTGCAGCATGTGTAGACACACATGTGCCAACCAGGGTAGGAGTTGCTTTGGGCAACTGTGTGGCCATCACAGGGGACATCATTAGGCAATTTAAACCATTTGGTATTGATCCACAATTGGTGGTCGCCATCGCCAGCGGCTTGTATCTTTATTATTTCATTAATAGAGGGCCCTGGGAATTACAATCTTGCAGACACAGGTGTTACTGTTTTATTTCTGGGAGTGGGGTGGCTGCTGCTTGAGGTGCTGCCTCAGCTCAGGCATTGTTGCAGGAGATATCATTCATCGTGTGTGCGGAACATTTCACTATTGGTTCAACCAGTAAGGCGATACACCCTGGAAAACTGCTTCAGTTGGTGGGCTAAACCGGGTGACGGTAGCTGCCGAGTCTCAAACCCTCCGTGAGTTTAGGGACTTGCTCAGTCTGGTGCGAAGTCTCTTCTGGCGTATTTGGCGGAAGAAATCTGCTGGACAGTTCAACGGCCGGGAAAGCGGGTCAGGAGCATAATGTGGAGTGCAAGGGGCACGTCAAAGAACAAAAGAAGACATGGCCAACCATGTTGAGAACACCAAGGCAAAGGTCAACACCCGGAATAATGTCATCGAAAAATTGGCCAGCAGCTCATTTGGAAGTGACCCAACAGCAATCCGCACTGCAGCCCTGGTGCTCTGTTTCTCAGTGGCAGAATATGCAAGCCCCGTCTGGAGCCACTGTAAACATTAGGCATGTTACAAAACTTACCTTGAGCAGTGCTGCAGTTCTGCCGCTCCCCGTGTGCATGACTTTGGCGCCTTTCAGGGGGTGGGGGGGGGCTTAAAGTGCCGTTTTTCATCAGACTGGGCAAATCGATCCATGTTGCGCGATTTCGTTGCGGAAGAAAAATCGCTCCGACATTTCATTCATGAAGGTATTTTTAAATTACGCTAGATTATTTATTATCTAGAGTAATTTAAAAATCACCTTCAAAAGCCGTGAGCACCGACAACGGGAAGGATTTTGCATAGGGGAGAAAAAAAGGTACACAGTTTATTTTTATATTAAACGTTGGTTTTTATGGAGGCTTTAATAATATTTTCATGTTGCGAAATGGGGTCCAAAAAAAATGTATGAACCAACAGTATTTTTCCTCCTGACTTCACCACAAACCGCAACGTTCCAATCCACCGCATTCCACTAAAACCCACTCGCTAGTTGATTTAAATGGCCATTAATTTACAGGCATTAAACACTGAATTCCTTCCATTTGGCCCAGAAATTCATGAAAATGAGATTTAAAAATTATGTTATATTGTGGATTATTGTGTGAATGTTATTTGGACACTTAGGCAATTTAAAAAAAGTTTATCTTTTCTTAAGAAATTGATAGATGTTTAGATCTACGCATTGAATTTTGTAATTAGCTACAATTAGATAACTAACTAATTATATGCTTTATTTTCAGGTCATCCAAGTAAGATTGTTTCATATTTGTTTCAGAATGCTTCAATGAGTTCTCTTAATTTTTAAGATAGTTATGGGCTTTTAATGGTTCTAGATCACAGCTTTTGTGTTAAGTCAATTGAAAGGCAATTGGGAACAAGATGCTAATTTCCGAGTATGAAAATGGTCATAACTTTCTTAATACTGAAGATATGAAAGTGAATTAGGTGTCAAATTAAACTTCTTTTTATGCTTTATCTGATGGGATAAATTGCAGACTTGATTTTTAAATCTCAAAATTTTGTAACATTGCTATAAACATGCACACAAAGTGGACTCTGCATTGAACACTGCCTGCAGGAAAACCACAGGATGCCTGAAGCTGACAAAGGTTGAACATGTGTACGAGCTGGCTGGCAACGACGAACCATCTCAAAGACGTGATCGGGCAGCTGCAGTAGAACGTTTCAATGCGGACACAGACCCCAGCCACCCATCACACAATCACCAACATGCCAAGAAACGCCTAAAGAGTCAGAACAGCTTCATGGAAGTAGAGCCAACCGTACCAGGCACCAAAACCAAACACCAGATGGCACAAGGACACCACCTGCCTTATACTACCTGGAAAGATCTAAACCGCCTCCGCACTGGAGTGGGACGTTGCGGGCTCAACCTGAAGAAGTGGCGCCTCTCGAACTCTGACAAGTGCAACTGTGGAGAGGTACAGACAATGGCCCACCGACTGACTTGCGGCGGAGAGGAACGCACTGTGGATGATTTCCGCAGAGGCACAGATGTGGCTCTGGCTGCGGCAAAACAATGGCAGAAAGTCGTTTGACACATGAGCGAAACACACGAGAGAACCCCTTTAATAGAAAGATTAAACAAGAACTTACCATTTGAAGTTTGATCTTTATTTTATGAGAAGTTGAAGTGAGGGACTACATGAAGAGCCAACCAGCCCGCATGCACGTCAATCTTCAGAGCAACTGTATGAAACCACAGACCACTTGCACAAACTTAAACTATAGAAAGATTAATAACCCTTGACTTGCCGAATTATATTTATGAGAATCAGGGTTGGGAGTGGAGGGCACATAGTCCCTCACTTCAACCTCTCATAAAATAAAGATCAAACTTCAAATGGTAAGCTCGTTTAATCTTTCTATTTTATATCGAAGTCACGTGAGTGACTACGTGAAGCCTTTGAAGCTATGTGGTTTCATGCAGTAAACCAATCTGTGTGTGAAACACTTAAACAGATAAACCATAAATGGTAGAAAAACATGGGCTATTAACAACATGATGCTAACTTGCATACATGTCCATTGCCCTTAATCGGTCCACAGTCCCAATTGGCTTTGAATTAGGACAATAACTCATTCAACACTCTTCAGAATTCTATCTGCAGCAATCCAGACATGTTTAACACAATTTATAACTTCTGAAAGTGCACTATGATAGCCTCCTGCTGTCTGCAAGAAGATGATCAAAGGGGAATATCCATTCTATTGGCTGCTAATGAACCAACCCCCCACCCCCTGGTAGACTGAGACTTAAAATTATTTGAATTCACTCCCGCTATTCGCTGCTTACACACTATTCATGTTGAGATAGTCTGCACCAGCAATTTCTTGTGAAACTATTGAATAACAATAAAGAAAACTATCCTTCATCTCATAGGTACTAGTAAGCTCAGTGTATCTGTATCCATAATAAACACCCCCAGTCTCCGATCTGGTAGGTATGCTGTCAACTCCAAATTGTACCCAGCCTTACCTGTTTAGCTTTATGAGATCATTCCCATAACAACCTACCCCCATGTCATATATGACCCAGATATGTTGTCGGAGATTGCATAAAGTCTGTGTTCTTTGTGGTGAAATCAGTTGCTAACAGCATAATTAACTTAAAAGATACTGCTCCACTTTAGGAATACATTAGATGAATATCTGCATACTAATTACTGATACACATTCCACACTATTATGAGTTTAGGCTTTAGAGTAGTGAGTACGTTTATTGGCCAAGTATTCACATACAAGGAATTTGCCTTGGAGCAAATATTCATATACAAGTGTTCATATAAAAGACACCTTGCATATCGTTAGATAAGAGTGGGTGAATAACCAATCATTTATTGTCCCACTTATAGTACTAGAGAGAATGACAAAGCAGCACCAGCAGTGTCAATTGTGCGATAACATAATCACTTCTCAAAGCCCAAACCGAAAGAACTACAAACCTCTGCTACTTCTGTTTAAAAAGTAGCTCACTTGTCCTCTTCACAAACTTCCCATACATCTGTGCAGAGCTAGCTGCATGAGAAATAGGCTGAACTAGCCACAACTCGTGACCGAGTAAGTAGTAGCTGCTTTCAGCCGCCTTTTACAATAGACGTCCTGAATGAGTAGGCCAAATTAGTACTATTAACATTCATGTTGCCTCATCTTTAATATCGTAAGAGGCATCTATTGATAAAAACCCTGAGCCTTATCAGCTACAAAAGCATGTTGTCTATAAACTCCATGACACAATGCCCTTTTGATCTGAGTAGGGCAGCATTAACTTTAGAATCTTTGTAAATAGGCAAGGCCAGATCCCTAGGTAGAGCCTAAAATTTCCACCACTGGCTTTGGCATCACACACACCAGATATATCTGTGCCTCTCGTGTATAGATATGGAAAAGTATGCATCTTCAAGATCGATTGAGGCCCTAAATGCTCTGAATCAGCTAAATTGCTGAAAGATAATTATCCATCCTAAACTGGTTAACCAAACACATGATCGGACTAGCCAAATCCTAACTTGATTTGGCATGCTACATTTTTCTTCCCCTGAGAATTCTCAAAACTTTCTGCGGTTAAAGCCTTTTTGAGGTTATTCACTGATTCACTGATGTGAATAACCTACAAACCTCCAGTGTCTGACAGAATCAGAACATACACCAGATCCTTATGCAACTAGAATTGAAGCGTAGCATCCACTTGGTGTGGGAGTACGAGTTACCTGTCAACTCCTCACAGGCAGAGTCACCCTCAGATTGGAAAATATCATAATGCAACCATGAACCAAGAGTTGCTGCCGCAGTCCTCTGCCTGGAACGACCTATCTCAGTCGCCAGTGTGCACAACACATTCTCTTCACCAAGGGAATGGCCCTGGCCTAAAAAAGGCCTCTGGCTAGGTCTGAATTGAGTAGGCCTGGTGTTCCAACCAGCCTCAGAGTAACGATTCCTGTCATTAGTTATACATAGAGGTGGTATGCCCCGGAACACTGAAGCTCTACCCACATAGGATAGTTTTATCACCCCCGCAGCTGCCTAAAATTCTTCCTGCAAAACTTGCTAACATAAGTCCTCTTCAAAGAGATACTTTGCAGGCTACATGTTACTGGCCCTGCATAAATGAGCACATTTTTTAGGAATTACCTCAGACATTATAGCATTTTGCGAAGGCAATTTAGCTCCAACTGCGTATTACATAGAAGTGCTGATGCATCTTCTGCACTACCGAAAGCTGAACCCATCTACTGCCCATGCAAAGGCCAAAATGACATCAGTGACCAGTCTTTTGGATACGCTGAAATTTTAATTCTCTGCCCACGTGTCACCACTGAGATGTCCCAAATGGTGAGATTGACATTTGGAACATCCAAAGTCAGGCAGTTCATCTGGACTGGCATATTTCCCAGCCGTATCCAGCATATACCCCTCCTTAGTTGATAAGAAGTTAAATCACGGATGCTCTACTCCCCAAGCCTCGAGGACGAAAACCGTACCGCCAGTAACATCTGAGGTAGGTGAATCTAGTTCCTTGTGGAACACATTACAAATGACTCACTCACAATTGGGAGGAGATTGCAACATTTCTTGAATGAATGGAGTTGGATCACAGCAGACCCGTTTATAGTGCACAGTATACAAGGTTTTCAGAATTGAGTTCCTTCTTGACTCTCTACCTCTCACACAGCATTTACCAAATCGCACATATGTGTTTTCGCAACAGGAAAGTTTGGATGTACAAGCTGAAATCCAAACTTTATACAAAAGAGGTCATTCAGAGGTCGCATCAGGAACCTCACCAATTTGTATCCAACATATTCACCAAGCGGAAAAGTGTTGGAGGATGCCATATCATCCTAGACTTAATTGAACTCAATACCTTTGTGCAGTATAAACAATTCAAAATGGATAACTTTGGCACTGCCATCCGACTGGTTTCTAAAGGTGATTATATGGCATGCATTGACCTTAAAGATGCATACTACTTGGTATCCCTTCACAGGGAGCACAGGAGATATTTGAAATTTAACTGGATAAGACAATTGTGGCAGTTCAAAGCATTGCCTAATGGGCTGACTCCAGCTCCAAGACTATTAACTAACCTACTAAAACCAGTTCTGGGGCTACTACGAGCCCAGAGTCACATTGTCATGGAGTAATTGGTAGACATTCTAATCATCGGGGACACCAAGGAATCAGCTAAATCATCTGTCTCAGCCACCAAACTCATGTTTAAGAAATTTGGGTTTCTCATCCATCCAGTTAAGTCCAAATTGACACCGACCAGGGTAATTGATTACCTGGGGTTTACAATTAACTCAATTCACATGTTTGTGACTCTGCCTAGGGGAAAGCAATTAGAGTTAATAGAAGCCTGCAAAAATCTAATTGTTAAACAGCAGCCTTCAATTAGACAAGCAGCGAGTGTAATTAGCAAACTTGTGGCTGCATTTACAGCTGTGCGTTTCAGGCCTTTGCACTATCAAAATTTACAATGTGCAAAAGAACAGGCTCTCAAATCCCTCGCAGGCCAATTTGGTAGACCCATGCGATTGCCAGAAGAGGCCATTGCTGAATTACAATGGTGGGTAACGAATATACATCATAGCTCCAGAAATATTTTACTTGATACACCATTGGTTATCTTACAAACCGATGCAAGTGCCCTAGGATGGGGAGCAACAGATACCATCTCTAGCTGTGGTGGTGAATGGAATGTGCAGGAGTCCTTAATTCTTCAGCAGCATGGTATTAACTACTAAGAGCTGTTGGGAGCACTCTATGGGCTTAAGGCTTATTGCAGCATTATGCAACAAGTGCATGTTCAACTTCAGATTGACAACACAACAGCGGCGGCGTATGTCAATCACATGGGTGGTATTAAGTCTGTATCTTGTGATAAATAGGCAAACCTTATTTGGCACTGGTGTATTGCAAGGAATATTTGGGTCTCAGCTATCTACCTACCAGGTAGATACAACACGGTGGCGGACACTAGATCGCGGAAATTCAATGACAACACAGAATGGATGTTGAGTCATGAAGTATTTGAAGACATTGTCGCCTAGTATGGCATCCCGGATATTGATTTGTTCGCATCCAGATTAAATCACCAGTTACCCAAATATGTGTCATGGATACCAGACCCAGGGGCAGTGGCAGTAGATGCATTTTCACTACATTGGGGAGGAATTTTCTTGTATGCTTTTCCCCCATTTTGCTTCATCTTTTGCTTGGCAAAAATCAAGCAAGACAACGCCACAGGCATTTTGTTAGTGCCTGACTGGCCAACACAGTCTTGGTTCCCACAAGGAGAGAACTGCTGCTTCACCCAGTAACGGGGAGTAACCAGTCACTACATGACCGAATCGATTTATTGCTTTGCAGATTCTGAGGAGACCATACCTGGGGCTCGGACTGTCTGAACGAACAGTGGATGTGATAACAGCGGCCTGGAGGGAGAGTACACAAAAACAGTATGTCTCTCACATCAAGAAGTGGGAGACGTTCTGTTCTATCTCAAACATCTCCTATGATACAGCACACATCACGAATGTCCTGGAGTTCCTATCAACCCTATTCTATGACCAAAAATTAAGCTACAGTGCCATCAATAGTGCCAGAAGTGCACTATCTTCTTATTTAGTGCTGGGATCAGGGCACCAATCGATAGGGACACACCCCTTAATAACTAGGTTAATGAAGGACATTTTTAATTCCATACCACCCAGGCCATGGTACACAGACATTTGGGATGGGAGCGTGGTGCTTACACTGCTTCGCCAGTGGGCGCCAACTTCCTCCCTACCCTTATCTAAACTCACCCTCAAGGTGGTCATGCTGATGGCGCTGGTAACTGCGCAACGAGTCCAGATGTTGCACAAGCTATGACTGGACAACATGACTACCAATATAAATATAATAACCTTCATCATATATGATTTGATCAAACAGAGCAGGCTGGGGTGCCAGGGCTCAAGCTAGAGTTCCCGTCATACCCCGAGGATCCACGGTTGTGTGCAGTATCACATATTCACCAATGCATAAAAGTCACCAAGAGCCTCAGAGGCTCTGAGTTATCAGTTATAAGAATCCTTTCCACAAGGTATGAGTACAAACCATTTCCAGATGGATGAAGGAGGTACTGATGAGTGCAGGAGTGAACACTAACACTGTTAAATCTCACTCCACCGGGGCTGCATATACGTCGGCAGCGAGGGCAAGGGACGTCCCCCTCGACAACATCCTAGCGGCTGCAGGATGGGCCAATGAACGGATGTTCCACAGGTCCTCACCAAGTCCGGCCGCCTGCTCCCGTTTGGAGCTCCAATGGCGGCAGCTACACAGGCTGTGCCTGTCACCTTCTCTGGGCCCGCTGCACCTATTTTCGGAGCAGCGGCCTGTTCCTGAAACAAAATTGTCCTACCTGCCGGAGCAGTTTCGAACGGCTACGATTCCCGCGCCATGCGTCGACTTATTGACGCGCATGCGGGCTGGCGGGCTCTTCACGTAGTCACTCATGTGACTTTGAAATAGACTCCCACTCTGACCAGCAGCGACAAAGACAAGGAAATGTTCTACGAAGACCTTGACAACTTTGTGAAGTCAACTCCTGCCAGTGACAAGCTTATTCTGCTCAGGGAATTCAACACCTGAGATTGCAGTGACAGCCAGTGTTGGACCCAGATGTTGGGGCATCATGGTGTTGGAAAGATGAATGGCAATGGACTGCTGCTGCTGATAATGTGTGTAGAGAGCTATCTCACCTTCACCAACAGGCTCTTCAGATGCCCAACAAGCACAAGACCACGAGGAAGGCTCTCAGCAGTTTTGAAGATAATCGCCGAAGCCGACTCGTTAACGTCAGAGACAGGAGGAAGGCTGCAGCCCTAAATGCCACCCCCCCCCCCCACAGCAGCTTTCACGTGCCCCCACTGCTCACGCGTGTGTGGCTCACGCATCGGACCCGTGAGCCACACTCGATCCCACAATCCCCTCAAACTGCTCTTGCTGAATATGACATTCTATTGCGATCTTTCCTCTTGAACCAGATCAGCTGTAGAAGTAGTGATGTTGATTCCTGAATAAAGGGCTGTTTATGTCGGGGTAATGGACAACTCACTGAGTCCTTCCAGTTTCTCATCACCCTCTCTGACAGGGTAATAGCGTCAAAGTCAGTACACAAGAGTCCCGGCCATTCTCTGTCACATGTTGAGAGACAAGCGGGAACCGTGGTGGACATCGGCAGGGATCAGCAGGGTGTAAACCCCAGGGCACTGACATCAGACTGAAGTCCAGGGATTGCTGAGAACAGACAAGTCCACCATCTTTAACAGAAAACTCGCGGTGGTAGAGGCTGATCCTGTCTTGATTTAGATTGTTCTGATTGGAATTATTACTGTCTCTCTCTGTATTACCCTCTTGATTTCACATTGTTTGTTACACCAAGGG
The DNA here is from genome assembly GCA_963514005.1 of Raja brachyura. The sequence continues at coordinate 12,462,659 of OY740809.1, read as the reverse complement.
TTGGAAAGCTCACAATGTGTTTTGTGCTTCCAGTGATTGTGATTGAACTGTAACATAGAAAGATAAAACGAAAACTTACCATTTGAAGTTTGATCTTTATTTTATGAGAAGTTGGGGTGAGAGACTACATGAAGAACCCACCAGACCGCATGCACGTCAATCGTCAAAGCAACTGTATGAAACCACTGACCACTTGCACCAACTTAAACTATAGAAAGATTAATAATGTTTGACTTACCGAATGATATTTATGAGATTCAGGGTTGGGAGTGGAGGGCACGTAGTCCCTCACTCCAACCTCTCATAAAATAAATATCGAACGGTAAGTTCTTGGTTAATCTTTCTATTTTATATTAGAAGTCTCGTGGTGAGACTACATGAAGCCTTCAAAGTTCTGTGGTTTCATGCAGTAAACCAACCTATATGAGAAAATGCTAAACAGATAAACCATAAATGGTAGAAAAGACATGGGCTATTAATAACATGATGCTAAATTTACATACATGTACATTGCCCTTAATCGGACTCCGTCCCAATTGCCTTTGGGTTAGACACTGGCTCATGCAACATTGTTCAGAATTCTATCTGCAACCATCCAGACATGTTCAACGAAATTTATAACTTCTGTAAGTGCGCTTATCTGAGCCTCCTGCTGTTGCAAAAAGATGATCAAAGGGGAAAATCCATTCTATTGCCTGCAAGAGCCAGCCCCTCTGGCAGAGTGAGACTTGAAATTATTTGAATTCACTCCCGCTTCTAGCTGCTTACACTCTATCCATCTTGAAATAGTCTTCACCAACAATCTCTTGTGAAACTATTAAATAACTATGAAGAAACTATCCTTCATCTCATAAGCACTTAGTAACCTCAGTGTACCTTTTTACAAAACACCCCCAATCTCCAGTCTGGTGGGTATGCTGTCAACTCCAACTTGTACCCAACCATACCTGATTTGCTTTATGAGTTCATTCCCATAAAAAGCTACCCTTATGTCAGATGTGACCTAGAGATCCAGACGGAGATTGTATAAAGACTGTGCTCATTATGCTGAAATCATTGTCATAAGCATAACTAACATAAAACATACTACATTGGGGATACAGTTGAAGATAATCTGCATAATAATTTATACTGTTACATATTTCACACTACTTCATATCTAGGCTTTAGGGTGTTCATATAAAAGACCCATCCATAACCTTAGTCAACAGTGGGTGAATAACCAATCATTTATTGTCCCACATATAGTACTAGATACAACGACAAAGCAGCACGAGCGGTGTCAATTGCAGTACAAAATAGTGGCTTCTCTTAACCCCAAACTGAAAGACACCACAAACCTCTTCTACTTTTGTTTAAAAGTAGCTCACATGTGTCTCTTCACAAAACGTCCATACCCCCATGCACAGAAACATAGAAACATAGAAATTAGGTGCAGGAGTAGGCCATTCAGCCCTTTGAGCCTGCACCGCCATTCAATATGATCATGGCTGATCATCCAACTCAGTATCCCGTACCTGCCTTCTCTCCATACCCTCTGATCACCTTAGCCACAAGGGCCACATCTAACTAATTTAAGAGGAAATATGGCCAATGAACTGGCCTCAACTACCCTCTGTGGCAGAGAGTTCCAGAGACCCACCACTCTCTGTGTGAAAAAAATCCTTCTCATCTAGGTCCTAAAGGATTTTCCCCTTATCCTTAAGCTGTGACCCCTTGTCCTGGACCTCCCCAACATCGGGAACAATCTTCCTGCATCTAGCCTGTCCAACCCCTTAAGAATTTTGTAAGTTTCTATAAGATCCCCTCTCAATCTCCTAAATTCTAGGGAGTATAAACCAAGTCTATGCAGTCTTTGTTCATAAGACAGTCCTGACATCCCAGGAATCAGTCTGGTGAACCTTCTCTGCACTCCCTCCATGTCAATAATGTCCTTCCTCAGATTTGGAGACCAGAACTGTACGCAATACTCCATGTGTGGTCTCACCAAGACCCTATACAAGTGAAGTAGAACCTCCCTGCTCCTATACTCAAATCCTTTTGATATGAAAGCTAACATACCATTCACTTTCTTCACTGCCTGCTGCACCTGCATGCCTACTTTCAATGACTGGTGTACCATGACACCCAGGTCGCGCTGCATCTCCCCTTTTCCTAATCGGCCACCATTTAGATAATAGTCTGCTTTCCTATTTTTGCCACCAAAGTGGATAACCTCACATTTATCCACATTATACTGCATCTGCCAAACATTTGCCCACTCACCCAGCCTATCCAAGTCACCATGCAGTCTGCTAGCATCCTCCTCACAGCTAACACTGCCCCCCTCACAGCTAACACTGCAGTGATAGATGTACGAGAAATAGGCTGAACTTGCCACTGCTCGTGTCTTCGAGCAATTATAGGAGCTTTCAGCAGACATATTTACAATGGAAGCCCTGGTTTAGTAGGCCAATTTGGCACCACCATAATCATGTTGCCTCGTCTTGAATTACCGTAGGAGGCATCGACTTATAAAAACCTTGAGTCTTATATGTGGGTAGGGTCCGAGACAAAACCCCTAAATATGTAATAGATAATGCCGGCTCCAGAATGGACTTCCTGGATGAATAACAAAACCTAGAAATTCCAGGAGAGCCTTGCTTGCTGAAACAGCTAAACCTGAGACAACTGATCTCCTTCCTACCATAATCATGTCGTCTATAAACTCCATAACAAAATGCCCTTTAGATCTGAGTAGGGCAGCATTCACTCTTGTGTATTGATATGGAAAAGAATGCTTCTTCAAGATCAATTGAGGCCCTAAATCCTCTGTAATCAGCTATATTGCTGAATGACAATTATCCATCTTAAACTGGTTATTCCAAGCACATGCTCAGACTAGCCAAATCCTAGACTGATTTGGCATCCTCCACTTTCTTCAACCTTGAGAAAATATTAGAAATATATCCCTTTTGTACTTGGGCAGACTGCTCATCCTTTGTGAGATGTCTCTGTTTCAACTTGGAACCACGGAGGAAATAATCAGGCAGAAACTGAATCTTGTAACAGTTTATGATTTGTAAAATCGAAAATCGGAGGTTATCTGTCCCCACCTGTTTGTTGAAACTGCCTTGATCACATCTACAGTCACCATCTGTCTCGACATTGACAGCAAAGTGACAATGCTGGTGAAGTGGTTGAGGTATGTGAATGTTATTCATTAGTCGTTTGAGAGGTGCTGTCGATATTCAAATTGGAGATAGGTGAGACGGTTTAACAAATCATTAATGTACAACGTGAAGAGTAGCGGCCCCAGCACCGACTGCTGCGGAACTCCTTGTCACCGGCAGCCAACCAGATAAAGCCCCCTTTATGGCCACTCTTTGTCTTTTGCCATCCAGCGAGCCTACGAATTGTAACCATATATTGTCTTTCTGCTGACTGGTTAGCTCACAGCAAAAGCTTTTCACTGTACCTCGGTACACTTGGCAATCAACTAAACTGAGAGCTGGCGTCTGGCCTCAGCACAGTAGAGGTCAGCCCGCCAGACTAATTCGCACCTCCCTTGTCAGCGGGTTTAATAACAATGTATAGAATTTTGCTCAGTGAATGAAGGGCTGTGTGTTTACAGGGGGTGAGATTGGAGTGGGTGTGAGAGTCGAGAAGTCAAGATGGTTGATGTCATGCTTGACGCTTTAAGACTGATTATTTTCCCCTGTCAAAGTTTTATGTAAGATCCCTTAACTGCAGTCCGTCTTGACCTCTTGCTGTTTACAATATAAGAAACTTTCCTTTTTAGTACAGTATGGCTCTACTGTGTCTCTCTCCGGTTTAAACCAGCATCAGCAGATCCTTCCTACTGAAGAAGGGTCTTGACCTGAAACGCCACCCATTCCTTCTCTCCGGAGATGCTGCCTGTCCCACTGAGTTACTCCAGCATTTTGTGTCTATCTTCGGTTTAAACAGGCATCTGCAGTTCCTTCCTAAACATTTTGTCTCCGCAAGGTATGTCTACTTTGAAGAAGTTCTCCTCCTCTCTCCGACGAGCGTTCTTCAGCATCCTATTTGGCTGCTCCCCGTCTAGAGAAGTAGCGCAAAAGGAATCGCAGAGGGGAAGCAGTGAGGGAGTAATTCACAATACTCCCTTTGGAGAGAGGAGGAGAACTTCTTCAAAGTGGGCATGCCTTGAAGAGATTTCACAGTGGAGCAGTCAAAATGCAGAAGCAAAGTCGGAGGAAGGGTCACGTCCATGTTCTTCAGAGATGCTGCTTAACTCACTGAGTTACTCCAGCACTTAGTCATGGAGTGATACAGTGTGGAAACAGGCCCTTCGGCCCAACTTGCCCACACCAGCCAACATGTCCCAGCTACACTAGTCCCACCTGCCTACGCTTGGTCAATATCCCTCCAAACCTGTTCTATCCATGTACTTGTCTAACTGTTTCTTAAATGTTGGGATAGTTCCAGCCTCAACTACCTCATCTGGCAGCTTGTCCCATACACCCACCACCCTTAATGTGAAATATAAAGAAAGGAGGAAAGAACTCAAGTGGCCAATGGGAAATGCCAAAAGTCACCATAAAATACCTTAAGCAAGTCAAATTAAAGAAAATCCTAAAACTTTTATACGTACCTTGAAAACAAAATTTACCAGGGAGAAGGTAGGAGTGGAGAATACTAATATGCATGGGGAGTCTGAGATAAGGTGGTGGTTTTGGGGCACTTAAAGAGCATTAAGGTGGATTCTCACTGTACCTCAGCACACGTGACAATGAACTAAACTGAAATCCTGAGAGCCTAATGAGATTAATCCCAGTTAGTAAGAGAGGCAAGAATGCAGAGGCCTTGACGAAGATCTTTGTATATTCTCTGGCCACAGGCGAAGCACTGACTGACTGGAGAGTAGTCAATGTTGTTTCTTTTAGTAAGGGAAGTCTAGATTGAGGAATTATAGTCCAGGGAGTCTCACATCAATGGTAGAGAATCTATTGGAAATAAGTCTTTCAAAGGTTCATAAACAGAATTAGGCCATTCGGCACATTGAATCTATTCTGCCCTTCAATCATGGTTGATCCTGCTTTCTGTCACAACTTCATTCTCCTGCCTTCAATCCGTAACCTTTGACACCCTTACTAATCAAGAACCTTTCAATCTCCGCTTTAAAAATACGCAATGACGTGGCCTCAACAGTTGTTTATAACAATGAATTCCGCAGATTCAACCCCCTCTGACTAAGGAAATTCCTCCTCGTCTCCTTTTTAAAGGTACACCCTTTTACTCCAAGGCTGTGCACTCTGGACCTAGACTCTCCCACTAGTGGATACATCCTGGTATGGTGCTTTATTTGTCACATGTGCTGAAGTACAGTGAAATTCATTCTTGTCTGCAGTTCAGTATAAATATCACTAGGATACATAGCATTTAGATACAACTTAAACCCCTGTCTCACGGTGCGAGTTGGCCCACGAGTGACCCCGAGTTTTCACTCGTGGTGATCACGTACAACTAACGTAGCGGGAACGTCGGAACTTGCGCGATCAACTTGTCCACTCGTGGCGTTAACGGCAGGTACCCGTGAAACTTGTGAACTCGTGAAAAAAGTCAAACATATTTGATTTTTTCCACGAGTCAAATTTAGTTCAAATTTAAAATTGACACATTTAGACTTGTTGTAAGAACGTAGGGCCTGTGTGTTTACCTTAGTGATTCGTGAGTCTACCGTGGGAACTCTTTAAATTATTTCAGTGCCATTCACCCTCCAGTCTTAATCACAAAATTTAATTCACCCTCGACTAAATTTTCTTTGTTTTTTTGGTAATTTTCGTCTTATTTTCCCTTGTGTACAATTTTATATATAATGTATTTTTGTCACATAAGCAAATTACATGAATGAACTCATTTTGTAAGTATTTATTTTATTCAGCTTTAACATCCTAAAAATATGTTTAAAAAACTAGGAGTGAAAAAAAAGTTTAATTACCACTGGAGTTGGAAAATCATTCTATTAGAATGATAAAAAAAACATTCCAACGTCTAAACACTGGGCTTCAGCCCTAACCTACCCTTTCGGGCTTTGATTACTGCAGTTATTTCTTGGAAAATTAGCTATAAAAACCATGGAGTGTGTGATTTAATATATTTTTCTCCAACTAATATCTTTCTATATCCCTCCCCGAAAGCTCACAAAACCACCAACTATCAACTTTGGTAGCCACATTTCTACACAAAATAAAGTTACAGTTTAACAGTTGCATATGGCGATCCTCCAGTATTGCCATTTATAAATGTATGATCACACTAGCTCGTCTGGTCTTCCCTAAACGGTTATATTACAGTAAATTTGGGAAATATCCTGTTAGTTTAATAATTAGAAAATCATAGGTATAGATAAAAAAACATATCAAAGTTCCAGCTCCACTGCCATTAAAACTAATGAGCTTACTAACCACTTTAATGGCAATGTCTTTTTTTAAGTATAGAAAACAAACCTGGATAAATTATGTCATTCACCCTTCACCCACCCCTCTAGTTTCATAAAATAATTTCATTCGCACTTGGGTGAACCATTCACCAGTTTAAGAAGCACATTTAGCGCATTGCATCCGTAAAGTGAAATCAGACTTCAGGAAGGGTGTCCGAACTTCTGGACAGCAACGGGCCGTGCGTCCCTGCTTTCTGAGATTAATCAATGAACGTTGGATTTTCCTGACGCGTAGATTTACAACCAATAGCAATTACAAGATCACAAGTTTCCTGATTTACAGCCTGTAAACGATCACAACCATCGCCCGGTCACAGCCCACGTTGATCAGTCCGAACTAACATCATCAGCGTGAATAGAGTATTCACAAAGGGATTTTTTTTTCCTCTTCCAAATACATTCTATAAATCGATTGCTGGGTTTTCTCCGCTCTATCGTTCGCTCAGGCGCCTTTCCTCCCCTTCCATCAGTTTACGATTCACTTCTCTCCACTATCTTTCCTCTCAGATCACATTTTCGCTCTTTTTTTACTCAGCGGGCAGGCAGCATCACTGGAGAGAATGAATTGGTGACGGGGTGACATTGTGCTGTTTGATCGCCCCCCTGTCAGCTCCAGCTTTTTGTGGCTATCTTTGTTTTAAACCAGCATATCCAGGCAATTCCTATTCACGATTGGCTCAAGAGTAACGGGAGAGGAACTTGCTAACTCGGGAGAGGAACTTGGAACATCGCATAAATGACTTACCCGTGGGAACTCGGTTAAACACTTGATCATAAACTTGAAATCTCGTACACAACCACGAGTCTGTTTTTTTTCTATCACTTGGGGTCACTCGTGGGTGGATTTGAACCGTGAGACAGGTCCTTTAGCTACGCATCTCAGATACAGTTCAAATTTATAGCAGTAGTAATCTAATACCTCATGCATGATTCACGTTGACTTGTTCATTTGGATTCAGAACTGGAACACTCAATGAAAACAGGGGGTTGCTGTGAAAGGGAGTTATCTGGTTGGACGTTTGGGGCCAGTGGTGTTTGCAGGGACTATGCTGAGTCCTATGGGGTTTTTTTTTATGTATATAAATTACTTGGACTTAAACGTAGAGAGGTTTGTGAATACGATTCTAGACGACATCACGATTTCTGGAGTTGTGGGCTGTCAGGAAGTATATACCTGTAGCAGTATACAGACCGACTCTGAATTGCAGAGAGATGACAACTAGAGTTTTCCCACAAGCACGTGTGGGCAATTGCTCTTTGGGAGGTTGAATGTGAGGGGAAATTATATGGTTGATGGCAAGACCATTAACAGCACAGAGTTGTAAAGGAGCCATGATGCAGCTCTATAAGATCTTGGTAACGCCACTTTTGGACCATTGTGTACATATCTGGTTGCCCCAATGGTGGAAGAATGTGAAGACTTTGGAAAGGGTGCAGAAGAGGTTTACCAATATACTGCATGGATTAGGGAGTATTCGCCACAAGAAGGGCCGGATTTACATATAAGCTTCACAAGCTTAAGCTTAGGGCCTCGAGATCTAGGGGGGCCTCGGCAGGGCTGGATTTACCTATAGGCTTCATAGGCTGAAGCCTACGGCCTCAAAATCTATGGGGTCTCCGGCCAGGGTGTTTTTTCCTCCGAGTTAAAAAAGTCCAGAGAAAAAAAAATTGGAGTGCTATCAGCGTTTCCACGTTGACGTAAATTATTTGAAATTCTGGTTCCGGCCCGCTGGAAGTTTTGGTGAAAAAAATTGCGACCATCCGCGCCTGCGTAGTTGGGGGAAGCTGGTGATGCAGTAGCTACGCAAAATTACGTTGTTTCTCTGCATGTGCGCAGAGGGCCCAGGCAGGTTCAGATCTCCATTTGCACTCCACACAACCACCTCGATGCACCGTGTCTACCAAAGATCCTAGGTGTCTACTCCAGGTAAGTAGTGAAATATTGTGTTGCGGGAGTGCCCGTTTCTCCGGGCCAGGGGTGGAGAGGGGGGGAGGGGGATGCTGCGGCGCGGAGTCGGAGCCTTGCTGCTTGGAAGGGAGAGAGAGGGGGAGGGAGGGAGAGAGAGGGGGAATGTGAGAGGGGGAAAGGGGGGGTTGATGTAGAGGGGGAGAGAGAAGGAGGGGAGGGAGAGAGAGAGAGAGAGAGAGGGAGAGAGAGAGAGGGGGGGAGGGGGGAGAGAGAGATGGGGAGGGAGAGGTGGAGGGAGAGGGAGGGGGAAGGAGGAGTGGGGAGAGGGAAAGGAGGATTATCTTCAGTGAGATTGCAAAATTAAGGTAGGATTTAGAGCAATTATATTTTCTCCTCCATATGAGTAATATCAAACAATTAGAACTGCTTTCTTTTTATTTGCAGTGTTTGCATGCTCCTTTATAACATTTTACATATCATTTTACAGTGCAACTTGATTATTAAAACAAGGACAGCTTCAATTCTTGATTTAAAAAAATGTATACAACAATGACCCTAATCATCCCATTCCAACCAATCATTACTCTTGACTCAACCAAAATTATTTCTGAAATATTGGTCATAAATCTAGTGCAAAAATCCTCCAAAATAAGGCTCAGAATGCACCATACAGCATCTAAAACCCCAGAGCTTCCGGATTGGAGCGCTATCAGCGTTTGCACTTTGACAGAAATAACCTGAAATTCTGGTTCCTGCCCGCTGGAAGATTTGGGTAAAAAAACTGCGACCATCCGCGCCTGCGCAGTTGGGGGACGCAGGTGATGCAGTAGTGATACAAAATGCCGCTGTCTCTCCGGACGCTGGACGCCGGACGCCGGCCGTAATGGTCTTTGAGCTTCATGCTTGTGATATGCGCTGCCTGCACTCATTTCACATAACATTTTTGTAATCCTGCCATGCCACCCCGCTTTTTGAAAAGCTTTGTACGGGCCAGGTGTATAATATTTTGGACACTGTCATAGGCCTTTCTTACATATGCTGTCACAACATATGTAGTCTCTCAACAACACCAGTAATTTTCCTTGCCCTCCATTTCAGAATAATAGATAAGCTGATAACTCAACACTAGCACTGACAATAAATAAAAAGCGCAGCTTTCCAGCCCTTATCTCATTGGCCACGCTCAGCTGCACATCGGTGTCAATTTGGTGGACTCTTCCATCCTCCTCTCATCATGGGGGTGGGGGATTGGGAGGGACCTCACAAGTGGAATAACCTAGGGCCTCTCTTCATCTATGTCCGGCCCTGGCCACAAGGAGAGGTTGGACAAACTCAGATTGTTTTCTCTGGAACAATGGCAGGGGAGGGGGGACCTGGTTGTATTACATAAAATTATGAGAGACATAGATAGGGCAGAACTTACTATCAGGGTGAAAACATCAAAGATGAAAGGGCATAGCTTTAAGGTGAGAGATGCAATGTTTCAGGGATATATGCAGGGCAAGCTTTTACACGTAGTGTAGAGAGTGCTGGGTGCCTGAAACACGCTGCCAGGGGTGGTGATGAATGCATGTACAATAGTTGAGTTTAATAGGCTGTTAGATAAGCACATGAATGTGCATGGAATAAACAGATATGAATTGTATGCAGCAGATGGTATTAGTTTATCTTGACATCATATTGACAAAGATATTGTGGACCAAAAGGCCTGTTCCTTTGCTGTACAGTTCTATGCTCTGTGTTCTACATAATACAATGACACAAGCAAGTGCTTGTGAGGCAAATATAATTTCTAACCGGAGGCGATTCAGGAAGGGAAAATTTGAACGTCAGATTTTGTAATTAGACAGAAAACAATGTGATGTCAAATCACTGAGTGTTGTATCAAGTGTAAAGCTGGGGATAAGATCAATGAATGATGTACACTCTGGGAGTTCAATGAGTGGATGTCGTATCACAGATAGCAACAGGATGGGCTGTTTCTGAAGACATACAGATACATAGATGCATAGAAAATAGGTGCAGGAGTAGGCCATTCGAGCCAGCACTGCCATTCAATGTGATTATGGCTGATCATTCACAATCAGTACCCCATTTCTGCCTCCCCATATCCCTTGATTCCATTAACTCTACCAGCTCTATCTAACTCTCTTTTGAATGCATCCAGTGAATCCACTGCCATCTGAGGCAGAAAATTCCACAAATTCACAACTCACTGGGTGAAAATGTTTTTCCTCATCTCAGTTCTAAATGGCCTACCCCTTATTCTTAAATTGTAGCCCCTAGTTCTGGACTCCCCCAACATTGGGAACATGTTTCCTGCAACTAGCGTATCCAATCCCATAATTATTTTATATGTTTCTATAAGATCCCCTCTCATCCTAAATTCTAGTGAATGCAAGCCCAGTCATTCCATTCTTTCATCATATGACAGTCCCACCATCCCGGGAACTAACCTTGTGAACCTATGCTACACTCCCTCAATAGCAAGAATGTCCTTCCTCAAATTAGCAGACCAAAACTGCACACAATACTCCAGGTGTGGCGTATTGGACCTGTAGAAGTACAACTGCAGAAGGACCGTTAGCTCCTATACTTAAATTCTCTCGTTATAAAGTCCAACATTCCATTAGCTTTCTTCACTGCCTGCTGTACCTGCATGCTTACTTTCAGTGACTGATGTACAATGACACCCAGGTCTCGTTGCACCTCCCCTTTTCCTAATCTGACACCATTCAGTTAATAATCTGCCTTCTTGTATTTGCCACCAAAGTGGATAACCTCACATTTATTCACATTATACTGCATCTGCCATTCATCTGCCCACTCACCAAATCGATCCAAGTCACCCTGCATCCTCATAGTATCCTTTTCACAGTTCACACTGCCACCCAGCTTTGTGTCATCTACAAATTTGCTAATGTTACTTTTAATGTTACCCCACTAGTCACTACCTGCCATTCCGAAAGGGACCCGTTAATTCCTACTCTTTGTTTCCTGTCTGCCAACCAATTTTCCATCCATGTCAATGTTTTCCCCAATATCATGTGTTCTAATTTTGCCCACTAATCTCTTGTGTGGGACCATATCAAAGGCTTCTGGAAGTCCAGATACATTACATCCACTGGCTCTTTCTTATCCATTTTACTTGTTACATCCTCAAAAAATTCCAGAAGATTAGTCAAGCAAGATTTCCCCTTCATACTGTAAATCCATGCTGACTTGGACCGATCCTTTTACTTCTATCCAAATGTGTCGCTATTATATATTTATTATTTGACTCCAGCATCTTCCCCATGACCAATGTCAGGCTAACTGGTCTATTACCTGCTTTCTCTCTCCCTCCATTCTTAAAGAGTGGGATAACATTAGCTCCCCTCCAACCCACAGGAACTGATCCAGAATCTATAGAGCATTGGAAAATAAAATAAAGATCAAACTTCAAACTGGTAAGTTCTCATTTAATCTTACTATTTCACTTTGGAGTCACGTGAGTGATTCCATGAAGACTTCAAAGCTCTGTGATTTCATGCCATGGACACAATTCCAAGCCACGCACTGTATAGGTTGACCAAGGATGAGAGATAAGAGCATTCAGACATGACAATTTTTAAAAACATGCAGATGCTTTAATGGACAAATCATAATAATAGTAGATTCTCTCATACAGGGAAACTACGTAATAGAACTTAAAACGGTGTTGGCAAAGGCCCTTGGTTTGATGACAGGTTTATTATAAAACCTTTGAAAAGTACGTTCTCCTGACCATCCAACGGCTGCTAATATTTGGTCTAGCGGGACGTCCATTGTTCTCGCTGCTGACATTGATGCTGCCCTGGTGGAGTGAGATTTAAAGTAATCAGTATCAACTCCTGCATATGTCAGGACCTGTTTCAGCCACCTGGAAATGGTCTGAACAGAAACCATATTGTGCGGTTTCTTAAAACTAACAAATAAAGCTAGTTCTGAGCCCCTGGGGCTTTTAGTGACCTTTAAATAAAGTTGTAGGTGGGTTACCACATGTAGCCAGATGTCCAAGGGGTAAGCCGCAAAAAGCAGCTTGAGTCCGGATGTATCTGGTCTGCTTTGCTTGACTAGGTCATACACGTAGAACATTATGCTATTGGCAGATATGATCATTTTGTCCAGTCAGAGTTTGTGTAAAGACTGGGCCTGTTGCACTGACACCAGCGCCATTAGCATCACTACTTTGTATGTAAGCTGGGCCAGGGACGGGGATGTTGCCGGCGCCCACCGACGGAGCAGAATTAATACTGTGCCTACATCCCATATTTCAGTATATCTTGGCCTGGGAGGTTTCATGTTGAAGATGCCCTTCATGAACCTGGACACTAGAGGCTGAGACCCAACAGGTTGTTGTCTTGGCCCTGGGTACACTGATAGTTCACTTCTGGCACAGTTAATAGCACTATAACTCAACTTGTCTTCAAAGAAATGTTTGGAGAGAAACTCTAACACATCAGTTACGTATGTTGAGTCATATGATATATGGGCTCATGTATAGTACTCTTCCCATTTCCTAATATGGGAAATGTATCATTTCTTCGTACTGTCTCTCCAGGCTGCAGCCAGTACATCCACCGTGCGTTCAATAAATCTGACCCCCAGGAAAGGTCTTCTCAGACTCTGTTAACCAATAATTTTATTTTGGTCATGGAGAGGATGTTTTGCCCCCCCCCCCCCCCCCCCCCCACTCGCCCCCCCCCCCACCCCGTTACAGGGTGGATTGCAGATGCTGCCTTGGGGACGGCCATAAAAAGGCTGATTATACCCCAAAATAGAGAACCTTGGCTATGTTGGCCAGCCTGGGTTTACCAGGAGGCCTGAAGCAGGGTCCTGCCTGACCATGAGCAAGCATTGAATGATGAAGGCAGAACGGGGGAAATGCATAAAGCACATCCTTCCTCGGAGTTGCGGGAGTACCTCCACCGTCTCTGCCTATGGCTGTGCACGTGTGCAACATGCTTGGTAACTGGTGATTTGGTCTGCACGCAGACAATACGATATCCTTTGTCCATACCGGTTCCTTGCAATTCATCAGTGTAAATGAGGTTGCCTATTGACAAAGCAAATGGCCATGATTCACCCTTATAATTAAATTAAGCTGCTGCTGTGGTGTTGTTGATTAAAGTTGAACATGCAGGTGATGCATATTCACGAAATAAGTCTTTGACCCATAGCGCGCATCCATTAACTCGAGGTGGTTAGTACTTGTACCATAAAGGAACTAGTGACTCATGCATCTTCTGTAATGCAAACATTTTTTATATATATTGCAAAGGCTTAAAAATAGCTAATTCCCCAACCTGTGATTGTTGCATACCCTTATGTTCTAAAGAAACCATATCCACTCCATCCTATCCCCCTTTGTTAAATCCCTCCCCACCTATGTTCAAGACACCTCAGACACTCTCCGTCGGCTCCGCGCATTCCATTCCCCAGGCCCCCATCCTCTCATCATCACCATGGACATCCAGTCACTCGACACCTCCATCCCCCACCAGGATGGTCTCAAAGTCCTCCGGTACTTCCTCGACCAGAGGAGCAACCCATACCCATCCACTGACACCCTCCTCCGCCTAGCGGAGTTGGTCCTTACCCTCAATAACTTCTCTTTTGACTCCTCCCATTTCCTCCAAACACAAGGCGTAGCTATGGGCACACACATGGGCCCCAGCTACGCTTGCCTCTTTGTGGGAGCTATCCATTGTGGGAGATGCACCCTCCTGGCCTGACACATCTGAGTCTATAGGCCTCACAGACTTCGGCTTGGCTTTCCCCACCCTCGGGGTAGCCACGGTGCTCTGCAGAGCCACCAAGTCTGCAGTCGCTGGAATTGTCATCAGCGACTGGAGTGGTGAAGTTTGCGACTTGCCGCTACCCGTGGTCCCGCGGTCTTCTGTAGCGGGTCTGCCCATGGACCATCTTGCTTTCATTTTGTCCATATTTTTCGTTCAACTTGTAGCGACCCTGCAAACAAGCTTGAATGAATACACATCCCCAGAATAAGCTCTAGAACTTACCTGCAAGTCTTTTAACTTACCGCTGGCAGGAGCGACGCGCCAGTCAGCCATTTATGGCGCCATGCAGTAGACGTAATGACACATATGTGGGCTGGTGGGATTCTTCACGGAATCACTCACGTGACTCCGAAGTGAAATCATCAATGTGTCCACAATTTCCAGAGCCACCTCCTTGAATACTCTGGGATGCAGACCATCGGGCCCTGGGGGTTTATCAGCCTTCAGTCCCATCAGTCTACCCAACACCATTTCCTGATTAATGTGAATTTTCTTCAGTTCCTCCGTCACGCTAGATCCTCTGTCCCCTAGTATATCTGGGAGATTGTTTGTGTCTTAGTGAAGACAGAACCAAAGTACCTGTTCAACACCTGCCATTTCCTTGTTCCCCATAATAAGTTTACCAGTTTCTGTCTTCAAGGGACCCACATTTGTCTTAACTAATCTTTTCCTTTTCACATACCTAAAGAAGCTTTTACCATCCACCATCATATTCTTGGCTAGCTTTCCTTCGTACTTCATCCTTTCTCCCTGTATTGCCCTTTTAGTTACCTTCTGGTGTTCTTTAAAAGTTTCCCAATCCTCTGGCTTCCCGCTCATCTTTGCAATGTTATACGTCTTCTCTTTCAATTTCATCTCGGAGGCACTTTACAAACTCCCATTCAATGTAATCATGGCTGATCATCCCCAATCAGTTACCTTGCTTGTCATGTTCCCACCACTGAGCCAAAAACTTTGCATTTATTTCATATGAATGAATGAATGAATGAATGAATGAATGAATACGTTTATTGGCCAAGTATGAACATCAAGGAATTTGCCTTAGTGCTCCGCCTGCAAATGATAACATGGCATACAGTGACAGTTAGGAATGACACATAAAATACATGTGAATTAAATAAAATACCAGAGCAAAAGGAGGCCAGAGACTTTTGGTTATTTAGTGGGAAAACAAGTTGTTTTTATATCTGGCTGTGGCAGCTTTGACAGTCCAGATTCACCTTCAAGAGGGAAGTTATTCAAATAATTTGTTGCCAGGGTGAGAGGGGTCAGAGATGATCTTGCCCACTCGCTTCTTGGCCCTTGCAGTGTACAGTTCGTCAATGGAGGTAAGGTTGCAGCCAATAACCTTCTCAGCTGATTGAACGATTCGCTGTAGCCTCCAGATGTCATGCTTGGTGGCTGAGCCAAACCAGACCATGATGGAGAAGGCGAGGACAGACTCTACAATGGCTGTATAGAATTGGACCATCATTGTCTGTGGCAGATTGTGCTTCCTCAGCTGCTGCAGGAAGTACATCCTCTGTTGTGCCTTGCGTGTCTTCAGTCTGATCTGGGGCTGCATCGTTATATTTCAGACATTGCCGTGGTGAGACATTAATCCTGTTGGTGTGCCTCCAGCAGAAGTCACACTAACAGTATTACACTTCTGAAGATAGACACAACATGCTGGAGTAACTCAGCGGGACAGGCAGCATCTCTGGAGAGAAGGAACGGGTGACGTTTCGGGTCGAGATCCTTCTTTGGACCCGATACGTCACCTAGTCCATCTCTCCAGAGATGCTGCCTGTCCCATTGAGTTACTCCAGCATTTTGTGTCTACGGTTTAAACCACCATCTGTAGTTCCTTCCTTCCTAAATATTACACTTCCCTTTGTTTCTGGAGAAGCTAAATTTTTGATTTCTCCTATTTTGTCTTTTGGAAACCTCTCAGAGGTTGTCAGGAATCTGGTCGTCATGCAGATGTGTACATTTATTTCTACATGCCCTGTGGTGAAAAGTTGCATATTGAGGGGTGACCACACTAAATACAGATCTGGCTGAGTTAAGGCACATTACAACTATCATTCAATAAATTTACCAGAAGGACTATTAGTTCCAGCCAGTTCACCACCACCTCGCCACGGGCAATTAGTGATGTGCAATAAATGCTGGTTATGCCATTGATCCTCAGGGATTGAAAGATTAATAAAGACATTTTAAAAATAATGTGTTCCAGGTGATTGGTGAATGAGGATTCCTTCGCTACGCAATGGTTTCAATGTTAACAAAATGCCTGCAACTCTTGGCAAAAATCAACACTTCATTTGCAACAAAAATGAATCCACTCCCCATCTTTCCATTGTCAACCTCCCTCCTTTCTTCAACCAGTTTCAATGCTTTTACAGTTTGCAATGTTCAGAGAAGGCCAAGTGTTCAGTGCCATTCATCCATGAGCAATACCTCACCCCTCTCATATTGCCATCGCTGACATTACCATTGCCGAGTCACTTTGCAAGCACAGGGGGGTGGAAGATTGCAACCTTCACTGTTGCAATCTTCCCTGTTAGCCCTGTTTCAACTAATGCAATCAACTCAACGTACACAAACGGAAGATCAAATAGAACAAGTTGTCCAACATCTTTAGGCTGTGCCTGCCACACGAAAGTCTGGGATGTCGGTATACTTCTCACACTGCTGTGGCAATGGGCTCCAATTACATTTCTGCCTTTCCAGAAGTTAACGCTCATAGTGGTCATGTTCATGATACTAGTGGCAGCGCAATGGGTCCAGATATTGCAAAAGTTACGACTGGACAGCATGCAGCATGCATTCTTCTGTAGATAATATTACGTTTTATTTATATGATCGAATCAAACAGAGCAGACCAGGGATGGCTCGAACCAAAATAAGCTTAAAATATACCCATTGACCTAAGACTATGTGTAGTTACGCACCTGAGCCAATATATCAAGGTCATCAAGAGTGTCAGAGGCTCTGAAACAGCGATGCTCATCAGCCACATAAAATCTCATACAAAGGTGTCAGTACAAACTATTTCTAGATGGTCGAAACAGGCTTGCATTATGCTGGAGTAGACACTGATGTGTTTAAATCACTCCACCAGGGCAGCGTCAACGTATGCAGCAAAGGCGCAGGACGAGCTATTGGACCAAATTCTCACCACAGGATGGTCCAGTGAAGGAACCTTTTTCACGATTTATGATAAACCTGTCCTCGCTATGCAAAGATTTGGGCATGTTGTTTTGGGTTCTGTTTGAGTTCTCCTTTGTTCTCCTGTGCGAAAGAGTGGTTATTACTATTCTTTTATTGTTGAAGACACTCATTGTATAATTTACAAGAGGGGCAAGAGGTAGAGAAGGGAAGCACTCAGACCCAAAATGTAGGCGAGAAAGAGGAAAAAGATAATAAACAGAGAATAAAGGATGGTGGGTTTCTAAAATGTGTATATTTTAATGCTAGGAGCATTGTAAGAAAGAAGGATGAACTTAGAGCCTGGATTGACACCTGGAAATATGATGTTGTGGCAATTAGTGAAACATGGTTGCGGGAGGGTTGTGATTGGAAACTAAATATTCCAGGATTTTGTTGCTTCATGTGTGATAGAATTGGAGGGACCAGAGGTGGAGGGGTTGCATTGCTTGTCAGAGAAGATATTATAGCAGTGTTTTGGCAGGATAAATTAGAGGGCTCATATAGGGAGGCTATTTGGGTGGAGCTGAGAAGTGGGAACGGAGTAACAACACTTTTACGGGTGTATTATAGACCGCCAAATGGGGAGCGAGAATTGGAAGAGCTAATATGTAAGGAGATAGCAGATATTAGTGGTAAGCACAAGGTAGTGATTGTGGGAGATTTCAATTTTCCAAAAATAGACTGGGAAACACATTCTGTAAATGGGCTGGATGGTTTGGAGTTTGTAAAATGTATGCAGGATAGTTTTTTGCAGCAATACATAGAGGTATCGACCAGAGAAGGGGCAGTGCTGGACCTCCTGTTAGGAAATGTGGCAGGTCAGGTGACAGAGGTATGCGTTGGTGAGCACTTCGGGACCAGTGATCACAATACCATTAGTTTCAATATAATTATGGAGAGAGTCAGAATTGGACCTAGAGTTGAGATTTTTGATTGGAGAAAGGCTAACTTTGAGGAAATGCGTAATTATTTAAAAGGAGTGAATTGGGACATTTTGTTTTATGGGAAGAATGTAGAAGAGAAATGGAGGATATTTAAAGGGGAAATTGTAAGAGTACAGAATCTTTATATCCCTGTTCGGTTGAAAGGAAATAGTAAAAATCGGAAAGAGCCATGGTTTTCAAGGGAAATTGAACACTTGGTTCGAAAAAAGAGAAATATCTACAATTATTATAGGAGGCATGGAGTAAATGAGGTGCTGGATGAGTATAAAGAATGTAAAAAGAATCTTAAGAAAGAAATAAGAAAAGCTAAAAGAAGATATGAGGTTGCTTTGGCAAAAATGGTGAAATTAAATCGAAAGGGTTTCTACAGCTATATTAATAGCAAAAGGATAACGAGGGATAAAATTGGACCATTAGAGAGCCAGAATGGACAGCTATCTGCAGAGCCAAAAGAGATGGGGGAGATATTGAACAATTTATTTTCTTCGGTATTCACCAAGGAGAAGGATATTGAACTCTCTGAGATAAGGGAAAAAAGAGAGTAGCTATGGAAACTATGAGATTCAAAGAGGAGGAAGTACTGACACTTTTGAAAAATATAAAAGTGGATAAGTCTCCAGGTCCTGACAGGATATTCCCTAGGACATTGAGTGAAGTTAGTGTAGAAATAACAGAAATATTTCAAATGTCATTAGAAACGGGAATAGTGCCGGAGGATTGGCGTACTGCTCATGTTGTTCCATTGTTTAAAAAGGGTTCTAAGAATAAACCTAGCAATTATAGGCCTGTTAGTTTGACGTCAGTGGTGGGCAAATTAATGGAAAGGATACTTAGAGATAATATAAGGTTCAATCTTTGGGTGTTAATGACGGAGTAGCAGGATGGATTCAACAGTGGCTGAATGGGAGATGCCAGAGAGTAATGGCGGATGGCTGTTTGTCAGGTTGGCAGCCGGTGACCAGTGGGGTGCCTCAGGGGTTTGTGTTGGGTCCACTGTTTTTTGTCATGTACATCAATGATCTAGATGATGGGATGGAAAATTGGATAAGTAAGTATGCAGATTATACTAAGATAGGTGGTGCTGTGGATAATGAAGTAGATTTTCAAAGTCTACAGAGAGATTTGGGCCATTTTGAAGAGTGGGCTGAAAGATGGCAGATGGAGTTTAATGCTGATAAGTGTGAGGTGCTACATCTTGGCAGGACAAATCAAAATAGGACGTACATGGTAAATGGTAGGGAATTGAGGAATGCTGTGGAACAGAGGGATCTAGGAATAACTGTGCATAGTTCCCTGAAGGTGGAATCGCATGTAGATAGGGTGGTAAAGAAAGCTTTTGGTGTGCTGGCCTTTATAAATTAGAGCATTGAATATAGGTGTAGGGAAGTAATGTTAAAATTGTACATGGCATTGGTAAGACCAATTCTGGAGTATGGTGTACAATTTTGGTTGCCTAATTATAGGAAGGATGACAACAAAATAGAGAGAGTACAGAGGAGATTTACTAGAATGTTGCCTGGGTTCCAGCAACTAAGTTACAGAGAAAGGTTGAACAAGTTAGGTCTTTATTCTTTGGAGCGCAGAAGGTTAAGGGGGGACTTGATTGAGGTCTTTAAAATGATGAAATGGATAGACAGAGTTGACGTGGATAACCTTTTCCCATTGAGTGTAGGGAAGATTCAAACAAGAGGGCATGACATGAGAATTAAGGGACAAAAGTTTAGGGGTAACATGAGGGGGATCTTCCTTACGCAGAGAGTGGTGGCTGCGTGGAATTATCTTCCTGCAGAAGTCGAGGCAGGATCGATTTTAACATTTAAAAGTAAAGTGGATAGGCATGTGGATGGGAAGTGAATGGAGGGGCATGGTCTGAGTGCAGGTAGATGGGACTAGGGGAAAATAAATGGTCGGCACGGACTGGAAGGGCCGAGAAGGCCTGTTTCCATGCTGTAATTGTTATATGGTTATATGGTTATATTTAAACAATGTTCAATACACTATTTGTTTATCGTGTGTTAACCAAGGAAGTGTGGCGTATAGAATTGTATCTACGGCATGAAATCACAGAGCTTTGAAATCTTCACATAGTCACTCACGTGACTCTGAAGTAAAATAGTAAGATTAAGTGAGAACTTACCAGTTTGAAGTTTGATCTTTATTTTATGAGGCGTTATGATGAGGGATTACGTGCTCTCCACTCCCGACCCTCATAATTGCAAAGATCATCTGGTAGTTCTAGTCTTCTGAGTCTTACTATATCACTGTGATTTCACGCTGCTGCTTTGAAGTATGATAGCAGGTGCTCTGGTGGGGCTTCTTCACGCAATCCCTCATCGTAACTCCTCATAAAATAAAGATCAAACTACAAACTGTTAAATTCTCATTTAATCTTACTATTAAACAGAGTGAGACTACACAATGTTGATCCACAAAGTGATTTGGGAATCCGAATGCATCAAACACACATATTTAGCAAGAAGATAAACCATGGTATTTGAACATCTCATGGTATGTTGGCCTTTATTACAAAAGGTATTAAGTATATAAGTAGGGGTTGTGTTCCATCAATACCCACAGTGAGCGGGAAGGGTGTCACTCAAGAGATATGCTTAACAAATTCACAAGGTAAATCAGTTAAGTCACCAGTAGATGTGCTTGCACACACTAATGACTGTAAAATAAGTAGGCAAATCAATTTGGCCGCAGGTGAAGACGGACTGTTTTTGCAGCAGGTCGTGGACATGCAATGTGGTGATGGAATGGATAAGTTACCTTGTGCTCCATCTTAGATGGCAAGTTACAATTTCAAACTCAGAACATGGAACAGTAAAACACCGGAACAGGCCCTTCACCACTCAATGCCTGTGCAGAAAACAATGCCAAGAACAACTCTTACAATATCTGTCTGCACATAATCCATATCCATCCATTCCCTGCATATCCATATGCCTGCCCAAAAGTCTAAAAAATGCCACTATTATCTCTGGCTCAGCCACGTCCTGCGTTCCAGGCACTCACTACTCTCTGAGGAAAACAACTTGCTTAGGGAGAGATAGATCAGCCATGATTGAATGGAGGAGTAGACTGAACAGCACTTGGGTCAACGTGGGTTGTTTTTAAATGTCCTTTATAAATAAACTCAGGAGAAGCAGGGCAGGAGGAATCTGACCCTGAAGCTGGTGTCACTGCTTATGTGCACTCATCAGCGCACACGAGCCATGCTCCAAGTGCCCCGGATGTAGCGTTAAACTTCGCTAAACCCGGAAGGGACTGGTGAGACTATCAAGGAAACTCTAGCCGCCAATGTAAATTACATGGCTTCTCACCAGCTCCAGGATACGTTCATGGAGACTGCCACAAGTTATAAAACACCTGTAAACTGTGCTTCACTCAAAATGTCCACCGTGAACTCGGCAAAGGCCCAAATGAGTGCAACGATGCAGAGACAAGAAGTGAGATTTCAACGCATCCTCAAGTTGTCGGCAGCAGGCATTTGGAGAAGGCCCAGGGGGCACCGATGTCTGGTATTCAAAAGTCAAGTCAAGTCAAACAAACGTTATTGTCATTTAGAAATACATTGATATATGCAGTTCCCAACGAAATTACGTTGCATTTGGCTCCCTGCGCAACACGATAATTAACAGAAGGATAAACATGGATAAAATGGATAAAAAGGATAAAAGGATAAATAGATAATGGTGGCAAATACACATTACATGGCATTCAGGAGTCTGATGGCTCGTGGGAAGAAGCTGTTGCAGAACCTTGATGTTCTGCTCCTTATGCTGCGATATCTTTTGCCCGAGGGCAGCAGAGTGAACAGTCCGTGATGGAGATGTGTTGGGTCTTTTATAATACTGCTGGCCTTAGACACGCAACATTTGGTCGCAATATCCCCGATTGAGGGGAGAGAGGTCCCGAAGATTTTTTCCGCTCTCCTTCCGATTTATGCTGGCCCTGTTCTGCAACGCCTACGTTGAACCCGAACTTTGCAGCTCTATGTAGGTCCACCAAATATCCAAGCCCAGATTATTTATTTGGGGCGGACCTCTTCAAACAAGTCAAGGGCCTGGAGGAACATGCCAAAACAATCCGCCTCAAGAAGACATACGTTCCTTCTGCCAGGATGCAACCTTGCAGGTTGTTTCAGCGCGAAAGATGACGGATCCAGGGGCAGGGCCAAGCAGAGTGGGGCCAGTGGGAGAATGGTATTACTCACCTTTGTATCCCAGCTACAACCCCAATATGGGCAGAAGGAGTAAAGGCCGACTGTAGAGGTACAGGTGATTCATTCTGTCCAGGATAAGTTCTGGGACCTCCGGTTGGGGGTAGGTTGCAATTGGTTATGATGAAGGGTGCTGCATAACATCTCATCGGTTTATACTACACACTGTCTCAAGCAAGAATACAGTTTATGTCAGGGATTGATCCGCCTGTACAGAATATGCCTAATAGAGTATTGGGGGTTTCTGCACAAACTCAGCAGGTAAAAGAATAAATTACGGTTTTGTTACAAAAAAGGGGAATTGAGAGGACGATAAACCATCCTCAACAATTTGTGTCCAATATATTCCCCAGACAGAGAAAAGATGGGGGATGGACCAGGCATTCTGAACCTAAACAAGTTAAATTCCTATGTTCAGTATAGACACCTTCAATACTGCAAAATGACTGTTATTACATGGCTGTTATATGGCAACTATAAATCTAAAAGATGCATATTATTCAGTACCAATTCATCATCAGTATCGGAGATACTTGAAATTTAGTTGGATGGGAAAGCTGCGGCAATTTAAAGCATTACCCAATGAGTTAACCTCCAGTGTCGCAGGGCACTGAGGCCACGGCAACAAGCAAAAAAGCAAAACGAAAGTCCGTCAGACCTGTTTTATCTGACGGGTCCGAGGAAGAAGTGGACTCCCCTCCAGATCACTAGAAAATGTGGGTGAGACTCAAACAAATGGAGCAAATACTCCACACCCTAATCAGCCAGGGGTCCAAGGCCCCAGTGATTCCCCAGGCAACCTCTCAGTGAGTTCCAAACGCAGAATATGGTGCCTGGCCACAATGGGAATCTTTCTCTCCAGTTCCTTGTTTAGGTCTGGATGAGGTCTCCCTTGAGCAGGACTCGGGAGTGCCAGGGCAGGAGGAGTCTGACCCTGAAGCTGGTGTCCCTGCTTATGTGCACACACCAGAGCACAAGAGCCACACTCCGGGTGTCCTGGATGTAGCAAAACTTCGCTGTTCCGGAAGGGACTGGTGAGGCTATCAATGACAATCAAGACTGTCAATATGAACTCCTTGGCTTCTCACCAGTTCCAGGACCACAGCACGATATAAAACACCTGTCGATTGTGCTTCACTCAGGGTGCCCACCGTAAACTCAGCAATATGGGCACCCATGAGTGCAACGATGCGAGGACAGGAAGTGCGTTTTCAGCATGTCCTCAAGTTGGCGGCAGCAGGAATAACTGTGTTCGGGAAGATTGTGTTCAGTCAAGGGGTCATTGATGTCAAAAAGCCAACAAGATATGCTGGCACTATTTTCCAATGCCTACTTCAAGGTGAATGCATGAGGAAGATCGCCATTCGATCAACCTTAAACCAAAGTTTGCAGGCCTGTGTAGGGCTAGCAACATTCAAGCACCGGATTACTTGTTTGGCGGCGACCTCATCAAGCAAATTAGGGACATTGGCGATGAGGCAAAGACAATTGGGCTTATGAAACCATTCATCCCTGCTCCCAGGAAGTCATCTAAACAGTCAGGTTCGATGCGCAGGGGGTCAGATCCCGGGGCAGGGCCCAGCAGAGGGAGGCCGATGGGGTGAAGATATTACCCACCAGTGCAGCCCAACAACAACCCCAATATTGGAAGAAGGAGACCTTCCAGGCCGATTGTCGAGGGCGGCATCAACAGGGCCGCAGGATGGTCCAAGGAATCGACATTTTCTAAGTTTCATGATAAACTTGTTCTTACAGTGCCAGGGTTTGAGCATGCTGTCTTGGGTTCCGTACAGGGTTTAAAGCATACCCTGTTGACCAAAGGTTATATGTAGTTAAGCACCAGAGTCAATATATCGAGGTAACTTAGAGTCTCAGAGGCTCTGCGACAGCAATGCTCATCAGTCGCAAAAAGCCTCATACCAGGTATCAGTATAAACTATTTCTAGATGGTAAAACAGATTTTGGATTCCGCTGGAGTAAACACTCGTGTGTTTAAATCTCACTCCACCAGGGCGGCATCAACAACCGCAGCAAGGCCGCAGGATGGTCAAAGGAATCAACTTTCTAAAATTATGATAAACCTGTCCTGACAGTGCCAGGGTTTGGGCATGCTGTTTTGGGTTCCGTTTGATTTGATTTGCTTAGTCTTTATCAGTTTCATTTGCAATTTTCCCTGGGATAGAGGGGCTATTACTGTATTGTTATTTAAAAAATGATTATTGGATAATTCAAAGCAATGATCAATACATTTTTCATTCATTACTGTGTCAACTGAAGCAGTGTGTCGTATGGAGTGCATTTACAGCATGAAATCACAGCACTTTGAAATCTTCACGTAGTCACTCACATGACTCCGAAGTAAAATAGTAAGAATAAACGAGAACTTACCAGTTCGAAGTTTGATCCTTATTTTATGAGGAGTTACGATGAGGGATTACGTGCCCTCCGCTCCCG
Source organism: Raja brachyura (assembly GCA_963514005.1). Next base: position 12,437,647 of record OY740809.1, on the reverse strand, counting down.
GCCCTCATAATCGAAAGGATCATCTGGTAGTTCTAGTGTTCTATAGCCTTACTATGTTACTTTGTCTATCGGTTTCTGTGTTTTCATGCTGCTGCTTTGAAGTATGACGCGCATGCACCTGGCGGGGCTTCTTCACGTAATCCCTTATCGTAAATCCGCATAAAATAAGGATCAAACTTCAAACGGGTAAGTTCTCATTTAATCTTACTATTCTCTGGCATTGTAAGGTGGCATCTCTAGTGATGCGCCACTGTGCTGCCCGAGTTGTCCCCTTGTTTGGTAAACATGGTTTCTTACCATAGATGGATCTCTCACCTGCATCTCTTCCATGAGCTGTTTATCTACTCCTGCTTCTTCTTCTCCCACGTAGAACGAAGATAGAGTTCTCCTGGTCCACACTTTTCAGCCCACCACCCTCTACACCCAATACATCTTTGTCCTACATTCCTGTCACCTCCAAATTATTTGTTTATTTAACATCTTATCTTGCTTCTTGGTGTGGTTTCATTTCAATCTGATGATGCAAAATATGTTATTTAGGCCCCGATACAATATTGGCCATGACTTGTCTGCCGATCGGGGCTTAAATCATGGAAGCCGCCACATTCCGATCAATCACAATCCAGAAACAGCCACTCTCAAGATAATCAAATTCATTATTTCTTTGCACAATCATATCATGAGAAAATCTAAATCAATATTATGTGTTATTGTCTATCCATGATCAACATTTTCATACAGAATATCTGAAAACTACCCAGTAAATTTTTAGTGAGATATTTAGTATGAAAATATTGATCATGGATGGACAATAGTACAAAATATAGATAATTTAGATGTTCTTATGACATGATTGTTCAAAAAGTAATGATTTTGATTATCATGAGAGTGAATGTTTCAGGATTTTGAACAAATGTCTGTTGTAAAATGGCTTGCTGCAGTGTTATATCCAACAGAGTAAGAAATATGGGAATTAAACATTCAATTCCTTCCGGGGTTACACAAAAAGCTGGAGAAACTCAGCGGGTGCAGCAGCATCTAAGGAGCGAAGGAGATAGGCGAGACCCTCCTTCGCTCCTTAGATGCTGCTGCACCCGCTGAGTTTCTCCAGCTTTTTGTGTAACCCTCGATTCTCCAGCATCTGCAGTTCCTTCTTTAACATTCAATTCCTTCCATTTGGCATAGAAATTCATGACAAAGTGAAATTTAAAAATCATGTTATATTGTGAATTCTTGTATGAATGGGATCAGTTTGTTATTTAGATACTTTGGCTATTAAAAAAAATATTTTCGCCTTTTCTTAAGAATGGGATAGATGTTTAGATCTAGTAATTGAATTAAGAAGAATTTAATTGATTTGATGACACTGATGAATATGTTTTTTTTGTTGGGTATTTACTATTTGCTTTAAAATTACAATAATATTAAAGTTCTGATCTTGAGAATATCACATTTTTGAATTTTCAAGACACTCTGGGTGTTTATTACTATTTCTGTCATAACAATTAATTTTGTATTTAGCTAGTTAATTAGGTAATTAATTAATTATATACTTTAATTTCAGGCCATCCAAGTAAGATGTATCACATTTGTTTCAAAATGCTTCAATCTATAATGACTGAAAATTTCATTCAGTTCCCCTAATTTTTAAGTAAGTTAAGGGCTTTTATGTCAATTCACTGTCCTCGATTACAGCTTTCATGTTAAGTTAATGGAAAAGCATTAGGCAACAAGATACTAATTTCTGAGTATGGAAATAACCATAACTTTTTTAATACTGAAGATATGAAGGTGAATTGGGTATCAAATTAAAGTTGTTTTATGCTTTATCTGATGGGAAAAATTACAGGCTTGAATTTTAAAATCTCAAAATGTTGTAACATTCCTACATGGAGTTGGGGGAGGCAGTACAGGGACAGGTGTTGCATCTGTTTCATTTGCTGGGGAAAGTACCTGGGTAGGGGTTGGAAGGGATGATTTAACCAGTGGGTTGCAGGGGGAATGGTCTCTGCAGAAAAGGGTGGAGATGAGAAGATATGGTCTATGGTGGGATCCTGTTGGAGGTGGTGAAAACGCACATAGTCATTTTATAGTGATGGACACTGATAGTGTACTGAGTATTAACAGGAGACCGCGCACACACAGATTCAGTCACAGACAACATCTTTGTTGCTTTGATGCTTGTTTATTAAGCTGATGAAACTGCAATGTTACAGTTCAATCACAATCACTAGAAGCACAGAACACATTGTGAGCTTTCCAAACTTCGGTGTAACAGACAATGTGAAATCAAGAGGGGAACACAGAGAGAGACAGTAATAATTCCAATCAGCACAATCTAAATCAAGACAGGATCAGCCTCCACACAAAGACTTTCCCCACAGTTCGTGTCTGCCCATCACCACCACCCCCGTGTCCCTGACGCTTTCTTGTCTACATGTGTGCGTCAGAGAGATGGCACCAAATGCCCTGCACACCACTCTGTAAACTGGTAGAACACAGTGATTTGTCAATTTACCCAGATGAAACAGCCCTTTATTCTAGAATCAACACCACTACGTCTAGTGCTGATCTTTGTCGAGAGGAAAATCACAAAGCAAGGTCATATTCAGTTAGAGGTTGGAAGACCAACACATTCTAAATTGAACAATCATAATTTTCTTTAATTATGACGTCCCCTCATGGTGTAAATGTTGTTGATCCCCAGTCAATGATGTTCCCTCCATCACTGTAACACCCCTGACTGATCAACTCAATCTCATTGGGTTTTAGAACACGATCCCACATATTAACATCAGTTATCTCTCCGACAAAAGACTGTCCTTTATTAAAACCTCCACCCACGTTGTCTTGGTCCTGACCTAGAATAAACTGACCAGACCCTTTCACAACCCGACCCTTTCCACCAACTTTCCGTACACTGCGTCTCCCATTGACCCAGACTGTTATCTCACCCCCTTGAGACTCCCAGGTCACACAGATATGTCTCAGTAAAGCATTCATTTCTGGGGCAAAAAATTTAATTTGTAGTTCACTTAATTCCACCCAGAAATCTGTTATACTTTGTTGCCATAACAGTATTTCATTATGGTGAGAGCTTGTTGCGTAGGAGAACATCCCGTAATTGCGAGTCGTTTCAGAGGCTGCGTTGATGCAGACAGTGGAGGCGGTCAAACTCGAGAAATCAGATGCATCCAAACTGACGAAGCTGGTGTCTGTTGCGGTTGGGAATATTGCTGATTTTCCACGCAATTCTGTAAAACATGAAGAGTTAGATTGTTAAATCTCAGTTTAAGATTGTAACATTGCCGTCTGAGATGGAGCTCAGGGAAAATAGTGCGCAGCTTTCTGCAAAATAATGTTTTATTTAAACCTGATCGACAAAGTGGGAGGAGTTCCAGAAGTGTGTTCACCAGAGGAACAAGTGCAAATGACTAAAGTCACAAATCGCACAACTGGGGACGATTTGAAGATTGATTTCTGGTTTGCCAAAATACAACACATTTTGTCGTAGTAACACCCGAAACTGTGACCTCTTCTCAGTCTCACCGTCCTGAGAAAGAGAACTAGTCATTCTTCACCACCAGAAATTATTGGGCTAAGATTCCAGCACATGGAAAGACAACACATTTTAAGAATTGGATACAAGAAACAAGATTCAAGTTCATTCAAAAGGACCAAAATGCTGAAATAACTCAGCAGGTCAGGCAGCAGATCTAAAATGTAAAAAAGTCCCTGGTGTGTGCAGGGTGGTGTTAATATGTGGAGATCTCTGGTCAGTGCTACTCTGTGGGCCGAAGGGCCTGTTTCCGCACTGTATCTCTAAATAAAGGGGAGACCTGCTGCCTCAGCACAGTCTGGGAATGGAATCTGGGTCCTGCAGCCCTGCATGCTCCTCAGTATCTCTGTCCTCAGATGCACCATGACTGATGCTTGCACTCAGCAAATCCTCACGTCATAACAAGTACTAACCTGCACTGTCCGATCCTGACAGGTAAATGCACATCACAAGCAAAATTGGAATGAAGAGCTTCATCCTGTCTCCGACCTGTTGAAACAAAGAATCTCCAATTCATTTCATTTTACTTGACAATCTATTGAAAATAAGAACCAGCAGCCAGTCCCGTGTGAGAGCAACACACAAACAGTCCCTGTGGTACTTTGCATGTTTGCAGAGACTATGCCGACTGTCCCTAGTTAGCCCATACTGTTTCAAATGCGAGACAATCCTATCCAGAAGAATCCTCTTCAATAGCTTCTCCACCACTGACTTATTAGCCTGTAAGTTCCAGGATTCTTTCTACTCTCCTTCTTAAACAAATGAACAATATTTGTTCCTCTCAAGTCCTCTGGGACCCGCATGTGGCATGCAAAGCTCTTCAATAAGGTCCCTACAATCTCTTATGTAGAGATGGACACAAAATGCTGGAGTAACTCAGTGGATCAGAAAGCATTCCTGGAGAGAAGGAACGGGTGATGTTTCAGGTCAAGACCCTTCTTCAGACCTTGCCACGCTTATCCCTCCTCCTTACTCAAACATGCCATACCTGAATTTTGATCAACCGGTCTTTAAATTACCCCACATGTCAGAAACGGGCTTACCCAACAACAACTGCTCTCATTTTACTCTCCCTAGCTCCTGCCTAATAACATAATTTGCCTCACTCCCATGTAATCCTTCCTCCAAAGTTCAGCCTTCTCCCTATTCAAAATAATGATAAAACATATGGAGTTTTGAACACTACCCCCAAAATGCTTTTGCGCTGAAATAGTAAGATTAAATGAGAACTTACCAGTTTGAAGTTTGATCGTTATTTTATGAGGAGTTACGATGAGGGATTACGTGAAGAAGGCCGTCCCCATGCATGCGCGTCAATCTTCAACGCAGCGGTGTGAAATCACAGATAACAGTTGTTGAACTAACATAGTAAGATTATAGATGACTAGAACTACCGGATGATCGTTATGTTACGTGGATAGGGAGCGGAGGGCATGTAATTCCTCATCGTAACTCCTCATAAAATAACGATAAAACTTCCAACTGGTAAGTTCTCGTTTAATCTTACTATTTTACTTCGGAGTCACGTGAGTGACTACGTGAAGATTTTGAAGGTCTGTGATTTCATGCAGAGGAATGAGTCCACAACTGCATCAAATGACCAGGACGGGAGAAATTAATGCATTCAGCCTACACATAGTTTGTTAAAAAGCTGATGTGTTAGTCATCAAAGGAAAAATAATAGTGACCCCTCCCATCCTGGGGAAACTATGAAACAAAACATAAATGGAATTTGGCAAATACCCCTAGTTTGGCAATGGGTTAGGCACAAGAAACAAGATTCAAGTTTATTCAAAAGGAACAAAAGGATCACGATATGACCTTCCCCACCGTTCCCTCTTTGACCCTCCTTGTGAGTTCTGTATGGGTGCAGAAAGCAACGTCGCCTATTTCCTTCACTCTATACATGCTGCCTCACGCGCTGAGTTTCTCCAGCATTTTTGTCCACCTTCAATTTTCCAGCATCTGCAGTTCCTTCTTAAACATGCAAACCAGTTAAGTCACCAGTAGATGTGCTTGCACACACTAACAACTTTAAAAAAAGTAGGCAAATCAATTTGGCCGCAGGTGAAGCCAGACTGTTTTTGCAGCAGGCAGGAGCCTTCGTGGACATGCAATGTGTTGACGGAATGGATAAGTTACCCTGTGCTCCATCTTAGATGACAAGTTACAATTTCAAACTGAGAACATGGAACAGTAAAACACCGGAACAGGCCCTTCACACTCAATGCATGCGCAGAAAACAATGCCAAGAACCACTCTTACAATATCTGCCTGCACATAATCCATATCCAACCAAGTTGGGTTGAAGGAGCTGCTTTCATGCTCTATCACTCTTTGACTCCATGACCTCACCTTTGCTCAGATTAAAGACCATTTGACATTTCTGTGGTTCATCTAGATTCTGCTGTATAGTTTGAAAGCCTTCATCACAGTGCACAACTCCACCAAGTTTGGAATCACCTGCAGACTTAATGAACAACACATCTACTGTTATGGTCATATCATATATACACACGTTACAAACTACAGAAGGCCCAGCTACCATGTGCTCGTTCAGCATCTCACCACCATTCTCTTACTCAAAGCACAAATTCCCTCCTTTATTCTTGAGCGGTCCTACCTTCTCCCTGATCACCCTCTTGTAAAGTAAGTTTGGGGCCTGTACAGGTCTAGAAGCTAGGGAAGAAATAACAGGGGCCTGGCAGAGAGACTGTAACATATTCAGCCACAGGGGAAGGAGCGGGACACAGGAGGATGGCTTAAGTTGTGACGTTACTTCAGAAGGGCTGTAGAGACAAGCCAGTGAGTTTAACATCAGTGGGGGGAAGGTTACTGGGGAGGAATCTGAGGGATATTGGCAGATTATGTAAAGATAAAGGTGGATTAGAAACAATCAGCATGGATTTGAGTGTGGGAAATCGTGTCTATCAAATCTGAGAGAGAACCAGGAGAGGAGGGAGAGCGGTGGTCTGGAAATGAACCAAGCAACAGGAGCTCTGCAAGGACAGGACCTAGGATTGAACAGAGGAGATAGCAGCTACATTGCCAGTACATTGGTTTTGGTGAGTCAATGACCGAAACAAATCTGCCCAACTACATGGAAAGCACAAAGGCTGCACGCGGTTGTGGCAATGCACAGGCAAGGCGACTAGACAAACTAACTAACAGCAAACAGAATCTCAATAAATGGCCAAACAATAACTCATGCGGTGTCACAAGGATTAGATTTGGGGCTCAACTATTTACATTCCACATCAGTGACGGATGAAGCGACTGAGTGAACTGTGGACAGATTTACTGGTGAACAAAGACAGGTGGATGATCCGGTTGTGAGGAGGGCACAAGGAGCCTGGAAAGGGATATGGACAGGTTAATTGAGTGGACAATAGGTTGGCAGGTGGAGTACAATGTAGGAAAATGGGAGGTTTCCTAGTTTTGGAAGAAAGGATGAGAACTTATGCCAATAATGAAAAATAATTTACATACATTACAACAATATCCTTTTAAGATAGCAAAAGAAAAAATAAAATATCTTGGAATTCATGTAACAAAAAGATATGATTCTTTATTTGAATCTAATTTCCCACCATTACTGAATAAACTAAATAAGAATATTTTATATTGGAAAACATTACCTATCTCAATGTTAGGTAGAATTATTGCAATAAAAATGATTTTTCTTCCACAAATACTATATCTTTTCCAATTGATACAAATATACCTTCCTAAAAACTTTTTTTTTAAAGTTGACTTCATAGTCACCAATTTTATCTGGGAATATAAGAGCCATAGAATAAATTAAAAGCACTTATGTAAATCAAAACTAAATGGAGGTCTAGCATTGCCAAATGTTATGCTTTATTACTGGGCAGTTAGTATTAAAAATATGAATTTTTGGCTGGATGAAGTAGATAAACAACCAAATTGTTTAAAAATGGAAAAAGAAGATTGTACACCTTTTGACATCAGCACAATTTTATTCACCAATGCTAAACTAGGTAAGAAAACCTGTTAAGAAAGCCCTATAATAGAGAGTGGGATACGTATCTGGAAACAACTGAAGAAAACATTAAAATTGGAATGTATACCACTAGCTCTCTCCATTGTAAACAATGTCACATTTAAACCTTCAATGATGGATAAAGGTTTTTCACAATGGAAAAATTATGGAATTAATAGGATAGGTGATCTTTACAGGGAAAACTCCTTTCTTTCATTTCAAGAATTACAACAAATTTATGGATTACATTCAAAAGATTATTTTAGATATTTACAAATCAGAGACTGCGTAAAATCAAACACACAGGAAATTAGAAATAGAATGGCGGAAATTTTAGATGAATATCTAAATAAACATCCAAATACAGAAAAATTGATATCATATATTTATAACATTTTATTAGAAAATGATGTACCAATGACAGAAACATATAGGCAATCATGGGGAAATGAATTAGGTCAAACAATTGGACCAGAAATATGGAATGAAAGTTTACAAAATATACATCAATGTTCGTTAAATGCTAGACACATCTTGATACAATTTAAAGTACTACATAGATTACATTATTCCAAATCAAAATTACATTAAAAAATTTCAAATATACCAGCCCTATGTGATAAATGTCAACACTTAGAAGCTAATCTAACGCACTCATTCACCAACTGTATAAAAATTACTTCCTTTTGGGCAGAAATTTTTAAGATAATTTTGAATGTTGTTAATACAAATTTGCTTCCTGACTCAAAATTAATAATATTAGGAATATTAGAAACAGATCAATTAATAACAATAAATCAAATAATTTTTATTGATTACAGTTTAATAATTGGGAAAAAACTAATATTGAAATTTTGGAAAGGTCCTACATCCTCCACAATCAAAATGTGGATCACTGAAATGTCGGAGACACTTCATCTGGAAAGATTAAGACTTGTCCTTCTGGGCAAGTTAGATCTATTCAGAGGGGTATGGTCTCCATTTATTGAATATTTAAAGAGTCAAAGTGGTTCGGTGCGTGAACCTCACTGATGCCTGAACGAGGAAATAGACGAAGATTTACATATAATAACCCATGGATATATCTCCAATGATGTACAAACTGCTTAATACTTCATTCATCTTTCTGAATCTCTATCTTTATTTAATTTTTCTCTTTTATTTCCTATCTATAATAAAAATGAACAACTCATAGAAGTACAAATAAGAAATAATTGTTAATATTAATAACATTAAGAATGTATATGACATGTATATCCTTATCTTGATATGTACTTACTTCTAATAAAAAATATTTAACAAACATAAATAAATAAATAAAATGCAGGTTTGTATTGGTTGTCGGAGAGGAATTTGCTCGGACGTTAAGCTGATGAAGAAAAATTGATCTGCGATCCCGCTCCCGTTTTTTTCAAGTTGCTGGTCGATTGCATTGCTGGATTGAAGCTAAACACGACTTCTAACACCTTCAACGCCTTCAAAATCACGGATTGCAAGTGCAAGACAACACAAAAGGTATGTTGTTTATTTAACATCTTATCTTGCTGCTTGGTGTGGTTTCATTTTAATCTGATGATGCAAAATATGTTATTTAAGACCCGATACGATATTGGCCATGACTCGTCTGCCGATTGGGGATTAAATCATGGAAGCGGCCACATTCCGATCAATCACAATCCAGAAACAGCCATTCTCAAGGTAATCAAATTCATTACTTCTTTGCACAATCTTATCATGAGAACATCTAAATCATCAATATTTTGTGTTTTTGTCTATCCATGATCAACATTTTCATACGAAATATCTGAAAACTTCCCCAGTAAAGTTTTAGTGAGATATTTAGTATGAAAATATTGATCATGGATGGACAATAACACAAAATATAGATAATTTAGATGTTCTTATGACATGATTATTCAAAAAATAATTATTTTGATATCTTGAGAGTGAATGTTTCTGGATTTTGAACAAATGTCTGTTGTAAAATGGCTTGCTGCAGTGTTATATCCAACAGAGTAAGATTTATGGGAATTAAACATTCATTCCTTCCATTTGGCATAGAAATTCATGACAAAGTGAGATTTAACAATCATGTTATATCGTGAATTCTTGTATGAATGGGATCAGTTTGTTATTTAGATACTTTGGCTATTAAAAAAAAATATTTTAGCCTTTTCTTAAGAAAGGGATTGATGTTTAGATCTAGTAATTGAATTAAGATGAATTTAATTGATTTGATGACACTGATGAATATGAATTTTTTGTTGGGTATTTACTATTTGTTTTAATGTTACAATAATATTAAAGTTCTGATTTTGAGAATATCACATTTTTGAATTTTCAAGGCGGTCTGGGTGTTTATTACTATTTTCGTCACAACGGTGAATTTTGTATTTAGCTACTTAATTAGGTAATTAATTAATTAAATACTTTAATTTCAGGCCATCCAAGTAAGATGTATCACATTTATTTCAAAATGCTTCAATCTATAATAACTGAAAATTTCATTCAGTTCCCTTAATTTTTAAGTAAGTTATGGGCTTTTATGTCAACTGACTGTCCTCGATCATGGCTTTCGTGTTAAGTTAATGGAAAAGCAATAGGCAACAAGATGCTAATTTCTTGAATTTTAAAATCTCAAAATGTTGTAACATTCCTACATGGAGTTGAGGGAGGCAGTACAGGGACAGGTGTTGCATCTGTTGCATTTGCTGGGGAAAGTACCTGGGTAGGGGTTGGAAAGGATGATTTAACCAGTGGGTTGCAGATGGAATGGTCTCTGCAGAAAAGGGTGGAGATGAGAAGATGTGGCTAGTGGTGGGATCCTGTTGGAGGTGGTGCAGACGCACACAGTCATTTTATTGCATGAAAACATAGTGATGGACACTGATAGTGTACTGAGTATTAACAGGAGACCGCACACACACACACACATTCAGTCACAGACAACATCTTTGTTGCTTTGATGCTTGTTTATTAAGCTGATGAAACTGCAATGTTACAGTTCAATCACTAGAAACACAGAACACATTGTGAGCTTTCCAAACCTCGGAGTAACAGACAATGTGAAATCAAGAGGGTAATACAGAGAGAGACAGTAATAATTCCAATCAGCACAATCTAAATCAAGACAGGATCAGCCTCCACACAGGGACATTTCCACAGTCCGTGTCTGCCCATCACCACCACCCCCGTGCCCCTGACGCTTTCTTGTCTACGTGTGCGTGTCAGAGAGATGGCACCAAATGCCCTGGACACCACTCTGTAAACTGGTAGAACACAGTGATTTGTCAATTTACCCAGATGAAACAGCCCTTTATTCTAGAATCAACACCACTACATCTAGTGCTGATCTTTGTCGAGAGGAAAGATCACAAAGCAAGGTCATATTCAGTTAGAGGTTGGAAGACCAACACATTCTAAATTGAACAATCATAATTTTCTTTAATTATGACGTTCCCTCCTGGTGTAAATGCTGTTGATCCCCAGTCAATGATGTTCCCTCCATCACTGTAACATCCCTGACTGATCAACTCAATCTCATTGGGTTTTAGAACACGATCCCACATATTAACATCAGTTATCTCTCCGACAAAAGACTGTCCTTTATTAAAACCTCCACCCACGTTGTCTTGGTCCTGACCTAGAATAAACTGACCAGACCCTTTCACAACCCGACCCTTTCCACCAACCTTCCGTACACTGCGTCTCCCATTGACCCAGACTGTTATCTCACCCCCTTGAGACTCCCAGGTCACACAGATATGTCTCAGTAAAGCATTCATTTCTGGGACAAAAAATTTAGTTTGTAGTTCACTTAATTCCACCCAGAAATCTGTTGTATTTTGTTGCCATAACAGTATTTCATTATGGTGAGAGCTTGTTGCGTAGGAGAACATCCCGTAATTGCGAGTCGTTTCAGAGGCTGCGTTGATGCAGACAGTGAAGGCGGTCAAACTCGAGAAATCAGATGCATCCAAACTGACGAAGCTGGTGTCTGTTGCGGTTGGGAATATTGCTGATTTTCCACGTAAATCTGTAAAACATGAAGAGTTAGATTGTTAAATCTCAGTTTAAGATTGTAACATTGCCGTCTGAGATGGAGCTCAGGGCAAATAGTGCGCAGCTTTCTGCAAAATAATGTTTTATTTAAACCTGATCGACAGAGTGGGAGGAGTTCCAGAAGTGTGTTCACCAGAGGAACATGCGCAAATGACTAAAGGCACAAATCCCACACCTGGGGACGTTTTGAAGATTGATTTCTGGTTTGCCAAAATACAACACATTTTGTCGTAGTAACACCCGAAACTGTGACCTCTTCTCAGTCTCACCGTCCTGAGAAAGAGAACTAGTCATTCTTCACCACCAGAAATTATTGGGCTAAGATTCCAGCACATGGAAAGACAACACATTTTAAGAATTGGATACAAGAAACAAGATTCAAGTTCATTCAAAAGGACCAAAATGCTGAAATAACTCAGCAGGTCAGGCAGCAGATCTAAAATGTAAAAAAGTCCCTGGTGTGTGCAGGGTGGTGTTAATATGTGGAGATCTCTGGTCAGTGCTACTCTGTGGGCCGAAGGGCCTGTTTCCGCACTGTATCTCTAAATAAAGGGGAGACCTGCTGCCTCAGCACAGTCTGGGAATGGAATCTGGGTCCTGCAGCCCTGCATGCTCCTCAGTATCTCTGTCCTCAGATGCACCATGACTGATGCTTGCACTCAGCAAATCCTCACGTCATAACAAGTACTAACCTGCACTGTCCGATCCTGACAGGTAAATGCACATCACAAGCAAAATTGGAATGAAGAGCTTCATCCTGTCTCCGACCTGTTGAAACAAAGAATCTCCAATTCATTTCATTTTACTTGACAATCTATTGAAAATAAGAACCAGCAGCCAGTCCCGTGTGAGAGCAACACACAAACAGTCCCTGTGGTACTTTGCATGTTTGCAGAGACTATGCCGACTGTCCCTAGTTAGCCCATACTGTTTCAAATGCGAGACAATCCTATCCAGAAGAATCCTCTTCAATAGCTTCTCCACCACTGACTTATTAGCCTGTAAGTTCCAGGATTCTTTCTACTCTCCTTCTTAAACAAATGAACAATATTTGTTCCTCTCAAGTCCTCTGGGACCCGCATGTGGCATGCAAAGCTCTTCAATAAGGTCCCTACAATCTCTTATGTAGAGATGGACACAAAATGCTGGAGTAACTCAGTGGATCAGAAAGCATTCCTGGAGAGAAGGAACGGGTGATGTTTCAGGTCAAGACCCTTCTTCAGACCTTGCCACGCTTATCCCTCCTCCTTACTCAAACATGCCATACCTGAATTTTGATCAACCGGTCTTTAAATTACCCCACATGTCAGAAACGGGCTTACCCAACAACAACTGCTCTCATTTTACTCTCCCTAGCTCCTGCCTAATAACATAATTTGCCTCACTCCCATGTAATCCTTCCTCCAAAGTTCAGCCTTCTCCCTATTCAAAATAATGATAAAACATATGGAGTTTTGAACACTACCCCCAAAATGCTTTTGCGCTGAAATAGTAAGATTAAATGAGAACTTACCAGTTTGAAGTTTGATCGTTATTTTATGAGGAGTTACGATGAGGGATTACGTGAAGAAGGCCGTCCCCATGCATGCGCGTCAATCTTCAACGCAGCGGTGTGAAATCACAGATAACAGTTGTTGAACTAACATAGTAAGATTATAGATGACTAGAACTACCGGATGATCGTTATGTTACGTGGATAGGGAGCGGAGGGCATGTAATTCCTCATCGTAACTCCTCATAAAATAACGATAAAACTTCCAACTGGTAAGTTCTCGTTTAATCTTACTATTTTACTTCGGAGTCACGTGAGTGACTACGTGAAGATTTTGAAGGTCTGTGATTTCATGCAGAGGAATGAGTCCACAACTGCATCAAATGACCAGGACGGGAGAAATTAATGCATTCAGCCTACACATAGTTTGTTAAAAAGCTGATGTGTTAGTCATCAAAGGAAAAATAATAGTGACCCCTCCCATCCTGGGGAAACTATGAAACAAAACATAAATGGAATTTGGCAAATACCCCTAGTTTGGCAATGGGTTAGGCACAAGAAACAAGATTCAAGTTTATTCAAAAGGAACAAAAGGATCACGATATGACCTTCCCCACCGTTCCCTCTTTGACCCTCCTTGTGAGTTCTGTATGGGTGCAGAAAGCAACGTCGCCTATTTCCTTCACTCTATACATGCTGCCTCACGCGCTGAGTTTCTCCAGCATTTTTGTCCACCTTCAATTTTCCAGCATCTGCAGTTCCTTCTTAAACATGCAAACCAGTTAAGTCACCAGTAGATGTGCTTGCACACACTAACAACTTTAAAAAAAGTAGGCAAATCAATTTGGCCGCAGGTGAAGCCAGACTGTTTTTGCAGCAGGCAGGAGCCTTCGTGGACATGCAATGTGTTGACGGAATGGATAAGTTACCCTGTGCTCCATCTTAGATGACAAGTTACAATTTCAAACTGAGAACATGGAACAGTAAAACACCGGAACAGGCCCTTCACACTCAATGCATGCGCAGAAAACAATGCCAAGAACCACTCTTACAATATCTGCCTGCACATAATCCATATCCAACCAAGTTGGGTTGAAGGAGCTGCTTTCATGCTCTATCACTCTTTGACTCCATGACCTCACCTTTGCTCAGATTAAAGACCATTTGACATTTCTGTGGTTCATCTAGATTCTGCTGTATAGTTTGAAAGCCTTCATCACAGTGCACAACTCCACCAAGTTTGGAATCACCTGCAGACTTAATGAACAACACATCTACTGTTATGGTCATATCATATATACACACGTTACAAACTACAGAAGGCCCAGCTACCATGTGCTCGTTCAGCATCTCACCACCATTCTCTTACTCAAAGCACAAATTCCCTCCTTTATTCTTGAGCGGTCCTACCTTCTCCCTGATCACCCTCTTGTAAAGTAAGTTTGGGGCCTGTACAGGTCTAGAAGCTAGGGAAGAAATAACAGGGGCCTGGCAGAGAGACTGTAACATATTCAGCCACAGGGGAAGGAGCGGGACACAGGAGGATGGCTTAAGTTGTGACGTTACTTCAGAAGGGCTGTAGAGACAAGCCAGTGAGTTTAACATCAGTGGGGGGAAGGTTACTGGGGAGGAATCTGAGGGATATTGGCAGATTATGTAAAGATAAAGGTGGATTAGAAACAATCAGCATGGATTTGAGTGTGGGAAATCGTGTCTATCAAATCTGAGAGAGAACCAGGAGAGGAGGGAGAGCGGTGGTCTGGAAATGAACCAAGCAACAGGAGCTCTGCAAGGACAGGACCTAGGATTGAACAGAGGAGATAGCAGCTACATTGCCAGTACATTGGTTTTGGTGAGTCAATGACCGAAACAAATCTGCCCAACTACATGGAAAGCACAAAGGCTGCACGCGGTTGTGGCAATGCACAGGCAAGGCGACTAGACAAACTAACTAACAGCAAACAGAATCTCAATAAATGGCCAAACAATAACTCATGCGGTGTCACAAGGATTAGATTTGGGGCTCAACTATTTACATTCCACATCAGTGACGGATGAAGCGACTGAGTGAACTGTGGACAGATTTACTGGTGAACAAAGACAGGTGGATGATCCGGTTGTGAGGAGGGCACAAGGAGCCTGGAAAGGGATATGGACAGGTTAATTGAGTGGACAATAGGTTGGCAGGTGGAGTACAATGTAGGAAAATGGGAGGTTTCCTAGTTTTGGAAGAAAGGATGAGAACTTATGCCAATAATGGAAAATAATTTACATACATTACAACAATATCCTTTTAAGATAGCAAAAGAAAAAATAAAATATCTTGGAATTCATGTAACAAAAAGATATGATTCTTTATTTGAATCTAATTTCCCACCATTACTGAATAAACTAAATAAGAATATTTTATATTGGAAAACATTACCTATCTCAATGTTAGGTAGAATTATTGCAATAAAAATGATTTTTCTTCCACAAATACTATATCTTTTCCAATTGATACCAATATACCTTCCTAAAAACTTTTTTTTTAAAGTTGACTTCATAGTCACCAATTTTATCTGGGAATATAAGAGCCATAGAATAAATTAAAAGCACTTATGTAAATCAAAACTAAATGGAGGTCTAGCATTGCCAAATGTTATGCTTTATTACTGGGCAGTTAGTATTAAAAATATGAATTTTTGGCTGGATGAAGTAGATAAACAACCAAATTGTTTAAAAATGGAAAAAGAAGATTGTACACCTTTTGACATCAGCACAATTTTATTCACCAATGCTAAACTAGGTAAGAAAACCTGTTAAGAAAGCCCTATAATAGAGAGTGGGATACGTATCTGGAAACAACTGAAGAAAACATTAAAATTGGAATGTATACCACTAGCTCTCTCCATTGTAAACAATGTCACATTTAAACCTTCAATGATGGATAAAGGTTTTTCACAATGGAAAAATTATGGAATTAATAGGATAGGTGATCTTTACAGGGAAAACTCCTTTCTTTCATTTCAAGAATTACAACAAATTTATGGATTACATTCAAAAGATTATTTTAGATATTTACAAATCAGAGACTACGTAAAATCAAACACACAGGAAATTAGAAATAGAATGGCGGAAATTTTAGATGAATATCTAAATAAACATCCAAATACAGAAAAATTGATATCATATATTTATAACATTTTATTAGAAAATGATGTACCAATGACAGAAACATATAGGCAATCATGGGGAAATGAATTAGGTCAAACAATTGGACCAGAAATATGGAATGAAAGTTTACAAAATATACATCAATGTTCGTTAAATGCTAGACACATCTTGATACAATTTAAAGTACTACATAGATTACATTATTCCAAATCAAAATTACATTAAAAAATTTCAAATATACCAGCCCTATGTGATAAATGTCAACACTTAGAAGCTAATCTAACGCACTCATTCACCAACTGTATAAAAATTACTTCCTTTTGGGCAGAAATTTTTAAGATAATTTTGAATGTTGTTAATACAAATTTGCTTCCTGACTCAAAATTAATAATATTAGGAATATTAGAAACAGATCAATTAATAACAATAAATCAAATAATTTTTATTGATTACAGTTTAATAATTGGGAAAAAACTAATATTGAAATTTTGGAAAGGTCCTACATCCTCCACAATCAAAATGTGGATCACTGAAATGTCGGAGACACTTCATCTGGAAAGATTAAGACTTGTCCTTCTGGGCAAGTTAGATCTATTCAGAGGGGTATGGTCTCCATTTATTGAATATTTAAAGAGTCAAAGTGGTTCGGTGCGTGAACCTCACTGATGCCTGAACGAGGAAATAGACGAAGATTTACATATAATAACCCATGGATATATCTCCAATGATGTACAAACTGCTTAATACTTCATTCATCTTTCTGAATCTCTATCTTTATTTAATTTTTCTCTTTTATTTCCTATCTATAATAAAAATGAACAACTCATAGAAGTACAAATAAGAAATAATTGTTAATATTAATAACATTAAGAATGTATATGACATGTATATCCTTATCTTGATATGTACTTACTTCTAATAAAAAATATTTAACAAACATAAATAAATAAATAAAATGCAGGTTTGTATTGGTTGTCGGAGAGGAATTTGCTCGGACGTTAAGCTGATGAAGAAAAATTGATCTGCGATCCCGCTCCCGTTTTTTTCAAGTTGCTGGTCGATTGCATTGCTGGATTGAAGCTAAACACGACTTCTAACACCTTCAACGCCTTCAAAATCACGGATTGCAAGTGCAAGACAACACAAAAGGTATGTTGTTTATTTAACATCTTATCTTGCTGCTTGGTGTGGTTTCATTTTAATCTGATGATGCAAAATATGTTATTTAAGACCCGATACGATATTGGCCATGACTCGTCTGCCGATTGGGGATTAAATCATGGAAGCGGCCACATTCCGATCAATCACAATCCAGAAACAGCCATTCTCAAGATAATCAAATTCATTACTTCTTTGCACAATCTTATCATGAGAACATCTAAATCATCAATATTTTGTGTTTTTGTCTATCCATGATCAACATTTTCATACGAAATATCTGAAAACTTCCCCAGTAAAGTTTTAGTGAGATATTTAGTATGAAAATATTGATCATGGATGGACAATAACACAAAATATAGATAATTTAGATGTTCTTATGACATGATTATTCAAAAAATAATTATTTTGATATCTTGAGAGTGAATGTTTCTGGATTTTGAACAAATGTCTGTTGTAAAATGGCTTGCTGCAGTGTTATATCCAACAGAGTAAGATTTATGGGAATTAAACATTCATTCCTTCCATTTGGCATAGAAATTCATGACAAAGTGAGATTTAACAATCATGTTATATCGTGAATTCTTGTATGAATGGGATCAGTTTGTTATTTAGATACTTTGGCTATTAAAAAAAAATATTTTAGCCTTTTCTTAAGAAAGGGATTGATGTTTAGATCTAGTAATTGAATTAAGATGAATTTAATTGATTTGATGACACTGATGAATATGAATTTTTTGTTGGGTATTTACTATTTGTTTTAATGTTACAATAATATTAAAGTTCTGATTTTGAGAATATCACATTTTTGAATTTTCAAGGCGGTCTGGGTGTTTATTACTATTTTCGTCACAACGGTGAATTTTGTATTTAGCTACTTAATTAGGTAATTAATTAATTAAATACTTTAATTTCAGGCCATCCAAGTAAGATGTATCACATTTATTTCAAAATGCTTCAATCTATAATAACTGAAAATTTCATTCAGTTCCCTTAATTTTTAAGTAAGTTATGGGCTTTTATGTCAACTGACTGTCCTCGATCATGGCTTTCGTGTTAAGTTAATGGAAAAGCAATAGGCAACAAGATGCTAATTTCTTGAATTTTAAAATCTCAAAATGTTGTAACATTCCTACATGGAGTTGAGGGAGGCAGTACAGGGACAGGTGTTGCATCTGTTGCATTTGCTGGGGAAAGTACCTGGGTAGGGGTTGGAAAGGATGATTTAACCAGTGGGTTGCAGATGGAATGGTCTCTGCAGAAAAGGGTGGAGATGAGAAGATGTGGCTAGTGGTGGGATCCTGTTGGAGGTGGTGCAGACGCACACAGTCATTTTATTGCATGAAAACATAGTGATGGACACTGATAGTGTACTGAGTATTAACAGGAGACCGCACACACACACACACATTCAGTCACAGACAACATCTTTGTTGCTTTGATGCTTGTTTATTAAGCTGATGAAACTGCAATGTTACAGTTCAATCACTAGAAACACAGAACACATTGTGAGCTTTCCAAACCTCGGAGTAACAGACAATGTGAAATCAAGAGGGTAATACAGAGAGAGACAGTAATAATTCCAATCAGCACAATCTAAATCAAGACAGGATCAGCCTCCACACAGGGACATTTCCACAGTCCGTGTCTGCCCATCACCACCACCCCCGTGCCCCTGACGCTTTCTTGTCTACGTGTGCGTGTCAGAGAGATGGCACCAAATGCCCTGGACACCACTCTGTAAACTGGTAGAACACAGTGATTTGTCAATTTACCCAGATGAAACAGCCCTTTATTCTAGAATCAACACCACTACATCTAGTGCTGATCTTTGTCGAGAGGAAAGATCACAAAGCAAGGTCATATTCAGTTAGAGGTTGGAAGACCAACACATTCTAAATTGAACAATCATAATTTTCTTTAATTATGACGTTCCCTCCTGGTGTAAATGCTGTTGATCCCCAGTCAATGATGTTCCCTCCATCACTGTAACATCCCTGACTGATCAACTCAATCTCATTGGGTTTTAGAACACGATCCCACATATTAACATCAGTTATCTCTCCGACAAAAGACTGTCCTTTATTAAAACCTCCACCCACGTTGTCTTGGTCCTGACCTAGAATAAACTGACCAGACCCTTTCACAACCCGACCCTTTCCACCAACCTTCCGTACACTGCGTCTCCCATTGACCCAGACTGTTATCTCACCCCCTTGAGACTCCCAGGTCACACAGATATGTCTCAGTAAAGCATTCATTTCTGGGACAAAAAATTTAGTTTGTAGTTCACTTAATTCCACCCAGAAATCTGTTGTATTTTGTTGCCATAACAGTATTTCATTATGGTGAGAGCTTGTTGCGTAGGAGAACATCCCGTAATTGCGAGTCGTTTCAGAGGCTGCGTTGATGCAGACAGTGAAGGCGGTCAAACTCGAGAAATCAGATGCATCCAAACTGACGAAGCTGGTGTCTGTTGCGGTTGGGAATATTGCTGATTTTCCACGTAAATCTGTAAAACATGAAGAGTTAGATTGTTAAATCTCAGTTTAAGATTGTAACATTGCCGTCTGAGATGGAGCTCAGGGCAAATAGTGCGCAGCTTTCTGCAAAATAATGTTTTATTTAAACCTGATCGACAGAGTGGGAGGAGTTCCAGAAGTGTGTTCACCAGAGGAACATGCGCAAATGACTAAAGGCACAAATCCCACACCTGGGGACGTTTTGAAGATTGGTTTCTGGTTTGCCAAAATACAACACATTTTGTCTTAGTTACACCCGACCTGTGACCTCTTCTTAGTCTCACCGTCCTGAGAAAGAGAACTAGTCATTCTTCACCACCAGAAATTATTGGGCTAAGATTCCAGCACATGGAAAGACAACACATTTTAAGAATTGGATACAAGAAACAAGATTCAAGTTCATTCAAAAGGAACAAAATGCTGAAATAACTCAGCAGGTCAGGCAGCAGATCTAAAATGTAAAAAAGTCCCTGGTGTGTGCAGGGTGGTGTTAATATGCGGAGATCTCTGGTCAGTGCGACTCTGTGGGCCGAAGGGCCTGTTTCCGCACTGTATCTCTAAATAAAGGGGAGACCTGCTGCCTCAGCACAGTCTGGGAATGGAATCTGGGTCCTGCTGCCCTGCATGCTCCTCAGTATCTCTGTCCTCAGATGCACCATGACTGATGATTGCACTCAGCAAATCCTCACGTCATAACAAGTACTAACCTGCACTGTCCGATCCCGACAGGTAAATGCACATCACAAGCACAATTGGAATGAAGAGCTTCATCCTGTCTCCAACCTGTTGAAACAAAGAATCTCCAATTCATTTCACTTGACAATCTATTGAAAATAAGAACCAGCAGCCAGTCCCGTGTGAGAGCAACACACAAACAGCCCCTCTGGTACTCACTGTAGCCGTCTTCAACAAACCAGTTTCACTTCAGGTGGGTCCAATACTCTGGGCACACGCTGCTGCAATTTATATTCTGCAGAAACCAGTCACAGCCAATCGCAGGAAGGAACTGAGGGGGTGGAGCAAACTCTGCTGCCATTAATCTGTCGATATCAATCAGCATCAGATAATGAGAGGGAGGGTGTGGTGCGTGGCACATTAATTCATCTTCCCGGTGATGATAAGTTCACCTCCCCCAGCTGATCACAGATAGTTCCCCCGCTCCATCTGGGAGCCTATCCTGGAGTTGATGCCCACTCCTCACCCCAGCCTTTGCCTCCTACATTTGGTTCCCAGTTCCACTGAATCACTCCTGGGGTTAATCAGCAAGGATAGTCCAGGAGATCATCTCCTTCCTCCTGTCTCATGGACTTTGATTGGATCACCAGATGTCACACTCCTCCCATAAGAGGTCATGTTTGCAGAGACTATGCCGACTGTCCCTAGTTAGCCCATACTGTTTCAAATGCGAGTCAATCCTATCCAGAAGAATCCTCTTCAATAGCTTCTCTACCACTGACTTCTCAACTCACAGCCTGTAAGTTCCAGGAATCTTTCTACTCTCCTTCTTAAACAAATGAACAATATTTGTTACTCACAAGTCCTCTGGGACCCGCCTGTGGCATGCAAAGATCTTCAATAAGGTCCCTACAATCTCTTATGTAGAGATGGACACAAAATGCTGGAGTAACTCAGTGGATCAGAAAGCATTCCTGGAGAGTAGGAATGGGTGAATGAGAAACGCGCTTATCCCTCCTCCTTACGCAAACATGCCATACCTGAATTTTGATCAACCGGTCTTTAAATTACCCCACATGTCAGATACGGACTTACCCAACAACAACTGCTCTCATTTTACTCTCCCTAGCTCCTGCCTAATAACGTAATTTGCCTCACTCCCATGTAATCCTTCCTGCAAAGTTCAGCCTTCACCCTATTCAAAATAATGATAAAACATATGGAGTTGTGAACACTACCCCCAAAATGCTTTTGCGCTGAAATAGTAAGATTAAATGAGAATTTACCAGTTTGAAGTTTAATCGTTATTTTATTAGGAGTTACGATGAGGGATTACGTGAAGAAGGCCGTCCCCACGAATGCATGTCAATCTTCAACGCAGCGGTGTGAAATCACAGATGACAGTTGTTGAACTAACATAGTAAGATTATAGATGACTAGAACTACCGGATGATCATTATGTTACGTGGATAGGGAGCGGAGGGCATGTAATCCCTCATCGTAACTCCTCATAAAATAACAATCAAACTTCCAACTTGTAAGTTCTCGTTTAATCTTACTATTTTACTTCGGAGTCACGTGAGTGACTATGTGAAGATTTTGAAGGTCTGTGATTTCATGCAGAGGAATGAGTCCACAACTGCATCAATTGACCAGGACGAGTGAGAAATTAATGCATTCAGCCTACACATAGTTTGTTAAAAAGCTGATGTGTTAGTCATCAAAGGAAAAATAATAGTGACCCCTCCCATCCTGGGGAAACTATGAAACAAAACATAAATGGAATTTGGCAAATACCCCTGGTCTGGCAATGGGTTGGACACAAGAAACAAGTTCAAGTTTATTCAAAAGGAACAAAATGTTGAAATAACTCAGCAGATCAGGCAGCATATCTAAAATGTTGAAAAGTCCCTGGAGAATGGAGGATGACTGGCCAAATGTTGTGCCTTCCACCACAATGATGAATGCTGTGGTGGATGTTTGTGTTACATTTTTATTGTGTTTTTGTGTGTTCTTTTTCATTGTACCGCTGCTTGTAAATTCATTTCACCTGCACTTTGTGTGTAAGAGTCAAATAAAACTGATTGTATTGAATAGGTGTGTGCAGGGTGGTGTCCAGCCTGCGTCAGAGCACTCAAGGACAATTCCAGTTGGAGGCTGCCAGCTCCTAGAATCTAGCAGCCCGGGACTAGCTGCAGTTCCCAGGTCGGCTTGCCTGCCCCAGGTCTGGCTTTAGCGACAAGGTCGGATCTGGCCCATGGGCCGTATATTAACCATATAACCATATAACAATTACAGCACGGAAACAGGCCATCTCGGCCCTTCAAGTCCGTGCCGAACAACATTTTTCCCTTAGTCCCACCTGCCTGCACTCATACCATAACCCTCCATACCCTTCTCATCCATATGCCTATCCAATTTATTTTTAAATGGTACCAACGAACCTGCCGCCACCACTTGTACTGGAAACTCATTCCACACCGCTACCACTCTCTGAGTAAAGAAGTTCCCCCTCATGTTACCCCTCAACCTCTGTCCCTTAATTCTAAAGTCATGTCCTCTTGTTTGAATCTTCCCTATTCTCAAAGGGAAAAGCTTGTCCACATCAACTCTGTCTATCCCTCTCATCATTTTAAAGACCTCTATCAAGTCCCCCCTTAACCTTCTGCGCTCAGAGAATAAAGACCTAACTTATTCAACCTATCTCTGTAACTTAGCTGTTGAAACCCAGGCAACATTCTAGTAAATCTCCTCTGTACCCTCTCTATTTTGTTGACATCCTTCCTATAATTGGGCGACCAAAATTGTACACCATACTCCAGATTTGGTCTCACCAATGCCTTGTACAATTTTAACATTACATCCCAGCTTCTATACTCAATGCTCTGATTTATAAAGGCTAGCATACCAAAAGCTTTCTTTACCACCCTATCTATATGAGATTCCACCTTCAAGGAACTATGCACGGTTATTCCCAGATCCCTCTGTTCAACTGTATTCTTCAATTCCCTACCATTTACCATGTACGTCCTATTTTGATTTGTCCTGCCAAGGTGTAGCACCTCACATTTATCAGCATTAAACTCCATCTGCCATCTTTCAGCCCATTTTTCCAACTGCCCTAAATCACTCTGTAGACTTTGGAAATCCTCTTCACTATCCACAACACCCCCTATCTTGGTATCATCTGCATACTTACTAATCCAATTTACCACCCCTTCATCCAGATCATTGATGTACATGACAAACAACAAAGGACCCAACACAGATCCCTGAGGCACCCCACTAGTCGCCTGCCTCCAACCCGACAAACAGCCATCCACCATTACCCTCTGGCTTCTCCCATTCAGCCACTGTTGAATCCATCTTGCTATTCCTGCATTTATACCCAACAGTTGAACCTTCTTAACCAACCTTCCATGAGGAACCTTGTCAAAGGCCTTACTGAAGTCCATATAGACAACATCTACTGCTTTACCCTCGTCAATTTCCCTAGTAACCTCTTCAAAAAATTCAAGAAGATTAGTCAAACATGACCTTCCAGGCATAAATCCATGTTGACTGTTCCTAATTAGACCCTCTTTATCCAGATACTTATATATATTATCTCTAAGTATCTTTTCCATTAATTTGCCCACCACTGAAGTCAAACTAACCGGTCTATAATTGCTAGGTTTACTTTTAGAACCCTTTTTAAACAATGGAACAACATGCGCAGTACGCCAATCCTCGGGGACTATTCCCGTTTCTAATGACATTTGAAATATTTCTGTCATAGCCCCGGCTATTTCTACACTAACTTCCCTCAATGTCCTAGGGAATATCCTGTCAGGACCTGGAGACTTATCCACTTTTATATTTTTCAAAAGTGCCAGTACTTCTTTTACTTTGAAACTCATAGTATCCATAGCTACTCTACTAGTTCCCCTTACGTCACATAATTCAATATCCTTCTCCTTGGTGAATACCGAAGAAAAGAAATTGTTCAATATCTCCCCCATCTCTTTTGGCTCTGCAGATAGCTGTCCACTCGGTCTCTCCAATGGACCAATTTTATCCCTTGTTATCCTTTTGCTATTAATATAGCTGTAGAAACCCTTTGGATTTACTTTCACCTTACTTGCCAAAGCAACCTCATATCTTCTTTTAGCTTTTCTAATTTTTTTCTTAAGATTCTTTTTACATTCCTTATACTCCTCAAGCACCTCATTTACTTCATGCTGCCTATAATTATTGTAGATCTCCCTCTTTTTCCGAACAAGATGTCCAATTTCCCTTGAAAACCAGGGCTCTTTCCAATTTTTACTGGTTCCTTTTAACCGAACAGGAACAAAGATTTTGTACTCTTAAAATTTCCCCTTTAAATGTCCTCCATTTCTCCTCTACATCTTTCCCATAAAACAAAATGTCCCAGTTCACTCCTTTTAAATCATCTCGCATCTCGTTAAAGTTAGCCTTTCTCCAATCAAAAATCTCAACCCTAGGCCCAGTTCTGTCCTTTTCCCAATACTAATGGTATTGTGATCACTGGACCCGAAGTGCTCCCCTACGCATACCTCCGCCACCTGTCCCGTCTCATTTCCTAACAGGAGGTCCAGCACTGCCCCTCCTCTAGTAGGCACCTCTATGTATTGCTGCAAAAAACTATCCTGCACACATTTTACAAACTCCAAACCATCCAGCCCATTTACAGAATGTGTTTCCCAGTCTATGTGTGGAAAGTTGAAATCTCCCACAATCACTACCTTGTGCTTACTACTAATATCTGCTATCTCTTTACATATTTGCTCTTCCAATTCTCGTTCCCCATTTGGCGGTCTATAATATACCCCTATAAGTGTTGCTACACCTTTCCCACTTCTAAGTTCCACCCAAATAGCCTCCCTAGATGAGCCCTCCAATCTATCCTGCCAAAGCACTGCTGTAATATCTTCCCTGACTAGCAATGCAACACCTTCATCTCTTGCCCCTCCAATTCTATCAATTCTCCACCTCTTGCCCCTCCAATTCTATTATTGCCCCCTGTTCTAGATGTTAGTCCTCATTGTGTGTCCCCCTCCCATGTTTTAAAAGCTATTTCCCAATATTTGGAGTATAGTTTTACAGCCTATGATTCATTTGCTCTTTGAATCAATCACTCACATTGCCTTATCATTTCTCTTTCCACGTTGCTGCCCCTTTTCTTTCACTAGTCTCCAAATGATGAGTACTACACAGCTGATGGTCAAATAGCTTTTTGCAAGATTACAATATGACCTTCCCCACCGTTCCCTCTTTGACCCTCCTTGTGAGTTCTGTATGGGTGCAGAAAGCAACGTTGCCTATTTCGTTCGCTCTATAGATGCTGCCTCACGCGCTGAGGCAGCATCTTTTTGTCCACCTTCAATTTTCCAGCATCTGCAGTTCCTTCTTAAACATGCAAATCAGTTGAGTCACCAATAGATATGCTTGCAGACACTAACGACTTTAAAATAAGTAGGCAAATCAATTTGGCCGCAGGTGAAGACAGACTGTTTTTGCAGCAGGCAGGAGCCTTCGTGGACATGCAATGTGGTGACGGAATGGATAAGTTACCCTGTGCTCAATCTTAGATGGCAAGTTACATTTTCAAACTAAGAACATGGAACAGTAAAACTCAGGAACAGGCCCTTCACCACTCAATGCCTGTGCAGAAAACAATGCCAAGAACCACTCTTATCTGCCTGCACATAATCCATATCCATCCATTCCCTGCATAACCATATGCACTGCACTCTGAGCAAAACAACTTGCTTAGGGAGAGATAGATCAGCCATGATTGAATGGCGGACTAGACTCAACAGCACTTTGGTCAATGTGGGTTGTTTTTAAATGTCCTTTATAAATAAATTTGTTTTGATTTGATTTGATAGACTTGATGGGCCGAATGGCCTGATGCTGCTCCTATCACTTATGACCTTATGAGGTGGGACTAGTGTAACTGGGTCAAGTTGGCCGGTGGACAAGTTTGGTTCAAGGAGCTGTTTCCATGCTCTATCTGTCAGTTCTCACGATTGATCTAGTTTCTGTTTCTTATTGGGGTTTCGTATTTGAGTTTGCATTCTTGTTTTATTTTGGTGTCTCACATCTCCTCTTGCTTCAGGTCCCATTTCCTGTCAGGTCGTTTACCCTCATGTGATTGTTAGCCCCACCCTGATGTGTTTCACCTGTGTCTTGTTATCCCCTGTGAAGTCTGTATTTAAGCCCTTGGTGTTTTAGTTCTCATTGCCAGTTTGTTGTGTATGGTACTTGGTATCACCTCGTTCCAGCTCTAGAAATATTGTGACTTTGTGAACTCGACCATTGCTTGTTTTTCGACTATTGTTTTTGCCTGCTCCTAGATTACACTGTTGCTTCTGTGCTTGCTTACCTGTGTACCGACTTGGACCGATCAAACTCTGAATACGGATCTGCCCTGTGTCTGAGCCTGCATTTGTGTCCTCCTCCTCGTTCAGTTCTGACACTAACACTCTTTGACTCCATGACCTCACCTTTGCTCAGATTAAAAACCATCTGACATTTCTGTGGTTCATCTAGATTCTGCTGTATAATTTGAAAGCCTTCATCACAGTACACAACTCCACCAAGTTTGGAATCACCTGCAGACTTGATGAACAACACATCTACTGTTATGGCCATATCATATATATACACATTACAAACTACA
Organism: Raja brachyura; assembly: GCA_963514005.1. The sequence goes on along the minus strand of OY740809.1, from coordinate 12,410,335 downwards.
GAAGGCCCAGCGACCATGTGCTCATTCAGCATCTCATCTACATTCTCTTACTCAAAGCACAAATTCCCTCCTTTATTCTTGAGCGGTCCTACCTTCTCCCTGGTCACCCTCTTGTAAAGTGGATAAAACCCTGGGGCCTGAACAGGTCTAGAAGCTAGGGGAGAGATAATAGGGGCCTGGGAGAGAGACTGTAACATATTCAGCCACAGGGGAAGGAGCGGGACACAGGAGGATGGCTTAAGTTGTGACGTTGCTTCAGAAGGGCTGTAGAGACAAGCAGGTGAACCACAGACCAGTGAGTTTAACATCAGAGGGGGGGGCACGCATATTAGATTTGGGGCTCAACTGTTTACAGCCCACATTAGTGACGGATGAAGCGACTGAGTGAACTGTGGACAGATTTACTGGTGAACAAAGACAGGTGGATGATCCGGTTGTGAGGAGGGCACAAGGAGCCTGGAAGTGATATGGACAGGTTACCTGAGTGGACAATTAGTTGGCAGATGGAGTACAATGTAGGAAAATGTGAGGTTTCCTAGGTTTGGAAGAAAGAATGAGAACATAAATATTAATTAAACAGGGTGAGACTACACAATGTTGATCCACAAAGTGATTTTGGGATCCGAATGCATGAAACACGGATATTTAGCATGTTGACATTTATTACAAAGTGTATTAAGTATATAAGTAGGGATTGTGTTCCATGAATACCCACAGTGAGCGGGAAGGGTATCACTCAAGAGATATGCTTAACAAATTCACAAGGAGGAGAGTGGGAAAGAGGTAATGGTCACAGAGGAAGGGCGGGAGTATCGAACACGAAGGGTGTATCCGGGGATGGGGATGGTGTCTCCATCTGCAGTGAGGTGGTGCAAGGGGACTCTTCGGACAATGAATCAATGGATGTTCTCGCTCCCCCCGACGTCACTCCATTCATTCCAGTGGAGGAAATCCGCGAGTTCATCCAGGCCACTAAAGGAGCCCAACATTGGCCCAGACTGGCCTCCTTCCAATGGCCAAACCTACACAGGCTCACCAGCTCGCAGAACCACATCCTCAGAAGGAGGGGGAGTGGCAAGAAGGTGAAGTGGGTGAAGGGGAACGACCAGCGTCAGCTCAGGTCCTTCTTAGACGACCTGGAGAAGGATGCCAAGACCAAGACCAACGTCGTTCCTGTTGAAGGTAGAGGGATCAGTAGAGCGTCCCTTATAGCCAGGGTGTGGAGGGCAAGGAGCCACTTAACCTAGGGTCCGCAAGGGGCGGAGTGGCTCTGCTGTCAGTGACCAAAGGACTGGTGATGGGATCTAGGGAATAGGCAGGGTAAGATGTCCTGGTTGGGTTGCTCCTAGGCCTGGCCAACCTGGCCATTCGCGAGTCACGGTGCCAGGCGGAAGAGGGCTTTGCCCTAGCCAGATGCTTTCCCCTTTACCGGGATTGTATAGTAGTTATTAGAATATTTGTAACTTGGTAGTTTGATGATTTTATAACATGGTTGTGGGTATGTCACCACGGTTTTGTTTTTTTTTGGTTTTTGTATTGTGTTGAAATTAAATAAATGGCTTTTTGATATGAAAAAAAAAAAATGGTTACCAAGCTCACAAAACTGGGTCACTGTGCATCTTTCCGCATTTGGATCCTCGACTTTCTCATGCACAGACCACAGTCTCTTGGAATTGGTGGAAATGTGTCATCCTCGATAACAATCAGCACGGGAGCACCTCAAAGCTGCTTGTTCAGCCCCCTGCTGTACTCACTCTATACTCATGACTGCGTAGCCGGACATAGTGCGAACTCCACCATCGCCGACGACACCACTGTTGTTGGACGAATCACAGATGGGGACCAGTCAGAGTATAGAAGTGAGATGGACCGACTGACCAAATGGTGACAGCACAAAACCTGGCTCTCAACATCAGTAACATGGGCCGCGGAACCGGGAGGACTGCAGCCACCCCCATTTTTTGGCTAGACATGTTTCAATGTCTCCGGCCTTGGACGAGGCGCTGCTGTGCTCTGAGCAACCTGGTCGTGGGTGTTGGAGAGCCGGGGCAGAGTGAGGGATTCTTGAGCATTCTTACCTCCTCCCTGGTCACCCTCTTGTAAAATGGATAAAACCCTGGGGCCTGATCAGGTCTATTATGGGATATTGTGAGAAGCTAGGGGAGAAATAACAGGGGCCTGGCAGAGAGACTGTAACACCTTCAGCCACATGGTAATGAGCAGGTCACGGGAGGATGGCTTAAGTTGTGACTTTCCTTCAGAAGGGCTGTAAAGACAAGCCAGGGAACTACAGGCCAGCGACCTTAAAGTCTGTGGGGGGGAAGATTACTGGAGAGAAATCTGAGGGATAGTGGCAGATTATGTAAAGGTAAGGATGGATTAGAAACAATCACCATGGCTTTGAGTGTGGGAAGTTGTGTCTATCAAATCTGAGAGAATCAGGAGAGGAGGGAGAGCGTTGGTCTGGAAGTGAACCGAGCAACAGGAGCTCTGCAAGGACAGGACCTATGATTGAACAGAGGAGACCACAGCTGGGCCAACACTAGCAATGAGGCAAACCCAACTGGGAAGAATCCAATATGTTCCTGGAGTCACTCCGGGTATTGAGATGTTTCCAACAGTATGTTGGTTTTGTTTTATGTCACAAGTCTGCGCTACATTGTCGGTACATTGGTTTTGATGAGTTAATGACCGAAACAAATCTGCCCAACTACATGGAAAGCACAAAGGCTACACACGGTTGTGGTAATGCACAGGCAAGGAGACTAGACAAACTAACTAACAGCAAACAGAGTCTCAATAAATGGCCAAACAATAACTCGTGTGGTGTCACAAGGATTAGATTTGGGGCACAACTGTTTACATTCCACATCAGTGACGGATGAAGTGACTGAGTGAACTGTAGACAGATATACTGGTGAACAAAGACAGGTGGATGAACAAGTTGTGAGGAGGGCACAAGGAGCCTGGAAAGGGATATGGACAGGTTGACTGAGTGGACAATAAGTTGGCAGGTGGAACACAATGTAGGAAAATGTGATGTTTCCCAGGTTTGGAAGGAAGAATGAAAACAGAAATATTAATGAAACTGAGTGAGACTACACAATGTTGATCCACAAAGTGATTTTGGGATCTGAATACATCAAACACGAATATTTAGCATGAAGATAAACCATGTTATTTGAACATCTCGTGGTATGTTGGCCTTTATTACAAAAGGTATTAAGTATATAAGTAGGGGTTGTGTTCCTTCAATACCCACAGTGAGCGGGAAGGCTGTCACTCAAGAGATATGCTTAACAAATTCACAAGGCAAACCAGTTAAGTCACCAGTAGATGTTCTTGCAGACACCAACGATTTTCAAATAAGTAGGCAAATCAATTTGGCCGCAGGTGAAGACAAACTGTTTTTGCAGCAGGCAGGAGCCCTCGTGGACATGCAATGTGGTGACGGAATGGATAAGTTACCCTGTGCTCAATCTTAGATGGCAAGTTACAATTTCAAACTAAGAACATGGAACAGTAAAACTCAAGAACAGGCCCTTCACCACTCAATGCCTGTGCAGAAAGCAATGCCAAGAACCACTCTTATCTGCCTGCACATAATCCATATCCATCCATTCCCTGCATAACCATATGCCTGTCCAAAAGTCTCAAAAATGCCACTATTATCTCTGGCTCAGCCACATCCTGTGTTCCAGGCACTCACTACCCTCCAAGCAAAACAACTTGCTTAGGGAGAGATAGATCAGCCATGATTGAATGGAGGAGTAGACTGAGCAGCACTTTGGTCAACATGGATTGTTTTTAAATGTCCTTTATAAATATTTTTTTTTAATTTGATTTGATAGACTTGATGGGCCGAATGCTACTGCTACTCTGATTCTGCTGCTATCACTTATGACCTTATGAGGTGGCACTGGTGTAACTGGGTCAAGTTGGCCGGTGGGTAAGTTGGGTTGAAGGAGCTGCTTTCATGCTCTATCACTCTTTGACTCAATGACCTCACCTTTGCTCAGATTAAAAACTATCTGACATTTCTGTGGTTCATCTAGATTCTGCTGCATAGTTTGAAAGCCTTCATCACAGTGCACAACTCCACCAAGTTTGGAATCACCTGCGGACTTAATGAACAATACATCTACTGTTAGGACCATGTCATGTATACACACATTACAAACTACAGAGCTCCCAGCTACCATGTGCTTGTTTAGCATCTCACCTGCATTCTCTCACTCAAGCACAAATTCCCTCCTTTATTCTTGACCGGTCCTACCTGCTCCCTGATCACCCTCTTGTAAAGTGGATAAAACCCTGGGGCCTGATCAGGTCTATCATGGGATATTGTAAGGAGCTAGGTGAGTAATAACAGGGGCCTAGCAGAGAGACTGAAACATCTTCAGCCACAGGGGAAGGAATGAGACACTGGAGGATGGCTTAAGTTGTGACTTTACTTCAGAAGAGCTGTAAAGACAAGCCAGGGATCTACAGGCCAGTGAGCTTAACGTTAGTGCGGGGAAGGTTATTGGAGAGGAATCTGAGGGATAGTGGCAGATTATGTAAAGGTAAGGATGGATTAGAAACAGTCAGCATGGATTTGAGTGTGGGAAATTGTGTCTATCAAATCTGAGAGAGAACCAGGAGAGGAGGGAGAGCGTTGGTCTGGAAGTGAACCGAGCAACTGGGGCTCTGCAAGGACAGGACCTATGTTTGAACAGAGGAGACCGCAGCTGGGCCAACACTAGGCAAACCCACTGGAGAGAAACATATTGGAGTCACTCCAGTTATTGAGATGTTTCCAACAGTATGTTGGTTTTGTTTTATGTCACAAGTCTGCTCTACATTGACAGTACATTGGTTTTGCTGAGATAATGACCTAAACCAATCTGCCCGACTACATGGAAAGCACAAAGGCTGCACGCAGTTGTGGTATTTACAGGCAAGGACACTAGACAAACTAACTAACAGCAAACTGAGTCTCAATAAATGGCCAAACAATAACTCATGCGGTGTCACAAGGATTAGATCTGGGGGTCATCTGTTTACATTCCACATTAGTGACAGATGAAGTGACTGAGTGAACTGTGGACAGGTGGATGAACAAATTGTGAGGTGGGCTCAAGGATCCTGGAAATTGATATGGACAGGTTAACTGAGTGGACAATTAGTTGGCAGCTGGAGTACAATGTAGGAAAATGTGAGGTATCCCAGGTTTGGAAGGAAGAATGAAAACAGAAATATTAATTTAACTTCAAAGACACGTGAGTGACTATGTGAAGAAGCCCCGCCACAGCGCCTGCGCGTCATTACGTCAGACGCATTTTGCTCACCGACAGCCTGGAGAGCGCAGCTCCACCAGCGGTAAGTAAAACACCCGCAGGTAAGTGTTTTAAACTTGCTGCGGTTTACTAGGTCCCGTAAGCCTGGTTATAGGAGCCAGCAGGGACACTTTTCTAAAGGGAAAAAATTAAATTAATGAAAATAAGGCGAGTAATACCTACCTGCGGCCAGTCCGCATGGGAAGGTAGATAGGGGTCGGAGAGAAGGCATCCCGGGTCAGTTCTGCTGCTACACCGCCTGCGTGTGATGCAAGGATGGGAAGCAAGCTGATGGAGCAAGGGTTCACTGTGTCCCCACAACAACGGGTGAGTATATCCCTGCTAGCCATCTGCCCCACCCCGGATCCACAAACACTGAGCATTATTCTATGCTCACCTAGGGATTTTATTTCTGCTTAGTCTGCTGAACAAATGTAAGGAAATGACATTCTATGCAGAATTATTCCAAACTCCCGAGCTATAACTGGGAGCCTGGTTTAGAAAACTGGAGGCAGCGCTGGAATAATTGAGAGGGTGTGCGGATGGTGCAAGGAGCCCAGTCCAGACATTGAAAGGCAAAGTCCCCTCTTGAAAAAATTTGCTTGGGGATGTGACCGACCTCCGGCGAAGTTGCCCGTCGTCCCGCCAATGAACACGTCGTCGCTGGACAGGCCCAGCATCCAGTAATTACCACACAGCCATGGTTCCCATTGGTTCTGAGACTGATGACACAGCCATTCATGATTATCCCCAATTACAGCAACTTCTTGGTTCACACTGGGACAGGAGGAGAGTTTCCCTTTACCTGAGCGTGTTAATCTGTTGATTTGTATCTTCTGACCAGGGACTCAGACTATCGAGTAGGACCGTCGATGTGATTACGGTGGCCTGGAGAGAAAGTACTAAAAAATGATATGTATCTCATATTAAGAAATGGGAGATGTTCTGTTTATAGTTAAGTATATCTTATGTCGCAGGCATAACGGATTCCTTGCCACATTGCATTTTTGACGAGCAGTTAACCCGAGCAGTTTTGACGAGCAGTTAACCAATAGTCCCATTTATTGTGCTCGAAGCACTTTGTCCTCCTATTTAGGGCAAGAGTCCGAACAACACTTTGTCGGATCTCATCTATTGGTGGCCCGATTCATAAGAGGTATTTTAACAAAACCCTCCCAGACCTAGATATTCGGAAGTCTGGGATGTCGGTATACTTCTCACACTGCTTTGGCAATGGGCTCCAATTACATTTCTGCCTTTCCAGAAGTTAACGCTCAAAGTGGTTATGTTCATGGTGCTAGTGGCAGTACAATGCGTCCAGATATTGCAAAAGTTATAACTGGACTCCATGTATTCTTCGGTAGGTAATATTACGTTTTATTTATATGATCTAATCAAACAGAGCAGGCCAGGGATGGCTGGAACCAAAATAAGCTTAAAATATACCCATTGACCTAAGACTATGTGTAGGTACGCACCCGAGCCAATATATCAAGGTCATCAAGGGTCTCAGAGGCTCTGAAACATCAGCCACATAAAATCTCTTACAAAGGTGTCAGTACAAACTGCTTCTAAATGGTCAAAACAGGTTTGCATTATGCTGGAGTAGACACTGATGTGTTTAAATCACTCCACCAAGACGGCGTCAAAGTACGCAGCAAAGGCGCAGGACGTGCCATTTGACCAAATCCTCACCGCAGTATGGTCCAGTGAAGGAACGTTTTTCACGATTTATGATGAACCTGTCCTCGCTATGCAAAGATTTGGGCATGTAGTTTTGGGTTCTGTATGAGTCCTCCTATTAATTTCCCCTGCGAAAGAGGGGTTATTACTGTTCTTTTATTGTTTAAGACGTTCATTGTATTATTTAAACAATGTTCAATACATTATTTGTTTATCCTGTGTCAACCAAGGCAGTGTGGCGTATGGAACTGTAGCTATGGCATGAAATCACAGAGCTTTGAAATTTTCACGGTCACTCACGTGACTCCGAAGTAATATAGTAAGATTAAATGAGAACTGACCAGTTTGAAGTTTGATCTTTATTTTATGAGGGGTTACGATGAGCGATTACGCGCCCTCCGCTCCCGACTCTCATAATCGCAAAGATCATCTGGTAGTTCTAGTCTTCTGAGTCTTACTATATCACTGTGATTTCACGCTGCTGCTTTGAAGTATGACGCGCAGGTGCTCTGGCGGGGCTTCTTCACGCAATCCCTCATCGTAACTCCTCATAAAATAAAGATCAAACTTCAAACTGGTAAGTTTGCATTTAATCTTACTATTAAACAGAGTGAGACTACACAATCTTGATCCACAAAGTGATTTTGGAATCCGAATGCATCAAACCCACATAGTTAGCAAGAAGATAAACCATGGTATTTGAACATCTCATGGTATGTTCGCCTTTATTACAAAATGTATTAAGTATATATGTAGGGGTTGCGTTACATCAATACCCACAGTGAGCAGGAAGGCTGTCACTCAAGAGATATGCTTAACAAATTCACAAGGCAAATCAGTTAAGTCACCAGTAGATGTTCTTGCAGACACCAACGATTTTCAAATAAGTAGGCAAATCAATTTGGCCGCAGGTGAAGACAGAATGTTCTTGCAGCAGGCAGGAGCCCTCGTGGACATGCAATGTGGTGACGGAATGGATAAGTTACCTTGTGCTCCATCTTAGATGACAAGTTACAATTTCAAACTCAGAACATGGAACAGTAAAACACCGGAACAGGCCCTTCACCACTCAATGCCTGTGCAGAAAACAATGCCAAGAACCACTCTTACAATATCTGCCTGCACATAATCCATATCCATCCATTCCCTGCATATCCATATGCCTGCCCAAAAGTCTAAAAAATGCCACTATTATCTCTGGCTCAGCCACATCCTGCGTTCCAGGCACTCACTACGCTTTGAGCAAAAAAACTTGCTCAAGGAGAGATAGATCAGCCATGACTGAATGGAGGAGTAGACTGACCAACACTTTGGTCAACGTGGATTGTTTTTAAATGTTCTTTATAAATAAACTCGGGAGAAGCAGGGCAGGAGGAATCTGACCCTGAAGCTGTTGTCACTGTTTATGTGCACACACCAGCACACACGAGCCATGCTCCAGGTGTCCCGGACGTAGCGTTAAACTTCGCTAAAACCGTAAGGGACTGGTGAGGCACCGATGTCTGGTATTCAACAAGATATGCTGGCCCTGTTCTGCAACGCCTACGTTGAACCCGAACTTTGCAGCTCTATGTAGGTCCACCAAATATCCAAGCCCAGATTATTTATTTGGGGTGGACCTCCTCAAACAAGTCAAGGGCCTGGAGGAACATGCCAAAACAATCCATCTCAAGAAGACATACGTTTCTTCTGCCAGGATGCCACCTCGCAGGTCGTTTCAGCGCGAAAGGTGACGGATCCAGGGGCAGGGCCAAGCAGAGTGGGGCCAGTGCGACGATGGTATTACTCACCTTTGTATCCCAGCTACAACCACAATATGGGCAGAAGGAGTAAAGGCCGACTGTAGAGGTACAGGTGATTCATTCTGTCCAGGATAAGTTCTGGGACCTCTGGTTGGGGGTAGGTTGCAATTGGTTATGATGAAGGGTGCTGCATAACATCTCATCGGTTTATACTACACACTGTCTCAAGCAAGAATACAGTTTATGTCAGGGATTGATCCGCCTGTACAGAATATGCCTAATAGAGTATTGGGGGTTTCTGCACAAACTCAGCAGGTAAAATAATAAATTACGGTTTTGTCCCAAAAAAGGGGAATTGAGAGGACGATAAACCATCCTCAACAATTTGTGTCCAATATATTCCCCAGACAGAGAAAAGATGGGGGATGTAGAGGCATTCTGGACCTAAACAAGTTAAATTCCTATGTTCAGTATAGGCATTTTTAAAATAGACACCTTCAATACTGCAAAACGGCTGTTATCACATGGCTATTATATGGCAACTATAGATCTGAAAGATGCATATTATTCAGTACCAATTCATCATCAATATCGGAGATACTTGAAATTTAGTTGGATGGGAAAGCTGCGGCAATTTAAAGCATTACCCAATGAGTTAACCTCAGTTCTAGGCTATTCAAGAAATTGTGGAAACCAGTTCTGGCACTACTTTGGGCCCAGAATCACATGGTAATGGCTTATCTAGATGATATTTTAATCATAAGCAACACTCAAGAGACAGCTGTGGAATCGGTTTCAGAAACCAAATACATATTTGAAAGGTTAGGGTTCCTGGTCCATCCAACCAAATCCAAGTTAGAGCCATCCTAAAAAAATGTTTATTTGGGATTTGTCATTGATTCAGTTGATATGTCAGTGACTTTGCCTATAGCCAAGGCTATGGAGATCAGAGAGGTCTGTACCAGTCTCGCTGAAAAACAAAATCTCTCAATCTGGGAAGTAGCTACTGTTATTCGTAAATTGGAGGCAGTTTTCCCTGTAGTGCAGTTGGAGTTGAAGCTCATGGTTATGGAATGTGCTGGGAGAGAGTCTGTTCGCAGGAAGCGTGGGGCGCGCAGTGATGCGGTTCCATCTCAGCGATCGAGTCGGGAGCTAAGTGCGGTAACGCCGGCTCTGATAACAATGGCCGTTCCCCCGGTGATTGAACTGCCTCCAGCTGCTCCAGTGTCGCAGGGCACTGAGGCCACGGCAACAAGCAAAAAAGCAAAACAAAAGTCCGTCAGACCCGTTTTATCTGACGGGTCTGAGAAAGAAGAGGACTCCCCTCCAGATCGTAAGAACATGTGGGTGAGACTCAAACAAATGGAGCAAATACTCCACACCCTAATTAGCCAGGGGTCCAAGGCCCCAGTGATTCCCCAGGCAACCTCTCAGTGAGTTCCATATGCAGAATATGGTGCCTGTCCACAATGGGAATCTTTCTCTCCAGTACCTTGTTTAGGTCTGGATGAAGTCTCCCTTGAGCAGGACTCGGGAGTGCCAGGGCAGGAGGAGTCTGACCCTGAAGCTGGTGTCCCTGCTTATGTGCACACCAGAGCACAAGAGGCACACTCCGGGTGTCCCGGATGTAGCGCGAAACTTCGCTATTCCGGAAGGGACTGGTGAGGCTATCGATGACAATCAAGCCTGCCAATATGAACTCCTTGGCTTCTCACCAGTTCCAGGACCACAGCACGATATAAAACACCTGTCGATTGTGCTTCACTCAGGGTCCCCACCGTTATCTCAGCAATGTGGTCACCCATGAGTGCAACGAAGTGCGCTTTCAGTATGTCCTCAAGTTGGTGGCAGCAGGAAGAACTGCGTTCGGGAAGATGGTCAAGGGGACACCGATGTCAAAAACCCAAAAAGATATGCTGGCACTATTTTCCAATGCCTACTTCAAGGTGAACTGCATGAGGAAGATCGCCATTCGATCAACCTTAAACCCGAAGTTTGCAGGCCTGTGTAGGGATAGCAACATTCAAGCACCGGATTACTTGTTTGGCGGTGACCTCATCAGGCAAATTAGGGACATTGATGATGAGGCAAAGACAATTGGGCTTATGAACCCATTCATCCCTGCTCCCAGGAAGTCATCTAAATAGTCAGGTTCGATGCGCAGGGGGTCAGATCCCGGGGCAGGGCTCAGCAGAGGGAGGCCGATGGGCTGAAGATATTACCCACCAGTGCAGCCCAACAACAACCCCAATATTGGGAGAAGGAGACCTTCCAGGCCAATTGTCGAGGGCGGCATCAACATCCGCAGCGAAGGCGCAGGACGTGCAGCTAGACCAAATCCTCAGGGACGCAGGATGGTCTAAGTAATTGACGTTTTCTAAGTTTTATGATAAACTTTTTCTTACAGTGCCAGGGTTTGAGCATGCTGTGTTGGGTTCCGTACAGGGTTTAAAGCATACCCTGTTGACCAAAGGTTATGTGTAGTTAAGCACCTGAGTCAATGTATCAAGGTAACTTAGAGTATCAGAGGCTCTGAGACAGCAATGCTCATCAGTCACAAAAAAACTCATACCAGGTATCAGTATAAACTATTTCTGGATGGTAAAACAGGTTTTCGATTCCGCTGGAGTAAACACTCATGTGTTTAAATTTCACTCCACCAGGTCGGCATCAACAACCGCAGCAAGGCCGCAGGATGGTCTAAGGAATCAACTTTCTTAAATTATGATAAACCTGTCCTGACAGTGCCACGGTTTGAGCATGCTGTTTTGGGTTCCATTTGATTTGATTTGCTTTGTCTTTATAAGTTTCATTTGTAATTTCCCCTGGGAAACAGGGGTTAATACTGTATTGTTATTTTAAAAATGATTATTGGATAATTCGAAGCAATGTTCAATACATTTTTTATTCACTACTGTGTCAACTGAAGCAGTGTGTTGTATGGAATGCATTTACAGCATGAAATCACAGAGCTTTGAAATCTTCACGTAGTCAATCTTCATGTTATCCACTAAATTTCATTTATCCCGAGGCTGTAGACAAGGTTGTCCCTTATCCCCACTATTGTTCGCACTTGCAATTGAACCATTAGCTCAAAGCGTGAGATTACATCCTGAAATATATGGGTACGAAACTAGAGAAACTGAAAATAAAATCTCCTTATATGCTGACGATGTATCACTTTATATTACAAAACTGGAAGTTAGTATTTTAAATTTATTAAACTTAATAACTGAATTTGGTTTGTTTTCAGGATATAGTATTAATTGGAATAAAAGTGAACATGCCAATAATGGGAAATAATTTACATACATTACAACAATATCCTTTTAAAATAGCAAAAGAAAAAATAAAATATCTTGGAATTCACGTAACAAAAAGATATGATTTTTAATTTAAATCTAATTTCCCACCATTACTGAATAAACTAAATAAGAATATTTTATATTGGAAAACATTACCTATCTCAATGTTAGGTAGAATTAATCCAATAAAAATGATTTTTCTTCCAAAATACTATATCTTTTCCAATTGTTACCAATATACCTGCCTAAAAACTTTTTTTTAAAAGTTGACTGCATAGTCACCAATTTTATCTGGGAATATAAGAGCCATAGAATAAATACAAAACACTTATGTAAATCAAAAATAAACCGAGATGAGAAGGATTTTTTTCACACAGAGAGTGGTGGGTCTCTGGAACTCTTCTGCCACAGAGGGTAGTTGAGGCCAGTTCATTGGATATATTTAAGAGGGAGTTAGATGTGGCCCTTGTGGCTAAGGGGATTAGAGGGTATGGAGAGAAGGCAGGTACGGGATACTGAGTTGGATGATCAGCCATGATCATATTGAATGGCGGTGCAGGCTCGAAGTGCCGAATGGCCTATTCCTGCACCTAATTTCTATGTTTCTATGTTTCTATGTTTCTAAATGGAGGTCTAGCATTGCCAAATTTTATGCTTCATTACTGGGCAGTTAGTATTAAAAATATGAATTTTTGGCTGGATGTATTAGATAAACAACCAAATTGTTTAAAAATGGAAAAAGAAGATTGTACACCTTTTGACATCAGCACGATTTTATTCGCCAATGCTAAACTAGGTAAGAAAACCTGTTAAGAAAACCCTATAATAGAGAGTGGGATACGTATCTGGAAACAACTGAAGAAAACATTAAAATTGGAATGTACACCACTAGCTCTCTCCATTGTAAACAATGTCACATTTAAACCTTCAATGATGGATAAAGGTTTTTCACAATGGAAAAATTATGGAATTAATAGGATAGGTGATCTTTACAGGGAAAACTCCTTTCTTTCATTTCAAGAATTACAACAAACTTATGGATTACATTCAAAAGATTATTTTAGATATTTACAAATCAGAGACTACGTAAAATCAAACACACAGGAAATTAGAAATAGAAAGGCAGAAATTTTAGATGAATGTCTAAATAAACATCCAAATACAGAAAAATTGATATCATATATTTATAATATTTTATTAGAAAATGTTGTACCAATGACAGAAACATATAGGCAATCATGGGGAAATGAATTAGGTCAAACAATTGGACCAGAAATATGGAATGAAAGTTTACAAAATATACATCAATGTTCGTTAAATGCTAGACACATCTTGATACAATTTAAAGTACTACATAGATTACATTATTCCAAATCAAAATTACATTAAAAATTTTCAAATATACCAGCCCTATGTGATAAATGTCAACACTTAGAAGCTAATCTAACGCACTCATTCACCAACTGTATAAAAATTACATCCTTTTGGGCAGAAATTTTTAAGATAATTTCGAATGTTGTTAATACAAATTTGCTTCCTGCCTCAAAATTAATAATATTAGGAATATTAGAAAGATCAATTAATAACAATAAATCAAATAATTTTTATTGATTACAGTTTAATAATTGGGAAAAAACTAATATTGAAATTTTGAAAAGGTCCTACATCCTCCACAATCAAAATGTGGATCACTGAAATGTCGGAGACACTTCATCTGGAAAGATTAAGACTTGTCCTTCTGGGCAAGTTAGATCTATTCAGAGGGGTATGGTCTCCATTTATTGAATATTTAAAGGGTCAAAGTGGTTCGGTGCGTGAACCTCACTGATGCCTGAACGAGGAAATAGACGAAGATTTACATATAATAACCCATGGATATATCTCCAATGATGTACAAACTGCTTAATACTTCATTCATCTTTCTGAATCTCTATCTTTATTTAATTTTTCTCTTTTATTTCCTATCTATAATAAAAATGAACAACTCATAGAAGTACAAATAAGAAATAATTGTTAATATTAATAGCATTAAGAATGTATATGACATATATATCCTTATCTTGATATGTACTTACTTCTAATAAAAATATTTAACAAAAATAAATAAATAAATAAAATGCAGGTTTGTATTGGTTGTCGGAGAGGAATTTGCTCGGACGTTAAGCTGATGAAGAAAAATTGATCTGCGATCCCGCTCCCGTTTTTTTCAAGTTGCTGGTCGATTGCATTGCTGGATTGAAGCTAAACACGACTTCTAACACCTTCAACGCCTTCAAAATCACGGATCGCAAGTGCAAGACAACACAAAAGGTATGTTGTTTATTTAACATCTTATCTTGCTGCTTGGTGTGGTTTCATTTTATTCTGATGATGCAAAATATGTTATTTAAGACCCGATACGATATTGGCCATGACTCGTCTGCCGATTGGGGATTAAATCATGGAAGCGGCCACATTCCGATCAATCACAATCCAGAAACAGCCATTCTCAAGATAATCAAATTCATTATTTCTTTGCACAATCATATCATGAGAACATCTAAATCATCAATATTTTGTGTTTTTGTCTATCCATGATCAACATTTTCATGCGAAATATCTGAAAACTTCCCCAATAAAGTTTTAGTGAGATATATAGTATGAAAATATTGATCATGGATGGACAATAACACAAAATATAGATAATTTAGATGTTCTTATGACATGATTATTCAAAAAATAATGATTTTGTTATCTTGAGAGCGAATGTTTCTGGATTTTGAACAAATGTCTGTTGTAAAATGGCTTGCTGCAGTGTTATATCCAACAGAGTAAGATTTATGGGAATTAAACATTCATTCCTTCCATTTGGCATAGAAATTCATGACAAAGTGAGATTTAACAATCATGTTATATTGTGAATTCTTGTATGAATGGGATCAGTTTGTTATTTAGATACTTTGGCTATTAAAAAAAAATATTTTAGCCTTTTCTTAAGAATGGAATTGATGTTTAGATCTAGTAATTGAATTAAGATGAATTTAATTGATTTGATGACACTGATGAATATGAATTTTTTGTTGGGTATTTACTATTTGTTTTAATGTTACAATAATATTAAAGTTCTGATTTTGAGAATATCGCATTTTTCAATTTTCAAGGCAGTCTGGGTGATTATTACTATTTTCGTCACAACCGTTAATTTTGTATTTAGCTACTTAATTAGGCAATTAATTAATTAAATACTTTAATTTCAGGCCATCCAAGTAAGATGTATCACATTTGTTTCAAAATGCTTCAATCTATAATAACTGAAAATTTCATTGTTCCCTTAATTTTTAAGTTATGGGCTTTTATGTCAATTGACTGTCCTTGATCACAGCTTTCGTGTTAAGTTCATGGAAAAGCAATAGGCAACAAGATGCTAATTTCCGAGTATGGAAATTACCATAACTTTAATACTGAATATATGAAGGTGAATTGGGTATCAAATTAAAGTTGTTTTTATGCTTTATCTGATGGGAAAAATTACAGGCTTGAATTTTAAAATCTCAAAATGTTGTAACATTCCTACATGGAGTTGAGGGAGGCAGTACAGGGACAGGTGTTGCATCTGCTGGGGAAAGTACCTGGGTAGGGGTTGGAAAGGATGATTTAATCAGTGGGTTGCAGATGGAATGGTCTCTGCAGAAAAGGGTGGAGATGAGAAGATGTGGCTAGTGGTGGGATCCTGTTGGAGGTGGTGCAGACGCACACAGTCATTTTATTGCATGAAAACATAGTGATGGACACTGATAGTGTACTGAGTATTAACAGGAGACCGCACACACACACACAGAGATTCAGTCACAGACAACATCTTTGTTGCTTGTTTATTAAGCTGGTGAAACTGCAATGTTACAGTTCAATCACTAGAAACACAGAACACATTGTGAGCTTTCCAAACCTCGGAGAAACAGACAATGTGAAATCAAGAGGGTAATACAGAGAGAGACAGTAATAATTCCAATCAGCACAATCTAAATCAAGACAGGATCAGCCTCCACACAGGGACATTTCCACAGTCCGTGTCTGCCCATCACCACCACCCCCGTGCCCCTGTCGCTTTCTTGTCTACGTGTGCGTGTCAGAGAGATGGCACCAAATGCCCTGGACACCACTCTGTAAACTGGTAGAACACAGTGATTTGTCAATTTACCCAGATGAAACAGCCCTTTATTCTAGAATCAACACCACTACGTCTAGTGCTGATCTTTGTCGAGAGGAAAGATCACAAAGCAAGGTCATATTCAGTTAGAGGTTGGAAGACCAACACATTCTAAATTGAACAATCATAATTTTCTTTAATTATGACGTTCCCTCCTGGTGTAAATGCTGTTGATCCCCAGTCAATGATGTTCCCTCCATCACTGTAACATCCCTGACTGATCAACTCAATCTCATTGGGTTTTAGAACACGATCCCACATATTAACATCAGTTATCTCTCCGACAAAAGACTGTCCTTTATTAAAACCTCCACCCACGTTGTCTTGGTCCTGACCTAGAATAAACTGACCAGACCCTTTCACAACCCGACCCTTTCCACCAACCTTCCGTACACTGCGTCTCCCATTGACCCAGACTGTTATCTCACCCCCTTGAGACTCCCAGGTCACACAGATATGTCTCAGTAAAGCATTCATTTCTGGGACAAAAAATTTAGTTTGTAGTTCACTTAATTCCACCCAGAAATCTGTTGTATTTTGTTGCCATAACAGTATTTCATTATGGTGAGAGCTTGTTGCGTAGGAGAACATCCCGTAATTGCGAGTCGTTTCAGAGGCTGCGTTGATGCAGACAGTGAAGGCGGTCAAACTCGAGAAATCAGATGCATCCAAACTGACGAAGCTGGTGTCTGTTGCGGTTGGGAATATTGCTGATTTTCCACGTAAATCTGTAAAACATGAAGAGTTAGATTGTTAAATCTCAGTTTAAGATTGTAACATTGCCGTCTGAGATGGAGCTCAGGGCAAATAGTGCGCAGCTTTCTGCAAAATAATGTTTTATTTAAACCTGATCGACAGAGTGGGAGGAGTTCCAGAAGCGTGTTCACCAGAGGAACATGCGCAAATGACTAAAGGCACAAATCCCACACCTGGGGACGTTTTGAAGATTGGTTTCTGGTTTGCCAAAATACAACACATTTTGTCTTAGTTACACCCGACCTGTAACCTCTTCTTAGTCTCACCGTCCTGAGAAAGAGAACTAGTCATTCTTCACCACCAGAAATTATTGGGCTAAGATTCCAGCACATGGAAAGACAACACATTTTAAGAATTGGATACAAGAAACAAGATTCAAGTTCATTCAAAAGGAACAAAATGCTGAAATAACTCAGCAGGTCAGGCAGCAGATCTAAAATGTAAAAAAGTCCCTGGTGTGTGCAGCGTGGTGTTAATATGCGGAGATCTCTGGTCAGTGCGACTCTGTGGGCCGAAGGGCCTGTTTCCGCACTGTATCTCTAAATAAAGGGGAGACCTGCTGCCTCAGCACAGTCTGGGAATGGAATCTGGGTCCTGCTGCCCTGCATGCTCCTCAGTATCTCTGTCCTCAGATGCACCATGACTGATGCTTGCACTCAGCAAATCCTCACGTCATAACAAGTACTAACCTGCACTGTCCGATCCCGACAGGTAAATGCACATCACAAGCACAATTGGAATGAAGAGCTTCATCCTGTCTCCAACCTGTTGAAACAAAGAATCTCCAATTCATTTCATTTTACTTGACAATCTATTGAAAATAAGAACCAGCAGCCAGTCCCGTGTGAGAGCAACACACAAACAGCCCCTCTGGTACTCACTGTGGCCGTCTTCAACAAGCCGGTTTCACTTCAGGTGGGTCCAATACTCTGGGCACACGCTGCTGCAATTTATATTCTGCAGAAACCAGTCACAGCCAATCGCAGGAAGGAACTGAGGGGGTGGAGCAAACTCTGCTGCCATTAATCTGTCGATATCAATCAGCATCAGATAATGAGAGGGAGGGTGTGGTGCGTGGCACATTAATTCATCTTCCCGGTGATGATAAGTTCACCTCCCCCAGCTGATCACAGATAGTTCCCCCGCTCCATCTGGGAGCCTATCCTAGAGTTGATGCCCACTCCTCACCCCAGCCTTTGCCTCCTACATTTGGTTCCCAGTTCCACTGAATCACTCCTGGGGTTAATCAGCAAGGATAGTCCAGGAGATCATCTCCTTCCTCCTGTCTCATGGACTTTGATTGGATCACCAGATGTTACACTCCTCCCATAAGAGGTCATGTTTGCAGAGACTATGCCGACTGTCCCTAGTTAGCCCATACTGTTTCAAACGCGAGTCAATCCTATCCAGAAGAATCCTCTTCAATAGCTTCTCTACCACTGACTTCTCAACTCACAGCCTGTAAGTTCCAGGAATCTTTCTACTCTCCTTCTTAAACAAATGAACAATATTTGTTACTCACAAGTCCTCTGGGACCCGCCTGTGGCATGCAAAGATCTTCAATAAGGTCCCTACAATCTCTTATGTAGAGATGGACACAAAATGCTGGAGTAACTCAGTGGATCAGAAAGCATTCCTGGAGAGAAGGAATGGGTGATGTTTCAGGTCAAGACCCTTCTTCAGACCTTGCCGCGCTTATCCCTCCTCCTTACGCAAACATGCCATACCTGAATTTTGATCAACCGGTCTTTAAATTACCCCACATGTCAGATACGGACTTACCCAACAACAACTGCTCTCATTTTACTCTCCCTAGCTCCTGCCTAATAACGTAATTTGCCTCACTCCCATGTAATCCTTCCTGCAAAGTTCAGCCTTCACCCTATTCAAAATAATGATAAAACATATGGAGTTGTGAACACTACCCCCAAAATGCTTTTGCGCTGAAATAGTAAGATTAAATGAGAATTTACCAGTTTGAAGTTTAATCGTTATTTTATTAGGAGTTACGATGAGGGATTACGTGAAGAAGGCCGTCCCCACGAATGCATGTCAATCTTCAACAATCTGTGATTTCATGCAGAGGAATGAGTCCACAACTGCATCAATTGACCAGGACGAGTGAGAAATTAATGCATTCAGCCTACACATAGTTTGTTAAAAAGCTGATGTGTTAGTCATCAAAGGAAAAATAATAGTGACCCCTCCCATCCTGGGGAAACTATGAAACAAAACATAAATGGAATTTGGCAAATACCCCTGGTCTGGCAATGGGTTGGACACAAGAAACAAGTTCAAGTTTATTCAAAAGGAACAAAATATTGAAATAACTCAGCAGGTCAGGCAGCATATCTAAAATGTTGAAAAGTCCCTGGAGAATGGAGGGTGACTGGCCAAATGTTGTGCCTTCCACCACAGTGATGAATGCTGTGGTGGATGTTTGTGTTACATTTTTATTGTGTTTTTGTGTGTTCTTTTTCATTGTACCACTGCTGGTAAATTCATTTCACCTGCACTTTGTGTGTAAGAGACAAATAAAACTGATTGTATTGAATAGGTGTGTGCAGGGTGGTGTCCAGCCTGCGTCAGAGCACTCAAGGACAATTCCAGTTGGAGGCTGCCAGCTCCTAGAATCTAGCAGCCCGGGACTAGCTGCAGTTCGCAGGTCGGCTTGCCTGCCCCAGGTCTGGCTTTAGCGACAAGGTCGGATCTGGCCCATGGGCCGTATATTAACCATATAACCATATAACAATTACAGCACGGAAACAGGCCATCTCGGCCCTTCAAGTCCGTGCCGAACAACTTTTTTCCCTTAGTCCCACCTGCCTGCACTCATACCATAACCCTCCATACCCTTCTCATCCATATGCCTATCCAATTTATTTTTAAATGGTACCAACGAACCTGCCGCCACCACTTCCACTGGAAGCTCATTCCACACCGCTACCACTCTCTGAGTAAAGAAGTTCCCCCTCATGTTACCCCTAAACCTCTGTCCCTTAATTCTAAAGTCATGTCCTCTTGTTTGAATCTTCCCTATTCTCAAAGGGAAAAGCTTGTCCACATCAACTCTGTCTATCCCTCTCATCATTTTAAAGACCTCTATCAAGTCCCCCCTTAAACTTCTGCGCTCAGAGAATAAAGACCTAACTTATTCAACCTATCTCTGTAACTTAGCTGTTGAAACCCAGGCAACATTCTAGTAAATCTCCCCTGTACCCTCTCTATTTTGTTGACATCCTTCCTATAATTGGGCGACCAAAATTGTACACCATACTCCAGATTTGGTCTCACCAATGCCTTGTACAATTTTAACATTACATCCCAGCTTCTATACTCAATGCTCTGATTTATAAAGGCTAGCATACCAAAAGCTTTCTTTACCACCCTATCTATATGAGATTCCACCTTCAAGGAACTATGCACGGTTATTCCCAGATCCCTCTGTTCAACTGTATTCTTCAATTCCCTACCGTTTACCATGTACGTCCTATTTTGATTTGTCCTGCCAAGGTGTAGCACCTCACATTTATCAGCATTAAACTCCATCTGCCACCTTTCAGCCCATTTTTCCAACTGCCCTAAATCACTCTGTAGACTTTGGAAATCCTCTTCATTATCCACAACACCCCCTATCTTGGTATCATCTGCATACTTACTAATCCAATTTACCACCCCTTCATCCAGATCATTGATGTACATGACAAACAACAAAGGACCCAACACAGATCCCTGAGGCACCCCACTAGTCACCTGCCTCCAACCCGACAAACAGCCATCCACCATTACCCTCTGGCTTCTCCCATTCAGCCACTGTTGAATCCATCTTGCTATTCCTGCATTTATACCCAATAGTTGAACCTTCTTAACCAACCTTCCATGAGGAACCTTGTCAAAGGCCTTACTGAAGTCCATATAGACAACATCCACTGCTTTACCCTCGTCAATTTCCCTAGTAACCTCTTCAAAAAATTCAAGAAGATTAGTCAAACATGACCTTCCAGGCATAAATCCATGTTGACTGTTCCTAATTAGACCCTCTTTATCCAGATACTTATATATATTATCTCTAAGTATCTTTTCCATTAATTTGCCCACCACTGAAGTCAAACTAACCGGTCTATAATTGCTAGGTTTACTTTTCTCGGGCCAATCCTTGGGGACTATTCCCGTTTCTAATGACATTTGAAATATTTCTGTCAAAGCCCCGGCTATTTCTACACTAACTTCCCTCAATGTCCTAGGGAATATCCTGTCAGGACCTGGAGACTTATCCACTTTTATATTTTTCAAAAGTGCCAGTACTTCTTTTACTTTGAAACTCATAGTATCCATAGCTACTCTACTAGTTCCCCTTACCTCACATAATTCAATATCCTTCTCCTTGGTGAATACCGAAGAAAAGAAATTGTTCAATATCTCCCCCATCTCTTTTGGCTCTGCAGATAGCTGTCCACTCGGTCTCTCCAATGGACCAATGTTATCCCTTGTTATCCTTTTGCTATTAATATAGCTGTAGAAACCCTTTGGATTTACTTTCACCTTACTTGCCAAAGCAACCTCATATCTTCTTTTAGCTTTTCTAATTTTTTTCTTAAGATTCTTTTTACATTCCTTATACTCCTCAAGCACCTCATTTACTTCATGCTGCCTATAATTATTGTAGATCTCCCTCTTTTTCCGAACAAGATGTCCAATTTCCCTTGAAAACCAGGGCTCTTTCCAATTTTTACTGGTTCCTTTTAACCGAACAGGAACAAAGATTTTGTACTCTTAAAATTTCCCCTTTAAATGTCCTCCATTTCTCCTCTACATCTTTCCCATAAAACAAAATGTCCCAGTTCACTCCTTTTAAATCATCTCGCATCTCGTTAAAGTTAGCCTTTCTCCAATCAAAAATCTCAACCCTAGGCCCAGTTCTGTCCTTTTCCCAATACTAATGGTATTGTGATCACTGGACCCGAAGTGCTCCCCTACGCATACCTCTGCCACCTGTCCCGTCTCATTTCCTAACAGGAGGTCCAGCACTGCCCCTCCTCTAGTAGGCACCTCTATGTATTGCTGCAAAAAACTATCCTGCACACATTTTACAAACTCCAAACCATCCAGCCCATTTACAGAATGTGTTTCCCAGTCTATGTGTGGAAAGTTGAAATCTCCCACAATCACTACCTTGTGCTTACTACTAATATCTGCTATCTCTTTACATATTTGCTCTTCCAATTCTCGTTCCCCATTTGGCGGTCTATAATATACCCCTATAAGTGTTGCTACACCTTTCCCACTTCTAAGTTCCACCCAAATAGCCTCCCTAGATGAGCCCTCCAATCTATCCTGCCAAAGCACTGCTGTAATATCTTCCCTGACTAGCAATGCAACACCTCCACCTCTTGCCCCTCCAATTCTATCAATTCTCCACCTCTTGCCCCTCCAATTCTATTATTGCCCCCTGTTCTAGATGTTAGTCCTCATTGTGTGTCCCCCACCCATGTTTTAAAAGCTATTTCCCAATATTTGGAGTATAGTTTTACAGCCTATGATTCATTTGCTCTTTGAATCAATCACTCACATTGCCTTATCATTTCTCTTTCCACGTTGCTGCCCCTTTTCTTTCACTAGTCTCCAAATGATGAGTACTACACAGCTGATGGTCAAATAGCTTTTTGCAAGATCACAATATGACCTTCCCCACCGTTCCCTCTTTGACCCTCCTTGTGAGTTCTGTATGGGTGCAGAAAGCAACGTCGCCTATTTCCTTCGCTCTATAGATGCTGCCTCACGCGCTGAGGCAGCATCTTTTTGTCCACCTTCAATTTTCCAGCATCTGCAGTTCCTTCTTAAACATGCAAATCAGTTGAGTCACAAATAGATATGCTTGCAGACACTAACGACTTTAAAATAAGTAGGCAAATCAATTTGGCCGCAGGTGAAGACAGACTGTTTTTGCAGCAGGCAGTTCCTTCGTGGACATGCAATGTGGTGACGGAATGGATAAGTTACCCTGTGCTCAATCTTAGATGGCAAGTTACATTTTCAAACTAAGAACATGGAACAGTAAAACTCAGGAACAGGCCCTTCACCACTCAATGCCTGTGCAGAAAGCAATGCCAAGAACCACTCTTATCTGCCTGCACATAATCCATGTCCATCCATTCCCTGCATAACCATATGCACTGCACTCTGAGCAAAACAACTTGCTTAGGGAGAGATAGATCAGCCATGATTGAATGGCGGACTAGACTCAACAGCACTTTGGTCAATGTGGGTTGTTTTTAAATGTCCTTTATAAATAAATTTGTTTTGATTTGATTTGATAGACTTGATGGTCCGAATGGCCTGATGCTGCTCCTATCACTTATGACCTTATGAGGTGGGACTAGTGTAACTGGGTCAAGTTGGCCGGTGGACAAGTTGGGTTCAAGGAGCTGTTTCCATGCTCTATCTGTCAGTTCTCACGATTGATCTAGTTTCTGTTTCTTATTGGGGTTTCGTATTTGAGTTTGCATTCTTGTTTTATTTTGGTGTCACCTCGTTCCAGCTCTAGAAATATTGTGACTTTGTGAACTCGACCATTGCTTGTTTTTCGACTATTGTTTTTGCCTGCTCCTAGATTACACTGTTGCTTCTGTGCTTGCTTACCTGTGTACCGACTTGGACCGATCAAACTCTGAATAGGGATCTGCCCTGTGTCTGAGCCTGCATTTGTGTCCTCCTCCTCGTTCAGTTCTGACACTAACACTCTTTGACTCCATGACCTCACCTTTGCTCAGATTAAAAACCATCTGACATTTCTGTGGTTCATCTAGATTCTGCTGTATAATTTGAAAGCCTTCATCACAGTACACAACTCCACCAAGTTTAGAATCACCTGCAGACTCAATAAACAACACATCTACTGTTTTGGCCATATCATATATATACACATTACAAACTACAGAAGGCCCAGCGACCATGTGCTCATTCAGCATCTCATCTACATTCTCTTACTCAAAGCACAAATTCCCTCCTTTATTCTTGAGCGGTCCTACCTTCTCCCTGGTCACCCTCTTGTAAAGTGGATAAAACCCTGGGGCCTGAACAGGTCTAGAAGCTGGGGGAGAGATAATAGGGGCCTGGGAGAGAGACTGTAACATATTCAGCCACAGGGGAAGGAGCGGGACACTGGAGGATGGCTTAAGTTGTGACGTTGCTTCAGAAGGGCTGTAGAGACAAGCAGGAGAACCACAGACCAGTGAGTTTAACATCAGAGGGGGGGGCACGCATATTAGATTTGGGGCTCAACTGTTTACAGCCCACATTAGTGACGGATGAAGCGACTGAGTGAACTGTGGACAGATTTCTTGTAATATTTTTTTATTTGAAGTAAACCGTTTACAATGTAAAGCTTACTTTATAAACTAACACCTTAATTCAATATTACTACAAATAACATATCAATACTTAATATCTTCTATTTTTTGGAAATAAAGAAAAAGATATATAAAAGAGAAAAGAAAAAAGAGTAAATAAAAAAAAATAAAAAATTCTTCCCACATACTTCAATCGTAAATAAAAAGAAAATAAAAAGGGAAAATTTGAAAAACAAAAATATTACATATATATAAACAAAAACTAAAGTCATTATACGAAATACTATTTCATTCAGAAATATCTCTAATAAATGCACAATAATATCAATTATAAGTAAGTTATTCGCATCGGATCCATAGGGTGTCCGTCGAGCCGTGATTCCAAGAATAGCTACTTTTCTAAATACTGTATATATGGAGACCATATCGATTCAAAAGAATTATACCTGTCCAAAAGGACAAATCTAATTCTTTCCAAATTCAACGTCTCCAACATCTCTGCTTTCCACATTTTAATTGTTGGAGATAATGTTCCCTTCCAAAATTTAAGTATCATTTTTTTCCCTATTATTAAACAGTAATCAAAAAAATTTCTTTGATTAACCGTGAGTACCAAATTTGGCTCCGGGATTCCGAATATTATTAATTTTGGGTCTGGGTCGAGTTCAACCTTAAGAACTTCCGAAATAACTTTAAAAATTTCAATCCAATAATAATTCAACCGTGGACACGTTACCAAACTATGTATTAAATTTGCTTCAAGATTCTTACATTTATCACAAATAGAGGAGAGATTAGGAAAAATACTTTTTAATTTGGTTTTCGAGTAGTGTAATCTATATATAACTTTAAATTGTATCAGTGTATGTCTGGCATTCAAAGAACACCAATGTATTCTTTGTAAGCATTCTTCCCAAGTTTCTTTTGTTATAGGTAATCCGATTTCATTTTCCCATGTTTGACGATATGTTTCAGTTGTTGGGTTCTCTTTATCTAAAATAATATTGTATATATAAGCTATAAGCTTATCCGTATTTGGATGTAAATTAAACAGCTCATCTAATAAGCCTGGTTCTTTTTTTTTTATAGTCTTGTGTGTTACATTTAATAAAATCTCTAATTTGTAAATACCTAAAATGGTGTTGTGAAGGTAATCCAAAAATATCTTGTAACTCTTCAAATAATAAAACATTTCTATTTCTATAAAGGTGTCCTATCCTTTTAATTCCTAAATCCTCCCACAGTCTAAACCCCGCATCTAAGATTGAGGGTTTAAACAGTGGGTTATTCCTAATTGGTAACCTAAAAGAAAGATTATCCAGATATAGGGTCTTAACTATCTGTTTCCAAATACGCCTATTATTATGAATTATAGGGTTGTCCCTATAAGTCTTTTTTTGTACTTCCTTAGGTGCGAAAATAATCGACTCTATATTGAAAGGTGAACAGTCTTCCTTTTCCATTTTTAACCACATTGGTTCAACATCTATATTTACCCACCAAAAATTCATATTCTTAATCTGGACTGCCCAAAAGTAATATAGAAAATTTGGAAGTGCCAGCCCTCCATTTATCTTAGACTTACATAAGTGTTTTTTACTTATTCTATGACTTTTGTAATCCCAGACAAAATTATTAACTATAGTATCAATTTTTTTTTTTAAACTTTTTGGGAGAAAAAAAGGAATTGCCTGAAATAAATATAACAATTGTGGTAAAAAAATCATCTTTATAGCATTAATCCTACCGATCATAGATATAGGGAGTGTTTTCCAATATAAAATGTTTTTTTTAAGTTTCTCTAATAATTGATAATAATTAGCTTTAATTAATAATTTATAGGATTTAGACACATTGATTCCTAAATATTTAAATTTATCTGTAACTATTTTTAGTGGGTATTTTTGTAATATATTTACATTTATACCAATTATAGGCATAATGTCACTTTTATTCCAATTAATCCTATATCCTGAAAATACGCTAAATTCATTTATAACATTAAATAACTTGGGAATACTACATTCCGGCTTAGTAATATAAATCAGAATATCATCTGCATATAAAGATATCTTATTATTTGTTGTGTCAGTATTATACCCATATATTTCGGGTTCTGATCTGATTCTTTCGGCCAGAGGTTCTATCACCAAAGCAAATAATAAAGGGGATAACGGACATCCCTGTCTGCATCCCCTAAAAAGTCTAAATTTAGGTGATAGTATTTGATTGGTTAAAATTCTTGCTGTAGGGTTAGAATATAATATTCTTACCCATTTACAAAATCCATCCCCCAATTGATACTTTTCCATTATATTAAATAAATATGACCATTCCACCTGGTCGAATGCTTTTTCAGCATCCAACGATATAACTGCTAATTCACTATCTCTCCTTCTTCTCGAGTATATAATGTTAAACAAGCGTCTAAGATTATGTGATGAATAACGTTTTGGAATAAAACCTGTTTGATCATAATGTATTATTTTGGAAATCACTAAGCTTAGCCTCCGAGACAGTACTTTAGTTAATATTTTTTGATCAGTATTTAAAAGGGCAATCGCTCGATATGATCCAGGATCTTCTAGATCCTTATCTAATTTAGGAATTAATGTAATTGTAGATTCATTTAAAGACTCTGGTAACTTTCCTAACTCATAGGTATGTCTATACACTGTTTGTAATCTTGATGAAAGTAGATCATGAAATTTTTTATAAAATTCTGCACTCAGGCCATCGGGGCCCGCTGTTTTACCATTTTTTAACGATCCAATTGATTCTTAGATATCTATTACCGATATTTCAGCATTTAATAATTGCCTACTCTCAAAATCTAGCTTATTAAAATGACATTTTTCTAAAAATGTTTCCATTTCATCTGTTTGCCCTGTTAATTTAGATGAGTAAAGATTTTGATAATATTGTAAAAATGTGTCATTAATGTCTTTTGGTATAGTCAATGTATTTCCCTGTACCGATCTAATACTATGTATAGTTTTTTCATCGTCTAATCTTCTGAGTTGTCGTGCTAATAATTTTTGAGGTTTATCACCAAATTCAAAATGAACTTGTTTAGTTTGTTGATATAGTTTTATCACTTGATCAGAGTAAATTTTATTTAATCTATATTTTAATATAGCAATTTTATTACTCAACTCTTTAGAAGGATGTATTATATTTTCACTATCTAATTGTTTTATCTCTTTTTCTAACTTTTGCTCCATTTTTCGATTTACTTTGTTAAAATGAGCTTGTGCTGATATTATTGCACCGCGCATAAATGCTTTAAATGTATCCCATAATAATAATGGGGAAGTCTCAGATTTATCGTTAGTTTCAAAAAATAATTTAATCTGTTTCTCCACATAGTTACAGCAATCTTTATCCTTTAATATCTGTGTGTTGAATCTCCAAATATTAGTTTTATTAACTATATCTTTTAATTTTATCTTAAATGTTAATGGAGCATGATCTGAGATAATAATATTATGATACTTTGCATCATACGTAAAGGGGAGTAATTTTGAGTCGACTAAGAAATAATCTATCCTCGAGTAGGTTCCGAATACCGGCGAGAAAAATGAATATTCCCGTCCGGTTGGATTATCCAATCTCCAAATATCTTTAACATTCGATGTCTTAATAAAAGAATTTATAAGCTTACTTGATTTAGAAAGAGCCTTACTTTTTGTAGAAGATCTGTCCAAATAATTATCTAAAGTACAGTTTAAATCACCTCCAATTATTAAATTATATTGGGTGGATATAGGAATACTATTAAATATTTTCTTAAAAAATAGTGGATTATCAAAATTAGGTGCGTATATATTCATAAGAATTACTTTTTTTAAATGTAGTTCCCCTGTAATTATTAAATATCTACCCTCCTTATCCTCTATTATCGAATTAAGTTTAAAAGGTATACCTTTACGAATAATTATTGCAACCCCTCTAGATTTGTGTATAAACGAAGAATGATATACTTTTGAAATCCATTTAGCTGTTAATCTATATTGAGCATCTTTTTTAAGATGTGTTTCCTGAAGAAACGTAACTCCAGATTTCAATCTATTCAGCTGAGCTAATACCTTTCCCCTTTTAATTGGTTCATTGATTCCTTTAACATTCCAACTACAGAAGGTGATTCCATCACCCCCATTCCTTACATTCATATCTTGCATTTTATTGTTAGGGTGGCTTTTTTTGGAGTAGCCTTCTTGGCTCCTCCAGCCCGACATTACACCCCAACTTCAATCCGATGCGAATTTCCAATTCCATTAAACCATATCCATTTAATCTGATTATATAAAATAGATAGAAGTCATGATTATATAATATATAATATAAAATCAAGTATGTGTTATACAAAAAATAATAACGAGTGTAAATATAAAAAAAGTAAAGGGTGATAAAAAGGTGATCAGAAAAAAAAGAGACTACACTTTTATAGTGTGTAGTGTGCACAGGTGAAAGCCACACTAACATGGCTACTAATCTAGCGACTTCCGTTTTCTAAAAAAAAAAGATGTTAAATATTCCAGCTCTTATTTGGAATACTGTATATATTGGGGTGGGGGTGCTAACTTTATATTCTTAATAACTTTTTCTATTATTCATATTAATAGTTTTTAGTTGTTAATTTCAACTATAATTAGTATCATAATTAGTAATACTATATAAGTGGAGTAAGGGAAATCAAACTAATTAGTGATTAGCAATTAATAATTACAAATTAGTATTTATTAATTAATTAGTAAGCAATATAATACTACAATTCAATGTCCGTTATTTCGCCTTTTTCTCAGTGAGTGATTCATAACCGCAGGTCCATAAAGTTCATTCATCAATTACTCCTGTCGGGTCTGCTCCTTCTTCCTCTGCTTCTCCTTCTTCTCTTTCTTCTGCCTTCTTCTGTATTTTCCGAGCGAATTCCAGTGCCGCTGTATGCTTGGTGAAACGAAGATCCTTCTTCTCGTAGGTAACTCTAAGTATTGCCGGGTACACCAGACCATATCTGATCTCCTTTTTTCCTTTTATATCTCTCAAGATGCGTCTTGTTTCTGTGAATAGAGCTCTTCTTTTAGCCACTTCGGCCGGGTAGTCTCTGAAGATACTGATGTTATCTCCTTCGTATTTCAGATTTCTTTTTCTTATTATTATCTTCATCATATCTTCAAAGACGCTGTCATAAACCACCTTTACAATTACTTGTCTTGGTGGTGCACCACTCCTAGAAGCCGGTCTTAAAGCCCTGTGGGCTCGGCCCAACAGGGGTTCTTCATCCAGATCCAAAATGTCCTTCAGGAGTTTAGCAAAGAATTTACGTGGGTCATGGTTTCCTTCGCGTCCCTCAGGCAAACCTACTATGCGCAAATTCTTACGTCTTTGCCGCCCCTCCAAATCAATACATTTCTCATTTATTTTACGTACTAATTCAGAGAGGCGTTTGTTCTCTTCGTTTATCTTCTCATTCTCCCTCGCAGCTGTCAGAGCGGCATCAGTTAATTCTTTAATCGCATCATTTTGTTGATCCAGTACAGTTGACATAGGGCTTAACCTCGCCTCTATTTTCGCATCCATCATCTCTTCCATCATTCGCTCCATCCCAGCAAGTTTATCAGTTACCTCAATCATTTGAGTATGTATCTCCTCCTCCTGTTCTGTTTTCCATTCATTCATCATGATTTTTACCATTTCTTTAACTTCTCTCATTAATTCTTCTTTGATTTTTCGAATATCCGTTTTTAAGGCTTTCATTTCATCCTTAATTTCTTTATAATCTTTCTTCACTTCTTTTTGTGTTTCTGTTTGTGTTTCCTTCAACATTTTCCTCATATCAGCCAGCAGAGATTTTTTAAGATCTTCCATCTCAGCTTTTCTTAGTGAAATCTCTTCTTGGGAGGCAGCCAGTCCCGAGCCTGAAGCTTTGGTGGGGCCTACCTCCCTTCTGGAACCTTTCTTCGGCTGTGTGGGGGAGGAGGGATTCATTTTAAATTTCTTACCGGAGTCGCTAAAGTCGCGCGCCTGATGACGTCACGCAGCTTACAATCGCACCCGGAGCCGTTTAAAATCGATCTCCTACGGTAAGTAGTGTTAGCAGCCTCCTCTAACCCCGTTTTTTTTCCAGATTTTTTAAGAGCTGGTCTGGCGCTGTTCTCTCCTAGAACATGGCGCCACCGGAAGTGACTGAGTGAACTGTGGACAGATTTACTGGTGAACAAAGACAGGTGGATGATCCGGTTGTGAGGAGGGCACAAGGAGCCTGGAAGTGATATGGACAGGTTACCTGAGTGGACAATTAGTTGGCAGATGGAGTACAATGTAGGAAAATGTGAGGTTTCCTAGGTTTGGAAGAAAGAATGAGAACATAAATATTAATTAAACAGGGTGAGACTACACAATGTTGATCCACAAAGTGATTTTGGGATCCGAATGCATGAAACACGGATATTTAGCATGTTGACCTTTATTACAAAGTGTATTAAGTATATAAGTAGGGATTGTGTTCCATGAATACCCACAGTGAGCGGGAAGGGTATCACTCAAGAGATATGCTTAACAAATTCACAAGGAGGAGAGACCAGCAGGTGGGAAAGAGGTAATGGTCGCAGAGGAAGGGCGGGAGTATCGAACACGAAGGGTGTATCCGGGGATGGGGATGGTGTCTCCATCTGCAGTGAGGTGGTGCAAGGGGACTCTTCGGACAATGAATCAATGGATGTTCTCGCTCCCCCCGACGTCACTCCATTCATTCCAGTGGAGCAAATCCGCGAGTTCATCCAGGCCACTGAAGGAGCCCAACATTGGCCCAGACTGGCCTCCTTCCAATGGCCAAACCTACACAGGCTCACCAGCTCGCAGAACCACATCCTCAGAAGGAGGGGGAGTGGCAAGAAGGTGAAGTGGGTGAAGGGGAACGACCTGGAGAAGGATGCCAAGACCAAGACCAACGTCGTTCCTGTTGAAGGTAGAGGGATCAGTAGAGCGTCCCTTATAGCCAGGGTGTGGAGGGCAAGGAGCCACTTAACCTAGGGTCCGCAAGGGGCGGAGTGGCTCTGCTGTCAGTGACCAAAGGACTGGTGATGGGATCTAGGGAATAGGCAGGGTAAGATGTCCTGGTTGGGTTGCTCCTAGGCCTGGCCAACCTGGCCATTCGCGAGTCACGGTGCCAGGCGGAAGAGGGCTTTGCCCTAGCCAGATGCTTTCCCCTTTACCGGGATTGTATAGTAGTTATTAGAATATTTGTAACTTGGTAGTTTGATGATTTTATAACATGGTTGTGGGTATGTCACCACGGTTTTGGTTTTTTTTGGTTTTTGTATTGTGTTGAAATTAAATAAATGGCTTTTTGATATGAAAAAAAAATGGTTACCAAGCTCACAAAACTGGGTCTGTGCATCTTTCCGCATTTGGATCCTCGACTTTCTCATGCACAGACCACAGTCTCTTGGAATTGGTGGAAATGTGTCATCCTCGATAACAATCAGCACGGGAGCACCTCAAAGCTGCTTGTTCAGCCCCCTGCTGTACTCACTCTATACTCATGACTGCGTAGCCGGACATAGTGCGAACTCCACCATCGCCGACGACACCACTGTTGTTGGACGAATCACAGATGGGGACCAGTCAGAGTATCGAAGTGAGATGGACCGACTGACCAAATGGTGACAGCACAAAACCTGGCTCTCAACATCAGTAACATGGGCCGCGGAACCGGGAGGACTGCAGCCACCCCCATTTTTTGGCTAGACATGTTTCAATGTCACCGGCCTTGGACGAGGCGCTGCTGTGCTCTGAGCAACCTGGTCGTGGGTGTTGGAGAGCCGGGGCAGAGTGAGGGATTCTTGAGCATTCTTACCTCCTCCCTGGTCACCCTCTTGTAAAATGGATAAAACCCTGGGGCCTGATCAGGTCTATTATGGGATATTGTGAGAAGCTAGGGGAGAAATAACAGGGGCCTGGCAGAGAGACTGTAACACCTTCAGCCACATGGTAATGAGCAGGTCACGGGAGGATGGCTTAAGTTGTGACTTTCCTTCAGAAGGGCTGTAAAGACAAGCCAGGGAACTACAGGCCAGCGACCTTAAAGTCTGTGGGGGGGAAGATTACTGGAGAGAAATCTGAGGGATAGTGGCAGATTATTTTAAGGTAAGGATGGATTAGAAACAATCACCATGGCTTTGAGTGTGGGAAGTTGTGTCTATCAAATCTGAGAGAATCAGGAGAGGAGGGAGAGCGTTGGTCTGGAAGTGAACCGAGCAACAGGAGCTCTGCAAGGACAGGACCTATGATTGAACAGAGGAGACCACAGCTGGGCCAACACTAGCAATGAGGCAAACCCAACTGGGAAGAATCCAATATGTTCCTGGAGTCACTCCGGGTATTGAGATGTTTCCAACAGTATGTTGGTTTTGTTTTATGTCACAAGTCTGCGCTACATTGTCGGTACATTGGTTTTGATGAGTTAATGACCGAAACAAATCTGCCCAACCACATGTAAAGCACAAAGGCTACACACGGTTGTGGTAATGCACAGGCAAGGAGACTAGACAAACTAACTAACAGCAAACAGAGTCTCAATAAATGGCCAAACAATAACTCGTGCGGTGTCACAAGGATTAGATTTGGGGCACAACTGTTTACATTCCACATCAGTGACGGATGAAGTGACTGAGTGAACTGTAGACAGATATACAGGTGAACAAAGACAGGTGGATGAACAAGTTGTGAGGAGGGCACAATGAGCCTGGAAAGGGATATGGACAGATTAACTGAGTGGAGAATAAGTTGGCAGGTGGAGCACGATGTAGGAAAATGTGATGTTTCCCAGGTTTGGAAGGAAGAATGAAAACAGAAATATTAATGAAACTGAGTGAGACTACACAATGTTGATCCACAAAGTGATTTTGGGATCTGAATACATCAAACACGAATATTTAGCAAGAAGATAAACCATGTTATTTGAACATCTCGTGGTATGTTGGCCTTTATTACAAAAGGTATTAAGTATATAAGTAGGGGTTGTGTTCCTTCAATACCCACAGTGAGCGGGAAGGCTGTCAATCAAAAGATATGCTTAACAAATTCACAAGGCAAACCAGTTAAGTCACCAGTAGATGTGCTTGCAGACACCAACAATTTTCAAATAAGTAGGCAAATCAATTTGGCCGCAGGTGAAGACAAACTGTTTTTGCAGCAGGCAGGAGCCCTCGTGGACATGCAATGTGGTGACGGAATGGATAAGTTACCCTGTGCTCAATCTTAGATGGCAAGTTACAATTTCAAACTAAGAACATGGAACAGTAAAACTCAGGAACAGGCCCTTCACCACTCAATGCCTGTGCAGAAAACAATGCCAAGAACCACTCTTATCTGCCTGCACATAATCCATATCCATCCATTCCCTGCATACCCATATGCCTGTCCAAAATTCTCAAAAATGCCACTATTATCTCTGGCTCAGCCACATCCTGTGTTCCAGGCACTCACTACCCTCTGAGCAAAACAACTTGCTCAGGGAGAGATGGATCAGCGGTGATTGAATGGAGGAGTAGACTGAGCAGCACTTTGGTCAATGTGGGTTGTTTTTAAATGTCCTTTATAAATAAATTTGTTTTGATTTGATTTGATAGACTTGATGGGCCGAATGGCCTGATGCTGCTCCTATCACTTATGACCTTATGAGGTGGGAATAGTGTAACTGGGTCAAGTTGGCCGGTGGGCAAGTTGGGTTGAAGGAGCTGTTTCCATGCTCTATCACTCTTTGACTCCATGACCTCACCTTTGCTCAGATTAAAAACCATCTGACATTTCTGTGGTTCATCCAGATTCTGCTGTATAGTTTGAAAGCCTTCATCACAGTGCACAACTCCACCAAGTTTGGAATCACCTGCAGACTTAATGAACAACACATCTACTGTTATGGCCATATCATATATACATACATTACAAAATACAGAAGGCCCAGCGACCATGTGCTCATTCAGCATCTCACCACCATTCTCTTACTCAAAGCACAAATTCCCTCCTTTTTCTTCAGCGGTCCTACCTTCCCAGATCACCCTCTTGTAAAGTGGATATAACCCTGGGGTCTCATCAGGTCTATTGTGGGATATTGTAAGAAGCTAGGTGAGTAATAACAGGGGCCTGGCAGAGAGACTGTACCATCTTCAGCCACAGAGGAAGGAATGAGACACTGGAGGATGGCTTAAGTTGTGACTTTACTTCAGAAGAGCTGTAAAGACAAGCCAGGGAACTACAGGCCAGTGAGCTTAACTTTAGTGCGGGGAAGGTAATTGGAGAGGAATCTGAGGGATAGTGGCAGATTATGTAAAGGTAAGGATGGATTAGAAACAGTCAGCATGGATTTGAGTGTGGGAAATTGTGTCTATCAAATCTGAGAGAGAACCAGGAGAGGAGGGAGAGCGTTGGTCTGGAAGTGAACCGAGCAACTGGGGCTCTGCAAGGACAGGACCTATGTTTGAACAGAGGACACCGCAGCTGGGCCAACACTAGGCAAACCCAACTGGAGAGAAACATATTGGAGTCTAGATATTCTAGATATTCACAAGCTAGATACTAACTAGATACAAACTAGATACACAACCTAGATATTCGGAAGTCTGGGATGTCGGTATACTTCTCACACTGCTTTGGCAATGGGCTCCAATTACATTTCTGCCTTTCCAGAAGTTAACGCTCAAAGTGGTCATGTTCATGGTGCTAGTGGTGGCACAATGTGTCCAGATATTGCAAAAGTTATGACTGGACACCATGCATTCTTCTGTAGATAATATTACATTTTATTTATATGATCTAATCAAACAGAACAGGCCAGGGATGGCTGGAACCAAAATAAGCTTAAACTATACCCATTGACCTAAGACTATGTGTAGTTACGCACCCGAGCCAATATATCAAGGTCATCAAGTGTCTCAGAGGCTCTGAAACATCAGGCACATAAAATCTCATACAAAGGTGTCAGTACAAACTGCTTCTAAATGGTCAAAACAGGTTTGCATTATGCTGGAGTAGACACTGATGTGTTTAAATCACTCCACCAAGACGGCGTCAACGTATGCAGCAAAGGCGCAGGACGTGCCATTTGACCAAATCCTCACCGCAGGATGGTCCAGTGAAGGAACGTTTTTCACGATTTATGATGAACCTGTCCTCACTATGCAAAGATTTGGGCATGTAGTTTTGGGTTCTGTTTGAGTCCTCTTTTGTAATTTCCCCTGTGAAAGAGGGGTTATTACTGTTATTTTATTGATTAAGACATTCATTGTATAATTTAAACAATGTTCAATACATTATTTGTTGATCGTGTGTCAACCAAGGCAGTGTGGCGTATGGAACTGTATCTACGGCATGAAATCACAGAGCTTTGAAATTTTCACGGTCACTCACGTGACTCCGAAGTAATATAGTAAGATTAATTGAGAACTGACCAGTTTGAAGTTTGATCTTTATTTTATGAGGGGTTACGATGAGGGATTAGGCGCCCTCCGCTCCCGATTCTCATAATCGCAAAGATCATCTGGTAGTTCTAGTCTTCTGAGTCTTACTATATCACTGTGATTTCACGCTGCTGCTTTGAAGTATGACGCGCAGGTCCTCTGGCGGGGCTTCTTCACGCAATCCCTCATCCTAACTCCTCATAAAATAAAGATCAAACTTCAAACTGGTAAGTTCTCATTTAATCTTACTATTAAACAGAGTGAGACTACACAATGTTGAACCACAAAGTGATTTTGGAATCCGAATGCATCAAACACACATATTTAGCAAGAAGATAAACCATGGTATTTGAACATCTCATGGTATGTTGGCCTTTATTACAAAAGCTATTAAGTATATAAGTAGGGGTTGTGTTACATCAATACCCACAATGAGCAGGAAGGCTGTCACTCAAGAGATATGCTTAACAAATTCACAAGGCAAATCAGTTAAGTCACCAGTAGATGTGCTTGCACACACTAACAACTTTCAAATAAGTAGGCAAATCAATTTGGCTGCAGGTGAAGACAGACTGTTTTTGCAGCAGGCAGGAGCCTTTGTGGACATGCAATGTGGTGACGGAATGGATAAGTTACCTTGTGCTCCATCTTAGATGACAAGTTACAATTTCAAACTCAGAACATGGAACAGTAAAACACCGGAACAGGCCCTTCACCACTCAATACCTGTGCAGAAAACAATGCCAAGAACAACTCTTACAATATCTGCCTGCACATAATCCATATTCATCCATTCCCTGCATATCCATATGCCTGCCCAAAAGTCTAAAAAATGCCACTATTATCTCTGGCTCAGCCACATCCTGCGTTCCAGGCACTCACTACGCTTTGAGCAAAAAAACTTGCTCAGGGTTTCTGCACAAACTCAGCAGGTAAAAGAATAAATTACGGTTTTGTCCCAAAAAATGGGAATTGAGAGGACGATAAACCATCCTCAACAATTTGTGTCCAATATATTCCCCAGACAGAGAAAAGATGGGGGATGTGGAGGCATTCTGGACCTAAACAAGTTAAATTCCTATGTTCAGTATAGGCATTTTTAAAATAGACACCTTCAATACTGCAAAACGGCTGTTATCACACGGCTATTATATGGCAACTATGGATCTGAAAGATGCATATTATTCAGTGCCAATTCATCATCAATATCGGAGATACTTGAAATTTAGTTGGATGGGAAAGCTGCGGCAATTTAAAGCATTACCCAATGAGTTAACCTCAGTTCTGGGCTATTCAAGAAATTGTGGAAACCAGTGCTGGCACTACTTTGGGCCCAGAATCACATGGTAATGGCTTATCTAGATGATATTTTAATCATAAGCAACACTCAAGAGACAGCAGTGGAATCGGTTTCAGAAACCAAATACATATTTGAAAGGTTAGGGTTCCTGGTCCATCCAACCAAATCCAAGTTAGAGCCATCCTAAAAAAATGTTTATTTGGGATTTGTCATTGATTCAGTTGATATGTCAGTGACTTTGCCTATAGCCAAGGCTATGGAGATCAGAGAGGTCTGTACCAGTCTCGCTGAAAAACAAAATCTCTCAATCTGGGAAGTAGCTACTGTTATTCGTAAATTGGAGGCAGTTTTCCCTGTAGTGCAGTTGGAGTTGAAGCTCGTGGTTATGGAATGTGCTGGGAGAGAGTCTGTTCGCAGGAAGCGTGGGGCGCGCAGCGATGCGGTTCCATCTCAGCGATCGAGTCGGGAGCTAAGTGCGGTAACGCCGGCTCTGATAACAATGGCCGTTCCCCCGGTGATTGAACTGCCTCCAGCTGCTCCAGTGTCGCAGGGCACTGAGGCCACGGCAACAAGCAAAAAAGCAAAACAAAAGTCCGTCAGACCCGTTTTATCTGACGGGTCTGAGAAAGAAGAGGACTCCCCTCCAGATCGTAAGAACATGTGGGTGAGACTCAAACAAATGGAGCAAATACTCCACACCCTAATTAGCCAGGGGTCCAAGGCCCCAGTGATTCCCCAGGCAACCTCTCAGTGAGTTCCATATGCAGAATATGGTGCCTGTCCACAATGGGAATCTTTCTCTCCAGTACCTTGTTTAGGTCTGGATGAAGTCTCCCTTCAGCAGGACTCGGGAGTGCCAGGGCAGGAGGAGTCTGACCCTGAAGCTGGTGTCCCTGCTTATGTGCACACACCAGAGCACAAGAGGCACACTCCGGGTGTCCCGGATGTAGCGCGAAACTTCGCTATTCCAGAAGGGACTGGTGAGGCTATCGATGACAATCAAGCCTGCCAATATGAACTCCTTGGCTTCTCACCAGTTCCAGGACCACAGCACGATATAAAACACCTGTCGATTGTGCTTCACTCAGGGTGCCCACCGTAAACTCAGCAATGTGGGCACCCACGAGTGCAACGAAGTGCGCTTTCAGCATGTCCTCAACTTGGTGGCAGCAGGAAGAACTGCGTTCGGGAAGATGGTCAAGGAGACACCGATGTCAAAAACCCAACAAGGTATGCTGGCACTATTTTACAATGCCTACTTCAAGGTGAGCTGCATGAGGAAGATCGCCATTCGATCAACCTTAAACCCGAAGTTTGCAGGCCTGTGTAGGGCTAGGAACATTCAAGCACCGGATTACTTGTTTGGCGGTGACCTCATCAGGCAAATTAGGGACATTGATGATGAGGCAAAGACAATTGGGCTTATGAACCCATTCATCCCTGCTCCCAGGAAGTCATCTAAATAGTCAGGTTCGATGCGCAGGGGGTCAGATCCCGGGGCAGGGCCCAGCAGAGGGAGGCCGATGGGCTGAAGATATTACCCACCAGTGCAGCCCAAACACAACCCCAATATTGGGAGAAGGATACCTTCCAGGCCAATTGTCGAGGGCGGCATCAACATCCGCAGTGAAGGCGCAGGACGTGCCGCTAGACCAAATCCTCAGGGACGCAGGATGGTCTAAGGAATCGACGTTTTCTAAGTTTTATGATAAACTTTTTCTTACAGTGCCAGGGTTTGAGCATGCTGTGTTGGGTTCCGTACAGGGTTTAAAGCATACCCTGTTGACCAAAGGTTATGTGTAGTTAAGCACCTGAGTCAATGTATCAAGGTAACTTAGAGTATCAGAGGCTCTGAGACAGCAATGCTCATCAGTCACAAAAAACCTCATACCAGGTATCAGTATAAACTATTTCTGGATGGTAAAACAGGTTTTGGATTCCGCTGGAGTAAACACTCATGTGTTTAAATCTCACTCCACCAGGTCGGCATCAACAACCGCAGCAAGGCCGCAGGATGGTCTAAGGAATCAACTTTCTTAAATTATGATAAACCTGTCCTGACAGTGCCACGGTTTGAGCATGCTGTTTTGGGTTCCATTTGATTTGATTTGCTTTGTCTTTATAAGTTTCATTTGTAATTTCCCCTGGGAAACAGGGGTTAATACTGTATTGTTATTTTAAAAATAATTATTGGATAATTCGAAGCAATGTTCAATACATTTTTTATTCACTACTGTGTCAACTGAAGCAGTGTGTCGTATGGAGTGCATTTACAGCATGAAATCACAGAGCTTTGAAATCTTCACATAGTCAATCTTCATATTATCCACTAAATTTCATCTATCCCGAGGCTGTAGACAAGGTTGTCCCTTATCCCCACTATTGTTCGCACTTGCAATTGAACCATTAGCTCAAAGCGTGAGATTACATCCTGAAATATATGGGTACGAAACTAGAGAAACTGAAAATAAAATCTCCTTATATGCTGACGATGTATTACTTTATATTACAAAACCGGAAGTTAGTATTTTAAATTTATTCAACTTAATAACTGAATTTGGTTTGTTTTCAGGATATAGTATTAATTGGAATAAAAGTGAACATGCCAATAATGGGAAATAATTTACATACATTACAACAATATCCTTTTAAAATAGCAAAAGAAAAAATAAAATATCTTGGAATTCACGTAACAAAAAGATATGATTTTTTATTTAAATCTAATTTCCCACCATTACTGAATAAAATAAATAAGAATATTTTATATTGGAAAACATTACCTATCTCAATGTTAGGTAGAATTAATCCAATAAAAATGATTTTTCTTCCACAAATACTATATCTTTTCCAATTGATACCAATATACCTGCCTAAAAACTTTTTTTTTAAAGTTGACTGCATAGTCACCAATTTTATCTGGGAATATAAGAGCCATAGAATAAATACAAAACACTTATGTAAATCAAAAATAAATGGAGGTCTAGCATTGCCAAATTTTATGCTTTATTACTGGGCAGTTAGTATTAAAAATATGAATTTTTGGCTGGATGTATTAGATAAACAACCAAATTGTTTAAAAATGGAAAAAGAAGATTGTACACCTTTTGACATCAGCACGATTTTATTCGCCAATGCTAAACTAGGTAAGAAAACCTGTTAAGAAAGCCCTATAATAGAGAGTGGGATACGTATCTGGAAACAACTGAAGAAAACATTAAAATTGGAATGTATACCACTAGCCCTCTCCATTGTAAACAATGTCACATTTAAACCTTCAATGATGGATAAAGGTTTTTCACAATGGAAAAATTATGGAATTAATAGGATAGGTGATCTTTACAGGGAAAACTCCTTTCTTTCATTTCAAGAATTACAACAAACTTATGGATTACATTCAAAAGATTATTTTAGATATTTACAAATCAGAGACTACGTAAAATCAAACACACAGGAAATTAGAAATAGAAAGGCAGAAATGTTAGATGAATGTCTAAATAAACATCCAAATACAGAAAAATTGATATCATATATTTATAATTTTTTTTAGAAAATGATGTACCAATGACAGAAACATATAGGCAATCATGGGAAAATGAATTAGGTCAAACAATTAGACCAGAAATATGGAATGAAAGTTTACAAAATATACATCATTGTTCTTTAAATGCTAGACACATCTTGATACAATTTAAAGTACTACATAAATTACATTATTCCAAATCAAAATTACATAGAATTTTTTCAAATATACCAGCTATATGTGATAAATGTCAACACTTAGAAGCTAATCTAATGCATTCATTCACAAACTTTATTAAAAAAACTACCTTTTGGGCAGAAATTTTTAGGATAATTTCGAATGTTGTTAATACAAATTTGCTTCCTGACTCAAAATTAATAATATTAGGAATATTAGAAACAGATCAATTAATAACAATAAATATAAGATTTTTTATTGATTACAGTTTAATAATTGGGAAAAAACTAATATTGAAATTTTGGAAAGGTCCTACATCCCCCACAATCAAAATGAGGATCACTGAAATGTCGGAGGAAAGATTAAGACTTGTCCTTCTGGGCAAGTTGGATCTATTCAGAGGGATATGGTCTCCACTTATTGAATATTTAAAAGGTCAAAGTGGTTCGGTGCGTGAACCTCACTGATGCCTGAACGAAGAAATAGACGAAGATTTACATATAATAACCCACGGATATATCTCCAATGATGTACAAACAGCTTAATACTTCATTCATCTTTCTGAATCTCTATCTTTATTTAATTTTTCTCTTTTATTTCCTATCTATAATATAAATGAACAACTCATAGAAGTACAAATTAGAAAATAATTGTTAATATTAATAATATTAAGAATGTATATGACATGTATATCCTTATCTTGATATGTACTTACTTCTAATAAAAAATATTTAACAAAAAAAAATAATGTTTTATTTAAACCGGATCGAAAGAGTGGGAGGAGTTCCAGAAGTGTGTTCACCAGAGGAACAAGCGCAAATGAATAAGGCACAAATCCCACACCTGGGGACGTTTTGAAGATTGATTTCTGGTTTGCCAAAATACAACACATTTTGTCGTAGTAACACCCGACCTGTGACCTCTTCTTAGTCTCACCGTCCTGAGAAAGAGGACTAGTCATTCTTCACCACCAGAAATTATTGGGCTAAGATTCCAGCACATGGAAAGACAACACATTTTAAGAATTGGATACAAGAAACAAAATTCAAGTTCATTCAAAAGGAACAAAATGCTGAAATAACTCAGCAGGCCAGGCAGAAGATCTAAAATGTAAAAAAGTCCCTGGTGTGTGCAGGGTGGTGTTAATATGCGGCGATCTCTGGTCAGTGCGACTCTGTGGGCCAAAGGGCCTGATTCCGCACTGTATCTCTAAACTAAAGGGGAGACCTGCTGCCTCAGCACAGTCTGGGAATGGAATCTGGGTCCAGCTGCCCTGCATGCTCCTCAGTATCTCTGTCCTGAGATGCACCACGACTGATGCTTGCACTCAGCAAATCCTCACGTCATAACAAGTACTAACCTGCACTGTCCGATCCTGACAGGTAAATGCACATCACAAGCAAAATTGGAATGAAGAGCTTCATCCTGTCTCCGACCTGTTGAAACAAAAAATCTCCAATTCATTTCATTTTACTTGACAATCTATTGAAAATAAGAACCAGCAGCCAGTCCCGTGTGAGAGCAACACACAAACAGTCCCTCTGGTACTTTGCATGTTTGCAGAGACTATGCCGACAGTCCCTAGTTAGCCCATACTGTTTCAAATGCGAGTCAATCCTATCCAGAAGAATCCTCTTCAATAGCTTCTCCACCACTGACTAATCAGCATGTAAGTTCCAGGATTCTTTCTACTCTCCTTCTTAAACAAACAAACAATATTTGTTACTCTCAAGTCCTCTGGGACCCGCCTGTGGCATGCAAAGCTCTTCAATAAGGTCCCTACAATCTCTTATGGAGAGATGGACACAAAATGCTGGAGTAACTCAGTGGATCAGACAGCATTCCTGGAGAGAAGGAACGGGTGATGTTTCAGGTCAAGACCCTTCTTCAGACCTTGCCGCGCTTATCCCTCCTCCTTACTCAAACATGCCATACCTGAATTTTGATCAACCGGTCTTTAAATTACCCCACATGTCAGATACGGACTTACCCAACAACAACTGCTCTCATTTTACTCTCCCTAGCTCCTGCCTAATAACGTAATTTGCCTCACTCCCATGTCATCCTTCCTGCAAAATTCAGCCTTCACCCTATTCAAAATAATGATAAAACATATGGAGTTGTGAACACTACCCCCAAAATGCTTTTGCACTGAAATAGTAAGATTAAATGAGAACATACCAGTTTGAAGTTTGATCGTTCTTTTATGAGGAGTTACGATGAGGGATTACGTGAAGAAGGCCGTCCCCATGCGTGCGCGTCAATCTTCAACGCAGCGGTGTGAAATCACAGATAACAGTTGTTGAACTAACATAGTAAGATTATCGGTGACTAGAACTATCAGATGATCATTATGTTACGAGGGTAGGGAGCGGAGGGCACGTAATCCCTCATCGTAACTCCTCATAAAATAACGATCAAACTTCCAACTGGTAAGTTCTCGTTTAATCTTACTATTTTACTTCGGAGTCACGTCAGTGTCTACGTGAAGATTTTGAAGGTCTGTGATTTCATGCAGAGGAATGAGTCCACAACTGCATCAAATGATCAGGACGAGTGAGAAATTAATGCATTCAGCCTACACATAGTTTGTTAAAAAGCTGATGTGTTAGTCATCAAAGGAAAAATAATAGTGACCCCTCCCATCCTGGGGAAACTATGAAACAAACATGAATGGAATTTGGCAAATACCCCTGGTCTGGCAATGGGTTGGACACAAGAAACAAGATTCAAGTTTATTCAAAAGGAACAAAAGGATCACGATATGACCTTCCCCACCGTTCCCTCTTTGACCCTCCTTGTGAGTTCTGTATGGGTGCAGAAAGCAACGTCGCCTATTTCCTTCGCTCTATGCATGCTGCCTCACGTGCTGAGATTCTCCAGCATTTTTGTCCACCTTCAATTTTCCAGCATCTGCAGTTCCTTCTTAAACATGCAAACCAGTTAAGTCACCAGTAGATGTGCTTGCAGACACTAACAACTTTATAATAATAGGCAAATCAATTTGGCCGCAGGTGAAGACAGACTGTTTTTGCAGCAGGCAGGAGCCTTCGTGGACATGCAATGTGGTGACGGAATGGATAAGTTACCCTGTGCTCCATCTTAGATGACAAGTTACAATTTCAAACTGAGAACATGGAACAGTAAAACACCGGAACAGGCCCTTCACCACTCAATGCCTGTGCAGAAAACAATGCCAAGAACCACTCTTACAATATCTGCCTGCACATAATCCATATCCATCCAAGTTGGGTTGAAGTAGATATTTCCATGCTCTATCACTCTTTGACTCCATGACCTCACCTTTGCTCAGATTAAAGACCATTTGACATTTCTGTGGTTCATCTAGATTCTGCTGTATAGTTTGAAAGCCTTCATCACAGTGCACAACTCCAACAAGTTTGGAATCACCTGCAGACTTAATGAACAACACATCTACTGTTATGGTCATATCATATATACACATGTTACAAACTACAGAAGGCCCAGCTACCATGTGCTCGTTCAGCATCTCACCACCATTCTCTTACTCAAAGCACAAATTCCCTCCTTTATTCTTGAGCGGTCCTACCTTCTCCCTGATCACCCTCTTGTAAAATAAGTTTGGGCCCTGTACAGGTCTAGAAGCTAGGGAAGAAATAACAGGGGCCTGGCAGAGAGACTGTAACATATTCAGCCACAGGGGAAGGAGCGGGACACAGGAGGATGGCTTAAGTTGTGACGTTACTTCAGAAGGGCTGTAGAGACAAGCAAGAGAACCACAGGCCAGTGAGTTTAACATCAGTGGGGGGAAGGTTA
Source organism: Raja brachyura (assembly GCA_963514005.1). The sequence continues at coordinate 12,365,742 of OY740809.1, read as the reverse complement.
CTGGGGAGGAATCTGAGGGATATTGGCAGATTATGTAAAGGTAAAGGTGGATTAGAAACAATCAGCATGGATTTGAGTGTGGGAAATCGTGTCTATCAAATCTGAGAGAGAACCAGGAGAGGAGGGAGAGCGGTGGTCTGGAAATGAACCAAGCAACAGGAGCTCTGCAAGGACAGGACCTAGGATTGAACAGAGGAGATAGCAGCTACATTGCCAGTACATTGGTTTTGGTGAGTCAATGACCGAAACAAATCTGCCCAACTTCATGGAAAGCACAAAGGCTACACGCGGTTGTGGCAATGCACAGGCAAGGCGACTAGACAAACTAACTAACAGCAAACAGAATCTCAATAAATGGCCAAACAATAACTCATGCGGTGTCACAAGGATTAGATTTGGGGCTCAACTGTTTACATTCCACATTAGTGACGGATGAAGCGACTGAGTGAATTGTGGACAGATTTACTGGTGAACAAAGACAGGTGGATGATCCGGTTGTGAGGAGGGCACAAGGAGCCTGGAAAGGGATATGGACAGGTTAACTGAGTGGACAATAAGTTGGCAGGTGGAGTACAATGTAGGAAAATGTGAGGTTTCCTAGTTTTGGAAGAAAGGATGAGAACTTATGCCAATAATGGAAAATAATTTACATACATTACAACAATATCCTTTTAAGATAGCAAAAGAAAAAATAAAATATCTTGGAATTCATGTAACGAAAAGATATGATTCTTTATTTGAATCTAATTTCCCACCATTACTGAATAAACTAAATAAGAATATTTTATATTGGAAAACATTACCTATCTCAATGTTAGGTAGAATTAATGCAATAAAAATGATTTTTCTTCCACAAATACTATATCTTTTCCAATTGATACAAATATACCTTCCCAAAAACTTTTTTAAAAAAGTTGACTTCATAGTCACCAATTTTATCTGCGAATATAAGAGCCATAGAATAAATTAAAAACACTTATGTAAATCAAAACTAAATGGAGGTCTAGCATTGCCAAATGTTATGCTTTATTATTGGGCAGTTAGTATTAAAAATATGAATTTTTGGCTGGATGAAGTAGATAAACAACCAAATTGTTTAAAAATGGAAAAAGAAGATTGTACACCTTTTGACATCAGCACAATTTTATTCGCCAATACTAAACTAGGTAAGAAAACCTGTTAAGAAAGCCCTATAATAGAGAGTGGGATACGTATCTGGAAACAACTGAAGAAAACATTAAAATTGGAATGTATACCACTAGCTCTCTCCATTGTAAACAATGTCACATTTAAACCTTCAATGATGGATAAAGGTTTTTCACAATGGAAAAATTATGGAATTAATAGGGTGGGTGATCTTTACAGGGAAAACTCCTTTCTTTCATTTCAAGAATTACAACAAATTTATGGATTACATTCAAAAGATTATTTTAGATATTTACAAATCAGAGACTACGTAAAATCAAACACACAGGAAATTAGAAATAGAATGGCGGAAATTTTAGATGAATGTCTAAATAAACATCCAAATACAGAAAAATTGATATCATATATTTATAATATTTTATTAGAAAATGATGTACCAATGACAGAAACATATAGGCAATCATGGGAAAATGAATTAGGTCAAACAATTAGACCAGAAATATGGAATGAAAGTTTACAAAATATACATCAATGTTCGTTAAATGCTAGACACATCTTGATACAATTTAAAGTACTACATAGATTACATTATTCCAAATCAAAATTACATAGAATTTTTTCAAATATACCAGCCCTATGTGATAAATGTCAACACTTAGAAGCTAATCTAACGCACTCATTCACCAACTGTATAAAAATTACTACCTTTTGGGCAGAAATTTTTAAGATAATTTTGAATGTTGTTAATACAAATTTGCTTCCTGACTCAAAATTAATAATATTAGGAATATTAGAAACAGATCAATTAATAACAATAAATCAAATAATTTTTATTGATTACAGTTTAATAATTGGGAAAAAACTTATATTGAAATTTTGGAAAGGTCCTACATCCCCCACAATCAAAATGTGGATCACTGAAATGTCGGAGACACTTCATCTGGAAAGATTAAGACTTGTTCTTCTGGGCAAGTTAGATCTATTCAGAGGGATATGGTCTCCATTTATTGAATATTTAAAGGGTCAAAGTGGTTCGGTGCGTGAACCTCACTGATGCCTGAACGCGGAAATAGACGAAGATTTACATATAATAACCCATGGATATATCTCCAATGATGTACAAACTGCTTAATACTTCATTCATCTTTCTGAATCTCTATCTTTATTTAATTTTTCTCCTTTATTTCCTATCTATAATAAAAATGAACAACTCATAGAAGTACAAATAAGAAATAATTGTTAATATTAATAATATTAAGAATGTATGTGACATGTATATCCTTATCTTGATATGTACTTACTTCTAATAAAAAATATTTAACAAAAAAAAATTAATAAAATGCAGGTTTGTATTGTTGTCGGAGAGGAATTTGCTCGGACGTTAAGCTGATGAAGAAAAATTGATCTGCGATCCCGCTCCCGTTTTTTTCAAGTTGCTGGTCGATTGCATCGCTGGATTGAAGTTAAACACGACTTCTAACACCTTCAACGCCTTCAAAATCACGGATCGCAAGTGCAAGACAACACAAAAGGTATGTTGTTTATTTAACATCTTATCTTGCTGCTTGGTGTGGTTTCATTTTAATCTGATGATGCAAAATATGTTATTTAAGACCCGATACGATATTGGCCATGACTCATCTGCCGATTGGGGATTAAATCATGGAAGCGGCCACATTCCAATCAATCACAATCCAGAAACAGCCATTCTCAAGATAATCAAATTCATTACTTCTTTGCACAATCTTATCATGAGAACATCTAAATCATCAATATTTTGTGTTTTTGTCTATCCATGATCAACATTTTCATACGAAATATCTGAAAACTTCCCCAGTAAAGTTTTAGTGAGATATTTAGTATGAAAATATTGATCATGGATGGACAATAACACAAAATATAGATTATTTAGATGTTCTTATGACATGATTATTCAAAAAATAATGATTTTGTTATCTTGAGAGTGAATGTTTCTGGATTTTGAACAAATGTCTGTGGAAAATGGCTTGCTGCAGTGTTATATCCAACAGAGTAAGATTTATGGGAAGTAAACATTCATTCCTTCCATTTGGCATAGAAATTCATGATAAAGTGAGATTTAACAATCATGTTATACTTTGAATTCTTGTATGAATGGGATCAGTTTGTTATTTAGATACTTTGGCTATTAAAAAAAAATATTTTAGCCTTTTCTTAAGAATGGGATTGATGTTTAGATCTAGTAATTGAATTAAGATGAATTTAATTCATTTGATGACACTGATGAATATGAATTTTTTGTTGGGTATTTACTATTTGTTTTAACATTACAATAATATTAAAGTTCTGATTTTGAGAATATCACATTTTTGAATTTTCAAGGCAGTCTGGGTGATTATTACTATTTTCGTCACAACTGTTAATTTTGTATTTAGCTACTTAATTAGGTAATTAATTAATTAAATACTTTAATTTCAGGCCATCCAAGTAAGATGTATCACATTTGTTTCAAAATGCTTCAATCTATAATAACTGAAAATTTCATTGTTCCCTTAATTTTTAAGTTATGGGCTTTTATGTCAATTGACTGTCCTCGATCACAGCTTTCGTGTTAAGTTCATGGAAAAGCAATAGGCAACAAGATGCTAATTTCTGAGTATGGAAATGACCATAACTTTAATACTGAATATATGAAGGTGAATTGGGTATTAAATTAAAGTTATTTTTATGCTTTATCTGATGGGAAAAATTACAGGCTTGAATTTTAAAATCTCAAAATGTTGTAACATTCCTACATGGAGTTGAGGGAGGCAGTACAGGGACAGGTGTTGCATCTGCTGGGGAAAGTACCTGGGTAGGGGTTGGAAAGGATGATTTAATCAGTGGGTTGCAGATGGAATGGTCTCTGCAGAAAAGGGTGGAGATGAGAAGATGTGGCTAGTGGTGGGATCCTGTTGGAGGTGGTGCAGACGCACACAGTCATTTTATTGCATGAAAACATAGTGATGGACACTGATAGTGTACTGAGTATTAAAAGGAGACCGCACACACACACAGAGATTCAGTCACAGACAACATCTTTGTTGCTTTGATGCTTGTTTATTAAGCTGGTGAAACTGCAATGTTAAAGTTCAATCACTAGAAGCACAGAACACATTGTGAGCTTTCCAAACCTCGGAGAAACAGACAATGTGAAATCAAGAGGGTAATACAGAGAGAGACAGTAATAATTCCAATCAGCACAATCTAAATCAAGACAGGATCAGCCTCCACACAGGGACATTTCCACAGTCCGTGTCTGCCCATCACCACCACCCCCGTGCCCCTGTCGCTTTCTTGTCTACGTGTGCGTGTCAGAGAGATGGCACCAAATGCCCTGGACACCACTCTGTAAACTGGTAGAACACAGTGATTTGTCAATTTACCCAGATGAAACAGCCCTTTATTCTAGAATCAACACCACTACGTCTAGTGCTGATCTTTGTCGAGAGGAAAGATCACAAAGCAAGGTCATATTCAGTTAGAGGTTGGAAGACCAACACATTCTAAATTGAACAATCATAATTTTCTTTAATTATGACGTTCCCTCCTGGTGTAAATGCTGTTGATCCCCAGTCAATGATGTTCCCTCCATCACTGTAACATCCCTGACTGATCAACTCAATCTCATTGGGTTTTAGAACACGATCCCACATATTAACATCAGTTATCTCTCCGACAAAAGACTGTCCTTTATTAAAACCTCCACCCACGTTGTCTTGGTCCTGACCTAGAATAAACTGACCAGACCCTTTCACAACCCGACCCTTTCCACCAACCTTCCGTACACTGCGTCTCCCATTGACCCAGACTGTTATCTCACCCCCTTGAGACTCCCAGGTCACACAGATATGTCTCAGTAAAGCATTCATTTCTGGGACAAAAAATTTAGTTTGTAGTTCACTTAATTCCACCCAGAAATCTTTTGTACTTTGTTGCCATAACAGTATTTCATTATGGTGAGAGCTTGTTGCGTAGGAGAACATCCCGTAATTGCGAGTCGTTTCAGAGGCTGCGTTAATGCAGACAGTGAAGGCGGTCAAACTCGAGAAATCAGATGCATCCAAACTGACGAAGCTGGTGTCTGTTGCGGTTGGGAATATTGCTGATTTTCCACGTAAATCTGTAAAACATGAAGAGTTGGATTGTTAAATCTCAGTTTAAGATTGTAACATTGCCGTCTGAGATGGAGCTCAGGGCAAATAGTGCGCAGCTTTTTGCAAAATAATGTTTTATTTAAACCTGATCGACAGAGTGGGAGGAGTTCCAGAAGTGTGTTCACCAGAGGAACAAGCGCAAATGACTAAAGGCACAAATCCCACACCTGGGGACGTTTTGAAGATTGGTTTCTGGTTTGCCAAAATACAACACATTTTGTCGCAGTAACACCCGAAACTGTGACCTCTTCTTATTCTCACCGTCCTGAGAAAGAGAACTAGCCATTCTTCACCACCAGAAATTATTGGGCTAAGATTCCAGCACATGGAAAGACAACACATTTTAAGAATTGGATACAAGAAACAAGATTCAAGTTTATTCAAAAGGAACAAAATGCTGAAATAACTCAGCAGGTCAGGCAGCAGATCTAAAATGTAAAAAAGTCCCTGGTGTGTGCAGGGTGGTGTTAATATGCGGAGATCTCTGGTCAGTGCGACTCTGTGGGCCGAAGGGCCTGTTTCCGCACTGTATCTCTAAACTAAAGGGGAGACCTGCTGCCTCAGCACAGTCTGGGAATGGAATCTGGGTCCTGCTGCCCTGCATGCTCCTCAGTATCTCTGTCCTCAGATGCACCATGACTGATGCTTGCACTCAGCAAATCCTCACTAATCGAATACTAACCTGCACTGTCCGATCCTGACAGGTAAATGCACATCACAAGCACAATTGGAATGAAGAGCTTCATCCTGTCTCCAACCTGTTGAAACAAAGAATCTCCAATTCATTTCATTTTACTTGACAATCTATTGAAAATAAGAACCAGCAGCCAGTCCCGTGTGAGAGCAATACACAAACAGTCCCTCTGGTACTCACTGTGTCCTTCTTCAACAAGCCGGTTTCACTTCAGGTGGGTCCAATACTCTGGGCACAAGCTGCTGCAATTTATATTCTGCAGAAACCAGTCACAGCCAATCGCAGGAAGTAACTGGGGGGGTGGAGCAAACTCTGCTGCCATTAATCTGTCGACATCATTCAGCATCAGATAATGAGAGGGAGGGTGTGGTGCGTGGCACATTAATTCATCTTCCCGGTGATGATGAAGTTCACCTCCCCCAGCTGATCACAGATAGTTCCCCCGCTCCATCTGGGCGCCTATCCTAGTTGATGCCCACTCCTCACCCCAGCCTTTGCCTCCTACATTTGTTCCCAGTTCCACTGAATCACTCCTGGGGTTAATCAGCAAGGATAGTCCAGGAGATCATCTCCTTCCTCCTGTCTCATGGACTTTGATTGGATCACCAGATGTCACACTCCTCCCATGAGAGGTCATGTTTGCAGAGACTATGCCGATGTCCCTAGTTAGCCCATACTGTTTCAAATGCGAGTCAATCCTATCCAGAAGAATCCTCTTCAATAGCTTCTCTACCACTGACTTCTCAACTCACAGCCTGTAAGTTCCAGGAATCTTTCTACTCTCCTTCTTAAACAAATGAACAATATTTGATACTCTCAAGTCCTCTGGGACCCGCCTGTGGCGTGCAAAGCTCTTCAATAAGGTTCCTACAATCTCTTATGTAGAGATGGACACAAAATGCTGGAGTAACTCAGTGGATCAGAAAGCATTCCTGGAGAGAAGGAATGGGTGATGTTTCAGGTCAAGACCCTTCTTCGGACCTTGCCACGCTTATCCCTCCTCCTCATGCAAACATGCCATACCTGAATTTTGATCTGTCCCCACATGTCAGATACGGACTTACCCAACAACAACTGCTCTCATTTTACTCTCCCTAGCTCCTGCCTAATAACGTAATTTGCCTCACTCCCATGTCATCCTTCCTGCAAAGTTCAGCCTTCTCCCTATTCAAAATAATGATAAAACATATGGAGTTGTGAACACTACCCCCAAAATGCTTTTGTGCTGAAATAGTAAGATTAAATGAGAATTTACCAGTTTGAAGTTTGATCGTTATTTTATTAGGAGTTACGATGAGGGATTACGTGAAGAAGGCCGTCCCCACGAATGCACGTCAATCTTCTTCGCAGCGGTGTGAAATCATAGATAACAGTTGTTGAACTAACATAGTAAGATTATAGATGACTAGAACTACCGGATGATCGTTATGTTACGTGGATAGGGAGCGGAGGGCATGTAATTCCTCATCGTAACTCCTCATAAAATAACGATCAAACTTCAAACTGGTAAGTTCTCGTTTAATCTTACTATTTTACTTCGGAGTCACGTGAGTGACTACGTGAAGATTTTGAAGGTCTGTGATTTCATGCAGAGGAATGAGTCCACAACTGCATCAATTGACCAGGACGAGTGTGAAATTAATGCATTCAGCCTACACATAGTTTGTTAAAAAGCTGATGTGTTAGTCGTCAAAGGAAAAATAATAGTGACCCCTCCCATCCTGGGGAAACTATGAAACAAAACATAAATGGAATTTGGCAAATACCCCTGGTCTGGCAATGGGTTGGACACAAGAAACAAGATTCAAGTTTATTCAAAAGGAACAAAATGTTGAAATAACTCAGCAGGTCAGGCAGCATATCTAAAATGTTAAAAAGTCCATGGAGAATGGAGGAGGACTGGCCAAATGTTGTGCCTTCCACCACAGTGATGAATGCTGTGGTGGATGTTTGTGTTACATATTTATTGTGTTTTTGTGTGTTCTTTTTCATTGTACCGCTGCTGGCAAATTCATTTCACCTGCACTTTGTGTGTAAGAGACAAATAAAACTGATTGTATTGAATAGGTGTGTGCAGGGTGGTGTCCAGCCTGCGTCAGAGCACTCAAGGTCAATTCCAGTTGGAGGCTGCTAGCTCCTAGAATCTAGCAGCCCGGGACTAGCTGCAGTTTCCAGGTCGGCTCGCCTGCCCCAGGTCTGGCTTTAGCGACAAGGTCGGACCTGGCCCGTGGGCCGTATATTATTGGCCCCTGTTCTAGATGTTAGTCCTCATTGTGTGTCCCCCTCCTATGTTTTAAAAGCTATTTCCCAATATTTGGAGTATAGTTTTACAGCCTATGATTCATTTGCTCTTTGAATCAATCACTCACATTGCCTTATCATTTCTCTTTCCACGTTGCTGCCCCTTTTCTTTCACTAGTCTCCAAATGATGAGTACTACACAGCTGATGGTCAAATAGCTTTTGCAAGATCACAATATGACCTTCCCCACCGTTCCTCTTTGACCCTCCTTGTGAGTTCTGTATGGGTGCAGAAAGCAACGTCGCCTATTTCCTTCACTCTATAGATGCTGCCTCACGCGCTGAGTTTCTCCAGCATTTTTGTCCACCTTCAATTTTCCAGCATCTGCAGTTCCTTCTTAAACATGCAAACCAGTTGAGTCACCAGTAGATGTGCTTGCAGACACTAACGACTTTAAAATAAGTAGGCAAATCAATTTGGCCGCAGGTGAAGACAGACTGTTTTTGCAGCAGGCAGGAGCCTTCGTGGACATGCAATGTGGTGACGGAATGGATAAGTTAGACTGTGCTCAATCTTAGATGGCAAGTTACAATTTCAAACTAAGAACATGGAACAATAAAACTCAGGAACAGGCCCTTCACCACTCAATGCCTGTGCAGAAAACAATGCCAAGAACCACTCTTATCTGCCTGCACATAATCCATATCCATCCATTCCCTGCATAACCATATGCCTGTCCAAAAGTCTCAAAAATGCTACTATTATCTCTGGCTCAGCCACATCCTGTGTTCCAGGCACTCACTACCCTCTGAGCAAAACAACTTGCTCAGGGAGAGATAGATCAGCCGTGATTGAATGGAGGAGTAGACTGAGCAGCACTTTGGTCAATGTGGATTATTTTTAAATGTCCTTTATAAATAAATTTGTTTTGATTTGATTTGATAGACTTGATGGGCCGAATGGCCTGATGCTGCTCCTATCACTTATGACCTTATGAGGTGGGACTATTGTAACTGGGTCAAGTTGGCCAGTGGACAAGTTGGGTTCAAGGAGCTGTTTCCATGCTCTATCTGTCAGGTCTCACGTTTGATCTAGTTTCTGTTTCTTATTGGGGTTTCGTATTTGAGTTTGCATTCTTGTTTTATTTTGGTGTCTCACATCTCCTCTTGCTTCAGGTCCCATTTCCTGTCAGGTCGTTTACCCTCATGTGATTGTTAGCCCCACCCTGATGTGTTTCACCTGTGTCTTGTTATCCCCTGTGAAGTCTGTATTTAAGCCCTTGGTGTTCCAGTTCTCATTGCCAGTTTGTTGTGTATGCTACTTGGTATCACCTCGTTCCAGCTCTAGAAATATTGTGACTTTGTGAACTCGACCATTGCTTGTTTTTCGACTATTGTTTTTGCCTGCTCCTAGATTACAGTGTTGCTTCTGTGCTTGCTTACCTGTGTACCGACTTGGACCGATCAAACTCTGAATAGGGATCTGCCCTGTGTCTGAGCCTGCATTTGTGTCCTCCTCCTCGTTCAGTTCTGACACTAACACTCTTTGACTCCATGACCTCACCTTTGCTCAGATTAAAAACCATCTGACATTTCTGTGGTTCATCTAGATTCTGCTGTATAATTTGAAAGACTTCATCACAGTACACAACTCCACCAAGTTTGGAATCACCTGCAGACTTGATGAACAACACATCTACTGTTATGGCCATATCATATATATACACATTACAAACTACAGAAGGCCCAGCGACCATGTGCTCATTCAGCATCTCATCTACATTCTCTTACTCAAAGCACAAATTACCTCCTTATTCTTGAGCGGTCGTACCTTCTCCCTGGTCACCCTCTTGTAAAGTGGATAAAACCCTGGGGCCTGAACAGGTCTAGAAGCTAGGGGAGAAATAATAGGGGCCTGGGAGAGAGACTGTAACATATTCAGCCACAGGGGAAGGAGCGAGACACTGGAGGATGGCTTAAGTTGTGACGTTGCTTCTGAAGTGCTGTAGAGACAAGCAGGAGAACCACGGACCAGTGAGCTTAACATCGGTGGGGGGGCACGCATATTAGATTTGGGGCTCAACTGTTTACAGTCCACATTAGTGATGGATGAAGCGACTGAGTGAACTGTGGACAGATTTACTGGTGAACAAAGACAGGTGGATGATCCGGTTGTGAGGAGGGCACAAGGAGCCTGGAAGTGATATGGACAGGTTACCTGAGTGGACAATTAGATGGCAGATGGAGTACAATGTAGGAAAATGTGAGGTTTCCTTGGTTTGGAAGAAAGAATGAGAACATAAATATTAATTAAACAGGGTGAGACTGCACAATGTTGATCCACAAAGTGATTTTGGGATCCGAATGCATGAAACACGGATATTTAGCATGTTGACCTTTATTACAAAATGTATTAAGTATATAAGTAGGGATTGTGTTCCATGAATACCCACAGTGAGCGGGAAGGGTATCACTCAAGAGATATGCTTAACAAATTCACAAGGAGGAGAGACCAGCGGGTGGCAAAGAGGTAATGGTCGCACAGGAAGGGCGGGAGTATCGAACACGAAGGGTGTATCCGGGGATGGGGATGGTGTCTCCATCTGCAGTGAGGTGGTGGAAGGGGACTCTTCGGACAATGAATCAATGGATGTTCTCGCTCTCCCCGACGTCACTCCATTCATTCCAGTGGAGGAAATCCGCGAGTTAATCCAGGCCACTGAAGGAGCCCAACATCGGCCCAGACTGGCCTCCTTCCAATGGCCAAACCTACACAGGCTCACCAGCTCGCAGAACCACATCCTCAGAAGGAGGGGGAGTGGCAAGTAGGTGAAGGGGGTGAAGGGGAACGACCAGCGTCAGCTCAGGTCCTTCTTAGACGACCTGGAGAAGGATGCCAAGACCAAGAGCAGCGTCGTTCCTGTTGAAGGTAGAGGGAACCTTATAGCCAGGGTGCGGAGGGCAAGCAGCCACTTCACCTAGGGTCCGCAAGGGGCGGAGTGGCTGTGCTGTCAGTGACCAAAGGACTGGTGATGGGACCAAGGAAATAGGCAGGGTAAGATGTCCTGGTTGGGTTGCTCCTAGGCCTGGCCAACCTGGCCATCCGCGAGTCACGGTGCCAGGCGGAAGAGGGCTTCGCCCTCGCCAGATGCTTTCCCCTTTACCGGGATTGTATAGTAGTTATTAAAATATTTGTAACTTAGTAGTTTGATGATTTTATAACATGGTTGTGGGTATGTCACCACGGTTTTGTTTTTTTTGGTTTTTGTATTGTGTTAAAATTAAATAAATTTTTGATATGAAAACAAAAACGGTTACCAAGCTCACAAAACTGGGTCTCTGTGCATCTTTCCGCATTTGGATCGTCGACTTTCTCATGCACAGACCACAGTCTGTTGGAATTGGTGGAAATGTGTCATCCTCGATAACAATCAGCACGGGAGCACCTCAAAGCTGCTTGTTCAGCCCCCTGCTGTACTCACTCTATACTCATGACTGCATAGCCGGACATAGTGCGAACTCCACCATTGCCGACGACACCACTGTTGTTGGACGAATCACAGATGGGGACCAGTCAGAGTATAGAAGTGAGATGGACCGACTGACCAAATGGTGCCAGCACAAAACCTGGCTCTCAACATCAGTAACATGGGCCGCGGAACCGGGAGGACTGCAGCCACCCCCATTTTTTGGCTAGACATGTTTCAATGTCTCTGGCCTTGAACGAGGCGCTGCTGTGCTCTGAGCAACCTGGTCGTGGGTGTTGGAGAGCCGGTGCAGAGTGAGAGATTCTTACCTCCTCCCTGGTCACCCTCTTGTAAAATGGATAAAACCCTGGGGCCTGATCAGGTCTATCATGGGATATTGTGAGAAGCTAGGGGAGAAATAACAGGGGCCAGGCAGAGAGACTGTAACACCTTCAGCCACATGGTAATGAGCAGGTCACGGGAGGATGGCTTAAGTTGTGACTTTCCTTCAGAAGGGGTGTAAAGACAAGCCAGGGAACTACAGGCCAGCGACCTTAAAGTCTGTGGCGGGGAAGATTACTGGAGAGAAATCTGAGGGATAGTGGCAGATTATGTAAAGGTAAGGATGGATTAGAAACAAACACCATGGCTTTGAGTGTGGGAAGTTGTGTCTATCAAATCTGAGAGAATCAGGAGAGGAGGGAGAGCGTTGGTCTGGAAGTGAACCGAGCAACAGGAGCTCTGCAAGGACAGGACCTATGATTGAACAGAGGAGACCGCAGCTGGGCCAACACTAGCAATGAGGCAAACCCAACTGGGGAGAATCCAATATGTTCCTGGAGTCACTCCGGGTATTGAGATGTTTCCAACACTATGTTGGTTTTGTTTTATGTCACAAGTCTGCGCTACATTGTCGGTACATTGGTTTTGATGAGTTAATGACCGAAACAAATCTGCCCAACTACATGGAAAGCACAAAGGCTACACACGGTTGTGGTAATGCACAGGCAAGGAGATTAGACAAACTAACTAACAGCAGACAGAGTCTCAATAAATGGCCAAACAATAACTCGTGTGGTGTCACAAGGATTAGATTTGGGGCACAACTGTTTACATTCCACATCAGTGACGGATGAAGTGACTGAGTGAACTGTAGACAGATATACTGGTGAACAAAGACAGGTGGATGAACAAGTTGTGAGGAGGGCACAAGGAGTCTGGAAAGGGATATGGACAGGTTAACTGAGTGGAGAATAAGTTGGCAGGTGGAGCACAATGTTGGAAAATGTGATGTTTCCCAGGTTTGGAAGGAAGAATGAAAACAGAAATATTAATGAAACTGAGTGAGACTACACAATGTTGATCCACAAAGTGATTTTGGGATCTGAATGCATCAAACACGAATATTTAGCATGAAGATAAACCATGTTATTTGAACATCTCATGATATGTTGGCCTTTATTACAAAAGGTATTAAGTATATAAGTAGGGGTTGTGTTCCTTCAATACCCACAGTGAGCGGGAAGGCTGTCACTCAAAAGATATGCTTAACAAATTCACAAGGCAAACCAGTTAAGTCACCAGTAGATGTTCTTGCAGACACCAACGATTTTCAAATAAGTAGGCAAATCAATTTGGCCGCAGGTGAAGACAAACTGTTTTTGCAGCAGGCAGGAGCCCTCGTGGACATGCAATGTGATGACGGAATGGATAAATTACCCTGTGCTCAATCTAAGATGGCAAGTTACAATTTCAAACTAAGAACATGGAACAGTAAAACTCAGGAACAGGCCCTTCACCACTCAATGCCTGTGCAGAAAGCAATGCCAAGAACCACTCTTATCTGCCTGTACATAATCCATATCCATCCATTCCCTGCGTAACCATATGCCTGTCCAAAAGTCTCAAAAATCCCACTATTATCTCTGGCTCAGCCACATCCTGTGTTCCAGGCACTCACTACCCTCCAAGCAAAACAACTTGCTTAGGGAGAGATAGATCAGCCATGATTGAATGGAGGAGTAGACTGAGCAGCACTTTGGTCAACATGGATTGTTTTTAAATGTCCTTTATAAATATTTTTTTTGATTTGATTTGATAGACTTGATGGGCCGAATGCTACTGCTACTCTGATTCTGCTACTATCACTTATGACCTTATGAGGTGGCACTAGTGTAACTGGGTCAAGTTGGCCGGTGGGCGTTGGGTTGAAGGAGCTGCTTTCATGCTCTATCACTCTTTGACTCAATGACCTCGCCTTTGCTCAGATTAAAAACCATCTGACATTTCTGTGGTTCATCTAGATTCTGCTGTATAGTTTGAAAGCCTTCATCACAGTGCACAACTCCACCAAGTTTGGAATCACCTGCGGACTTAATGAACAATACATCTACTGTTAGGACCATGTCATGTATACACACATTACAAACTACAGAGCTCCCAGCTACCATGTGCTTGTTTAGCATCTCACCTGCATTCTCTCACTCAAGCACAAATTCCCTCCTTTATTCTTGACCGGTCCTACCTTCTCCCTGATCACCCTCTTGTAAAGTGGATAAAACCCTGAGGCCTGATCAGGTCTATCGTGGGATATTGTAAGAAGCTAGGTGAGTAATAACAGGGACCTGGCAGAGAGACTGTAACATCTTCAGCCACAGGGGAAGGAATGAGACACTGGAGGATGGCTTAAGTTGTGACTTTACTTCAGAAGAGCTGTAAAGACAAGCCAGGGATCTACAGGCCAGTGAGCTTAACGTTAGTGCGGGGAAGGTTATTGGAGAGGAATCTGAGGGATAGTGGCAGATTATGTAAAGGTAAGGATGGATTAGAAACAGTCAGCATGGATTTGAGTGTGAGAAATTTTGTCTATCACATCTGAGAGAGAACCAGGAGAGGAGGGAGAGCGTTGGTCTCGAAGTGAACCGAGCAACTGGGGCTCTGCAAGGACAGAACCTATGTTTGAACAGAGGAGACCGCAGCTGGGCCAACACTAGGCAAACCCACTGGAGAGAAACATATTAGAGTCACTCCAGTTATTGAGATGTTTCCAACAGTATGTTGGTTTTGTTCTATGTCACAAGTCTGCGCCACATTGACAGTACATTGGTTTTGCTGAGATAATGACCTAAACCAATCTGCCCGACTACATGGAAAGCACAAAGGCTGCACGCAGTTGTGGTATTTACAGGCAAGGACACTAGACAAACTAACTAACAGCAAACAGAGTCTCAATAAATGGCCAAACAATAACTCGTGCGGTGTCACAAGAATTAGATCTGGGGCTCATCTGTTTACATTCCACATTAGTGACAGATGAAGTGACTGAGTGAACTGTGGACAGGTGGATGAACAAATTGTCAGGAGGGCACAAGGATCCTGGAAATTGATATGGACAGGTTAACTGAGTGGACAATTAGTTGGCAGCTGGAGTACAATGTAGGAAAATGTGAGGTATCCCAGGTTTGGAAGGAAGAATGAAAACAGAAATATTAATTTAACTTCAAAGTCACGTGAGTTACTATGTGAAGAAGCCCCGCCAGAGCGCCTGCGCGTCATTATGCCAGACGCATTTCGCTCACCGACAGGCTGGAGAGCGCAGCTCCACCAGCGGTAAGTAAAACACCCGCAGGTAAGTGTTTTAAACTTGCTGCGGTTTACTAGGTCCCGTAAGCCTGGTTACAGGAGCCAGCAGGGACACTTTCCTAAAGGGAAAAAATTAAATTAATGAAAATAAGGCGAGTAATACCTACCTGCGGCCAGTCCGCATGGGAAGGTAGATAGGGGTCGGAGAGAAGGCATCCCAGGTCCGTTCTGCTGCTACACCGCCTGCGTGTGATGCAAGGATGGGAAGCAAGCTGATGGAGCAAGGGTTCACTGTGTCCCCTCAACAACGGGTGAGTATATCCCTGCTAGCCATCTGCTCCACCCTGGATCAACAAACACTGAGCATTATTCTATGCTCACCTAGGGATTTTATTTCACTTAGTCTGCTGAACAAATGTAAGGAAATGACATTCTATGCAGAATTATTCCAAACTCCCGAACTATAACTGGGAGCCTGGTTCAGAAAATTGGAGGCAGCGCTGGAATAATTGAGAGGGTGTGCGGATGGTGCAAGGAGCCCAGTCCAGACATCGAAAGGCAAAGTCCCCTCTTGAAAATATTTGCTCGGGGATGTGACCGACCGCCGGCGAAGTTGCCCGTCGTCCCGCCAATGAACATGTCGTCGCTGGACAGGCCCAGCATCCAGTAATTACCACACAGCCATGGTTCCCATTGGTTCTGAGTCTGATGACAAAGCCATTCATGATTATCCCCAATTACAGCAACTTCTTGGTTCACACAGGGACAGGAGGAGAGTTTCCCTTTGCATGAGCGTGTTAATCTGTTGATTTGTATCTTCTGACCAGGGACTCAGACCATCGAGTAGGACCGTCGATGTGATTATGGTGGCCTGGAGAGAAAGTACTAAATAACGATATGTATCTCATATTAAGAAATGGGAGCTGCTATGTTTAAAGTTAAATATATCTTATGTCGCAGGCATACCGGATTTCTTGCCATATTGCATTTTTGACGAGCAGTTAACCCGAGCAGTTTTGATGAGCAGTTAACCAATAGTGCCATTTATAGTGCTCAAGGCACTTTGTCCTCCTATTGAGGGCAAGAGTCCGGACAACACTTTGTCGGATCTCATCTATTGGTGGCCCGATTCATAAGAGGTATTTTAACAAAACCCTCCCAGACCTAGATATTCGGAAGTCTGGGATGTCTGTATACTTCTCACACTGGTTTGGCAATGGGCTCCAATTACATTTCTGCCTTTCCAGAAGTTAACGCTCAAAGTGGTCATGTTCATGGTGCTAGTGGCAGTACAATGGGTGCAGATATTGCAAAAGTTATGACTGGACACCATGCATTCTTCTGTAGATAATATTACATTTTATTTATATGATCTAATCAAACAGAGCAGCCCAGGAACCAAAATAAGCTTAAAATATGCCCATTGACCTAAGACTATGTGTAGTTACACACCCGAGCCAGTATATCAAGGTCATCAAGGGTCTCAGAGGCTCTGAAACATCAGCCACATAAAATCTCATACAAAGGTTTCAGTATAAACTGTTTCTAAAAGGTCAAAATAGGTTTGCATTATTGTGGAGTAGACACTGATGTGTTTAAATCACTCCACCAAGACGGCGTCCACGTATGCAGCAAAGGCGCACGACGTGCCATTTGACCAAATCCTCACCGCAGTATGGTCCAGTGAAGGAACGTTTTTCACGATTTATGATGAACCTGTCCTCGCTAAGCAAAGATTTGGGCATGTAGTTTTGGGTTCTGTTTGAGTCCTCCTTTGTAATTTCCCCTGTGAAAGAGGGGTTATTACTGTTCTTTTATTGATTAAGACATTCATTGTATAATTTAAACAATGTTCAATACATTATTTGTTGATCCTGTGTCAACCAAGGCAGTATGGCGTATGGAACTGTATACGGCATGAAATCACAGAGCTTTGAAATTTTCACGGTCACTCACGTGACTCCGAAGTAATATAGTAAGATTAAATGAGAACTGACCAGTTTGAAGTTTGATCTTTATTTTATGAGGGGTTACGATGAGGGATTACGCGCCCTCCGCTCCCGACTCTCATACTCGCAAAGATCATCTGGTAGTTCTAGTCTTCTGAGTCTTACTACATCACTGTGATTTCATGCTGCTGCTTTGAAGTCTGACGCGCAGGTGCTCTGGCGGGGCTTCTTCACGTAATCCCTCATCCTAACTCCTCATAAAATAAAGATCAAACTTCAAACTGGTAAGTTCTCATTTAATCTTACTATTAAACAGAGTGAGACTACACAATGTTGATCCACAAAGTGATTTTGGAATCCGAATGCATCAAACACACATATTTAGCAAGAAGATAAACCATGGTATTTGAACATCTCATGGTATGTTGGCCTTTATTACAAAAGGTAATAAGTATATAAGTAGGGGTTGCGTTACATCAATACCCACAGTGAGCAGGAAGGCTGTCACTCAAGAGATATGCTTAACAAATTCACAAGGCAAATCAGTTAAGTCACCAGTAGATGTGCTTGCAGACACTAACAACTGTAAAATAAGTAGGCAAATCAATTTGGCCGCAGGTGAAGACAGGCTGTTTATGCAGCAGGCAGGAGCCTTCGTGGACATGCAATGAGGTGACGGAATGGATAAGTTACCCTATGCTCCATCTCAGATGGCAAGTTACAATTTCAAACTCAGAACATGGAACAGTAAAACACCGGAACAGGCCCTTCACCACTCAATGCCTGTGCAGAAAACAATGCCAAGAACCACTCTTACCTGCCTGCATATAATCCATATCCATCCATTCCCTGCATCACCATATGCCTGTCCAAAAGTCTCAAAAAATGCCACTATTATCTCTGGCTCAGCCACATCCTGTGTCCCAGGCATTCACTGCACTCTGAGCAAAACAACTTGCTCAGGGAGAGATAGATCAGCCATGATTGAATGGCGGACTAGACTGAACAGCACTTTGGTCAATGTGGGTTGTTTTTAAATGTCCTTTATAAATACATTTGTTTTGATTTGATTTGATAGACTTGATGGGCCGAATGGCCTGATGCTGCTCCTATCACTTATGACGTTATGAGGTGGGACTAGTGTAACTGGGTCAAGTTGGCCAGTGGACAAGTTGGGTTCAAGGAGCTGTTTCCATGCTCTATCTGTCAGGTCTCACGTTTGATCTAGTTTCTGTTTCTTATTGGGGTTTCGTATTTGAGTTTGCATTCTTGTTTTATTTTGGTGTCTCACATCTTCTCTTGCTTCAGGTCCCATTTCCTGTCAGGTCGTTTACCCTCATGTGATTGTCAGCCCCACCCTGATGTGTTTCACCTGTGTCTTGTATCCCCTGTGAAGTCTGTATTTAAGCCCTTGGTGTTTTAGTTCTCATTGCCAGTTTGTTGTGTATGCTACTTGGTATCACCTCGTTCCAGCTCTAGAAATATTGTGACTTTGTGAACTCGACCATTGCTTGTTTTTCGACTATTGTTTTTGCCTGCTCCGAGATTACAGTGTTGCTTCTGTGCTTGCTTACCTGTGTACCGACTTGGACCGATCAAACTCTGAATAGGGATCTGCCCTGTGTCTGAGCCTGCATTTGTGTCCTCCTCCTCGTTCAGTTCTGACACTAACACTCTTTGACTCCATGACCTCACCTTTGCTCAGATTAAAAACCATCTGACATTTCTGTGGTTCATCTAGATTCTGCTGTATAATTTGAAAGCCTTCATCACAGTACACAACTCCACCAAGTTTGGAATCACTTGCAGTCTTAATGAACAACACATCTACTGTTTTGGCCATATCATATATATATACATTACAAACTACAGAAGGCCCAGCGACCATGTGCTCATTCAGCATCTCATCTACATTCTCTTACTCAAAGCACAAATTCCCTCCTTTATTCTTGAGCGGTCCTACCTCCTCCCTGGTCACCCTCTTGTAAAGTGACTAAAACCCTGGGGCCTGAACAGGTCTAGAAGTTAGGGGAGAAATAATAGGGGCCTGGGAGAGAGACTGTAACATATTCAGCCACAGGGGAAGGAGCGGGACACTGGAGGATGGCTTAAGTTGTGACGTTGCTTCAGAAGGGCTGTAGAGACAAGCAGGAGAACCACAGACCAGTGAGTTTAACATCAGTGGGGGGGGGGGGGGGGGGGCACGCATATTAGGTTTGGGGCTCAACTGTTTACAGTCCACATTAGTGATGGATGAAGCGACTGAGTGAACTGTGGACAGATTTACTGGTGAACAAAGACAGGTGGATGATCCGGTTGTGAGGAAAGCACAAGGAGCCTGGAAGTGATATGGACAGGTTAAATGAGTGGACAATTAGATGGCAGATGGAGTACAATGTAGGAAAATGTGAGGTTTCCTAGGTTTGGAAGAAAGAATGAGAACATAAATATTAATTAAACATGGTGAGACAACACAATGTCGATCCACAAAGTGATTTTGGGATCCGAATGCATGAAACACGGATATTTAGCAAGTTGACCTTTATTACAAAATGTATTAAGTATATAAGTATGGATTGTGTACCATGAATACCCACAGTGAGCGGGAAAGGTATCACTCAAGAGATATGCTTAACAAATTCACAAGGAGGAGAGACCAGCGGGTGGGAAAGAGGTAATGGTCGCACAGGAAGGGCGGGAGTATCGAACACTAAGAGTGTATCCGGAGATGGGGATGGTGTCTCCATCTGCAGTGAGGTGGTGGAAGGGGACTCTTCGGACAATGAATCAATGGATGTTCTCGCTCCCCCCGACGTCACTCCATTCATTCCAGTGGAGGAAATCTGCAAGTTCAACCAGGCCACTGAAGGAGCCCAACATCAGCCCAGACTGGCCTCCTTCCAATGGCCAAACCTACACAGGCTCACCAGCTCGCAGAACCACATCCTCAGAAGGAGGGGGAGTGGCAAGTATGTGAAGGGGGTGAAGGGGAATGACCAGCATCAGCTCAGGTCCTTCTTAGACGACCTGGAGAAGGATGCCAAGACCAAGACCAACGTCGTTCCTGTTGAAGGTAGAGGGATCAGTAGAGCGTCCCTTATAGCCAGGGTGCGGAGGGCAAGGAGCCACTCCACCTAGGGTCCGCAAGGGGCGGAGTGGCTCTGCTGTCATTGACCAAAGGACTGGTGATGGGATCTAGGGAATAGGCAGGGTAAGATGTCCTGGTTGGGTTGCTCCTAGACCTGGCCAACCCGGCCATCCGTGAGTCACGGTGCCAGGCGGAAGAGGGCTTTGCCCTAGCCAGATGCTTTCCCCTTTACCGGGATTGTATAGTAGTTATTAGAATATTTGTAACTTAGTAGTTTGATGATTTTATAACATGGTTGTGGGTATGTCACCACGGTTTTGCTTTTTTTGGTTTTTGTATTGTGTTGAAATTAAATAAATGAATTTTTGATATGAAAACAAAAATGGTTACCAAGCTCACAAAACTGGGTCACTGTGCATCTTTCCGCAATTGGATCCTCGACTTTCTCATGCACAGACCACAGTCTGTTCGAATTGGTGGAAATGTGTCATCCTCGATAAAAATCAGCACGGGAGCACCTCAAGGCTGCTTGTTCAGCCCCCTGCTGTACTCATGACTTCGTAGCCGGACATAGTGCGAACTCCACCATCGCCGACGACACCACTGTTGTTGGACGAATCACAGATGGGGACGAGTCAGAGTATAGAAGTGAGATGGACAGACTGACCAAATGGTGCCAGCACAAAACCTGGCTCTCAACATCAGTAACATGGGCCGCGGAACCGGGAGGACTGCAGCCACCCCCATTTTTTGGCTAGACATGTTTCAATGTCTCCGGCCTTGGACGAGGCGCAGCTGTGCTCTGAGCAACCTGATCGTGGGTGTTGGAGAGCCGGGGCAGAGTGAGGGATTCTTGAGCATTCTTACCTCCTCCCTGGCCACCCTCTTGTAAAATGGATAAAACCCTGGGGCCTGATCAGGTCTATCATGGGTAATTGTGAGAAGCTAGGGGAGAAATAACAGGGTGTTAAAGAAGGAACTGCAGATGCTGGAGAATCGAGGGTTACACAAAAAGCTGGAGAAACTCAGCGGGTGCAGCAGCATCTAAGGAGTGAAGGAGATAGGCGACGTTTCGGGTCGAGACCCTTCTTCAGACTGAAGAAGGGTCTCGACCCGAAACGTCGCCTATCTCCTTCACTCCTTAGATGCTGCTGCACCCGCTGAGTTTCTCCAGCTTTTTGTGTAACCCGAGAAATAACAGGCGCCTGGCAGAGAGACAGTAACACCTTCAGCCACATGGTAATGAGCAGGACACGGGAGGATGGCTTAAGTTGTGACTCTACTTCAGAAGGGCTGTAAAGACAAGCCAGGGAACTACAGGCCAGCGACCTTAAAGTCTGTGGGGGGAAGATTACTGGAAAGAAATCTGAGGGATAGTGGCAGATTATGTAAACGTAAGGATGGATTAGAAACAATCAGCATGGCTTTGAGTGTGGGAAGTTGTGTCTATCAAATCTGAGAGAATCAGGAGAGGAGGGAGAGCGTTGGTCTGGAAGTGAACCAAGCAACAGGAGCTGCAAGGACAGGACCTATGATTGAACAGAGGAGACCGCAGCTGGGCCAAAACAAGCAATGAGGTAAACCCAACTGGGGAGAATCCAATATGTTCCTGGAGTCACTCCGGGTATTGAGATGTTTCCAACAGTATGTTGGTTTTGTTTTATGTCACAAGTCTGCGCTACATTGTCGGTACATTGGTTTTGATGAGTTAATGACCGAAACAAATCTGCCCAACTACATGGAAAGCACAAAGGCTACACGCGGTTGTGGTAATGCACAGGCAAGGAGACTAGACAAACTAACTAACAGCAAACAGAGTCTCAATAAATGGCCAAATAATAACTCGTGCGGTGTCACAAGAATTAGATTTGGGGCTCATCTGTTTACATTCCACATCAGTGACGGATGAAGTGACTGAGTGAACTGTAGACAGATATACTGGTGAACAAAGACAGGTGGATGAACAAGTTGTGAGGAGGGCACAAGGAGCCTGGAAAGGGATATGGACAGATTAACTGAGTGGACAATAAGTTGGCAGGTGGAGCACAATGCAGGAAAATGTGATGTTTCCCAGGTTTGGAATGAAGAATGAAAACAGAACTATTAATTAAATTGAGTGCGACTACACAATGTTGATTCACAAAGTGATTTTGGGATCTGAATGCATCAAACACGAATATTTAGCAAGAAGATAAACCATGGTATTTGAACATCTCGTGGTATGTTGGCCTTTATTACAAAAGGCATTAAGTATATAAGTAGGGGTTGTGTTCCTTCTATACCCACAGTGAGCGGGAAGGCTGTCACTCAAGCGATATGCTTAACAAATTCACAAGGCAAATCAGTTAAGTCACCAGTAGATGTGCTTGCAGACACCAACGATTTTCAAATAAGTAGGCAAATCAATTTGGCCACAGGTGAAGACAGACTGTTTTTGCAGCAGGCAGGAGCCTTCGTGGTCATGCAATGAGGTGACGGAATGGATAAGTTACCCTATGCTCCATCTCAGATGGCAAGTTACAATTTCAAACTCAGAACATGGAACAGTAAAACACCGGAACAGGCCCTTCACCACTCAATGCCTGTGCAGAAAACAATGCCAAGAACCACTCTTATCTGCCTGCACATAATCCATATCCATCCATTCCCTGCATATCCATATGCCTGTCCAAAAGTCTCAAAAATGCCACTATTATCTCTGGCTCAGCCACATCCTGTGTTCCAGGCACTCACTGCACTCTGAGCAAAACAACTTGCTCAGGGAGAGATAGATCAGCCATGATTGAATGGCGGACTAGACTGAACAGCACTTTGGTCAATGTGCGTTGTTTTTAAATGACCTTTATAAATACATTTGTTTTGATTTGATTTGATAGACTTGATGGGCCGAATAGCCTGATGCTGCTCCTATCACTTATGACCTTATGAGGTGGGACTAGTGTAACTGGGTCAAGTTGGCCGGTGGACAAGTTGCGTTCAAGGATCTGTTTCCATGCTCTATCTGTCAGTTCTCACGATTGATCTAGTTTCTGTTTCTTATTGGGGTTTCGTATTTGAGTTTGCATTCTTGTTTTATTTTGGTGTCTCACATCTCCTCTTGCTTCAGGTCCCATTTCCTGTCAGGTCGTTTACCCTCATGTGATTGTTAGCCCCACCCTGATGTGTTTCACCTGTGTCTTGTTATCCCCTGTGAAGTCTGTATTTAAGCCCTTGGTGTTCCAGTTCTCTTTGCCAGTTTGTTGTGTATGCTACTTGGTATCACCTCGTTCCAGCTCTAGAAATATTGTGACTTTGTGAACTCGACCATTGCTTGTTTTTCGACTATTGTTTTTGCCTGCTCCTAGATTACAGTGTTGCTTCTGTGCTTGCTTACCTGTGTACCGACTTGGACCGATTAAACTCTGAATAGGGATCTGCCCTGTGTCTGAGCCTGCATTTGTGTCCTCCTCCTCGTTCAGTTCTGACACTAACACTCTTTGACTCCATGACCTCACCTTTGCTCAGATTAAAAACCATCTGACATTTCTGTGGTTCATCTAGATTCTGCTGTATAATTTGAAAGCCTTCATCACAGTACACAACTCCACCAAGTTTGGAATCACCTGCAGACTTAATGAACAACACATCTACTGTTATGGCCATATTATATATATACACATTACAAACTACAGAGGGCCCAGCGACCATGTGCTCATTCAGCATCTCATCTACATTCTCTTACTCAAAGCACAAATTCACTCCTTTATTCTTGAGCGGTCCTACCTTCTCCCTGGTCACCCTCTTGTAAAGTGGATAAAACCCTGGGGCCTGAACAGGTCTAGAAGCTAGGGGAGAAATAATAGGGGCCTGGGAGAGAGGCTGTAACATATTCAGCCACAGGGGAAGGAGCGGGACACTGGAGGATGGCTTAAGTTGTGACGTTGCTTCAGAAGGGCTGTAGAGACAAGCAGGAGAACCACGGACCAGTGAGTTTAACATCGGTGGGGGGGGCGCGCATATTAGATTTGGGGCTCAACTGTTTACAGTCCACATTAGTGATGGATGAAGCGACTGAGTGAACTGTGGACAGATTTACTGGTGAACAAAGACAGGTGGATGGTCCGGTTGTGAGGAGGGCACAAGGAGCCTGGAAGTGATATGGACAGGTTACCTGAGTGGACAATTAGATGGCAGATGGAGTACAATGTAGGAAAATGTGAGGTTTCCTAGGTTTGGAAGAAAGAATGAGAACATAAATATTAATTAAACAGGGTGATACTGCACAATGTTGATCCACAAAGTGATTTTGGGATCCGAATGCATGAAACACGGATATTTAGCATGTTGACCTTTATTACAACATGTATTACGTATATAAGTAGGGATTGAGCTCCATGAATACCCACAGTGAGCGGGAAGGGTATCACTCAAGAGATATGCTTAACAAATTCACAAGGAGGAGAGACCAGCGGGTGGGAAAGAGGTTATGGTCGCACAGGAAGGGCGGGAGTATCGAACACTAAGGGTGTATCCAGGGATGGTGTCTCCATCTGCAGTGAGATGGTGGAAGGGGACTCTTCGGACAATCAATGTTCTTGCTCCCCCCGACGTAACTCCATTCATTCCAGTGGAGGAAATCTGCGAGTTCATCCAGGCCACTGAAGGAGCCCAACATCAGCCCAGACTGGCCTCCTTCCAATGGCCAAACCTACACAGGCACACCAGCTCGCAAAACCACATCCTCAGAAGGAGGGGGAGTGGCAAGTAGGTGAAGGGGGTGAAGGGGAACGACCAGCATCAGCTCAGGTCCTTCTTAGACGACCTGGAGAAGGATGGCAAGACCAAGACCAACGTCGTTCCTGTTGAAGGTAGAAGGATCAGTAGAGCGTCCCTTGTAGCCAGGGTCCGAAGGGCAAGGAGCCACTCCACCTAGGGTCCGCAAGGGGCGGAGTGGCTTTGCTGTCAGTGACCAAAGGACTGGTGATGGGATCTAGGGAATAGGCAGGGTAAGATGTCCTGGTTGGGTTGCTCCTAGGCCTGGCCAACCTAGCCATCCGCGAGTCACGGTGCCAGGCGGAAGAGGGCTTTGACCTAGCCAGATGCTTTCCCCTTTACCGGGATTGTATAGTAGTTATTAAAATATTTGTAACTTAGTAGTTTGATGATTTTATAACATGGTGGTGGGTATGTCACCACGGTTTTGTTTTTTTTGGTTTTTGTATTGTGTTGAAATTAAATAAATGAATTTTTGATATGAAAAAAAAAATGGTTACCAAGCTCACAGAACTGGGTCACTGTGCATCTTTCCGCATTTGGATCCTCGACTTTCTCATGCACAGACCACAGTCTGTTGGAATTGGTGGAAATGTGTCATCCTCGATAACAATCGGCACGGGAGCACCTCAAGGCTGCTTGCTCAGCCCCCTGCTGTACTCACTCTATACTCATGACTGCATAGCCGGACATAGTGCGAACTCCACCATCGCCGACGACACCACTGTTGTTGGACGATTCACAGATGGGAACAAGTCAGAGTATAGAAGTGAGATGGACAGACTGACCAAATGGTGCCAGCACAAAACCTGGCTCTCAACATCAGTAACATGGGCCGCGGAACCGGGAGGACTGCAGCCACCCCCATTTTTTGGCTAGACATGTTTCAATGTCTCCGGCCTTGGACGAGGCGCTGCTGTGCTCTGAGCAACCTGATCGTGGGTGTTGGAGAGCCGGGGCAGAGTGAGGGATTCTTGAGCATTCTTACCTCCTCCCTGGTCACCCTCTTGTAAAATGGATAAAACCCTGGGGCCTGATCAGGTCTATCATGGGATATTGTGAGAAGCTAGGGGAGAAATAACAGGGGCCTGGCAGAGAGACTGTAACACCTTCAGCCACATGGTATTGAGCAGGGCACGGGAGGATGGCTTAAGTTGTGATTTTACTTCAGAAGGGCTGTAAAGACAAGCCAGGGAACTACAGGCCAGCGACTTTAAAGTCTGCGGGGGGAAGATTACTGGAGAGAACTCTGAGGGATAGTGGCAGATTATGTAAGGGTAAGGATGGATTAGAAACAATCACCATGGTTTTGAGTGTGGGAAGTTGTGTCTGTCAAATCTGAGAGAATCAGGAGAGGAGGGAGAGCGTTGGTCTGGAAGTGAACCAAGCAACAGGAGCTCTGCAAGGTCAGGATGTATGATTGTACAGAGGAGACTGCAGCTGGGCCAACACTAGCAATGAGGCAAACCCAACTGGGGAGAATCCAATATGTTCCTGGAGTCACTCCGGGTATTGATATGTTTCCAACAGTATGTTGGTTTTGTTTTATGTCACAAGTCTGCGCTACATTGTCGGTACATTGGTTTTGATGAGTTAATGACCGAAACAAATCTGCCCAACTACATGGAAAGCACAAAGGCTACACACGGTTGTGGTAATGCACAGGCAAGGAGACTCGACAAACTAACTAACAGCAAACAGAGTCTCAATAAATGGCCAAACAATAACTTGTGTGGTGTCACAAGGATTAGATTTGGGGCTTAACTGTTTACATTCCACATCAGTGACGGATGAAGTGACTGAGTGAACTGTAGACAGATATACTGGTGAACAAAGACAGGTGGATGAACAAGTTGTGAGGAGGGCACAAGGAGCCTGGAAAGGGATATGGACAGGTTAACTGAGTGGACAATAAGTTGGCAGGTGGAGCACAATGTAGGAAAATGTGATGTTTCCCAGGGTTGGAAGGAAGAATGAAAACAGAAATATTAATGAAACTGAGTGAGACTACACAATGTTGATCCACAAAGTGATTTTGGGATCCGAATGCATCAAACACGGATATTTAGCATGTTCACCTTTATTACAAAATGTATTAAGTATATAAGTAGGGATTGTGTTCCAGGAATACCCACAGTGAGCGTGAATAGTATCACTCAAGAGATATGCTTAACAAATTCACAAGGAGGTGAGACCAGCGGGTGGGAAAGAGGTAATGGTCGCACAGGAAGGGCGGGAGTATCGAACTCTAAGGGTGTATCCGGGGATGGGGAAAGTGTCTCCATCTGCAGTGAGCAGGTGTTCATGGGACAATGAATCAATGGATGTTCTCGCTCCCCCCGACGTCACTCCATTCATTCCAGTGGAGGAAATCCGCGAGTTCATCCAGGCCACTGAAGGAGCCCAACATCGGCCCAGACTGGCCTCCTTCCAATGGCCAAACCTACACAGGCTCACCAGCTCACAGAACCACATCCTCAGAAGGAGGGGGAGTGGCAAGGAGGTGAAGAGGGTGAAGGGGAATGACCAGCATCAGCTCAGGCCCTTCTTAGATGACCTGGAGAAGGATGGCAAGACCAAGAGCAGCGTCGTTTCTGTTGAAGGTAGAGGGATCAGTAGAGCGTCCCTTGTAGCCAGGGTGCGGAGGGCAAGGAGCCACTCCACCTAGGGTCCGCAAGGAGCAGAGTGGCTCTGCTGTCAGTGACCAAAGGACTGGTGATGGGATCTAGGCAGGGTAAGATGTCCTGGTTGGGTTGCTCCTAGGCCTGGCCAACCTGGCCATCCGCGAGTCACGGTGCCAGGCGGAAGAGGGCTTTGCCCTAGCCTGATGCTTTCCCCTTTACTGGGATTGTATAGTCGTTATTAGAATATTTGTAACTTAGTAGTTTGATGATTTTATAACATGGTTGTGGGTATGTCACCACCATTTTGATTATTTTGGTTTTTGTATCGTGTTGAAATGAAATAAATGAAATTTTGATATGAAAAAAAAACGTTGTTCCCAAGCTCATGAAACTGGGTCACTGTGCACCCTTCTGCAATTGGATCCTCGACTTCCTCATCCACAGACCACAGTCTGTTCGAATTGGTGGAAATGTGTTATGCTCGATAACAATCAGCATGGGAGCACCTCAAGGCTGCATGCTCAGGCCCTTGCTTTACTCACTCTATACCCATGACTGCATAGCCGGACATAGTGCGAACTCCACCATCAAGTTCACCGACCACTCTACTGTTGTTGGACGAATCACAGATGGGGACGAGTCAGAGTACAGAAGTGAGATGGATCGACTGACCAAATGGTGCCAGCACAACAACCTGGCTCTCAACATCGGTAACATGGGCCGTGGAACCGGGAGGACTGCAGAGTAAGATGGCCAAAAATCAGAGCTGTAGTTAATATTTTTTATTAGAAGTTAATGCATATTGATACATATTAAGACAATTTAAAATGTAAGAAAAAAAAGAGAAACAAAAGAATTTACTATTCATCTCATACATTCTTAATAGTTATAAAATTTACAGTCATTCTTGTTTATACTTCTACATATTTTTTTATTATTTTTAATAAAGGAAATTAATAGAAAGAAATAATAAAAGAAATTAAAATAATAATAAAAATAGAAAAACAATAATATGAGTGGAGTTTTAAATATTCTATTCTACATTGGAGATATATCAGTGATCTATTATATATAATTCTTCATCCATTCCCCGTCCCGGTTTCAGTCAGGCCCTCAAACCGAGCCCATTTGTCCCTTTAGATAATCAATAAATGGAGACCATGTTCCTCTAAACTGATCTAGCCTGTCCGAGAGGACAAGTCTTAATCTTTCCAAATGAAGTGTCTCCGACATTTCTGTAATCCACATTTTAATAGTGGGGTTGGTAGGACCTTTCCAAAATGTTAGTATTAATTTTTTACCAATTATTAAACTATAATCGATAAAAATGCGTTGTTTTGTTGTTAGTGATTGATCAGTTTCTAATATACCTAATATAATTAATTTGGAATCTGGATATAGATTTGTATTAACTACCTTCGAAATTATCTTAAAAATTTCTGACCAAAAATTAGTAATTTTGATACATTTGGTAAATGAATGCGTTAGGTTGGCTTCTAGGTGTTGACATTTGTAAGTGGTAGTGTTTTATCTCAAATCAATATAAAGTGCAAACAGGAAGTTGTCAAGTTTCCACCACCAACACCCATTTGCAGTGCTTCACTTCAAACCAACCACATTTTCATTTTCAAACCACAATAAGGGCACTCAATGTCAGTAAAACCACACTCACAGTTTAGTAGACATTTGTTCAGTGTTATTCACAGCACAGACTGAGAGAAGTGACCCTCTCATTCCCTCATCTTGAAGAGACTGATTAAGGCACTCCAGATGTCCGGGTTTAAAGTCCCTCCGGAAGGGGTCTGGCCTTCAGGAGAGAGAATCTCAACATTTTTTAAACGCTAATAACTCATTTATTTTTCATCCATGGGAAAATCCTCTTGTCCTGCACAGCGGAGGGGGACTCTGAGTAAGATGGCCAAAAATCACAGCCGTAAGTGGCAGCGTTTTTTCTAAATCAATATAGAGAACAACAGGAAGTGGTCAAGATCAGACTTTTAGTAATATAGATTACAGAATTGGATTAGAAATTATTGATGTTCCCAAAGAAAGCAGACAATAGCTTGGTCAGGTTGGGCGCATCTAATTTCACCAGTTTACCTGCCTTTACTGCCTCAGGGCAGTCTCTGAAAAGTCTCACTCTTA
Organism: Raja brachyura; assembly: GCA_963514005.1. The sequence goes on along the minus strand of OY740809.1, from coordinate 12,335,880 downwards.
AGGGCCTGTCCTACAAGCATGCAACTCCATGCGATGAGCGCGACCTAACGTGGTCGCTTGAGACGTCCGGCGTCGCGGGGCCGGTCCCACTTCGATCGCCGGAGCTGTGCGGAATTGTGCGGAGTTCGTCCCGAAATCGCTCAGGGCTCCGAAAAACTGACTATGTTCGAAAATTCCGCGCGGCAACGGCTTGTCAGCTCAGAGTCGCCTCGACGCATTACACACTGTCTCGACGTCGTGCCTCCATGAACCTATCTGTAGGTGCCTCCGTGACCCTCTATGTGTGTGGTTCAGTGGCCCTCTGTGTGTGTGCCTCTGTGCCCCTCTCTGTGTGCCCCTCTCTGTCCTGGCAAACTTACCTGAAGACTGCGCTCCAAGTTCGCCTCACTTTGCGCCGTGTTGCGCCACTCACCCGACCTCCACGCGGCCCTCGCTGCCGGTTTGGTCGCGCTTGCCGCATGCAGACGCATGCTGGTGGGAACAGTCCTGTACAGGGGATCACCCGACCTCCGCGCGGCCCCCGCTTCTAGTTTGATCGCGCTCATCGCATGCAGTCGGATGCTGGTAGGACAGGCCCTTTACAGTTTGTGCTCCTATGCAAAGTGTATTTCCCACAAAGAACTGTTGACTTGGGAAGAATCCAAAACATCTCCGGTACTGTATTGGGAGTCTGAAGAAGGGCCCCAACCTAAAACATCCAGTATCCATGTACTCCAGAGATGCTGCCTAATCTGCAGAGTTACTCCAGCTTTAGGTCCTTTTTTGTAACTCTGGGTTCATTTGTTCAAAGTAACAATTCCCACCCTGTTCATCTCACATGATTACAACTGAAAGCAATGTTAAATGCTTTTATTACTGTGCACAGTATAATTTTATACTATTCAAAAAAACCTTTCTTGCAATACAGGAAACAGATTTACAAGAGTGTTTGGTTATTGCAGACAGGCCTAAAGTCCCCTGGCCCACACTACCCCTGACCCACACCCCAGCACGTCCAGGCCAAGCTGCTGACATCACCATCAGCCATCACTGCCTCCCCGGCTATTTCCCGGTCTGGCTGCCGACACTGCCATGCATCACATCTCCAGACGCTTCCAGGCCGGGCCCATTGCTGCCAGCATTGGGCCACACAGCTTTCTCGGCCTCTTCCAGGCTATGACTGCCATCGCCGTCATCCTTTACCTGCACTATGGAGCCACCATTGACTCCGCCGATCCACGCATCTCCCCCGGCAACCAGCAGGCCAGAGCAGTCAATTTGCCTCAATTCCAGCCTCTCCAGAGATGCTGCCTGACCAGCAGCACAACATACAATTATAATCCCTTACTCAGTTATAACGGACAATCAGCAATAACTTACATCATTCCCCCCCCCCCCCCCCCCCACCCCCACCGCCGCCATGGTCCATTACAAGAGGGTTTTCTGTATATCAGAACATAATTGCTGCTCAATTAAACAAAGTTTGCACTTTCAATTTTTCCATTAGCCAGTTTCTCTTGTGCTATGTATGGATGAAATGAAGCCAGATCTCCAAGTGCTGAAATCAATCTGAGCACATTGCAACTGGAGACTTTGAATGACAGTTCCTTTGAGCGTTGATCTGGGCTTTGGTGTGGGGCGGTGAAAGACTGCAGGTTTCCTTCTTGGATACTCAAATGTAGGGCCGGATTTACCTATAAACTAGACAAGCTTAAGCTTAGGGCCTCGCAATCTAGGGGGGTCTACTCACTTCGCTGCCTCACCGGACCCGTCGAACCTCGCCGCCACATCGATCATCCGCCCACCGGGACCTCCTACTCTTTGCTCCCTGACCACTCCACTGCCCTCCAGCAGCCTGCAGCCATCGCCTTACCTGCAGCCTGGAGAGCACCGGGCCTGAAGCTTCCACGCTGCAGATTCTCACTCTTCTAGGTTTGACTGCGCTGGGTCCTAGTGCTAGTCAACCAACCCTGGTAATCTCAGTGGCTGTTCCACTGGGTCTTCCCCATTCCCCTCAAACCATGTGACCCCAGCTCTTCCCCACCCACATTACAGTCCCATACCCCCCTACCCCCTGACCACCCACCACCCCTCTACCAGACATCACCTTGCCTTCAGTCCACTCACATGCCTTCCTCCGGCCCCAACCCCCATCCCTGCCATGTGTTCACCATTCCCCTGACCTCCCCCTCTCTGATACCGAACGGTCTGTCCTCAGCAGAGGCCTCCCCCAGGGCCGGCCTTAGGAAGTGCGGGGCCCAATTGGGAACAATTTTGGTGAGCCCCAGGTTCCCAGCCAAGGTCTGTAGATTCATAGAAATATAATTAAAGCCTATTAGAGACTTTATATCTCTATAGAATGGAAAGTAATCAAAATGTGCGCTTAAAAAGTGCCTGCGAGTTAATGGACCATATGGATCTAAGCTACATTTTAATATAAAATTGCATAAATGTAAGCCTACAAATAACAAACAAAATGTGTAGATCACCTCTGCAAAGTACATAGTTACAATATCACTTGTGTTAGTGACTGTGAAGGGCGGGAGGGAGGGAGGGAAGTAGAGAAAGGAGGAGGAAGGAGAGAAAGAGGGGATGGAGCAAATGAGAGAATGGAAAAGAGAGAGGAAGGAGGGAGGGAAGGAGAGAAGGGAGGGAAGAAGGGAAGGAGAGAAGGGAGGAAGAGGGCCGGTGGCAGGAGCGGATGCCGGGGTCCGGGCAGATGGGTGAGCTGAGGCTGAGGTTTGTAAACGTTGCTCCAACCGCCGGCCTGGCCCCCCGTGTATTGTTCACTACGTCTCCCCAGGGAGAGAGAGGGGTGGAGTCGGGGCTGTGTGCGTGAAGCACGGTAACTGGAGGGGTAGGAGCACTGCCCCAGGACCATGAGGGAATGACCCACCACCCCATCTCCCCCTCCTCCTTTCCCCCTCACACCCCCCTCCCCGTCTATCCCTTTCTTCCCCCTCCTCCCTTCTACTCTCTCTCCGCCCCTCTCTCCCCCCTCCTCCCGGGGTACATCTACCCGAGCCAAGAGTAGATTACTCTGGCGTGGGGCCCCCTTACACGCGGAGCCCAATTGGGAGCAATCGGTCAAATTGGCTTAAGGCCGGCACTGGCCTAACCTTTGTCCCCCTTAGTCCCCACCTCAATGAGTTCTACGCCCACCGTGATTTGGAGCTCCTCTTCCGTCGCCTCCGCCTCACACTGTTCTTCCATGGGAAGGAATCCTCGCCCCCATGATGATCCCTTTTGCCGTCTCCAAAGGACCCCCTCCTCTTGGACCCCCCCCCCCCCCCTCCCTCATGGCCATTGGTACAATGAAATTTGGGGGTCACCATCCAAGTTCAGAACGGGAAAACATTCTCAGCGGCTTGGACTTCCGAATCGGCCACTTCCTACCGGAGACCGCGGCTCCCGAAGTCCACAGGCTGAGCTGGGTGGAGATTCGTGCTGGCGGCCCTCGGCAAAGGGATCCCAGGGCTCCGCGATATTAAAATCAGCGCGGCCCGAGGCGGGAAGCTCTGCAAACCACAGCTCCATGATGTTGAAGCAGCAGGCCCAACACTCCAGAGCTTCAAACGGCGATCGAGGTAAAGCATTGCCTGCTCTGCGGTGAATCCAATATGTATTTTAAAACCAACTGTTTAATGATAACGTACAGTAGGATCTAAAAGTGTCACACTGTCACTGTCGGGTAGTCATGGTCCTCTAGTCGTGGGGGTGGAGGATTGGGACGGGGCGGGGGGGGGCCTCTCTTCATCTAAATCCGGCCCTGCTCAAATGTGCTGGTGTTTCCAACTATGGGATTTGAGTACAATGGAGAACTATTAGCAATGTTGTTCACACTCATTGTTGCTGCATCCGATCTGATTCATATCTCTTCAAGTTGCTTCCAGCTGTGTCTTTGCTTCCTGAACCACAGCAGTCCCTGGGCAGAATCTTCTCTCCGTTGCCTGAATTCTGCTGTGGAATAATGTACTCCAATGGCAAAGTGTCTTTCTCAGGCAGGCACTCTGCTACGGTCATGGAGCGTCATAGAGCAGTATAGATGTCCCCGGAGGTGAGAGGCCATCGTTGGCTAGTCTCCCAACTACTTTGTTTTCTCCTCTCTCCAGGGAATTGTTCCTGGAGTAGTGTTGAGCTATGTAGCACTTGGATTGGAATGTTCTGTCCCATTGTCATTCAGACTGTGAGCCTTTCCCTCAAAAAACTGGCCATCTGGTCTATGGGTCTTGACAACTCAACCACCTACCACTTCCATGGATAGTTATTGCATCTCAACAGGTATTGACCCATTTTCCATAACCTCTCCAGTGGAGTGACTGCAGTGGTATGGTGCTGTGCAGTACTTGGATCCAGTTCTCTTCCATCAGCAGGTGTCGTGGTTTTAAGACTCAAATTTGGATAAGATGATACAGACACAGAGAATTCTTCTAGAAGACGAAAGCCTTTATTTGCAAATATCGGCTGGAACATTCAGAGACGACACCACCTGTCCGTTCTCTAATTGCTCTCCGATCCACAGAAACAGGCCACTTTTTATTACAGTTTTCAGCCCTATCTCTGCTGCATTATCCGGCATGCTGTACTCCTTTCACATCAATCTATCTTCAATTCTAATATTCTCTGTCTCGCCACCATTAACATAGAAACATAGAAACATAGAAAATAGGTGCAGGAGTAGGCCATTCGGCCCTTCGAGCCTGCACCGCCATTCAATGTGATCATGGCTGATCATCCAACTCAGTATCCCGTACCTGCCTTCTCTCCATACCCCCTGATCCCTTTAGCCACAAGTGCCACATCTAACGCCCTCTTAAATATAGCCAATGAACTGGCCTCAACTACCTTCTGTGGCAGAGAATTCCAGAGACTCACCACTCTCTGTGTAAAGAATGTTTTCCTCATTTCGGTCCTAAAGGAATTCCCCCTTATCCTTAGACTGTGACCCCTTGTTCTGGACTCCCCCAACATCGGGAACAATCTTCCAGCATCTAGCTTGTCCAACCCCTTAAGAATTTTGTAAGTTTCTATAAGATCCCCCCTCAATCTTCTAAATTCCAGCGAGTACAAGCCGAGTCTATCCAATCTTTCCTCATATGAAAGTCCTGACATCCCAGGAATCAGTCTGTTGAATCTTCTCTGTACCCCCTCTATGGCAAGGATGTCTTTCCTCAGATTTGGAGACCAAAACTGTACGCAATACTCCAGGTGTGGCCTCACCAAAACCCTGTACAACTGCAGTAGAACCTCCCTGCTCCTATACTCAAATCCTTTCGCTATGAATGCTAACATACCATTTGCCGCTATGAATGCTAACATACCATTCACTTGGCTCAATATTATTAAACTTTACATTTCCCCTCATATCTCTCATTCACTTGCCACCTTTAAATCTCAAACTGTTGCTTCAGCTATGTCTACTGCCACCATTATGTTTCCGCTAAAGACAAGGTTACACATTGTTACATATTAGTTTATAAGTTTACACACAAAGATACAAATGTATTTATTAAGAATACAAAGGTAAAAATAAGTAACTTGTTTAGTGCCTTGAATACTAGATAAATGATTTAATTAAGTGTTGCAAAATGGCTAACAAACACGTATCTACAATAAAATAGCCTGCTGTCTGATTACGTAAAATAGCTGACATCTGCTGGCTGTGATAAATGTTTTAATTAAGTGTTCTTCAATATAACTTCCATACAGGTAAGTGTGGCTGATTCTCCCTCACACCAGTCGCCTCGTCCGCAGATCAACTCCCAACCGGATCATCCTGTATGGAAGTAAAAATGAGAAGATCATTCTTTTGTTTTGTAAGTATCAACATAATACGGCTGCGTTTGAGTGCAGAAACCTAGGCTATTGCGGCTATTTTTGGGGAATAATTGATTTCATTGTGATAAAGTCTCACGTCGACAAAAACACTGCTTGGTGAATGGTGAAACCATCAAAACAAAAGCAGCACAACAATCTCATCTTTTCAAAAGTCAATAATTGCCATTGGAAGTAAATAGTAGGATGGACAAAGGGGAATGAGTGAATGGTGCTTATTTGGATTTTTTATGTGCTGAACAAAATGAGTGCCCATGGTATTAGAGGGAAGATACTAGCATGGACAGAAGATTGGCTGAATAACAGAAGACCAAGAGTGCGAATCAACGGGGTCAGTGCTGGGGCCGCTACTTTACACTTTATATATTAATGCTTTGGAGGAGGGAATTGATGGCTTTGCGGTTAAGTTTGCGGCTGATACGGAGATATATGAAGGGGCAGTTAGTGCAGAGGAAGCAGCGAGTCTGCGGATGGACTTGGGCAGGTTGGGCAAATGGGTATAGATGTGGCAGATGGAATCCAGCGTAGCAGAGTGTGCTTTCATGCACTTTGGTAGTGGGAATAAAGGTATAAACTATTTTCTAAACAGAGAGAGGACTCGGAAATCTGAGTTCAAAGTGAAGTGGGAATGCTGGTGCAGGATTCCCAAAAGGTTAATTGGCAAGTTGAATGGGTGGTAAGGAAGGCAAATTCAATGTTAGCATTCATTTTAATCAGAGGTGTAATGCTGAGGCTTTATAAGGCGCATGTCACACCTCATTTGGTGCATTGTGAGCAGTTTTGGGGCCCATACCCGAGACGGAATGTGCTGGAGAGGGTCCAGAGGAGGTTTATGACAATGATCCCAGGGATGATTGGGTTAATGTATTATCAACATTTGACAGCTCTGGGCCTGTACTCGCTAGAGTTTAGAAGGATGAAGGGGACCCTCGTTGCAACTTGTGAAAGGCCTGGATAGAGTGGATGCAGAAAAAATGTTTCCACTAATGAGAGGGTCTAGGACCAGAGGGCACAGACTCAGAATAAAAGTACGCACCTTTAGAAAGATGAGGAGGAATAGTCAGTGGTGGAATTCATTGCCATGGATAGCTGTGGAGGCCAATTCATTGGGCATTTTTAAAGCAGAGATTAATTTATTCATGATTAGTAAGGGTGTCAAAGGTTACGGGAAGAAGACAGGAGAATTGGGATTGAGAGGGAAAGATCGAACAGTCATGATAAATAGCAGAGTAGATTTGATGGGCTGAATGGCCTAATTCTGCCCCATGACATGAACCTATGAACCATGATCAGCTGACGGAAAATAGTAATGATTGAACTTGAATGAAAATAATGGTTTATGAAAATTATATGGAACGCCTCAAAGTATTTCAAACGCAAAATAAAACTTGACAGATGCACAAAGTCTGAAATTAAACTGAATGCTGGACCTAATGCCTATTTCAAGTGTTCTATTTTTATTTCAGATTTGCAACGGCTGCAGTTTTCGGCTATCGAGTTCTTGTGAAACGTCTTTGGTCTGACACATTAAAAATCTGTCCCCACTTGCTGGAAATACAGCACGTCACACATTTCCCATTCTTGTTACATTCCAGTGGTTATCATTCAGGGTTCAGTGAGCTCCCATTTCATTCTTTACACTCTTGCACTGACTATAAAAAGGGTGGCTGATGTCACAATGCACAGCGGGAGCCTGGATTGCTTCATGGAGTGAAACATACACAGAAAATGCAGTAAACATTCAACGGGTCAACCAGCACCTCTGAAGAGAAAAGCAAAGGTTAGGTCAAAATCCCTTCATCCTTCAAGTGGAAAAAAGGACTAAAAAGCTAGTTTCAAGTTGTAGAGAAGATAGGAAGTAATGGATAGGAAATGCGAAATATCTCTAATAGGGCAAGGCCAGGGTCACCATGTGGATGTTGCAGAGCAGATCGAGTCAATGAGTTTAATGTAGTAATTAGGGAGAGAACAAAATTGGAACAATGCTGTGAGATGTGGGCAGTGGGAAAGTGATGATACAAAGGAACTTGAGGAAATCAAATTGCAGGGCCATATGCAGGGCCGGATTTAGATGAAGAGAGGCCCTAAGCTATTTCACTTGTGAGCTCCCCCCCCCATCCCAATCCCCCACCCACACGACTAGAGGACCATGACTACCCAGCAGTGATAGTGTGACAATTTTAGATCCTACTGTTGGTTGTCATTAAACAGTTGGTTTTAAAATACATATTGGATTCACCGCAGACCAGGGGATGCTTTACCTGGATCACCGTTTGAAGCTCTGGAGTGCTGGGCCCGCTGCTTCAACATCATGGAGCTGTGGTTTGCGGAGCTCCCAGCCTCGGGCCGCGCTGATTTCAACATCGTGGAGCCCTGGGATCCCTTTGACGAGGGCCACCCATCTTAGCCTGTGGACTTCGGGAGCCGCGGTCTCTGGTACAGAATGTTCTCCGCTGAGAATGTTCTCCCCTTCTTACGTCGGATGGTGACCCCAAAATGTCATTGTACCAATGGCCATGGAGGGGGGTCCAAGAGGAGGGGGTCCGTTGGAGACAGGAAAAGGGATTATTGATGGGGGTGAGGACTCCTTCCCGTGGAAGAACGCTGTGAGGCGGAGTCGACGGAAGAAGAGCTCCAAATTGTGGCGGGCGCAGAACTCATTGAGGTGGGGACAGAGGGGAACAAAGGTGAGGCCAGGGCCGGCCTTAAGCCGATTGGACCAATTCCTCCCAATTGGGCCCCGAGAGTAAGGGGGCCCCGCGCCAGAGTAATCTACTCTCAGCTCGGGTAGATGGACCCCGGGTGGAGGGGGGAGAGAGGGGCGGAGAGAGAGTAGAGGTGTGGAGGGGGAAGAAAGGGGTAGACGGGGAGGGGGGGTGTGAGGGGGAATGGAGAAGGGGGAGGTGGGTCGTTCCTTCACGGTCCCGGGGCAGCGTTCCCACCCCTCCAGTCGCCGTGCTTCATGCACACAACCCCGGCTCCACCCCTCTCTCTCCCCGGGTAGACGAGGTGAAGAATACAGGGAGGGCCATGCCGGGGACTGGAGCAACGTTTACAAACCTCAGCCTCAGCTCACACCCGTCCGCCCGGACCCCGGCATCCGCTCCTGCCGCTGGCGCTCTCCCTCCCTTCTCTCCTTCCCTTCTTCCTCCCTTGCTCCCTCCTTCCTCCCTCTTTCTCTCCATACCTTCTTTCTCTCCTTCCCTCCTTTCTCTACCTCCCTCCCTCCCTTCTGTCCTTCCTCCCTCACTCCCCTCCTTCCCACACACACACATCACGCACAGACAACTAACACACAGTTAGGATGGGGTAGAAGCCCAAAGGGTAGGATGGGGCTGAAGCCCAAAATGTAATGCCTGGACTGTTTTTTCACCAATGGTTATTGGTTTTCCAGGTTATTAAATTACTTAAATTACTTTGGGTGGGGCAGAGCTGGAGTCACATGGTTTGAGGGGAATGGGGAAGACCCAGTGGAACGGCCACTGACATTACCAGGGTTGGCTGACTAGCACTAGGACCCAGCGCTGTCAAACCCGGGGAAGTGGGAGTCTGCAGCGTGGAAGCTTCAGGCCCGGTGCTGTCCAGGCTGCAGGTAATGCAACGGCGATGGCTGCGGGCTGCTGGAGGGCGGTGGTGTGGCCAGGGTCAGCGGGCAAAGAGTAGGAGATCCTGGTGGGCGGATGGTCGGTGGGGCGCCGAGGTTGGACGAGTCCAGTGAGGCAGTGAGGTGAGTAGGCCCCCATAGATCTCGAGGCCCTTAGCTTAAGCTTGTCTAGCTTATACGTAAAACCGGCCCTGGCCAAGTGACTTTCCCAGCAGGACAGCCATGCTAATGGAGGGAGAGAATCTGAACCAATATAGCAGATGGATGACTTGCAGCGGAAAATAGCCAGTTCTGGCACCGACAGCCCCTCATTTGCTAACCATGTTATCTTCTCTTCCCATTCCCATACAGATCTTTCTGTCCAGGGGCTACCCCACTGTCAGAGTGAGGTTACATGGAAATTGCAGGAATGACAGCTTTGGCAGATTACAAAATGTGGCAAAAGTTATAGCGTATGCTTTCTACTGACTCTCTCTGACAGCATCTTCATCTTGCTATTAGGATGCCTTGCCTCTGTCACAGTTTTGTTTCGGACGTGGCTGAAGGAATGTGGGAGCACAGTTGCTTCTGAAGGCCAGGAGCAGAACCAGGGGCCAGAGCAAGTTAATGGGCAGGTGCAGAACCAGGGGCCGGGGCAAGAAAGGCCAGGGGCAGGAGCAAGGGGTAGCATGCAGGATGTGCACCACTCACCTCCACCCCCTCAAAATGCGGACCCATGCATCCTTGCAGCTGCTGCTATAAGGGCCCAATGCCAAGCAGCGGCTGCGAGGATGCGTCAGTGCAGGTACCCCCGGTTGAAGACATCCTGTCACTGTCTCCACCGGCAGCTGTGCCGGAGAGTCTCTGTCGGGAGGGAGATTGACCTTCGTGCGAGCAACCACGTCAATTGCCGTGTGGTGGGGTGATAATTTCTGATACATTGATGTATAGTATGTTGTATGTTAGACATTAGGTACATGGGTTTATGGGTATATTCTGCAGGTAGCTCTCATGCATCAAATACGCTCAAGAATGTAGAGGTACAGATGTAACAAGCCTTTATTCAACTGATACAAGCAGGCAGAGTGAGTTATGATGAGAGTCCCTCCAAATGTCCAAAAACACTAACTAATGCACAATTAGACAAAGATGATGTTGATGATGATGATGATTGGCAATTAACAGGTATTGGTGTGACTATAAATGGCTGATGGATAGGTAAATGCCTTGGTCCACTCCACTTGTCCACACACCTTTCCCATAATTGACATGATGCTGAGAAAGAACCCTCCAATCTCAACATACTAGGTCCCCACAAGTGATGATTTGCAAATTGTGGTCTATTTGGTGCTATCAACGTTGACCATCTCAGGTTTTCTACTGTGTTCACTCATTCTAATGAGTCCCATCCACAACATAGCAGCACTCTTTTCAGGACCAACCTCCACATCATCATCAAACCTGTTGCAAAGACCATAGTGCTGTTGTTTGGCGAAATTACCTCATCGTTACAGAGGCTGAACATCAGCTCTTAGACACCATCCCTTGACTTAGTTTGGATGCTGGGCCATTGCCTCTCACCCATCTCATATCCTTAGGACTTTCCTTCAGAACCACCTGCCTCTACCCTAAGGTCTATAAGCAGGATTGTTCCATTTATAGTCTGCCCTTGCCTTTTAAAACCTGTTTATTTCTAATTGTATTCTGTTCATTTTGCCCTTATCCAGTCTCTTCAAATGACATCTCTCATGCTTGCCACCACTTTATAATGACCTGGTCTCCACCAGCCCTCCATTGTCATAGAAATCCAGTCCCTCTACATCTCCATCCTGCTCCAGGGTGGCCCAAGGGCTCTTCACTCAATTCAGTCCTCATTTTAGTCCACCCCTCCCATCTGCTACACTGATGACTGTGTGCTGCCTCCTGCACTCGTACAACTTCAAAACTCCAAAATTCAACCCCTTTACACCCTGCTTTCACATCCACATTGCCCATGTCTGAATCTTACCTTCCCTTTCTTCATTCCTGTATCTCCAGCTCATGAGACAGATATCCATTTCATAGAACACCGTCATTCACCCCAACATGTATCTGTACACTGTGGATTGCTCAATTGTAATCATATATTGTCTTTCCCCAAACTGGTTAGCACGCAACAGCAGCTTTTCACTGTACTGAGGTATACTTGACAATAAACTAATGATTAATTCAATTCCACCCACCCCTTTTGTAAGCAATCAATTCCACAGAGTCTGTCACCCTAGTATCTTTGCTGATGATCATTTTCTACACAGGTGCCTCTGAGAGGTCTCCCTTTTTCCTTACTGTGGGTTTCCCTTCACATATCCATATTCCTCAAACCAAAGGCACTTATTTTTGGTTTGGGAGGGCAACCCTGAGCTTCCGTTTGCCTGTCACTTCAATTCTCCATCCTATCCTTCTCCGACCTCTGTTCTTGGCTCTCTAATTTGATCCAACGATGCCCAGTATTAGAATGAGGAAATATCTAATTTTCCTCTGGGCATGTTGTGGTCTTCAGGACTCAATATTGAGTACATCGATTTTACTAATAGTTAGTTAGTTAGTTACTGCCTATTATGCCTCCTGGCATGTATGGCAGCAATGAAGGCCCTCCATTCCTGTCTGTTCTGGACTAGCTTCTGGACACTACCTCAGGTCAGGTCCATTGTTTTCATTTCCTCCTCTACAGTTCGACGCCAGGTGGTTTTGGGTCTCCCTCTTTTCCTTTTCCCTTCCGGTGTCCAGTGCAGGGGTATTCTTGGAATGCTGTCCGGTTGTTTTCTCAGTATATGGCCAATCCAGTTCCAGCACCTTCTCATGATGCATACATTGTTCGTACATTCCAAAAACCTATCCTAGTCTTATGTTTGGCATTTAGAACTTCCACCTTCCTGCCAGTGGCTTTCACCATTGACATTCATCCTAGCATCTGTCGATAGCCCTGGAAGTCCATCATGCCCCGTAGTGTTGATTCCTTTGGTTGCTGTTTCCGTAACATATTTGTTTTACGAGACAGGGTTGTTAGCCTGAGCTCAACCCACAACCTGGAGGACCAATGGATCGCTCTTTGTTTCGCCTCTACCCTTTGACCTGTCCAGCATGGGAGACCCTAACGGGAGACAAATCTCCTGCTGGCATAGCTCTCGGGGTCACTGAGACACACAGGCTCCCCGACCACGACAAGGTTGCAATCCAACGGGGAATTACCGATTGCAGGTAGCAGGCTTTTTCTACTGCCCCAGAGCTGTCCTCGTTTTGATGCAAACTCCCCACCTCCAACACAGTTTCCTCTCTCCATGGTATTGTCTGACCTGTCGGGTGTTTTGTGTTCACCTGTTTCAGATTTCCAGCAACTCTGAGCTCAATGTCCCTGTTTCAGCATGTTTTTGTGTTCCATTTTCCCTTTGCCCTCAAATGATTAATCACCAGATAAAAAGTTGAAAGGAATCATGTTAGCTGGACAACCTTGGACTCACCCCATCACAGACATACCCTTATTCTCTTTGCAACTTAAGACAAGGTTTTCTCACTTTTCCCAGTTTTAGAAATAGTAGTTAACCCATGGTTCCATTTCTTTCCACAGACACTGCCTGACCTGCTGAGTGTTTATATTGTTGATTTCCAGCGTCTGTTTTTTTCTTCAATTACACCCGTCTGTGTCACAACAGTGAAAGATCAATAAGTGACTAAGAATTCAGAGGTTGAGGGGAGACGAGATAGAAATATATAAAATTACATGAGGTATAGATAGGGGTAGATTGTCAGAACCTTTTATCCCAGTGTGGAAATATCCAACACTAGGGGGCATAGCTATCAGGTGAGAGGAGGAACGTTTAATGGAGATGTGCGTGGCGTTTTTTTACACAGATAACGAGGGCCTGGAACGCACTGCCAAGGTGGTGGTAGAGGCAGATACAATAGTGGTATTTGAGAGGCTTTTAGATAAGTACATGGAAGTGCAGTGAATAGAGAGATATGGATCATGTGACGGCAGATGAGATCAATTCAACTTGACACATATTCGACACAGCAGGACAGGCATCATCTCTGGAGAGAAGGAATGGGTGATGTTTTGGGTCGAGACCCTTCTGCAGATTGGTTACAGATAAGGGAAATGAGAGATATAGATGGTGATGTGTAAAGATAAAGAACAATGAAAGAAAGATATGCAAAAATCAAATGATGATAAAGGAAACAGGCCATTGTTAGCTGTTTGTTGGGTGAAAACAAGAAGCTTGTGCAACTTGGGTTGGGGAGGGAGAGGGAGAGAGGGAATGCCGGGGCTACCTGGGCTGCAAGCTGCCCAAGCGAAATGTGAGATGCTGTTCCTCCAATTTGCATTTAGCCTCACTCTGACAATGGAGGAGACAGATGGCAGAAAGTTCTGTTTAAGAATGGGAAGGAGAATTAAAGTATCCAGCAACCAGGAGATCAGGTTGCGTCAGGCGGGCTGAGCGAAGGTGTTCCACGAAACGATCGTCCAGTCTGCATTTGGTCTCGCCGATGTATAAGAATCCACATCTTGAACAACAGATACAGTAGGTGAGGTTGGAGGAGGTGCAACCTCCGCTTAATAGTGACAGGTGTTGCATCTTCTGCGGTTGCAGGGGAAGGTACCTGGGGAGGGGGTGGTTTGGGTGAGAAGGGATGAGTTAACCAGGGAGTTGCGGAGGGAACGGTCTCTGCAGAAGACGGAAAGGGGTGGAGATGAGAAAATGTAGGCAGTGGTGGGATCCCCTTGAAGGTGGCGGAAATTTGAGGATTATGTATGCGACAGCTGATGGAGTGGAAGGCAAGGACTAAGGGAATTTCTCTGTGGCGACTTGGGGAAGGGGGTGAAAGGGCATAGCGCCGATGTACCTAGGATACACGAGTAAGGGCCTTATCTATGATGGGAGAGGGGAACCCCCGTTCCCCAAAGAAAGGACGTTTTGGATGTTCTAGTATAGACCACCCCATCTTGGGCGCAGATGCGGCGTAGACGGAATTGAGAGTAGGGGATAAAGTCTTTGCAGGAAGCAGGGTGGAAAGAGGTGTAGTCGAGATAGTTGTGAGAGTCAGTGGGTTTGTAATAGACCCTGTCTATTATGTAAGTGTTCTTGAATTGGAGATGAGTTTCCAAACTTCTATTCCTCCTGCCTGAATCACTCACGGGATGACTTCATCTTAACGAAAAAGTCCATGGAAGAGCAAAAGATTTTATAAAAATGTAGATTTTTACTTTTTTTGCTTTCTTTGATGGCCTCTGTAAAGTTTTAACTGAAGATTTAAAAGAAACAAAGGTAGTAACGTAAATGAGTCTGATATTATATGCTGATAAGTATAATCTCCAACAGTGAGGATACTGGATATTGTGACAGCACCTCCTCCCTCAGATGCTGCTCTGATCCCCATCACTGGCAGACAAGCCAGGGGAGGCCAAAACCTCAAGGCCAAGGCTCATTGGAAACAGCTGGGTACAATTAGCTGACATCAGATTGCCCCAAGATAGCCACAAAATGCTGGAGAAGTCTGAAGAAGGGTCTCGACCCGAAACGTCACCCATTCATTCTCTCCCGAGATGCTGCCTGTCCCACTGAGTTACACCAGTATTTGGTTCATATCAGTATCTGCAGTTCCTTCCTGCACATCAGATTGGTGCACCCGAACTACAGCAGTCTACTCCTTATGAAAACCCAGGGTGGAGAAGGGAGATGGTGAGAGAAGCTGGAGAGAAAAAAAAATGAAAAAAAGAGAGAAAGTGGGACGCTTCCCCGCTAGCTTATAGAAACTTACAAAATTCTTAAGGGGTTGGACAAGCTAGATGCTGGAAGATTGTTCCCGATGTTGGGGGAGTCCAGAACAAGGGGTCACAGTCCAAGGATAAGGGGGAATTCCTTTAGGACCGAGATGAGGAAAACATTGTTTGCACAGAGAGTGGTGAGTCTCTGAAATTCTCTGCCACAGAAGGTAGTTGAGGCCAGTTCATTGACTATATTTAAGAGGGCCTTAGAAGTGGCACTTGTGGCTAAAGGGATCGGGGGTATGGAGAGAAGGCAGGTACGGGATACTGAGTTGGATGATCAGCCATGACCACATTGAATGGCGGTGCAGACTCGAAGGGCCGAATGGCCTACTCCTGCACCTATTTTTCTATGTTTCTAGCTGTGTTCCCGGTCACAGGTTCGAGGAAGACTGAGGCACTGGTACAAAGCCGAGACCGCCAATGTGTGGTCAACCTAGGGGACGCCGTCCTGTATGGCATGGCTGCCCAGCCTGCAGCTGTTCGTTTGTTCACTCTTTTTTTATTTTTAGTGAGTTTTAGTGTTTTGTTTTTGGAATTCTAGTCTTTTTTATGTGGGGGGTGGGGGAAGGGTAAAACTGCTTTTCCTGGTCCCTACCTGGTTGGAGAGGCAGCTTTTCTCCGGGCTGCACGTTTGACCCGTCCTCGTGGCCTACCAGCGGGCCTGGAGCTGCGTTTCCTGAGGGGACTGCCCACAACCTCGGCTTCGGTGGCGGCGCAGCGTGAAGCGCTGTCGTGGATCGGGCGATGCCTTGCCCAGGTCGCCGTGCTGGAACGTGGTATGCTGGGACCGCCGATGAAAAGCATCCAGGAAGCGGCCGTTCCAGGTGTCCCAAGCCACTGAGAGGATTCTCCCGACACCGGAGCACCATCACCCCGCGAGAATGGCCTGGAACATTGGGCCTCCGTAAAGGCGACTGCGGAGGTCTCAACAGGCCCGACTATGGGTGGACATGGGATGGGGACTGGACTTTGTGCCTTCCCTCATAATGGGAACCATTGCGGGGGGATGTTTTTTATGTTTAAATCTCTTTATTATTGTTATGTCTGTATTCTTTTTTTTATGTGCTGCATTGGCAAGAAGCATTTCACTACACCAATTGGTGTATGTGACCAATAAATAACCTTTGAAGGTTACACAAAAAGCTGGAGAAACTCAGCGGGTGCAGCAGCATCTAAGGAGCGAAGGAGATAATTTATCTTCTTCGTTCCTTAGATGCTGCTGCACCCGCTGAGTTTCTCCAGCTTTTTGTGTAATCCTCGATTCTCCAGCATCTGCAGTTCCTTCTTTAACAAATCACCTTTGAACCTTTGAAGCTTGAGCTGCTGGAAAGTAGTCTTAGACAGTCAGCACCTGTACTGATGCAAAAACTGAGTAACGCCAGCTTCTTCCAGGCCTTAGGCAAAGCGGAGCCACACATACATACATGCCAGGATCAGCCTAAGACCACCAGCGACCAGGTACAGGTGAACTGCAGGGGATTCCCACGCCTCATCAGGACTGAGACCAGGACTGAGCTGCCAGGACACGCCGGAGATTGCCACTGCCAAAGATCTTTGGCCACTGCCAGTTCACATGGACCCTGACGACGGGGGGACGGCGCCCCCATGTGGACCTGGATTTTCTTGTCACTGTAAATAAAATATCTCATGCGAGTTCATGACTGCGGTCGTTGCTGCACCCGGTGTCAACCCCCCGATGACACAAACTTATAGCCTTTAACAGCTGGGGCTTAACGTCTTTATTTAAGCTTAGGACTCTGCATGGTTCAATACCATCACAATATATTTATGAGCATTTTATTATGTTTTTAATGAGGGAGGGTTATCATTTTTTAATCAAATAGTAACAAGTTGTTTACTGCCCTGGTGTGTACTGATGACAATGCCCTTTGAGACACAAAGAATCCGAAGGTTCCCAAAACAAATTGTTCTAATGAAACTGCGGGTAATTATTTGGTGTCAAAAGCGTTTGCTTTTTCTGTAAATAAATGATTGCATTGGACCTTATAGCACCTGGGTTGTGTAAAAAAGATATGGCTGCCCTCATCAACGTGTGGATAAGTTGCACGGGCACTGACTGGTATTCAAATTTTATTTAAAAAACTAGGCTGATATTCACAAAAAAATAGAAATGTTTTGGACCTCGTTTTAACGGATTTCTTTATAAAGTATTTCCGTTGTAGTGAACGGACTTACCGACCTTCACCGCCAGGCCCGTACTGCCTCAGGGCAGCTTCCCCTGCCACCACCGCCGACATTTACCTGCACTCCGCGACCGCCGATTCTCGCCTCTCCCCCGGCCAGCAGGCCAGGGAAACTGGATTCCAAGCCCAGTTCCAGTCTGAAGAAAGGTCGCATAAAACGTCATCTACCCATTTTATCTACAGATGCTGCCTGACTTGCTGAGTTACTCCAGCATTTGGTACTTTTGTGTTTGTCGATACAATTATTTATCCCAAGAGAGAAATTGATCTGCTAACAGCCATAAAACAAAACATACATGAAATTCAAGTGAAAAGGATTGGGGACGTGCAGATTTAGGATGGGAGGCGGGAGTCGGTCCACCCCTGGCCAGAAGGGGGAGGAGTTGTACAGTTTGATAGCCAAAGGGAAGATGGATCTCCTGTGGTGTTCTGTGCGGCATCTTGGTGGAACCAGTCAGTTGCTGAAGGTACTCCTCAGGTTGACTGGTGTGTCACGGAGGGGGTGAGCTGTATTGTCCAAGATGTTCCACAGCATCCTCCTCTCCAAGACCACCTCCCATGTATCCAACTCCGTCCCCAGGATGGAGGCAGCCTTCCTGATGAGTTTGTTAATCTGCAACTAGTTTTTTCCCCCCTACTAATTATACGATTATAATTCCTTACTTGGTTGTAGCGGACAATCAGCAATAATCACACAATTTCCCTCTTCCCTCCTCCATGGTCCGTTATAATGAGGGTTTGTATGTATATCTTCGTTGCGTCAATAACAGAGCTTAACGATCCAGATTCAGGATGGAGGGCTTAGACTTCCTAAATTCTGAGTTTGGTTCCTCTTTTGATACTAGGCAATGCAAGAGGTTTATACGAACCAGTAATGACCCCATTTCCCTTTTAGTTTTACAGGTGTCAAATTGGCGTATATTGCCAAGTGAACCTTGTCTCGTAGACAATGCTGTTCTTGCTACTTCGTCTGATACAGATAATGCTTCTATTGTGGTTCTGTTTGAGGAGACACCTTATCACCCCCAATATCTGGACAAACAGTTATTTTACATATATTAAGCAGTTAGATAAGGCATTGTGTCATTTAACCAATCCAATTTTATCTTTGATTTGTTGCTCAGATCAGAAACCTACCAGGTTAAATATAATTAATTTTTGGCCAGACCTGGTATGCGCAGATTCTCAATGACTTTAATCAATCATAAAAACATTGGGGCACGTTTCCGCATTTTTTTGCTGCTGGGAACATCAGGATCAGGTAGTATTATAGTGTATGGACAAGGACACTCAGGTGGTGAGGACAGTCGGGCAATTTGGTCCCTCTTTGGAAAACGGAAACACGGTCAAATAAGACCCCAGACACAATTTTACCAGAGAACGTGACTGCTATCCTCAATGTATCTGTCAGAATAGAGGACAGCGCCGGATCCCTCAAAGGTTTTTCCTGAGAGACCGGCAAAGTAAACAGCTGCTGGAGGGCTATCAAAGGGGATTCCTGTGATTGTTATCAATGATGCATGGATAACGACACACGTGTGATTTTTGGAGTTCCCCAGAATCAGCGTCTTTGCCTCATTTGTTTGGTAGCATAGAAATTCTCTTCAGAGATGCTGTCTGTCCCGCTGAGTTACTGCAGCTTTTTGTGTCTGTCTTCAGTTTAAACCAGCATCTGCAGTTCCTCCCGAAACATTTTGTCTGCTCCACTGCGAAATCTCAAGATATGTCTACTTATGTTTGCATTCCACAGCCTCCAACCGTATCACTTCCCAGCCCCGCACAGCCCGATTTTACCTTCACCCCAAAACAGAACTGCCCTGGCAGACCTGCTGCTTCTGCCTGCTCCTGTCCCACTGAAATGACGTCCACATACCTCGACTCCATTCCATCTTCTCCTTCCCCCCCCCCCCCCCCCCTTCCACCGGTCCAATCTCTCCCGAACTTTGTCCAAGATACCTCACACGCCCTTCTTTTCTTCAATTACATCCACTTTCCGAATCACCATTCTTCCACCTTCACAGTGGACATTCAGTCCCTACACCTCCTCCGGTAAGGCTTTAAAGCCTTCCGTTTGTTCCTCAACCACAGAACCATCCAATTTCCCTCTACTCTGCCTAGCGGAGCAGGTCCTCACCAGTAACTTCTCCTTCAATTCCTCCTACTTCCCCCAAATCAAAGACGTAGCTATGGGCACCCGCATCGGCCCCAGCTATGCCGGCCTCTTTGTTGGGTACATTGATCAATCCCTGTTCCAGGTGTACACTGGCCCTATCCCGGACTCTGCCCCCACATCATTGACCTCCTGCACCCATACAGAACTCATAGACCATTAACTTCACCAATTTCCATCCTGCACTCAAATTCACTTGGTCCATCCCCAACACCTCCCTCCCCATTCTTGTCTGTCTCCATCACAGGAAACTGTCGACTGACATATTTCTCAAACCCACTGACTCCCACAGCTATCTCAACACTGCTTCCCACCCTGCTTCCTGCAAAGGCCATCCCCTCCATCTGCGTCCAAGATGAGGTCAGGACATCCGAGATGTCTGCATTCTTTAGGGAATGGGGTGCCCCTCTCCCATCATAGATGAGGCACTCATTAGCCTCCATGGTACACCGCAGCTCCACCGTTGCTCCCCAACCCCCCAGTCGCAACAGACAATATCCCTAGTCCTTATCTTTCACCCCATCCGCCGTCGCACACAACACATCATCCTCTGACATTTGCCACCTCCAACAGGACCCCACCACTAGTCACATCTTATCTCCACTCTTCAGCGGACCGTTCTTTCCGCAACTCCCTGGTTAACTCATCCCTTCCCACCCAAACCACCCCCTCCCCAGGTACCTTTCCCTGCAACTGCAGGAGATGCAACACCTGACCCGATACCTCATCCCTCGACTCTGTCCATGGTTCACTTGCGCCTCCTCCAACCTCATCTACCGTATTCGTTGTTCAAGCTGTGGACTTTTATACATCGGCGAAAACAAATGTAGACTGGGCGATCGCTTCGCTAACTACCTTCGCTCAGTCCCCCTGAACCTACCTGATCTCCTGGTAGTGAAACGCATGAATTCCCCGCCCCCCCCCCCCCCCCCCCCCCATATGTCTCGACCCAAAACATCACCCATTCCTTCTTTCCAGATGCTGCCTCATCCGGAGTTACTCCAGCATTTGGTGTATACCCACACTGACCTTTCTGGCTTAGGTCTTCTCCATTGTCAGACTGAAGCTAAACACAAATTGGAGGAATATCTCATATTTCGCTTGGGCAGCTTACAGCCCAGTGGCATGAATATTAATTTCTCGAACCCCAGCATTCCATTTCCATCCATCCCTCCCCATCCAAGTCACCCAACAGCATGTTTCCTTTATCATCCTTACTTTTTTTTCAGTCTTTCTTTATTGTTCTTTATCTCTCTACATGGTCTAGATCTCCTTTCCCATTCCCCTGACTAGTCTGAAGGGTCTCAAACCGAAATGCCCTCTCTAGAGTCGGGGGACACGTCACTTCTCTCTAGAGATGCTGCCTGTGCCACTGGGTCACTAGTTTTGTTTATCTTTGATTTAAACCAGCATCTGCAGTTCCTTCCTACACATAGAAATGAATCTGCATCTATTTCTCCCCTCTTCCCAACTCCCCCCACCCCCCCAATCCACCTATATTCCTACCTCTGGCTTCACAATTCTCATCTCTTCTATCCTTGCCTCACTTTGTCTTTTCATTTCTAGCCTTTGTCCAATTTAAAACTCTCATCTGTATAACCCTTTCACTTACCAGGCTTGGGCCTACCCCATCTCTCTTCCTCACTATCTGAAGAGGGGTCCTGACCCAAAACATCACCTATCTATGTTCTCCAGAGATGCTGCGTGACCTGCTGTGTTACTCCAGCACCTTTTTAAATTTACGTTCTTGCTGTCAGGTATTCCCCATGTTTTATTCATTACTTCCCAGTTTCTCTCCAATTTAAAACTAATGTTTTAATTTATCCGATGAAGGGTCCTTGACCAAAGATTTGATTATCCCCCCGTAGGTGCTGACCATCCTACTGAGTGTTTCCACCATTGAACAAAGTGTCCTGTGTTTCTACGTTTTAAAGTATTTTTGTGTTCCGGCATCATTTCACAAAGCAGCCCCGACTTCTGCGAATAGTTCCCACTTTGTATCCAGTGCTTGCGTGCAAAGAATGTGAAGGGAACTCACTAATTGTTGGAATAGTTGTCAACATGCTGCATATACTCATCATGTTACACAACATCTAAGTAAAAAGAGACTGTTAACATATATAATGCTTGTTCCACAAGAACACAATAGTCAAAACCTGCAGCTCCTGAAAGCCTGAAATAAAACTTGCCCACACCAGCCAACATGTCCCAGCTACACTAGTCCCACCTGCCCATATTTGGTGCATATCCCTTAAAACCTGTCCTAACCCATGTACTCGTCTGTTTCTTAAATGTTGGGATAGTACCTGCCTCAACTATCTCCTCTGACAGCTTGTCCCATATATACCCACTGCCCTTTGTATGAAAAACCTACCCTCAGATTCCTATTAAATCTTTTCCTCTTCACCTTAAACCTATGTCAATTCACCTACTCTGGGCAAGACTGTGCATCTACCCAATTTATTCCTCTCATGACTTTACATAATTATATAGGTGTTTCAAATAACTTCAATGAACCATCAGGACACAAAGTGCTGGAGCAATTCAGTGGGTCAGGCAGTATCTCTGGAGAACATGGATAGGTGACGTTTCGGGTTGAGACTCTTCAACTTTGATAAGCCTCTTATCTTTTGCGTTCAGTCTTTCTGATCTTGCATCAGCTGCTCATGGTGATCATTGAAAGGATAAGACATATTTCCCCCCCAAATACACTACATTAAGCATTATGCTCAAATATGGTCACAGTGATGTTGGCAGCACCATGTTAGGACATTATTAAAACATTTTGCAGTTTTCACCTTGTAACTATTGTCAATGAAACTTCATCACAATAAGCTGTTACCCAAGCAATAAATAGCAGCAAAAGCTCAACTTTCTGCGCAGACACGTTAAGTGTCTCACCGAGAACCATCGCCTGTCCATTTCCTCTAGATGCTGCTGCCTGAACCACTGTTCGTCCATCACTTTGTCTTTTGCTGAGGATTCCAGCACCTGCATTCTTTTGTGACAGCCATATTATTCTGGGTATTATAAAGCAAGGCAATGATATTATTAATTTGGCTTCTATTCATGATGATGTGGGGGAGATTCAGTCATACTGGCAACCTTTCCCACTCTGTCCAGAAGATGCCATGCGGACAACAGGGCTTTTGTGAAGGCGAATCAAGCTCTCCGAATGACGTGTTTTCAGAACAGGCTGGTCCTAGCACTGCACAGCTCCACACCACTACAAAGGTAGCGCTTAATCAATTGGACATTGGAGAATTAGCTGAGACGAGGCAAGAATATCGGAAAGAATGGAGAAACTGTTCTAGGAGGAGATGGAATAAGGAAAATACAAAATAAAATTGCAGCCAGTAAGACTGGACTTAGTTTCTCTCACAGGAAATCTGTGACACCATTAGCATCTGAACAGGACATAGACGGTGGTTAGGAGTGGTGAACTGGAGATGTCATCAGATGCCTCGTTGGAGACAGACAGTCCCTGGTTCCGTTATATTCAGATATACTGCATTCTTTCATCAATCCAAATGGAAACCAAAATTAAGATTCTTTGACTGTCCAAAACATGAAAGTAGACAAAAAGAGCTCCAAAATATATTTAGGAAGCTCTGCTAGTGGGACAGAGAACAGACAGAAGTAAAGGAACAGACTTTCATTAGGTGACTCTTAATTGACTCAGCGTAGTTTTTCCACACCTAATATTCTGAGTGTAAAGGCGGATTCAGAAATACCCTGAAACAAAGTTTCCAAGTGAAAATCTCTTTGGTGTCAGCACACCTGGCTTCTTTGGCAGTATCGTGCATAAAAGTACAGAAGCTGGCATTTCCACCCAGATTTTTAGTTGCCACTTGTAATATTTTATATAGCCATGTTTTTTTTTTAAAACAGAAAACGGTACTTTTGATAATAAATGTATTTAGCAGTGTTGATGTTGAAGTGGTTGGATTTTCTTGTTGGTTACAGACCTTTTTCTAATAAATGGACCATGTTCTAATGAACAGCATATTTTAGAACCTGGTCCATTATCCTGAAAGTGGCCGACTTCAGCAAAGTCAGGAAGTTGGCTACTTTCAGGATAATCAGACTCTGGAATAGTTCTGAAGACAATATTTATATGGCTGCTTAAGTTGCATTAATGGTCAATGTGACATCCCAGGACAGCTATGGTGGGAGATTGCCATCAAATACACCAAAATACACGACCAGGTGGTTAGACTTTCACTAGCTGATGACCATTATCTGTAACTAGGTGGGCCACTTTATCAGTGAATCAATGCCTGTTTGTCTAGTTCTTGCTGCACATCCAGGTTGCAAATGGAATTGAATCAATGATGGAAGTTACTGGAAGAGAAATTGAAGAACTTTTGCAACAAGGGTCCCAGGGACTGGTGATTGAGTTCCAATAACAACCAATTCCTTTGTGTGAACGACTGCAACCAATAGATGCCTACCAACTTGTTTTACAAGGGTCCCTGATGCAGCATTCCTCTGCCTTGACATCCAGAGTGGTCACTCTCATTCCTAGAATTGGTCCATGTTTAGAGCAAGGCTGTCTGGAGGATTAAATGCTCCTGATAAAACCCAAGCTTGCACCTCTGCTCTGCTTGATGACACCCCCCCCCAAACAACTTACTGTCACTTGCTATTGACAGGGTGGTTATTATTTTGACACTAAATTTCTTCAGTGACAGGTGTAGACTCTGGTGGTGTAGTTGTATTGGAACTGCTTGTCTGGAGGAATAGAGAACAAGTATGCTGCCTCAGTCCTTGCCATACTCAGTGCTCCCAGTGATTTTTTGTCACCGTGTCGAGTAAATAGAAATTGCTAAAAACTGCGATGGCAAGAAGCAAAATAGATCTTGTCACTGTCTGAGAAAGCTGAACAATTGTTGCACCTGGCCTTTAAATATTTACCTGATGAATGTTGAGAATGGGCATGTTCTTGAAACTGCCTATTATTTATCCCCACCATTTCTCCAGTCTTACTGAGAATGTTTCACGACCTCCATTGTCTGCATTGCTGTACATCAAAATATCAGATAAAGAAGTCTTCAATTTCCTCTGAATGTTCTTGTATCTAGGATTGCTAGCCAATTTGAAACGTAACCACATCACCCTTGAAGTACAATCAACTTTGGAATTAGTCCTAGATGTAGATAACAATTTTGAGCAACTCAAAATAGTCAGGGTATGGGTCAAGAATAAAGGTGCAGTGCTGTGACAGCCTGGGGAATATTAAAAAAAAACAATGGTTAATAAATAAAATTAGGTGGAAATATACAATTACAGCAACATTTATAATGTGCATTTATATAACACAATGTACCCAAGCTCCCCAAAGTTTATACATTGAAAAACAAAACATATACTGTGCTCACAGAACTATCTGGATTAAATCTGAAATTGCCCAACATTGAATGTACTCTAGTTAACAAAAATGTTGATAGCATAGGGAAATATTTGACTGAAGGTTAATTTGTCTTCAAAGTTGAAATGTGTTGCAACATGGGCAGGAAGCTGATTAACAAGCAAGGCCTTCTCTTGAGGAAAACCCAGATTGTGGCATTAAGTTGAGACCAAGGCCTCAATTCAAGATATCGAATCAAATTTCAGGCACAAGGTTTACTGAATCAAGGGAAACTTAAGGAATATGAATGGAAGTGGGAAATGTGGACAAGGAAACAAAAATGAAACTAGAAGGCAGATTTCATAATGGTTAGGCTATTAGAAAAAGAACAAAGCAAAATTCCTTACAAAATCACAAGTTTTCTACAACTATTTTATACGTCCTACCACGTGAATTCCAGGAAAAATAAAATGTTTTCACATTGCATTCCACATTGGCCAAGAACACAGTGCAACCAGGTGGCATTGTATGCATTTCTCCTGAACAGCTGCCACAAATGCCGGGTTTCAGGCAGGGCATCCATTAAATGAACTCCTCCCCCAACCCAAAGTTCACATAATTTACATTTCAGTAGCTAAACTAAATTTATATACCATGAACACCTTGGTATAAAGGAAGCTTTTCACAGTAACCCATTGAATGAATGGATTGATTTCATTTAGGAATGTCCTGGCAACAATTCCAGACATGAATCTCATTGCTTAGCTCAAAATGCCACATGGATGCATTGTTGCAAACATTTACAGCATGTTGGGAGCATCAAACAATTTTTGTGGAACGTTAAAAGGAATTACTTCTTGCTTGTGCTTAAAATTTCAGAATGAGTGAGGTGGGTCCTAAATCACTGGACAGAGTCATAGAGCGATACAGTGTGGAATCAGGCCCTTCGGCCTAACTCGCCCACACCGGCCAACAATGTCCCACTTGCCTGCACTTGGTCCATATCCCTCCAAACTTGTCCTATCCATGCACCTGTTTAACTGTTTCTTAAACGATGGGATAGTCCCAGCCTCAACTACCTCCTCTGGCAGTTTGTTCCATACATCCATCACCCTTTGTGTGATAAAGTTACCTCGAATTCCTATTAAATCCTTTCCCCTTCACCTTGAACCCATGTCCTCGATTACCCGACTCTGGTCAAAAGACTGTGCATCTACCCGATCTACATCCTCGTAAATCTTTTCTGAACCCTTTCAAGCTTGACAATATCTTTCCTATAACATGGTGTCCATAAGTGAACATAATATTCTAAATGCGGTCTCACCAACGTCTTATACACTGCAACATGACCTCTCAACTTCTATACTCAATTCTGACTGATGATGGCCAAAGTGCCAAAATACGTTTTGACCACCTTATCTACCTGCAACTCGACCATGCACCTGTACTCCTAGATCCCTCTGCTCTACACCACCACCTAGAGGCCTACCATTTACTATGTAGGTCCTGCCTTTGTTCGACGTCCCAAAATGCAACACCTCACACTTCTCGGTATCAAATTCCATAGCTGGAATTAATCATTCTGACCCAGGCTCACCTCAAGGTACAAGCCACAACTTTTCCCAAAGAGCCAAAAGTGAACAAATTCCTATAGGTATGTTGTCAGCAGCTCAGCCTTGAATTATATTTTAAATTGGTCAATTTTCCATGTACCCATGCAGATTTTGGAATGTAAAATTTGTTTTCTCAATCGTCCTTTTAATAGTACATTTCTTTCACTCACTACCAAGTTCTCTACAAGATGTAATGTGCACTGCGAATGGATAACTAAAAAAAATGTATACCAGATTTTGAACAGCTTATCACTAATTATCCCATAAAACACATTGACAGTTTACACTTCACGTTATCTCATTAAGCAACCAATTCAAGTGAATCCTTTGCAAATACTGTATTGTTGAACACAGATCAAAAATGTTGTTTTCAGTCCTATTTTGAAGAAAAGCAGTGTATCGTTTTAGCCAAATTTAATGCATATAACATGTTGTGGCCCACTTACAAAAGCTCCATCGTCTTTTGTAACAAAAGACCTGTGCTCTCAGGAATCTCCACCTCTTCCACATGGACAGGACATTTCACAAATTAACCTTTGTGAAAACATAGAAACCACACCCCAGCAGCACCCTATAATCTTGACAATTTCCTGTAGATTGTCAATCACAGGACAATAAAATCCCTCCAAACATACAGGGTATTACTTGTCCCATTGTGCCGTGGTGGAATAATGTATTAGTAATCAAAACATTCATAAGGAACAAAAATATGATTTACCAGAAAACCTTCTGTTTTAAACAATGCACAAGGATGCAAATGTGATTTCTAGCTACAGAGGATGTGATGATAGAAAATCCTTCAATGGCATCCTATCAGTGTTTTATATTTGCTACAGCAATATTCAAATACTTCTCCATCACCGAGACATGGTTATCTTCTAGAGTAAAGGCGAGAAATCACACCACACAGTGTTGCCGGTTTAATAAATCCAAAAAAAATTGTATGTTCCCAATACAAAATGATGCCAGGTTACGATATATCTCAGTAATCTGCATGCACGACCAAAATACACCAGGCAGCATGTTGCTAAAGTGTTAGCTTTAAAGAATTGAAAATTCATTTTTTAAATCAATAGAAACACTACGATAAGTAGAATCCATGTTTATTGAACCAATTCAACACTTCTTGAAATTTGGCAGTAAGAGATAGGAACGGTTTCAGGGGAAAACAGGGTTAACTACATGAGTAAGCAGTAAAAAGCAAAACTGAAATAGAGCAGTGGGCATCTGACGTAGGTTGGAAGCAATATTTCCTGTGGGAAAGGACAGCGAGTACAGACTTCCCAAACCTCAATTGTATCAAGGGTGGGTTTCCTAATTTAATACCATTGTGTTACAGACCATTAGTAAGACTGAAAAATAAAACAAAGTTAAGAATTAGATTCGACAACCCCATGGGCTTCTCCACCATCCAATAAAACCATGACTGGTTTAATCTCGTCTGAAATCTTGTCCAAAACGGGACTTTGCGCCTGTCCCCAATAAACGTCAACTCTCCAGTTAAAATAGTTTCAACCTTCTTAACTCTGCAGAGAAATCCAAAAGATTCAACAGCTTTCATTTAGCTTTAAATTAACAACCCCTTAGTCCAAAACCATAAATTAATTTCTGCATTCTCTACAGCTCCCCATTCAATGAGACACGCCTCAACTCTTCAATTGCAGTATCACTAACTTGCTCAATTCTTCCTCGTAACATAATCCCCCTTTCGAGAAATTACTTCGCAAATCTTCTGAACTGCCTCGAAAGTATATCCTACTTTCCGAATGAACACAGTACTTCAAGCGTAGTCTCACCAACATTCTCTATAATTCTAACTAAACATCCCACTTTCATACTGCACGTCCCCTCTGATTACCAGATACAACTGCACGCTATCTCATGTACAAAACCATCAGATCCCAGTATACAAGCAGCATTTTGTATTCTATCCACTTGTCAACTCCAAATCCATTAGGTTCATCTCGTCTCTTCTACAATTAAGATGCTTGTGGCTCCCTCGTTTGCTTTTGGATCTTATATTGTTGGGATCTTTCCTGTTGTATATAACTGTCTATCCTAACGTTATATACAAAGGTTGTGCCATTTCCATTCTTCACAATAATGTCGTCCTTCTGTTTGACCCTTGAAGCAGCCAACATTTACTTTGGTCATCATTACTTTTTCTTTAGATCTTGCTGTCCGTTTTAATTTTTCTTGTTCATTTACCATCACCCCCCCCCCCTCGATGAACCAATTATCTCAGTGTAAGTCTTCCCTTCCCTGATTATACCCAAGCTAGACATTAGTTTAAAGATGGGTCTGCTCCTGCACATGTTTTGCACAAGGATGCACATGCCACTCTCATTATTAATCAATTTCAAATCAATGTTCCCAGTTTACCTCAGATCGTTTCCAATGTAATTTAAATACAATGTTAAAATGGTCACCAATGTAAATTTGGCTGTTATCTCAGAACATAGAAAATAGATGCAGGAGTAGGCCATTCTGCCCTTCGAGCCTACCTTGCCAGCAAAGTTGATAACCTCACATTTATCCACATAATACTACATCTGCCATGCATCAGATCACTCACAAAGGCTTTGTGAAAGACCAGATACACCACATCTACTGGCTCTCCCTTATCCATTCTACTTGTTACGTCCTCAAAAATTTCCAGACCATTAGTCAAGCATGATTTCCCCTTCATAAACCCATGCTGACTTTGACTAAATCTGACTTTGACTCAAGCATCTTCCATACTACCGATGTCAGGCTAACTGGTCTAGCCTACTAACTGCCCTGTGTTCACTCTCCCTCCTTTCTAAAAAAGCAGGGTTACATTAGCTATCCTCCAGTCCACAGGAAATGATCCAGAGTCTATAGAACATTGGAAAATGATCACCAATGAGTCCACGATTTCTAGGGCCACCTCGTTGAGTACGCTGGGATGCAGACCATCATGCCATGGATATTTATCTGCCTTCAGTCCCTACAGTTTATCTAACACTATTTCCTGACTAATGTGGATTCCCTTCTGTTCCTCCCTACCACTAGATCCTCGGTCCCCTAGTATTTCTGAGGACAGTTGAGAACAGTTTTCATCTCAGTAAATCAGAGGCACCAAGTTCAATCTGAACTAATAAAACTGTACGTGGCTTCTCCATAAAGCAGCCACATCTTCCAAACCTTTAACCTACCAAGACCAGTGTGAGCTTTCTTCACGCAGACTCCATGGTGAATAGAGCTCCACGCAAGCAGCAAACTGGAGATAAACCTTTATAGAACAGCATGGAAATATACATTTATACATACCCAACACGACATCTCAACTTTGCACAGGTGCACAATTCAGCAGGACTTGCTACCCTGTGCCTGTGAAAGGAGCAAACAAAAATAAAAACAGGTAAGCATTCCATTTCAAGAGTTAAGTGCATTTGACATATTTACCCACAACAGAACAATAAAATCCCTACAGCAGTTAACACACCCAGGAACATAACACAAAGATATAAAAATAACAAACTAATAACTATAATACTAGGTTGCCATAATAATGCAAAACCCAAGTCAATTGTGCAACATCGTTCATAGAGGATCATAGGGAAGTTAGTGTTGTACAATATTCAAGAGCCCTTTGGTCACTGGAAAGATGTTGGTCTTGAACCTGGTGGTCATGGTTTTCATGCTCCCCCATCTTCTTCCCTATGGGAGTTGCAAAATGAGAGCAAGGCCAGGTTGGTGTGGTTCTTTGATGATTTTGGCAGCCATCTTGAACAGTGCCTCACATAAATGATCTAGATTCTGGAATGGTCATTACCTGTGATGGACCATGCAGTTTGTACCACTTAAGTAGTTTCTTTTGTTCCTGGATATTCGAGTTGCCATTCCAGGATGGGATCCAATCAAGATTCTCTCTTCCGTACACCTGTAGAAATTCAATACAGTATTTGTTGACCTACCGAATCCGTCAACCTTCAGGATATAGAGGCATTGATGAGCTTTCTTTGAGAGTACATCAAAGTGCTGGGCACAAGACGGATCTTCAGATATGCACGCCATTGAACTTGAAGTTGTTAACTCTTTTCACCACCACGTTGATCAAGGCAGGTCAGTGGATCCCCAGCTTCCCCTCTTAAAGTCAACAATCAGCTCCTTGGTCTTGATAATGTTGAGAGCAAGATTGTTCTAGTTCCATTCCTGTACTGACACTACCTGTAATTTGGTCAACCACAGTGGTATAGTCTGCAAATTTAAAGATGGCATTGGAGCAGTATTTGTCTGGTCATTGGTAGAGACGGAGCACACAGCCCTGAGATGCATTTGTAATCATGGTACTCGAGAAAGAAGTGTTCTTGCCAATTCTAACCGATTGTGATCTGCTGATGTGGAAGCCAGGGATGAGCAGATACAGTTCTCTGATGTTCAATAAGTTTGCAGGGGATGATGGTTGAACTACAGCATAACGTATGTGTTCTTAATGACCAAGTGGTCCAGTGAAGGATGCGAGGTAAGAGATCACATCCCATTGATCTGTTGTAGCAGCAGGCGAATTGCAGTGGGTTCAGATCATTAAGGCAGGAGTTGATACGAGTCACAACCAACCTCTGAAAGCACTTCAGCACCATGTTAGTACCACCGGTCAATCATCATTGAGGCTGGTCAACTTACTCTGCTTGGGCACAGTATTATGAATGTCTCTTTAACCAGGTGGGGAGGTCTGACCTTCGTAATGAGATTGAAGATGATCGCAAAACCTCCAGCCAGTTGGCCTGGGTAGATTATGCCATAGGGGCTGGATGCTTTCCAAAGATTCACCTTCATGAAAGATCTTTTGACTTTGGCCATGGGGACTGAGATTTCCCTATATTAAGAATCTAAGAACATATGAATGTCAATGTTCTCCCTTTCGACATTCATAAAAAGCATTGAGCTTATCTGGGAGTGATGCCTTGCTGACACTTGAGCTACTTGTTTTCTGACACGACCTTGTATCACCTGATATGAATGAATGTCCAAGATCTGGTCCTCAGTAGCTTATGGACCTCCTGGATTATCCAAAGCTTGTGGTTAGGGAACATTCAGATGGTTTTGGTGGGAAAGTACTCCTCCACAAATATATGTATAAAGTTGTTAACAACAGTGATATTTGTTCCAAGTCCACGGGTAAACAATTTCATGTCATTCGACAGCCTCTCCTAACAAGTTCTGAACAATTCTCACTCACTGCTCAATCTGCACTTTTCAGCCGCTGACAATATACAGGAAGGAGCAGCACTGCCAGGTGATCTGATTTTCCAAAGGGAGAACATGGGATGGAGCGATGGGCATCTTTGACAGCAGAGCAGCAATGGTCCAGAGTATTCAATCCTATGGTGCTGTAGGAAACATGCTGGTAGTAGTTAGGAGGCGTTATCATCAAACTAGCCTTGAAGTCCTCAACTATGATGGGAAAGGCATCAGTGTATGTTGCTTGGTGTTTGTCGACCATTTCCTTCAACGCCGGCTGAACGTCTGCCTTGAGCGGGATGTAGACTGCAGTCATGATGGAAGCAAATTTCCTCAGGAGATAGAAGAGATGGCACTTCATTGCTCAATGTTTCAGGTGTTGGATGAGGCCACTACATCGGAGCACCATGAAAAGTTTACCAAAATTCAGACAATGCCTCTTTCCCCAGTGATGCCGTCCAGCACATGCAGTGGATTTGGAAACCTTCTGGTGGAAGGCAGAGTCTGGAGACATGGGGCAAGCAATGTCTCTGAAACACAATCCACAGCATTGGCTCCTGTCCCTTTATTAAAGCAATCTTGCCTTTATTCCTCAATCTTACTTTCTTAGGACCATCAACGATGTGCCCAGGCACAATGGAGGTCTCCCCAGCAATTGCAGGTACTATGCTGACAAGATCAGCCGACGACAAGAGATCACAATCGCTCTAATGGTAGTTAAATGGAGCAGCAGCCTGTCGGCTACAGCACATTAAGCACAGTTTCTCTTAACACAAGTTCAAAACGGCTGTCTTTAATCTAGACCTGTGCTGCTGCTGGCAAAATATCACCACTCTGGTCCTATTTTTGGGAGGGAATTTGGGTACATACACAAGGTGGTAAACAGTTTAAGTACTTCGATGGAAACGATATTTACATCACACAAGGGCAGCATGCAACTCAAGCTTTTACAAATAGTAACAAACTTCAGATTTAAAGATCGGAAAATAGATAAAGTAAAAAATTAGTCTTAAATAGGCAAAATCTAATGCGTGTTATTACTGCTCGAGGACAATATCAAATTTTCATTTAAAGTTTTACCCGAACTAGTCTGTTTTTTGTGTGTTTTGTTTCAAGTTTTAATTTAAAGTATTCAGCGTTTAGCAAGAGTTGCATTACATTCGTGTTATGATGGGCAAATTTAGACTCTTTAATCAAGACACGGTTAAAACAGAACAAGTTTATCACTAGTTAACACTAATTAGAAATTTATATGCCTATTTTCCTATTTTAATGTTTGGAAGTTTACATTTTTAACCATTTATAACTGTAATAGTTACCAAGAAAGGTTGTATATACACATCAGTGCCTTAAAATTAGAGATGTCTCATTACGGTTACCTTGTGCATTTTGCGAGGTGGTTAAGGTTTAGTCATCCGTCCTGCGAAATATTCCTTTAAAAAAATCAGCCATCATCTTTCATTTCATCATAAAGACATTGAGCCCTGTAAACTGACTGGGATTGCCGAGACTTAGTCACATTAACACTGAAAATTGCAAATACATTTTAAAACTCAATATAGAAAGACATTAACTTTTTGTATTCATTAACCTCGTGCGTTTTTTTGTTTGGTATTTGTTAACTGTGACATCGGTTATTGGACTCCAAACACTGAATTACCCAGGACCCCGGTTTGGCGTAATATCAAACGTACGATTTTAACGTTGTTAGTCGCAATATAGAATCTATAAGGAATATTTTGTCTTTTAACAATTTATGTCAAAGCAGTGGTCTTACCTCTATCTTCTTTAGGTTTTGTTCACATAAAATGCAGGCATAAACAAATCCGCTATATTTATTTTAGCAAGATGAAACCATTTGTGTGTTTATTTCACCGTTACTGTACATATTAACCAAAATACATGCAACAGGTTTAACCGGTTTTCTTTTAACTTTCAACTCAATCCAAGGACTTTAACCAAGCTATTTTTTTTGGTAAAAAGAAATCATTTGAACACCAAGGTCTTTAAATTTATATATTGAAATGTTTATTGTACTGCAGGAACAGAAAGATTTTATTTCTAAGGAAAAGAGGGAATTCGGTTTAGTTCTATACAAAAGAATTAAACTTTATTGACAAACTGGTGCAATTGTGTCGGACAAATGTTTAGCTACCTATTTAGGCAGGCTCACACAAGGAGTGTAATGCATATTTATGTCCAGGCACAGATTAAGGATAACAGACATTTGTGGTTATAAACTTCCAACAACACACAAACTCAATTTTAGCTGCAGTGTCCCTTTTTACATTAGCAGTAAGACCCTCTCGAAGTTTGCCAGAAGCACTGAGGGGAAATGGAAAAAGTAGCATGTTGGAGAATGGGGAATGGAATGAAGAAAATCCACTAGCTTCCAGAATTATTTCTCACATGATGGACCATAATTTTTGCTAAATGTTCACCTCTTAAATTACTATAAATGCCTGAATACAAGATCCCAGCTACCCAAACACTTTTATACAAAGTGACAGATATTCTCCAAGAAAATTAGGTTCCTACAGATCCAACACAAAAACCCTAAAGCAAATGCCCAAAACCTACCCATGTGCTAAAATAATGGTGTCAAAAGTCCTCCAAAATGTTTTCTTCATCATTAATGTTCAGTAATTGCTGTGGAGACATGTGTACAGCTTCTGAGGTTGGGTAACCCCAAGCGTCAGGAAGATCAGCCAGAGGAAAGTAAACTCTCCCTACCCTCACTACCACATTTCTTGCAATGCCTCCTAGCAGTGTTGACAAATATATTACTGCAGCTGCTTGGCCAGTTACCTAAACTTAATTAAAATGCAAAATAACATAAGAGCTGAGATCAGGCACCGTGAGTTGAATGACAGTCACGGACGGTCCTTTCGAGAATAATAAACAATTTGGACAAGTACATATTTTTCGTAATCCAAATCAATTCATACCAAAAACTAAAATAGTGCTCTAAGAAGCCACCTGCATTGAACAATCCCACATAACGAGCAAGGGTTGCTACCAAGCTTTCTGCAAGCTGGAAGCAAATTTTTAAAAGAAAAATTAAAATGTTGACAAATTTCCCTTCCAGCAGAAATGAAAAAGATGCCATGGCGAATTCTAATGAATTGCCAACACGCAAACCTTGGGAGGGTCTTTGGAAAAAGAACAAATCAAAAATCAAATGTACGTAACATCCCTTTATAAAAATCTTGCTCTCCTGGTTAAGAGATCCTTTGTCAAACACTGACACACTTATTAGGTTTAAAACAAGGGATTTATACAGGCCCCAAACACTAAGAATAGGTAGTAGCAAAGAGATTGGCAAAGCTTCATTACTATGAACAGATCTGTAGCGAGGCAAGTGAGTGGAATGTGGCAACAATTTGATTTAACTTGACAAGTTTGAAATGCAGCTCATGTAATCCAATTGAATTCTGCAACTCCAGATCAGTTTAAACATTGTCCAAACTGAATTAACAGAAGTGTCTAGGTAAACAAGCCTAAAAATACCTACACAGCAGAATTAAATTCAAATGGCAAATAAAAGCCATCTTTACACATACATATAAATTGACAGATGCAGCAACAGTATAAAAACAAAGCATTCTAATCATTTCAGAACTTACTGCCCACTAATTTATGGAGACAATCATGCCAGAGTTGCACTATCATGGGTTCTAATTACCTAAACATGTACATAAATCAGTCCACCCAATAAATTTCCAGAGTAGAAAACAAATGGACTATTACTTGTCTCACAGTTGATAACAAGATGGTGACCACAGAAGATTGAAGCAATTTATAAGGGCGCACGGTCAGGGGCTGCTCTTAGTATCGCCCATAGGGATGTTCTCTGTACATTCTCTTGAGTGGCCTTGCTGGTGCCTTCCTGTTGGTTCGTCCTGCACTCCAATCTTCCTGGCCTGTAGAATATTTTACTTTGTTGAGAAGGGCATGTACCCAATGTCCAAAACATCAATAGAAGATTACGTCACAAATTAAAGATGGCCACAGGTTACAATAAATCCACCTGATTGACCAATAACATTTAATGCAAACCACCTTCTGCAGGGCAAATGCAATCCTAAGAAATAGTGTAGCAAAGTGTGGAGTCATGCTTTTTGGTGGTAGCAATAAAGGCATCAATTATTTTCTAAATGGGGAGAGAATACAGAAATCAGAGGTGCAAATGGATATGGGAGTGCTGGTGCAGGATTCCCAAACAGTGCCCAAATGTTAATCTGCAAGTCAAATCAGTAGTAAAGAAATCAAACACAATGCTTGCATTTATTTTGAAGGCTTCTATACAAAAGCAGGGATGTAATGCTGAGGCTCCATAAGGCACTGGTCAGGCTGTATTTGAAATACTGTGAACAATGTTGGCGGAACCATATTGGAGGAAGGATGTGCTGGTTCTGGAGAGGGTCCAGAGGTGGTTTATAAGAATGATTCCAGAAATGAGTAGTTTAACATATGATGAGCGTTTGACACTGGGCACTGAGCCTTTATTTGCTGGAGTTTAGAAGAATGATGAGGGACCTAATTGAAACGCACAGAGAAAGGCTTGGATACAGTGGCCGTGGATGTTTCCATTAGTGGGAGTGTCCAGGTGATAGCCTCAGAATTAAAGGACATTCTTTTCAGGAAGGAGATGAGGAGTTTTAGTCTAAGGGTGGAATCCTTGCCACAAAAGGCTGTGGAGGCAAAGTCAGTGTATACATACAAGACAGAGATAGATTCCTGATTAGTCCAGGTGTCAGAGGTTATGGGGAGAAGGCAGGAGAATGGGCTTAGGATGGAGAGATAGATCAACCATGATTGAATGGCAGAGTAGACGATGGGCTGAAAGGCCTAATTCTGCTCTTATCACATGATCGTCTGACAGTTCGAGTGACATTATGCCAATGTAGAATTCCCAACATGAAAGTGAAAATATTTTGGCCAATCAACTTCCCCACAATAAGCAAATAGCCCTTCAATAACCAAGAGAGATAGGCAGCAAAGAGCAAGGAAACAAAGCATAGGCCTACATATGCAAATACAACAGAGGACAGCAGGGAGTTATCAAGCCCCAAGATGGCATTTATATACAGATGACAAGTTCAAGCAACATTTTCACTCACTTAATTCTTGGAAAAGCGGTTGTGGTACAGGTCTTAAGGCTGCACGGCCTTGGCCCATTTGTCCTGATTCTGGAGCACAAAATAATTTGCATCAACCTAAATGTAATTTTATCTTGAACATGATAAACATGACAACTTTCTATAAGGCAGGCCTGAGCCACAATGCTAGGTCAGGAACAGAATAAAGCACCAGAGAAAATGGAGCAGTTTGGCAACTTGCACTCAATGTCTGAATGTCTAAAGCAAAATCTCCCTGGTACGATGGGGAAAATAATGAGCCGTTAAATAACAATGTTTACTGCCTTTGATATGGCTCAGCAAGTAAAAAATCCAACACCTGTCAATTACGCAATTAATTTAATACAGGCAGACCACAATTGGGAGGTTTTTGCGTCAAATACACATGAATTGGATAATTTTCAAAAAGGTATAATTGCAATTCACTCACCATAATCATCATATGTGTCCTGTGCTTCACCATGTCCATAGTCAAAATATTCAGCATCGCTACAAATATAATACCAAGTCAAATATCAATGCATTGCAAATATGGTCAAAGCAATAGCGCATGTATCTCAGGCTAATGTTATTTAACCACTATGGATTTGAGACCAACAAATTTAGATATGGGCTGTGACTTTAAATAATGGAAACGCTCCCATATCACTGCATAATAACGAACTAAAATGCCAATACAAATACAATACAAATCAGAGTGAGAGTGCACGTATCCTTATGATCAGAACTATAAAATATAACACCCAACTCCACTTACCCCTGTGCTTGATCATAATAGTTTTCATAATTATCATAATTTTGTTCTGAATAGCCATCATCGTAGCCCTGGAATGTTGAAAAACAAGTTGTATTAGTCCTAGTTTTATTTTATTTTTTAAACAGCTCTGTTCTAACCTAAAGTTCTGTGCTACGTCTTGGTCTGGAGGGACAGTGACGAATATTCACCATTTCACACTACACTTTCAAATTTCAGTACCTCAAATGCCACTGTGCAGAAGCTATGCATATCACACATGCGAAAATGAACCCAAGCACAACTATACAGAATAGAAATAAGGAACTGCAGATGTTGGTTTATATAAAATGACAAAGTGCTGGAATAACTCAGCAGGTCAGGTAGCATCTCTGGAGAAGATGGATAAATGACCTTTCAGGTCAGGATCCTTTTTCAGACTGAATCAGTATAATAAAGGGTCCCGACCCAAAACATCAGCATTCTATTTGTTCTCCAGAGATGCGGCCTGACCCACTGAGTTACTTAAGTACTTTGTGTCTTATACAGAATTGGAAGTGCACAGAAGTGTGGAGGCAAATGCTGCACGGGAACATAAATAGTGCATTGCCCATATATGTAATACAAGAAAAGAGAGGTCAATTGGGCTACATGTACTGACTACACATCTATCTGGTCAATATATTCAAGGAAGGATGTGAAACACTGAGGTGCTGAGGAGATTTACATGGGGATGCTGACAGAGATGGAGAATTTTTATTTACAAGGAGCAATTGGCAGTTCAGAAAACAATATTTTCTACTTTGCAACAGAAAAGAGATGAAATGAAGAACCACTTGCATGACATTTGAATGAGGCAGAACAGCATCAATTTTTAAATTGAACGATTGTTTATTATATATTATCTAGTTATATTCTGTTCACACACAAGCCTGTTATGCTTCTGCAAGAAAGGACTTAATTGCACCAGTCTGTACATTTGAGAATGAATCACTCTTGAAAGAGGGAACAGATAGAACCAATTTTTCTGAGCAGTCAAGTTAATAATTAGGCAGATGTTTATTAATTGGTAGAAGAATTTAAGGCGAATCAAGAAAAACTTGTGACCCAAATATTAACAAATTTTGGGTGCCCGAAAGAATGGTGAAGGCCACAACACATTAGACTCAAGTGTTCATCCAGGTCCTATTTGATTTGTAATTAAAAGCAATCCTAGCTATATTCCAAAGATAAATAGCAATATTTAAAACACCAATCTGCATGCCAACATGAATATGGCGAAACAAAGAAATGTGGCACGGATTTCAATTATGGGCCTGCCCCAATTTCTCAACATGTTGAAAAATTAGCGGTGACCAGAAAGAAGCCGCCATGGAGAGTAGCAGGAATTCTCGTGCCATAGGTGCAGTGGTAGTGGGCCGCCAGGAGGTCGAAGGTTGTAGCCGGTGCTGACCGATGAATTTCATTGTTCATCGCGGTGTGTCCGTATCACATTGGCTTTGCACAGCGTGAATTTCACTCAGACAACGCTTGCCCTGTCACTCGCCTGCATAACGTGCTGGTATTTTCAGGCCACTGCCAGTGACTTTAGTCGCCTGAAAAATCGCCCAAGTGGGACAGGCCCATAACTATATCCTTTAATCACTAATTCTAAATCTCCTGCCTTTGTAAATATATTCCACAATACCAGTCATCAATATGATTATTTGTCAGGCTGCATTTCATTGCACATACCCAAGCTACCCAGTCATTACTAGATATGTCAAATTCTAAAAAAGCAGCCTCAGATGAACCTCAGATCATAGTACCATAGTAAAAGCAAAGACAATGGGAACTTGAGTCGCAGGTTGTATCTTTTGACAGATCTTGTGTCTCCTACTCCTATTATATATTAATGAGAGACTTAAATGTCAGGGGCACAATAAAGATACTTGGATAAAACTAAAATCAGCCCATTGGTTAGGAAAGGGGAGACATTTAGATAAAGATATACACAGTCTGATTAGTTAGGCAGAGGAGTACAAGGTAATACATTTGGGCTGGGGCAACAATACAATGGAAAATTAATAAATGGGAGGATATTGAATGGAGGAATAACAGTATCTTGGATTATGTCATAGATAATTGAACTTTGTTACTGGGGCTAGTAGAATTATGAGAGGTTTAGGTAATCTGCAACAGAATGACCCAATTCCTTCAACAGAGGAGCATCGACTTAACAATTAATGCACCAATGATAATGGAGTGAGGATTTCCTGTCCACCACCAGAGGGCAGCTGTGATCTGGTACTCTCTTCTGAACAGATAGAGATAGAAAGCTCCGTCAAACTTAGAAATAATTAAAGACATTGAAGATTCAACACTCATGTTAAGAAGATGGGCAAACTTGGTATAGTAGCGGAGACACAATGGGCTTAATAGTCTTCTGCTGCATTATAATCTCAAATCCAAGCTAGGAGGCAGATACGAGAGCAACATCAAGCAATGGAAAGACAAGGATCATGCAGGTAGGTTCAGTTTAAATTGACATGGACTTTGTAGGTTGAAGGGTGTGTTCATGCCCTGTTCTATTCTGTTCTTTATAGACGAGAGGCTATACGATCAGTATCCCAACGTAAAAATATGTTCCTTTAAACATACTCTCCAAAAGGCACAGCAGTATAATTAAGGGGCTTACATATTCATCGTAGCTCTCCTGAGCGGGCGGCGGGTGGAGTGGCTGCCTGTACACTGCAGGTGTCCCTCGGCCTCGAGGCGCTGGGGCACCCCTCTGTGCTGGGGCGACACCGCGCCCACTCGCCACCTCTCTGTGGCCTCCAGGGGCTCCCCTCACAACGGTTCCACGCGTCATTGCACCTCGTGGTCCGTATTGTGGGGAAGGTGGGGGTGGCGCCACACCACGTCCCCTGTAAAAACAAAACACATCGAACATTTAAAGAAAAGGTGTAAGGACAACGCCCTCAGCCAAAAGCCCAAAGACAAGACAAAAGCCTCGCCGATCTTGTCAGCAGAATCCAAGCGAAATATTGAGTGGGGCTTCAGGCACAGTTACAGCAGGCCATTTATGCAGTCGACAAGATATGCAACACAAATCAGCTGGAAAAGCCTGCCGTTTCAAATGATATTGTCTGTGCATTAGTCCAGGTGGAAGAACAGGTGCCACTTGAATGGTTGGAGAGACGATTCAACAAGTAATGCAAGGCTTGGGGCGACTGTAATGCTCAACATTGGTATTACCATGGGCTTATCACGACTCCATCACCACAGCTGTAACTCTCGGTAATGCTTCTCCAGTGCTGTATAGCATTATCATTTATACTTTATACAGACATGCACATAATACTTCATGCATAGTAGCAACATGGCAAAAGATAGTTCTCTCAAACAGGTAGAATTTTAGTTTCCCAGTCAAGCCTTGTGAATGCATGTCCACGCAGGAAGGGAGGAAAAGGAACAAGTATTTTAAAGTTATTTCTGAGAAGATGCAAAAAGACAGCTTCAATTGACTAAGCCCACACAATGGATAGAAAATAAATTATGCTTACAACTAATGAGGCAAACTCCCTGGACTATTACATCCGTAGCAATCAGTCTTTCATAACCATTACCTTGCAAATGGTAGAGGTGGAGCGCCTCGGCCACGTACACCTCTCCCGCGGGATGCATCTTGCCCGCCATTCAAGTATGCCAGCTCAGTCAGCTGCTCCTGTCTTATTTCATCATTGTAGTCCTATTAAGACACAACAAAATTGCAAGTCAATGACAGAGAATTAAACCTTACACCCTTTCAGCATCCACCTTTGTGACATCCTCCCCACCCCATCCCTCCTACAGTTATTTGGTCATAACTGAGCTACAAGTACAATATTTTCCGACATCTTGCTATGCCGATCTCAGTGGCTGGATTAGGGTTATTTATTCTCCACCACAAGCATCTCTGGTAGCAGTTCCTGCATGTCCGGCAAGATTACATTCAACTTAAAAGAAAGCGCACTAACAAATACACGTTTTCGTCAGACGTACATGCGACTGCCCTTAATGTAGTAGTGATAACAATAATTGTCCCTTTGAGGTCATGAGGACCTCAGAGTTTAAACCTCATCCAGAACAGGTAGTTCAGTGAAGATGATCTGAAATGCAGGAAACGGACAATGTGCCCAACCTCCAGATTTTATTTAGCCTGTCACCATGTGAACACATGGTGAGCAGTAACGCTGTCACAAGGCATATAACTCATCACAAAGATAATCTGTACCAATCAACTGAGTAACCTTATCATGATCAACAGAAATCATGGTTGCAAACAATAGACCCTCTCATAAGTTTTAAAAGATTTGGCATGTCACTAAATATGCTAACCAACTTCTACAGATGCACTTTAGAATGTATCCCAAAAGCTGCATCATGGCCAAGTCCAGCAATTCTTGGTACAGCCTGATCCATCAGGGGACTGTCCTCTCCACCAACAAGCGCTCTCGAGGCATAGCCTCAAGGCAGCGTCGGAAATCAAAGATCCCCACCATCCAAGTAAGACAGTCTTCTTACTTCTGCCATTGAGCAGGTAATACAGAGGCCTCAAGTCGCACACCACCAGGTTCAGGAACAGCAAATTTCCTCCAGCCATCAGTTTCTTGAACTGATCACCACTTGGCAATGAAATACTTCAGACCATCTTTTGCACTACCATGTACTTGTTTTCCCAACTGCCTTTTGCATAAGTATATCATTCATTCAATTCACTCTCAGGGATGGTTAGCACAATGAGGTAAAGCAGAAGCCAGAAACTCAAGTGGGAACAACCCTGTTGCATGCATCTCGTTAGCACAAAGCAAAAAGGACTCACGGGTACAAGAAATTTTTTAAGCTTCTCCATTGCATGGTACATTCGTGAATATGCTTCAGTAGGAGGTGCAAAGACTTCAACAAGAACGTGCAGATCACAGTTCAAGTGCGCATACTTAGCTTCTTCGCCTTTACGAAGCTCGTCTTCCTAATGAAATGAGAAAAAAGACCAAAACAAGCATGACAGATAAAATAAGCACAATTATCAATTAACTGTCAAATGACTACTTTCAAAATCAAATTGTAATACGAGATGATTTAACAGAGTGGTACTAAGAATTTTAATCTACACAAGGTTACACAAGTATATCGATGCTGTCCTACCTCAGTGTCTTTGCTGTGCTCGAATTTAAGCAATTAATTCAGGGAGAGAAACAACCATACTCAATACTGTCCCTCCCAAACATTAGTTAAAATCTAGAATCTATACTTCAATTCTCAACCCATTCCACTCAATCTTTCTTGCATAACAATCTTAAAAACCAAATAGTGCCAGCACAACAACCTGGCTCTCAACACCAGCAAAACCAAGGAACTGATTGTGGACTTCGGAAGGGTTAGGATAGGGACCCACATTCCTGTTTATATTATCGGGATGATGGTGAAAAGGGTACAAAACTTCAAATTCCGGGGCATGCATATTTCCGAAGATCTTTCCTGGTCCCAGCACACTGATGCAATTATAAAGACACATCAGCGCCTCTACTTCCTGAGAAGATTACAGGGAGTCGGTATGTCAAGGAGGACTCGCTCGAACTTCTACAGGTGCACAGCAGAGAGCATACTGACTGGCTGCATCGTGGCCTGGTACGGCAACTTGAATGCCCAGGAGTGGAAAAGACTCGAAAGTTGTGACCACTGCCCAGTCCGTCACCGGCTCTGACCTCCCCACCATTGATGGGATCTATCGTAGTCGCTGCCTCTTAAAAAAGCTGCCAACATCATCACAGACCCACACCATCCTGGTCATACATTCATCTCACCGTTGCCATCGGGAAGAAGGTACAGAAGCCTGAAATCTGTAACATCCAGGTTCAGGAACAGCTTCTTCCCCACAGCCAGCAGGCTATTAAACACAACATCAAATAAGCTCTGAACAATAACAGTCTATTATTACCATTGCACTATATCTGTTTATTTATTGTGTATACATGGTCTGTGATCTATAGACACACTGAACTTTTATCTTCCATTTTGTATTATGATTACATATTCTGTTGTGCTGCAGCAAGTAAGAATTCCATTGTCCTATCTGGGACACATGACAATAAAACTCTCTTGACTCTTAATGTCCTTATCAGCAAGTGAACAGATCGAAACAAAACCTGATGAAATACTCTCAGAACAGCAATTAATCAAATATAACACTAGATCCAAAATGTTTACATCTGCAATATCCACTCAAAGTCCACTCAACTTATTAGATTTTCCAACAGACCCTCAAACATCTAACAGATTTATGCAAGACTGTTGCAGCTAAA
Source organism: Raja brachyura (assembly GCA_963514005.1). Next base: position 12,291,935 of record OY740809.1, on the reverse strand, counting down.
ATAATGCTATTATCCCACTGCAAAAGTGAACTTGAAGCCCGGGGTCACTATTTAGATTCTATCAGTTACCCAGAGAACAACCTTTGCAGCTCCCCTCCCTCGTCAGGCAGAAGATACAAAGCTTGGAAGCACATACCACTGGATTCAACAGCTTCTTCCCTGATGTTGCCAGACTCTTGATTGGACCTCTCAGCTAATGGTAGCAAAAACAGGAAGGCAGATTATTATCTAAATGGTCTCGTTGGGAAAAGGGGAAGTACAACGGGATCTGGGGGTCCTTGTTCATAAGTCAATGAAAGTAAGCATGCACATTCAGCAGGCAGTGAAGAAAGCGAATGGCATGTTGGCCTTCACAACAACAGGAGTTGAGTATAGGAGCAAAGAGGTCCTTCTGCAGTTGGATAGAGCCCTACTGAGACCACACCTGGAGTATTGTGTGCAGTTTTGGTCCCCTAATTTGAAGGAGGACATTCTTGCTATTGAGGTAGTGCAGCGTAGGTTTACAAAGTTAATTCCCGGGTTGGCGGGAATCAGCGGATATGAGGAGAAGGCAGGAACGGGGTACTGATTGAGGATGATCAGCCATGATCACATTGAATGGCGGTGCTGGCTCTACAGGCTGAATGGCCTACTCCTGCACCTATTGTCTAATAATCTCATAATAGAAACATAAGCTAATAGAAAGATAGAAAAATAGGTGCAGGAGTAGCCATTCAGTCCTTCGAGCTAGCACCGCCATTCAATATGATCACGGCTGATCATCTAAAATCAGTATGCCGTTCCTGCTTTTCCCCCCCATTTCCCTTTGCCCTAAGAGCTAAATCTAACTCCCTCTTGAAAACATCCAGTGAATTGGCCTTCACTGCCGTCGGTGGCAGAGAATTCCACAAATTCACAACTCTCTGGGTGAAAAAGTTTTTTCCCCCATTTAGTCCTAAATGGCCTACCGCTTATACTTAAACTGTGACCCCTGGTACGGGACTCCCCCAACATCAGGAACATTTTTCCTGCATCGAGCCTGTCCAATGCTTTTAAGAATTTTATATGTTTCTAAGTAGTGATGTACTTACAATCCCCAAATCTACTTTGCTGCAGTCCTTACGCTTTTTGTAGCTTTAGCACTAAATTCTACACTCTGTTCCCCATCTCTTTTTACACATACCGTTGTACACAAGTATGGATAACTTACCTGCATAGCACACTAAAGTAAAGGTTTTCCCTCCGTATCGCAGTACACGTGACAATAATAAACCACTACAATTCCAATTAATCTGGATATATACTGGATCTCTATCCAGTAAAGTAAACGTACCTTGGCCTTATCTCTCATTGAGCCTTTCCCAAGGATGGACATTTTTGTGCCAGTGTCTTCTTGTAGCCGTTTCAATGAATTTCCCCTCGGTCCAAGTAGTTTCCCTACAAAGTTGAACTGGAGAAATAAGAAATGTTAATGCCAAATAGCATTATAACCATGACGAGATTTCAAATTAATTGGCTATAAAGTGCTTTACGATATCAGGGCATTAAAGACAATGACATTCTAAACCCACACAATCTTCATACAATATTTAACTATCCGTATAAAGTAGAAGTCACAATTGTATTCTACTTTCTTCAACCCCACAGGACATTATTTTCCTTAATTCTTCATGACAATGGGAATAATGATGAAAATGCAAAATGACAAATAAAGGAACATGTGAGTCCCAGACAATTAAAAAAAAAACAAAGTCCCACTAACCTGAAGATGCATACATCCAATACACACACCAACAATGCCACAGGTGATCTAGAAATAGTGGTGCCACCAACCTTGTTGTACACACTAGTATGCAACCGATAAAAACAGATGTGCCGTGCCATATCTTGTCCACAAGCAGTAAATTGCAACGTTGGCAAAAAATATGCTACCAGATTAAATAGAAGGGCATTCATTGCTGATATGATCAAACAACCCAGTTTGGGCTGCAGAATCACCTCGTTCCAGATCTCATTACAGCCATGATCCATAAAAGCATTGATCGGAACTGAAATCCAGAGATTAGAATGAGTTTCTTTAGCACCAGACAGGATATGAACTAAAATCCCCTGCAACAAGCTTTAGTAAAAAATCAAAGCAAGACGATTGCTGTTCTTAGCTCAGATCCAGGACATCATTGCAGTAGCTCCTTCGAGAAATTACCCACGCCCAACTTAGTGGGAATATTTGCCAACAAATGTCATACTAAATTGAATTCACACTTCCTCAGGTGCTGACACAGCACTTGCCTCCACGTAACTGGGTAACTACGTTTTTAAAACTGTTCCTGGAGATCATTGCCTGGTCAACATCCTCGGACACTGCACCATCGTGTTAGAGGTCGTAGTCAATAAGACACTTCACTGAACAAGCCACTTACAAATTGTAACCATGGAAACAGATTGGTGGCTATGTTGCAACTCACTCGCTTCCAATCTCCCAAAATAATTAATTATTCAACAAGGTATAAATCAGAAGTGCACGAATAAGAGCAGCTTTAAAATCCAAACAGCTCCACACATCCCAGCACAAACAATCCTCGAGCCATAAAATCAACACAGCAATTAGGAATTACAATTCCTGGTCTTGCTGGCAATACCTGTATCCCACGTAAATAAATAATTAGTTTTAATTTCCATCTGGCCCCTGCTACAAAAGGCATCCTGATTAACAAAAGTAATTATCTGTCACAGCACACCATCACTAATTATCTGCTTATCTCTCCTCCGGACCGTTCTGAGATCTGCTTTCAAACAGTTGCACTGAACATAAATCTACCCTCTATGGTTTATTTCTGCAATGAATTGCAAATAAACCCACCCCCCCCCCCTTACCTTTGGAAATTGTGAAACTGGTATCAGGCATCGCTCAGAAAGCTTGATGTTTTTCTGTGTCAGAACATCAAGGAATCTCTTTTCTTCATCTTTTTTCTCTCCTTTTTGAAATCTTTGAATTTCTGCAAATTAAAAATAATTAAAAAGATTTCCACTAAATAATATATAATATAGAAGAACAAAGGACTTTGGTTTTATATTCAATTTGTATTTTATGTTGTGCTTTGTTCTACAAACCCTCGAATTTAAAGCACATTCATCAATTTCCATATCGGCCGTTCTCTCCTGGGCCTCCTCCACTGCCAGAGTGAGGCCATGCGCAAACTGGAGTTAGATTATCATATTCCCTTGGGTAGTTTACAACGGTATAAACAGTAAATTCTCCAAGTTTAAATGACACCTCCCCGTTTTGCACACTGTCTCTTTTCTGTGCCCCCTATTTCTCCCACTAGTTTCCCCCCACCTTCACCTATATCCACCTATCACTTGCCAGGCTTTGTCCCGCCCCCACATTTTTTTTGCAGCTTTCTCATCCTCCCTCATATAATCAGTTTGAACAAGTGTCCCAAACCTAAACATCACCTATCCATATTCTCCAAAGATGCTTCCCGACTAGCACATTGCATCTCTTTTCAATTGGCAGAATTCAGAAGGTTGGAGACCGGAACATGGAGCAGCCTGGCAACAAGGAGTGTCACTTAGAACCCAAGCTTCGTGGTAGAATATTATAAAAGCAGAAACTTTGTCATGCACAAAAAACACCAGACCATCAGAAGTAACAGATTACATAACTAGATGTGCAATTTCCGCACAACACTTCTTCCCCTGCAATTTTCAATGAAGAAAAAGCAACCTTCTAGGCAGCAGCAATTGGCTTGTTTAAATAATTTAAAAACCAACAAATCACTCCAAATATATCAAAGTTCAGTAAATGCAAAAACACGTAAAAAAACAAGGATTATGTCAGCTTTGTGACCAGTTGACAAACCATAAACAAGCATAACTCTTCTCTCTGAAATATCAGATGTGTATTATTTGTTTTCGATCACTGCCTGGAATCCTCTCACTATTCATTTTTCGCAATTTGTTCTGGACAAGAATGCCAAATAAGACCTTTGAGATATCAAGTTCACAATATTTTACCAAAAAAAATCAACTGAAATTTACAAATGAACGAGACATGACAAAATATTTAAAGATGGACAAATCTAAAGTAGTAACTGCACATCACGACAGTATTGCAATTCCTATTTAAACACTCGCGGGAAAAGTATTTTGTATTCTGCGTTCTGAGGAGAGTACATCAAATAAGATTGAAGAGCAGCACAATCCTTTAGACAAGGTAGAGTTGGCCTCTGTCCAATTTACAATTGAAATCCCTTTCTTGTGAGTCACCACATTTGGAGATATATCATCGACTGTTGTTTCAATATTAGATTGAAATAACCTGATTTATCTTGTGAAATAAGACTTTCTGCCACAACGAATTTCTTCCAGAATAAAAAACAATTGCAAAATTTAACATTAATATAGGCATATGTTTACAAAATACCGAGTGATCATAATGAGCCTTTCAGATACAAAGAACTCCCTCTAAGCAGGCATCCCAAAAACAGAAAGGGCAGATTACTCGGAGAAGATTGTATTAAAAATAGACCACATATTGGATCCATGTCAAATTTGGCCATTAGTCTATTGTGTATCCTTCACAATACATCTTTACCCATTACTTGCTTTCAAAGCCCAAGTCATGTACTTCCACAGAAACACAAAATTACAATCATTGCTCTTGCAGCATGCTAAACTTTGCTGTTTACTTCAAGAAATCTTACTCAAACAATCTCTTGCCCAGAATTGGGGAAATCAAGAACCAGAAGGCACAAGTTTAATGTGAAGGGGGAAAGATTTTATATGAAACCGGGGGATTATCTTTTCACACGAACGGTGGTGGATGTCTGGAACTAACTGCTGGTGGAGGTAGTTGAAGCAGGGACTATCGCAATGTTTAAGCGGCAATTAAACAGTTACATGGATAGGACAGGTTTAGATGAATATGGGCCAAACGCAGACACCCGAGATTAGTTTAGATGGGACATGTTGATCAGTGTGGGCAAGTTGGGCCGAATGGCCTGTCTACACACTGTATGACTAATTTGCTAGCTACAGGGTGGCACAGGCATGCAGCAGGAGAGTTGCTGCTTTACAGTGCTAGTGACGCAGGTTCAATCACGATTACGGGCGACATCGGTAAGGAGTTGTTTGTATGATCTCCCTGTGGTCACTCCCTGCGTGCTCTGATTTACTTCCACATTCCATAGGCGTGCAAGATGCTAAATGTGTTGGTCAGTGTGGACTCGGTGAGCAAAAGGGCCCGTTTCCACACTGCATCTCCAAATTAAACTTTTTAAAAAAAATTAAGCTACTGAATAAATTTTTAGATGCAGGGCATTGCACTGTGGGCAAGATTGGCAGAACATTTAAATGAATTCAGCACCAAGTCAAAAATATCCTGATTGGCTGCATCATTCCTTTTCCAACGCACAAAAATGTAAGACCTTCACAGGCACAGCCCTCTTCACATCAAAACATTTGTAAAACCCTAATCTTATCTTAGCAAGGAAACGCATCTTACACTACCATGACTGTTTTCTACCCGTCTGGCACTAATGCCCTTTCTTCACGCCTTTATCTTTTCACTTTATCTAAGCAGAATTTGTGGAATGCGTGTTTTTGTGTTTTGTCTGTATCTATGTGCCTGCGGTGCTGTTGCAAGCAAGATTTTCATTGCACCTGTACTTGTTTATGTGACAATAAACTTAAATTGACTAAATAACCAGCCAGTCAAACCAACCAAAAACACTACCCACTGCCGGCCCACATTCAAACTAACCTGGTTTAAAATGCAGGAGGCTATCCTCGTTGGCCTTAAACATACTGGATTAGCATGTCTGAGCATTGACTAAAGAATGAACATTAAACAAAGCAAAATGTGTCAATCACTTTATATATAGCTATATAATCCCTGTGGATATCAACTGGGAATCAGATTGTGAAGTGGAATCTAAGATACAATTGCCCAGTATAATTCAGGCAATGATTCTCTCTCCATGGCGTGTGCAGTGACAGGTGAACTGTCCAATAGGGTGTCCAAATTACGTCAGCAAGTGCAGGACTTCTGTTTTTGACCACATAAAATGTAATGGCAAATTATTGCCGTGTAACATCAAATCTTAGCGTAGAAATCTGATTTTTGGAAAAAATATCTGTAGTGGTCAGGCAATAACCGATGTTGCACCCAAGGAACTCCATTACTTGATATTTTTCTTCTTCTTAAATGGCCCATTGTCATTAATTCCAAATGAACAGCTGAGCATAATTTAATGGACTCTTCAGTGCCCTGGCTCAGTTTAAGTTGCATCATTTAAGTTCTTCTTATGTCTATGTATTTGTTTGCATCAAATGAACCAGTTATCATACTTCTAAAGGGCACAATATACCTTTCAAGCTCAGGAGGTGGTCACAAGTTTGGACACCTTATAAATCAAGGTTTACTCTGCGGCAACAGTTGCAAAACTAATCTGAATATACTCTTTACTACTAACACCCCTACAATATATGGCTTGCATCACATTAATCAAACAGAAAAAACTGCAGAATAATCTGCTCCACATACATAGTTTAATACGTGGCATTTAGGACCCGTCTCACATTCACTACAAACTTCAAGGATAGTGAATGGCGACATTTCGTAAATAGCAATGTGATTACCATTACGCCTGTAATGACATTTAGAGATGCCTAATAAAATGAAAAATAAATGCAGCGTGTCAAGCAGCATCTGTAGTTTCTCGTGTCCAGCATTTGTACAAAATGGGTTAAACATTCAGTCAGTCAACTTCCATCTGATTTGCATTAGTTTAATCATATACATCAGGGTACATTACTCGAGGCTTCAAACGTCCCACAGGATAAATGTCCTTGCTCCCATGAAGCTCAGAGTACAGTATACATAAAGCAATGCTAAATACAACTACAAGAGCAAAATTATGCAAACTGCAGTTATCAAAAGTAACACCAAAAAAGTTAAAATACAACAGAACAAATTTATTTCCATTTTCAGATGATACAAAGCCAGAGGTAAAAGGGGAGAAGGGGAAAAGTTACTATTACATAGGCCAGGCATTAACTAAACGATAGAAATAAAATAGCATAAAAAAATCAAGCCAAAAAAAAAATTCAGAGCTGCAGAAACCGTGGCAGTCAAAGCTGAGAAAATGTGCCTAGTGAACATTTCTTTGGGTGAATAAGAAATGACTACAGGGAACTCATTAGATACCCAGTGGGAGTTTTGAAGCCACCTCTGCCACTTGCCTTTTTATCGTGAAACCTTCAAATATATAACTTGAACATTAATCTATCCTCAGAGCAGCTACTGAGAATGTGATAAAAGAAGCAATACATTTTAATGTCTGTAGTTGTTTGTTTTTGATTTTTTAATTTTTAATCTGTAACTTTCATTATTGGATCAACAGATGAGACAGTTACTGAGTTCATACCACCGTTGGAAAAACACTAATGGACGATTGTGATTCAGCTAGGACTGCGGCCTAGCCGCATGCTGAAGGAACCAGCCACCAACTCAATTTTTGATCTACGTACATCACAAGAAAACACTACACACCATTTCCAACAATAATGGCAACTCTCAGTTAGTTACATTCATCCTACAGACATGCACCCCACGCAGAAATGATTAAAATTTGCTACTACTGCAAGACTTAAAGTCTACACATAACAATCAGAACATAATCTCAGCAATCATTTCCAATTTTAAAGAAATGCAATCACCACGAATCATTGACTGGTTTCTCTCCAGATGCTGTTCGACCCGAGTACATCCAATATTTTCCATTTTGTATCAATAAATAGCACACAGCCTCAACCAACAGTTATCCAAATAAAGTTGCACTCAAGACTGGAGTTCACTACAATATCTAATTGAGGGGTTATACGAGCATCTGAAACTCCCAAAAGGCCAAATGCAAAATATTCCACCACACAATTTCAAATTCCTGCAGGCATCTGGGCCAATATTTATCTCTCAGATTTTATTGGCTCTTGTCATGACAACTATAAAACACTAAGTACTTCACTGGCCATGAAAGGATCAGAACAGTGTTTCCTCCAAGTAGAAACCATCCCAAAAACCTAACTTGGTTAAAAACAAAATTCCACAGATAAGAACACAGAAGGTAATGTATATGATGGAAAAGAGCTGTATGATGTCACAATTCCTGGTGTTGTGGAAAAGTACCTAGAGAGGGCTGGGTGGCAATGGAAACCAAGAAGTCTCCATGGGCCAGAAAGATGTGACTGGTGGTGAGATTATGAGAAACGTCTATTGAGTTCAGTGCTCCTTGTGTGGCCTCCATTATGTCGGTGAGAGCAGCGTGAACTTGGCCAAACACTTGCACTCAGTCTGCCTAGGCCTGTTGAATCGCCTAGTTGCTAACCATTAACTCTCCTTCCTAAACTGTCTGTCCCGTCCCTCCCCAACCCGAAAAGGTCATCCATCCTTTTTTTAAAATAAAAGATGCTGCCTGATCCACCTAGTTACTCCGGCACTTTGCGTCTATCAAGATTTTAGTATCTTTAACTCCTTTTGTCTCCACGGACTAGAAAAGACCGGATCAAAGTAACCGGATGGTGTCCTTCTATGCAATAATCATTAATCTTCCAGCTCAAGCAAGACGCAGCCCATTAACCATGACACACTGTGCTTACTGCAACAAGTGAGCGGGCATCACTAGCTCAAAACAACAACGGGCCGTAGTCGTACTTCCTCGCCTCTTCCACCGAGCAGTCCTTGGGCCTCCTCTCGTCCCTGGCCCCCCGCCCCTCTCCCCGCCGGACGGCGCTGGGCCTCCACCTCCTCTCGGCCCAGCCATCCTCTCCTCCCCCCGCCCCAACGCCTCATGGCCGGGCCCAGGCATCCTCCCGCACCCGCACCCCCTCCCCCTCGATGCCGGGCCCGGGCCCAGGCCCACGTGCTGCGCCCTTTGTTCTCGGCCGCACCACCGGCTCTCGCACACGGCGCCTCCGGCCTCCCGCGAGGCCTCATCACAGCCGCGGCTGCTCACGCCAGAGCCCCGATGCCGCGCTCCCGGGGTGAACCGATCCCGGACGCGGGCTGAAGCGAGCACCACAGGCTCCGGGCCTACACCGCGGGCCCCGGGCCTACACCGCGGGCTCCGGGCCAACGCCGCCAGCCCGGATCAGCCAGCCCCGCCCGCGGGTCGGCGACCAACGCACCTTCAGAGAGCAGCTGTGATGCGTGCACGAAAGAAGGGTCGAGGCTATCCCTCTCGGCCATCAGCTCGGGCAGGTATTTGTCCTCCGCCATGTCTCCCGAGTCCGTTCTCTGTTCCTCGCGCCGACCGAATCCCGCCCACCGCCGCGTCACCGCATCCCGCGGCGCCCATTGGTTCCCCCGGAGCCCGCCCGCCTTCGCGTCACCGCAGTCCAGAACGTCCATTGGTTGCGATCGTCGTCCGTTACGAGGATCCGTGGTTTCCATTCGCCATGCCGCTGTCCATCATTCGTGCGTATCCGCCCACCAGGTCCCTCTCTGCACGCTATTGGTCACACAACCGTCAGTCATAACCCTGCTTTATGATTCGTTAGAACGCCTGTCCATCAGTGCCGGCTCCTTCTGATTGGCTCCCCCAGTGGGCGCCTTACCCAAGCCCCGCCCCAATGCCGGCCTCACGCTTTCACCTCCATTTTGCTTTGGGCGTTTTGTAATTCCTGGCGAATTCTGCGTGGAGATGCCGAGGGAGCACGGTGCCGCGATGCCTCACACAATCCCAGCGAAGTTCATGCAGCTCAATCTGGCGGCGAGCCCCCACCGCTCGTCGCAGGGTGCTGCCTCCCGGGGTAGACTGGCGGCCACTCGTCCCCTCGCTCCCTGCTGACCCCTCCATCTAGACTTCAGTGTCCTGGCTCAGTTTAAGATGTATAATTTAGGTTTTTCTCATGTCTATGCATTTGTTTGTATCAAATGAACCTGTTCATGTTAAAGGGTGCGGTGCACTTATATCCCATCAGATAGAGCATAAAAAGTTTAATTTGACACCTAATTCACTTTCATATCTTCAGTATTAAGAACGTTATGACCATTTTCATACTCGGAAATTAGCATCTTGTTCCCCATTGCCTTTCAATTGACTTAACTCAAAAGCTGTGATCTAGAATAGCCAAAAGCCCATAACTTTTTTAAAAATTAAGAGAACTCTATGAAATTTTCAGTTATTATAGATTGAAGCATTCTGAAACAAATATGAAACAATCTTACTTGGATGACCTGAAATTAAGGCATATAATTAGTTAGTTATCTAATTATTGCTAATTACAAAATTCTATGAGTAAATCTAAACATCTATCCATTTCTTAAGAAAAGATAAACTTTTTTTTAATTGCCTAAGTGTCCAAATAACATTCACACAATAATCCACAATATAACATAATTTTTAAATCTCATTTTCATGAATTTATAGGCCAAATGGAAGGAATTTAGTGTTTAATGCCTGTAAATTAATGGCCATTTAAATCAACCAGCGAGTGGGTTTTAGTGGAATGCGGTGGATTAGAACGTTGCGGTTTGCGGTGAAGTCGGCATGAAAAACACAGCCGGTTCATACATTTTTTTGTCCCCTTTTCGCAACATGAAAATATGATTAAAGCCTTCCTAGAAACCAAATAAACTGTAGCTTCTTTTATCGTCAACCTTAGGTCCATTCCGCTGTCACCGTTCAGAGCTTTAGAAGATGATTTTTAAACTATTCTAGTTAATAAATAATCTAGCGTAGTTTAAAAATACCTTTATGAATGAAATGTCGGAGAGATTTCTCTTTAGCGACGAAATCGCCCGACACGGATCGACTTGGACTGCCTAGAAAACAAAATGGCATTTTAAACCCGCCCCCTCTGAAAGGCGCCAAAGTCACGCACACGGGCAGCGGCAGAACTGCAGCGCTGCTAAAGGTAGGTATTGTAACATACCTACTGATAAATCAAGGTTGATCCTGGAAACATAGAAAATAGGTGCACGGGGAGGCCATTCGGCCCTTCGAGCCAGCACCGCCATCATTGTGATCATGGCTGATCGTCCCATGCCTGGCTTCTCCCCATATCCCTTAATTCCACTAGCCTCTAGAGCTCTTATCTAACTCATAAATCCATCCAGTGATTTGGCCTCCACTGCCCTCTGTGGCAGGGAATTCCACAAATCCACAATTCGGTGAAAAAGTAACGCTACAGACATCCACTAATTCACAAAATTGGAGAGAATTTAATTGGAAAATTTTGATTCGTTTCTTTATTACACCTAACATAAAAAGCAAGCAAATTCTAAGGCAGCAAACATGCTGGAGGCAATGTGGTCAAACAGACGCAAATCATGCACATATCTTCTGGAATTGCCCAAAAATAGAACCATTTTGGGGGAGAGTGAATTCAGAATTAACGGAGGTATTAGGATATATAGTCTCCAAGAAGGGTTCCATTTCAAACCTGGGTAATATAAATACAGTGGTGCTGAAGGAAGACCATTACTTGATTAAAATACTACTCACAGCTGGCAGAAAGGCCATTACAAGAAACTGGCTTGCAGCGGACACACCCAGACTTACACAATGGTTAGACATAGTACAGGAAATGTTTGTCATGGAGAAAATGACATTCTCTAAGAGTGAAAGACGAGTTTAACAAACAATGGGAAAATGGATTAGGTATAGAAATAAAGACATCAACACTGTATAATTTTATTGACAATAATGTAAGTTATTGGAAAATGTTTTAATATCAAAATAGTTCTGTATACTGCATCATTAATTGTAAACTGAACCCCCCCCCGCTGCACTGTTGTACGTTTCATTGTATCATTGTATGTTTCATCATTATACTTGTTTTATTTGTGTATACATAAAAGCAATAAAAACTAAAGTGGAAAAAAAAAGTTTTTTCTCACCTCAGTCTTAAAATGACCTCTCCTTTATTCTAAGACTGTGGCCCCTGGTTCTGGACTCACCCAACATTGGGAACATTTTTCCTGCATCAAGCTTGTCCAGTCCTTTTATAATCTTATATGTTTCTATAAGATCCCCCTCATCCTTCTAAACTCCAGTGAATACAAGCCTAGTCTTTTCAATGTTTCCTCATATGACATTCCCATCATCCCAGGGATCAATCTCGTGAACCTACGCTGCACTGCCTCAATCACAGGGATGTCCTTCCTCAAATTAGGAGACCAAAACTGTACACAATACTCCGGATGTGGTCTTACCAGAGCTCTATACAACTGCAGAAGAACCTCTTTACTCCTATACTGAAATCCTCTTGTTATGAAGGCCAACATTCCATTAGCTTTCTTCACTGCCTGCTGTACCTGCATGCCAACTTTCAGTGACTGGTGTACAAGGACACCCAGGTCTTGCTGCACCTTCCCCCTTACCTAACTTAACCCCATTGAGATAATAATCTGCCCCCTTGTTTTTGCCACCAAAGTGGATAACCTCACATTTATCTATTTTATACTGCATCTGCCCACTCACTCAACCTGTCCAGGTCACCCTGCAACCTCCTAATATCCTCATCACAGTTCACACTGCCACCCAGTTTTATGTCATCCGCAAAGTTGCTAGTGGTGCTCCTAATTCCCTCTTCCAAATCATTAATATACATGGTAAACAGTTGCGGCCCCAACACCAAGCCTTATGGCACTCCACTGGCCACTGCCTGCCATTCTGAAAAGGACCCGTTCACTCCTACTCTTTGCTTCCTGTCTGCCAACCAATTTTCTATCCATGTCAACACCCTACCCCCAATACCATGTGCTCTAATTTCAGTCATCAGTCTCCCATGTGGGACCTTATCAAAGGCTTTCTGAAAGTCTTGATCTACTACATCCACTTCATACATTTTACTTATCATATCTCCAAAAAATTCCAGAAGATTAGTCAAGTATGATTTCCCTTTCATATATCCATGTTGACTTGGACTAATCCTTTTAATGCTATCCAAATGCCCCATTATTACCTCTTTAATAATTGACTCCAGCATCTGTCCCACCACCAAAGTCAGGCTAACTGGTCTGTAATTCTCCATTTTCGCTCTCGCTCCTTTCTTGAAAAGTGAGATAACATTAGCTATCCTCCAATCCACAGGAACTGATCCTGAATCTACTGAACATTGGAAAATGATCACCACTGCGTCCACCATTTCTAGAGCCACCTCCCTGAGGACCCTGGGATGCAGACCATCCGGCCCAGGGGATTTATCATCCTTCAGTTCCATTAGCTTACCCAATACTATTTCTCGCCTAATGACAATTTCTTTCAGTTCCTCTACCCCCTTAGATCCCCTGTCCTCCAGTACATCTGGGAGATTGTTTGTGTCTTACTTAGTGAAGACAGATCCGAAGTACCTGTTTAACTCTCCTGACATTTCCTTGTTACCCATAATAATTTCAGCCGTGTCTGCCTTAAAGGGACCCACATTTGACTTTGCTACTCTTTTTCCCTTAACATATCTAAAGAAGCTTTTACTGTTCTTCTTTATATTCCTGGCCAGCTTCCCCTCGTACTTCATCTTTTCAGCCCGTATTGCTCGTTTTGTTTCCTTCTGTTGCCTTATGAAAGTTTCCCAATCCTCAGGCTTCCAGCTACTCTTTGCTGTGTTATACATCTTTTCTTTTAATTTTATTCTATCTCTAACTTCTCTTGTCAGCCACAGTTGCCTCCTACTCCCCTTAGAATCTTTCTTCCTTTTTGGAATGAAATGATCCTGCATTTTCCGGATTATGCCCAGAAATTCCTGCCATTGCTATTCCACCGTTATTCCTGTTAGGGTCCCTTTCCAGTCTACCTTGGCCAGCCCCTCTCTCATACAATACAATACCGTTTATTGTCATTTGAACCTCATTGAGGTTCAAACGAAATTTAGTTTCTGCAATCATACAAACAAGAAAAAAACCAAGACACAACACAATTTACACAAACATCCATCACTGTGAAGCTCCTCCTCACTGTGATGCAAGGCAAAGTCTTATCTGTCCCCTACACTCCCCATTCTCCTCCCGGTCAGAGTCAAAGCCCCCAGCGGGCCATGGTAAGTCCCGCAGCAGTTAAGGCCGCGCAAGGTGATGTAAGGCCCCACTCCGGGTCTTGATGTTGGAGCCCCCAGCAGGCCCTAGCAAGTCCCGCGGCCATTAAAGCCACGCCGGTCGATGTAAGGCCCCGCTCCAGGTAATTTTCAACCCCGCATCTCGGGCGGGAGAAGTTGCCGTTGCGGGAGCTCCGAAAAGCGGTCTCCCACCAGGGAGCCGTGAGCTCCCGGTGTTACCGTCCACTGGCCTGCAGCTGGAGCCTCCGAATCTCCGGGGTCGGGCTGCAGCAGCGCGCCACCACAGCTCCTCCCGTTCAGAACTCGGCCAGCCCCACGATGGTAAGTCCGCAGCTCCACGACTGGAGCCCCAGGTCGGGTTGGAGGCCGCTCCACGGTGCTAGGCCCGAACGACAACGGAGAGAAAAGGTTGGGTCCTCCATACAGGGAAAAGATTTTTAAAGTTTCCCCCACCCCACCCAGCTAAAAAAACCCACTATAACTACTCAAAATGAAAGCAAAAAAAAGACAGACGGACTGCAGAGGCCGCTGCGACAAGAGTCACACCGCCCACTCATGCCTTCATAGTCCACTTTGTTCAACTGCATCACTGCCACTTCCAATTTAAGCTCCCCTTCTCAAATTGCAGAATAAAACTAATCACTACCTCCAAGCGGTTCCTTTACCTGCCCCCTCCATCAACTCTTTTAAGTCTAGACTTAAAACTTATTTCTACACTCAAGCCTTTCTTGAGGTGCTCCGAGGGAGCGCTGTATGTATGCATTCTTATCAAATCTGGTTCATTAGACAACTCTAAATCCAGAATTGCCTTTTCTCTAGTCGGCTCCATTACAAGAAACCATCTCGGAGGCACTCTACAAACTCTTTCGTGGGGTCCTGAACCAACCTGAATTTCCCAGTCTACCTGCATATTGAAATCCCCCATCACCACAGTGGCATTACCTTTGTTACATGCCAGTTTTAACTCCTCCTGCAACTTACACCCTACATCCTGGCTAGTATTTGGGGGTCTCTAGATAACACCAATTAGTGTCTTCTTGCTTTTACAATTCCTCAACTCAATCCACAGTGACTCTACCTCGTCAGTCCCTATGTCTTCCTTTGCAACGGACTGAATTCCATCTCTCACCAGCAGAGCTACCCCCCCCTCCTCTGCCCACCTGCCTGTCCTTTCTATAGGACGTATAACCCTGAACATTAAGTTCCCAGGCCCGATCCTCCTGCAGCCACGTCTCAATAATCCCCACAATGTCATATCTACCAACCTCTAACTGAACCTCAAGCTCATCTACTTTACTCCTTATACTTTGCGCATTCATATACAATATTTTAACTCTTTACGCATCTCACCTTTCACATTGATCCCTATTACACTTAACCATACTCTCCTATCCATTTGTTAGCTTTCTTTCCCGTTATTTCTGGGGTCATTAACTATCCCTTTTCTCTCTTTCCCTTTAATTCCGTCCTTGACTATCCCATTTGACACCCTCCTCTCCTTATTTAGTTTAAACCCACCCATGTAGCAGTGGCAAACCTGCCTGCCAGAATGCTGATCCCCCACCTGTTAAGGTGCAATCCGTCCCTTTTGTACAGTTCCCCGTTACTCCAAAAACAGATCCCAGTGGTCTAAGAATCTAAATCCCTGACCCCTGCATCAGTTCCTCAGCCACACATTCAGGTCCTGTATCTCCCTGTTCCTGCCCTCGCCAGCACGAGGAACTGGAAGCAAACTGGAGATAACCACCCTGGATGTCCTCTTTTCAGCATTTTTCAGAGCTCTCTAAAGTCACGCTGCAGAATATTAATCCCCTTCTTTCCGACATCGTTTGTGCTGATATGCACTACCACTTGCAGCTGTTCACCTTCGCCCTTGAGGATTTTCTGCACTCTGTCCTTGACATCCTGGATCCTGGCACCAGGAAGGCAGCACACCATCCTCGAATCCAGTCTGATGCCGCAGAAACCCCTGTCTGTACCTCTCACAATGGAGTCTCCAACTGCCACAGCGTTGCCTAACATCGACCTCTTTGATTTTGGCTCAACAGCACTTTTTGCTGTGCAAGCTAGTTCGCCACTCAGAGTGTTAACGTCTTCTGTCCTGACAGCTTCTAAATGGGTGAATCTGTTCTCAAGAGGTACAACACCCGGGGACCTTTGCATTCCATGTTTCCTTCCCTTTCCCACCGTCACCCACCATCCCTCTTCCAGTACCTTAGGTGTAACAATCTTACTGTAGGACTTGTAAAGGAACGACTCAGTTTCTCGGACAAACCCGAGGTCATCCACTTGCTTCTCCAGTTCCCCAACACGGTCCTTCAGGAGCTGTACCTGGATGCACTTCTCACATTTGTAGCAGCCAGAGGCACCAGCGGTGTCCTTGGCCTCCCACATCCTGCAAGCATCACACTAAATCAGTTTGCTTGACATTTTCTTCTTTCATCTCTCCCTCTCCAGCGTTTGGTGTGGCGTCCCTCAGCCTCCTCGCCAAAGACTCGCAGCCAAAGACTCGCACTTTTCTCACAGGGCACTTCCCTCAACTGGGCCACACCCCTTGAGCAAGTCTTGCTTATATCAGATGCCAAATTGTCTAATTATCCAATGTACCAAGCTTCCAAACTAATTGTTCAGCCAATCCCCACACTCACTCCTAACCTTCCTTCCTCTGATTGGCTTTGAAGTATGTGCTCAAAGACTGCAAAAGTGCTGTTTGCCCTCTTTTTAAACCTGCACTCAAGACTCACCAAGTCCAGCTGACGGTCGTTCTCACTGCTGCTTTGTCCGACCTGCTCTCAAAGATCCTGAGACATTCCCCGCTCTCTCTTCACGGCCATGCATGCTTTCCCATCCCTGACTCCTCTCTGGAAACCACGTCTGAAGGACAATAAAATACAAAGTGCTGGAATAACTCAGGGATGATCTGTGGAGGACATGGACATCATTTCAGGTTGGGACCTCTTTTCATACTAATTGTAGGGGTGGGAGAGAAGGCTGGAAAAGTGACAGGTGGATCCAGGTGAGGGTGTACGATTGGGAATTGGGTCAGGAAATTGCATGGTAAATTGGTTTATGACTTTCTCCACCTGTTTGCCAATCAGACCCCCCTCAAGTATATGCAACCCCACCTCTGTTTTCCAGCTTGCGCTCCCTGTTCCAGTCTGTCGAAGGAATGTGTAGGAAGGAACTACAGATGTTGGTTTACACCTAAGATAGACACAAAATGCTGGAGTAACACCGCAGATTAGGCAGCATCTCTGGAGAAAAGGAATTTGTGATGTTTCGGGGCAAGACCCTTCCTCAGACTGAGAGGTGGGAGAGAGGGAAAATAGAGGTATGAAAAGGTACAAAACAAATCAGAGCAGCACCGATGACTCATAGAGGACCATTGTCAGCTGTGGAAGAGGTGATACAAATACAATACAATCAGTTTTATTCGATTGGGATAAGGGATACAAACAGTGAAACTAGCATGACGACCCGGGAGGGGGAGGAATAGAGATAAAGGGGAAAGCAAGGGTTACTCAAAATCAATATCGCTGGGTTGTCAGCTGCCCAAGCAAAATATGAGGTGCTGTTCCAACAAGTTGCATGTGGCCTCACTCTGACGGTGGAGGCGGCCCAGGAGAGAAAGGTCAGTATGGGAACGGAAGTTGAAATGTTTGGGAACTGGAAGAGCCTGTTAGCCAAATGGACTGAGCATAGGCATTCAGTGAGATGATCGCCCCGTCTGCTTGTTCTTGCCAATATATAGCACACCAGGACCAATGGATACAGTAGTTGAGCTTGGAGGAGATGCAAGTGAACCTCTGCCTCACCTGAAATGACTGTCCGAATCCCTGGATGGAGTTGAGGGAGGAGGTTTAGGGACAGCTGTTGCATCTTGCAGGGGTAAGTACCTGGGGCGGGGTGGTTTGGGTGGGAAGGGATGAGTGAACCAGGGAGTTGTGGAGGGAATGGTCTCTGCGGAAAGAGGTGGAGATGGAAAGAATTTAAACTAATCCCATCTGACTGCCCATGGTTTATATCTCTCCATTCGCCGCACATTCATGTGTCTGTCTCATGCCTCTTCATTGATACACTCATATCTGCCTCCACCACCACCACCACCACCACCCATGGCATGCCTTGATCTTCCTTTTTACCATTCCTGTAACATTTTCAAGGATTCCTCCAACCAATATTGGATGTGATTGAGTCCCAGTGTAACAAGGCCCATCAAAGTTGGGCTCTTTGAGAGCTAATTAGAAGGGTAGTGACTGGAGCAGTAACAGATTGAAGGTGCCGTTCCTAGCTGGGGAACAGCATCAATGGAAGCTGCACACTGATTATCAGTTAAACCAAGCATCATCACCATTTCATGACAGACTGGGATCACAAATTGTAAACAATGACTAATCAGATCAATTAGAAAATGGACCGGTTCCAACAGGATCTAATTAGACTTCCTGATCCAGATTTAGTGCTATCTGTGTGGAGTTTACCCACTCTCCCTCCTACCATCCGGGTTTCCTTCAGGTGCTCCGGTCTCTTCCCAAATTCCAAAGACGTGCCAGTTGTGGCTGATTGGCCACTGTAAATTGCTTCAAGTGTGTAGGTAAGTGGTAGAAGCTGGGAGGAGGTTGACGGGAATGTGGGGAGCAACAAACGGAATTAGTGTAGGGCTGGTAAAAATGGGTGGTTGATGGTTGGTAGAGACCTGTGGGCTGCAGGATCAGTTTCCATGGTATCTGACTCTGACTGAGGAGTCAGAGAATGTGAACACAATCTAGCTGAACCAGCCATGCCAGCTGAGGATGGAATAACAGGAAGCTAAGTCTACAAGGGGGGGGGGGGGGGTACTTTTTAAGGCAAACTGATGCTTTCCATGTCACAGTGGCTGGTATATTTATTCCTTCAATCTTGACGCTGCCTCTTACTTAAGCAATGTCTCCTTTTATCACAAATAAATCCTTAATTGTCAGATCTTAACACCATTATTTTCCTTATCTCTATTTGTTATTTAGCACAGTTCAGTACCCAACATTCTCCGCCTACACAGCTGCTATAAGCGCCTCTGAAACTAGCGTACTCATTCGTGCAGATCCTGATGACTCCCCTATCTTTATCGATGAGATTGCGATTCTTTGTGTTAAATGAGACAAATCCTGCTGCTGAATTTTTTTTAACATTATTTAAATGTGCTAATTAGCAGCAATAGAATATTAAAGTATTAAAATGAGACGAATACTGTGATAGCTTATTAAAATTATGTGAATACAGATGGTACATTAACAGTTGATGTGAAATAAATCAATTATTGAACATCTTCAATAAGACCATGTGTTCAGAATATTGGAGCAGGAGTGGGCCATTTGCCCTTGTATCAGCTCCGAAACCAATTAATTCTATTCTACACACAAGAGACAATTTACAGAAGCCAATTAACCTACAAACCTGTACTTCATTGAAGTGTGGGAGGAAACCGGAGCACCCGGGGAAAACCTATGCCATCACAGGGAGAACTTTACAGACAGGATCGAATGCGGGACTCTGGCGCTGCGCCACCGTGCTGCCTCCTGATTCTCTTAATATCCATAACCTTATGAATACTTCTTTTGAACAAAATGAATGGCTGAACTTTCATGCTCCTGAGGGCATCAAGTATTTGCGAGCCTGCTGATGATACAAAAATGGAAGGAATTGAGAGGAGAATTCCAGAGATTCACCAGAAATTTCTCATCTTAGTTCAGGCATCCTACATCTTACAGAGTGATCTCTGGCGTAATCTGGATAAACCTGCCAAACCCTCTGAGAACTGTGTGATGAGGTTATCTAATCTCTAAGGTATACAGGCTTAGGTCAACAGCTGTTGGAAGATCATCAACAGTAGGTAGCCTCAGGACCCTAGGGAGGTATCTGTATTCTCAGCACCCTCCCAGATGGCATGCGCTGGCAACATACTATTTCCACCATGTACATTGCCTTCAGGATGATATGCAGTTCTCGGCATCAACCACAGTGCTATGCAGAAGCGACCTGTTAAGAACTTGGAATTTGGTCACTTTCTGCCGGCTCACTGCTCCTCATTGGGAGGTGGGGCTGTTGTAGCTGGGAGAGTGGCCGGTCCTCAACCTGTCACGATAAGCGTCGGAGAAGGCTCATGAGTGATTGTGTTGCTCTTCCACGGAGATGCTAAATGCATTTCGTTGTCTCTGTACTGTACACTGACAATGACAATTAAAATTGAATCTGAATCTGATTCCGATTGAGTTTACCCCCAAATCTGTTGGAATTACTCATCAGAACCAAGCCCAGGGATCTTTCTGAGTCCTACCTGTTCTGTGATGCGGCGAAAGACTATACGGGCTGCTCTTGCACACTCTACACTTCCTCGCCCTCTTCTTCCCTCCAGGCACACCACCATGGTCTGTTTTACCATCTGACAACAAGGAGGATCCCAGTGGGGGTCTATAAGGGAGTCCTCCCCTTAACATCGGGGCCTGGTTGGAGCCTGCTGTGTTTTAAGTCAGTTTAAGGACTCATCACCGACCTCATCTGCGGCCTGGAAGAGTCTGTGTTCCATAAGTACATTGAGTGTGAGAGATTACAGCCACTGAGTATGTAACCGGTCTGCTCCTCAAGTTCTACCTGCATTTCTGTACCACACTCCAAATCTTTGGTCACCCGGTACAGAGTGGAATTTTCCTGTCCGTTTGCTCCTGGACTTGGCCAAGATGGCCATTCACTGAACTAGGCAGTGGGCAGTCAAGAGTTCCACCCATCGACTTCCTTCCCCCTCTTCCGGAGGGAGAGATAGATTGAATGGTGGAGTAGACTTGATGTGCCGAATGGCCTAATTCTACTATCAATTCTGACCTTATGTCTGTGACTCGGTAACCTTGTAATGCGAGCATGCGTGTCAACATGGACTTTGGAGTGCTTCCGTGAGCAGTGGTCACCGCTGGGGCTTGAGTGCATTGAGGATAAGGCCGACAATGTAGTAATCTGATGGTCGATGTTTGCAAACTGCACGAATAGCAGTTTTGATTAATGCAGTACTCTGTAAACTAAATATGTAATCAAAGCTCCTTATTAAGGGAAAATCTTCAAAGCGGTGGAAGAGAGGATTTCACCTGTTGGGAACCCTTTGGTCTCCCAGTGTGTGACATCCATCTGTCACATTCACCGCTGCAGGAGGATGGACTAAGGGAAGCATTGAAAGAGACACGAAGAATTACAGCTGCTGGATTCTTGAGGAAAAAGTCAAAGTGCGAGAGGAACAGAGCATGCCAGGCAGCATCTGTGGAGGGAATAAACAGGTGATGTTTCGGGTTGGAACCCTGCTTCAGACTGGCAATGTTAAGGGTCAGAACTCTTCTTCAGTTTGAAGAAGAGTCCAGACCTGAAACATTACCTGTCCATTCCCTCAAAACTTTAAGTTTTCCTGAAAGAAACTCGGGGGCCTTGTGGAGAAGAATTCCACTTTAAGATCCTGCCAGCACTGGAGAATGAGGGGCTGGGCTCCCTGTAACAGCCCCACAAACACCTAAAGGGCGTTTTGTTCATATAAGCCACTTGAAGTGTAGTGGTGTTTTGTACGTAGAATGTGTTGGTTTGATGGAATAATGAAACTTGATTCCATGTCACTGACTGTAAAGAAAAACATGCACTGATCTGCATTCGTAAAAAATTCCTGAAAATAAACCACAATCTATATTATTTTGTACTATTTTATATTATTTATTATAACTATAATGTACAGTGGCTTGCAAAAGTTTTCATACCCCTTGAACCTTTCCACATTTTGTCACGTTCCAACCACAAACATAAATGGATTTTATTGGGATTTTATGTGATAGACCAACACAATGTGGCGCATAATTGTGAAGTGGAAGGAAAATGATACATGGTTTTCAAATTTTTTTACAAATAAAAAAACTGAAAAGTATGGCGTGCAAAAGTATTCAGCCCCCTTTACTTTGCTACCCCTAAATAAAATCCAGTGCAACGAATTGCTTTCAGAAGTCACCTAATTAGTAAATAGAGTCCACTTGTGTGTAATCTAATCTCAGTATATATACAGCTGTTCTGTGAAGGCCTCAGAGGTTTGTTAGAGAACATTAATGAACAAACAGCATCATGAAGCCCAAGGAACACACCAGACAGGTCAGGGATAAAGTTGTGGAGAAGTTTAAAGCAGGGTTAGATTATTTAAAAAAATCCCAAGCTTTGAACATCTCACGGAGCACTGTTCAATCCATCATCCGAAAATGGAAAGAGTATGGCACAACTGCAAACCTACTAAAACATGGCCGTCCACCTAAACTGACAGGTCGGGCAAGGAGAGCATTGATCTGAGAAGCAGCCAAGAGGCCCATGGTAACTCTGGAGGAGCTGCAGAGATCCACAGCTCAGGTGGGAGAATCTGTCAACAGGACAACTATTAGTCGTGCACTCCACAAATCGGGCCTTTATGGAACAGTGGCAAGAAGAAAGCCATTGTTGAAACAAAGCCATAAGAAGTCCTGTTTGCAGTTTGCCACAAGCCATGTGAGGGACACAGCAAACATGTGGAGGAAGATGCTCTGGTCTGATGAGAACAAAATTGAAGTTTTTGGCCTAAATGCAAAACGCTATGTGTGGCGGAAAACTAACACTGCACATCAGCCTGAACACACCATCCCCACTGAAACATGGTGGTGGCAGCATCATGCTGTGGGGATGCTTTTCTTCAGCAGGGACAGGGAAGCTGGTCAGAGTTGATGGGAAGATGGATGGAGCCAAATACAGGGCAATCTTGGAAGAAAACCTGTTAGTCTGCAAAAGACTTGAGACTGGGGCGGAGGTTCACCTTCCAGCAGGACCCTAAACATACAGCCAAAGCTACAATGTAATGGTTTAGATCAAAGCATATTCATGTGTTAGAATGGCCCAGTCAGTCCAGACCTAAATCCAATTGAGAATCTCTGGCAAGACTTGAAAATTGCTGTTCACAGACACTCTCCATCCAATCTGACTGAGCTTGAGCTATTTTGCAAAGAAGAATGGGCACAAAATTTCAGTCTCTAGATGTGCAAAGTTGGTAGAGACATACCCCAAAAGACTTGCAGCTGTAATTGCAGCGAAAGGTGGTTCGACAAAGTATTGGCTCAGGGGGGCTGAATACTTTTGCAAGCCACACTTTTCAGTTTTTTATTTGTGATAAAATTTGGAAACCATGTATAATTCTCCTTCCACTTCACAATTATGCACCACTTTGTGTTGGTCTATCACATAAAATCCCAATAAAATATATTTATGTTTGTGGTTGTAACATGACAAAATGTGGAAAAGTTCAAGGGCTATGAAAACTTTTGCAAGCCACTGTAATTATACAATTTTATCCAGAGATGCTGCCTGACCCGCTGAGTTACTCCAGCACTTTGTGTCTACCATTTATAATTCCTGGAATAACTGGGTATGGATAGGTGACGTTTAAGGTTGGGACCCTTCTTCAGACCTGATGTTGAAGAAGGGTCCAAACCAAAAACACCATCTGTCCATTCCATCCACAGATGCTGCCTGACCCGCTGAGTTCCTCCAGCACTTTGTTTTGCTCAGGATTCCAGCATTTGCAGTTCAGTGTGCTCCATCTTTAGTACCTGCTGCTTTCTCCCGAGGCAGCCCCGAGTGCAGCATCCCACCCTGGCACACCCTGGATAGCATCGAACTGGCACTCTCAGGCTGGCAGACACCCTTATCTGCTGCAGGGCTTCCTGCCTTCTGCAGTGCCACAATCATAAGACATAGAAACTGAATTAGACCATTCAGCCCATCGAGTTTGCTCCGCCATGAGATCGTGGCTGATCTATTTTTCCCCCTCAATCCCACTCTCTTGCCTTCTCATTGCTTTTGACACCCATATAAATCAAGAACTTATCATTCTCCACGTTGAAAATACCAACGTGGTGAAAGAGAGGATTTCACCTGATGGGAACCCCTTGGTCCCCCAGTGTTTGACATCCATCTGTCACATTCCCCACTGCAGGAGGATGGGGTAAGGGAAGCATTGAAACAGACACAAAGAATTACAGCTGCTGGATTCTTGTGCAAAAGTCAAAGTGTGAGAGGAACAGAGCATGCCAGGCAGCATCTGCGGAGGGAACAGCCAAACATAAAAACAGCTTTTTTTCACGAGTAGTAGCTTTACTCAATCACCAAATATCTGTAGCCTTTTTCTCTGGTATTTTATTTAATTCATGTTTAATCAAAAATGTTTTATTATTAACGTTTAATGTTTTATGTGTCATTCCTAACTGTCACTGTATGTTACGTTGTCACTTGCGGGCGGAGCACCAAGGCAGACTCCTTGTATGTGAATACTTGGCCAATAAACATTAATTCATTCATTCAAATTACTCCCTCCAGAACCTTCTTTGGCAATGAATTCTACAGATTCACCACCAACTGGCTAAAGAAATTCCTCCTCGTCTCCATTCTAATGGTATGCCCTTTTAGTCTGAGGCTGTTAGAATCTGGTCAGATAGATTTGGTTGACCGAGACATCCTCTCCGCATCCTCTCTCGACCAGGCCGACCAGATCTAACTGACCACATTCTAGTTGAAGATAGACAAAAAATGCTGGAGTAACTCAGAGGGACAGGCAGCATTCCGGAGAGAAGGAACGGGTGACATTTCGGGTCGAGACCCTTCCTCAGACTGACCGCCATTGGTCTGAAGAAAGGTCTTGACCCGAAACGTCACCCATTCCTTCTCCAGAGATGCTGCCTGTCCCGCTGAGTTTATCCAACATTTTGGGGCTATCTTCGATTTAAATCAGCATCGGCAGTTCCTCCCGACACATTCTAGCGGGACCTGGAAGCGGGAAGGCCAAACAGTGATACACTCCCTGTCTGCTCCATTCCATGCTCCGGCCCAGTTTCCACACGTCCCATCGCACTGGCTCCAAGTGCATGCGGTGTGCGGGCCTGCCGATTCAGCAGATGCCGAATTCCCAGGCTCCTCCTGACTAGGGTGCAATCAGTCACCGGCGATGCACACTTACTGGCAGGAGAGGCTCAAGGCATCTGGCTCGAATTGCAGAGCTGTGCAAAAATACAGCTCGTAAATGATTGGAATGTTAGTTCGCTCTCACTTCCAGGGTTCTCTTAGCAACCATCGACACATTCCTCCAGCTGAGAGTGCAGCTCATAGCTCACAGCAGCTGCCTGCTGGGCACAGATGGCCCCTGTACTCCGTCTGATGATGGGTCTCAACCCGAAACTCCACCCATTCCTTCACTTCAGAGATGCTGCCTGTCCCGCTGAGTTACACCAGGATTGTGTGTCTTATCTTCGGTGTAAACTGGCATCTGCAGTTCCTTCCTACACAAGGCTCCTGTACTTCCCGCTAATATGGAAGGTGAAGTTGGCGTTTATGTTTGTTCAGAGATATAGCACGGAAATAGGTCCTTCGGCCCCCCGAACCCACACAGACCATCGGGGTGGTCTTTTAGGCAGAACCAGTTGGTAAATGGGGTTTAACTCCGGTGAGGTAACATGGAGTCTGCCCGTTTGAGTACCGAGTCCTGAGTCTGCATGGGAAGGAACAAGGGAGGAGCCGGCGTGGGGGGGACCACCGTGGAGAATAAAGGGGAACCTGCGTGGGTACGTTGTAACTTTGTCAGCACCGTTTATGTGGCGACTATTTGTGTACCTTGTGTATGCAAGCAAAGAATTTCACTGTGACTTGTCAGTTGTGACAATAAAGCATTCATTCATTCTGCCTCTCACCCAATGGGTTTTCTCCGGGAGCTCCGGCTTCCCTCCTACATCTCAAGGACATGTTGATTGGTAGGTTAATAGGTCGGTGTAAATTGCCCCTTGGTTTGTGGTAGAATTTGGAAGGATTGATTGACCAATTCAATGTAGGGAGAAAAAACCATTTGTTTAAAGGGGTTTTACAGCAAAATTGGTGAATGATGCTCAATGTAGGCTCTTAAAACGTATAATACAGACAGCACAGTAACAGGCCCAAAAATCTGGAGTAACTCAGCGGGTCAGACAGCATCTCTGGAGAAAAGGAAAAGGTGACATTTCGGGTCAAGACCCTTCATCTGAAGAAATGTCTCACCCCGAAATGTCACCTTTTCCTTTTCTCCAGAGTTGCTGGCTGACCCGCTGAATTACTTCAGCTTTTTGTGTCTATCTTTGGTTTAAACCAATGTCTGCAGTTCCTTCCTACACAGTAACAGGTTCTTTGACCCAGAGTACATACCAAATATGGTGGCAGGTTAGACTAATCTCCTCTGCCTGCATGTGATCCATACCCCATCCATTCCCTGATTATCCATGTGCCTATCTAAAGGCCTCATACGCCACTATCGTATCTGCATCCACCACCACCCCTGACAGCACGTTCCAATCACAAAACCATGCTCTGTGTGAAACTTGCCCTGCACCTCACCTTTAAGGGTCTGTCCCACTTAGGCAATTTTTTGGGCGACTGCCACAAAATTTCCAACACGTTGAAAAATGTTCGGCGACAGTGGCGACAATTTTTGCTGTCATAGATTGTGGTCGTAGATTGATGTAGGTGCTGTCATAGGTTGAGCCAGGTATCGTAGGTGAATTCCATTAAAACTAGTCCCTGGCAGTCACCTAAAGAGTTGCCTTAGTGGGCCAGGCCCATTAAACTTTGCCACTCTCTCTCCAGAAAAAAAAATCCAAGTTTTTCCAACCTCTCCTGAAAGCTAATAGTACCTAATCCAGGGTACACAAAAGGCTGGAGAAACTCACCGGGTGCAGCAGCATCTAAGGAGCGAAGGAGATAGGTGACGTTTCGGGTCGTGACCCTTCTTCAGACTGGTTAGGGATCAGGGAAACGAGAGATATAGATGGTGATGTGGAGAGATAAAGAACAATGAATGAAAGATATGCAAAAAAGTATCGATGATAAAGGAAACGGGCCATTGTAAACCGTTTGTAGCGTGAAAATGAGAAGCTAGTGCGACTTGGGTGGGGGAGAGATAGAGAGAGGAGTGCCAGGGCCCGAGAGCTGAGGGAGAGGTGGGAAGGGGAGGAGACAACCAGGGTTAACAGAATTGAGAAAATTCAATGTTTAAGCCCAGAGGATGCAGACTCCCCAAGCGGAATATGAGGTGCTGTTCCTCCAACTTGCGGTGTTGCTCACTCTGGCCGTGGAGGAGGCCCAGGACCGAGAGGTCAGATACGGAATGGGAGGGGGAGTTGAAGTGCTGAGCCACCGTGAGGTCGGGTTGGTTATTGCGGACCGAGCGGAGGTGTTCGGCGAAACGATCGCCAAGCCTCCGCTTGGTCTCTCCGATATAGATCAGCTGACATCTGGAGCAATGGATGCAGTAGATGAGGTTGGAGGAGGTGCAGATGAACCTATGTCAGACCTGGAAGGACTGCTTGGGTCCCTGAAAGGAGTGGATGGGGGAGGTGAAGGGACAAGTGTAGCATCTCTTGCGGTTGCAAGGGAAAGTGCCTGGGGAAGGGGTGGAGCGGGAGGGAAGGAGTGGGGTACCTAATCCAGTCAGCTTTCTGGCAAACCTCTTTTGCACCCATTCCAAAGCCTCCACATCCTTTCTGTAATGAGGTGCTCAGAACTGCACACAATACTACAAATGCGGCCTAACAAAAGTCCTATAAAGCTGCAACATGGCTTTTGACTCTTAGACTCAATGCCCCGACTGTTGAAGACAAGTATACCATATGCCTTTTTAACCACTCTATGATTTGCCACTTTCAGGAAGCAATGAACTGAACCCCAAGATCCCTCTGCATGTCAATGCTATTAAAGATCTTGGCATTAACTGTATACTTACCCCTTCTTGACTCTATGGGGCGAAGGGCCTATTTAGAAGTTGTATCTCTCTATGACTGTGGTTCTAATACAGATTTAACAGTCCATGGGAATCTATATAATTAAAAGTCTCATCTTGACCACTTCCTGTCTGTGCTGGATATTGATTTTAGAAAAAGCGCTAGCCTGTATCGCTGTGATTTTTGGTCATCTTACTCCCCCTCCGCTGAGCCAGCCTGGAGGATTTTTCCCATCGATGAAAAATAAAAAAGTTATCAGTGTTTAAAAAACCTTGAGATCAGCTGATTGGCCCTCTCACCTGTCAATCACCACGATGAAGGTAACACCCCATCCGGTGGGGCCGGGCTATAAAACCCCGGATGCCTGGATGTGTCAGTCACTCTGCAAGATCGCGAGGTAGACGCCATGACTGTCATTCTAAGCTGTGAATCAACTGAACTGTGAGTCTGCAATGTACTTGTAATAAATGATTTGTTGGCCCTTAATGACAATGCCATGAGTCGTTTGGCCTGTGCTTGAAAGTGCAATGCTTAATTGGAAATTAAATGAAATTAAATGACAATGCCATGAGTTGTTTGGCCTGCTGCTCTGCCTGTGCTTGAAACTGCAATGCTTTATTAGATCGGACTGTGTTTGGAAGGAATAAATGCTTTATTAGGTCCAACTGTGTTTGGAAGGAATAAATGCTTTATTAGGTCCAACTGTGTTTAGTCCAAAAGTCCCGCTCATTTTGTGACTTCCGCTTAGTGGACGGGTTGTGCTGATTGCGCAATCTCCGGTGAATGCAGAACTCGCGCTGATTGCGGAAGTGCCGCTGACTGCAGAAGCCCCACAGTGGAGAGGCTGCACTCAGCCGTGTGAGTAGATTCAAGAAAGCTTACTGTCATATATATGGTGTGTGAGTCAGTGAGTATGAGTGTGTCTGATTGTGTGTGTGAGTGTATGTGTATGTCTGTGAGTGTGTGTTTGAGTGTATGTGTGAGTGCATGTGTGAGAGTGAGTGAGTGTGTATGTTTGAGTGTGTGCGTATTGGAATTAGTGGAGAGGTGGAAATTGCGTTGGGGGACCAACCCACCCATGTGAAGCTGGGACCCAACAGGTCCCACTTAGTCTGGTATATACTAAATGCAGTAGACTGTGATATGAAATACCATCTTATGTGATAAGAGACTTCATCACACTGTCCCAATAAGTATTTTGAAACATTTGTACCTCTGGTATGCTATATTCACAACTAAAAAAAATTGCAATAAAGCCATAAGTAATTGCAGATGCTGAAATCTTGAGCAAAACACAAAGTGCCAGAGGAACTCAGCGGTATGGCAGCATCAGTGCAGGGAATGGACAGATGATGTTTTGCGATACTCTTCTGATCCCTTGTCTAGTCGGGCTCAATTCACTTCTTCTCTTTATATCTTGTCCACATCAGCCAGACTGTGAAACTCACTGATCGTAGACGTCAGTTCCTAAACAACCCTTGAGGTCAATTTGTCTGTAATCAATGTGTAGGAATGCAGATTTAAACCAAAGATACACACAAAACGCTGGAGTAACTCAGCGGGACAGGCAGCATATCTGGAGAGGAATGGGTGACGTTTTGGGTTGAGAACCTTCTTTGGTTAGGGATAAGGGAAGCGAGGGATATAGATGATGATGTAGAGAGATAAAGAACAATGAATGAAAGATATGCAGAAAAGTAACAATGATAATGGAAACAGGCCATTGTTAGCTGTTTGTTGGTGAAAACAAGAAGCTTGTGCAACTTGGTTGGGGGAGGGAGAGGGAAATATGAGATGCTGTTCCTTCAATTTGCGTTTAGCCTCACTCTGACAATGGAGACATAGGACAGAAAAGTCTGTGTGGAAATGGGAAGGAGAATTAAAGTGTTTATCAACCGGGAGATTGGGTAGCTTCAGGCGCACTGAGCGAAAGTGTTCAGCAAAATGATTTCCCAGTCTACGTTTGGTCGCCGACGTACAAGAGTTTAAACCTTCCTGCCTCAGGAAAGCAGTCAACATAATCAATGACCACCGACCCCCCCGATCATTCCCTCTTCTCCCCTCTCCTATTGGGCAAAAGATACAACAGCTTGAAAGCAACTACCACCAAGTTGAATAGACAATTGGTGCAGGAGTAGGCCCTTCGGCCCTTCAAGCCAGCACCGCCATTTAATGTGATCATGGCTGATCATCCGCAATCAGTATCCCGTTCCTGTCTTCTGCTTATATCCCCTATCTCCGCCCTATCTAGCTCTCTCTTGAAAGTATCCATATAACCGGCCTCCACCGCCCTCTGAGGCAGAGAATTCCACAGACTCCCAACTCTCTGTGAGAAAAAGTCTTTAATTGTCTCCGTTCTAAATGGCTTACCCATTATTCTGAAACTGTGGCCCCTGGTTCTGGACTCCCCCAACTTCGGGGACATGTTTCCTGCCTCTAGCGTGTCCAAACCCTTAATAATCTTATATGTTTCAATAAGATCCTCTCTCATCCTTCTAAACTCCAGAGTATACAAGCCCAGCCGCTCCATTCTCTCAGCATATGACAGTCCCGCCATCCCGGGAATTAGCCATGTAAACATACGCTGCACTCCCTCAATAGCAAGAATGTCCCTCTAATTAGGGGACCAAAACTGCACACAATACTCCAGGTGTGGTCCCACTAGGGTCCTATACAACTACAGAAGGACCTCTTTGCTCCTATACTCAACTCCTCTTGTTATAAACGCCAACATGCCATTTGCTTTCTTCACCTCTTTGCACCATTTCTAAGCAAATAGAGGCGCTGGCGGGCTTTCTTCCGGATTCGATCTGCAGGTGTACCTGCGGGGGCCAGGACAGGCCAGGGACTCCCTCCCTCCACTGCCACCCCACCAATGGAGACGGGTGCCTGGCCTCCCGGTTTCTCCTTTCTGTAGTCAACAATATCACTATGTTTCCACAAGTGGGAGAAGCTCAGAATGGGGGACGTTGTTATAAGGTTAAGAGGCCCCATATAAAACTGAAGTGCATCAGACCTTCTCACAATGTATGGGTACTCCGGAAATCTCTTCCCTGCCAGGTTGTAGGGGCCGGATTATTTGGGGATATTTAAGGAGAGCGGTGATAATTCCTGCAAGATCTGGGAACTATGGAGAACTAGAACAGAAGATGAGGTGAGGCAAGGACAGACCTGCCATCACTGATAGCAAACAGCAAGGGAGGCCTGAGCAGTGGCACAGTGGGTGGAGCTGCTGCCTCACAGCTCCGGAGACCCAGGTTTAATCCTGGCCTCGGGCTCGGTCTCTGTGGAGTTTGCACGCCCTACCTGTTCTCCGATTTCCTCCCATATCCCAAAGACGAGCAGGTCGGTAGGTTAATCGGTTGCTGTAAATCGGCCCGAGGGGTGAGTGGGTGAGTGGTAGTCGGGGGGAGTAAAATGGGATTATTGCAAATGGGTGTTTGATGGTCAGTATAGACCTGGTGGGTTGAAGAGCCTGATTCATGTTATATTACTACAGACTACTCCTACTCTTGGTTTCTTAGGTGTTCTTCTTCCATGTGGCGTGCACAGCCTAAAGTTGTAGGACAACTTGTTCTATTTGATCTTCCGTTTGTGCAGGTCGAGTTGATTGCATTAGTCGAAACAGGGTGAAGGTTGCAATCTTCCACCCCATCTTAGCTGTTGATGTTAAAGAACATCAGAAATGAGTTAACAAAAAACAAACAAAAAAAAATCCAATACCTGCATGCAGCAAGCCCAGAGACAACTTTGAGGTGTGAGCTGGGATGTGCCAAGTAATACTTGTGCCCCCTATGTGTTTGGCAGTGGCTCCATCAAGGCCTTTGGCGACACCACAGCCATTTAATGTCATGTGGGAGAATCTCAAATAAAGGGATGTCATTGCAAGGTTAAGGGGTGTTCATTTAAAACTAAAATGTATCAGAACTTCTCACAATGTATTGAATCTCTGGAATTCTCTTCGCTGGAAGGTTGACATTTTATGGCTGTGGCGATGTTGAATTCTCCATCATCAACGTCTTGGGAGTAGCCACTGATGCGGAGCTTCACTGAACCGGGCACATAACTTCCACTGCAAGAGAGCAGCTCCAAGGCTGGGTGACTGCCTCACCTACTGACCTGGTGTGGACCCTCTGGCCCCAGGCCCGCTGTGCAATGGACACTCTCCACTTGCCTGGACATGTGTACAGTCAGAACAAAGGCTTTCAGTGCAGCCGAGCACTGCCATCTGCTGGCCACCCTCAAAACTGCCCACTGTTCTGACCAGCTAATCACCGGTCCCTAAGCTGAGCTGCCTCCCCCACAGCACTGGGGCAACCTTCACAAGGTGCTCTACGGCTCGAAGGCCCAGTGATGGGCAACGAGTGCTGTCACTGATATGCAGCTCTGGAAACTGAAATGGAAAATATCCAGGTAGGTTCAGCTCAGCCCACTCTCCCAGCACCTTGTTTCCCCCCCCCCCCACCCCCACCTCCCCGCCCAATCAATCCCCACATCACCCTGTCCCCCTTGCACCATGTCACCCCCACACATAACACTATTAGGGGCAGAGGTTACCAGTACACGAGGGACAGGTTGCACCTGAACTAGACGGGCCAATATCCTGGGTGGCAGATTTGCTGGCGCGACTCGGGAGGTTTACAATAGACTGGCAGGAGGAGGGTCCCAGAGTAGAAAGGAGGCATAGAACATAGAACAGTACAGCACAAGAACAGGCTCTTCGGACCACAAGTTGTCAAGACCATTGGTTATCCACCTGTACATATTCCATATCCCCCCTTGCATATCCATGTGTCTATCCAAATGTTTTTAAAATATCACCAGCATATCAGTTTCAACCACCACCCCCGGCAGCGTATTCCAGGCTCTCATCTCCCTCTGTGACCGGCACGTCACCTTTAAACTTTGCCCCTCTCAGATGAGAAGTTGGGGGCAAACGCTGTGGTCAAAGATCTGCAGACGGGACAGGCAGGTGCACAGCACAGAGAGGAAAGACCGGTGGTTTAAACTGCATTGATTTCAATGCTTGTGGCTTAACATGCAAGTGGATGATCTCAAGACGTGGATTGGCTCAGGGGACTGCGATATTGTAGCCATAACAGAAACATGGCTGAGGGAAGGGCAGGACTGGTACAGTGTGGGACGGGGCACTGGCCAGGGGCTCTGATGGAGTGAGGGAGCTGTGGAAATGTTTAGTCAGTGCCGGAGTGGGCAGACTGGAGCTGTAGTCATGGTCAGTCAGCGCAGGACGTGAAGGAGGAGACAGTGAGGGACTTGTAGACATGTGTGGGAAGGAAGTGCAGATGCTGGATTAAATCGAAGATAGACACAAATTGCTGAGTGATAACACTATGGGACAGGCAGCATCTCTGGAGAGAAGGAATGGGTGACAGTTTGGGTCGAGACCCTTCTTCAGACTGGCCTGTAAACATGGTCAGTCAGTGCGGGTGTGAGGGAGGGGCAGACTGGAGCTGCAGACATGGTCAGTCAGTGCGGGACACATTGGCCATGGCCCAGCCCTGGCATATAGTGTGGCCGCATTGTGTTTCATGTTGTTCCAGTAATGCCTTTCAGACTCAGTGACTGGAAAAGTGAACATGGCATTCATTGCAAAAATAATAAACTGAACCATCTAATAACAAGGCAGCAGCACACTGTGTCTCTTCAGAGAGATGCCAGGACTGGTTAGCAGTGAATCGGGATGGATCTTTATCCGACGGATTACAATGGAGATTTGCTCTGACCGTGGCTGACTCCGTCTCCTTTTCTGCCAGTTCATGGAACGTGGCCAGGGGTGGCACGGCAGTCACTGGGATTCCAGGAGGGATCCAAGTTACCCGCCCGCTGCTGCCGACTACATACGAGGGCTCTCCCAGGATACGGAGGGCCAGAATTCCCAGTCTGGGAACAATGAAGGACAACCAGTGATCCCAAGTCCCTGCCAGCTGCAGCTGCCTGTGGCTTTATTTTAGAGATGCAGCACGGAAACAGGCCACTTTGGGCCAGAGTCCTCGCTGACCAGCGAGCATCCCGTACACTAACACTATCCTACACTCTGGGGGCAATTTACAATTTTACCAAAGCCAATTAACCTACAAACCTGCATGTCTTTGAAATGTGGGAGGAAACCAGAGAAAACCCGTGTGGTCATGGGAAGAACGTACAAACTCCGTACAGACAGCACCCATGGTTAGCATCCAACCCGGGTCTCTGGAGCTTTAAGGCAGCAACGCTACCGCTCCCTCACTGTGCTGCAAGTTTGTGGGTGGCCCCAGTAGCCCTAAGCCAATGGCTCCTGCCAGTGTTACAGGTGTGGCCACACTGCCTGCAGCGGGGCTGTAGTACAAGCCACTGCTTAGCCTGGATGGTGGTCATTGCTACATTCATCAAGGCCAGAGGACAACATTCCCTCCTGGTCCTGACCACTGATTCATGCTGGACAACAGCCCTGGCACGCACTTATAGCACTGGAGCCGAGGGGCTACTTCTGTCCTCAGTTGGTGGTGATACCAGGGTGCTGGTGTCATATCAACCATAGACAAAAAAAAGGAGTCAGAGTCAGAAGTACAGAAACAGCCGTTCAGCCCAACTCATCCATGCTGACCCCGTTGCCTACTGGAGGATCTTTGTCAGTGCCCTTTATGGGCAACCATTTGCATATCTTGGGTATGGAAGCTAAGAATTTCATTGTGACTTGTCACATGTGACAATAAAGGATTTAATTCAATAAAGTATTCAATTCAAGGTTGTTCCACTGCCTCAATTGGCCCATATCCCTCTAAATCTTTCCTGCCCATGTACCTGTCCAAATGTCTTTTAAATGTTATTGCATGTGCCTCAACTATCTCTGGCAGCGCGTTCCATATACCCATCACCCTCAGTGCAAAGACGTTGTCCTGCAGGTTTCTATTAAATCATTCCCCTCTCACCTTAAAACGATGTCCTCTGGTTTTAGCCTCCCCTACCCTGAGGAAAAGACTGTGACCATCCACGTTATCTATACCCCTCATGATTTTATAAACCACCGTGACCCCACCCCACAACCTCCAGGGGAAACAGTTCCAACCTGCCCAGTCTCAAAATCCGGGAGGCTGGGCTTTCTCGGAAGCTGGATTATTTTCTGCAAGACTGCTGAATGGATTTGTCAGCAAACAAAGCCCTGACCTGGAGACCAAATGTCAAACAAGGATATGCGATATACCACAAAACCCCTTTTATTAACACGATACTCACAGGCAAAGAATCTGAAAATCCATCGGGCCCTGGCCCCAGTCATCCTTCAGCAGCATTGCCACTGGCAATGAAGGCAAGCGAGAGCATCCGACTACAGTACCTCACAGCGTTAGTGCCTCAGCAAGCCTGCTCCGTCTTCTCTCTTCGACTAACTTTCTCATTCACTCTTTCTCTGCCTCTCTAGCTTTTGCTCACTGATTCTCACTTTCTGACTCTCGCTCTTTCTGTCTCTCTCTTTTTTCGCGTGCTCTCTGACTCTCATTGTTTCTCTTTACCTTTCTCACCCACTCTCTGCCGAACTGTGTCTTCCATTCTCTCTGTGTCCATGTCTCTTACTCCCCGCCTCTACTGCAAGGCCAGGCCCGACCTCGGCCCAAGTGGGGCTTGAACACACGGCCACCCCGACCCCAAGCCCAGCTGACACGTACCACAGGGTCCTGTCAGGCTGAGGTGGTGATAGTGCAGCTGTACAAAGGCAACATTGGTATTTTTACCAAACTGAAGGACCCTCTGTTGTTTCACAGAGCATCAGAAATAGATCAATAGCACGGTTAGTGAAGTGGGGCTGGGGAAAAACTTAGGGAGGTAGTGGGAGGGGGTCAGAGTTTGCCCTTGGCTGCCATGGGCAGGGTCAACACAGGTGATGGGACTGTCCACATACACCAAGTCAGAGAGTGGGGTGTGGTGTCCTCAAGGGTGGGTGAGTTGACAGAGAAGGGGAATGGCAAGGCTGTGGAGAGCTTTGTTAGCCCAGAATAAACTTTAACATGGTGTTGTCACAGCAAAAGACGGCAAATAGATCAGGGCTTTGTAAATTAATTGGCCTCTTGATTTGACAGCCCCTTTACACTAGACTTACTGTGAACCGATAACGTTTCTCAGCTTCTAATTGTATCCCCTTCAACCTCTGCTCATGCCTGGCGTTCATCACATCACCTCCGCCAATACTTTCCCCCCAGAGTGCATTGCTTAACTAAACCAGAGGCCGCAGAAACAAATCAACAACATGTGACATTTTAACTACATTTTATTTATTTTGGCATTTATAATAGATGTTTGCTTTCAGCAAGAACAAAACGTTTATGAAAGGCGGCAAAATGACATAAATCTGATTGTCCAGAAACCAAGCAACAAGATAGTGAACAAGATCATCTGGGCATAGTTTTGGGGAATGGTTAGCACCAAATGTGACTCCCTCTGTAATCCAGAATTTTAATTATGTTCTGTCCCAAATCATGTTGGCTTGTTGTAGCGTCCTACAGGAAGGGGCAGTGGGAAACCCGTGCCTTTGACAGTCTCCAAGTCCCCCATCAGCACTTCCTTTTTCGGTATTTATCAAATTTCCCTTTGAATGCCTATTGTTGAATTTTGTTCCACCACTTCTCCCGGCAAGCTGCTGGCATCTCTCCAGGCTGATGTTTTCTTGAATCCAGGACCCCACACACTCTGGGATCCTTCACTAACACCTCCCCATCCCACCTCTGCTCCAACAGCAACTTGAGTTGCCCCAGTCTCTCCAAATCCTTGGCTACTTTCTTGCCAATGTCCTCTGTTGCCTGGGTTTAATGGAATGGATTGAACTGAAAGCTACAGCAGGGAAACATGCCCATCAACCCACGTTGACCACCGATCACCCACTCACACTAGTTCTATGTTATCTCATGTTCTCCTCATCCACTCCCTACACACTAGGGGCAATTTACAGACGCCAATTAACCTACAAATGGCGCACATTTTTTGGGGATGTTGAGGGAAACCAGAGCACCCGGAGGAAACCCATCCACATGGTCACAGGAAGAACGTGCAAACTCCACTCAGACAGCACCCGAGGTGAGGATCGAACCCAGGTCTGTGGCGCGGTGAGGCAGTGGCTCTACCAGTTGTGCCACTCAGGAGCAGGAACTGCTCATTGCATCCTTCACCTCACTTTGCCTGCAACTGGATTGCTCCAGATCTGCACCTCAAATCAGTGTTCCTAGATATCCCTTCACTGGCAATTTCCCCCCTACCCACTTATAAATCACAGCTTCTCCAGAGTTAAACAATAAAATTCATTCATCACGCATGCTCATGTTTAAGATGCGGTTGATTTTAGGTTTCATAAAGTTTATAAAAATGGCAAAAAGCACGGTACTTATTCGCGTGTGAAAATCAGGGCAAAGTGTGGAATGGCATCAGAAACTCCAGCAGCAGAGGCGAGGCCCCTGTGGGCGGGTGCAGCGACTGAGACACACGCACACCTTTCCCCCCCCCCCCCCCCCCGTACTTCCTGTCACAACTTGCCCAGTGCAACGTCACATTCCCAAAGCTGACAATCCGCACACTGTTCACAGCCCCAACAAAAGCACACTAGGAGGCAGGAGGGTCTTGACACGTGATACTTCCAGTTGCCGTGGATGCTGGAGCACCGGATCTCCTTCCACAGTGCACCAGTGACCTTTTCCATAGCAATGTCGCACTGGATCAGAGTGGCACCCAGAGGTTCACGGTTTGTTGCTCATTATCGCTCTGTGGGTTTTCTGGAGCACAGTGCCTCTTGCAAGGAGTGATGTTTTCTGGGTTGTTCTGTCACAAACTGTCAGACAGAACTTGCTCATTCACGATGAGCCACATAAGACTGTTTAATACTGTTGGATAGTGAGAGCTTTGCAGATTGAGAGGGGAAAAAGGGGGTTAACTTGACAGAGGAGTCTTTTCCAGATTGGAGATGTCTGGGCCACGGCCAGGGATGTGAGGCCCCTCACTTCCGATGCATGTCCTCCATGGTCACCCGACCCCAACTTCCCAGGATGAAGGTCTCAATGTCGCACTCATTCTCGCCCCGAGCTATCTTGAAGTATCCATTCTCCCCCCAGTTCCTTCCCCACGAGTTGGCCGCAATCTGGCAGAGGGGGGAAGAGAGAGAGGACAACATGAGGGGAGAAGGAAGGAACCGATCAATGCCGATCAGGGATTAACCTGGGATAACATGGCACCTATGCCCAGGATCTTGGCAGGAAACCCCATCTGACCTGGCAGCATTCTCATTAGTAGCAGAACCTTTACTCCAGCAAAATATCTTCCAGGTTAACCCACGTCACAGAGCTGTCGACACCTCGAGCAGAAATTTCCATGGTATTGGGGCGACATTAATGTGCTCAACATTAAAGTGATGGCTGGTGACCGATGAGAAAATACATTTATTTTCAGGGTGAGTTGCTGGTAGTGGATATGTGAACCGCTTTATGTGGGGCCTGTGTGGACTGGAGCCTGACTTTAGTCCACAGAAAGGAAGCAACGTCCATGAGATATAGGAGCAGAATTAGGCCAATCTGTTCTGCCATTCAATCTTGTCCGATTTATTTTCCCTCTCAACCCCATGCTCCTGCCTTCTCCCCATATCCCTTGACGCCCTTACTAAACAAGAGCTTATCAATCTCCACTTTAAAAATGGCCTCCACCAATCTGTGGTAATGACCTGGTCAGTCTTTTGAAAGCAAAAATACTTTTTTCGGAATATGTCAGTCGGCGGTAATGCCAGTATCTATCGGCTATCCTGAACTGCTCGAATGATGTACAATGCAAGTTAGGCCACACCTTGGGTTTTGTGTACAGTTCCGGTCTCCATGGCACAGGCTTGCAATGGAGATGGTGCGGAGGAAATGTTGCCAGGATCGGAGTGGTTTGACCATGAGCAAGGATTGGTGCGGCTGGATCTGTTTCCCTGGACCATGGGTCATTTACTTGAGGTGGATGAAAGTATGAGGAGCCTAAATAAATAGAAATGAACTCTTTTCCAGAAAAGGTCCAGGGGAAGTAATTTGTGGAAGAATGAAGGAGAAAATGATTTTCTTGCCCAGAGGATGGTACATCTGGAAGTCACTGCCCGAGTGCGGAAGAACTAACCCCTCATTGCATTTAAACAATGCCATACAATGTGTGCTTGAAAAACCATGACCCAAAGATACAAACCCTGCCTGGGCTGTGATTAGATTAGAGAGCCTTTGACCAGCATTGATTAGATGGGCTGAATTACCACTTCCAGTGTTGGATAGGATCTGATTCGTACCATGTGAGTATCTCGGATGTGCACGGTGCGTTCCCCTGCCTCTAACCCACATGCACCACTCCCCGACACGTCATTTGTATCCCCTATGTGTTAGTCGTGTGCTGGTGATTTCAACATACCCAGTACTGACGAATCTCTCCATTGTATCCTTGCTCCTCACCCCATCTACAAAACATAAAACACAAAGCAACCCCTGATTAGAAGAACATTTAAACGCTTCTAGTTATTAGTCCAAATTAGAGTTATTACAGATGCAGCACAGAAAGCATCACAGCTTGGTTTGGGAACAGATCTGCCCAAGACCGCAAGGAATTACAGAGAGTTGTGGATGTAGCCCAGCCCATCACACAAACTAGACTCCCCACTATTAACTCCATCTACACTTCATGCTCTCTCAGGAAAGCAGCCGACATCATCAAAGACTTGTCTCACCCCAGTCATTGCTCCTTCTCCCATCTTTCACTAGACAGTATATACAGAAGCTTGAAGGCGCATGAAGCCTTTGTAATTTGTTGCATAGATGAGGACGGGGCAGTAGTGGACCCTGCGGAGGGAGGTGATGTGACTGAAGAAGCACCCGATAACAAAGATGGGGGGGGGGGGGGGGGGGGGGAGGGCGAAAGATTGAGCCCTTGGAAATGAGCCACGTAGGTTGGCTGGGTCCAACCCAGAGTTAACATGACATCATGCTTTGGTGGACAGGGTGGTGAAGGTGACATTTGGCACGCTTGCCTTCATTGGGAAGGGTGTTGAGTACAAAGGTTGGGATATCATGATGCAGCTGTGCAGGTTGTTAGGGAGACCGTACCTCGCACACTGCGTGCAGCTCCGGTCACCCAGATATAGGTGTAGTCAACAACTTTGTGGCGTGGTGGACTTGCAGCTGAATGCCGACAAGACTAAGGAGTTAGTGGTGGACTTTAGGAGGAGAGGAAGACCCCCGTCACCATCAATGGCGTGGATGTGCAGTTTACCAAGGAGTACCATGGTGTGTACCTGGACAGTAAACTGGACTGGTCCAGGAATGCAGAGGCCCCCATACAAGGAGGGACAGAGCCGGCTGTACTTTTTGTGAAGGCTCCGCTCCTTCAATGTCTGTAGCAAGATGCTGCAGAAGAAGTTCTACCAATCGGTGGTAGCCAGTGCCATCTTCTTCGCCGTTGTGTGCTGGGGCAGCAGAGTGAAGGCCGCGGACGCCACCAGGATCAACAAACTCATCAGGAAGGCTGGCCCCGTCCTGGGGGCAGAGTTGGATTCATGGAAGGTGGTCTTGGAGCCAAAATTGCAAAGCATCGTAGACAGTGCAGCTCATCGCTTCCATAACACGCTGGTCAACCTGAGGAGCACCTTCAGCAACAGACTGGTTCCACCAAGATGTAGTACAGAACGCCACAGGAGATCCTTCTTCCCTGTGGCTAACAAACCGTACAACTCCATCCCCTTCTGTTGTGCGGTAGACTGACTCCCTCCCCTCCCTCCCCCCCGCCATCCAAATCTTTGAACATCCCCAATCCTTTCCACTCGTCACTTTAATTTCATGTTATTTGCGTTTCATGACTGTTGGCAGATCAATTTCCCTCCTGGGATAAATAAAGTTCTGTCGTATCGTATAGGGAGGATGTCATTAAGTTAGAGTGGGTGCAGAAGAGCTTCACCAGGATGTTACCGAGAATATGCAGGCTTGAATTAATAGGAAGGGGCCGAGGGGTTATCTTATTGAATTATCCAAAATCACAAGGGGCATGGATCAAGTGAACGCTCAGTCTTTTTCCCCATGATAGAGGATTCTAAAGCTAGAGGGCACAGGCTTAAGGTGAGAGGAGAGAAATTTAAGAGGGGTTTCAGGGATAACATTTTTGCTTATTGTGGGAGTGATGCAAGTCAGAGTCACAGAAATAGGTCCCACAGTCCACACTGATCCATTTACACTAATCTTTATTCTCCAATGTTCTCATCATTCTACCACACAGGAGCCATTTCACAGAGACCAATTAACCTGCTGACCCAGCAACGTCTTTGAAATGTGGAAACGGACCAGAACAGCCAGAGGAAGCCAACATGAGGAGTCCTTTGCAACCCGTTTCTCTTGCCGTTCACAGACCCGCCAGCCACTTTTGCAGGCTGTGTATATGGAGTGTGTAAGACAGCAGCCCCTGTTCCAATATCTAAAGGGGCTGCTCCTTGCCTTCTGGCTGAACTTCTCACCCACCATCCTCATCTTTGGACACCCTGTGCGTAGGGTAGAGGGTAGGTTCTGAAGATGTCCTGGCTGGGTTGCCTAGGCCTGGTCAAGCTGGCCATCCACGAGTCACGAGCCGGATGCGGGCCCCTTTTCTGGGGTTACGTCCGTGCCTGGGTGGTACATGAGAAGGACTACGTGCTGTCCACGGGCACCCTGGGGGATTTCCGGGGCCGCTGGACACCGCGTGGGGTGGAAGTCATCCTCGATGTGCATTGTAATATTGTTATATAGTAATTAATTCCGTATATTTGTTTGACTCATTATGGTGGTAGGTTTTGTTTTGTTTTAATGTTGACTGTAAATATTATTTTTAATAATTGATTAAATTATTTTTGGTCAATGTAAACAATTAAAAAAAAAAAGAAAAAAGACACCAACGCGATCACAGGAAGAACATGCAAACTCCACACAGACAGCACCCGAGGTTCGGTTTGAACCCGAAGCTGCGAGGTGCTGGATCTACCGGCTGCACCACAAGGATATGTTGGGAAGATTGGGAATTGTGTGGAAGGAATTTTGCACAGAGATCCTTTCCACTCTGGGGCTCCAAGTGACTGAAGAACACTCGGGTGTTCTTGAAAAGAGACACGTTGCTAAGACATCAATTAGAGGTGGATTTGTTTGCCCAGGAACCAGCTCTATCACAAGAGGGCCCTTCCTCCGTTCACCCAAATCTACGTCAGTTTTCAGGGAGAAAGAACAGGCGGAAGACGGCTACATCCAGCCAAACGTCACTGTGCAGACTCCATCCATAATCCCAAACAATGCTGGGTCTATCCCCATGGCAGCCACATCCTGCCATTTCTGGATGCTGATTTTATCAGCGCGAGAGGACAGTCCATTGCAATGCAGTTGGAGACACTCCTCTGTGTGGAGAATACTCAAACATTTATCACATTCCACATTGGGATGGAAAAGCAATTCTATTCTTGTCACTTCCTCTTTGAAAGTCAGGGCTCCTTAACAAGCCACCCTCCCAAGAACAGACGTGTAGGAAAACAATGCAACCCACACTGAAACATGTACTGCTGTAGTGTCTGAGGTTAGAGGACGAGGAGAGGGAGAGAGAGGGAGACGATTCAGTGAGAACCATCCCAAAATATGCTTGTGAATGGTCCCCAGTCTCGACACCACTGTCTGATCCGGCAGCCCCTCCTGTATGCCAGGGCCTGGGATCTCACTGGGTGAAGCAGGAGTTCGGTCTGGTGGGGATGGGTGGAACACTGCCGGAATATCATTCCATCTCCACAGCTTCCTCTGGCAGCTCCTATTACACCCACCATCCTCTGTGTGAATGAGTTGTCTCTCACGATTCCTTTTCAATCCTTCCCCTCTCACCTTAAACCCATACCCTCCAGTTGGAACAGACTGGCGTGCGTGCGTATTTCTCAAGGCTTTTACTGGCATGGATTAGTCCCAATAACAGATACAACGGCACACAAATCAGGGTGCATCACTGAGCAATTCTGCATCTCACACACAGCACAGGATGCTGCCTTTCCTTGTGACCCATAGTGGCACATCTGAGACTACTTTAGATGGGGCATCATGGTCAGCATGGACTAGTTGGTCGAAGGGCCGATCTCCATGCTATACGACTCTACACTGTGAATTTTAACACAGCAATTGTGAGAGGCTCATTCTGATGTGCGTCACACCACTACATCCTACCTCATGCTCCGACTTACCCACAGTGACTTGGATGCCCAGATACCTCCCTCCAGATGTCGATTCACATCAGCCTCCGCAAACACTCCTTTGCTGATCATATTTCATCCTCATTCCCCTTTGAGTTGACTCGAGTTGAATCAATCGTCACTTACCCTGTAATCTTCACGGAGTGCGTCCCGTGCCGACGGAAATTCTCCGGTCGGTCACCCATCACGGGTGTATGCCTGTACACTCCGCTTCTGTACACAAAGAAATCTTCATGTACCTCCATCAGGGCTGTGAAACCACGGAGATGCGTCAGCATTTTTTTTCCACAGTTTACAATAATCCCACTTTAGCCAGACCATTGTTCTGTCAAAGCCCCACCCTAA
Source organism: Raja brachyura (assembly GCA_963514005.1). The sequence goes on along the minus strand of OY740809.1, from coordinate 12,248,531 downwards.
TCTCAGTACAAACTCACTGTATTCCCACTGTGACACAACGTTAATTTAATTAATACAGCGTGACACTCTAACCCAGATAAAGCCAAGTTGGAATATCTATGCCACCCCGTCCCTGTGCACTTGGCAAACCTTCCAGAGAACTCCACAATATTCCAGGTTTTCCCATTTACAATCAGATGCTGGGATTGATGCAGCAATCTGTCCTCGCCTGTTGATCCCCAACTTCTGATAAATTCCTGGATCAATTGGACATCCAACAAGAATTATATTGGGCACCTGGCCATTCAAACTGGCCCTTTCCAACGTAACATGAACACGCAAGGATATCCTTGTAGAAACAAAGGAACTGCAGATGCTGTTTAGCACACAAAAGGGCACAAAGTGCTGGAGTAGCTCAGCAGGTCAGGCAGGGTCCCTGGAGAACATGGATAGGTGACGTTTTGGGTTGAGACCCTTCAACTTTGATGAGTCATTCTCATCTTTCACGTTCATTCAAGAAAATCCTTTAAATTCACCACTCAATTCCAACACCACCCACCCCCCCCCCCAAAAAAAAAACAGCAACATGCGACAACCAAGCAAATTCTAACTATCCATTCAATTGCATTATCATCTCTAACCATGAAAACGCCACGAATAAAAATTATCATCATGTGGACTGCCATCACCCAAAACCAGTTATATCTTGTCCGCTGATCATCTTATTTTACCTATTCTGTCCATGGGCATCTCGCTGTGAACTAACCTTGTAAGAGGGCAGTAATGCATGCAGCAAATATATGGGACACCATTCCTCATTAAGGATCATTGACACAAAGCAGAGTGAAGGAAATCCCGCTCAGTTTGGATGAGAGAATTAATTGAGGGTCAGGCTCAACTGATATACGGATGGATGAGTGACCAATGAGGTCAGAGATCAAAAGGCAACAAGACAAAAAAAAACATCAAAGGTCACCGAGGAAATCCTCAGAGGGAGAAACTTGCTTAGAGAGTCCAGTCGCTGAATGGGGCTGAAATAATTCACCGTGGAGCAAATCCAATGATTCCCTACGATTAACTATACCCAGCAGACAGTATATGTGGCTTTAGTTGACAGCAGCAAGGGGAGTCTTCCAGCCTGTGGAAGTGGCTCTCCAGACTAATGCTGCAACCTGCAGTCTCCGAGTCACAGGGTAGAGAAACATAGAAAATAGGTGCAGGAGGAGACCATTCGGCCCTTGCGAGCCAGTACCGCCATTCATTGTGATCATGGCAAATCGTCCCTTATCAATAACCCGTGCTTGCCTTCTCCCCATATCCCTTGATTCCACTAGATCTCTATCTAACTCTCTCTTAAATCCATCCAGTGATTTGGCCTCCACTGCGCTCTGTTGCAGAAAATTCCACAAATTCACAACTCTCTGGGTGACAAAGTTTTTTCTCACCTCATTCTTAAATGGCCTCCCCTTTATTCTAAGACTGTGGCCCCTGGTTCTGGAGTCACCCAACATTGGGAATTTTTTTCCTGCATCTAGCTTGTCCAGTCCTTTTATAATTTTATATGTTTCTATAAGATCCCCCCCATCCTTCTAAACTCCAGTGAATTCAAGCCTGGTCTTTTCAATCTTTCCTCATATGACAGTCCCGCCATCCCAGGGATCAATCTCATGAACCTACGCTGCACTGCCTCAATCACAAGGATGTCCTTCCTCAAATTAGGAGACCAAAACTGTACACAATACTCCAGATGTGGTCTTACCAGAGATCTATACAACTGCAAAAGAACCTCTTTACTCCTATACTGAAATCCTCTTGTTATGAAGGCCAACATTCCATTAGCTTTCTTCACTGCCTGCTGTACCTGCACGCCAACTTTCAGTGACTGGTGTACAAGGACACCCAGGTCTCGCTGTACCTCCCCCTTACCTAACCTAACCCCATTGAGATAATAATCTGCCCCCTTGTTTTTGCCGCCAAAGTGGACATAGCTTTGCAACAGATGGGTGGGTGGGGGAGGTGAAAGGTGAAGTGTGGGGAGGGGGGGGGAATTCTGATGCAGTTGTGTTCGATACCCGTGTTCGATCCTGACCTCGAGTGCTGTCATAAGGTTATGAGTAATTGGAGTAGAATTAGGCGATTCAGCCCATCGAGTCTACTCCGCCAGTCAATCATGGTTCTCTCCCTTCTAACCCCATTTTCCTACCTTCTCCCCCTAACCTCCGACACCTGTACTAATCAAGAATCTACCTATGTCTGCCATAAAAACGTATTTGATGAGTTTGCACATTCTCCCTGTGTCTATCTGGGATTCTTCCAGTTTGGTCAGGTTTTCTCATCCCAAAGATGCAAAGGTCAGTCAATTTTATTGGCAAATTTCCCCTGGTTCGTAGGTAAGTGGAAGAGTCTGGAGGGAAGCTGATGGGAATGCAGTGAGAATATGGAATGGGTGGCTGATGGCTAGCATGGATTTGATGGGCTGAAGGGGCCATTTCCTGATGTATGACCATGAAGAGCATAGGGGAATCTCATCAGTGTTGCCACAAGGAATTGCAGGATGGGTCAATGATGGGTTGAGTGCATCAGCAGTGCCACATTGAGAGGGGAATCAGGGTTGTCCACATCTCCTGCAGGTAATGTTCTGGACCATAGTCCATTTAGCAAAGACCACACAAAACGTAAGACATTAGAATATAGGAAGCAGAATGAGAGACTGGGTGGGATTTACAGGAACCCACACCAGCATCCATTAGTTAATGACTGACTCTCCACCGCCAGTCTCACTTCCCACTCAAACCCCATCATCTCATTCAGGTTCTGTTCAATGGTTAACAAACGTTTCTGAACATCCATATACCCCTACCTCAGGGAGAAGGGACCGCACTGGTTCATGACCTCCCCCACCCCAACTAAAGAACTCTCACACTGCAGTTTTCAATAGCCCTGACCGTAGCTGGGATAATCCCTCAGACCCAGACCAAAGTGGCTTCAATGTCCTACCTTGGACAGGCCCATTCTCCATGAGCTCCTTCATGACCTCCTTCGCCTGTTGATGCAAGAGAGAAGATTAAATTACAACAAGTCCACCGTGTCTGCTTTCCAGCTGTTACTCCCACTGGCTGGTGCAAAGGTTTTTTGTTTTTTTTAAAAACAAAAATAATTGAATCAACTATTTACACAAACACACTAAAAATAAAAACAAACCCCCCACCATAATACAAAATAAATCTTAAATAGTAAATAACTATTTTTCCATCCTTATAGAGGATACATTCCATCCCCCGCAGTGCCCAGTGGTCCCGGAAATCCCCCAGGGCGCCCGTGGACAGCGCGTAGTCCCTCTCAAGTACCACACGGGCATGGACAAAACACCGGAAAAAAGGCCGGCAACTGGCTCAGGCAGAGCCCTCTTCTGCCTGGCGCCACGACTCTCAAATGGCCAGCTTGGCCAGGCCCAGGAGCAACCCAACCAGGACATCTTCAGCCCTACCCTCTCCCCTACGCACAGGGTGTCCAAAATGAGGATGGTGGGTGTGAGGTTTAGCCAGATGGCAAGGAGCAGCCACTTTAGATAATGGACCAGGGGCTGCAGCCTCACACACTCCATATACACGTGGTACACAGACTATTGCAGCCCGCAACAGTAGCAGGCAGCTGGCCAGTCTCTGAACCGCGAGTGACTCCACTGAGTAGTACCCTCCACCCCAGGTCCCCGATGTAGAGGGGCAGAATCCCTTCATAGAGGGACCCCCACCAGGGGGGCCGTCTCGCGACCATAAGGCAACACCGATCGCCACTTTGTCCGGACGGTGGGCCAGGGCGAGGAAATGCACGGTGTGGAGGAGAAGCCCGCCGGTGCAAAGGTTGCTGCAGTCTGATGCACAGTTAGATCCAAGGCCCCGAAGCCAGCACGTGGGCCTGAGAGAGAGCATGGACGTGGCAATGTCTCATTCTTCAGCCCCTGTCTGTAAGCACGCGGCACGTGGCAGAGAGAGGGAGGGTCACCGTTCCCCCTGAGCAACCCTGGGCGACACCTCCCTCCATCCCACTGAGGGGACTCACTGACCCACCGAGCTTGCCCAGTCCTCCAGTATGGATGGCAACTGGCCCACTGCCTCCCAGTGGGAGCTGGTCTCTGATGTACTGGGGAAAGAGGTCACCGACTGACCCAATCCCAGTGGGAGAGGGTTATGGAATGCCCGAGGCCTGGTGGCACTGATGGTGGCACGCAGATCATCAGCACATGTCATCTCACTCCATAATATGCACGTGATGTTAGACTTTAGAGACACAGCGTGGAAACAGGCCCTTCGGCCCACACCCCGTACAATAGTTCTATTGTACACATTAGGGCCAATTTACAGTAGCCAATTAACCTCAACCTCTGACACTCCAGAGTAAACAATTCAAGTTTAATCAACCTCTCCTGATAGCTAATGCCTTCTGATCTAGGAGGAAGCCTGGTAAAAAAAAAAATGCCAACCTGGTAAATTATTTAAAAGTGAAAAGCTAGATGTTCAAAGTTTTAGAATTTTTTAGATTACAAAAAGGTTACTGAAATTTAAAAAGTACATTTTGTTAATAACATGGGCGGTCAGGCCCTTAAACAGCTCCAGCAGTTTGCAGGTCGATGATCGGCCCGTAGTAAGGAAGGATGTGCGTACCGGCACCTCCGTCTCTACAACACAAGGGGCGGTGGGTGGAGGTACTCACGTTATTGGAGAGGCGGTAGGGCGGAGTGGTCTGGTAGATGTGGTTGGTCTGGCTGTAGGGGTTGGGGCAGGGCATGGTCGCCTGTCGTTTGCCACGGCCGGCTGATCGGGTGGACATCATACAGTGGCCCTGGCTTTGATGGCTGTCGGGGCTGGAGAAGGGGTAGCAGCTGTCTGACACCACCCTGCAGGTACAACAGGTAAAAGTCAGCCCACATTCTTCCAAACCCTTCCTATCCATGTACCCGTCCAGTTGTCTTTTAAATGCTGTTATAGTACTGCCTCAACTACCTCCTCTGGCAGCTAGTTTGATGTGTGCGCCAATGCTCCTCAAGCTCTTATTAAATCATTCCCATCGCACTTTAAACCTGTACACTTTTCCGTATACTGTGGAAATCATGTATTGTCTTTCTGCTGTCTATTAGTATGCAACAAAAGATTTTCACTGTGCCTTGGTACACGTGACAATAAACCAAACTCATGCCCCCTGGTTCTCGATTCCACAACCCTGGGAAAAAGACTGCATTGCCCCAATTCAGCCTATCCAATGGGGCAAAAGGAAAGGAAATTGACACAATTGTGTGAAACCATGCAGGTGAAAGATTCACATTAATAATCACTTCGGGTGTATTCATGCATTGAAGCCCGAATTCTTACAACAGATCCACGGGGTAAATGAGTCATTTCACCGAATAGGCACAAATGAAGAGAGGAAGAAAGAAGACACACAGCAGCAGGGATGGAGAAGGGTGAAAGACAGGAAGCGGCCACCGTTCCTAGTGGTGAGGAGGTGGGACAAGATCACAGCACCAGCACTCGCCAGCTGTGGAGATCCTGTTGCAGAGCGAGGAGGGAGGAGGGAGACAGTAAAGAGAGGTTCCCTCCGATACCGGACAAGAGATTCAGTGCCGTGCACACACAGTGCAGAGCTAGTTCCACAATCACCCGCGTGTTTGGTGCTCCCGCAGCCTGGCCCTTTCCAAATGACCATCACCCCACACACCACCGTAGCTCCCCTCAGCGAAGGCCCTTCCCCTCAGCGTTACCAGCAATGTCCAACTATATCCCTTCCCCTGATTCACACTCCAAGTTGCTAAATGTCTAAGGCTGGGGTTCCAGACTTTTTTCATCCCATTTACCCCTGGCAACTTTAATAGCCCATAACCATGTTATTTCACTTGGTTATGAACAACTAATGATGAACAGACACCGGTGTACCAGAACCAAACACAGTCAGTCAATGAGAAAAAATATGTACAAATCCAGAATCAACAAATGTACCCCCTGGGTAGGTGAAATTTACCCCAGGTTAGGAACCCTTGGTCTAAGGCAAGAGAATTCAGAATATTCACCCATTGGTAGACACCACCTGTGCTCCTGGGTATGGGTTGAAATGATGAAGGTTGATCCTGCTCCAGAAATCCACACTCAAGATCTAGGTCACTATCTCAATGCAGCAGCACAGCATTGCCCTCCCCCCTCATCTACACTCATCTCCCATCTCCAGGCTTCTTTTAACTCCCTTCTCCCTCTTTCCTCTCCCCTGCACCACTTCAACCTATATCCTTCCCCCCGGGCCTTACATTTCATCCTTCTTCTCTCCATGTCTGAGACCCTTTTGTCTCACTTTCACCTCCATCCTTTGTCTCTTACTCTCCACCCTACTACTCACCAAAAACCCTCCTTACCAGCCGTATCCACCCATCACTCAGTAGACACAAGGAACTGCAAGTGCTGGGATCCCCTTTCCAATTTAATCGCTTCCTCTCGCTTTACCATTCACTCCTCTACCAATCAAACCCTCCTCATCTGTAACCAACCATCACTTGCCAGGATTTGTCCTATCCTACCGCTCTTTTCCCTAATCAGTCTGAAGAAGGATCCCAACCAGAAATGTCGCCTGTCCATTCACTCCACAAATGACGTCTGACCCGCTGACTTCCACCAGGACTTTGTGGTTTGCTCCACATTCCACCATCTGCATTGCCCTAGCAGCCCCCTTTTGGAAATCAAGTTCATGTCTGCTCTCGGATGTGAAAGATTACTTGACAGAATTGGCAAAAGGCCAGGACAGCTCAAGATTCATCCTTTAAACCAACGTCACTGACAAAGATGACCCGTCACCATCACATTATTTGTGAGAACTTGCTTTGTGCAAGCGCGCTGGTGCATTCCCCACATTAAACAATGATTACACATCAGAGGACTTCAAAGCAGCAAAGTGCAGCTGATGCTGTGTGAATGTTAGCTGCCTTCCTCAATGATGCTGTGGTCATGCCCCTACATAAGCAGCAAACAGGTCCTGTGTACAAGGGCCAGGACATCAAGCATGTGAGCAGCATGAAAGCTGACAGCTCGGGGCGAGTCTGCTCCACTGATGGGAAGGAAGGCAACGACTTCACATAACACAGTTAATCCCAAATAAATCAAGAGTAAATACCAGCTACAAACCACAGAATAGTACAGAGCAGCAACGCTTCCTTCGGCCCACAATGTTCACACTGAACATGATGGCACATTGGACTAATCTCCTCTGCCTGCATGTGATCCATTCTCTACATATCCATGTGCCTATCTAAAAGCCTCTTAAACACCATTATCACATCTGCCTTCACTACCACCCCCAACAGCGCGTTCCAGGCACCCACCACCCTCTGTGTAAAAAAAACTAGCCCCGCACATCTCTTTTCAACTTTGCTCCTCTCACCTTAAAGTAATGCCCACTGTTTCTTGGACATTTCCATCCTAGGAAGAAGGTTCTGACTGTTTACCCTATCTATGCCTCTTATAATTTTATATACATCTACCAGGTCTCCCCTCAACCTCTGACGCTCCAGGGAAAACAGTCCAGCTTCTCCTTATAGCAAATATCTTCGAATCATGGCAACATTCTGTGACCATATGGATTTTTTCCGGGTATTCCGGTTTCCTCCCACACTCCAAAGTGTAAGTTAATTGGCTTTGATAAAATAGTTAATTGTCCTTAGTGTGCAGGATAGTGCTAGTGTGTGGGATCGCTGGTCGGCACGGACGCAGTGGGCCAAAGGGCCTGTTTCCCCTCTCTAAAGTCTAAAGCTGCAAAGTCCTATTGAACGATGGGATATTAAATGGCTACCGGTTTGGCACCACCCGTACCCTCGCCAGATGGCACAGAGAGAGTGGCCGAGTCCGGAGGATGTTGCCTGTGGGCCTGGAGTGTTGGTGTTCCGCCACCCCACCTTCAATCTCCGACCCTGCCGGAGATGCAATTACTTTCCGGCTCATATCTCCGGTCGCTATGCGGCCTAACATCTTGGAGCTGGAAGCTTCGCTCGGGACGGACTTTGAGCCCCACCACGGGGTGTGGACTTGCCATTGGAGCTGATCCCTTGCCTGTCCATCGAGAGCCGTGTCTCGGGAGCGACCCTGGATGTCGGAGCTCTGACGATGCAGAAGGATCGATAAGCCATGTACTTTGTGTGTTCTGTTTATTTTTATTTGTATGATCGGCTTGGCAAATGAAATTCCTCACGTTGCAGAAAAAATATTTGGCTAATAAAGTATTATTGAATTGTATTGTACCTACCCCCGACGTCGGAGGTACCACCAGGCCCCGTCGATGCGGCCGCCATGGCAACCGTGCTGCCTCCGCCTATTGCAGGAGATGAGGTTCTGTGGTGATAGGGCCGCCTTCACATGACCCATGGACTGGATGGTGATTCTGTCCGAGGCCACAGCTGGAGAACGAGGGGGAGGGGAGAGAGGGGCGTCAGGTGTGGTCTGCACATCACCCAGTGCCTGAGAGACCTCCCCTCCGGAATGGCCAAAACATCACCCACTTCATTGAGAGACCCCCCCCCCCACCCACAGACACTCTTCACTGGGACTGCCCCCCCCCCCCCCCCTTCACCTAGGCTACCCCTCCCGCTGAGACATCACCCCCTCTTGCCAAAGGACACTGACATCCTTGTCTGGGTTATCACCCACCCCCCCCTCCCAAATTGAGAGACGCCTAATCATGCCGACACACCACCGCCCCAACGCTCAGAAATCACTTTCACCCCCCCCCCCCCCCCCCCGTAGCCAGTGGAGCAGTTACCTGCTGTGGAGAAGGCCCAGGACGCTGCACAGTTGCCTTGGTCCAGGGGTTCGTGGACCATCCCCGGCCATTTATCTGCTGCGTTGAAATACTTGGGTGGGACATCGTTGCTGTCCATGTTCACCTGTAATGAGAGCAGGAGCCGGCCATCAGTGGGCACGCCATCGTTCACGGGCGGTATCTTGTCCACTCCCCAAACTATCCCTCTATTCCAGCCTTGATATTAAGCAATGTCTGAGCACCTGAAGTCCTGAGCCAAACATCAACAGAGGTCTACAACCCCCTGCATTGATTAATCCCCACAGCTCAGTCTGAACAACCAACACTTTCCCTTGTGACCATGTCCCCTTGTTCTGGACAGACTCTCTCATTGGAGGCAGCATCAGCCCCCTCCATGCTCCTGAATCTTTCAATGACATCTCCTCTTATTTTCATAAACATTAGCCAGTTTGAACCATATCGACTTAATCACCCCTCCTTGGTTAATACTCCTATTCTATTTAATCTTTACATACTGACACCAAGTCAGTGATATCCTTCTTTAGGTGCAGAATTGAAAGTTGGACATTGCAAAAATTCTTCACACCTTATAGCAGATTAGTGACATTTGTTTACATTTGTATTCCAATCTTTTAAAGAAAAAAGGACAATGAACAACTTGCTTTTCTAACTGCTTGCTCCACCTATAGCGTCATTGGTTAGCATAGACAGGTTGGGCTAAATGGCCCATCTCCATGTTGTGTGACTATGACTTTCTAACTCATCCATGCCGACTAAATTGTTTACCTGAGCCAGTCACGCTTGTCTGTGTTTGGCCCACATCTCCTGAACCTTTGCTCTGCACGACATGTCCTTTGAACACGTTTGTTGTTCCAGCCTCCACAGTGCCCTCTGGCAGCTTGTTCCATATGAACCGCCCCCCTGCGTTAAAACCTCACCCCTCCGATTGTTTTTAAATCTTTCCCCTCTCACCTTAAATCTATTCCCTTTAGTTTTAGACTCCCCGATCCTGGGTAAAAGTCAAAACGTTCACCTTCCCAAGCCACTCATGACTTGGTACATCTATAGAATGTCACTCTTCAACTTCCATGATACTTTATTGTCACAGGTCGCTAGTTGCAGTGAAATGCTTTGATTTGCAAACAGCCCAGTAAAAAAAAAAAAAATACAGCAGACCTCGTCTACGCAGTACAAAAGTATCGCCACGTTTTGGCGCCAACAAAGTTACAAAGGTTTCCTGTTACAAAACTTCCTGCATTACGGGGATAAAGCCTATCCAGTCTCTCCTTATGCCTCAAATCCTTCAATCCTGGTAACTTCCTTATGAACCTTTACTGCACCATCACCAACTTAAGTGCATCCTTCCTATAGCAGGGCGATGGGAACAGCACACAATATTCCCAGCTTGAACTCGCCAACGGCTTGTACACTTGCATCATGACATCCCGTCTACGGCACACGATGCCCTGACAATAGAAGCAAACGAGCCGAACACCTTCTTCACCGCCTTGAGTACGTGCGTCTCCATTTTCAAGCAACTGTGCATCGTACCCCTAGCTCTCCATGTCCTCAGACACTGCCCCCTCTCCAGGCCTCTACCATTTATTGTGTGTCCTGTCCTGCTTTAACTTGCCAAAATCCAGTGTAATTGTGTTGCAGCTCCCTGTCCGTCTCATCCACCCCACCCACCCCTCGGGAAGGAAAGGCCTCCTGTTATGGGGTTCCGTTCGCACCGGGGGTGCCCCTCGAAAAGGTTCATTCTGGCTCTGCTCACACCTGGAGGCAGTGACTGTCATACAGTCCCTCCCCATCACCCTTCCCCTGGTTATGGTATATGGGCCGCGCAGAATCCCCATTACTCTACATTGAGCCCAAACCTGACACTGGACCATGTTCTTGCTGACTCCACGCTACAGGCCTCAAAGACAGACCACTGCCCTCACACCCGTCCCCGATGCCCCCCTCCCCCCCCCCCCCCCCCCCCCAATCACCCCAACCAGTGGCCTTACATTCAGCTGGTTGGTGTTCAGCACAGCATTGGAGGGCCGCCGGGTGCCCAGTCGATACCGAATCCCTTCGTCCAGAGTCAGTCCCCAGAACTGGCTGTAGTTTGAAGCTTTCCATCTGTCCGGTGAGAAATGAGAACGGTGAGAAAAAACACACACACATACGCGCACACACACACAAAGTGCTGGTGTAGCTCAGGTCGGGCAGCATCTGTGGGGGGAATGAACAGGTGACCCTTCCGATAGTTGAGAACGAGAGTCCCAACCGAAAACATTGTCTGTTCATTCCCTCTACAGATGCTGCTTGACCCACTGTGTTCCTCCAGCACTTTATTTTGCTTACAATTCCAGCATCTGCAGCTCCTTTGTGAAGCCCAGGTGAAAGGTCATAAGGCCACAGCCCAGTTCTTTTTATAAAAATTATGTAACCAATTATTTACAATAATATCTACAGTATGAAATAAATCAAAACAAAACCCACCAGCATAATACAGGACAAACACATATACTACATAAACTACTATACAATAATATTACAATCCTTATTGAACATGCATTCAACCCCCCGCGGTGCCCAACGGTCCCGAAAATCCCCCAGGGCGCCCGTGGACAACGCGTATTCCCTCTCACGTAGCACCCAGGCATGGACATGCCGGCAGCCAGCTCGGGCAGAGCCCTCTTCTGCCTGCCGCTGCGAATCGTGGATGGCCAGTCTGGCCAGCTCTAGGAGCAACCCAACCAGGCCATCTTCAGTCCTACCCTCTCCTCTACGCACAGGGTGTCCAAAGGTGAGGATGGTGGGTGTGAAGTTCGGCCAGAAGGCAAAGGAGCAGCCCGTTCCAATATCTAAAGCCTCACACACTCCATATACACGTGGAACACAGATTATTCCAGCCCGCAAAAGCGGCAGGCGAGTCTGTGAACTGCGAGAGAAACAGGTTGCAGTACCCTCCACCCCAGGTCCCCGATGTAGTACCCTCCACCCCAGGTCCCCGATGTAGAGGGGCAGAATCCCTGTGTAGAGGAACCCCCACTCAGGCACGGGGGGGGGGGGGGGGGGGGGGTGCTCTCGCGACCAATAGGCAACACAGAGCCCAATGTGGGAGGAGTGTGGTTCTGATCCAGAGTCACATTGAAGCAGGAGCTCCCCACTGCACAGCCCCAGAGTGAAGCTACGGAGGGCACTGTCCCCCTTGCTGCCCCGGGATAGGGCAGTGGGACGCGAGGAGACTGGAGAGGGGGGGGGGGGGGACAATCTGTGGGAATGAACAGACATTCCATCCTGGCACAGCCGGTTTCTCAGGACTAGCCAGCGGAGGCCACGTGGGCAATGCTGAACTGCTGCCCTCACACAGGACCCAGTGTCGACATCGACAGGGCAGCTGGCTTCTCACATCTCTGGTTACGTGCATCAGTTATAGTCATCTCACACTGTGCACACACTCCATGTGAGTGAACTTACGGTGTGCATGTACACAGAGAAGCAATGGAGGCTGCAGTGTACACGCACACACAGACGCACACACATGCTCTCCATGTGAGTGAGGTTACAGTGTGATATACAGATATAGAAGCAATGAATGTTGCTGATACAATAATGATGTTTCGGGGGCTTTTAGATAGGCACATGGATATGCAGGGAATGGAGGGATATGGAGCGTGTGCAGGCCGAGGTGATTAGTTCAACTTGGCATCATGTTCGGCACAGATATTGTGGGCAGATCAGTGTGTTCCTTGTGCTGTACTATTCTATGTCCATGGACACTCAGCAGGCACACATTCACACTCGGGGCAAGATTCTTTAAAGAACAGCTGATGTCTCAACATTGCGATTGTTCTTGAAGCACGATACCTACCCATAGTTGCCTTGGTTGACGCGACTGATCATTTCCTCATTGACGAGACACGCGTGCTGCTCACATGCCCACTGGCCACTGCTGCAGGTGCTGAGGAAACATAGAGAGGACATTGTTACTCCACCTGCATCAAGGCCAGAAGCCACAGAGTGAAGCTGCCCTGAAGCCAGCCGTGTGCAAGATCCTCTGATTAAATCTTTCTCCTCTCACCTTAAACCCATGTCTTCTGTTTCTTCGTGTCCCAATTCTAGGTAAAAGATTGTGTATTTACCCCATCTATTCCCCTCATGATTTTATACATCTCTATGCAATCACCTCTCAGCCGCCTGCCCAACTGCTCCCTGAAGCTCAGCCCCGCGAGTCCTGGCAACAACTTTGTAACTCTTCCCTGCCCTTTTACCTGCTCCCTGCTTGGAGACGCAGACCCATTGTCACACTGGGCACACTCTCCCCCATGCTGTGCTTCAGCATAACTGACTCAATAAATGTGAGAGTCCATGAGGTATTATCCTGCCCCTCATTATCCAGCCCACTGTCCCCTCCCTCCAGACATACATTTCACTGCCCCTCTCCCCCCCCCCCCCTTATCTGACGCCCCTTCTCGCCCTTTTCACTTACTCCACCCATCTGTGCGACAATGAGGCACTGTGGACCAAAGATCCTATAGCGGAGCAAGATAGACCACTCCTTCTAAATGCAATGGGCTGACGTGTAGTACGCAACGGAACGAAACATGGACGTTTTTTCCCCATCCATTTCCGTAAACCAGCCCGACCCAACTCGCAATGTTGCAGGGGAACAGTTTGTGTTAATAAATTATAATTCTGAAAATGAGGAGAAGATTGTTACCAAATAACTTTTATTTTTACGAGGGTGTTTCCGTAACTGGTTTCCGTCCCCGCACTATTATCCTATGGGATCTTTGGTGCGGAGACGGAAGCCGGTTACGGAAATGGGGCCAGAAATTACCCATGAATCTGCCCATGACCGTACTACGTGTTTTTCGTCGAGTGATCTATCTTGCTCGCTATAGGATCTTTGCTGTGGACCATCAGTGGTCCTCAAAAACGGCCGCCACCACCATCTGGATCCCCACAGTCTGGCCCCTCCTTCACTCTGCTCTTCTAATCAAGCCAGAGCATCCAGAGCGATGGGAGAGGGATTGTGGGTTTGAAGAATCAGTGCATGGCATGAGTGCCTGCGCGTTGCTGAACATAAACCACCATTCTGTGCGCAGGTCACAGGCTTTCTGCTGGATCTACAGTTGCCTGTTGAGTAGCAGAACAATTTGTATTTGAGCTTAAATTAAATGATCTCTAGGTCAAACCAGTGCCAGCATTTATTAGTAGAGGGGCCAAGAGCCTCCTCACGTGCCAATTATGGTCAATGGACTGTGTGGCTCCTGTTGGTTGGGACAATCCTATCTACCCATGCTCTCCAACCTCATTCCCTGTAGGCCGGACATCTCTCAGCACCGCAGGAAGGGTGGCAGTGGCAGCCTTGGGCTGGAGGGCTGGTTTCCCTGGGGACCTGGGATGAAGGAGCAAGCCTACTCAGTATTGCCAATGGTCTGACGGAGACCTCCCCCCTCCCTCTTCAACCACCCACTTCCATCTTGGACTCTCCCCGCTCACCCCACCACCCTGACCTCCCCCACCTTCCTGCAGCTGCTCGTTCAGTCTGTGATGCCACACGGATCCCTGGCATCTGAGCCAGTGTGAGCTAATGCCCTGGGAGGGCCAGCAAGCCACAGCAATGCACCTTTACTGGGACATCTACAGGGGCAAAGGAACCATGGAGCTCACTGCTCTTAGAAGATCAACAGCACCTCATGTTCTGCAATGGAAGTGTCCAATCCAATGTATGAACATAGAAGTCCCCAATTTTAACTAATATCCGCACTCCAGCCCTCTCCCCACCCCTGTCCACAATCATTTGTCATTATCCTGCCCCTCATCCCCTCCCACATCCCTCCCTCTGGACCCTCCCCCCCCCCCCCCTTCTTCTCTCCTTAACTGACATCCTCTTGTCTCCTTTTTGCATCTAGCCTTTGTCACTTACTCCACCCATCTGACCAATCACCTGCCCACCACTCATCTGTACCCACCTATCACTTGCCAGGCTTTGTCCTACCCCTACCTCTCTTTTCAAGCTCTTTTCCCAACTACAATCAGACTGACGCTGCCTGACCCGCTGAGTTCCTCCAGCACTTTATATTTTGCTTCAGACATCTGCGTTTATTGGCTGAGTGTTTGAATCAGTGAAGTTCTGCTGGAACTATGTCAAACACAAATTATCATCAGCGTGAGGTATTGCAGAGACTAGGACACCACGGTGCAGGAACAATGTTATTGCATTAGGAAGAGTTTACAGATCAAAAGAATTTCAACTACGAGGAAAGATTAGATAGTGGATGTTTGTTTTTGCTTTGGTGCAGGAATTAAGGTTGATTTACAAAATTCTGAGAAGCTTTGAAGGTGAGAAAGGGGCCTATCTCTCCCCAGATAAGTAGAGAGAGATAGATTTACACGAATTGGTGGAAGATTAAGAGAATTTATGAAAATATTTTCACCCAGAAGGGCGAGGCAGGTTTGTAATCGTCACCTTTGTTTCGTTTGGACAACTTGTCGGAAGAGCCTTTACAAAGCATTGGATCGCCGAAAGGTTATTCTTTAAAAGATAAACAGGAAGCACAAAAACTGTTGCCAGGAACACAGGCAGAGTTAGCTGGATCACCCATCTACCTGCACTCATGTCCACTTCTCTGCTGTGTGAACAGAGCAGGCAGCATGAACGCTGCCCACTTTCATCCAAGAACACAGAGCAGAGAGGCTCCATTGTCACTTCAGGGTTTGAAGGTTCCAGTCCCACTATTGACCAAGGCCATAATCCAGGCACTTGGTACAATGCAGTGCCAAGGGGCAGTCTCAGGCAAGGAAATACAGCCCCATCACCCTCACACACCCCACAGCGGCAGGGGAGTACCAAATCAAGAGGGGAAATAGACAGAGGGTGCTAGCCACCTATTACCCAGGGTAAGGGAATCAAGAACCAGACAACATGAGTCTAAAGCAGGGGTCGCCAACCTTGTTCTGCACAGGGGCCAGGACGCATGTCTGTGAGCGGATGGTGAGCCACATCTAACACGTGTACACATGGATCCCACCCCCAGCCCTCCCCGAATGGCAGGCATCAAATCACGTGTTCACACAAGGTAGACAAAAATGATGCTGGAGAAACTCAGCGGGTGAGGCAGCCTCATGCAATCCTTGCATGTCTCACCCGCTGAGTTTCTCCAGCACTTTTGTCTACCTTCGATTTTTCCAGCATCTGCAGCTCTTTCTTAAACGTGTTCACAGAAGGTGCGGGGCCATGCCGGCGGCTTTGCGCTGGATGCTATACTGCCAGAGCTCGGCGGGCCAGATGATTATGGGAAAGAAAATCTGCCTGCAGGCCAGATGATTTTGGGTTACGGGCCGCATTCGGCCCGGGGGCCGTAGGTTGCCGACCCCTGGTCTAAAGTGAGAACGGCAAGATTTAATAGGAATCTGAAGGGCAACTTTTTCCATTCAAAGTGCGTTGGGTATATGGAACAAGCTGCTTGAGGAGGTAGTTAGGGCATGATGTATAACAGCAATCAAAAGACACTTGGACAGCTACATGATGGGAAAGTTTGTACGGGATATGGGCCAAACGCAGGCAAATGGGATGAGCTTGGATGGGGCACCTTTGTCAGCATAGACGAGGTGGGTTGAAGGGCCCGTTTCCGTGCCGTATGACTCCATGACTAATCAGCATGGGCCAGAATGGACACTTTGTTGCATACTTCCAGAAATGAAGGAAGGCTGACAGTGCGGCTGGGTTAGTGGTGGTGGTATTATATCTCAATGACCCATAAAAATAAAAACTTCATTGTTCGGTTTCTGGACACGTGACAATAAACCACTCTTGACTCTTAACTCTAGGAGTTCCCCCAGCTGCCCCTTTAATGCCCAACCCCCCACCAACAAACTTGTTACATTACTACGTGGGGAACTTGCTGTGTCCCACATTACAAAACTGCCAACTCCGCAAATAATGTTTCTTTGGGAGTTTGGGGTTATGAAAACCTTTCTATAAATATAAGTCTCTCTATTATTCCGCTTATGGGAAGCTCAGTGTGGGGCTGAACCAAGAGGTCATCCCACTGCATTTACACGGAAACTGTCCACATTCAGCCCTGCTTCCACTGGGACCAAAACAGCCGTATTTGGAAGCTTAACCGTGTCTGCACTAACATATCCCCTGGGTGCTGGCTGCTTCTCCCAGTGCGTTTGGAGGGAATCTTAAAGTGCCGGCTATCCCGAGCTGGGCTGCTGATACGTGCCCGGGGGAAGGCTCACTAGCAACTGGGTTACTGGCAGAATGCCCATCGTCGACCACTCCCACCCTTGACCGAGTGCCAGGATATGGGCTAGCTTGCCAGGTTGGGCCTCTTTACACTTCATCCCTTCAGTTGCTCTAAAGCATTGGTACATTTGGTATCAAACTGGGCCATACAAATTAATGGGATTATTGGTCAAGGCCTAGATAGTGGATGTGGAGAGGATGTTTCCAATAGTGGGAGCATCCAGGACCAGAGGCCACAGCCTCAGAATAAAAGGACATCCGTTTAGAATGGAGATGAGGAGGAATTTCTTTAGGCACAGAGTTGTAAATCTGAGGAATTTATTGCCACAGACGGCTGTGGAGGCCGTCATTTGGTATTTTTAATGTGGACATTGATAGTTTCCTGATTGGCAAGGCAATCAAGGGTTACAGGGAGAAGGCAGGAACATCAGGTTGAGAGAGAAAGATAGATCAGGAATGATTGAATGGCATTTTTAATGCCCCCCCCCCCCCCCCCCCCATCTCATCTTGTAACAATGTCCCCTTTTTCAAGATGCCTCTCATAGGTGAAAGCACTGAAAGAAGCACAGAGAAGACGTATGAGGATGTCACCTGGACTCAGAGACCTGTGCTATCGGGAAAGATTGTACAGGCTAGGACATTACTCCTCGGAGCACAGGAGGCTGATTTTACACAGATGTGCAAGATCTTGGGAACATATTGGGTGAATGCAAGGCAGGGGAATCAAGAACCAGAGGACATAGGATTAAGTGGAGAGAGGCAGGGTTCAACCGGAACCCAAGGGGTATTCTTTTCACTCAGAAGGTGGTGGGAACAAGCTGCCAAGGGAGGTAGTTGAGGCAGGTACTATAACAGAATTGAAAAGACATGTAAACTGGTAAATGAATAGAAAAGGTTTTGATACGGGCCTAACATGGGCAGGTGGGACTAATGTAGTGGGGGCATCTTGGTCAGTGTGGATGAGTTAGGCTGAAGGACCAGCTTCCATGTTGTATAATACTACGACAACACCCTCAAGTGAGGAATTAGCTGAGTGGAGTCTCGTATGGACTGCCTCCAATGCTGGTCTTTCTCATCTTCAATGAGGGGCACAAAACTGTGCCCAGTGCACTGGGGGAGTGTTATGAGGAGAATATTTCAATGCTCGTGATCCAACCAGTATTTTGTTATAAGGATGTTGGATGTTGTCTCCATGTGTTAGAGAGACTTGGATAAAGAAACATATAAGATTGTTAAGGGCTTGGACACGCTAGAGGCAGGAAACATGTTCCCGATGTTGGGGGAGTCCAGAACCAGGGGCCACAGTTTAAGAATAAGGAGTAAGCCATTTAGAACGGAGAAGAGTAAACACTTTTTCTCACAGAGAGTGGTGAGTCTGTGGAATTCTCTGCCTCAGAGGCAGGTTCTCTGGATGCTTTCAAGAGAGCTAGATAGGGCTCTTAAAAAATATCGGAGTCAGGGGATATTGGGAGAAGGCAGGAATGGGGTACTGATTGGGGATTTTCAGCCATGATCACATTGAATGGCGGTGCTGGCCCGAAGGGCCGAATGGCCTACTCCTGCACCTATTGTCTGTTTATTAGTGTCCTATCAATTGGGGTGATGGAGAAGAGGGTGTGGGTGGGCTGTTCAATTCATGAAGTTACAAGAAGTATTCATAATGGGTTTGATTTTTTAATGATTCATCTACTCAATGGTTAATTTGTTTTCCTTGCAGTGTTAGTACTGATTTCTCCCCTCATTCCGTGGCAGAAGTAGGAAGGGGCTCCTTTTAAGGAAAGGTTTGTTTGGAATTCCAGCCACTGTTACGTGTTTTGGCTGGGGCTTGCCACTTTGTTGAGACCATTTATCATGCAAGGTTACGCTGGTTAATGGGGCATTACCGGCCCACTCATTCCTCCTTCACCCCTCCCCTCGGGCTCCTTTCACTGCAGAGCAGAAACACAGTCACTTAATGAGCACTGATGCCTCTCCAAAGAAATCCTGAGCTCCAACGACCCTTGACTCCCCGCCACTCGCTAATGAGATTCACAAAAGTACAAACTGCCCTTCATTCCTCCCATTTCAAACAGCCATTTTGCCCCTCCCTATCCAGCACGTACATATTTTTCCAGTTCCATTCTTTCACATCTATAATAACCAAGCTCCGTGAAACGTCAAGGAAGATTAATGATTAATGGTCTCTAACACACTAAAAGAAACAAGACTGAATTTTTAAATCTTAAGAATGAAGTAAACTGCACTTCAATGCATGGTCTCAGCAGATACACAGCCACTAGGCATTTAAACACAGGAGAAGACCATTCAGCACACCAACTCCCTGTTGACCATGTAGAGTCACTCATTGCCCCGCTCTGTCTCCTCAAGAACCAATTTAGTTTCCTCCTGAACTTATTGACAGTTTCCACTTTGACCGGTGGTTTCAGTCCATTTATCACTCACTGCTCATAAGTCCCCCCTCATATCATGCCATCTTGCCAACGAGCTGCTGGAGGAAATGGTTAGGGCAGGTAAAATAACAAAATGTAAAAGACATTTAGACATGGGCAGGAAAGGTTTGGAAGGATGTAGACCAAATGCAGGCCAATGGGACTAGCTTGGAGAGACATTTTGGTCGGCACGGCCGAGTTGGGCTTAAGGGGTAGGTCCCATGCTTTAGGACACTCACTCAATGAATCTATCTCTCTTTGTTCAGATTATTAACTGATGAACAATCTTTGCTCACTTTATTCAAACCTGTTATGATCCCATAATCCAAGGTCAAGTCTCCCCTCAACCTCCTTTTCTCTGAAAACATCACCTTCTCTACCCTAATCGTGCAGCCAAGGTCTCTCGTCCCTGAGACTGCACCTACACCCCCCTCCGAAGGACCTTCACGGGTATCTGCCCCAAGCGATGCCCCCTCTCTCAACACTTGTTTCACCCCACTGCCAGTTTTCACACCCTCCATCGCCTCCACCCTTCCCAGTTTTTAATTGATATCTTGCCTGTTTATTCTTGCCCATGGAATCACAATAGTTGGAGCATAGAAGCAGACCATTTGGTCCATCAAATCTGTGTCAGCATGGTGCCAGAATGATCCATTTGCCCCCTATTGTTCACCTCCCACACCTCACCCCTGACCACATTCACTTGCTATACGTATATAATATATTAATTATATATAGGTTTTGTATCATTCTCTACCCCCCCCCCCTCGTTCTCCCACCCACCATCCCTCCTTATCTCAGGTTCTTCAATTCACACCCCACCTTACTTTCTTAACAGATTCCATGATTGATGCTTGTTTGTCTTCTCCACTTCGCCTCCAGCTTTGGTTACCATCTCCTTGATCCACCTACCTCCCCTTCACCTGGATTCACCTTTCACCTGCCAGCTCTTGCTCTTTCTACCATCCATCTCCCCTCTGCTCCATCAGATTGAAGAAAGGTCCCGATCCAAAATGACACCTGTCCATTTTCCACTCCAGCAGTTTGTTGCTTGCTCATTGATCCATGGCGACAGTTTGCATGGATCCCACCACTTTCTGCCCACTTGCTATTTTAATTTTGGTAAAAGATTATAGGAACAAAGCGGGCTGCTCCTGCCTCTGTATTGTTTTTGTCCTCACATTCCAGAACAAGAATAACTTGCCTGACTGACTTCCATGACTTCCTTGAGGAAGTGACTATTCAGTGGAGAATAGCAAACTCTTCCATATTACAAACATCGAAGGAATTGGACACAAAGTGTCACGGGTTCAAATCAAAGCTTGATAAGCTCAGTGTAAATCCCTTGAATGGACGGGATCCCAGTGACGGGTGGACGTGGCAATCAATAGACAAGGCTGTGAGGGGTGGGATGAGGTGGGAATAGGCAAGTTCAAGAACGGTGAAAGCTGGTTGAAGCCGTAACGAGCCTATGCCATTTTTTGGGTAACTGGCAGCTTTACTCTACGTGGCCATCTCAGTGCAAGGCATGACTGCAAAGTTCATCAGGACTTGCATTAGGGCAAGTAGTGTCTGAGGCAGAACAGGGCTCTGTGATCACTGCACAGTCAGCAGAGGGGGGCAGGCATGGTGGGGCCCAGTGTGCAGGAGAAGAGGTGGGAGTGTCGGCACCTTCTCCCTGTGACAACGAGGTATTCCTCCCACATCTCAAAGACGTGCGGGTTGGTCGGTAGCCGGCCCCTGTAAGCTGCTCCTTGTGTGTAGGTGAGTGGTAGAATCGGGGGGGGGGGGGGGGAGAGTTGATAAAATGTGGAGTGGATAAAATGGAATTAGATTAAGGATCACTGTCAATTGGTGGTTTATGGCCAGCACGGACGCAATGGGCTGAGGGGACCATTTCTATTCTATACAACTTCAAAAATTGTCCAGAAGTGCCATGGTAGGACATTCCTTTAACCCCCTGGCACCCTCCACAGAGTCCAGCACCGCTCCATGCCCAACTCCACTGTCCGTGGCTCTCCTGCGTTTAGCAAAGGGCCTTCGTGGGACTCAGTGCTGGCAGCAGGACAAGCAAGATGAGTGCGTGGTCCATTGCGTGGTGCCTGGGCAGAGAACCGTACCGTACATATATCAATACAAAAGCTAAAGAAATCACACAAAAGGAGAAATGTTCCGCAGGTTCTCCGCAGCCTTCTGAGATCAATCGAAGAACTTTTCCATTGGGTTGCAAATGGCCAGAGAATTGCACCTTCCTCTGCCCCCAACATCCATCACAATGTATTACCCTGGCCTCATATTGGCACTGCTCTGCTTTAGATCATCTCATGCTGAAACCCCATCCACGCTATTGTTTGAGATCAGATTATTGCAGCACACTACCGGATGGTTCCACCCTCCATCTTTCACCCAAAGTAAGCACCACCGTTTGGTTTGGCAACTGGTCTGCCACAGACTGCAGGAAAGTGCAGAGAGATATGGATGTAGCCCGGTCTATCACGGCAACCAGCCCCTCGCACCATTGACGCCATCTGCACTTCACGCTGCCTCAGGAAAGCTGCCAATGTAATCAGGGGCCACATACACACAACCCGCCCCCCCTACCCCTTGTGCTGTTTTTAATCTGCACTTTCCCAGGAACAAAAACACCACCTTCTGCACCCTGTGCTTTTCAGTCAATGGATGGTTTGATAGCACTCATGCACGGTACGATTTGTCCAGACAACACACAAAACTGAGTCTTTCCCTGTATCTTTGTACACTTGACAATAATAAACCAATCCCAGTACCGGCACCAACTTCCCCTCGAGCCGAGCAAGATTGTGCACCCCACCAAACCCGCCTCACTCTTGGCTTCACCCGCTCCACTCGCTCCATCCCCAGAGGCTGAACATCCTCCCCACCTCTACCTCAAACCTCTCCCCACCAAAAAATAAAATCAGACAGTGCAGCATTCATGTGTTCGTTTAGACTACAGTTATAACCAGAACGGCCAGTCACACACTCAAACACCACTGCATGGATCGATCTTCAGTGGGGTATAGCAAGAATATGTGGTGGGATCTCTCCAGTCTATACCTCACCTCAATGACTGGATTTAGAGCAAAGATGTTAGAGTCAAAGAATATTTTGACACCCCTGCTGCTGAAACCCCTCGCACGTCTTTGTTTGTGATTAGCCCAACTTGACCAAGTTGCTCCATCTAAACCAATGCCATTCATCCACATTTGGCCCATATCCCTCTAAACCTTTCCTATCCATTTACCCGTCTGAATGACTTTTAAATGTTGTTATTATACGTGCTTTAACTATTTCCTCTGGCAGCTCATTCCATATAACTACCTCCCTCTGCATGAAAACATTTCCCCTTAAGTTCCTATTTATTTTTCCCTCTCTCACCTTACACCTATGTCCTCTGGTTCTTGATTCCCCTCCCTGGGTTAAAAGTAAACTGCATTCACCCTATTTATTCCGCTCATTACTTTATGCATGTCTACAAGAACATCTCTCAGCCTCCTGCGCTTAAAGGAATAAAGTCCGATGCTATTCAACCACTCCCTGTAGCTCAGGCCCTTCTCCTGGAAACATCCTCCGAAATCTTCTCTGCACTCTTTCCAGCTTAATGGCACTCTTCATATCACAATACTCCATATGCGGACTCATCAACATCTTGTGTGCCTCGTTAAAGCAGCTTTCTAAACGAACCTACTCCTCACACTTGCCTCAGTTATCCAATTTCCTTTTGAAGAGACCATTGGTCATTTATTGATCTACTGAGAGTTGTGCCCATCAGTTATAGTATGCAGCTGCCACTTACAAGACCTTTTTCTTACACAAAATCAAAAACATTAATAATCTCAATATTTGATTAAAAACCTCTTAACCTTCTCTGCTCCAGGCAAAAACCACCCCAGCTTCTCCAGTTCATCGTCTGGCTGAAAGGTTCCAATCCAAAACATCACCCGTTCCATTCCTCCAGAGCTGCTGCTTGACCCGCTGAATTGCTCCAGCACTTTGTGTCCATTTGGAGTTTCTCACCCCTGGCCATGTTCGAAGAAGTCTCTACATCTTTCCCAAGGCTTTGACCCACAGACTGAAGCATAGCCGTAATCTGAGAAAGGGTTAGCATTACATCCTTGCTTTAATTCTCAGGATTGAACCCGTGTCTCTGGTGCTGCGAGGCAGTGGCTCTGCCAGCTGCGCCACTGCGTGGCCCATTCTAATCCTGCAATTGCCAGCGCAACAACACTCAGCACCTAGTGCAATGAGTCAATGCAGTGGCTTGTCACCAAGTTCTCAAGGTTGGCTTGCCGTGGGCAATGGATGCCACCCTTATCAGCATTCCAACAAAAAAAGCTGGAGCAGACACAAAGAACAGTAGATGCTGGAATCTTGTGCAAAATAAAGTGCTGGAGGAACTAGTGTTAAAGAAGGAACTGCAGATGCTGGAAAATCGTGGGTACACAAAATGCTGGAGAAACTCAGCGGGTGCAGCAGCATCTATGGAGTAAGGAACTGCAGACGCTGGAGGAACTACCTGCGGAGGGAATGGACAGGTGATATTTTGGGTTGGTACTCAAAATATCTTCTTCAGAATGAGAGTGGGCAGGGTGAGAAAGCTGGAAAAAAGGTTGGGGGGGGGAGAGGACAAAGTCTGCCAAGTGACAGGTGGATACAGGTGAGGGGGGTTGATTGGCAGATGGGTGGAATAAGTGGCAAAAGCTAGAGGTGAAAAGTAGACAAAAGGCTGTTGTATAAGGAGTAGAGGAGTGAAATGTAAAGATCGGGAGGGATATGGTGGATCACTAGTTAAATTGTAATTGTAGTGTGAAACAGATACTGGAGCTCATACAAATGTGAACAAATCATTAATTCTATACCTAGAGCAGTGCTTTATGTCTGAGGACCGTCCAGCTTTTAAAAATATCAACCACCCAATGTAAACAATCAGCATGCATTCTTACAAATTTCACAGAATTCCCACCTTAATCTGAGAATTGTTTAGCCTTTTATAGGAGGGAGCATTGAAAATCCACTCTGTCAAACCTTACGGGATTCTGGAGTTCAAAAGATAAGGAGCCGGGATGTTCTGAAGGAAATGACACAACATTGTGAGCAGGCTAATAAATCCCTGGGGGTTGAGTCACACGGCGACCAGCGTTTGGAAACACAACAACGTTGGAAAATGCTTCACCACTCAACTGAAATGCAGCAACATTCTTTCCACATTGTGCCTCTCTCCAGACTATCCTTGAAATGCTAACCTTGGGATGTCCTTGCTCTGCACCTGGTCTGACTTCAATGCTCACAAACACACACATGCAAACCAGTACAAGGGTCGTGTCTAATGAAGGTGTTTAACATGATGCCACCCAGACCTGGAGCTTCAGCTGGAGAAGCTGGGGTCGTTCTATTGAGCAGGACATTTAGAATCCCCCCCCCCCCCCCCCCCCCCCAAACTAACCTACTATCAGTCTGAAGAAGGGTTCCCACCGAAAACATCATCTGTCCATTCCCGCCACAGATGCTGCCTGACCCACTGAGTTCCTGCGGCACTTTGTGTTTGATGTGACGGGCTGCCTATGATACCCGCAGTCAGTATGTGGCTTGGTGTCAGCACCTAGACACGCACCACACACACAGCGAGTGGGCAGCTGAGAACAGGACAAGCCCTCAGTGTCCAGCCCTGCCTCTGCCCGTTGGTGGGCGCTATAGTTAAAACATAGAACAACACAGCACAGGAACATGCCCTGTGGCCCACAATGTCCATACCGAACATGATGCCAAGTTAAACTAATCTCCTCTGTCTGCGCTTCATCCATATCCCTCCATTCCATGCGCCGATCCAAAAGCCTTTTAAATGCCTCTATCATATCCTGGTATGGATTGATGGCGCTGAAGTGTAGTTGAAAGCTTTAAGTACCCAGGAGTAAATATCGCCCACAACTTGTCTTGTATTAAACTTGACAACTTGTCACCCGTATTAAAGCAATGGCCATAGATGGCTTAGGAAGTTTGTCATGTCCTCAACAACTCTCACCAACTTCTAGAGCTGCGCCGTATCGAGAGCATCACAGCACGGTTTGGGAGCGCCTCCATCCAAGACCGCAGGAAATTGCAAAGAATTGTGGACGCAGCCTAGACCATAATAAAAACCAACCTCCCTTCCATGGACTCCATTTACAATTCACGCTACTTCAGCAAGACCACCAGCACAATCAAAGACCAGTCTCATCCCAATCACTCTCTTCTCCCGTCAGATGAGGGATACAGATGTATGGAAATGCACACCTCCAGATTCAGGGACTGTTTCTTCCTGGCTGCTATCAGGCAACTAAACCATCCTATCAACAACTAGAGAGCAGTCCTGAGCTAATATCCCCCTCACTAGAGACCCTTGGACTATGTTCAATTGGACTTTATTTTGCACTAAATGTTATTCCCCTTATCATGTGTCTGTACACTGCAGATGGCTCGACTGTAATCATGTATTGTCTTTCCTACAAAAGCTTTTCACTGTACCTCAGTGCACGTGACAATAATCAAAACCAATATCCGTCTCAAACACCACCCCAGTTACGTTAACATTATTTCCTGCGCCTCCGCTCTAACTTTCTCAGTGTGAGCATTCTGTTGAGCATAACATTGGCTCAGACGCTAAACAGCTTTGTTATCCATATTGTACTAACAATCTCTAAGGTTGGGTGGAGTAAGGAAGCCATCGGTGTAGATTGTCCTTGTTGATAGGCACAAGCAGAGAGTTGTGTTTCTCTATTGAGTCTACAAAATATTATTTTATCTCTGAAGTAAAAACACACCTGGTGTCAGGACGCGGTTAGGAAGGAGGCACACAACCTCCCCCAGAGGTACGTACAGTATTGTATTTGTTGTGTACACAATGTCGGGAAGCCATAACTCCAAGCTATCAGACAAGGGCAAAGAACAGATACCAAGCACCAGGCTCTCCCAGACAGGGGAGGTACACCTATTTACTGGGAACAGCTTCGACAACATTACAAACTGATTGCTTTATTATAATATCATAAGTGTGATTCATTTCCTTTCCTGCAGCCTCTGCAAACACCAAGTCATCTAATGAGCTGGTATCACAGGTAAAGCACAGCGCGTGTTGGACGCCTCTGGACTGAAGAAGGATCCCGACTCAAAACATCACCCGTCCTGCTTCTCTGGAGGTACTGCCTGACCTGCTGAGCTACTCCAGCACTTTATATCTATCTTCAGTAAAAACCAGCATCTGCAGTTCCTTTCTGCACCTGGTACCCTGGGACTGGGAGAGTGGTTGTCCTCAGTGCCACTGCCCAGCCATCTGCGAGATCCGATCTGCAATGGTGCTGCAAAGGAAAGCTGGAAGAGATAGCCAGCCCGATGGCACTATGATGACACCGCTACTGATTCATGGTGAAAAACATCAGGGGCACCGCTGCCCCTTAGGAACAAGGTTTAAACAACATTGAATCCCAGAACTCCCAAGATGAGAGACCGATATGTGCCCATTCCAATAGCTTACTGACCTACTCTGTTCAAATGCGTGGTATGAAGGACAACAAACTCCAGTGTGGTAAAGAAGGGTATGGTAGCGTTTCGTCATTGGTCGGGGCACTGAGTACAAGTCAAAGTTTTGCTAATTTAAAGGACTTTGGTCAGGCTGCATTTGGAAAACTCTGTGCAATTCTAGTCGTCCTATTTCAAGGAGGTTGTGGAGGCTTTGGAAAGGACGAGGTTTACTAATTAACCAGATTACACGGCATTGGCCATAAGGAGAGGCTGTATGAACTTGGATTGTGGAAGCCAAGGGGAGACCCGACAGGTCTATAAAATGAGAGGCATAGACAGCGTAGATAGCCAGACCTTTTCTCCCAGGGTGGAATCGGCAAAGACTGGAGGACAAAGCTTTAAGGTGAATGGGACAAAGTTTAAAGGAGATGTGCAAGGCGGGCTTTTTCTTTTTAAAACACAGAGTGTGCTAAGTGACTGGAACAATGAGGCAGATACGATAGCGGTGTTTAAGAGGCTTTAGGATAGGCACATAGAGGGATAGGATCTAAAAAAGGGTCCCGGCCTGAAACGTCACCCTTCCTCTTTCTCTAGAGATGCTGCCTGATCCGCTGAGTTACTCCAGCACTTTATGTCTATCTTTGATATGGATCACATGCCAGCAGAGGAACTTAGTTTAACTTGGCATCATGTTCAGCACGGACAAAGTGGGCTGAAGGGCCTGCTCTTGTACTGCACTATTCTCGGTTCTATGTTGAGCAGTAGCCTTGCCTTCAACACCCAGATCCCAGCCATGAAGAGCAATAACTCACTGGCTTTAGGTCAACAGGCCCTGGCTTTGAAAGTGGTCGAGACAGTCCTGGTGAATGAGGATCGAGAGGCAGCCCAGAGCTGGCAGCCCTAGTCGGGGCTGGGTCTTCACAGGCTCCTCACCCCACCTGGACCAGCCGACACCACAATATGACAACACTGAACATGAAACGGTGCAGCACAGGAACAGGCCCTTCAGCCCACAATGTCTGCGCCCAACATGATGCCAAGTCAAACTAATCTCCCCTGCATGCGATCCATATCCCACCACTCCTGCACATCCATGTGCCCATCTAAAAGCCCCTTAAACATCACAATTGCATCGACCGGAACTGCACCACCACAGAAAGAACTCCAGTCACAGTCTCTCCGACTGATGTCAGACCAATTGGACTATGATTTCCTGTTCCCCCTCTCCTGCCTTTCGTAATAGTGGGGCAATACGTTTGCCAGCAAGCACTTTGTGGGAACCTTTCTAGAATCTATGGAATTTGGGCAAATTATGCCAAATCATCTGACAGCAAAATAGCTGGAATGATAGATAGTGAAGATGGTTATTAGGAAATGCAGCAGAATCTTGATCAGCTGGGCAAGTGGGCCGAGGAACAGCTAAAGCAGTTTAATGCAAAGGTGGTGTTGCATTTGGGAAGTAAAACTTAGGCTGGATCACAGTGGACAAGGCCCCGAGGAGTGTTATAGAACAGAGGGATCTAGGTGTACAGGTACATAGTTCCCTGAAAGTAGCGTTGTGTAGATCTGGTGGTGTAGGAGGTTTTTCGTGCATTGGCAAACAGTCAGGGAATTGAGTACAGAAGTTGGGATGTTATGTTACAGTTGTACAAGCTGTGGCTGAGGCAGCACTTTGAATATTGTAGGCAGGCACAAAATGCTGGAGTAACTCAGTGGGACAGGCAGCATCTCTGGAGAGAAGGAATGGGTGATGTTTCGGGTCGAGACCTTTCTCCAGAGATGCTGCCTATCCTGCTGAGTTACTCCAGCATTTTGTGTCAACCTTTGATTTAAACCAGCATCTGCAGTTCATTCCTACACACATGGAATATTGTGTTCAGTTCTAGTCACCCTGCTCCATGAAAGATGTCATTACTTTAGAAAGACTGCAGAGATTTAAGAGGATGTTGCAAGGACTCAAGGACCTGAGCTACAGGGAGAGGTTGGGCAGGCTAGGATTCTATTCCTTGGAGGGCAGGAGACTGGGGGAGAGATTTTATAGAAGTGTAAAAAATCCTTAGGAGAATAGATAGGGTGAATACAGTCCTTTACCCAGGGTAGAGGAATCTAGAACCTGGAGGTATAGGTTAAAATGAGAGGGGGAAGATTTAATAGGAACGCGAGGGGCACGTTTTTCCACACAGAGGGTGACGGGTATGTGGAACAAGCTGCCAGAGTGGATAGTTGAAGCTGGTTATAACAACATTTCAAAGACATTTGGTCAGCAACATGGATGGGGAAAGTTTAGAGAGACAGTGGGAAAAGAGCACTAGCTTAGATGGGGCATCTTGGTCAGCATGGGTTATTTGGGCTGATGGGTCCATTCCTGTGCTGTATGACTACGAGATTTAGCCAGCCAGCAGTGGCTTTCCCCACTAGGGAAGGAAGGCCATAATGGACAGAGTCCAGCAACAGCTCTGGGGCTACATGCATTCACATCCACAAACTGGTGCGAGCAGTTGGAACAAAACAGAACGTGCTGGAGGAATCCTCAGGTCAGGCAGCATCGAGTGAGTGAATGGATGGACAGGTGAGGTTTCAGGTCTGGACCCTTCTGAGTTTTTCACGAGTCCGTCCTCAGATACTGCCCGACCCTTTGAGTTCCTCCAGCACTTTGTGTTTTGCTCAGGATTCCAGCATCTGCGGCGCACAGGTGGAGGGCAGATGAACCATCCCACATACATGTCTGGGTGACACCATCTCCACAGGTAGGTTTTGCTCCTCACATCCCTAGCACTCGATCCTCCCCAGTGTCAAGATCCCCCAAATGACATCAACATGAATGCAGCATCTAACGCTTGCCCACAGAAAGATGTACAATTACACCCGTCTGAGAAACAAGCCATTCGCATTCAGTCTCAGAACCACCAGTCTCACCGACCTTGATGGTCCCAGCTGTTGTGTTGTGAAAAATGTCAATGCACAAGCTTTGTTCTTCATGCTCCCAGAGTTCCTGAACTTCTGTGACTTTAATCTCATCACACAAGACCCTTGAACGTGGTCCTCGGGAGGCCAGGGACCAGACCACCATCACCTTCAGCCTCCGATCCATTCCATGCCAATGCCGTGCCTCATAGTTTGCTGCTCGCTGCTGGAGTCAGAGATCCCTCACACTCCATCCTCAAGAAGAGGAGACTTCACCCTTCAGTCTACAGAGATAGGTGAGGATCTAGGTTCCTGTACTGGAGACCTTCCAGGCAACTTGCTGGCTGCAATCCTGAAAACTCTCTGGACCCCCCCCCCACAACTCGCATGAACTTGCTGCTCCAAGACGGTGCTTCACCTGGATTGAGGTGAAGAACAGTCTAGACCTAGGCTGTGCTCAGAGCCCTCTACTTCATGGAAGCTATATCCTAAACCACCCCCCACCTCCATCATTACAACCCCCTTTCATTCAGTAGCAACACTTCCCTGTGGCCAGAAGAGTGTTAACTCAAGGAACTGCAGCTGCTGGAATATTGAGCAAAACACTAATTGATGGAAGAACTCATTGGGTCAATCAGCATCTTTGGGGGGTGGATAGACAATGTTTCAGGTTGGGATCTTTCTTCAGACTCTACCCGACCCAAATCATTGTCTGTGCATTCCCTCCACGGAGGCTGACCGACCCGCAGTGTTCTTTCAGCACTTTGTAGCTTACTAACGATTCCAGGATCTGTGGTTTCTTGCGTCTCCAACAGTTCTGCCCGTTATCACCTTGCCCTCTACGCGAACTTGCTGTGTGCAAACAGTGTCAACATCTCCGTTGTGATTACACTTCAAATGCCATCAATGGGCAGGTGCAGAACACGGCTACATGCTGAGGTTGTGCAAGAGTTGGATAATGTTTCCATGCCATAACCTCCTGGACCCCGACTGTTCTGCCTGATCTAAAACAAGCAAATTCACAAGACAAAATCCCAGCATAGTTTGAACTGGATTCGAGAGCAATCGGATCTTACCACAGATTGCAGTTGTCTTTGTAGGTGGCCCCGATGGGATATTGCAGTCCGTTCCTTGTGCACTCTGGAAGAGTAAACAGAGCATTCAGAGAAGGAACAGAGCATAAGAACAATAAAACTATTACTGGCCCCATGTTGACAAGTTGGAGGAGTGTGGGGGGAACCCGTGTCTGCACACAGTGCCAGAGGGCTCTGCTTATGCACCAATGGTCATTAGAGTGGGAAAAAGATTTGAATTCACCACACATAATGGGGCTCCACAACCGACCGACAGCTGGCAGGAATCAATGGCGTTGCCTGATCAATGGCACTGAGAGAGGTATCCTACCCAAGGCATGGGCCTCAGACCTTGCAGAAGCCAACAACAGATCTCTCCCGCTGCACAGGACAGAGTTAAACAACACCTTCAGATGGTGCACAGCCCCCGTTCCCCTCGAGAGCCCCTCTGCCCTGGGTACAGAGCCTCCTGCCCCAAGACACTGCCAGGAAATGGAGAGTCCTAGTCTAGGGGACGTGAACTGTCCCGATCATCGCCCTCCCTGGGCTTCCAGACTGATTTCCTGAGTGTTTCCCTGCACAGCACACCGTCCATGGCTTCTACAAGATTAGGAATATTGTCCGAAATAAAGTGCTGGAGAAACTCAGTGGTTCAGGCAGAATCTATGGAGGGAATGGATGGACAACGTTTCAGTTCAGGACCCTTCTTCAGCCCGATTGTGGTCTGGGGAAGAACGCTGGAAAAGAGAGGTGGGGGTGGGACAGAACATGGCAAATGGTGTGTGGAGAAACAAGGAACTGCAGATGCTGGTTAATACACAAGGTACTGCAGTCATTCAGGAGTTCAGCCAGCATCTCTGGAGAAGAAGGGTCTCGACCTGAAACATCATTGTCCATTTTATCCAGAGATCCTGCCCAACCTGCAGAGTTATCCCAGCAGTTTGTGTCCTTAAGTGATAAGTGGATACAGGTGAGGGGGAGGGATTGGATGCAGATGGGTGGACTAAGTGACAAAGCCTATGGGAAGAAGATGGGGAGGGGCACAGGTCAGTGGGGCCAGAGAACAGCTCTACCTGGGGCACCCACCACTCAATCAGCACGCTCCCTATGGCTACAGTTCACAGTAATACCCGGCAATGAGCCCCGCCCGTGATATAACCCAGCCAACAGGAGAGCACAGCTGATTGTGTCTTTCTCCAGAGACCTGGGTTCGATCCTGACCGCCGGCGCTGTCTGTGGGGAGTATGCAAGTTCACTGTCCAGAAACATGGCCCGCTTCCCCGCCCACAACAGTAAAGTCTGTGTCTATGTGGTTATTGGCCTCTGGCAGTCACCTGGTGTGATGGTGAGAGATCGTTTTTGGGGAGGGGATAGATAGGAATGTGGAGAGTGTATGTTGCAAAAAGACAAGGAGTGTGGATGTAGAATACTGGTTGTTGGGGCCGAACTGATGGGCCGAGTGGATTCTCACCATGTTGTATTAGGATTTACAGACCGGGGGGGGGGGGGGGGGGGGAGAGAAACTGTGTCCAGTGCTGGAGTAATGGTGCCCGGGCGTCGCCTGCACCTCCCGCCACCAGATACCGCGGGAGAACATTCGGCCCCTCGGTACGATGCCAGCCCTCACACCCTCACTATTTCCTCGATTCCTCCACTCGCCCGAACACGAGGGGCAAATAACGCAGCGGATGACAGGAGCGCACAGACCCGTCCTGTGACACCCTGCCTGCCCCATCCCCGCCCCATCCCCATCCCACCCCCATCCCGCCCGGGGCTGGAGCTTACCGTGCTCGTCGTGGAAGGGGGGCCGGGTGCCCAGGCAGAAGGGCCAGAAGTCGGGGCAACAGTCGGACACGGTGCGGTTACAGAACAGGTCGCAGTAGCAGATGGTGTCGATGTAAGGCACGGTGCAGGCGTCGTCCCGCCCGGGGCAGCAGGAGCCCAGGAGCCGGCAGTAAGAGCCGCCGGGGTCACGGAGCCCGGCCCGGTGCAGCCCCGGACTCAACTCCCGGCGGCTGCGGCTGCGGCGACCGGCCGCCTCCAGTCCCGGGGCGAGCAGGCACGGCAGCAGAAGTAGCCAGACGCTGGTGGGCATCGCTCCTGCAACACACGGGGCAGAGAGTGAGCGGGCAGGTCCGGTGTCCCACACAGTCTCCCGCATCCCAATCCCACCCCTGTCCCACCAGCCGCGCCTGGCCCGTTTACAACCCACACCCGCCCCGCTGACCCGCTCCCTCACGGGACAAGATTAGCAGCTCAGTGTCCTCACACCCCACCCCGACCCGACCCCCTCAACTGCCCTCCTCAACCACCCCAACCCTCTCATCCACCCCCGTGTCTGGGGACATTAAACCTCCCTCTACCTGCAGTCCCCGCCTGACCTCCCTGCTCCGTTTCTTCCCTCTGTTGCCCCTCGCCCGTTTCCTTACTTGTCCCCTATCTGCCCCCAACCTGCTCTCACTTCCCTCGCCAGTCCCCGCACTTGACCACCCCACAGCCTATAACTCGCACAACTGCAGTGCCGAGGCCCGGCGAGAATACCCACGGCCACAGCTCTCCGCACCTGTTGCCGGGACTCCCTGTGTACTCTGCCTCTGCCCCAGAGCCCGTCCCCGGCTGCACCGCCTCCAAAGTGGAGCCGAGCCGCGCCGGCTGCCAGCGCTCCGCTTACCTTGGTGGTTGGGTGGGTGTGTGTGGCGGGATTCCTCGATGTGGCCGAGACTCGGCAGCAAGTGTTCGGCCACGGCCGCCAGGGACCTACTTTATGTAGAGAGCGACCCGCCCACCAAGGCAGCGGTGAGTAACTCTCAGCATTTGTCCATCAGTCCTCGCCACCCCCCTGCGAGAGGACGGGGCCACAAGGGGCAGCTGAGGCAGACCACACCCTGATTACTCACTGCCTCTGCAGAGAGAGAGAGAGAGAGAGAGAGAGATGAGGGTAGGTGGAGGGACCAGGACTGGCAGAGCCATGTATCTCGGAGGTTCAGAGAGTGAGAGGGTGACGACAGGGTAGGGTCTGAGGGAGCTACAAGGAACTACAGATGTTGGAATGGCTCGTAGAACACCATGTCAATAAGTGATAGCAGTAGAATTAGGCCATTTGGCCCATCAGGTCTACTCCGCCATTCAATCGTGGCTGATCTATCTCTCCCTCCTAAACCCATTCTCCTGCCTTCTCCCCATAACCCCAGATACCCGTACTAGTCAATGTGCTGGATGACTTAGTGGGTCAGGTAGCATCTCTGGAGGGAATGGATAGGCAATTTTTCTGTAGAAGGGCCCCGAGCCTAAACGTCACCTATCCATGTTCTCCAGAGATGTTGCCTGACCCGCTGTCACTTTAGCACTTTGGGATTGGAGTGATTTGGGCCAAATAAATGGATGTTAGATGGAGCGGTCAACAGCGATGGACCAAGAGGTCTGTGGGAGAGCAAGCACAGAACCAATGGCGTGTGAGGCAAGGCTGGTCAGATCAGGCCAGGAGTTTCCAACGAGAGATTTATGGAAGGGATTAGATTAAGACTAACGGACATGACTATGTGAAGGCAGGGCCGAAAGTAGGGCGGTCCGCCCCAACAATAAAGCAAGTGGATTAATCAAAGAAATAATCCCCAACACAATCCCACAATCTCAATTACATGTTTACAAATACACAGGACAAGATGTTAAAAGTCCAAAGTGCCAAATATCAACTTACTCCCGATGGTGATGGGAGCCTTCCTCACTCACCAATGCTCTTCCGATGTTGAGAAAGGCTAGGCAGACACGTCATTGGGGTAATCCAGTGGGCACCTACTTTCATCGACGTTTCGCTGATTGAGCCCACAACGTCTCCAGTAGGCTCAGCGGTGCATTCTGGCGTCCCAGAACCACCCCCCTCTGCATCTGTCTAGTCAGTTAGTTGGGAGACCAAATGGGGTCTTTCCTCTTCAGCCAGAGCCACTGGCTACTCCGCTCTGCCACCCGTGATCTTTCTTTGATAGCCTGGCGTAGGGCTTATCTGTTGATCCCCAAACTACACATATTCTTAAAAAGCAGTGTTTTTGAGATGCTTTTAGATAGGCACATGGATGGATATGCAGGGAATAGAGGGATGTGGATCTCAAGCAGGCACAGGAGGTGAGTTTAATTTGGAATCATGTTCGGCACGGACATTGTGGGCCGAAGGGCCTGTTGCTGTGTTGTACTGTTCTGTGTTCATTCCTCACAGCTCCTTTCATTGTTCTCCCGTTCCTTTAAAAAAAAAATTATTATACAAATACTTTTATTCAAAAATGGAATAAACATTTGTATTAACACAATCAAAGACTGCCTATGTTGACCGTTTATAAACAAACGATCATCAAATTAATATAACGCTAACGTTATCAACAAAACACTTGACCTCCCGCAGCACCCAGTGTTCACTGAAGGCCTCCAAAATCCCCGTGGTACTTGTCGGGGCCCGTCATAACGTGGATGGCCATTGTGTACATGTTATCCATCCCACCTGCTGGCGCAGGTATTGGAACTCTCTACATATTCCAGGCTGGTAGACCAGCAGAGTGCGAGAGGAGTGCTGCGGTCGGATAGTACTGAGGGAGCGCCGTACTGTGGGAAGGTGCAATCTCTAGGTTTGAGAGGGCGTTGGAGCATCAAAGGCTTTGGTGATGATTTGGGCTGTTGGGTGGCATTGGAATTTGTGTCGCCTCAGAGTGTGGGCACTGGTCTATGTCTGGAGGTGGAGTGTTGACCTGTCCATGAGTTGGGTTGTTTACTGTAGGTGGTTGCATATGCTATATTATCTATGAGTTTACAGGCCAGATTTGCTGCTGCAAATTTTTTATTAAACGGTCTGAAGAAGTGCCTTGACCAGAAACATTCCTCTCCAAAGATGCTGCTTGTCCCACTGAGTTAATCCAACATTTTGTGTCTATCTTCTGTTTCACCGTTGGGCGGTATCCCCGTGACCGCATCTCCGGAGGGCTGTGTCTCGGTTGGGCTGTTGCACTGTATCCCTGCAGACAGTTGGGAATTTGGGACTGGGCATTTTTCATGTGGAACAGCAGGTGAACTTGTCGACGGATGTGTTGGCCAATTTCCCGCCTGTGTGGCCGTGCTTCACAGAATTGGGCTGCTTCGGCCAATGTTACTTTTCTGTGAATGACCTGGGCTCTTGGTAAGCTATTTCCCAGTAGGGGACTCTGTATATTTGTATTTCTTAGTAAATGAGCGTCATTCCTCCTGAGTGCTGTTGGATTGCTTCTCCGTTGGAGGTTAGTTAATTATCTTTTGGGCTTTTGCTACCCTCCTTGACGGGCGGTCTCCATGTCGGGACTGGGATCGCTGCTTTCTTGGGGTATGAACGTTCCCACTGTGCAAGATATTGCTTATCCCGTGGAGTTGTTGTGCTGCTTTGAGTGGGGTTGCTGTCCCAGCTTTTTTTTAAAAGAGTTGTGAATCTGTGGAATTCTTTGCCACAGAGGGCAGTGGAGGACAATTCACTGGATGTTTTCAAGAGAGAGTTAGTTTTAGCTCTTAGGGCTTGCAGTGGGAGATTGCAACCTTCCCGTGGTCCGCCCTGTTTCAACGAATGCAATCAACCCGGCACAATCAG
Organism: Raja brachyura; assembly: GCA_963514005.1. The sequence goes on along the minus strand of OY740809.1, from coordinate 12,212,000 downwards.
ATAAGATCAAATAGAACAAGTTGTCCAACAACTTTGGGCTGTGCACGCCATAGGCAAGAAGAAGAAGAAGAAGAAGCAGCTCTTAGGGCTAAAGGAATCAAGGGGTATGGGGGAAAAAGTAGGAATGAGGTACTCATTTTAGGTCAGCCACTAGACTAAGTGGGACCTGTTGGGTCCCATATTCACACAGGAAAGCCGATCCCCCAACGCAATATTCCACCTAGTATGGGTGTTGTGGGCTGAATGGATTCTTGGGGTGGCAGCTCAGTCACTCAAACATGATGTGCTGGCAGCTCACTCATGGCTATTCCTTGAAATTCCATTTCAAGTAGGGTGCAAGGCCACCAAATTCAAGTGCAGTTTCTTACCACTTCAAGCAGGGTGGAAGGCTGCCAAATTCAAGTGCAGTCTCATACCACTTCAAGCAGGGTGCAAGGCCACCGAATTCGAGTGCAGTTTCCTACCACTTCATGCAGGATGCAAGGCCACCAAACTCAAGTGCAGTTTCCTACCACTTCAAGCAGGGTGCAGGGCCACCAATCTCAAGTGCAGTTTCTGGCCACTTCAAGCAGGGTTCAAGGCCACCAAATTCAAGTGCAGTTTCCAACCACTTCAAGCAGGGTGCAAGGCCACCAAATTTGTGCAGTTTCATTCCACTTCAAGCAGGGTGCAAGGCCACCAAATTCAAGTTTAGTGTCTTACCACTTCAAACAGGGTGCATGGCACCAAATTCAAGTGCAGTTTCATACCATTTCAAGCAGGGTGCAAGGCGACCACATTCAAATGCAGTTTCATACCATTTCAAGCAGGGTGAAACCACCATAAAACACCACATAAACACCACATTCACAGTTCAGTAGACATTCAGTGTGTTCAGTTGTTTCACAGCTCAGGCAGTTGTAACCTCTCCCTCCCCCATCTTGTAGAGATGGAGCCACACCCACACTTCTGGGTTTTATAATCCCTCCCCCGTCCCACCGGAATGGGTGAGGCCTGCATGGCGTGATTGACAGGAGAGAGATTCTCAACATTTTTTAAACACTAATAACATTTTTATTTTTAATTGATGGGAAGAATCTTCTGCACCTGATGAGTGGAGGGGGACTGAGTAAGATGGCCAAAAATCACAGCCATAAATGGTAGCGTTTTATCTAAAATCAATATACAGTGCAAACTGGAAGTTGTCAAGTTTCCACCACCAATAGCCATTTGCTGTGCTTCACTTCAAACCAAGCACCACCAACAACAATTGGCAGTGCTTCACTTCAAACCAACCACCACCAACCATTTGCTGTGCTTCACTTCAAACCAACCACATTTTCATTTTCAAACCACATTATGGGCACTCAAGATCAGTAAAACCACACTCAGAGTTTAGTAGACATTTTTTCAGTGTTATTCACAGCTCAGACTGAGAGACGTTACCCTCTCGCTCCCCCATCTTGCAGAGACTGACTGAGGTACTCAACATTTCTGGGTATTATAATCCCTCCGGAAGGGGCGTGGCTTTCAGGGGAGAATCTCAACATTTTTTAAACACTAAGAACTCTTTTATTTTTCATTGATGGGAAAAATTCTCGTGTCCTGCACAGCGGAGGGGTCTCTGAGTAAGATGGCCAACTGCAATCACAGCTGTTAAGTGGCAGCATTTTTTCTAAAATCAATATACAGAAAAACAGGAAGTGGTCAAGATTAGACTTTTAGTAATATAGATGACCATATTGAATGGCGGTGCTGGCTCGAAGGGCCGAATGGCCTATTTCTGCACGTATTTTTATATGTTTCTACTGAGGGCAGACCAGAACTGTGCATTCTGCCTCTGTGTTTCACAGTGCCTCAAAAGTGTGCTGGGATGGCAGAGCAAATGCTACAATAACATCATCGACTCAGGACACACAGAGGTCAGGATGCATTCAGAGGTATTTCAGGAGACGGGATGCTTCATTTATATTACATAGTGGCAAATCAAGAGAGTCTTGTGTGTTTAATTGTCAAGTGTACTGACAATGGGATAATAAAATTCTTACTTGCAGCAGCTCAACAGGTCTGTAACATCTGTAACTGCGATACACACAGTTAAAAATATAATTTTAAAACCATAAATTAGCAGCCAAAATACTATTAGGGCGGCATAGTGATGCAGCGGTGGAGCTGCTGCCTCACAGTGCCAGAGACCCGGGTTCAATCCTGACCACAGATGCTGCCTGTGTGGAGTTTGGCCGTTTTCCCTGTGACCGCATGGGTTTCCTTCGGGTGCTCCAGTTTCTTCCCATATTTTAAAGACTTGCATTTTTGCAGATTAGTTGGCCACTGTAAATTGCCCCTAGAGTGTAAGACACAGAACTAGTGTGGATAGGTGATCGATGATCAGTGTGGACTCGGTGGGCCGAAGGGCCTGTTATCATGCTGTATCACAAATACTGCAGAAGCTGAATTGTATACTGCAACCAAAGACACTGTTGGGGTTAGTGTTGTGCGGTGTTTATGGATGTTGGGAAGCTTTTCTTGACCCTGGTCTTCACAGTTTTTAGGCTCCTGTCCCTTCTTCTCGATGGTAAGAGTGAAATGGGAGTGTGGCCAGCGTAGTGTGGTTCTTTGATGATATTTGCTGCCTTTGTGAGGAAGCGGCTCCTATAGATCCCTTCCATTCCGGGAAGCTATTTTGCTAATGTCACACTTTTCAGATATATTCCATTACGCAAAAAGGCAAGAGGAAATTTCGAAACACAGACAGCTTTCACACATGTCATTGTGTGCTGTGGAGGAGGGGTCTTCTCATCTATTGCTGCTTTTTCTTTTTCATTTCCTTTTGCTTGTTTAGTCAGTTGCCCTTTCTGTTAAGTTTACTCTAACCTAGGTATCAGATGATCCCACAATGAATGCTGGTGGGACATTGGCCATCACATAAGCCTGGCACAGTGGCGCAGCGGTAGAGCTACTGCCTTACAGCGCCAGAGATCCGCAGTTCGATCCCGACTACGAGTGTACGGAGTTTGTACGTTCTCCACGTGACCTGCGTGGGTTTTCTCTGATATCTTCACTTTCCTTGGCTTGGTATAAATGTAACTGTGTATAGGATAGTGTTAGTGTCCGGGGATAGCCGGTCGTTGCGGACTCGTTGGCCCGAAAGGCCTGTTTCCACACTATATCTCTATAACAAAAAAAACCACTGTTCTCCTTCCCCTTTGCATTGCTGGTGGACAGGTCGGGTAGTGAAACTAAACCTTGGCTGGTTCCCCAGACAGCTTTGCTGAGGCCACTTCTCTGGGCTGCCAACTCTCACGCTTTGAGCGTGAGAATAACGCGTTTGGGCAAATTATAACCATATAACCATATAACAATTACAGCACGGAAACAGGCCATCTCGGCCCTTCAAGTCCGTGCCGAACACTTTTTTCCCTTAGTCCCACCTGCCTGCACTCATACCATAACCCTCCATACCCTTCTCATCCATATGCCTATCCAATTTATTTTTAAATGATACCAACGAACCTGCCGCCACCACTTCCACTGGAAGCTCATTCCACACCGCTACTACTCTCTGAGTAATGAAGTTCCCCCTCATGTTACCCCTAAACTTCTGTCCCTTAATTCTAAAGTTGTGTCCTCTTGTTTGAATCTTCCCTATTCTCAAAGGGAAAAGCTTGTCCACACGCTCACGCTCTCGTGCTAATCACAAATTTCTCACGCTCTGTCATGAGAAATTCTGTGATTACCGAAAATTTAAAAACTCATATGAACTGCATGGGCCGCGGGTGTTGGCGAGCCGGGACTGAGGGAGGGATGGAAGCAGCGGGCAAGGACAGATGCGGACGGGGAGCCAGGGCTGGCGAGTGTTTGCGGGGCTGGCGAGTGTTTGCCGGGCTGGCGAGTGTTTGCCGGGCTGCAGCTCCGGCCATGGAGCAGCCTCAGTGCAAGAGTCCCGGGCTGTCGGAGGCGTCGGAAGCGTTGCGCCGCTGCCGTGAGAGTCTCTGTGCCGAAGGGACAGAGACTCTCAAAGGGATGGGGAGAGAGGGAGGGGAAGGAGACAGGGAGACAGTGGGGAGAGAGAGGGGGGGTGAGACAGAGGGGGAGGGAATGGGGAGAGAGAGTGGGGGTGAGAGGGAGGGGGAGAGTGAGAGGGAGAAAGAGATGGGGTGAAAGGAAGAGAGAGAGGGGAGAGAGAGGGGGTGGAGAGAAGGGGAGAGAGAGGGGGAAGAGAGAGGGGTGGTAAAAGAGAGGGGGGGAGAGCGAGAAAGGGCGGAAAGAGAGAAACGGGAAAGAGGGAGAGAGGAGGACAAAGAAAGAGGAGATAGAGACAGAGGAGAAAGAGAGGGGGTGGAGAGAGCAGGTGGGGGAGTGAGGTGGGAGGGAGAAATGGGGGAGAGATGGGGTGGAGAGGGGGAAGAGAGGGAGTGGGGAGAGTGTGGAGAGAGAGCAAGAGGGGAGAGATAGAGAAGGAGGGAGAAAGGGAGGGGGAGAGAGAGGGGGAGAGGGGAGGGTGGAGAGAGATGGAAGGCGAGAGAGAGGGGGAGTGAGGGGAGAGAGGGGAAAGAGAGGGGGAGAGAGGGAGAGAGAGGGGAGAGAGAAGAGAGGGAAGGGGAGAGAGGGGGGAGAGCGGGGAGAGAGAGTGATGAGAGGAGAGAGAGGGAGAGACAGAGGGGGGAGAGAGAGGGAGGGGAGAGAGAGAGGTAGGGGAGATGGGGGAGAGAGAGGGGTGAGAGGAGAGCGAGCAGAAGAGGGGGGAGAGTGAAGTGGGAGGAGAGAAAGCGGAGAGGGTGAGAGAGGAGGAGAGAGAGTGGGGGAGAGAGAATGGGGGAGAGAGAGGGGGAGAGAGAGAGGGGGATATAGAGGCAGGGCTGCCAACTCCCATGCATTGAGCGTGAGAATCATGCATTTTGCCAAATTTTCACGCTGATCACAAATCTCTCACGCTCTGTCGTGAGAAATTCTGTGATCAACGAAAATTTCAAAACTAATATCAACTGCATGGGCCACGGGAGTTGGAAGCAGAAGCAGTGGCGGGAACAGGTGCGGACGGGGAGCGGGGATGGCGAGTGTTTGCTGGGCCTGCGAGTCGCTCACTGCAACTCCTGCCATGGAGCAGCCTCGGTGCAAGAGTCCCGGGCTGTCTGAGGTGTTGGAAGTGTTGTGCCGCTGCCGTGAGAGTCTCTGTGCCAAATTTGCCCAGGTGACCGGCATGGATCAGGCTGCGGCTCGGTGCATCCTGGAGGACAACCAGTGGCTGCTGGAAGTAAGTACCAAGCACTGGGCAGAAACGGTGGAAGACAGTGGCTTTCAAATGGGAGTGGTTGGAGAAAGCACCCTGCTTGCCTGCTAGATTTCCACTTAATGTAACTGCAGGAAAAATGTTCCCAATGTTGGGGGAGTTCAGAACCAGGGGTCACAGTTTAAGAATAAAGGGTAGGCCAGGTAGGACTGAGATGAAGACAAACTTTCTTCACACAGAGAGTTGTGAATCTGTGGAATTCTCTGCCACAGAAGGTAGTGCAGGCCAATTCACTGGATGTTTTTAAGAGATTGTTACATTTAGTTCTTGGGGGTAATGAAATCAAGGGATATGGGGGAAAAACCCGGAAAGAGGTTTTAGATGAATAGCTATGATCATATTGAATGGCAGTGCTGGCTCAAAGGGCCGAATGGCCTATTCCTGCACCTATTTTCTATGTTTCTATTCTTGAGTATATGGCAATAAAACACAATCACTTGATTTTGAAGCATTCATGCATGGTGCAGGTATAATGTAGACATAGAGTGATACAATGTGAAAACAGGCCCTTCGGCACAACTTGCCCACACATGCCAACATGTCCTAGCTATGCTACCTGCTTTTGGTCGATACCTCCAAACCTGCCCTATCCAGGTATCAGTCTAACTGTTTCTTAAATGTTGGGATGGCCCTTGCCTCAACTACCTCCTCTGGCAGCTTGTTCCATACACCCACCACCCTTTGTGTGGAAAAAGTTACCCTTTAAAAAGTTACCTCTTAAAAATAATTCATACAAAAAACATTGAAATCATACTTCTACAATGCACTAAAACAAGATTTTATCACATCAAATTTCAAAAAGTCCCTACCCTGGGAGGGGGGACACCCCACTTCCACACCCTCTCCCCACTCGGTTGCTCCACTCCCTCACCGGGTACCCCCAAAGCCAGTGATCAGTGATCGCTCAGCCTCCCCACTTTCAAAAACGCTCCGCGGTCCCTGGTTCAGACAGAGAAAACTGCCAGATGTGTGGGGAACTGCGGCCAGTTGTCCCTGATGTCTGGATCCCAATGCTCAGCGATTCATGTTTCGGACTTGGCTAATGTTATTGATTTGTAATTAGCCTGATTTGTGATTAGATGACAAAACCATAATTTATTAATGTGGAATATCCAGGGGGATGGGATAAGTATAATATTAAAATGACATGCAAGGTGACAGGCTGTCTGTCACAATGCACAGCCCCGATAACCCATTATTTCCTTCAGTTAAATATTGGGAAGGTAGCACTATTGTCATTTGCCACTCAACCATTATGTTTGTTTACCTCACTGACTATTTCTAACCCCGCCCCCCCTAAATTCCTTTGACAGGTTGAGTAGAAATGTCCCCAATCTCGTTGTTTTATTAATTGAACACATAGATGAACATCCTCAATGAGTGTAATCAGATGGAAACTGATTCAGATGCAATGTTTAAGAGCTTGTTCAAAGAAGGGGAATATTTTAAAGGAGTGACAGAGATACTTGCAGGGGAATGGGTGAGGAGATTATTATTTGTCTCTAGTTTTAGCTTGAACCAGGACATCTGAAGATTCAAAGTTTAATATAGTAATTGTACTGATACTGACCCCAACCAACCACGTGATGAATATCATCCATCCCGGAGGTTTTACTTTTATGATGTCATTTAAACTTCACTTAGATTTCAATCACTTCAATGTAAAAGTAATTGGGAATGTGGAGCATTGGAACAAAAATTTGCCCTCGGTACATATTAAATGTAATATAATAATGTATGCATGTTGGTAGGTGCAATCAAAACAAACATCTTTTTTATCATTATTGTGTTATGAATACCACAGAAAATATTATGTACTCTCAAGATCATATTTAATAGAATAATATTGCTTAAATATATAGTTATTGGACTTTACATTTCAGAAAAGTCCCAGCTGAGAGGAAGACAGCAAAATACTGAAAATATTGGGGGTGAAAATGACTTCAGGACAGTTTGTTAGGAAAATGAAAGAAATGGTAACAGAATACGTATACAGCTGAGTGAGTATAATTTTATGGATGATAAATTGTGTTTAACCAATTGATGACTTATTTGACAAAGTAACTAGCATGTTAGATAACAAGGTAGCAAATTTTGTTACAGATAATTTGGTCTGTGAGGTGCTCCATAAAAGATTACTGTATTAGATAAGCACCTGTGGACTTGAACGTAATAGGTTAGGTCCAGGGGGTCAGATATGCGGCTTTATTTGAGGGCCAGATATATTGTCAGTGCAGAGGGGCTAGGAGCAAGGCCAAGTGTGCATCAGAGTCAAGGTTTGGAATAGTACTAGATGTGCAGTCAAAGCTGGGACCAGGGGAGTGTTCAGCACTGGGAACCTAAGCAGGTAAGCAGCTATGATCAGGCTAGAATAGGGAGAGGGGTGGGGGGGGGGGGGGGGGGGGGGGGGGCAGGTGTAAGTCTGGACTCAGAGTCAGGAATGAGAGAAGGCATGCAACTGGAGTCAGGGTCAGGAGTAGTACCCGGTGTGCAGTGAGACCCAGGCTGGTCAACATGGGCCAAGTGTTTGATTATAACCTGATTTCCATACATGAATATACTAAGATCAGTCATGTGCTGCACGTGTTGATCAGAGCCTGGGCTCTACTGTGGAATGTAATTAGGAATGTAATTTAGTTTAACCTTATTCATAGCTAATCCAATTTAAAGCATATATATTGCATTCAAGAGACGCGCTACAGTATGCACCATATTGCACAATTTCAAGCTGAAAAATGTAAAAGCCCCGTACCAATGGGAGGGGGAACACTCTCCTCCCACCCCCCCCTCCTCCTCCACCCCCCCCCCCCCCCCTCCTCCAATCCCCCCTCTCCTCCCATCCCCCACCCCCCCGTGACCAGGGAGAGTGAGCCACATCCCCAGATCTCCGCTGTAGGGTACATGTGGGTGATCAAAGGGCGTGAGTACAATGTGCTAACAGCTGTTTCGAGCAGCTGTAGGAGGAATAATCTCCTTCAGTGGAAAGACAGGTGTGTTGGGCAGGGCGAGCATAAGTAATAGAAGCAGGAGTGGGGCATTCTGCTCTCCCATTCAATGAGATCAAGGCTATTGGTCTCCCTTCATTAAATATCACACAGCACTAACCCATTAGCTCTAAGAACGGGGCAGCTGTGTTAATGTTTGTGTGCTGGAAATTCTATCAACTACCACGATGCGTTAATGCTTCGAATGTCATTCCAAACTCTATTATTAAACATAATAAGAATGTTTTGATTGGTTTAGGTTTATTATCGTCACATGTACAGAGTCGCTTAGTTTTGTATGTTGTCCAATCAGATCGGTTAATACATATACATAAATAGAATCAAGTCAAACTTGTGTACGATGGGGCAAAGTACAGAATATACTTCTCAGCAGATAATTAAGCAGATCATTGTCATATTTGTTACATAGAAACATAGAAACATAGAAATTAGGTGCAGGAATAGGCCATTCGGCCCTTCGAGCCTGCACCGCCATTCAATATGATCATGGCTGATCATCCAACTCAGTATCCCGTACCTGCCTTCTCTCCATACCCTCTGATCCCCTTAGCCACAAGGGCCACATCTAACTCCCTCTTAAATATATCCAATGAACTGGCCTCAACTACCCTCTGTGGCAGAGAATTCCAGAGACCCACCACTCTCTGTGTGAAAAAATTCCTTCTCATCTCGGTCCTAAAGGATTTCCCCCTTATCCTTAAGCTGTGACCCCTTGTCCTGGACGTCCCCAACATCGGGAACAATCTTCCTGCATCTAGCCTGTCCAACCCCTTAAGAATCTTGTTTCATCACCCTCCTATGGTTCACGTGCAAGATGTGATGTAAATGCATGTTGTCTGTACACACCTTCTGCATTGTGACACTGAGGTGATTTATTCCTGTTCCTTGCATTTTGTCACCCTACTGACCTTTCACACAACGAGGATTGGAGATGCAGGGAGAGCTTGGTCAAACTTCGATTCCTTTCTCGGAATGTCGAAGGCCGAGGGGAAACCTGATAGAAGTGTACACAATTATGAGAGGGTAGACAATCAGAACTTTTTTTCCCAGGTTGGAAATGTCAAAAAAGGGCATAGCTTTAAGGTGAGTGGGGCAACCTTAAAGGAGATGTGCAGAACAGGTTTTTTTTTACACAGAGGATGGTGGGTGCTTGGATCATGCTACCACTGGTGTTAGTGGAGGCAGATACGATAGTGATGTTTAAGAGGCTTTTAGATGCACGTGGAAATGCAGAAGACAGAGGGATATGAATCGTGCGCAGGCAGAGGAGATTAGTTGATGTTGGCATCATGTTCAGCATGGTCATAGTTGGCTGAACAGACTGTTCCTGTGCTATACTGTCCTATGAGAAGCTTGGTTACCCATTCTCTGGCCTGCCCTGGTGACCATGGTATATCTGTGGCTGACTCAGCTGTATTTCTGGTCATTTGTGGCCCTCAGGATGTAGCTGGTGGGGACACAGCAATGGTGATGCCAAGGGACAGTGATTAGATTAGATTAGATTTTATTACTTGTCATTCGAACCTCAGTGAGGCTCAAACGAAACTCCGTTTCCACAGCCATACAAACAAAACAATTCCTACAAGACACACAAACAATTCAATTTACAGAAAACATCCATCACAGTGAATCTCCTCCTCACTGTGATGGAAGGCAAAGTCTTTTCTCTCCCCTGCACCATTTCTCTCCCCTGTACCATTTCTCTCCCGATGTCGAAGCCCCAGGCGGGCGATGTTAAGTCCCACGGCCGTTGAGGCCGCGCCGGGTTCGATGCACGGCCCCGCTCTAGGTCCAAAAGTCACAAAGTTGGATCCCCCGGCGGGCGCTGGAATGTGCCTCGGCCATTAAAGCCACGCCGGGCGATGTACGGTCCCGCTCTGGGACGTTCCAACCCCGCGACACGGGCGGGAGAAGTTGCGTTGCGGGCGCTCCGGAAAGCGGTCTCTCACCCGGCCCCGCGAGCTCCCGCAACGCAACTCTTGTTGCCGACGGTCACAGCCTGGCAATCTTATGGCATCCATTGTACTTGCTGCTTACCGGCCATCCCAGAGACTGGGCTTTCTCATGGTGGCGCAGTGATACAGCTGATAGGGCCAATGCCTCACAGTGGTTTGACCATGACCTTGGGTGCTGTCTGTGCAGACTTTACACGTTCTCCCTGTGACCGCGTGGCTTTCCTCCAGGTGCTCTGGTTTCCTCCCACACCCCAAGGATGTTCAGCTTTGTATGTAAATTGCCCCTGGTGTGTAGGGAGTGGTTGGTAACATGGGATAACATAGAACTAATGTGGAAAGATACAAAGTGCTGGAGTAACGCAACACGTTCCAACAACATCTCTGGAGAATGCGGCTAGGTGATGTTTCTGGGTTGAGATCCTGCATCAGACACTCCATGTCAGACACTGATTTCATCCATGTTCTCCAAAGATAGACACAGAAAGCTGGAGTAAGTCAACGGGTCATGCAGCATCTCTGGAGAAAAGGAATGGGTGATGTTTCGGGTCAAGACCCTTCTTCAGACTGAGACTCAGGGGATAGGGAAACAAGAGATATGGCATCTGTATCTCGCATTTCCCTTTCCCCTGATGCTGGTTCAGACCATTATCTGCAGTTCCTTCCTACACGTTCTCCAAAGATGTTGCCTGAATTACTCCAGCACCTTGTGTCCTTCCTTCGTAAACCAGCATTTTGACTACTCTTCAGAGAAATCTCCTCAAGGTCTGCATACTTTAAAGAGGTTCTCCTTCTCTCTCTGCCAGGACCTCTGAGAGCCCCTCTCTCACTGATCCCCCCCACCCTGTGATTCCTGCTGCAAGAGTCTGAAGAAGGGTCCCAACCAGAAACGTCACCTATCCATATCTTCCAGAGATGCCGTCTGACCCACTGAGTTAACCCAGTACTTTGTGTCTTTCCTTGGTAAACCATCATCTGCAGTTCCTTGTTTCTACATTAGAACTCGTGTGAATGGGTGATCGATGGTTGGCTTGGACTCGATGGGATGAAGGGGCTGTTTCCATGCTGTATCTTTTAATCAACCAATCAGGCATGCACAGCTTCATTTGCTGAGGAGCTTTGCAGGGAGTTGACCATCATTCACAAAGGAGGGAGGATGTTTGTCCAGCACTCTGAGGTACCAGCAACCACAATATCCTTCACATCCATTCTGCACTTTCCCTTCCACTCACTCCGACGCATGGAATGAGAACGCGCTCACATGATGCACACTCAGCAGCTGCCGAGAAGCGAAACTATTGATGGGAACTAAAGATCAGAAATGCAGCGACACACATTTGGCCCCTTCTTCATGTGTGTGCAGACCCCAGTGCGGTACGTGATTCACTAGTTACAGGAAGCAAAGATTAGCGGGCCTGGGGCTGGTGAATCAATTCAGAGAAATCCAGGAAATGAAACTGAGCAGGGTGTTCTACGCTGCAAAGAATTGGTTCCATTGTATCGCTCATACTGTTGTAACCACCTCTATTATTCAATGACCGAGGGTGCAGCTGATGGCTGGGGACCGAGCCAATCTCACGTCTGAGGGCGGGCGGGCGGGGGTGGCAAAATGGACGTACAGAGTGTTCACTGACTGACTGCAGCAATTGTCACAGCCATGGAGTAAATCTATTCCTGTCATATTGCTGAGTGAATTCAACTCAACGAGACAGAACCAGCTCAGTTAATGTCTAATTGCATGAATGGGTGAAGGGAACAGCGGCTGCAAAGCAGCAGGTCAGGAATGTAAGCCCCACGACAAGATCACCTTAACTTCACTCAGAGCAAGGTGGGGGCTTGTGCCTAGCTCAGACCTTTTTATGAAACAAAATTAAATGTGTTCAATTATTTACAATAATAATATTTACAGAACTAACAGCGCCAACACACCCACTAACATACTACAAAGTTACCAAATATTCCAAACACTAAACATTAGACGACGTAGGTTGTTGTCGGTGCTGACTTTGGAGTTTTTTTGGTGTTAAAGTAATGATTTTATTTCAAATTTTATGTCGAAGGGGGGTCCAGTTGCCGGTTTTCCGGCGACCTGCTACGACTACGTCAGTTAGCCGGCACTCGTCCAAAAATAGTCTAAATGGGACAGGGCCATTATGTAAAATTGAGTCATTTTATATGCATTGAGGCTCAATGTATATTGTTCTAATATTACAAAAAATGTTTAATCAAAAACCCGACTAAACACTGGAATAATCTAGAAATGAGGAAGAAGGTGTTCTTTAGTTTATTGAGAAAAACATGAAGTGCTGGAGGAACTCAATGAGTCAGGCTGCATCTGTGGAGGCAATGGATAGGCGACGTTTTGGGTCGGGACCCTTCTTGAAACTGATAGAGAAGGGGTGGAGGAAAGCTGGAAACGAGAAGTGGGGTTGGTACAAAGCCTGACAAGCGATGCAGGTCAGGGGGTGGTGGGAGAGGGCAGTGATTGGCCGATGGGTAAAGTAAGTGATAAAAGCTCATGGGCAAAAGGAGACAAAAGGGCCTCAGGTAGGAAGAGATGAGGAGTGGAATGTGAAGCCAGGGGGAGGGATATAAGTGGGTGGGAAAAGTGGGAGGGCTAAGGATGGGGAAGGGAAATGAGGGACGTGGGGATAGAGCTGAGTGTATGAAGACCGCAGCTTTGCCTTGTAAAAGGTGAAATGCTTTGGAGATAAGTCATTATCTCTGGCTCCTCCTGCAACCTGTGATATTTATGTGGCTAAGGCTAGTTGAATTTATGGTCTGTTGTGCTCCGCAAAATGTAGCTGGTGGGTCTTGGTGATGGTGATGGTACCATTGAATGTCAAGTTTAAGTGGTCAGGCACTTGTTGGTGATGGCCATTGCCAGGTACCTTTGTGACAAGAATAATGTGGCACAGTGGTAGAGTTGCTGCCTCACAGCACCAGAAACCCGGGTTCAATCCCGATGTTAGGTGCTGTCTAACAGGGAGTTTATACGTTCTCCCTATGACCATGGGGGTTTCTTCCGGGTGCTCTGGTTTCCTCCTACATCCCAAAGATGTGTGGGTTTGTAGATTAATTGGCCTCTGTAAATTGCCCCTAATGTGTCGGAAGTGTATGCAGAAGTGGGATAACATAGACAATAAGTGCAGGAGTAGGCCATTCGGCCCTTCGAACCAGCACCGCCATTCAATGTGATCATGGCTGATCATCCCCAATCAGTATCCCATTCCTGCCTTTTCCCCATATCCCCTGACTCCGCTATTTTTAAGAGCCCCATCTAGTTCTCTCTTGAAAGCATCCAGAGAACCCACCTCCACCGCCCTCTGAGGCAGAGAATCCCACAGACTCACCACTATCTATGAGAAAAAGTGTTTCCTCATCTCCGTTCTAAATGGCTTACTCCTTATTCTTAAACTGTGGCCCCCTAGTTCTGGACTCACCCAACATCTGGAACATGTTTCCTGCCTCTAGCGTGTCCAAACCCTTAACAATCTTATATGTTTCAATGAGATGCCCTCTCATCCTTCTAAACTCCAGAGTGTACAAGCCCAGCTGCTCCATTCTCTCAGCATATGACAGCACCACCATCCCGGGAATTAATCTTGTAAACCTATGCTGTATTCCCTCAATAGCAAGAATGTCCTTCCTCAAATTAGAGGACCAAAACTGCACACAATTGTCCAGGTGTGGTCTCACTAGGGCTCTGTACAACTGCAGAATGACCTCTTTGCTCCTTTATTCAATTTTTCTTGTTATAAAGGCCAACATGCCATTCGCTTTCTTCACTGCCTGCTGTACCTGCATGCTTACTTTCATAGACTGGTGTACGAGGACCCGCAAATCCCGTTGTACTTCCCCTTTTCCCAACATAGAACTGGTGTGAACAGTGATTGATGGTCGGCATGGACTTGGTGGGCCGAAGGGCCTCTATTTTTCAATCAATTAATCATTATTACTTGCACACATCAGCGGGGTGGAAGATTGCAACCTTCACGTGGTCCGCCCTGTTTCGACTAAAGCAATCAACTCGACATGCACAAACGGAAGATCAAACAGAACAAGTTGTCCAACAACTTTAGGCTGTGCACGCCACACGAAAGAAGAAGAAGAACAAATCAGCAATGGCTGAATGTTACCTAGGTCTAGCTGCATGAAGGCATGGACTGCCTCATTTACCAAGGAGTTGTGAATTGTGGAGAACATCATGCATTGAGGAGTGAGAATGTTTGATAATACCAGCTCACACTAGTTAACACATAGTATCATTCTTGGCAGTAATAATTATTACATTAGAGCAGATTGGGAAGATGAATGAAGTGTGGAGAATCTGTTGGGTAATAGACAAGCACATGCAATACAGTGTGGTGATAACATGTGGACATGCATTAAAAATGTTACGGACTGGGGCACAATATTCGTGGACACCAAGTGTTCAGAAAAGGGAGGGAAGGTAAGATGGGAGGTGGATGAGAGCATTGGTTGGAGAAGATCTTGATTATTGGATAGAGTGAAGGTGAGTAAAGCATCTATTTGATTAATTTTGAATAGCGAAAAAAGGTTTAAGTATTCTGCATATCTCCAAACTGTATGAGGTAGAGACAAGGACATTGTAGAACTTTAGTGCAACAACTACAGAAAGGCAACTTCAGGGACTTCAATGACCCAGATATTGACTGAAACAAAGAGAAAGAAGGTGGACGACATTCCAAACTGTGTTGGTCTGAACATCCTTCACCTGCATGTTCTTGGCCCAACCTGGCAGGTTTAGGTTTGGGTTTAATATTGTCACATGCATCAAAGAATAGTATAATAGCTTTGTTTTGCATGCAATCCGAATAAATCAGATACTGTATACCATTAATAGATAGAACCAAATCAAATAGAGCAAAGGGCCAGACACAGAGTGCAGAATATAGTTTTGTAGGGTATTAGTTCCTTAGAACAAGTCCAATGTCCACACTGGGACAGTGGTGAATTGGACAGTACCCTAGCTTATGGGAGGATCATTCAGAAGCCTGATAACAGTGGGGAAGAAGATGTTCCTGAGTCTGATGGTGCACAATTTCAAGTTTCTGTACCTTCTGCCAATGGGAGCAGGGAGAAGAAGGAATGACCGGGGTGGGACAAGTCTTTGATTATGTTGGCTGCTTTACTGAGGCAGTGCGAAGTGTAGATGGAGTCAATGGTGGGGAGTCTGGTCTGCGTGATGGACGGGGCTACATCAACAACTCTGAAATTTCTTGCGGTCTTGGGCAGTGATGTTCTCAAACCAAGCTGTGATGCAACCCGCCAATATGCTCTCTATGGTGCATCTGTCGAAGTTTGTAAGTCACTGGAGATATGCCAAATTTCCTCGTCTCCTCAGGAAGTAGAAGCATCGGTTTGCCTTATTGTCTGCCGCATAAATGTGGTTTGCCAACAACAGATCATTGGTAATATTAACGCCAAGGAACTTGAAGCCGTCAACTTTCCACTTCTGCACCATTGATGCTGATTGGGGCACGTACTCCACTATTCTTCCAGAAGTCAATAATTAGCTCCTTTGCCTTGCTGACAGTGAGGGAGAGGTTTCTAGTCTGAGACCATGTCACTCAGTCCTCTGTCCTTCATGTACTCCTGTCCCACCAAGGGCATCCTTCCCAACAGGAGACTCCCTCCCTCCCTACAAGGGGTCTCCCTCCCTCCTCACCAGGTCCTCCCTCTCTTGCACCAGGTCTTCCCACCAGGGTCCTCACTCCCTCCCTCCCTCCCTACAGGGGACTCTTGCGGTCCAGTCACTGAAAGTTGGCTTGCAGATACAGCAGGCAGTGAAGAAAGCTAATGGAATGTTGGCCTTCATAACAAGAGGATTTCAGTATCGGAGTAAAGAGGTTCTTCTGCAGTTGTATAGGGCTCTGGTGAGACCACATCTGGAGTATTATGTACAGTTTTGGTCCTAATTAGAGGAAGGACATCCTTGTGATTGAGATTGATCCCTGGGATGGAGGGACTGTCATATGAGGAAAGATTGAAATGACTAGGCTTGTATTCACTGGAGCTTAGAAGGATGAGGGGGATCTTATAGAAACATATAAACTTATAAAAGGACTGGCCAAGCTAGATGCAGGAAAATGTTCCCAATGTTGGGCGAGTCCAGAACCAGGGGCCACAGTCTTAGAATAAAGGGGAGATCATGAAAAACTTTTTCACCCAGAGAGTTGTGAATGTATGGAATTCCCTGCCACATAGCGCAGTGGAGGCCAAGTCACTGGATGGATTTAAGGGAGAGTTAGATAGAGCTCTAGGGGCTAGTGGAATCAAGGGATATTGGGTGAAGGCAGGCACGGGTTATTGATAGGGGACGATCAGCCATGATCACAATGAATGGCAGTGCTGGCTCGAAGGGCCGAATGGCCTCCTCCTGCACTATTTTCTATGTTTCTATGTTTCCATCAGGGGCTCCCTCCCTCCCCGCCAGAGGCCTCACTCCCGTCCCACCATGGCCTCCTGTCCAGTGGTGGTGTAGTGTGCGGAGCCCACAATGACCTCGTCAGTCACCTCAGGACCCATAAACCCCAGACTGAGGTGAATCATCCTTCAGTCACTGATCTCGTAGATGGATCTGGGCAATGAAAGAGGAATGAATGGTGACCAAATACCAGCCGCACGGCTGACTCAGAAAAACCCACCGTGTGTGATTGTGGTCTGGTTGTTGCTGTGATTAACTGCTGCTGATGAAGCGTGACAGATGTGACCAAGTATCCAAAGAAAGAATTGTTCATCTCTATTAAAGTTGAATCAGCACATTGAATGGTTGTGGTGAAACAGTCACTACCCCATACATTTGTCACAGTCGTTTCAAACAAGGAACAATCGGGGCATTCAGGCGATTCCATCATGGAGTGCTAATGTTGCTGATGCTGGCCGGCTTCAAGCAGCTAAACCTGCCGCATAATAATCTGGGGGCTACAGATCGTACACCTCCCTCCAGGTACAAAGCTTCAGATGACAGGAGCATGAAATGGGAACTTGACCAATGAAGAATTGATCCATTAATCTCTCAGCCAGGGGAGGTATTTGTGAATAACTTGACCTACATTTTGCTAATTCAATTAGCATTTTAATAGGTAAAGGGCCTGTCCTACAAGCATGCAACTCTATGTGATGAGCGCGACCTAACGTGGTCGCTTGAGCTGTCCGGCATCGCGGGGCCGGTCCCACTTCGATCGCCGGAGCTGTGCGGAATTGTGCGGAGTTCGTCCCAACATCGCGCGGGGCTCTGAAAAACTGACTATGTTCAAGAATTCCGCGTGGCAACGGCTTGTTGGCTCGCAGTCACCTCGACGCATTACACACCGCCCCGACATCGTGCCTCTGTGAACCTATCTGTAGGTGCCTCCGTGACCCTCTATGTGTGTGGCTCCATGGCCCTCTGTGTGTGTGTGCCTCTGTGCCCCTCTCTGTGTGCCCCTCTCTGTCCTGGCGAACTTACCTTAGACTTCGCTCCAAGTTCGCCTCACTTTGCGCCGTGTTGCGCCACTCACCCGACCTCCGCGCGGCCCCTACTGCTGGTTTGGTTGCGCTTGCCGCATGCAGGCGCATGCTGGTGGGAACGGCCCTGTACAGGGATCACCTGACCTCCGCGCGGCCCCCGCTTCTAGTTTGATCGTGTTCATCGCATAGAGTTGCGTGCTTGTCGGACAGGCCCTTAATAAGCCAAATTCACCACGGTTGATGCGCAGACAGTTTTTCAGCACCTATCGTGTCAGTGCCTCCCAGCATTTTGAATCAATAAGTTGCACTCTGATGAGTAAAGATTGATCTTCCTCACTCTCATTTGCAATCATGAAGAAAGCCCATCAAAGCCTCTCCTTCCCTAGACTGAGGAGATCCAAAATGTCAATGAATACTCTCTTGAACTTCTACAGGTGTGCCATAGAGACTGGTTGCATCACCGCCTGGTTCGGCAACTCGAATGCCCAAGAATGCAGCAGATTGCAAAAAGTGGTCAATACTGCCTAGCCCATCATGTGTACCGACCTCCCCACCATCAAAGGGATCTACAGGAGTCACTGTCTCAAAAAGGTAGCCAGTATCATCAGAGACACATACTACCCTGGCCACACTCTCATTTCACTCCTAATGTTGAGAAGAAGTTTCAAGAGCCTGAAATCTGTGACCACTACGTTCAAGAATAGCTTCTTCCCAACCACCAACTTGAACATTACACAAAACCAACCTCAGCAACAATGAACTGTAATGAGAATAGGACTGGCTTTTCCATCAGCTTTGTGGATACAATTGCAACATTTAAACGACATTAGGATGGATATATGGATAGGATGGTTTAGAGAGATATGGGCCAAATACAGGGAAATTAGACTAGCCCAATATGCCAATTGATCAGCATGGTCAATGAGGGCTGAAGGGCCTGTTTCCCTGCTGTACAACTTGATGGGTCTGATGACAATCTGCTGCCAAATGAAGGGAAATTAGACTAGCTCAACATGCCAACTTGATGGGCATGGACAAGGAGGGCTGAAGGGCCAGTTTCCCTGCAGTACAGTTCCATGGCTCGATGACAACCTGCTGCAGGCAAGGGCTTGAACTTCATAACAGGCCCCTCCAGACTCAGCAATCTACTACAAGACAACCCCATCTTTGAGTTCAGTCAGTGACTGGAAGTATCCGGGTGTACGTACTGTTTCCTATGGATACAGAGTGCAGATCGGATGGTGTGGAAAGCTCTGACTGCACTGATCCATTGAACGCTCCCAGGACAGTGACAAAGCAAGAAGGAAAGGAAAACTTTCTTTACATCGATGAAGTACATATAAAGGGTTATAACATCATAGACATAGTCATACAGAAATAGGCCCTTTGGCCCAACTTATCCATGCTGACCAAGTTGGCCATCTAGACTAGTCCCATTTGCCCTCTGTGACTGGAAGCATTAACACAATTTCTCTTCCCACACATGCGGCCTGAACTGCTGAGTCTTACAGCATTTCCTGTTTAATTTTAGATTTGCAGCATGTGCGGTTTTATTGGTTTTCCTCTTTTACACTGACATATTAAGAACTTACAAGACTTGATAGAAATTGTGGAAAAGCGTTTGTTTTGTGCAATCAAATATTCTGAGTAATGATACTATAGTGAAGCACAAAGTCCTGGAGGGACTCAGCGGGTCAGGCAGCATCTGTGGAGGGAATGGTCAGGCCACAGTTTGGGTCAAAACCCTTCTTCAGACTGATGAAGATGAAGGATCCCGACCTGAAACGCCATCTGTCCACTCCCTCCCCAGATGCTGCCTGACCCACTGGATTCCTCCAGCACTTTGTGTTTTGCTCAAGATTCCAGCATCTGCAGTTCCTTGCGTCTCAGAGTATTCCGTAGATTAGCATACAGAGTAAATCTTCTGCTGAAGCTATAAAAACATGTTGAAAGGAATAGCATGGCATGAAGGTAGTTGAAAACTTTACGTTCCATTGCATCTAGCACTCCTAGGGTAGGTGTGTCGTAGTTTAGAGACTGGTTCAAGTGCACTGCGCAAATCTATTAAACATTTAGAAAGAGATTATATGGAGAGAAAGCTTTCTTTGTACTGTCCCATCAAACATGCCTCCAATTATCACAGAACATCACAGATTAAAAACTGTAAAATGAATTCTCTGTCTTGCCCCATCAAGCACTTAGAGAATCGGCAGAGCATGGTTTAAATCCAGATAAAATCTTCCTCCACATTTCCAACAACAGCTGAAACAGCAATGATTAAAAACAGAGGAAAAACTCACTTTAAATATACCGAGCCCATTTTTGCACAGACTGCCCCAGGTGACAAACGGGGTCTGTTTTTAAACTTCCATAAGTCAATTTTGTTTGTTAGTCAGAAAATAAGACATAGGAGTAGAATTAAGATCATTAGATATGGGAGCAGAAACATCTTTCAAAGACCATCGAACAGTTCAGAACAGCAACAAGTCCTTTGCCCCCAATGCCGGAGCTGTACATGATGCCAAGTTAAAGTCATCTCCTCTGCCTGCAAGTGATCCGTATCCCTCTATTCCCTGCGTATCAATCTGCCTGTCGAATAGCCTCCTAAATGTCACTATTGCATCTGCCTCCACCACCACCTCTGACAGCGCGTTCCAGGCACCGACTACCCTCACCTACATATCTCCTTTAAACTTTGCCCCTCTCATCTTAAAGCTTTGCCTTCCAGCCTTTGACATCTCCACCCTGGGGAAAAAGGTTCTGGCTGTCTATCCTCACACAGTGCCCTGAGGTGAAAGTGTTTAATCCAGAGCATCAGGTGAAGGGCCATTGACCTGAAATATTGACTGTGTTTCTCTCTCCACAGATGCTGTCTGACTAGTTAAGTACTTGTTTTGATCGCACAGCAACACATTGTCCCATCACATAAACAAACTTGCAATGCTTTGAACTTGGCTGGGCCTGTTTTGTTCCGGACAGGCCACTGATATGTTGGGTATGAATCAGTCTGATCCATTCAGAGTGCAATTTTGAACGAGGTGATTCAGCAAACCACGTATCTGCATTCCCAGATAAGCTAAGTGCATACCGATGCTGAGTGTGGCGATTACAATCTCCTGCCTTCAGTCACACCATTCACGCGCTCCCAGTGACTGGAGGTGTATCTCAGCCAGACGTGTAGGGGGTGAGGAGAAGGTTCCTGTGCACCAAGATCTCCTCCCTGAATAGCCATGACATGAGTGCTTGGCCCATTCTTTCACTGTGTCTATGTGGTGTTGCCCAGTAACACTGTCCTCTCATTGCCACAGCTATCCTCACTGTTTGTCTTTGGAAGTTCCTGGTATGCACGTCACAGCCATCATGGGCTCCAGTAGGTCGGGAATCATTGGTCCGAGGATGGTTCTAATTTCCCTCCTCTGAGATTGGAGGCTTGTGTTAGTAGAAGTGACAGCAAATAGGTCCTGAAGACTGACTCTATTCAGGCCTCATAAGAGCACAAAATTGCGAACAAGAACAGGCCATTCGGTCTCTTTAGGTAATGCCTTACCCCAGTGGCATGCACCTACACAATGCCTTATATCTCAATTCCCTTATTATCTGAAACAATAACGATCTTTGCCTTGACGGTACTCAACGACGCTGTTGTCACAGCCCTTGAGGGAGAGAATCCCAAAGATTTACCACCCTCTAGGGTGAAGAATGTTCTTCCCATCTATGTCCTGAATGGTCTGGCCCTGGTTCCAGACAGTTCAAC
This sequence comes from Raja brachyura, assembly GCA_963514005.1. Next base: position 12,190,544 of record OY740809.1, on the reverse strand, counting down.
CAACGAAAAACATCAACTCTACACGTACCCTGTAAGTCCCATAAATATTGTGTATGTTTCAACCTCTCACTCTTTAAAACTCCAGAGAGTAGAGTTTTGTTCATCTGGGATCTCTGGATCATGGAGTGGGCGGAAAAGGGAAAACAACTCCAAAAAACCGCTCATGACGCATGGAGCTTGTTCAGTGTAACCACCATTGCCCTGCGACCAAGGTCTTCCACTAGTGAGCGTAGGATAGTGCTAGTTTATGGGGATCGCTGGTCGGCAGAGACCAGGTGGGTCAAAGGACCTGTTTCTGCGTTGTTTTTCTAAACTAAACAAAATTAAATTGATTGATTGAAAGATACGCCAAGGAAACTTAGCTCCAGTTTGGCAATTGGCTCACCGAGTCCACGCCGACCATTGATCACCTGTTCACGCACTAGTTCTATGCTATCCCACTTTCTCATCCACTCCCTACACACTAGGGGAGAAACTTACAGAGGCCGGTTCACCTACAAAGCGCACGTCTTTGGAATGAGGGAGGAAACTGGTGCATATTCGGCAATTGAAGGATGGCACAGAAAATGTGTGGGAAGGAACGGCAGGCAGATGCTGGTTTATACAGAAGATATACACAAAGTGCTGGAGTAAATCAGCCAGTCTGGCAGCATCTCTGGAAAAATGGAATAGGTGACATTTCGGGTTGGGACCCTTCTTCAGCCTGGTTCAGATAGAAGCCCGAAGACAGGGTCTCGACCAGAAAAGTCATCGGTAATTATTTATCTCCAGAGATGCTGTCTGACCTGCTGAGTTACTCCGTTGTGTCTATCTGAAGGATGGCAACAGGTGGTGTCTCCTTGACCCATGACCTCTGAGCCTACACAATTCGACATGGTGACTCCATCATGAATCGACCCTGAGGTAGCCAGATTGAACTTTGATGGTGGGAACAGCAAAGGCAACTAATGAGAACTTCTTTGTGCCGAATACAGATCTATATCCAATGGTCAAAACATTCAACATTCTGTGGTTCAAAAGAATGCAGCAAAAACAGCTGCAATATTGTACAGTAATCACAGTGGAGTTTCATTCTAAGCCAAACTAGTTTGGGGGCGATGGGATCCAACGTTATCAGAGTCTGACTGTAATTGGAACCTGATGGGTCTTTGATGAACTAATTTAAAATACTATGTCGAACAATCAGCATCCTTTCACTGAGACTAGATGTAGCGAGTGAATGTGCCCGGCAAGACATTATCAGCACAACCCTGTCAGATGCAAACACCACCAGACTACACACACAAATTGGTTCTGCGTCAATGTTTCCCTTTGCAGTCAGACCCTCATTCTTCCACCCAATTATCCCACTCTCGCAGTGGCACAGCAGATATGCAGGAAAAGGGGGGATATGGATCCTGTGTGGCACACTGGCTGGTAGACCTGCTTCCTCGCAGCGGCAGAAACCAGGGTTCCATCCTGACCTCGGGTGCTGTCTGTGTGGAGTTTGCAAGTTCTCCGCGTTGGTTTCCTCCAGTTTATCCCCATATCCCAATGATGTGTGAGTTTCTAGGTTAAACGGTCCTCTGTATATTGGCCCAACTGTGTTGGGAGTCGATGAGAATGGAGGATAACATAGAAGTAGTGTGAACAGGTGAACAATGGTCAGTGTGGACTCAGTGGGGTGAAGAGCCTTTTTCCCAATCAATTCAATACTTCATGCTAAAAGCTCCTGTTGAAATAAAACCAGAAAATGCTGAAAACACTCTTCATGTCAGTCAGCATCTGTGGAATGAGAAGTAGAGTTAACATTGCAATTCCAAACAAGGATCTTCAGCTTGAGACATATCTGATTCTGTCCCGACACGTCTGTCTGACCTGCTAGGTGTACAGCATTTGCTTATTTTATTTCAAATTTCCTTAAATAAAAACCTACAGATTTTTATTTATTTTCACTTCTGTTGGAACAATCGGTTTGTAATATTTTCATTACTGATTAACTCCAGAGTTTTCAGCTTCACATCATGGAGCCCAAGCCTGGTGACTCTCTGGTGCTGGCCCCAGTAGCAGATCTGCAACCAATTACAATGACTCCACCTTTCAAACCTCTACTCCAACAGTATCATTTCATCTGTGCATTGTGGCCGACTCGATTGTAATCATGTATGGTCTTTCCGCCGACTGGATAGAACGCAACAAAAAGCTTGTCACTGTATCTCGGTACATGCCACAATAAACGAAACTAAACGAAGATGGAGTAACTCAGCGGGACAGGCAGCATCTCTGGAGAGAAGGATTGGGTGACGTTTCGGGTAGAGACCCTTCTTCAGACTGAAACTAAAAGGTGTATAGAGAGACAGATTAACCGGTGCCAAGCCTGACAATGATAGGAGATTGGTAACGTGCGCATGGCGCGTGGTGAGACGTGATGGCGTAGGCAGTGACGCGCGGTAGCGCGCGGCGCCCCAGGATTTGGGGATTCTCGAAATCCTCACACGCCACCTGCGTGACGTGCAAATGACGCCCAAGTGGGACAGACCCTTTAGGGATTGTAGTGGTGATGTTACCCACTGAAGATAACATTACTTAGAAAAAATAGCTGATCGTATTAAATGCGTGCTGGCTGCCTGATATGATTAGAAGCAATACATTGCATTAGCAAGATCTGTGAATGGGGAAAGATGTCTTCTAAATGCCATCATTCTGTTCGCCTTTAGCAAGTGTAGATGACAACATAGTGAGGATCGGAGGAGAGTGAAGATGGCTCCGCGACTTTGGTCTGGACACATTTGGAGTATCGCAAGCAGTTCTGGTCACCCCATTGCTAACAGGATGTGGAGGCATTGGAGAGGGTGTAGAAGAGGTTTGCAGGCATACATCCTAGTTGGCGGGTATTAACCATAAGGAGAGGTTGGATAAACTTGGATTATTTTCTGTGGAGGGTCAGAGACTGAGGGGAAAACTGATAGAAGTAGAATTTTTTTTTTAAACCAATCACCTGTTCACACGAATTCAATGTTATCCCATCTTCACATCCACTCCCTGCACACTAGGGGCAATTTACAGAGGTCAATTAACTTACAAACTCGCATGTTTTTGGAATGTGGGAGGAAACCGGAGCACCCAAAGAAAACCTACGCGGTCACAGGGAGAACATGCAGACTCCACACTCACAGTACCCGAGGTCAAGATGGAAGTCGGGTCTCTGGCGCTGTGAGGCTGCGCCACTGTGTTGCTCATTGTATGTATCATTATTGTTTTTTTACTGCTTACTCTGTGAGCTTGATGAGAACACAAATTTCGTAATATATGACAATAAACTAATCTGCGTCTGATGTGCAGAAAAATGAGGGGGAGTGGGATCGGGCTGTGTGGGACATAAGGCTTATGAGGCATGATTAGGCTGCTGTGCAGTGGTCTAGTTCGCGACAGCTCCCTGGTGTTAGTTTCCTGGCCAATTTCTGCTGCTGTGCACGATTAGCAGAAACATTTCTCCGTCTGCCCAAGAGCCCTGATCTACAGCCATCTCCCGGCTAATATCTCACGCCTCAGCTTCCCCGTGCCTTTGGTCCGAGCAGGACCTGCGCACCAACCTCGACTCTGTCGCCACAGAACAGCGAGGACAGTTGGCCTCAGCAGCGGATGGAAGGACGGAGCAGAATTCCCATGCATTCCATCCATTCCTTGTTGGATGGGCTGCTCAAAGGTGAGCAGAGGCCAGGGCTGCTCAATCTAATCACTCCCCTGCCCTGCCAAGGCATGCTCTGTAAATATTATTTTGGGTGACTATTTCAGTTACCATGGGAGTGAGATAAGATCACTAGAAACTACATTTGCAGGAACCAAGAAGAAAGCTGGAAAAATTTCCTGCTGCTTTGGGCACAGCAGTGACTATGCTGGTCGAATGATTCAGATTTGCTTCCAACCCTATCCGTGATATCACATCATAGAGTCGTGGTGTCATATTGCATGGAAACAGGCCCTTTGGCTCAGCTTGTCCATGCCAACCAAACTATGGACTTAATTGATACTTTATTTGCACATGTACTAGACACAGTGAATTTCTTTGTTTTGCATACATTACACAAGTGTGCAATAGTCGTCATGTATAGTGAGTAGACAAAGTTATATAAATAATCATTATATTATTCTTCCCTGTTCTCTCGGTCCCCCACCCCCACGCCGGGGCCTTCTTTGTTCTCGACCATGTGTCCTTGACCGACCTCCAGCACTCTCGGCCGCCGGCTACCGGGGCTTCTGCGACCCGTCCTTGGCCACCGGGTTCTCTCTTGGCCGGCTCTGCATCCGCTCTACACAAGCTCCACCTGCTCCCTTTTGGCTCGTATCCCTCTACACTTCAATGCATGCACTCAACTGGAGTACACATGCAGCTTTTTCGAAATAGGAAACATGTTGAATTAACTGCTCAGATGAATTCCCGCTCTTCCAATACATTCTCCTGGATATGGAAACGTTAAAGCGACAGGTGCGAGCGTCGCATGTTCCAGGCACCCACCATCATTTGTGTGAAAAAACTCTCTTCTACCGCATGAGATGTATGTGGCATGAGCAGGCTGCTGTGCAGTGTTCAGTTCTCGGCAGCCCAAATTTGAACCTCGGGAACTAAAACGCACCCATGCTCTGCATGTTTTGAGAGGAATCAAATGTTGCTGGACTGATTGTTGCTTAATACGAACAATCATGGCCATCCAAATTATCGTGGAGTATTAAATCATCCTGAAGACGATTCCTCAGGCTGTACACTTTGTTGAAGACCTTCAACTTCAACCCAGTGAGAAAAGTACTGACCCCAGGGCAGTAAGACACCAACACTGATGCTGGTGCCCCACATCCCTTTTCAACTGTGCCCCATCTCACATTCAACCCATGCCCTCTGGTCTTTAACATTTCCAAGCTGAAGAAAGATTTTGACTGTCCACCTTATCTATGTCTCTCATAATTTTATATACTTCTATCAGGTGTCCCCAAAACCTCCGCTGCTCCAAGTTTGTCCAACCTCTCCTAGCTAATAATACTGAATTCCCTGCAAGCATCCATGAGCATCTCCTGACCATCTGCCTACTGCTCTATGAACTCCCTATGCCACAGACATCAGTGTATATGCCCCAAAGCTTGATGCTACTGAACGAGCCATCTTATCTTGACCCTGACCGTGTCCTGACCCTTTGCTGCGAGGAGTTTTTCAATACAGGAGCTGGCTGGATTGGAATGTGTGGCATAGAGCCATTGAGAAGATTGTAATGGGTCAAGTGAACTTCACTTGGGTGAATGCAAGTACCATGGGCGTATCCTCACAACACAACAGTTAGAAAACAATGCTGCAACACTCCAGTTTGAAACAATGGCAGCTTTGTGACTGAAAGGCATCCATGCTACGCATGTTTTGAGAGGAATCAATGCCTGCTGCACTGATTGTTGCTTAATATGAGTGACCATTCCCATCTGAAATGTTGTGGAATATTAAATTGTTTGGAAGACAGCGCAACATGACAATTCCTCAGGCTCCACGCTTTGTTGAAGACTCTTCCGCTGCAATCCAGTGAGAAACAACTGCAACGCAGTAAAACGCCAACACTGATGCTGAGAGATGAGAGAGAGCCCGTCCACAAGGAAAGTGGTGGCTTTACCACCCCACACAGTCAGGACGAGGTTTGATGAAGACAATGCGCCCACAGTGGGAAGCAGGCTTCCCATCAAAGGTGTAAAGCTGTGGCTCATCAGACATTCTGGGAGCTCAGGAACACCGAGCGGGAAGGCAAGGGAAAATAATCCCACCAATCCGCTCATGACGTGCAGAGCATCTTCCGTGTAACCAACCCTGCCCTGGGAACAAGGTCTTCCACATTGATCCCTCATCATCCAGTTGGGAAGCTCATGGTGACTACAGTCTCTGGAGAAACTGGTGAAATGAGAAATTAGCAGGAAAGCAAGGATCCTGGTACTCATAACCCATAGAATGTAGTACATAATACAGTACAGAAACAGGCCCTTTGGCCCGCAATATCTGTGCCGATCCTAATGTCACGATAAGCGAGTCTCATCTGCCTGCACATCACCAGGTGTGAGCTCTGCTTTGGTCCGCTTTGTCAATCAAATCCCTGTGTTCCCCTCCATTTCAATGTCCCCTGACCTGCAGTGTTACTGAAGTGATCAGGTTCGATGGGTGTCCATGCAGTGGTGATCTACAATGGTCTCTCAGCTTTCGGCGTCAAGAGGATCCGATCCATGTTGTGCTGTTTCCAAGTAACTACTGACTTTCCCTCCCCCTTGGCTCCCAGTCTGAAGAAGGGTCTCGACCCCAAATGTCACCTATTTATTTTCCCCAGAGATGCTGTCCGACCCGCAGAGTCACTCCAGCATTTTGTGTTTATCCAAGTAACGTTAGGTCTGAGTCCCAATCTTCAGCACGCACTCGCCACACTGTTTGCTCCACATGCTATTTCCATTGCATATAACAGGGCCCATTTGCAGTCAAACTGGTCCCCAGTGCGTGCCACACACCACACCTTACCCAGGTTATATATACACTGCTTTCTCACCGAGCTCAACCAAGGACGCGAATGGTTTTGGACAGCCCGGCTTATCCAGTTTGTGTAGGTCGGCCCTGCAGATGTTGGTTTACACCGAAGATAGACACAAAATGCTGGAGTAACTCAGCGGAATATGCAGCATCTCTGGATAGTAGGAATGCCATTCCTCCTATCCAGAGATGGTGCCTGTCCTGCTGAGTTATTCCAGCATTTTGTGTCTCTCTTCTTCAGTCTCTGCCACTGATGAGTCAGGCCAGGGGATCTCCAACCTGATTCTCTCAAAATATGTAAGTTCATGGGCCGGGGCATTGCATTCCCAAGAGGAATCTAGGGAATAACTTTATTTAATTACACTTTCCTGGCCTCCTTTGGAATGCATTGTCTGTGCCAGATTATTGCAACCATTTGTTTATCTGACTTTCCAGCCTCTTTTTATAAAACATCTATAAATACTTTCGTCAGAGTTTGGAAGAGTTTTACTGTCCAGTGCAACATTTTAAAAGCTCATGCAGTGAGCAAAGAACAGAATCTGTGCTTTATCAGCTTACGATACCGTATGTGAATGTTTAAGGGTCTGTCCCACTTACGTGTCCTTGGCACACAAATTACGCAACCTCGTGGTCGCGTTGAGGCGGACAGGCATCGTATGGCCGTGCGGGGCCGGTCCCACTGAGGAGCACAGAGGGGTGTGTAGTTGTGCGCGATTACATACATAATTTCTGTAGTGAACACAATCTTCGCGCGCCAACGGCCTGTCGCGCAACGGATGACTGAAGTGGGACAGGTCTAAGACTCTGGCTTGATGCAACGCCTCACCTCCAACAGCAGCAGAAGCAGGTATACGATCGCCGAACTAGGCCTGGGGCTCACGGCCATTGCGGTCCGGATCCGCACCCCACTACCACTCCCAGAGCGGGGCCATCAAAATTGAAGATGGACACAAAATGCTGGAGTAACTCAGCGGGACCGGCAGCATCTCTGGAGAGAACGAATGGATGACGTTTCGGGTCAAGACTCTTCTTTCAGACTGAAGAAGAGTCTCGACCTGAAACATCACCCATTGCATCTCTCCAGTGATGCTGGCTGTCCCGCTGAATTACTCCTGCATTTTGCGTCCATCTTCAAATGACGTCACGTGCTCCAGACGGCTGTGCGTACGCATGAAATTGCGCGCGACCTTCGCGGGACCGTCGTGGCTCAACGTGACCAAGAGGTTGCGAAATTTGCATGCCAAGGACACATAAGTGGGACAGGCCCTGGGACACTTTGCTTCCTCAGCCTCCTGCATCCACTCCCCACATCCCCGTGGCCAGGGCTGGAGGCAGCTCTGTAGCTCAGCCCAAGTTCTTGCACCTCCCAAAGTTGCAAAACAGGACGCAAACAAGTGTGCAAAAGGATGCCGTCCAAATCAGTGTCAAATCATGACTGTGTGGAGCCCAAGAGAAGAGGTCTCAGCATATCACAGCTCCAACACTGGGCTGCAGGGCATCAGAGGAAGAATCAGCCTCTGGATACAATCCCGTCCCACACACACGCAGATACACGCATGCACGCATGCACACAGGCACACAGGCACACACCCACACACACACACAGATGGACGCACACACATGCCATCCTTACTTACACACTCATGCAGGCACACACCCGTGGATGTGCACACACAAGCACATGCATATCCACACCCACATATACATGCATCCATGCCCACAAATACACACATACACACATACACATTCACATCACGTGTACCCAAAAACACAAACGTACACATGCACGCTCACACATATTGGATAGCACGCAACAAAATCTTTTCACTCTACCTCGGTACATGTGACCATAAACAAAGGCCTGTTGCCACGCTGTATCTCAAAACAAAACTATTAACTAGAAGGTAACCAGACCCATCGGTCTCCCATGGCAACTCCGAGATGTATCTCCCCTCTTGCACAAATACACAACCTTGCTTGGAATGGGAAGTCCTAATTCATCTGTAGTATCACATTGCTTGGTACTGGATTTGAATTAAAACTCAAGCCTATAATTGTCTGTGAAAAACACAGAAGCAGATTCAAGGACAGGGGGGGTGATTACTGGTCCACAGTGCCTGCAACAATTCATCAGAGACCTATGCAAACACTCATTGCCCTTTCCCATGCCTCCGTAAATATTCTGAAAAACATTACAAGTTTCAAAGTTCAGGGAAATAAGTTACTGAAAGGAAAACAATAAGTGGTTCTTGAAGGAATTGGTTCCCCACGGCAACAGGGTGTCAAAGTCCCTGAACTAAAATTAACTCCCAGTATCTCTGAGATGAAGATAGCTGATCTCTGCTGCCGAGACAATGTGGTGACAGGAAACTGGGGCCACACCATATCCAACTTTCCCGAGTCTGCTGGGCTCTGATATGAACCTCACCAGATTCGGGCCCAATCACCCCACCTCCGCCCCACCCTTGGGTGTGCCCCTGCATTTCCTCCCATATCCCAGACACGTGCAGGTTGGGTGGTTAACTGGCTGCTGTGAATTGCCCGGAGTGTGTAGGTGAGCGTGAGATCTGGATGGTGTTGCTGGGGATGTGGTTTGGTGTAGATGGTCAGCACGGACTGTTGTGGGCTGAAGGGCCTGTTTCCGTGCTGTATGATGCTGTGCCTCAATGACTTGTCTCTATTCCCATGGCCTCTTATACTCCCACCATCCCATTCTCTCCTTCATTAAGCTTTCACGACTCTCCAGGGATGTACAAACTTTCCAGAGAAGATTTTTTATCATCTTCGAGCGATTGTGTTTATTGCCCTTTGCTCATCTTTCCACTGGTCCCTTGGTTCCCTGCTGAGGGTCCCAAGTGTATGTTGGGGACGGAACTTACAGTGTTCCTGTTAAACCATTTACCTCGATCTCCACCATGTTTAGTGAACCATTCATGTCTCTCCTCTCCTTCCCCAATCCCGTTCTGTAGCAGCCACTATTTACCACTTTTACTGTTCCTTTCCCACTATTCCAATCACCCTCTCTGGCCATTAAATTCCCACACTGGTCCCTCCATCCCTCCTCGTCGCTTGCTTTCATGGGCTGTTTTAATATTGTCAGCTGATTTGCCACCAAACTGCTCGGTTCCCTCATGAGTTAGACCCTACTACTGGCCTCTACTACTGACAGCTAGTCCACCTGAAAGTGACCCAATTGTCCCGACTCTCTGCTTCCTGTGTTTTCCTCTCCCCTCTATGACAAGATGTCATCCCCTGTCCTTGTTTTGAGACTTAAGGGCCTGTCCTCCAAGCATGCAACTCTATGCGATGAACGCGATCAAACTAGAAGTGGGGGCCGCGCGGAGGTCGGGTGATCCCCTGTACAGGGCCGTTCCCACCAGCATGCGCCTGCATGCGGTAAGCGCGACCAAACCGGCAGCGAGGTCGGGTGAGTGGCGCAAAGTGAGGCGAACTTGGAGCGAAGTCTAAGGTAAGTTCGCCAGGACAGAGAGGGGCACACAGAGAGGGGCACAGAGGCACACACACACAGAGGGCCATGGAGCCACACATATAGAGGGTCACGGAGGCACCTACAGATAGGTTCACGGAGGCACGATGTCAGGGCGGTGTGTAATGCATGGAGGCGACTGCGAGCCGACAAGCCGTTGCCGCGCGGAATTTTTGAACATAGTCAGTTTTTCGGAGCCCCGACACAAACTCCGCACAATTCCGCGCGGCTCCGGCGATCGAAGTGGGACCGGCCCCGCGACGCCGGACGGCTCAAGCGACCATGTTAGGTCATGCTAATCGCATAGAGTTGCATGCTGGTGGGACAGGCCCTTTACCTTTTGGGGGGCGGGGAGGGTGGTAGGGTTGTTAATTGAACAACACATTTTTCGCTGGTGGTTGGGGTTGAATTTGGGGGGGAGGATGGGGTTGCAGCTGAGTGTGAGAAGGAGAATGTGGGGTTCATTTCACACCGGTTGGGTATTTACGCCGGAGTGGCTGATTCTACAGATACTTCTCTGGTACCAGCCCGCAAGTGAGCAGATTATCGGATATAGTATCAGTGTGAGAGCGGAGGGAGGGATAGCAAGTGTGGCCGAGGAGGCAGAAGATAACAGCGCACATGAACAGCGAGGACAGCGTGCCAACATTCAGCGATTGACAATAGCTGTGTCTTCCACTGACTCCCACTGCCCGCTCAAGGTCCGGCAACAGATAGGAGCAGCAGAGACAAACTCTCCAATATTAAGCTCAGTTAATTTCTGCTGAGAAACTATACCCTCCAGGGCTGCTGGATGTATAACATGACCTCACTCTCTGTTTTCAACTTTTACCAATTGCTCCTTCATATTGTTATTTCCCAACCTGCAGATATCCAAGTTTATGTAGGGATTGAATGCCCCACTGATCGCCCCTCAGACCACCTCGGAAGCTCATGAACTCCACCTAACCCCACGGATCCCACGACACTGGAGTTAGCCTAATCTCCCTGTTCTTCTGTATGTGTCCTCCCTGCAGGCTCCAGCTACCTCCCACATCCCCAGTACGTGTGGGTCTGTAGATTCACTGGCCTCTGTAAATTGCCCCTGGTGTATAGGGAGTGGATGAGAAAGTGGGATAACATGGAACTAGTGTGAACTGGTGATTGATGGTCAGCATGGACTCAGTGGGCCGAAAGGCCTGTCTCCATGATGTATCAATAAACTAAAAAATTGCAGCACCAATACCAGGCAGTTTATGGAAATGTCATCCTGATATCAGTTTAGTTTAGTTTATTGTCACGTGTACTGAGTGAAAAGCTTTTGGTAGAATGACACGATTACAATTGAGCCATCCACAGTGTACAGATACATGATAAAGGGAATAACGGGAATAATGTTTAGCGCAAGATAAAGTCCAGTAAAGTCCAATCAAAGATAGTCCAAGGGTCTCCAATGAGATAGATAGTAGCTCAGGACTGCTCTCTAGTTGTTGGTGGGGTGGTTCAGTTGCCTGATAACAGCTGGGAAGAAACTGTCCCTGAATCTGGACATGTACATTTTCACACTTCTATACCTTTTGCCTGATGGGAGAGGGGAGAAGAGGGAGTGGCTGGGGTGCGACTCGTCCTTGACTATGCTGCTGGCCTCTCTGCATCATCTAGCATCAGTCCGGTTCAGCAAAGCAAACCTGCAGTTATACCCGAGGTATCAATGTGCTAAAACAGTTTCTCGATGAAATTGACCAACCATATTGAAGCCACAGCCAAAATGCACACCAACGCCTCTACTTGCTCAGAAGACTAAATATGTTCATCACGACTCTTACAAACCACTACAGATGCACCATAGAAAGCACACTGTTTGGTAACAGCTCGATTTAGAAACAGCTCTGCACAAGACTGCAAGAAATTGCAGAGGGCTGTGGATGAAACCCAGTCCCTCACAGATCAGACTCCCCACCATTGACTCCATCTACACTTCATGCTGCCTCAGGAAAGTTACCAGCATAAGCAAGGACCATTTTTACAATGGACCATTCCTTCTACTCCTCTCTCCTGTTGAGTAGAAGATACAAAAGCATGTAAGCACAGATCACCAGATTCAGGAACAGCTTATTCCCCACTGTTCTCAGTCCTCCAATATATTAGAGAATATCCAATCTTCCAAAGTTCATGAAAAATCAATGCTGGATTTTCTTTCTCTGTCACTACAATGCTATAAAACTATATTCTGCACTCTGGTATTTTTCTCTTTGCACCAGCTGTTCTACCTGTATGGTTTGATTATACTCATGTACAGTATGATGTTCTCTGGATGCTTTCAAGAGAGTGCTGCATAGGGCACTTAAAAATAGCGGAGTCAGTGGATATGGGGAGAAGGCAGGAACGGGGTACTGATTGGAGATGATCAGACATGATCACATTGAATGGTGGTGCTGGCTCGATGGGCCAAATGGCCTACTCCTGCACCTATTGTCTATTGTCTATTGTTATTTAATAGCAAGTAAACTCTGGCTATGTTACCGACCCTAAACGTCTCCCATCCTTGTCGTCCAGAGATGCTGCCTGACCTGCTGAGTTAGATTGTGTTTTTTCTTTGTGGATAATGCTCAAAAAAGGATACAAATATGGTCCTGGTCAGTTTAGATGCAGAAAAAGCCTTTGATAGTATTAGTTGGGTATTCTTATATGAAGTACTGAGGAGATTTGGTTTCAATGAAGATGCAATTCGGTGTATTAAAACAATATATCAGGAGCCTACAGCTAGGATTAAGGTAATTGGAAACATATCAAAAAGGATCCAGTTAGAGAGGGGCACAAGGCTAGGATGCTGTCTTTCTCCTACTCTCTTCATTTTGTATATTGAACCCTTAGCAGTACCATGCAGTATATTGAACCATGAGACAGATGTTCGGCAGCTGTGGCGGGGACTGAATGCAATCACCTCTTACAAGGCGAAACCAGGAGGCAGCTCGGATGTCGGCGATACATCACTCCCTGATGAGCTCAATGCATTTTACGCACGCTTTGATAGGGAGAACACCGATGTGCCTTCCGAGCCCCTATTCGCTGTGATGGTATTTCAGTCTCAGTCACAGAGGCCAACGTCAGGAAATCCTTCAGGGGGGTGAACCCTCGAAAAGCGTCTGGACCTGATGGCATACCTGGTCGTGTCCTAAAAACCTGTGCGGACCAACTGGCTGGAGTTTTTACGGACATTTTCAACCTGTCACTTCTGAGGTCTGAGGTTCCCACCTGCTTCAAAAGGGCATCAATAATACCGGTGCCCAAGAAGAGCAAGGTGACGTGCCTCAATGACTATCGACCTGTGGCACTAACGCATGTGGTGATGAAGTGCTTCGAGAGGTTGATCATGGCGCAAATCAACTCCTACCTCAACAAAAACCTGGACCCACTGCAGTTCACTTACCGCCACAACAGATCAACGGTGGACGCGATCTCACTGGCCCTCCACTCCGCTCTGGACCACTTGGACAACAAAAACTCATATATCAGGCTGCTATTTATTGACTACAGCTCGGCATTTAACACAATCATCCCCTCCAAGCTGGTTACCAAACTCGCAGAACTGGGTCTTTGCGCATCCCTCTGCAATTGGATCCTCGACTTCCTCACCCACAGACCACAGTCTGTTCGTATTGGTGGAAATGTGTCAGACTCGATAACAATCAGCACGGGAGCACCTCAGGGCTGCGTGCTCAGCCGCCTGCTGTACTCACTCTATACTCATGACTGCGTAGCCGGTCATAGCGCGAACTCCATCATCAAGTTCGCTGACGACACCACTATTGTGGGACGTATCACTGATGGGGATGAGTCCGAGTATAGAAGAGAGATCGAGCGACTGTCCATATGGTGCCAACACAACAACCTGGCCCTCAACACCAGCAAAACCAAGGAACTGATTGTGGACTTTGGAAGGAGTAGGATGGGGACCCACAGTCCTGTTTATATCAACGGGTCGATGGTTGAAAGGGTCAAGAGCTTCAAATTCCTGGGCGTGCACATCTGTGAAGATCTTTCCTGGTCAGAGAACACAGATGCAATTATTAAGAAAGCTCATCAGCGCCTCTACTTCCTGAGAAGATTACGGAGAGTTGGTCTGTCAAAGAGGACTCTCTCTAACTTCTACAGGTGTACAGTAGAGAGCTTGCTGACTGGTTGCATCGTGGCTTGGTTCGGCAACTTGAGCGCCCTGGAGAGGAAAAGACTCCAAAAAGTAGTAAACACTGCCCAGTCCATCATCGGCTCTGAACTTCCTTCCATCGATGGGATTTATCAAAGTCGCTGCCTCAAAACGGCTGGCAGCATCATCAAGGACCCACACCACCCTAGCCACACACTCATCTCCCTGCTACCTTCGGGTAGAAGGTACAGGAGCCTGAAGACTGCAACAACCCGGTTTAAGAATAGCTACTTCCCCACAGCCATCAGGCTATTAAACTTGGCTCGGAACTCTGAACATTAATATCCCTCCATCTGTTATTTGCACTTTATTAATTTATTAAGTCATGGGTGTATTTATGTATATAATTGTAGTCAATGCCTTCTATGTTCTGTTGTGCTATGCAAAGAAAGATTTTCATTGTCCTGTCAGGGACACATGACAATAAACTCTTTTGACTCTTTTGACTCTTTGACTCTTAGCACAAGCAATAAGGCAGAGAGAAGACCTGCAGGGGGTCAAAATAGGGGGGAAAGAACATATAATTGGTCTTTTCGCTGATGATGTCATTATTTTTCTTGAACGACCAGATATATGTTTCCCAAATCTAATGAACCTATTTGAAACATATGGATACTACTCAGGGTATAAACTGAATATAACAAAAACACAAATTCTTTAATTTAATTATTCTCTATCCCAACAAATCAGAGATGCATATAATCTGAAATGGAATTCTAAAACGATGCAGTATCTTGGTGTAACTATAACCAAAACACTTTCCAACTTGTTTGAAACTAATTATAACAAAATTGAAGAAAACATCGAAAAGGATGTTGAGAGGTGGTCGACCCTTCCTCTAGACTTCAGTGCTAGAATACAAATGGTAAAAATGAATATCCTACCTAAACTACTATATTTATTCCAATCTCTCCCAATTAATGTTCCCCGAGATAAATTCATAGCCTGGGATAAAATGATCTCTAGATTCATTTGGAATAGCATAAAACCAAGAATAAAACTAACAACACTTCAACTGCCGAAAAGCAAGGGTGGAATGGCTTTACCAAATCTGAAGAAATACTTTTATGCAGCTCACCTCAGACATCTGGCTTGTTGGTGTAGACCTGATTATGAATCTCGAAGGAAAGAAATGGAAAGGGACATACAGGGTTACCAGACCCAGATTTTGGTGGGAGACAAATATCTGAGATGGGCTTTGAGACATGCTATGGATCCAATAGTAGCATTTACGTTAGAAATATGGAATAGTGGAAAAATACAAATTAAAAAGAGGGGTTCACGCATTGAAGTGGTTCGCATATGACTCAAAGTTTAAGCCAGGGGTGTATGATTCAAAATTCAAGGAATGGGCACAAAAAGGCATAACGGCAATGTATACAGTTTCAGAAAATGGCGAGTTTATGAGCTTCCAAGATTTAAAGTCAAAGTACGGTCTCGAAAACAAAGACTTTTTTAGATGCTTGCAATTAAGAGACTACTTTATAAAAGAGATAAGGCCAGAACTAGATGAAACTTCAAATAATGTGATCAAGGTGATTGTGGATGCATACCAACAGAACGGGTTTCGGGGCATCTCTGCTTTCTACCAAGCTCTGGTGGAGAGCGGGGGAGAATCAACGCTCTACATAAAAACAAAATGGGAAGCAGAATTAAAGATTCAAATAACAGAAGAAGAATGGTATCAAATGTGTGAAACACAATGTTCATCCACAAGCTCACTAGTATGGAGAGAATTTTGCTAGAAGAATCTAACTCGCTTTTTTATAACAACCAAAATAAAAAACAGACATCTTGCTGTCCAACAACACTGTTGGAGGCTGTGTGGGAGTACGGAGGCAGACCACTCGCATATTTTCTGGAACTGTGCGAAGATAAGGCCATACTGGGAAAATGTTAATGCAGCTGTAAATAATATCTTGGGTTACAAAATCCCAAATACCTGCCCTGTGATGTATCTGGGGCGTATTAAAGATAGTGTAAAAATAGAAGATACATATTTGATTAAAGCTTTGCTTGCAGCAAGTAAGAAGGCCATTACCAGGCAGTGGCTTAATGAAAAAAGTCCAAAACAGGAACAGTGGTTAGAAATTGTGCGAGACATCTTTAATATGGAGAAATTGACATATTCCTTGAGATTCAAGGAGAATTGATTTGAGAAGATCTGGGAAAAATGGACTGTTTATTTGAGCCATGACACCAATTAGATAAATGCCGAGCTAGATATGGGAAGATTGCGTTATATAGAACTAGATGGTATGTTTGTATGAATGTTGAATTATCTCCAGATAACTAATCAATGTAATGTTTTTTCTTTTTTTAATTTGGTAAGTGAAGCACACGGTCTAATTCCAATTTCTTTATTCATTCACTTCCTTTTTTTTGCCCCCATCTACTTATTTTCTTATTTTGATTGCTATTTTTCATACTTTGTTTTATTTATGGTGATGGTGTTGCACTGTTTTGAAAATATCTCTTTAACATCAATAAAAATGTAAGTGAAATTTTTTTTTAAAATAGCGGAGTCAGTGGATATGGGGAGAAGGCAGGAACGGGGTACTGATTGGAGATGATCAGACATGACACATTGATTGGCAGTGCTGGCTCGATGGGCCAAATGGCTTACTCCTGCACCTATTGTCTATTGTCTATTGTTATTTAATAGCAAGTAAACTCTGGCTATGTTCCCGACCCTAAACGTCTCCCATCCTTGTCGTCCAGAGATGCTGCCTGACCTGTGAGTTAGATTGTGTTTTTTCTTTGTAAACCAGCATCTACATAAACAAAAGCTTTTCACTCTGCCTTGGTGCACGTGACAATAATAAACAAATGCCAATGGTTAATGAGGTGCCAAATAGTGTACAAACAAGGAACAGCGCATACTGGTTTAACCAAAATGACACCAAGTGCTGGAGTAACTCAGTGGGTCAGGCAGCACGTTGGCAACACCCTGACTGATGATGGCCAATGTGCCAAAAGCCTTCTTGACCAACCTATTCTCCTTTCAAGGAACAACGTAACTGCACTCCTAAACCTCTCTGCTCTACAACACACACTGGAGCCCTGCCATTCACTGTGAAAGTTGAGGAAATATTGAATGGAATGGTGTGGTGTAGAAGAATGAGTAGTGAGCTCGGTGTAATGTATAAGATGCTATGTGTGATTAAGAGAGATGATGCTACTGTATTTCTTCAGGGTTGGGAGACTACAACAGCATGTAGTGTTACCATTTAGTACCAAAATGAGGAGAAATGTCTTTATTGATATTTGTGAGGCTTTGGAATTGTCTCGCTCAGGAGGCCAGTGAGGTTCAGGAGTATATTCCAAGCTTGGGACTGAGAGATTGTTGAACAGATAGATTCATTTGAGATGGGAACATGGATTTGAACATTGAAAGCTCTGGGTGTCACTGGAAGGGCCAGCATTTATTGCCTGTCCCTATTTGCTCCTCATCTACCTCCTTGAGCCACTGCAGTTCTTCTGGTGAAGATGTTCCTGCATTGGGGGGGAGCAGTGAGGGGCTTGTTCGATCCTGAACTCAGATGCTATCCATGTGGAGTTTGCTCATTCTCCTTGTGACTGCGTGGGTTTCCTCTGGGTGTTCCTCTAGATTATTGTAGGATTTGCGAAAATGGGTGGTTGATGGTCAGCAAGAACTCATCAACATCATCGATGAAAACACCAACGGGCACGGTGCCTTACAAAGATTCAAAGGTTCATTATTTGTCACATACACCAACTGGTGTAATGAAATGCGGATTGACATTGCAGCACATTATAAAAAAAGAATACAACGTAACAATAATAAAGAAATTTAAATATAAAAACATCCCCCCACAATGGTTCCCATTATGAGGGAAGGCACAAAGTCCAGTCCCTATCCCATGTCCACCCATAGTTGGGCCTGTTGAGGCCTCCGCAGTCGCATTCACCGAGGCCCGATGTTCCAGGCCGTTCTCGCCGGTTGATGGTGCTCCAGCGTCAGGAGAATCCTCTCAGCGGCTTGGTACGCCTGAAACAGCCGCTTCCTTACCGGACACCACGACTTCCGAAGCCGACAGGCCGCGCTGGATGGAGCTCCACCACTGGCGATCTCGGCGAGAGATCCCAAACTCCCGAATGTAAAGTTCAGCGTTGCCGCCCGCAACTGGCCGCTCCACAGACCCGCAGCTCCGCGATGTTTATCGGCAGTAGCAGCATACCAGAGTTCCAGCGCGGCGACCCGGGCAAAGCATCGCCCGCTCTGCTCTGCGATAGCACTCCATCGCTGAGCCACCGCCGAAGCCGAGGTTCTGGCCGGTCCCCTCAGGAAAGGCCGCTCCAGACCCCAGTGGAAGGCCGCAAGGATGGGTTGAAGGTGCTACTCGGAGGCAGCAGCCTCTCCGACCAGGTAGGGACCCTGAAAAGCAGGTTCCCCCTTCCTCCCCCACCCCCCACGTAAAAAAAGAATAGACCTCCAAAAATAAAACACTAAAAATTAAAAGAGGTGAGAAAACGGACAGCTGCAGGCTGGGCAGCCATACCCATATAGGATGGCGCCCCCTACAATGTCATGTACGACAGTGATCGCAACTTCTACTGAAGTGTGGATGGCCGTTTGCTCGCTAGGAGCTCATCCGCCCTTTGACAGGTCTTGATTTTGGTCCTGCTGGGGGTCCACAGCCCCCTCCTCACCTGGCAAACCAGGTGGGGGAGACGGTTTAGTCGCCGACTATCCGACAGTAGAGCAGGTAGCACAGGTCTACATGGTACCCGTGGCAGGGGGAACTCCTCCCGACCTGACTACAGTATGAACTCAGTGGGCCAAAAGATATGTTTCCTTGCTGAATCTCGCTCCGTCTCTATCCCACTACATGTTGCGATTGCACCTGCCTCAACCACTTCCTCTGGCTGATCGTTCCATATACCCACCACTCTCTGTGTGTAAAAGTTGCTCCTCATGTCCCTTTTAAATCTTTCTCCTCCCACTTTAACCCTACACCCTCGCGTTCTTGATTCCCCAACCCTGGGGAGTTCCCGCAATAAAATTACAGCAGTGAACATCAGATGAATCATAACAAATTGAGAAAGTTTCTTCATAAAAGTTTATTGTAATAAATAACAGTTTATTATCAGAGTGAGGTACTCATTTCTTTATTAAATAAAACTGGTTAGAAGCTGATTAAGATTGTCCTTTAACTGCAGACAGTGTGGGTTACTATCCCTGGTTGCAAGAGGGCACTTTGTTATTGGAAAATTAATGTCCTCGACATCTACACTGTGGTTGGAAAAACTTCTCTCTAATTCTGTTAGGATCAATGTGCCTTGTGCCAAAATGGAGTTGTCGGCGCACTGTGATGGGCATGCATCTCATGCAGGTGTTGTCTGTGGGACAAAATGCATAACCCTGTGGAGACATGCAGTTTCTACGCATGACTAGTGTGGCGGTATGCTAAACTGAGCTCCAGTCCCAGCTTGACGTAAGGTCCTCTGAGGGAGGCAAGCTCAGTTGGATGGACTCGGGGGCTTGCATGGCAATACCTGGCCTACTAATTGTGAGCAATCATTTGTGATATAAGAATATGCTTATAAAAAGAACGGATGGAGACGTTGCTGAAGGGGTCTTCTGCATGGGTTTCCGGGTCCTGCCCAATGCCACGAGAAGGCGATAGGATAGGCTAAGCATGCAATGGCATCTTTATGTTACAACTGCCATTGATAAACTGCAGATAATTTCCATTCATCCAGAGACCTAGTCATAGCTTCCATCTGAGGTGATGGACGGGAGGCTGGGGTGTGCCTGGGTCTGCCAATCTGAAGCATTTGGAGCATTTCATGCAGTTCTGGTCATCCCTTTACAGGAAGGATGTGGAGGCTTTGGAGAGGATTGAGAAGAGGTTTACCAGATTCCTGCCCTGGGTTGAAGGGCATTAGTTACAAGTAGAGGTTGGACTGAATGGATTGTTTCCTCTGGAATGCCGGAGGTTGAGGGGAGAACTGACGAGGGGAGATTGAGGGGAGAACATATCGTATATGATAACGAGAGGCATAGATAGCATAGACAGACAGACAGAATGGAAATGACAAAGACTAGAGGGCACAGCTTTTAGGTAAGAGGGGCTAGGTTTAAAGGAGATGTGCGGGGGGGGGGTGGGGCAAGTTTTTTACTTAAGGGTGGTGGGGCCTGGACCACGCTGACAGGAGGGGTGGTGGAGGAAGACACATTAGTTGTATTTGAAGCTTTGAGATAGGCACATGGATATGCAAGGGATCGGTGATATGGACCCCGTGTTGAAGTAGCAGCCAGTGGTTGTTGCAGTGGTACTGTGCACGGGCAAGGTGGACAACGCTGGTGCGTTGGGCTTGACCATGCCGGTGGCAGGGTGGGGTCGGTACGGGGTGGCGTAGAGCACATGGAAAGGGAGAGCATACACTGTGGGAGTGATGTACAGCGTCTTGCACATAGTATTCATCGGCCAAAGCCGCCAGGATCCTTTACGGATGTAAAACAAGGTAAACAGTGGGAGACTGAAGCTCCATCACCGACCTGCTGTTGGAAATGCATCAACATTGTAACTATTACGAGATGTCCTGGCTGAATACAAATTCTCTGCGGGTTTGCACAGTCAGATTGTAAAGAGACAAGTTAGGTTTACAGCCAAAATCAGAATGTCCTCAATTCAAATCCTTGCAAGCAATGATAATTTGGTTTGGTCTGTGCACTTATCCCAGGCTCATTATCATTGGTTCTGCACCAGACTCCTGGACTCTGTCATCAGCCACAAACTGCGCAAGGCAAGGTCCTGTCCTGAATGATTGGAACGTTCCTCGGCACAACAAGTAACGAGCAGTTTTTAATCTTCCCATTGTGTGCAGCACTGACAGGTCTCGGGGCTGGTTTGGCTCCGTGTGTTTAATACGTACAATGGGAAAGTGAGGAGAATGGACAGCACAATGTAGCTGGGATAATGTAAATAGTACAGGTCCATGAGGTATTGGCATTCTGCAAAGTTGATATGCACAAGGGCAGGGGGTGAAGCATTAATGTACAAGGTGGGGGTTAAAAACTGTTTATTTGCCCAGAATGCTCATCGATTCGATAGGAGGGAGGCTAATAATGAGTAATGGGCCTGTCCCACTTGGCGATTTTTTAAGCAACTGCCAGTGACTGACGACAACCTACGACAACACCTATGTGAGGAGAAGTCAAGGTATGCCTATTGGCCTCAAACCCATTGTCGCCGAAATGTTTGGAACACGTTGAAAATTTAGCCTGCAGCTGACTAAAGCCTTTAGCTTGTTGCGCGACTGAGGAGACTACTCCCGGCGACCGCTGGCAAACTTGTAGCAACAAACTAGTCGCTTGTAGTTGCCTAAATAATTGTCTAAGTGGGACAGGCCCATTAGGTAGGTCATTACCCTGCTGATGTCCAGTACCATTCTGGGAACTTCATTGTGGCCATGGTGGGGGGTTTAATGCGAATCATAAGTGAGTTTGGAATTCAATTTTAAAAAGCCTGGTTTCCCGACTGACTTAATTCCCTGTGGTAGCTGCAGCGTCAGGAACACTGGAGGCCCCGGGAAGCTGATGCTCTGGGTTCAGCAGTTGGGACGCTCAGCGGGTCAGGCAGCATCTCTGAAGGACAGGGCGGGGCGATGTTTCAGATCGGGTCCTTGCTTCAGAAACGTTGTCTTTCCATGTCCTCCAGAGATGCTGTCTGATCCGCTGAGTTCCTCCAGCATTTTGTGGTTTGCTCAGGATTCCAGCATCTGCAGTTCCTTGTGTCTCCAAGGCACCCTGCGATGCAAAGCTCGATGAAGATAGACTCAACAACCCCTTTCCCTTCTCCTCCCCTACTTTTCACATGAAACCAATCTGGCAACTACCCTTCAGTCGGGCTGTCAACCACTTAGCCATTATTTTTTTAAGTGAACATCTTATTAAAAACCCTTACCAAACCCTCGGTCCTGAAGAAGGGTAGCACAGTGGTGCTGCTGGTAGAGTCGCTGTCTCACAGTGCCATCTGTGTGGAGTTTGCACGTTCTCCCTGTAACTGTGTGCTTTTCCTCCGGGTGCTCCGGTTTCCTCTCACATCCCAAAGACATGTGGATCTCTTCTTTAATTGGCCTCTGTAAATTGCCCCGCATGTGTAGGGATTGGATGAGAAAGTGGGATAACATGGAACTGGTGTGACTAGGGGATCGATGGTCGGCATGGACTTGATGGACCTAAGGGCCTGTTTCCATGGTGTCTGTAAATTGAACCAAACTCGAAACTGCATGGAGATTATTGGCCCCCACACCCAGCTAGTATTGACTATGACTTCTCAGCAACAAAGGTATGAATCAATGCAGGCAGCCCAACCTGAGTTTGGAATTATCTCCTGAATGTTACTGCTCACAGCTCATGGCAAACATTAAGCAGGAATATATCTGTAAATCACTTATTAATTATGCCTGGGTTCATTTCCAGCCTGCTTTTACTCTCAAAATAACATCACAGATATTAATTTCCTCGTGTATTATTAAACCTCATCTTTGTGCTTTATATGGGGGGCAGATTGTAATTGTTACTCCAGGGTGAGGGGGATGGGCTCGGTGATCAGCAGCTGATCCTCAACATTAGCTCACATGCCGCGGCCAGCTTTAACGGCCCAGTCCCACTTTCCCGAGTTACTCACGAACTCTCCCGAGTTTTCCGCTTGATTCGAACTCGGGGAATGTCGGTAGTGAGCTCGTAGGAGGCCGTAGGAGTCAGTGGATGGTTCGTAGCGGCTCGTAATGCCAGCCGTAGGTACACGGGGCATCAGGTAAGTCAGGACGTTTTTTCAACATGTTGAAAAATGTCCATGAGTTAAAAAAATAGCCCCGAGTACCTACGAACGGCTATTACCATAATTCTCCGAGTTCAAATCAAGGGGAAAGCTCGGGAGAGTTCGTGAGTAACTCAGAAAAGTGGGACTGGGCCTTATGGGGACCATAGAACACAGAATAGTACAGCAGTGGGACAGACCCTTCGGCCCATTACTGAACATGATGCCAAGTTAAACTAATCTCCTATGCCTGGGCTGAAGAGCCTGTTCCTGTGTTGTACTGTTCAATGCTCTATGTTGTATGTTCAAGTGTATCCTTCACATTAGATGGCAAATGAAGGATAATGTCTATGGGACCTGATTTGTCCGTCTGGCAGCAAATGAGCGTGGTCAAGGTGGACACAGTGGACACAGTAGTCCGGCCACTTGCAAACAAGATATGAACTATACCAGCAGACACTGTCCCATATATTCTATTCAGAGCTGACCAGAACTTCCCTACAGCGATGTGCTGCCTGCTCTGGCCTCTTTCCAACTTACTAGAATCTCACTGCAGTTCCAGAACCTGGTCTGTTCTCATGCATTTGTCGAGGATCTGCACAGCACAAGGCCTTTCTGGGCTGTAAGTAATGTCATGTGATGGGGCTGAACAAGACCTCTCACTTGCGTTCTTTGACTTCAGTTTAACCGGCTGTCGGAAGCGTTGAAAACTCTAAATGTTTCTGAACGTCTCAAGCATTCAGGAGCATTTAAGAAAACAATGAAATATTTTTCAAGAATTTAACAAAATAAATATTAAAATTAATTAAAGCATTACAAAATACCTCGAAACAATTAAATACACTTAAGTTAATTAACTCCGAGACCACAAATCACCTGAAGCCTAGATCTCTGCTTCTCCCTGTTACACTGTGTTTTGAAGCTTACGACCTGAGACTGCAGGACCTGAGCTGAACCTGAGTTCCCTGATGGACTGCTGGGGAACTGCTGGAAGCTGGTGCTCAGCCAGTGTTGGAATGGGAAGTATCTGGCCGGCATTTCTCAGGAAGACGGGGACTTCCACACCACCACCTGCAGCTTTCCCGAGTCTCCCGTCAGGAAATGCTGGCAGTTGCGATATTTCTCAGGAAATCCCAGCCTTTCCATATTATTATCCCACTCGACTATTTTTACCCCCCCCCCCCCTCCCCCCCTTTCCCCCTTCACTATTCCTTCATGTCACAGCATCACAATCCCTGCCTCTAACAGCTTCCCAGGCAGGTTATGAATTCCACTTGTGTGCATGCAAAGGTGGAGAGTCACCAGATGAAATTACCAAGCCACGTCGAAAGCAATGAGGAGTTTAAAAAATAAAACTGGTCAAGGAGATTCTGAAATGGGAGAAACAATATTGTGAGGAATTGATGAAATACCAAATGTCTGGACCTCGTCAGCAGAAGGCAGAGTCACCAATCTACGGCTAATTTTAAAGGGGGAAGTCGACCTGTTTTCTGGTCGTTATCCGGAGATGGGACCAGTATTTATTGACCTTTTTTTATTGCCCTTGAAAAGGGAATGATTAGTGGCCTTCTTCAAACGCTTTTGATAAAGGTGTTATCAGCCAGGGAAGGTCCAGGATTTCAAATCCAGTTACAATGAAGGAATGGTGATACCGTGATAGGGATGGCGTTCAACCCAGGCGAATATTTGCGTGCTGGCCACAGAAGCGGATCTACAATCACATATTACAATCGCTCCACATTCTCCCTTCTCATGTATCTATACACTGTAGATAGCTCGATTGTAATCATATATTATCTTTCCGCTGACTGGTTAGCACGCAACAAAGGTTTTTCACTGTACCTCGTTACACGTGACTATAAACTAAACTGAACTGAGACGGGAACCTGGATGTGTTGGATTCCCAGATAGATACTTAATTTGTCCTCGGACATGCTACAAGGCACAATGTTAGACGGCGCTGCTGAAGATGCCTTGCAGTTGTAGCGAGGACTGGAGCCACCGTGCGCCCGCTGACCGGGTGAGATTTGTATCTGGGATGGTGTCCATGTTCATGAACAAGGTTGGCGAAGATGGAGATAATTCCATTTCACTCCACCTGTGTCGGCAAAACAGGGAGAAGGTTTAGGATACCAAGCAACCAAGCTTTCACTACAGCCTCAGCATTTAAATGACTGCAACAGTTAACCTGGTGGAAGGTGACTCCAAGAAGTTGCCGATAGTAACGTCACCAGACATGGTTAGACTTCTGCTGGTTGAAGATAATATTTTTGGTTCTTCCACTTCAAATGTTAATTCACACTTCACAGCCCAAGCCGGAACGCGGAGCGGGTGTTGCTACACCTAGGGATGAGTGGCTTCATGTCTGAAGTGGTGCAAACTGAACATTGTGCCACCAGCAAGGAACATCCCCACCCTTGACCTTATAAAGCTAAACTGATGAAACAATAGGCTGGGTCTCGGACACTTCCCTGAGGAGTTCCTGCTGTGCTGTCCTGAGGGTGAGGCAATTGTCTTCTGACCAGGATAACAATCCTTCCATCAGCTCCTTCTGTGTCCACCTCAATTCCATTGACTTTGGTTTTAGCAGGGCTCCTTAATGCCACATGGCCAAATGCTGTCACTCTTCCCTCACCTCTGATATTCAGCTCTGTTGTCCATCTTTAGATCAGGGCTCTGTTGAACTGATTGATCCTGAGCCCAAACAAATCATCCTGATTGAACCCAAACAAGTCATTGAGAAACAGCTTTTATTGGTGAGCAAGTGCTACTTGGTTGCAGGCTCGTTGAAAGCTTCCATCGTGCTGGAGATGGCTGAGAGTAGATGGATGGGGAATGGGACTGATCAGATTGTTACTCTGGAAGCTGACATGGACACAATCAGTAAATAGTCTCCACCTCGGCCCTAAATATTCCAGAAAAATAGACCTTGGGCCAGTCATTGAATGTGGTAGACTTCACTGAAGGTCATTCCACGATATTTCCAGCAATAAAGTTGTGTAACTGTGTGCTGGAACATCTTGGTGAGGTCTGATCTTCGCTACGGCTGGAATACTGATGGTGTCCATGGATCTTGCCCAATCAACTGTCCTTCAATGCAGCAGGGAGATGATGGTGGAGGGCTCAGGAGGAGGAGATGGGGAAAGTGAGAGACAGCCTCTGTGGCTGAAGGTATCTGTGATGCTTCCACTATGTTTTTAGAACAACAGGCTGGGCATTCACTGTCTGATGGGTGTTTTTTGTGCTGCCTCCTCCAGAAAATCATCTTCTCATTGCCCCAAACTGTTCACAAATGGATAATGCAGGTTGGTGAAGCTTTGAATTGCCCCATTAGTTGTGGGAGCGCTCTGTCCTATCTGTAGCATGCCACTTTCACTTGTTAGTTGTATCCCACCTAGTGTTCCATGTCCATCGGCTTGGCACATCAATTGCAGGCATGCTTGGTGTACACACACCACTGAACCTTTGGTTTAAGGGCACTCTGCAACCTCCTGTACTCTTCATCACATCAAGCAATGAGTCTTATGTGACAGGACACCGCCGGAGAGAAGCTGACTGTGAGCAGACACTCATCGATCATTTCCCCCAACTTTCTATCTGGAAGTCTACTCCACCGGCTGTTACCCTTTCTGCCATCCCTGCAGTGGACCTTTGGAATGGTGGAGCTGAGCACAAGGAACCACCTTTAATAGCATTCTGTCCTCTTGGTCAAGGGGCTTATGCCTCCTGGAGTGCAATACCGAGGGGGATGTTTGCCCTTTGCGGTGGGTTAGGTGGACATGACATGTCCCAAGGCACGATCAGAATTAGAGATAGGTTCTGCACCTGTAGCCAACCACACTACAAAACGGATCAACACCTTATTGCTGTGTGAAGTTTTTTGCTGTGTTCAAATGGCTGTCATTCTTGTCCACATGACAGTCAGTGTACCTGAAGGCAAGGGTGGAGCAACCTGAGATGCTCCTTAGAGATACAACAAAGTCCTTTCCAACCAGCAGTCCAAAAGCATGAAACCCAGTCACAAGCCATGACTAGAGGTACAGAAGCTGTTTGACTGCTTTCACTCATTTGAAATGATATGTTTCTGCAAAATATACTTTCCTTTGAATTCTTGTGAATTCCCAAGTAAGATAGTTTTTGTTTCATATGTTCAGTGTTATATTTGCTGGTAGTCGGGGCGACATTTATTGCTTTCCCATAACTACTCCCTGAACCATACAGTTCACATTCAATGTCAAGTGAATGATGACGATGACCATGGCACCAAGATCAGATCTCCTCCCTCATCAACGTTCCTGGATCTGGTGGCTTTTCACAAAGAGCTGGTGGTTTGATGGAATTTCTTTCAAGGTTGAGTCAGAACTCACCAGATCCACACCAAGCACAGAGGCCTTTGTTGTGATATGTCAATGATGTTGTCATAGCAGCTCTACGTGTGTCTGCAGCTTGAACAATGGAAGGATTGAGAGAAAGGTTGGTCTTCTATTACCTCTCTCCTCGTGCAGTACATTGACAGAGTGTGAGTGTAGGGCAACGCTCAGATGATGCTGATGTAATTAAGCTGGACCACCCATGAGTCTGTCATTTAATGGACCATCACAACACAGTGACAATATTTAAACCCGGACTTCTAATTAGCTAGAACGCCAGCCATGGGGTGATGGTATAGTTGTTAACTGAATTATATACAGGCTGAGAAAGAGGTCTGACAATATTGGCCTGCAGATATGGGATTTGTGAACATTGTCACTGGGATCCTTATTAGTTTACTAATTTATCATTAAAAATGAAAAAAAATCCACTAATCCACTGCAAAAGACGCACGTGACATTTTGTGCACCTTCTAAGACTCCTGGAATTCACTGAGAAATACGGGACTGCTGGGTGGTGCATGGGGGGATTTGATCTGGGATTTGTGTTTTTGCATTTGCCAGTGCCCCTCATCTTTAATAGGACAAATGAACGCAAACAGTGGTGGAAAATCCCAGCCATTATATATGAAGTGACTCTCAACCTTACTTCCTCGATGCCCAGGTAAGGCACGTTTCACTCGGGATTTGATTGTACCTGAAGGTTCTCTGATTAAAAATAAAAAAATCCCCGCCCTTTCTTCAAAATCCCATTCAGTTGAAATACACATTTCCTCGAATGCTGTCTAGTGAAGTCAATGTGATGTGGCTGACTACTGATAGATGGTCAGTTTGACACCTGGCTGATCCACCCCAGTCTCAATCCCAATTCAACTATCTTGCGTGCACCTGGCCTTTCACATAAGTCCCCTGGTGCAGAAAGGCACGCAATAGCCCAGGGATCTCACACGCACAAGGAACATACTAAACAATCTTACTGGAATGTTCATAGTAGTAAATAGGACCTCCCCAACTTCTGGGATTCCTATCCATTATTTCTGCCAGAATGTTGTCTTTCACCATTGAGCACCTTCTGCAGTGCACTGTGGATGTCAGGTCCCTTTCACGAGTCTTGTTGTAGCTGTTCATGGGCTATGCTGATGAATGTTGTTTCCTTCCTGTATCCCAGTCCGTTTTCAAATTTATATTAGTGATAGTCCTCAAGGTCTCAGATGATATTACTTGAAGGTTCCCCAGCGGTATGGACATTGACTTCTATAACTTCAGATAGCCTTTGCTATCTCTTTCCATCCCTTTCCCCTTCCCAGTTCTCTCACTAGTCCAACTGTCTCCGATAGATTCTATATTTGTCCCGCCCCCTCCCCTGACATCAGTCTGAAGAAGGGTCTCGACCCGAAACGTCGCCAATTCCTTCTCTGCAGAGATGCTGAGTTACTCCAGCACTTAGTGTCTTCCTTGAAGGTCAGGCATTCTTGAAAGTACTGGGATGCTCTTCAAGTGTGGATGACTGATACAGAAAATAATTAAATTAAAATGAATAATAATCATTTTGAAGTGTCTTCCTAAGTGCGAGTCCATGTAATTAATGTCAGCAGACTACAGAGGAAGGTAGGTCACCTGGACCTTCTACTGACTTTCCTCAGTATTTGTATTGGTGGATATGTTCAATGTCTGGGTGGACATGGAGATATCTGTCGTGTCCACTGGGCTATGATAGTCAGAGGTCAGGTCCTGGTCAATTAGAGGGATGTTCATCGCAGCCAGAGTCAATGCTGTGGTTGAACCCTTGCTTAAGCTTTGGCTGTAGATCAGCAACAACATGTCCAGCTTTTGTTCTATGGACTGCACCTGCAATGTGAAGAGAAAAGATACAGAGCAAGTATGAAGCAAGACTACCAGGTGGCAAAACTCTAGACACACATAGACTTTGATGTCCATGAAAATGTGGTCTAATGGCAAATGAAGATGTGATCAGTGGTGTGGCAGGTTATGTGGTGATTGTAATTAGGTTTTCTGCTATTCTTTGAGAAGGTGTGAAGCAACATTGGACCTGTTCTGCTGCTCAGTGAAACATGATTGTGATCTGTGGTGTAACTCGATAATTCTCCCTGCCTTCTGTTGGTTGGCATTAAGCTCTGATTTAAAATAACCAATTGGCTTGACATTAGTGTCCTCAGTGTCCTCCTTAACCACTTCCCTTGGGTGTTTGTTCCATACATTCAAAACCCTCAGATTCCTATTCTTTCCGGTCTCACCTGCAACCCATGTTCCTCTCATTCTAGATTCCCCAACCCTGGGGAAAAGACTGTGTGCATTCACCCTATAAATGCTTATCGTGATTTTATAAGATCACCTCTAAACTCCAAGCAATAACTGTGTGAGATGATGTCAGATGATGAGCACTGTGGCCCATTATTGGGGACTCCTGGGAGATCCTGCTAAATCATTTACTTTCAACCTTGGTCCTCCCCTCCCATGCACAGAACCAAACCCTTCCCATCATTCCCATATCACCCCAATGATCTTCTGTCCCTCTGCCTGAGGTTCTGTGGGTCTCTCCCTCCCTCTCTCCCTCCCCCTCTCCCCCTCTCCCCCTCTCCCCCTCTCTCCCTCTCTCCCTCTCCCCC
Source organism: Raja brachyura (assembly GCA_963514005.1). Next base: position 12,160,562 of record OY740809.1, on the reverse strand, counting down.
TCTCCCCCTCTCCCCCTCTCCCCCTCTCCCCCTCTCCCCCTCTCCCCCTCTGTAATCATTTCCCCCCCACCTCCATGCTGCTCCAATGTAACCATATAACCATATAACAAGTATAGCACGGAAACAAGCCTTCTCGGCGCTTCCAGTCCATGCCGACCATTTATTTTCCCCTAGTCCCATCTACCTGCACTTAGACCATACCCCTCCATTCCCTTCCAGTCCATATACCTATCCACTTTACTTTTAAATGTTAAAATTGATCCTGCCTCCACCACTTCTGCTGGAAGATCATTCCACACAGCCAACACTCTCTGAGTAAAGAAGTTCCCCCTCATGTTACCCCTAAATTCTGTCCCTTAATTCTCATGTCATGCCCTCTTGTTTGAATCTTCCCTACCCTCAATGGGAAAAGCCTATCCACGTCAACTCTGTCTATCCTTTCATCATTGTAAATACCTCAATCAAGTCCCCCCCTTAACCTTCTGCGCTCCAAAGAATAAAGACCTAACTTGTTCAACCTTTCTCTGTAACTTGGTTGCTGGAACCCAGGCAACATTCTAGTAAATCTCCTCTGTACTCTCTCTATTTTGTTGACATTTTGTACCCTTGTGACAGGGAATTTCTGGTCCACTTTCCATCTGGATTAAACATCATTTGAGTGCAGTTCTGACACAGTCTTTTCCCCAGGGTTGAGAAATGCAGAACTATGTTATCCCACTTTCTCATTCACTCACTGCACACTAGGAGCAATGTACAAAGACCAATTAATCTAGAAATGTGCATGTTCTTGGGAGGTAGGAGGAAACTGGAACAGCCGGCTGCTACCCACAGGGAGAATGTACAAACTCCACAGGGACAGCTCCAAAGATCGGGATAGAACCAGGGTCTCAGATGCTGGGAGGCAGCAGCTCCATTGTGCAATGTGCATTATATATTGGGGCGGGACAAAGCCTGGCAAGTGATGGATGGATACAGGTGAGGAGGGTCTGATTGTTCTAACCACTGTGATGTCCTTGACGAGAACAAGTGGGTCTACCCCCTGAGCTGGCGAGCTGCTCCCCAGATCCCAGGGCAGCAAGGAGTCTATCTCACATTCCTTCCCGAAAAACGTACCTGCTTCTCCACCTTGATCACACGGCCCATCATGCTGAACTCATCGAAGGGCTCCAGTTCCGTTGACACCTTCTCTCCTTTCTCACGCATCTTCTTATCCTGCGGCATCTGACCTTTCCCCACGATTTGGTCAACTCTGTGCAGACAAAGTATCAACACCAGATGAAAAGCAAAGCAGAGGCACAAAGTGCTGGAGTAACTCCGCGGGTCAGGCAGCAGCTGTGGAGGACGTGGACAGGCAGTGTTACAGGTCAGGACCCTTCTCCAGACCCCCCTCCAGTTTGAAGAAGGGTCTCGACCTGAAACATCGTCTACCCATGTTCCCCACAGATGTTGCCTGACCCGCTGAGTTACTCCAGCACTTTGTGGCTTTTTGTGTGAACCAGCATCGACTGAAAACAAAGGTGATAAATTTGTGCTCCTGATTTTTCTCTCGAAGGAATTCATGAAAACACAAAGTCAGAGGGAACGGTGTAGAATTCCCCAGCAACTCTTGCCACTGCTGGAGCAGGGAAAGGCTGAATTTCTACTGGAAGTGTATACATCCATTGATGTTAATGGTCAGAAACCTGCAGACAATTTTATAGTGAGGTGTCCACCCCTATACTGATACCAATGGCGATCCAGGAGTTGCAAGGATCCATGAGAGCCACATACAGCACTGACAAGGCCATTCAGCCCATCACGTTCATGCTGACCAATGTAAACACTTCACACACAACGACTAGGAGGTGTGATGGTTTAGGATGTATTTTGGAAGCTTGGAGCCGAGGAGTTTGAGTTGAAAGAGCGCGGAGACATCGACTGGCATAGCATCAATGAGATCACAGAAGAAATGAATGATAGGGAGAAGTGTGATTCATTCACTGGGAACAAGATTAAATGCTAGAAGCATCAGCAGTGAAAACAGCATCTGTGGAGAGAGAAACAGAGGTGAAAGAAGTGGTGTCATGTTGGACCAGAGTCCTTGAGAATTGAATAACTGGGTGACGATAAGACTTTAACCTTAATGGTGGGGCACGGAGGGTTGTTATGATGGATAATATCAAGACAGTGATGGCGAAATGGGTAATGAAATTAAAATCCATACAGACGGGTCTGAGCATGCAAAATACGTATCTCTCCAATTAGAATAAGGAAAATGGTACTGATCTCAGGCATTTGTAACAAGATGATGAAGTGATGGTGAATGGATCCAACACAGTAGCCATTGAAACGTTAACGTTGGGAGATAAATATTCCAGGAATGTTCACATTCGGAAGGAGGGGATTCCTGACAATAAAAAGTGGATAAAGACGGGACAGAAGAAGGACCTAGACTGAGAAAATCAATAACTAAATTGATTTGGGTGCAATTGAGAAACGCAACCAGAAAATGCTGGTAGTGGTTGTCCATTGACCAGAAAACAATGGCAGTAATGTAGGGCACGGCATAAATCAGGAACTTTGGGGAAAGTCTGACAAGGACAACACAATAATGATGGGTAATTTGATCAACATACAGACTGAGCAGACCAACTGGGCAGAATGATGAAACAGGCTTTTGTGGTTATAAATTATAATCTTTGTATTTAAATCTCCACATTAATATGTCTCCTTATTTTCCCAAACCCCCCCTGACCAGTTTTCTTTACATTAATATGCTATATAAATGCAAGGTGTGCAAGAGGCTAGAGTTGTGGCAGGCATCTCTCTGTGGGACTTTGTATGGCAGTACAAAGAGAAAGGGGAAGGAGAAGGTAGGCACAAAATGCTGGAGTAACCCAGCGGGACAGGCAGCATCTCTGGAGAAGGAATGGGTAACGTTTCGCGATGAGGTCTGATGAGGACTGATGTCTGAAGGAGAAGGCTTCCATTGCTCCTGGACCAGCCTGTGCAAGATGTAACGCCACAACCAGTTCCACGAGCCCTGAGAGGTTGTCTCGAACCCAGACTGACCTGGACTGAAGGCTCTTGATCCTGCCCAGCATGTCGAGATGCCCCGCAGAGTATTGCTCAATCACGTCTTTGACATCGTACGGCCGCAAGGTTTCTTTAAATTTCCTCTTCGCTACGAGAAATTTCAAAATCCTGGAGGAGAAGTGTGGAAAAGCTTTGGGGTTACTCGGTAGCAGAGGGATTAGTGCTTGGTACATGGCTCTGGGTTCATGCATATTCACAATGCTGTGGCCAATGTTAGAGAACGTGAAACATTACAGATGGAACAGGCCCTTTGGCCCACAGTGTCCCTGCCGAACATTATGCCAAGCTAGATTAATCTCCTCTGCCTGCACATGATCCATATCCATCCACTCCCTGCATATCCATGTGCCAATCTTAAAGCCTCTTAAACGCTACTATCATGTCTGCTTCCACCACCACCCCCAGCAGCACATTCCAGACACCCACCACCCTCTGTGTAAAAATCATGCCCCGTGCATCTCCTTTGAATGTGCACCTTGCCCTCTAGTCTTTGACCTGTCTCTAGATGCTGCCTGACATACTGACTGTTCCCATCAGTTTCTGTTTTTGTTTCCGGTTTCTAGCATCTGAGGTTACTGGTGTTACAGCAACTATTATGTGGTCTGACCTTTGGAGTGCCAATGAGATAATTAGTTAATGACATCCCAACAAACTAAAATGAAGTAACCTCATCTTAGTGAATGGTTAACTCCTGGGCAATAAAATAAACGGTTCCAGATTGTGAATGTGCTTGTAGTTTACAGAATAGTTATAAAAAGAAAAAAATCTCTTTCTGTTCCCATGGTCTGATATAACGTGAACCCGTATTAATCAGCTAAGTTCACTTTGCCGTATTGCACACTGGGCCCTGATAAATCCTGCAAATCCTCCCATGATGGCTCAATAGCGCTATTGTTGAGTAATTTAATGTCAATGCAATAATTGGGGGAATAAAACTAAGACCAAAAACATCTAGGTGTTCTGTCCCCAAATAAGTGAGAATAATTCTCCTGGACATCACGTTAAGTTGACCAGAATGCTGACTGGGTTAAATGGTATTAGCTAAGGGAGATGATGGACAAACTTGGATTGTTTACTCTGGAATGTTGGAGGTTGTGAGGAGACCAGATCTTTGCATCCCACCTAGCCCACGCCAGCTCACGCCACAGGTCTGTTCACATTCCAGAAACAAAGAACTGCAGGTGCCGATTAAACGAAGAAGACACAGAGTGCTGGAGTATCTCAACAGGCCAAGCAGAATTTCAGAACATGTTTAAGCAAAAGGTTGGGTCAGGATCCCAGTCCAAAGAAGGGTCCCGACTCCAAAAATTGCCTATCCATGTTCTCCTGAGATACAGCCTGATCCGCTGAGTTACTCCAGCACTCTGTGTCTTCTGTTAATATGCTTCTTTCCCAAGCTATTATCTAATTTGGTATTTAAAGAATTTATTGACTGATTTGACTTGTTTGTGATAAAACGTTCCATTGTTCGAGCCAACTACTGTGCAAATAGTTTTATGGTGTAATCTGCCGTATAATTCATCGTAATGATCTTAACTCTGCACACTCTCATCAAAGTATAAAAAATATATAGCACCATTCACCCTTTTATTCCTGAAGGGATCAATGAAGCAATGTGTTCAGTTACATTAGGCACAGGGGCCGGGTATATGTTTAGCTTTAAGTTTATTATTGTCACATGCACCGGGGTACAGCAAAAAGCTTTGTTTGCATGTTATTCAATCAAATCAGATTGAAATAATATATAATAATATAATAAATACAGTCAAGCCAAACTTGTCTTATCTTATTGAAACATATAAGATTATTAAGGGTTTGGACATGCTAGAGGCAGGAGACATGTTCCCGATGTTGGGGGAGTCCAGAACCAGGGGTCACAATTTAAGAATAAGGGGTAGACCATTTAGAACGGAGATGAGGAAAAACCTTTTTTCACGCAGAGGGTTGTGAATCTGTGGAATTCTCTGCCTCAGAAGGCAGTGGAGGCTAATTCTCTGGATGCTTTCAAGAGAGAGTTAGATAGAGCTCTTATTGATGGTGGAGTCAGGGGATATGGGGAGAAGGCAGGAACGGGGTACTGATTGTGGATGATCGGCATTGATCACAGTGAATGGCGGTGCTGGTTTGAAGGGCCAAATGGCCTACTCCTGCACATATTGTGTATTGTCTATTCCATAATAGATAGAGCATAGGGGAAGATATAGTTTTAAGTTTAGCAGGATCTCATCGCCTGCATGTAATTTGGAGAATCTCAGTAAAGGAAACCAGATTGCATCATGATACTTTACCTCTCGTATCGCATGTACTGTACATTTTATGACATAGCAGAGGTCATTTGGCCCATCGACTCTCTCAGACAATCCCATCAATCCTATTTATTTAGCTGTAACCTATTCTCTGTCACATGCCCATCAGATTCTCCTGCCGCCCACCTTTGCCTGAGGTAATCTGCAGCAGCCAATGAACCTACCAACCTGCATGACTTTGGGATGTGGGAAGAAACCAGAGCACCCAGAGGAAACTCACAGAGAGAGAGCTTCAGAGGTCGGGATCAATCTCTGGTCGCTGGAGCTGTGAAGTGGCCACAATATCTAATGCGGCACCTTGTTGCCCATCCTACCTGAAGCAATTAACAAAAGGAGCGGCCTGCAAAAAAAATCTGCTCTTCATGACCACAACTTCCATTCACTCCAAGCACTTTACAGTCAGGGATACGTTTGAGGTTTAGCTTTATTATTGCCCCGTGTACTGGAAAAAGGAATGGATAATGTTTAGTGTTGAGACCCTTCTTCAGTCTGAAAGAAGGGTCTTAACCCGAAACGTCATCCATTCCTTCTCTCCAGAGATGCTGCCGGTCCCACTGAGTTACCCCAGCATTTTGTGTCTATCTACAATTTTCTTGGCCCCGCTCTGGGAGTAGAAGTGGGGGCGGACCGGATCTGCAACGGCTGTGAGCCCCAGGCTGAGTTCGACGATCGTTTGCCTGCTTCTGCTGCTTTTGTACGTGAGACGTTGCATCGGGCCAGGGCCTTGGGCCTGTCCCACTTTGGCCGTCAATTATGCAACAGGCTGTTGGCGCGCGAAGATTTCGTTCGCTACGAAATTTCGGAGCCTCGCGCGATATCGCTCACAACTACATACCCCTCCGCGCTTCTCAGTGGGACCGGCCCCGTGCGGCCACACGATGCCCGTGCGCCTCAACGTGATGACAAGGTCACGTAATTTTTGTGCCAAGGACACGTAAGAGGGACAAGGCCTTTAGACAAAATCCGAGGTTTTCAATGGGGTTGAGGTGAATCGGACAGTACCCGAGCTCATGGAAAGGTTGTTCAGAAACCTGATAACAGAGTTTTTAGTTATCATTGTTATAATATAGGAAACAGCATCCAATGTGCTCAAAGGACACTTTGACAAGCAGCAGTGTGATCATGATCAAATCATTTGATTTTTGCGAATGTTGCGAAAAGGATAAAAATTGGGCAGGGTTCCTAATAAATTCCATTTTTAGAATCTTGTTAGCATCAGAAGGAAGTTCGACTGCCTTGCATAAAGCTTCATTTACACTATGAATGGCATTATTTTTCTGATGCTGCTTCTGCTTCCTGCTGCTACAATCAACGATCCCATTCAGTCGTTTCTCATCCTACGCGGCAGCAGAAACTGCTGGAGATGGGGCTATTTGATGGGAGAATTTAGTTGTCATATGAGCCAACAACGGAACAATGAAATTCGTACTTGTAGGCCTGTAAATACAATACACATAGATACTACATAATAAAGAAAAAATCAGGAAATTAATAACGACGATACTAATGCAAATAAAAATCCCAAAGTCCTTAGTGCAACAGTCCATAGAAGTTCATCGTTGAGGTTAGTGTTGTGTAGTGCTCCCGAGCCTGATGGTTTAGTTTTAGTTCAGAGATACAGATGGGAAATAGGCCCTGCTGCCCATCGAGTCCACGCTGACCATTTGTCAACCATTCACTGGTTCTATTTTATCCCACTTTCTCATTCACTCCCTGCACTCGAGGCCCATAAACCTACAAACTCACATGTCTTTTGGCTTTGAGAGGAAACCGCAGCAGCCAGAGGAAACCCACGTGGCCAGAAGGAGATCATGCAAACTCCACACTGACAGCACCCGAGGTCAGGATTGAACCCGGGTCTCTGGCATTTTGAGGCAGCAGCTCCACCAGCTGCGCCACTGTGCCACCCAAGAAGTGAACCTAATCCTTATTGAGAGATCAGCACTTCCAACTATCCAGCATCTGCAGTTCCTTGTATCTCCTCTTCCAATGATCAACCTGCTCAGCATCATAGGATATTAGCGGCACAGTGAAACTCCAATAATCCAGCACCATTGGGACTTTGGTCAATGCTAGGCAATAAGGTGTTCCAGATTATTGTATATGACTCCTTTGAATACATTAATTTTACTTTCTTCTGTATATTGCACATGTTGCAGTGAATCTGGTAGGTTTGACGGGAGCAGGAGATATACAAGTATTCTGGACATTGGTTTAGTCTGCAAATCTACTCACATTCCTGACCCCTGGCGTTCCGGATCTCGACCCCAGTTCCAGCCACACCACGCACACCACTCAGTCCGTGCTCCCGATGATCAGAGCTTCACTGTGACGTGTTTTAAGACTTGCAAGCTGCAGCAAGTTGATGAACAAGGGAAGCTCTTGTGAGGATGTCACCTTCAACAGCAGCTGATCCAGAGATTCATCCCAAAGCTGACCGGCATGAAGATAAACTGAATATATTTATTTCAATTTGCTCCATCATCAATCCTTGCTTGCCTGAAAGTTGCAAATATCCTGGATGCGTTCTGATAAAGTTTACACTGCATCACTGCTCCTTTTATTTGGAATGGTATTTTCTTTATTTGGAGTTATACTCTCATTGAAAACTTGACTAAAGTCACTATAACATAGAACTGAACATAGAGCTGTGCAGCACAGTAGCAGGCCCTTCGGCCCATTATGCTTGTGCCGAACATGATGCCAAGTTAAACTGATCTCATCTCCTGTACATGATTCATATCCCTTCCATTCCCCGCAGACCACATGCTTATCCAAAAGCCTATTAAGCACCACTATCGTATCTGCTTCCATCACCACCCCTGGCAGTGTGTTCCAGGCACCCACCACTCTCAGTGTAAAAGATTTGCTCCGAACATCCCCTTTAAACTTCCTTGTTTTCCTCTTAAAGCTAACTGGATCCCTTCCAGGAGAAACTACCTGTGGGATAAAAGAAGATGCAGGTCAGGGGCCAAAATAACAAAGTACACAAGGCAGACGGCTAATGAGGTTTTCCAGATAGAAGTCCGGCCCAGAGCAGCGACGAACACGGCAAACACAAATGTTCCCAAAAACAATCACTTTGTGTTTCTGGCTGTCCCGGCAGTGGAGCTATGAGGGGTCCTCCTGGTTTATGTCTGTCACCTTGTCCACGTGACTCTATGCTCAAGGATAAAGACTGATGGTTTTCTGGATTGTTTTCTTTGCTTCCGCAAGTTAAAAGTTGTATAAGCAATGAAACAATGATCATTAATTTCTGGCTTTAAGTCCATTTGGTCAGATGTAACAGGGCTACCTGTCAGTGTAAGACATGCCCCTGTTACACATTGAACCTGAGACAATCTCATACCATGTGGATTGTTTTCTCTGGGTGTTGGAGGTTGAGGGGAGACTTAGTTTAGTTTAGCGATACAGCATGGAAACAGGCCCTCGGCCAACCACGTCCTCACTGACCATCACATTTTTTCTTTCCCATCCACTTCCTACACAGTAGGAGCAATTTAAACGTCTTTGGGATATGGAATGAAACCGTAGCACCCAGAGGAAACCCACGCTGTCACTGGGAGAATGTGCAAACTCTGCAAAAAAAATCAACATCCGAGGTCAGGATCGAACCCGCGTCTCTGGCGGTGTGAGGCAGCACATCTACAGTGCCGCTCACTGTGAGACCTGATTATGAGAGGCAGAGATAGAGTAGACCATCAGGAGCCCTAGTCAGACAGGAAGCACTGGGATAAAGGGTGGATGTAAGATCAGGAGAGGGGCAAAAGGCATAGTAAAATGCTTATACCTGGAGCTGATCAGATAAACAGAGATCAGCATGATGGGACATGTTTTAGAAGTAGACTTTTACTGGTACCTGATCCTCTGAGGCGTGCGGTTTGTAATTTCTGCTTGACGTCAGATAGAAATATAGAAACATAGAAAATAGGTGCAGGAGGAGGCCATTCTCCCTTCGAGACAGCACCGCCATTCATTGCGATCATGGCTGATCGTCCCCAATCAATAACCCGTGCCTGCCTTCTCCCCATATCCCTTGACTCCACTAGCCCCTAGAGCTCTATCTAACTCTCTCTTAAATCCATCCAGTGATTTGGCCTCCACTGCCCTCTGTGGCAGGGAATTCCACAAATTCACAACTCTCTGGGTGAAAAAGTTTTTCCTAAATGGCCTCCCCTTTATTCTAATACTGTGGCCCCTGGTTCTGGACTTGCCCAACATTGGGAAATTTTTTCCTGCATTTAGCTTGTCCAGTCCTTTTATCATTTTATATGTTTCTATAAGATCCCCCCTCATCCTTCAGTGAGGGGGGATCTCCAGTGAATACAAGCCTAGTATTTTCAATCTTTCCTCATATGACAGTCCCGCCATCCCAGAGATAAATCTTGTGAACCTAAGCTGCACTGCCTCAATCACAAGGATGTCCTTCCTCAAATTAGGAGACCAAAACTGTACACAATACTCCAGATGTGGTCATACCAGAGCCCTATACAACTGCAGAAGAACATCTTTACTCCTATACTGAAATCCTCTTGTTATGAAGGCCAACATTCCATTAGCTATCTTCACTGCCTGCTGTACCTGCATGCCAACCTCCAAGCAGCCTGCTTCAGGCCTGGGCAGTGACTGGGAGTGGAACAGGTCAGAGACAGAGTTACTGCAATGCCTGGAGGCTGTGATCTCAGTCTTCCCAAGCCACTGAGTTCCTGCAGGATTCAGTTGGCAGTTGGAAGGCTTCCCTCGTATGGGCTACACAGTCAGTTCTGGGCACTCTGAAGATCCTCCCTTCCAATCAATGTCACATCATTCCTAAAGGATACCTCTCGGAAGCACAGCACTTGTTTGCACACCTGATTCAAATCACACCTGCCAACAACACCTTCTAATCACACCTGCCTCCAACAAAGCATGTAGCTGCCAGCAAAGTATGTTTGAAACATAGTCACTGCTGCAATGTGGGGCCACAGCAATAAGCCATGACAGTAACTAAAGGATATCAGGGGCTCAGAGGAGGCTTGTCCATCAATTCTCTCACGGGCTGAAGTTCTCTGGCTGATTGTTAGTGTGACTGAGGCTGGTTTTGGTAAAGGTAAGTCTCCATTTGCGTTTGCTGAGCTAAGATCATTGGTAATCCATTGATCAATCTATTGAATCGGACTGTATGGAAGTATCAGAATTGATAACATCCTGAAAGATACGAGGAGATTTCTAGGTTTAGTGAATTATCTGGAAAGATTCATACCATGTATTTCAGAAAAAAGTGACATGTATACAAGGGTCAGTGAGTGAAACCATAAAGTTATAGACGTACACCAAAGGAACAGGCCCTTCGGCCAGTCACATTCCTGCCAACCCTTTGGCTCATCTACATGAATCCCATTTGCTCACTCTCGGTCCATATCCTTTTAGGCCTTGTCTATGTAAATATCTGTCCAATGCATCTTAAGCATTATCATTGTATCTGATTCCAGCATTATGTGATAAACACTTTGAATAACTTGGCCTTGATTACCGGGACATCCTGAGTGGAGCCAGGAAGTGTGCACTCTGACATCCTCTTTAACTCCCGGCTCCACAGTACCTCCGTGAGCATTAGATTCTGGAAAACCTAGTCTCGTGGCCGGACGTCAGTGCACCCCCCACCCCCCCACCCCTCCCCCACTCTCCAGCATTGCTTCTAGGGGAGAGGAAGCTCCCCCACCCCCCCTCACTGTGTCCTGTTCCTGCCTTGCCTTCATCAACATTTCCAATGCAAGTCATGGGCTCACGCTCACTCTGCTGTTTACTCTGCAGAGGAATTGTCTGCTGCACTTCCTACAACAACAGCCACAACGCGATCTACTTTAGTTGTGAAGCATAGAGTGTATATGGGTCAGAAGCAGGCCCTTCAGCCCACCACACCCATGCTGTTCCTTTTACAAATCCGATTCGCCCACATTAGGACCCCACCCTTCTCTGCCTTGTCTGCTGATATCTCTCTAAATACCTTCCACGTCTAGTGAGCGTGTGTGAAGTGCTTTGGAATGTTCTGGAAGAGGCAAGGGCGTCACAGTGGAGCAGCAGCAGAGTTGCTGCCTTACAGTGCCAGAGCCACTGGTTCCTTCCAGACTATGGGTGCTGTCCGTGTGGAGTTTGCACATTCTCTCCGTGACCACGTGGGTTTCCTCCGGGCCTCCGGTTTCCTCCCATACCCGAAAGACGTGCGGGTATGTAGGTTAATTGACCCTCTGTAAATTGTCCCTAATGTGTAGGGAATGGGAAAGTGGGATAACATAGAACTAGTATGAACGGGTGATCGGTGGTCGACGTGGACTTGGTGGGACAAAGGGCCTGTTTCCATGCTGTGTCTTTCAAGTGATTATTCTAAAAGAACATCCAGGAGGTCAGAACCATCCTCTTCCTCCGCCCCCAGAATCAGCACAGGGCCCATGGAGTCCTGAGGCCACTGTGTTGCCCGAACACTTGGAGTACAACACCTTGTGCAAAAGAGAAATGTCGGTAAATATTTTTTCATTTAATTTTAATTAATATATCTCGACCAGTGATGAGACCTAGTAGAGAAAGTGGACGGAGAGCTCAGAGACATGGAATCAAGACAACAACTTCTCCCTTTGTGTCAACAAAGCCAAGGAGCTCGTTACTGACTTCAGGAAGAGTGGTACATGCCCCAATCGGCATCAATGGTGCCGCAGTGGAAATGGTTGAGAGCTTCAAGTTCCTTGGCATTAATATTATCAACAATCTGTCATGGACCAATAACATTGAAACCATGGCACCCCAATGCCTCTATGGCACGTCTCATCATAGAGACCGTACTGTCGGGTTGCATCACAGCTTGGTTTAGGACCAGCTGTGCCCAAGACTGCAAGGACTTGTACAGTTGTGGATGTAGCCCACTCCGTCATACAGACCAGACTCCACATTTTACTTCGGGATCATGTGAGTGACTACGTGAAGAAGAACCCTGATCGCCCACAGTGCGCGTCATTACGACGCACGCATTTGCGATGCACCGCACTGGCAGACACGTCGCTCCTGCCAGCAGTAAGTTTAAACTCCAGGTAAGTTGTATTTCGTACCTGTTTTTTTATGTCCTGCAGGAACCTTTTTCCACAGAGGTTCTTGCCAAATGCTTCGTGGGTGCCGATGAGGGAACCAGCTGCGGGCTGTGGGGAAACCCCGGTCCTACTGCGGAAGCGTGTAGCTGGAGAATGTCGGGCTCGCAGAGTTCAGTCACTATCGTCAGTGACTTCTGAACCCTGGGTTCCCGGGGAGGGGAACTCCAGCAGAAGTGCAGTTCTTAGACTGCAGTGGCCCAGGATATGTTGAAGGTTGAAGTCGACCAGAACGGTCAGCCCGGGCGCCGTGAGGGGGGGGGGGGGGTCCCCTTGATAAGGCACTCAGACGCTAGGGTTCCCCGGGGAGGGAAACCCAGCAGCAATGCGGTGTCCAGACCGCAGTGGTCCCTAGGATAGGGGGTAAACCGACCAATATGGTCAGCCCTGATGCCGGGGGGTTTCCCTCCGGGTAATGTAAAAAAAATAGGTGGGCCAGGATGGAGCCCTAATGGAGAGGAGGCTCCATCTAGACACACTCCAACTGCAGGAGTTGTGATAGTGCCGGGCATATGGGAAAGCCTGAGCCAGCAGCACCTTTGCACAGGGCTGCTTTATGGTATGCCGAGTCTATAGCAATGCCGGGCATAAGGGTGAGCCCGAACCAGCAGCACCTATTCCACAGGGCTGCTTTATGGGATGCCAAATCAATGGCAGTGCCGGCCTATGGGAGAGGCCACACCAGCAGCACCCTGTAGCAGGGCTGCTTAATGGAGGCAGCAACATCTGTAGAAGGGCTGCATAATGTTTCCCTCATGGGAGAGGTGAGCTTCCCGGGGCAGTTTGTTCTCACACTGAAGTTCTACAGCAAGGGACCATTTCCAAGTGGGTAAGATTTACACTTGGTTGAACAATACAAATGATTGAGACATTTTCTTCGATTTAGAGGCATGTAACCATGTAAAATTGGACAATGCTAGCATTCTAAGCAGGCTGGAATTGGGCCAGAATTGTGTTAAGACAGTCGTAGTACTTTTGCCAGGGCTGCCTTCGAGATAGGTTCAAAAATATGGGCAGAATTGTCTTTCGAGACAGGTCAGAATTATGGCCAAAGTTGTTTTAGACAAATTAGATTTAGCAGATTTAGCTCCTTCGCTCCTTAGATGCTGCTGCACCCGCTGAGTTTCTCCAGCCTTTTGTGTACCCTTGATTTTCCAGCATCTGCAGTTCCTTCTTTAACACTTTGTCCACTCCACTGCAATATCTCCTCAAGGTATGCCTACTTTGAAGAAGTTCTCCTCCTCCCTACGCAGACAGTTTCTGAAGAAGGGTTTCGGCCCCAAACGTTGCCTATCTCCTTTGCTCCTTAGATGCTGCTGCACCCACTGAGTGTCTCCAGCCTTTTGAGTACCCCCGGCTCATTATTATGGTCAGGTTTGTCTTACAAGCCAGGCTCGGGAATCGGGCCAGAGTTGCCGTTCAAGGCAGACACGAAGGATGACAGGCGTGGCCCGTTCATTATGAAATATGGCTGATTAACAACTGGATTCATAGGGTGTGCCCATTTACAGTGATCATTGGAGATATCTGAAGGAGGCATTGCTGTGATGAGGCAATATAATAGTATGATGACAGTAAAGCATTCAAAGAGGACTAGTCAGAGTTCCAAAACATTTGTTATGTCTGGATGATAATTTTAACACTGTATTTTGATAAAAATCCACCGTTTCAGTCTCAAACCATGTTTGAGAAATTAGGCTCCTCTATTCGATTAAAATTAAGTTGTTATCAAATAGACTTGTTGTAGGTGTTGCAGAGCAGCATACCCCAAGATATGAAAGCCGATGGGTCAGTATTAGTCTGACGCCAGGTCCATGGCAGCGTCGGCCAATTGGAGAGGCCACGCCAGCAGTGCCTTGTAGTAGGGCTGTTTAATGTCTTCCTCATGGATGAGGAGAGCATGCCAAGTCTGATGGTATAGCCGTGGAACATACCCAAAGGGATGAAGGGCACGTGTCAGAGATCATTACTGACAGCAAGGTTTGCCATCCCAACACATATGCAGTGAACACCGCTATCAGGCGGACATTAGAGCCAGCCGCCGAATCTGTTCTTCAGGTAGGACCTATTCAACAGGCAAATCCAGCAGGATGAAGGTAGGTGGTTCACTGAAGCTGGTGACAGCATGAAAACTCGCCAGATGTTCCACACACTCTATCAGGTCATTGGGATTTACATTGAGCTATCAATTGGCTTATGGCTCCACCCGGGGCAACAGATTGGAGTCAATAGAAGCCTGTAACAGCCTTGTTGTTATAAAGCAGCAGTCTATTCATTAAGACTAATTGGCAATATAATAGATGTGGTTCAGCTGTGCCAAATAGGTCATGGTTAACACATTTTTGCTATTATTAGCTGAAGCTACCAAAGTCGCAATGATGGATAGACATTATTCAACATTGTTCCAGCAGTTTAATCAGTAAATATCTCATTATATTGCAAAATGGTGCTAATGGTCTAAGAATGGGAAATTGCAAATATCTCTAGTTTGGAGGTGGAGGAGATTTGCATGAGTTACCAATTCTTCATTTATTGGTATCAAATATCTATAGACCCTACAGGCATTTTGTGGGTTAAGAGCACTTGAGTGGATATACATATCTGCATGCTCAACTTCATTGACATGTAATGATGGTGGCATATGTTAGTACATGTGGGTGCAATCAAGTAAAGAATCCTGTTATGGTTACATAATCGCATTTGTCATTGGAGTAACATCAAGTATAGGTCAATGACAACTTAGAATGGGTGTTGAATCACACCGTATTTATGAAATTCTGGTTCAATGGAACACAGAATATACATATGTTTGTTTTTATGCTTATTCACAGGTTGCAAAATATGTGGCATAACAGTGGCGAAAGATACATCCTGGCTACAAGGCGAAGGAAGGTCTTTTATGTCTTCCTCCATTTTGCTTCATTGGTTGAGGGCTTCAAATAAAGTCATTAAGAGCCCGTTTAGGTTTCCTATTGTGTGATTGGCCTATGCACCTTTGATTCCCGGTTGTCGGGAATAGTAATACAACCTTATATGGTTATTTTGCACGTAACTTTGCTGGTTCAGCCTGTGGCTTGAGAAATCAGCTGTTGCATGTTAAAATCAAACTATGTTCTGCAGATTCAATGGACTGCTCTACGGCTTGGGTTGTTACTTGGTCCTTGAATGTGTTCAGATAGCACAAAAAAGCAGGACTTTTGTTTTCCAGGAGATGGAAAGCGTTTGTTGAATGTTCATGTTACAATGAAAACGGCACAGATTACTGATGTTTTGCCGTTTATTTTAAATGATCTTTGTCAATAATTGAGTTGTACGGCCATTAACTGTGCCAACGCGCCTTCTCATTGTATTGGCTACAGCAAACAAGATTATTCTCCTGGCGCTGGTTTATCGCAACAGGTTTAGTCACTACATAGTTGCGATGGAACAGAATGGTTACATCTGTAAATAATAATATATATTATTTATGCTTGTAATTCACTTAAGCAGAGCAGAAGGGGTGTCAGATCTGAAAATAGTTAAAGGCATACCCAGGGACCTTTGGTAAAATGAGGACACACATATATAACAAAACGTTACGGTCACTGAGAGTCTTCGAGGCTCTGAACTAGCTATGTTGTTAGTCACACAAACTTATAAGAACGTATCTGTTCAGGTCACTTCCAGAGGATAAAATGGATTTTGATTTATGTAGGAGTAGATACTGATTCTAGATCTCACTCCATCAGGGCTGCTATAACATCAGCAGCATGGGTCTTATGTTCTGTTGGTCCTAATGCTTGCAGCATGGCCAAGCGAATAAATTTTCAAACATTTATAATAACCCATTACTAGACGAGGGGTATTTGTCAACTCTATTTTCGTTTTGATTATAGTTTCCTTTGGAGTGAGAGGTGCGACTATTATTATTACTTCATTTAATAACATCAGCATGTTTAAATCTATGTCATGACTGTATGTAATATGAATTTTCTTTCCCCTCATTTGTCAATAAAGCAGTTTTGGCTGTGTAGACTCGTTTCTCACAGCATAAAATCACAGAGCTTTGAAATCTTCACGTAGTCACTCACGTGACTCCGAAGTAAAATAGTAAGAATAAACGAGAACTTACCAGTTTGAAGTTTGATCTTTATTTTATGAGGAGTTACGGTGAGGGACTACGTGCCCTCCGCTCCCACCCCTCATAAAGATCATCTGGTAATTCTAGTCTTCTCTATTCTTACTTCAATTATTGTTATCTGTGATTTCACATCGCTGCTTTGAAGATCGACGCGCACTGCGGGTGATCGGGATTCTTCTTCACGTAGTCCCTCATCGTAACTCCTCATAAAATAAAGATCAAACTTCAAACTGGTAAGTTCTCATTTAATCTTACTATTATAAACTATCTACACTTCATGCTGTCTCAGAAAAACAGCCCACATAACTATTTTCACCCAGTCATTCTCCCCTCTCCCCTCTCCCATCAGCTAAAGGATACAAAAAGACACGTACCACCAGACTCAGGAGCAACCTCTGCCTCTCTGTTATCAGACGAATAAATAGTCCTCCCACAAGTTAGGGGGTAGCCCCAATCTTCCGACCTACTTTTTTGCGAATGCTGAACTTTTCCCCCTGTAACAGTAACTATTACTGTTGCAATGCTGTGAAATTACTTTCCGCACTCGGGTATTTTTCTCTTTGCACTACCTGTTGTACTTGCATACTCATGCAAAGTATGATCTGATTTAACTGGAGAGCATGATATCAAAAGCTTTAAGGGCCTGTCCCACTTGGGCGTCATTTGCGCGTCACGCGATGGCGCGCAAAGATTTTGTGAATCCCTAAATCCTGGGGTGGCATCGCGACCGTGCATCACTGTCTACGTCACCCCTCACCGTGCGTGCGTAATGCGCACCATGCGAACGCAATGCGCACCATGCGCGCGTCACGATGCCTAAACTTCCGGGTAACTAGGTGGATGTCAGCTGGCATATATTTAGTGGGCTGAAGGGCCTGCTTCTGTGTGGCATGACATATAACTCCATTTCACAAGGCAAACTCAGCATGTTGCAAGTCAGTACAGCACAGTAACAGGCCCTTCGGCCCATAATGTCTGTGCCGAACATGTTGCCAAGGTAAACTAATCTCCTCTGCCTGCACATAATTCACATCCTTCCATTCTCTCCACATCCACGTGCCTTTCTAAAAGCGTATTAAACACGACCAGAATGCCAGTAATTACCCAATACCCAGACTTTTCTTTGATTAGGATAACTTTATGCTTATGGAAACACAGCGGTTTCCTTCGAGACCCATCTCACAGAGCAGAACTAACCTGATGGCCCGGATAAGGGTCTTCACAATGGGCTTGGCGTCCTCCATGCTGATGTCGCAGTGAAAGGCCTTCTCGTCGTAGCTGTCATCACCCACGTTCTCCGCTGGAGGGAAAAGCAAGGAGATGGACATCACATCTCAATGTGCCGGAGCAAGGCAGTCATGGCAATGGGTCCACACCCCACCCACAGGTCACGGAGGTTGTGTAACTTATGATGTTCCCAGTGTTACACGGTGACGATCCACTCCTGCAATTGTTGTGTAATGGTGGGAGTTGTGTGTAACACTGGAGTTGTGTATAACATTAGGAGCCACGTGTGCAACTGGGATTGTGTGCAACACTGGGGTTGTAACACTGGGAGTAGTGTGTAATGTTGGGAGTGTGTAATGCATCCCTCTATATAGTCTAGGCGCTATTTACAGATCCCAATTAATGTATAAACCCGCACGTCTTTGGGATGTAGGATGAAACCGGAGGAAACCCTGAGGAAACCCACGCAGTCACCAGGAGAACGTGCAAACTCCACACAGACAGCACCCGAGGGCAGTATCGAACCCGGGTCTCTGGCGCTATGAAGCAGCAGTTCTACCCACTGCGCCACCGTGCTGCGCCACTGTTGAGCTGTGAGTGCGGGACCTTGCTCCTTACTTTCCACGGTGGCTCTGGGTTTGAGACGCAGCGAGGCCCGGAACCGTGTCCTGTCGTTGAAGCTCCAGCTCTTCTGCACCTTGGTGGGACTGGCCTGCGCCGCGTTCTCCGTGTTGGGGCTGCGCTGAATGCTCGGTGTAGACGCCTGCTTGTTTCGCATACTCTGAAGGGCTGGGCTGTTCATCTTTATCCTGTCTCTGAAGCCCAGCCTCTGGTTACTGAAACAAGGCAGAGAAAAGCGTGAAGGGTTCCCGATGGCAAGTCAACCCTCTTGTCAAGAACAATACCTTTATACGTTTAAAGTGTATTTATACCACACTTAGAACTCAGAGCAAAGTATCCATGGATCACAGAATGTTTCTGAAGATCTGGGAAGGCCACCCACACTGGGAATCACATCTCCATTTAGATATATATCCAAAAACTGATCGTATCACCAACTCTTTGTGATTATTAATCTTGCACTTCAAATAAAACATGGAAAGGATTCACCCTAATGCCCATTTTTATCTTTTACTCTCCTCATTGTTAAGTGTTGGCCACCTGGGAGTAAACTTTCACCACCGGGGGCACTATACTGGAGTCATATTTATTTGTTAAAGTGGAGGAGGCCATTCCATGCCAGGCCCCCAACAAGAGCAATCCTGTCCATCCTCTTCCCTCTGTCTCACATACACTTCATCTTTCCATGATGTATTCGGGGCAATTTACAGTGACCAATAAACATCCTGGCACATATGTGCTCGAGATGTGGGAGGGAACCGGAGCCTCCGGAGGAAACCCACCTGGGAGAGCATGCAAACTCCACACAGACAGTACCCGAGGTCAGGATCGAACCTGGGGGTCCCATGTTCTGCAAGGCAGCAGCACTACCAGCGTGCCACCATCACAACCCTCAAGTCTGTACGTGCCCCTCAATTCCAAGCCTCAACTCCAAGCCCAATCGTTTTCCAAAAGGGAAAAGCTTAAAGTTTCATTATCTTCCAACTGGACTCAAAGTTGCAAAATAATTAAAATTTCCATGACCATAGATGATCTGTGAACCAGATCGGATTGAATATAGATATCTGTAACATGTGGTATAAATAGGATATGTTCTGAGCCTCAGTGAGTTGGGGTTATTAGATTTGTTCCCAAAATTGCCATTAATGATTTGTTCACCAGTTGATCTTGCAACACAAGGTTTTACTGCCAATGCACTGAAGCCCAGGATATCTCCTTGCATAAGTTGGAAAAATTAAGATCTAATTCACCAGTTCAAAAATGGGTTTAGAATACTGATATTTGGTGAAGAGGTGGCCGGAGGGAAGCAGTTTCTGCCCAAACCCAGGGCTGGCGGAGAAAGGGAAGTCACATTGCTGGGGGCATACGATGGGTCAACATGCAGATGCCAGTGAGCGGAAGATCGTTCAAACAAATGGCAACCAGGGCGTGGTGCCTCAGTCACCTGCAGGATCATGGTACACTGGCCAGGAGGGGAAGCATAAAGGGACAAACCAGGAGACAAAGCCTCGTAGATGCACATAGCCCAGCAGGGAAATCCCCCAGTGCTTCCTCAGAGCCACAGGTGGAGCTCGGAACAGAACACACACTGTGGGACAGGCTGACTGACGCTGGCCGTGAGATTGAGCCTCAGTCACTGGACACCGCACATTCTGTCCTCATGACTTTATAATCCTGGCGCCACGGAAACAGGGCCCTTCGGTCCATCGAGTCTACATCGGCCATTAATCACCCAATCACATTAATCCTACATTAATCTTGTGTCATATCTCGATCAGCCATTGGTACTTGTGGTACAAGATTTCTACAGTGGTTGAACCAATGTAAATGGACATCATGCCTAGATCTGTCAAAAAGGCTGCACTGGTAACTCAACCATTGCGTGGGTGGGTAATAATGCCATTTGGGAGTTTAGTTTATAGTTGAGAGATACCGTGTGGAAACAGGCCCTTTGTCCCGCCGAGTCCGCGCAGACCAACGATCACCTCGGACGCTAGTTCTATCCAATACTCTAAGGGGAATTTACAGAAACTAATTAACCCACAAACCTGCACATCTTTGGAAAGTGGGGGGAAACCAGAGCACCCGGGGAGAACCCATGCGGTCACAGGAGGAACATGCAAATTCCATGCAGACAGCACCCGTAGTCAGCAGCGAATCTGGGTCTCTGGCGCTGTGAGACTGCAACTCTACCACTGTCAACCTGTGCCACTGGTATTGCACTGCATCTGTGGGCAGCATCAGTGGGGCAGTACCCACCTCATGTGGCAGCCCTGACAATCTCACACCTACTCCGGCCACTGGGCCACTCATACAGCAGAGACACACAGTCATCTCATGAACAGACACTGATGTCCATATCAACATACACCTGTCTCCGGCATGTCTCTCCGCCCAACCTCCATACGGAGAACAGGTCAATGCAAGAGCCACAGGGGCTTCCTGCCAGGTACCCAGTGCTGGTGGAGTTGGATGAAGGTCTGCCCATATCTGACCCTCCTTCCGACACCCTACACCCCATATCCCACCCTTACCTGCTATATACCATTCAGATATTCAGATATGTCCCTGTTTCCTGCCCCTGCCTCTCACTGTGTTCACTACTCTCTGCAGTTTCAAGTGATCAGGAGCAGAGCAGTCACCATTACCAAGCTGAGATGAATCCCAACAAAATACTCTGTGGGGCATCTTGGTCCAAAGAATCCTCATGGGCATGCTGAATCTTCTCAGACACCTAAGAAAGTAAATATTCTGATGAGCTTTCTTGATCACAGCATCAGTGTGACGGGAGCAGGTAACGTTGCTGGTGAGATGGATGCCAAGGAACATAAAGCTGTTGACCATCTCTCCAGCAGCTCCATCGATGAGGACAGGGTTGTGTTCACCCCGTCGCTTCCTTAGGTCAACAGCCAGCTCTTTGATCTTCCGACGTAGGGTTGTTTTGGCACTAGGTCCCTGATCTCTTCCAGTTTGAGAACAGAGAGCCCAGTATCTTGGCCAGAGTTGGGGTGTGCAACCTCTTGCCCAATGAGATTGTGAAGTCTTCAGTATCTGGAGCTGTGGGGATGGTGGCCTCAACATGACTTGAGATGTACAGGTGCCGGTAAAGCTTCACAAAGCAAGGAGAGGTGTCCTTTGCTCAAGCAGCAGATAACTGGACTGGAGGATAAGAGATCAGGATGACTGTGGCCTCTAGCTCGACAGCACCAGGCACTTGCTGGGGCTCTGGCTACAAGCAGGTAGCACACTGTCCTAATCAACCTCTGCCCTTGGACATGGCAGCATGGATGTCAGAGACTCATGGTAAACAGACCCGCCAAAGGGCGACCTTTGCTCCAGTGACCTCCACAGCCAGGTAAGCCTTGACGTGATTCCTTCCTCCTGCTTCTGGCCTGCTGAAGGCCCAGTTATACCACAACAGATGCCCTTCGAGTTTCCCAATGCCTTTACCTCCTGAAATGTTCACAACATCCTGAAACCTTTCCCAGCCTAAGGTTCTGCGGAGCATTGCACCAACAAACAAATCTCAAGTGTATCTGCTGGTGAAGCAACTTGAAGACGTGTCCCTGTCCTAGACACCTAGTTCCCTGTCCCTGTCCCAGACACCTGGTTCCCTGAACACGGCCACACTGTGTGGGAATAGCATTATCTTCATGAAGGAGAAGCAGCTGGGTACTTTGCAAAGATGTACGCCGTGTCTGAGCTGCTTCACAATAAATATATACAACCATGTTCCAGTTGCAATGAACACAAAGTATGATTTAAGGCTGTAGTCGTTTTTTTTGTGAAGACTTAATGCTGCCGATAAACTATATGCACATCAAAGCTGGCCAAGTGCATTACAAGGCTTGGATTTCAATCATACGCACCAAATACCAGTCAGAGAGTGTCAATGAGATGGTTAGCAGGAATAGGTTGCTCGGCAAGTGGGAGACTATCAAAAGTTTGTAGAAAGAGTCATCATTGCAAGCAGGCCAGGTGTCAGTAGATTGGAGGGTGGAAAATGTTCTACTTCTATTTAAGAAGGAATGCAGGGAAAAGCCTGGGAACGACGCCATTGAGTCTAACTTCTGTGGTCAGAAAGTTACCAGAGAGTTTTCAGAGGGATAACCAGAGAAGCATTTTGATGCAACCAGCAGGCTGTGCATTGCAGATTCCATCCACGTGCTGTATAACAATGCTTCTGTCAGCTCACCTCTGATTCTTCGCCCTTGCTTTCACATGGGTGACCGCACGCCTCCTGCCCATCCAGCAATGGGGACCGCCTCCCATTATCCATGTTGGATACCTGTCCAATCTGCCCAGAGATTTCTCGTCTCCGCACAAAACTGGCTCGACATCTCCAATCTACACTTGGATCTCACTCCTTCATCCCAGAAACCATTCTTGTACACTTTTCCTGTATCCCATCTGATGTGTTCACAACATTTCTACATTGTGGCATTCAGAACTAAAGACGAGACTGCAATTGAGTCTGAGTCACGTTGTAAAGGTTCAGCATGGCTTATTTCAAAACCTTTGTCTTTATTAATAATGTTGGACTAGTATATGTCTATAGTTCTTTCTCAACCTGCCTTGTCACATTCAATGTAGAAACTAGGAGCTGCCTAAATTGTCACCGTTCCATGTTCTCCAGAGATGCTGCCTGACCCACTGAGTTACTCCAACACTTTGTGTCTGACATAATCAGTGATCTGTGCACCCATTCCCATGTCCCTCTGTCCTGGACCCCTAATTTTATATTCTGCATTGTCCTCCTCATTCCTCTTACCAAAATGCACCTTCTCACATTCTATTCCTAGGTTATCCATCTTCTTCACCTAACTCAAATCCTCCAGATCAGATGACATCCTGGTGAAACTTTCTTTGCACCTTTTGCAGTTTAATGATATCCTTCTTATAGCAGGGTGACTAGTCTAAAGCTATTCGTAGCATCCACGTTAAGTCTTAACAATGCCTTGTACAGCTGGACCATGACGGCCCAATTCCTGCACTCAGGACCATGACTGATGAAGGCAATTGTGCTAAGCACATTCTTCACCGCCATGTTTACGTGTATCAACACTTTCATAGAACGATGTACCTACAGAACATGCCTAAGTCTCTCCGCTCCACAACACTCCTCGGGGCCCTATCATTTATTGTGTGAATCAGGCCTTGGTTTGTTTTACCAAAATATAACACTTGCCATTTATCTGAATGAAACTCCATTGCTCGACCCATTGGGCCATATGATCAAGATCCCATTGTAATCTTAGGTAACCTTCTTCATGCTCCACTATACCACCCAATGTTAGTGTTATCCTCAAACTTACTAACCAAGCCATCTCCATTGAGGACCAACTGTGAACACACGATTTGTTACAGGCCACCAGTGCAGAAAAAACACCCGTCCACCACCATTCTATCTCCCATCTTCAAGGCAATTTTGTATTCAAGTTGCTAGCTTGCCCTGCATCGCAAGTGACTTAATCTTTGAGACTACTCCACCATGTACTATTCTATCAAAGATCTTTGATATAGGAGTCACAAAGATTAAATAGTGGAGTTGTCTCAAAGATTAAGTCATATGGGATGCAGGGCAAGCTAGAAAGTTGTATACAAAACAACCTAGTCCCCAACGTCAGAAGACCAAAGAGCTGGGTGTTGACCAAAGCGGAAGAGAGACCGGGTGAGGGGCTGGTGAGAAGGAAGAGGCAGACAGAAGATAGGACCGTTTGGTGACCTGTTGTAACTCTGTCGGCAGTGGAAACGTAGCGACTCTTGCGTACTGCCTAGGTGAGGGCGTGTGTATGATTTTACCGGGTTGTTCGCGAAACAAAGCATTTCACTGTAACTAGGTACTATAACGTATCATTGAATCACTGAATTAGGAGTTTCCTCCACTTGAAGAGATCGGCTGGTAGGAAGTTGAGGGACGCAAGCAGTTTCAACGTACAGACAGCAGGAAAGGCCTGGGAACAGCCTGGAACTCCCGATTCATCATTAATTAGCGTTGGCTTTCAATAGATTATCAAAGGAATAACCCCATCATCACCCATGCAGGAACCAGGCATAAATAGTCATTTGGTATCAAGCAACTAGGAGTCCACCTCAGGGAGAGCAAGCGAGTCTCCATCATGAGCTGATGCAAGGAGTCCGGGGCTAAGGATACAGGGTTCATGCAGATTCAATTAGCCGGCATTCCAAAGATTGTGTGACCCATCCCAGTGCCTGATACCTCTGTTTCCGTGTGGTCTGAATCCGGAAGAGATTCTTTTTAATACTAAAGAGATTACTAGGAGTCAAGAAGAAAATAAAAGTATAATGTTATTGCACATATTAGGGGATTAAATCAATCAAGCAGATACAGTGTTACCGAACTCTCCTGTTTTTGACTTAAGAGTCGTACAGAATGGAAACAGGCCCTTCGGCCCGAATTGCCCATGCTGACCAAGTTGTCCAAAAGTGGATAGGCTATCAAAGCAGGACTTGGTTCATTTCTCCTTTTACTCACGATGCTTATCCACAAACCACGGGTTACTCTTTCAATAAAATTATTTGCTAAAAATGTATATGAACCAGTTTATTTAATGATGAGATGCGCAGACAGGGTTAGCAACGAAATTGTAAGCGGTCTGGTTACAGTTCTGAATAAGGTAAACCCTCGATATGATGGGCCAAGGGGGGATGGTGTCGTTATTATCCATTGTCCGCTATAACTGTTAATTAGTTTAACCCAAGGCTAGGTGGGAAGAAACACGGCGTTGGCGGGAAGGGGGGGGGGGGGGGGGGGGCGGTGTTAAGCCAGTGGTAATTCACAAGGCAGGAAGTCTCAGAGCCCCAGCCACACACAACGTGCACCAGGCTACCTTTCCACTGCCCAATGCCGCAATGCGCATCGCCCACCAACCGCCATCACGAACGGACGCCTCGGTCCGTTAAAACCGAAATCCGTTTTATAGAGGTCTGTAATTGCAAGGGTTTACTGTATAACTACTGCTGGTGATTCTGCTTTGGGACCTGAACCTGGGAGATATGGAATCAGGCTGCCCTCTGCTGCTGGGAGCAGGAATTGCTGGGGCTGATGACCCCTGAGCAAGTGGTCTACTTCGAGAAGACTGTGCCCCACAGAGAGAGTCACTGAACGTATATCCCGTGTTGAGGAGTGTGCGTCCTCACCCCAGTCTCTGTAGACATCCCCCCACCCCGCCTCCCGTGACCCTTATTGAGAGACCACCAATTCCACTACATTGAGGAAAGACATCAGGCCACAGAGGCAGAGTAAAGGTGGGGTGTGGGAGGATTTGTGCGGGTTGGGCTGGGATTTGGTCAATATTCAGCGGGAATTTCCTCCACAACCTCACGGCTGCCCAGGAGGAGGACAGGAGAGGGGGAGATCCTCTTCAGTTTCACTGGCACCGTACGTGTGATACCTGCCCCTCCTCACAGAGGTTGCTGCCCACATGCCGGTTCCAACCAAGCCATGGATAAACACAAGGTGCTGAAGTAACTTAGTGGCTCAGGCAGCATCTCCGGAGAAAAGGAATAGGTGACGTTTCTGGTCGGGACCTTTCTTCAGACTGAAAGGTAGAGATGAGGGTTACTCCAGCATTTTGTGTCTCTCTTCGGTATGAACCATCATCTGCAGTTCCTTCCTATCCATCCGTACCGTGTCAGGGATAGATGAGGACCGTCATCATTGCAGTTTATTTGGGAAGGGGGTGACTGGCACTGAGAGGGAGAAACAGAGGCAATGGCCCGGGATGGAGAGAGCAAACATGAGCCAGAGATTAAGAGGTGGGGGGTGTGGGATGAAGACAGTGCAGTACTGGGAGGGTGGGGTTGTTAACTAAATGACCGGCCTGAGATCCTGGTTAGTACAGCTGGCATATAACCTAGTTTACCTGGTACTGGCACCTCTGCGATGGGCTTGTGGCCAGCATTGGCAGCAAACCAACACCCCACCTGACCCTTTTAGCCCCCTCGTTAAGGGAATCACTGCCAGGGACCCAGTTACCTGTCGAGGGAGAACGGGTTGCTCTGGCCAATTGGGGATGGAGATGTGTAGGCTTCATGGTTACTGCTTGCTTCTGTGTTTGATGAAAGGGCAGCTAATTTGAGGGAGGACATTCTTGCTATTGAGGGAGTGCAGCGTAGATTTACAAGGTTAATTCCCGGGATGGCAGGGCTGTCATATGCTGAGAGAATGGAGCGGCTGGGCTTGTACACTCTGGAGTTTAGAAGGATGAGAGGGGATCTTATTGAAACATATACGATTATTAAGGGTTTGGACACGCTGAAGGCAGGAAACATGTTCTTGATGTTGGGGGGAGTCCAGAACCAGGGACTGTTTAAGAAAAGGGGTAAGCCATTTAGAACGGAGATGAGGAAACACTTTTTCACGCAGAGAGTTATGAGGCTGTGGAATTCTCTGCCTCGGAGGGTGGTGGAGGCCAGTTCTCTGGATACTTTCAAGAGAGAGCTAGATAGGGCTCTTAAAGATAGCGGAGTCAGGGGATATGGGGAGAAGGCAGGAACGGGGTACTGATTGGGGATGATTAGCCATGATCACATTGAATGGCGGTGCTGGCTCGAGGGGCCAAATGGCCTACTCCTGCACCTATTGTTTATTGTCAGTGTGGGCAAGTGGCTCACCACTAACAGCAAGTTTTGCCTGATTAATTTTCAAAGCACATGCAGACTCTTACAAGAGAATGGGATCAGTATGTATCTGCAATTATCTACTCCATGGAAGTGTAATGATAGATGATTTACACTGTGTGGTACCGTGTGGTTTACAACAGCGCAGCCAGCCTTGGCTGCAGCAGAAACAGATGCTGGACACAGAGGGAGCTCATCAAACAGCTTCCCCAAACAGACTCATTATATCCGCCATATCCGGCCACACAGTCAGACACTCCATCCTTGAACCAGCAGCTCGGACAAGGCAACTTGTCGTCAGAATTGTACAGGAGTCTCACTATAAATTATTAGGTCAAGTCCTTGAAAGTGTTTTTTTTGATTGAAAGGTACAGCACGGAAACATTGTCCATGCTGACCATTGATCACCCATATTTAATGTTTAATGTTTTATGTGTCATTCCTAACTGTCACTGTATGTCATGTTGTCACTTGTGGGCAGAGCACCAAGGCAAATTCCTTGTATGTGAATACTTGCCCAATAAACGTATTCATTCATTCATTACTAGTTCTCTGGTGTCCCACTTCGCATCCACTGCCTAGGCACTAGGGGCACTTTTACCGTGGACAATTAACCTGCAAACCTGCACGTCTTGGGATGTTGGAAGAAACCTGAGCACCAAGGGGAGAGCCATGCGGTCACAAGAAGAACGTGCAAACTGCACACAGACAGTAGGCGAGGTCAGGATTGAACGTGGGTCTCTGCTGCTGTGAGGCAGAGGATCTACTGGCTGTGCCACAGTCCCACCCCTTGATCTTGGAGCTTCTCCTTTTTCTCCTACGAGCTCGCTACCGACATTCCCTGAGTTCGACTCAAGGGGGAAACTCGGGAGAGTTCGTAACTCGGGAAAGTGGGACTGGGCCTTAACTCGGGAAAGTGGGACAGGGCCTTAATTCTATCTACTGTTGTGTCCACTCTGTGACCAAGAGGCTGATAAAGTCTTCCTACTGAGCTTGAAAACAATTTGTGACAACATTAAGCTTGAAACTTTTTATTCCTAACGTCAGACTGTATTAACCAGAAAAAATATGACAGATTTGCAACTAAAGCGAGAACTGAAGCATTTTGGACAGTGTTTACTTAATCTCTTTCGAACTGCCTCCGGGCTTCTGCTGACTCCTTGCTGTGTCTGCACTGAAACATCTGGTGAGGTGGGGCAAGTGTAGGTATAAAGCCAGTGGACCTATTTCCGGGTATCAGTCAGACACCTCCTGGAGTTGGGGCAGCAAACTGGGTGGATCATAAACAATGTAGAACACAGGAGCCAATAGACCAGAGCAGGCACGTTGGGAGGTTGAATGTAAGATGAATGTATACATTTCATAGCATGGCCCTGAGCAACATTAGTATCAAGAGGTATCTTGAGGTTCAAGTCCTTAGCTCCCTGAAGGTAGCAATCCATGTAGATAGAGTGTGAAGAAGGCATAAGGTATACATGGCTACATTGCTTGGAGGATTAAGTATAAGTCTTGTTGTAGCTATATAAAACTTTGGTTGCTTTTCGAGTGTTGTGTACAGTTCTGGTCACCTCATTCAGGAAGATGTGGTTTTGGAGGGGTTGCAGAAGAGATTTACCAGGATGCTGCCTGGAGTCATGTTTATTTTGTACAAGGAGCAGTTAGACAAACCTGAAATGTTATCTCTGGAACGTCAGAGGCTGAGAGGAGACTTGATAGAAGTTGATAAAATTATGAGAGGCATAGATAAACAGTCAGAACCTTTTCCCCAGGGTGGAGATGTCAAATACAAGAGGGCATAGCTTTCAGGTGAGAGGCGGTAAACTTTCAAGGAGATGATTGGGGCAGGTTTTTTACACAGAGTGGTGGTTGCCTGGTACATGCTGTGTGGGGTGGTGGTAGAAACGGATATAGGCACATGATCATGTGTAGTTATGAGCGATAAGGACCATGTGTGGGCAGAAGGGATTATTTTCACTTGACATCATGTTTGGCACAGACATCATGGGCCGAAGAACCTGTTTATGTTCTCTGCTGTTCTATTGTTCTGTGTTCTATTCCCAAGAGTGAAAAAAACATGGTTATCCTCAGCAGTGGTGGAATATGGTTCATTCCCTGGAAGGACATGGTCCACACCTAATCATGGTGGAACATTCAATAATGGAGGAATAAGGTCCAGCCTCACTAGAGGAAAACCATTGCCCGCTCCCAAAGGTGGAATAACATGGTCATTCTCCCACTGAGACCACTGTCCATCCACAATAGCAAAGGAACATTGTCCATCGCTGGTAGTAGAGGAACACATTCCATTCCAATTGTGGTAGAACAAGGTCCATCCACATTAATGGAGGAGTATGTTCCAATTAAAGGACGTTCCTCTAGGACGTCCGGGAAATTGTGCAAGAACTTGGCTCATTCCCAATGGAAGAACATGGTCCATTCCCACTAGCGGATGGGCATGGTGCATACCCAACAATGGAAGGAGATAGACTAAGCCAACATCTGCAGAATGTGGCCCATAGTTGGAAGACCATGTCCCATATCCAATACTAGGAGAACACATTTATTGGGAGAAGATGTCCTGAACATGAAAGTGCAAGAACATGGCCTTTACTGAGAAGTTATTAAACCAGGAATAGAATGGGACACCTTTTGTAAAAAAAAAAGAATGAAAACTCTCCTGCACATTGCCTGCTAATATTTTTTTGTTTTGATGCATACATAAATATTGCTTAAATTCCATCCAACTTCCCTGAGTTATAGGGGAATTAAACAAGGGCAAGAGAAACCAAGTGGCTGGGGAAAGGGACACAGGTTGACTGATGCTTCACTAATCTTCACCTTACTCTGCTGAGGAGATACAAAGCTTGCAATTGCCTGTCCCTTCAATTCTCCATGCCACCTTCTCCTCACTCTGATTCCTTTATCTTTGGCCTCATTTTTATATTGATCCTGCACGTAAATTTGAGGAACATTGTCTCATCTCTCAAGCATCTGAATTTGATAATCTCATAATATCATTCCAATCCCGAACCTCACATTTCCAGCAGTCTCCTCCTCTTCTCTCTCCTCGTCTGGCATTTAGTCTGTCCCTGATTACACCTCCTCCACACACAATCTGAAGAAGGGTCTCGACCCGAAACGTCACCCATTCCTTCTCTCCAGAGATGCTGCCTGTCCCGCTGAGTTACCCCAGCTTTTTGTGTCTATCCTCCACACACACCTCTACCACCCTCGCTCAGCCGACACTACCACCTCTCCACCACCCTCATCTCCACCCTATCTCTTGCTTCTCCCATCCCTGAAATGTTACAATTCCTCACATTTCTCAGCTCCGATGAAACGTCATTGACCTGAATGACTCTACCTCCCTCTCTCCACGCACACCACTTGACCTGCTGAGTTTCTCCATCATGCTCTGTTTTTTATTCCAGTTTTATGCTCGGTCTGTTATCTTTCCCCTCTTGAAATGGAGAGGCACATTTGTCATCCAGATCCCTACGCAAGTGTAAGCCTGTGCCTGTAAACACTGGCTGATTTACAAGCAGGGTCAATGCAGATAATTTGACTTTGTTGCAGGTTTGAGGCTAGTCTCTGTTTAAATATGGTTAGTGTTCCTGCAAGGAATGTGCTGGTTTCCTGGCCCTGACTCAATCTGGAATACATCTGTGAATACTTGGCCCTTTTCTTATCTCGTGGCAGGGGCAAGTTGTTGTCCTTTGTATTATGTGGGAGTGCTCGGTGTCATTAATAGAGAAGGACGTAACTAACTGCATCTCCTCATTCAGAGATTGCCAGCAAGAAAACGTTTCAGTGGTATGTCTCTCAGAACTCTGATTCATTCCACGGGTAGGAATAAGTGCGGGTCAACATAACATTGACAGATTAAATTGAGCAAGCAGGAATCAACCCAACTATTCTTGTTAAGTAACGCAACCTCATGCTAGCTCGAATATTGAACAATCAAATCTGGCATTTTAACATTTTTTCTTTCTTCTTTCTTTGTTTTCCCTTTTTTATTTTTTTGATTTAGGTTATAAGGTTAAAAATGGAGCTGTACAATAATTGTATAACTGTTATGTCGATCGTCCTTGTACAATTGCTTCTAATAAAATAAATTCAAAAAATACATTAGAGGTGCGGGACTTTTAAGGAAGACGCATTGTTGGAGACACAAGGAACTGCAGATGTCAGGATCTTAAGCAAAACACAAGTGCTGGAGGAACTCAGCGGGTCAGGCAACATGTGAGGAACAAATTGGATAGACGACCATGGATGGTCAGTGTCACCTGTCAGAATGTCAATGTCAGAAAATAGACGACAATGGGTGGCAGATCAAGACCCTTGTTCAGTTGGGGACCCTGAACGTTGTCTGTCCATTCCCTCCACAGATGCTGCCTGACCTACTGAGTTCCTCCAGCACTTTGTGTTTTGACCCAAGATGTATTAGTTTGTGTTTGGGATTCCCTGAATAACAAATAGAATTTGTTTGACTTGAAGACTATCTTTTTAATCACAGTCCTTTGAATATTTTTCTTTGAAGATTGATTAACAGGAAATTAAATTCTCAGCAATATGGATCACTGACTATAGATCTTTCTGCTGAGCACGGGTTCCAAACTCTTACTATAATACAGAAGGACATTCACCCCTTCAGGTTCATGCTAGCTCTCATAGAGCAATCCCATCGGTCCTCCTGGCCTCTCTTTAGCTTCAAAAGTTTCAAAAAGTTTCAAAATATATTTTCCATGGGAATTATTTAACTCTCAAGAGCCAGAACACCAGCTGTTGACACTAACTAATGTGCTCTTTGTTCACTGAAGATACTTCAGCATGCATACCTCAGTCATCCACACCTCGCAGTTCCCAAAGAAGATGGAAAAATATCTTCACGATTAAAGCTGATATTAATTAATAGTGTGGCCCATATAGATGAGGGCAGGAAAATCATGGTAATAAGATCATGCTTGGATATAGCAACAATCCACCTTTGGGAGGAAGAGGTGATATCTCAGAAAACAATACTTTGAGTAACTTTTTTTACAAAAAAACAAAATAAAACAGGAGACTGAGGGTAAAACAATGAGAAGGAAGTACTCTGCCTAACCCGGTCCTGTGCCTCTTTACTAATACATCTGATAGTGAATCATTACCAGAATGAGGAGACTGAGTGGAGGGGGAGAAAGAGGGGGAGGGGGAGAGAGAGAGAGAGAGAGAGTGGGAGGGGGAGATGGGGGAGGGAGAGAGAGGGTGAGGGAGAGAGGGGGAGGGGGAGATGGGGAAGGGAGAGAGAGGGTGAGGGAGAGAGGGGGAGGGGGAGATGGGGAGAGGGATGGAGAGGGAGGGGGAGATGGGGGAGGGAGAGAGAGGGTGAGGGAGGGAGGGGAATGGGGAGATGGGGAGAGGGAGGAGAGAAGATAGGGAAGAGAGACAGGGGAAGAGATGGGGAGAGGGGTGAGGGAGAGAAGGGGAGGGGAGAGGAGGGGAGGGGAGCAAGAGGGGAAGAAGGAAGAGGGAGAGTGGGGGAGAGGGGTGAGGGGGGGGGGGGGGAGAGAAGAGGGAAAGGGGGGGGAGTGTAGGGCTGACAGTAATCCCCTCTCTGCTGGAAACTTGACCTTATAAATTAGTCCTCAGTCCCAATGCATATGCAACCATTCTTGCCAAAAATATATAATTCCATAATTAGCCACAAGGGGGTGTGTTGTGAGCTTGGTTGTGTCTCAGTAGCAGTAGAAGGAGGCTACAAAGCAGTCAGTACTCAATGTGAACACAGATATGTGTGGTGGCACTGACCACACTGGGCATCTCGTCCTGAGACTGAATTTCTACGTAGTACACCCACATCAGACAACTTATTCCAGCTGTGATATGGGGAAGGGAAGTTTTGTCACTAATTATTTTCATAAACGGACCTTACCATGCAAGTGTTTAAGAAGGAACTGCAGATGTTGGAAAATCGAAGGTAGACAAAAACGCTGGAGAAACTCAGCGGGTGAGGCAGCATCTATGGAGCGAAGGAAATAGGCAAAGTTTCGGGTCGAAACTTTGCCTATTTCCTTCGCTCCATAGATGCTGCCTCACCCGCCGAGTTTCTCCAGCATTTTTGTCTACTTACCATGCAAATGTTTAGCTTCAAAATTAATTGTATCTCGCTACATGTTCTAGTATGTCTGGTTTGTTTCCACTGTGAAAAGGCAATGATGGATTTGGAACAAATTATTCAGTGCAGGATTGCAGACGTAGTCTTCATGACATTCCTTGCCAGCAGTTCAAGGTTGTTGAAACATAGGTTTTGTGCGGGACATAAGAATTCCAACACAAGACACAGCAGAGACTAGATACAGAGTAAACCTCCTACTTCACTGGTTCTCAGAGAACTCCTGTATCAGGTATAGCAGAGAATAGATGCAGAGTAACACCTTTTGCACTGCGCCATCAAAGGTTCCCAGAGCAACATTTCAATGTACTTCACTTCAACATGTCAATCCGCTTAAATCGGGCACACAATGAATCTTCCGTTAGACAATCTTGCCAAGTGTTTTTCAGGAAATTATGGAATTTCCCCATCAAACATTCTAAGATCGGGTCATATCACATTACAAGATGCTTTTCCAAAGGCGTAGCAACACTGACTGGGCTGAGGCCAGACCGATTGGATGTGGGATGTACCTGTTTCCCAAGGCCATGTCTGGAGGCTGTACATTGCAGCATCCTCAGAAGGTTGTCTACATCTACTGCAAGTGGCATCTAATAGCTTCTCTGAAGGAACCTAGCAAAATGATGATTTTTGTTTAACAGGAACCTTTCCTTCAAACGCTCCAATTCCAATGGCCTGGAGTGGACATAGACCCCAGGGGAAGATGATAGCAACGGAACTGGCCTCGAATTTCAAATGTCTTTGAGGTTAAACAACACAATTGAGAACAACATTTCCTTCTCTTGCAGGGAATAGACCAACATGAAAAATGTTCTAGACATACACGGTGAATTCATCAGGTTCATGATAGTATTTGTTAGTGTGTAAAACCGCACGTAGAACTCAAGGAATGTAAGGTCACAGCTTATTAACAAACAGCTGTAATAAGTCTAACATTGAAGTTTTAAAATGTCACAATTATTTTAAACAATGCTGACATATTTTGAATAGGATTGAGATAAACATAGAGTTAGATTGCGCTTTGATGGCCACAAACCTGCCTTCCGACTTATTTTTCTCACTGATGTTAATGGATGAAAAATGGAAAGAGAAATGAAGATTAATAAAGAACGAGAATGTAAATATCACAGAGCAGCTGCTGAGATGAGCGACTATTTCCTGTCCAAATACTAGCTTTGAAATTCCCTCCTTTCATCCCCCGCTTTTTGGATCTGCTCCCATTCACGATAGGGTAGAGGAGATGAAGAGAAGGTGAGATGTGAACTCAACCCTATGTTTCAGGCCACTAAAGAGCACTTCAGTCTATGGCCTGAATTCACATTGTTGTAGGCAGAGGGCACTTTCTAAAACTGCAGCCATTGAGTGCCAATGCTGGCTGGAAGGGTTAAACACCTTCAACCAAGGTGTGAGGAGTTCTCCATGGAAGGGTTAATCTCACTCCGAGGAACCCAGAACTTTGACATTAACCCTTGAAGAGGCAAGGTTCTGATAAAGTGTGTGGCCCATGCACTGACATGACCAATATCATTTGGATCCCACTACCCTAGGGTGGGCCAATTAAAGCAAGAAATACAGACTCTCATCCCAGGAGCTGAAGGTTATGTTAGAACTGAGCAAATTAAAAAAAAACAACCATTCCTGGAGAGAAAGATGCACATGCACACAGGTGCAGGTTCAATTAGAGGTAAATAGATTTGTCACCTACCTCTCCCCCAAATTACAGGAGGGTACAATTAATCTTTGACTTGAATGATATGCATGTATCCGTGGGGATTCCTCTTGTAATTTTTTGCAGTCTGAATTTCTAAGTCCACCATTGCGCACACGGCTGAGGGACTCAAACATTAGAGCCAGTTCTCTGGAGGTTGGTTTTAACAAATGAAAATAATCATTCCTTTTCCACTGTCAAACGTTCTGACTCTCTTAAAGGGACAATATCTTCAATTTCTTGGCTTGGTTTGCAATTCTCTGTCTGGGTAGAAACTGTTCGGGATTTTTCGGTGGCGTTTATCCGTTTTCCCACATTCTGCTCCCAGAGAGGTTTCTCTGGATCGAAGTGGGGACTGACTGTTGTGATGTGGTATAGTCACAGAGTGCAATACTGAGGGGGAAGTCCCCAGCTTGGAGAGGGGTATTTCAGCTGGTTATTGAACCCTGCGTCATCTCTACCAATAACCCACCATCAAGGCAGAAATCAGCTGCTCAGACCCTCTGAGCTATCGAGACAGCATGACAGACAAACGTAAAACTGACATCCCACCAAGTTCAGAACAAATCAATATTATTCCACCGTTAGACCCCCTAACAGATTCATCCTGTGAAGGTTTAGTTTACTTTCGGTATACAGCATGGAAACAGGCCATTCGGCCCAGCGATCACCCGCTCACACTAGTTCCAAGTTATCCCACTTTCTCATCCACTCTCTACACACCAGGGGCAATTTTTATAGAGGCCAATTAAAGCTGCACGCCTTTGGGATGTGGGAGGAAACTGGAGCATCTGGAGGAAATCCATGCAGTCACAGGGAGAATGTGCGAACTCCACACAGACAGCACCTGAGGTCAGGGTTGAACCCGGGACTCAGGCGCTGTGAGGCAGCGGCTCGACCTGCTGCGCCACCGTGCTGCAGAAGGTGAAAGGCTCGATCTGAAATCTGGACACATTTTTACCAAAACACTTATTGACCTGGAAACAATTCTAAGGGACTGGATTTATGTTCATTTGGAAAGGCAGTGACTGATTAGATGAAGTCATCATGATTTTGTTCAGTGTCACGAATCTGAGTTATTTTTAGGAGAGCACTAAGAAAATTAATGAAGGTAGCAGCATTGACGTGATTTACAATGTAAGTTAAGGTTTCACAAGGCTTATACTTTAATTTAGTATACTTAGAAATACAGCTTGGAAACAGGCCATTCAGCCCACCGAGTCTGTGACGACCAGCGATCCCAATAACTTGCACAAGCCTACATACTTGGGACAATTTACAATTTTTACTGAAGCCAATGAACGTATGTTTTTGGAATGGCGGAGGAAATGGGAGCACTCGGAGAAAACATGGTCACGGGCAGAAAGTACACACTCCGTACAGATATCACCTGTAGACAGGATCGAACCGCTGTAAGGCAGCAACTCTACCGCTGCGCCACTGTATTTGACGAAGTCCTCCATGATGTGCAGGGCAGGTTGTTTACACAGAGGGGGGTGGGTGCCTGGAACGTGCTACTGGTGGGGGTGGGGGTGGAGGCAGATACGATTGGGGTGTTTAAGAAACTTTTGGATAGGCACATGGATATGCAGGGTCTATAGATCCTGGGCAGGCAGATGAGTTGGTCTTGGTAGCATGTTCGGCAAAGACATTGTGGGCTGAAGGGTCTGTCCCTGTGCTGTATTGTTCCACGTTTTATGTTCTATCTTCAATTAAATGCTTCCTTGATTTGATATCAAGAGCAGTCATTCTCACCTCACCTCTAGAATTCAGGTCTTAAGTCTGCATTTGAACCAAGGTGCGATGTGGTGAGGAGGTAGTGGGGATCAGGGAGGAAGTGCCACTTGATGGCAATGCTAACTCCTTCCACCACAGACGTGGGCAGCCTTTCACTTTGGCAGGCAGATGTAGGGTGGGGAGGGGGGTGATGAGGAATGGGGGCGGGCAGAGGTTATCATGAGAAGTCCCAGGAATGGAATGGCAGTGAGGGTGCCCTTATGGCCCACTGACACCTGAGCCACCTTGTACAGCAGAGAATGGCCGAGGTCAGTCTAATCTTGAAGCAGCTCTTACCCAAGGCTTGCAGAAACCAGCAAGAAGATACCATCACTTTCATCCACACATAAGAAACAAAAAATAAAAACGGAATTGTTAGCTTTGCAAGACCTGTGCTTGAGTGAGCACTTCAGCATTAGCCTTCAGAGTGAGCAGTGCCTGTCCAGTGCGTTGCAAAGCATTTGGTGAGGTGACAGGTAGGAGACAAATGCTATTTAACCTCTGTGAAGTGATCTGACTTGACTAATGG
Organism: Raja brachyura; assembly: GCA_963514005.1. The sequence goes on along the minus strand of OY740809.1, from coordinate 12,123,288 downwards.
TCTCTTCCCTGTTTTTCCAGAAGAGTTTTATCTTCTCAAAACACGGGAAAAAGCCAATGAGTCATAAATTAACCTCGAAACGTGCCGTAAAATGAGCACAGCGATGAGGCGAGGTGAAGAGAGAGAAAGAGAGGAGAGAGGGAGAGAGGACAGAGAAAAGGTGAGAGATGGATGGAGAGAATAAGAGTGGACAGAGAAGATAGATGGAGAGGGAAAGAGAGGTGGATGTAGAGAAAGGGAGAGGGATAGTGAAGAGAGAGATGGTTGGAGAGGGACTAAAGAGAAAGAGGTGGATAAAGAGAAGGAGATCGGTGGATGGAGAGGAAGACAGAAGGCGGCACAGAATGGGGATACTGAAGTTGATGGATGATCCCACGAAGTAAGAGCTGAGCTTCTAGTGAGATTATTTTCAACGACACTATTCTTCACGACCCTGAACCAAACATCGCCTGAAGTGACAACTGGAACTAATTGGTGCTTAATGCCACGACTAATTTAATTTGGGTCCTTACTTTTGAACATTAGATGACCCACTGCAACTCTACACTTGCATGGCTCCTAATATGATGCTTTAAACCCGACTTTGCTAGTCATTCATACATCAGTAGTTTGACTGCTCCGCTGTTGCCACTTTAGCTCATCCTGTCACGGACATCCCCATTGTCTTCCCCCGCCTTCCCTCTACCTAATATGACTTCTCTCTGTTCCTCTGTTCCACCGAAGGGACCCAGACCTGAAACTCTCACCATTTCTCTCTCTACAGATGTCGCCTTATGTGCTGAGTTTTTCTAGCATTTCCTGTTTTTATTTCAGCAAAACACTTCTAATCTAGGTTTCGAAGGCCAGGATTATCCATCAACAGGACATTGGTGACTCCACGAATCTGCCGGATAATATCAGAAAGTGAAAGAATAGGAACACCTTCAACCAGCCTTTGAATGGTACATTTACAGCTAAGCTCTAAGGTAGATGTCAACCTTAAGTTGTATCTTACATTTGCTCTTTGGACATTGTGACTGAGTTGAAGTTTACTCCAATCTCATCTGTCTGCACCACAGGAAATACTGTTCTTATCTCAAACTCTCGGACAAGATCTGATCAACAAATCCACTTCAAATTCAAGAGGTGAGATAAGTGGATAGCTGTTTAATATTAGGGAGTAGAAAGGAAACAAGGCCATTGCACAGTTCCACGTTCAATTACAATTAACATCCAGATGGTTCAAGGTGCCCTGACACCAGAAATGCTGTCACAAAGAGGCAGAAGCAACATTAGAGAGATCTCAGAGAGAAAGCAAAAGCTAATAGGGAGGGAAAGGAAATGGGGAAACAGGATGGGAGGTTGGGAAGAGGACTGGTTGACTCTAAGTGGAAGAAATGAACTCAGGCATAAGCTCACATGCAGCAAACGCACCGACTTAAAGTATAAAAAGTTTAGTCGGACTGACCAAATAAACAGCTGCAAAACGGAGTGACTATAATGGCAGGTAACTGGTGGGTAGGAGATGTAGGCAGCACAGTGCAACAAGCCTCCAATGTTGCATAGTAGAAGCTCTGGGCTTCAGTAGCATCTTGCAGAAGCAGCTCCATTGCACGCATAGTTTTGAACTAGAATGCATTTTCCATATTAACCACATGACGACTCAACATCTTTTGTCTCTATCTTTATTCCAAAACGTTAAAGGAAAATGCAACATCATTGTAGCGTCCTCAGTTTGCAGTGAGTTACCATGACAATGGATGGGATCTGGTCTGTGTCCGTGCACTCGACAGTGGCTTGTAGAGCAGTGCTCTGTGTCCAAAGTGTGCTTCCATTGACTTCAATGAAATGGCGCTCGGCAAAGGGAGTTCAGCGCACTATTGCGCATTCAGTGCATGTGGTCCAAATGTCCACCCCTGTGGCTCGAGACATTGTGCAGCCCCGAGCCCTGCTTTCCTGGAAACCCACTTTTGTGCTTTCTTTATGTGCAGGATTGCCCTGCATACGTATGATGAATCAGGACATAAGAATTTGGCTCAGGAGTCTGGAAAGAGGTTTCTTTACTGCGATTTCCCTGCTAGTGAATGAACTTTGATGACTACTGTGTAGGAAGGAACTGCAGATGCTGGTTCACACCGAAGATAGACACAAAATGCTGGAGTAACTCCGCGGGACGGGCAGCATCTCTGGAGAGAAGGAATGGGTGATGTTTGTTGAGACCCTTCTTCAGAAAAACAGGGGTCTCAAGAAGGGTCTCGACCCGAAACATCACCCATTCCTTTTCTGCTGAGATGATGCATTTTGTGTCTATCCCAAGGGGGATAGTGTGGCTTTGTCACACAACCAGGCTAGGTGATGCCCAATGCAAGCTGGACAAGAGGGAGGCTGGACTGCCGCTCATGGCCGGTGGTGTTAGGGGTAAATGGGGGATTTTAAAGGTTCGAGAGGCTTACTGAGAGTGGGACCTGGCGTGGGAGTTGGGGGGTTGGGGGGGAGAGAGGAAGGGGGAGGCAGTTACGAAGAAGGGATGAGTACTTTTTGTAACTTTGTCGACGTCTTTGTGGCAACTCCTTTGTGCAGTTTGTATGCAAAAACAAATAATTTTAGTAAATTCTGGTGGGGATCAGCTTAGAAGGTCCAAATTATAAGAATAAAGTCAACAACCATGTTGCATAATCGGTTTAAGCCCAACAAATCACTTAAAGGACAGGTAAGTCTGCCTGTGAATATTACCAGATGATCGGGGGGTGAATATCAGAATCTTGGAACTGGCTTGTTGCTTTTACTTGAGGTTAGAAACTCACTGAGGGGCTGGGCACTGACGTCGTTTGGGAGCCACTCTTTCTTTTATCGTGGGGGTAGATCTGCTTGACTCACCCAGGCTGGCTCCTGAACCCAATGAGGCCGGCACAAATGTGTCTGGGGCAGAGAATTATCACCAAACCAATGGAACTAACCGTTCACCCTCAGTGTGGCTATGTTTAAAATCTTACAACTCACACCTTCATTTCACACCTTCACACCTGAGTAGTCATGGGTGCTTCATGGAAAACCTACCAACAGGGATCATCTCCCTGCAGCCAGCACAGGAGAGGAAGTGTGATGGTGTGATGGTAAACTACTGCTGCCTTAATTCCATTCACAAGCAAGGAGTACACACTTCTGTCACAGTGAGTACAGCAGGAATGCAGCAGCAAAATGCACAACAAAGAGAAAGGAACCTTCATTATTGGTCTGCGTTTAGTCGGGTGGGGGAGTGGGGGGGGGGGGGGGGGGGTGGGTATTTAAGGAGGAAATATTTAATCTCCACCAACTTTGTTTGTTTAATTTAGTTCAGACTAGAGAAACAGCACGGAAACAGTCCCTTCGGCCCACCGGGTCCGCAGCGACCAGCGATCCCCGCACACTAACAATACCCTACACCCACAAGGGAATTTCTTTACATTTACCAAGCCAATTAACCTACAAACCTGCACGTCTCTGGAGTGTGGGAGGAAACTGAAGATCTCAGAGAAAACCCACGCATATCATGGGGAGAGCGTACAAACTCCGTACACACGGCACCCGTAGTCAGGATTGAACCCGGGTCTCCGGCGCTGCATTCGCTGTGAGGCAGCAACTCTACCGCTGCGCCGTCATGACTGTGTTCTTTTCTAAAAGTTTGTGAGCTGGGGTCCCGTTGGGTATTACAAAGCCTGACGGGTCGCTGGTCATTTGGGGACCAGGACTGAGCCGTGCCTGCCCCTGTGTCCCACCAGCACCAACCCATTGGGCACGATGGGATGGGTAAGGGGTGAGCGGTGAGGGGGAGCAGGGAGCCTGAGCGGACTCCACCCACACTCCACCCCTCTTCACTGCACTCCTTCATCTCCACACACACACACACACACACACACACTTGAATTGAAAGATACAGCGCGGAAACAGGCCCTTCGGCCCACCAAGTCCACGCTGACCATCGATCACACTAGTTCTATGTTATCCCACTCTCTCATCCACTCCCTACACACACGGGACAATTTACACAGAGGCCAATTAACTTACAAACCCGCACGTCTTTGGGAATGCGCGAGGAAACCGGAGCACCCAGAGGAAACCCACGTGGTCACAGGGAGAACGTGCAAACTCCACACAGATAGCACCCAAGGTCAGGATCGAACCCGGGTCTCTGCCACCATGAGGCGTCACTGTGCTGCCCTAAATCGTGGCAGACTATTTGACTATTGGAGGAAGCTTGGTCAAGTCTAACCCATTCGCCTTCGGTGTTTACAGTGGCCCTGCACTACCTGCTGGTGGAGGGGCAGGGATTTGGGCCTCGATTTCCTTCCCCACAAATATCATCAACTATCTTTCTCAGGCTGAACTAGCAGGCCGGCACATAAAATCAAAGGGTAATATTGGGGGGTTTCTACGACCGTGTCAATGCCAGTGGGGTCCCCGCACAGCCTCGGACAGACCAATGAATCAGTGCTTTCTCTCCATTGCAAGCTGTGTAAATTAGCCCGAGTGATTGCTGATACGAGCGGTAGCCTGAGAGAGCGGGTCAGAATAAAGACTTGTTACTTCGGTGATGTGTGGGTACATGCCTGAACGAAGGTAGAATACTGTCATAGTAATACCAGGTGGCGGTCAGGTATGGCCGACACACGTCTGTGGAGTAGAGGCGCCAGGCAGCCTGGATGAATAAAAACAGAAAGACACACACTGGCCAGTCAGACGGTCACACAGGACAGGAGCACACACAGATGAATATGATGAGGCACAACTAAACAACAGCGTGGCGGGGATCCATCTGCTGAGAAAAATCACAGTACACACAAAACAAACATTGCCCCTTTGGTTGTGAAAACATGATCGACAAACGCACTGCCTGCCTGCCTGCCTGCCTGCCTGATGCATGCTAACACCCAGCAACAGGTCCTGCCTGTGGTAACCTCAGCAGGGTCTACATCAGTGCAGCCACTGGTGATGGGCAAACTGAAGGAGGTCTGGGGGCTTCCTAGTTTCTATTTAAATGAAAGGTCTTTCAGTATAAAGAGATTCTGCTGGTCAAGGCAGTGACAACCCAATGGTATGGACATTGAATTCTCCAATGTTAAGTTACAACCCCCCCCTTCCCCCTCTCTCTTCACTGTGCTCCCCCTCCCCCTCCCCAACCCTAGATCACACCCATTTCTCCCACTATCCTGCCCATCTCGCTTACCCCCACATAAACACTTCCAACTACATCTGGTTTTACATTTCACTCCTCTTGTCACTTTACCTGAAACCCTCTAGTCTCCTTTTCATCTGTGGCCTTTGTCCACCCACCTGCCAATTTAAACTGCACTCACCTGTATCCACCTGTCACTTGCCAGGCTTTCCCCTTAATACAAGCAGCCTGAAGAAAGGTTCCGACCTGAAACGCGCCTGTCTATTCCCTCCACAGATGCTGCCTGGCCCGCTGAGTTGTTCCAGCACTTGGTGTTATGCCAACTAGTTAATGATAAGTCAGTGTTGCACACCCCTGCTCTCTCAGCCCAGTGCCTCTGGACGCAGCCCGTGAGATTAAGGTTGGGATTTACGCTGTTGGCTGCTCCAGGTAGGTGCTTTCCGGTGGTATGTTTGAACTCATCCCTCATCCAGCTCAGTGTCCGTTCCATTGAACATCACACAGACTGAAGGCATGCACATGGTGAGGGGCAGTGAAGGAGATCTCCCTGTCAGTGATACATGTGGAGAGGTGCACCATGCCCACTCACGTCACTGGTCTTCTATCACCTTCCTGGTGCTTTGGGAGGTCGGCACCTGAGGGTAGATGCGGCATTAATGCCAATACTCACCTCTGAACCGTGCACTGGGGGCCAGGCCCTGTCGGCTTCTGTGTGGAACCTGGGTTTCTGACAGAGCGCTGCACTGTCGAGGAGTTGTGTCTTCAGTGGATGTTAAATGAGTCCAGGTACACGTTGAAGTTTCCGTACCAAAGGTGGGCAGGCCCTCTGTGTCCCTGGTTACCATCAGTCTCCCATCCATCGTGGGTACCTCTGCTGATTTCATGCCCCTTCACTAAATGTTGGCTTGTGTTGGCTCTTTCTGTTCGTTAAGTGCTTACTATCTCCCACTGCTCTCACCCCCTTCCACACCCCTCCCCCTGCTCCTCCACATCCTTACACTGGTGTGCTCTAATTCCTCCCACCATCTCCCCCACACCCTCTAGTCACCTTGCTCCTTTCTTCTCTGTACACTCATCTCCCATCCCGGAGTAACTTCATTTCCATTGTATTCCCCTGACCCCTTCCTCCTACATCCCTCCTTCCAGCTTTAAATCTCACTCCTCCTCTTCTCTCCTTATCTGACAAACGTTTGTCGCCTTTTCTCCAGCCTCCCCTCCCACCCCCCGCCACCATCAGTCTCAAGAAGGGTCCCGACCTGAAACGTCATCTCTCCATTCCCTCCTCTGATGCTACCTGACCTGCTGAGTTCCTCCAGCACTTTGTGTTTTGCTCAAGAATTTAGCATCTGCATATTATAGTTTCTCTCGCCTCTCTTGCTGTCCTACATTGCTTCACTGCACAAGACTTCCTTGAACACCGAGCTTTAAACACCAGCACTTCATCTGGGTTTGGCAGCAAGATGTTGATCGTCATCAATTCATCACCTCACTCTCTCTAGATAGTCTTCCTTAAACTCCCCATGCCACTCATCATTTCATAAACCTCATTAAGCAATCACTCTCCCAGGAAGTGGTCGGCTTGGAAGCTGGGGAAAGCAGCAGGGAAGGAGTCCTTGCTGTTCCACAAACATCAAGGCTGCTTTTCCACACAATCTCAAGGCAGTTAAGCTTCCCTTGACAGGATAATGTGTGTCCACATGGGCTAATGTTCAATTAGTGCTATTCTTCATTAGCAACCTTCTTTCTGTCTAAGGTGACAGACTTAGGGGACTTACAGGGATATGGGCCAAACACAGGCTGGTGGACCAGTGTAAATGGGACATGTTGGTGGGTGTGGACAAGTTGAGCTGAAGGGCCTGTTTCCACACTGTAAATCACTTTGACTCTAAGTGGTCGCTGCCAAATTCTTATGGTTCTCTCTCACATCGGTTGATTGATTAAAAGATACAGCCTAGAAACAGGCTCTTCGGCCCACCGAGTCCATGCTGACCATCATCGATCTCCCATTCACACTAGTTCTACATGACCTCCCTACACACTACGGGGAATTTACCAATGAACCTGCAAACCCGCACGTCTTTGAGATGTGGGAGGAACATCTGGAGGAAACACACGTGGTCACAGGTTGAACGTGCAATCTCCACACAGTCAGCGCCCGAGGGCAGGATCGAACCCGGGTCCCTGGCACGGGTAGACAGCAGCTCTGCCAGCTTCAATTTTAATTTCTCTCCTCTTGTTCATGTTTCTCCAGTTATCCAGACAGAACCTCACCTGCTTCATCCCGGCATGGTCTTTATAATGCAAGAGGCCAATCAGCCCATCTCTCCAATGCTGGTCAAAAGGAAGCCACACCACCTGTCAGCCTTGCTGGTCATAGCTCTTCAGCCACATGGCCAGGTTCTTCCTCAATGCAGGAAGGTCTCCTGCCTCCCTAACCCTCCTAGACAGTGAGTTCCCCTCCCCACTAGCAAAGGATGGAGATCTCAGCACACAACCTGTTGTGCCTTACGTGCCTGGACATCCAGTACATCAACTCCCTGTGGACACTGCCCAAGGCTGTATTCCTGTTCACGTCCACTCATGCAGCAGGTGGAATGGAGCGGTACAGGGGGGGGTCACGGGGTCAGCTGGAATGTATCGCTCTGAGGGAACAGTTCAGGACAATCCTTCTCTACCTCAGGCACTTGCTGTCCTGCAATAATGCAAGTTTGGAAATCTAACTATGAGAAGGAACTAACATTGCCATGGAAATGTATTATAAACATGTGCTTTAATGGCACACTGTAATCTTTTCGCAACCCTTTGGAAATTGACCATAGATGCAATCCCACCAAAACTCAAATGTCGGTTATATGTATTTCCAGAAGCAGACCTCACTATTATTTTCCCCAATTTTCTTCTGAAACATGTCTTCTGATGACCTGCACCCACTATTGCACTCCTCACCTCTCCTTCTCCCAGCTTTCCCCATCTGTGAGGAGCTTAGAAACATAGAAACATACAAAAAGGTGAAGGAGGAGGCCATTCGGCCCTTCAAGCCGGCACTGCCATTCATTGTGATCATGGCGGATCATCGCCAATCAATAACCCGTGCCTGCCTTCTCCCCATATACCTTAATTTCACTAGCCCCTAGAGCTCTATCTAACTCTCTCTTAAATCCATCCAGTGACTTGGCCTCCACTGCCCTCTGTGGCAGGGAATTCCACAATTTCACAACGCTCTGGGTGAAAACGTTTTATCTCACCTCAGTCCTAAATGGCTTCCCCTATATTCTAAGACCGTGGCCCCTGGTTCTGGACTCGTCCAACATCGGGAACATTTTTCCTACATCTAGCCTGCCCAGTCCTTTTATAATTTTATATGTTTCTATAAGATCCCCTCACCCTTCTAAACTCCAGTGAATACAAGCCCAGCTTCAAGAACTGGCTAGGGTTGATGCTCTTCCTTGATCCAACAATCATGTTTTTCACTGTCCTCACTTCTCCTTCTCCCTGTCTTTCATTGCAGTGAAATTTGAAACTACTGCTTGATCCACGCCCTAGCTCTGAGCCTTTGATGCCACAGCCTGAAGCCCCAGTCTGAGCACTTCCCCGGCCTGCTACGACTGGGTTACATTGGGCGGTGCTGACCAAGTGCCCAGTTTTACACTCACCTGAATGAGGTTGGCAGCGGGAGTTCTCCTTTTCTCAAAGTGCTTTTGTCGATGTTGTTCTTGAACTTTCAGAGCAAATCCTGAGCCCAGAATTCCCTGCGGACAACAAATCTCCATGAGTCACTGTCTGGATTCCCAACACTGAGCCAGAATGAACTGTCAATATTGTCACTGGCACAGTGAGAAAAGATTGGTGCTGAATACTTTGAGCAATGCACTCACTTTCCGACTTTGCTCGATTGATTAATTGAAATATATAGGAGGGAAACAGGCCATTCGGCCCACCGAGTCCACACTGGCCATCAATCACCCCTTGACGGTAGTTCTATGTTATCCCACTTTTGCATCCATGCCCCTCACTCTGGGGGTAATTTCCGCAGAGCCCACTTAACCTGCAAACCCGCGCGTCTTTTGAGGTGGAAGGAAACTGGAGCACCCGGAGGAAACCCACACGGTCACAGGGAGAACGTGCAACTCCATACAGACAGCACCCAAGGTCAGGATCGAACCCAGGTCTCAGGCGCTGTGAGACCAGCAGTTTATTTGAGATCACTAACCCATTATGAAAGTTGATAACATTGACCCCTTAGTCATGTTGCAGCTCGTACATCATGTGTGTGCTGAGACTAGCAGTGACAATTGGCTCATTGATCACAGACCTTAGAGATACAGGACACAAACTGCATCCTCAACAACAACAATAGAGCAATAGTCAATTGGTACTGATTGATTTTTCCTCCCCGTGGCCAAGGATGCCAATGCTAAGCATGGATATGCAGCCTCTGCACCATCTGAGACCAGGGGTCTGGGCAGCAACCCAACATGGGCTACGCTCAGGCCGTTGAAACCCTCAGTGACCACCCTCAAGTTGGATCCTCACCAGTGCAGGAAGAGAAAGTGCCCACCAGGGGCAGTGTTGGGGCAGATTCAACAATGACTTTCAGTGAAGGGAATTGGGGATGCATTTCACGGTAGAGAAAGATGCTGAACAGCAGAGTATGGGTGGTGGTGTTGGACTTTGCAGTTTGTGCAGCTCTTCCAGTGAAAGTGGGCTGGGTGGAATGGCCCGAGCTCCTCACTTACCAGTTTCGCCAAATCATTAAAAAAGAAGAGATAAATATCCAAAATCCTTAGCAACCGGTTCCACAAGGGATTTGAGGAAGATTCTAAAGAGCCTGTCCCACTTTCATGATGTAATTCACGACCTCTGCCGAGTTTGCCCTTGACTCATACTCGCAGCATGGTCGTCACGAGGTCGTAGGAGGTCGTAAGAGGTTGTAGGTAGGCCGCAGGTATGTCGTAGCAGGCCGTATTGCTAATCGGAGGTACTCGTGGCATCAAGTGGGTCGGGGCGTTTTTTTCTAGCATGATGAAAAATGGCCACGAGTAAAAAAGGTCGTGAATTAGGTCATGAAAGTGGGACAGGCCCTTAAATAGGTCTATGATGAAAGTACTACATGCAAACTCAACAGTAATCATGAAAACCAGAGCTAGAAGGCAAAGCTTATCAATTATTAAAAGATAATATTCGATTGATTTTAGCTGGAGGGATTTCACTGTGTGGAAGCGGGCTCTGCAGCGACTCCAATACTTACAGCTGGGAGAGCAAAGAACGAGACCCCTAACAGCGCGAATCCTGCCGCCAACATTCGGCCAAGCCACGTCTGCGGCGTTTTGTCACCGTAACCGATGGTCGTCAGCGTTACCTGTGAAGTTGGAGGAGTTTAGTTTTAGAGATACAGACCCTTCGGCCCACCAACGAATGACCAGTTCTATCCCACACACCAGGGACAATTTACAGATGCCAATCAACCGACAAATCTGCCTGTTTGAAATGTGGGGGGATATCGGAGCACACGGCCACAGGGATAACGTACATACTCCGCACAGACAGCACCTGCAGTCAGGATTGAACCCGTGTCTTTGGTGCTGCGAGGCAGTGGCTCCACCAGCTCACCTCTGCTGCCTCCTGTGGCAGCTCATTCCATACACCCACCACCTTCTGGGTGAAAACATTGTCCCTCAGGTCCCTTTTAATTTTCTCCCCCCCACACCGTAAACCAATTAATGTCAGCCTCCAGTGCCCTGTGTTCATTCACTTTATCTATGCCCCTCAGGATTTTTGTATACCTCTTTCAGGTCACCCCTCAATCCCTGACACCAGGGAAAATAATCCCGCTTATCCTGCCTCTCCTTACACCCTTGGTAACATCCACATAATTCTGTGCTCCCTAGCTCTGAACCTCGGTTGTTAAAGGGCCTGTCGCAATTACACGACCTTTACAGGCGACTGTGATAGGTCGCCGAAATTTTCAACAGGTCCTGTTTCCAACAGCCTGTATGGTAGTGAGAGGTCTCCTATGGTCGTGAGAGGTCTCCAAAGTCTTTTGGGTCGCCGCTGAATTTTCAACATGTTGAAAATTTTGGCGACCTATCACGGGTGCCAGCAGTCACCTGTAAAGGTCGCGAAAGAGGGACAAGCCCTTAACACTCCTCTAAACATCCTGGAGAGATCATCTCATCTAACCCAGAAGCAAATGGCAAGTTTACGGTTCATTGTTAATTTTTTTGACGCATCACCATCAAGATACAGGGGAGGCATTCAAAGAGCAAAGTACACCACGCGGCATGTGGACTTACTGTACCCCACCAGAGGGAGTCTGCGTATGTTAAAAATTCCGAATTATCCTCCTTCTCAGCCAGGTAGACGAGGAACGAAGAGAAAATGAGGATTAAAAAACCGATGTACCAGGCTGTGATCAGCTCCTGCAACGAAACAAGTGACTGTCTTACTGCAAAGATCCAAACCAACAGGTAACACTTTCAACAAATAAATATTTCAGGTTCTCTGTGCATTAATTGGCTGGTGTGGACATCACTGGGGGATCGATTGAATGAAACTGACGGGGAAAACCCTTGTCACTGCCTTTGGTGATTACTGGAGTGTGAAGGAGGAAGATCCGTTCCTTCTCCCACCTGGTATTTGTGGTGATATATTGACTGGTTTATTACATCACAGCTTTTCACTGTACCTCGGTACAAATGACAATAAAATACACTGAACTAATTATCTGGAGAAGGGTCTCGAACCGAAACGTCACCCGTTCCTTCGCTCCATGGATGCTGCCTCACCCGCTGAGTTTCTCCAGCATTTTTGTCTACCTAAACTAATCATTGTCACATGTATCGAGATACTGGGAAAAAAAAACCTTGCTTTGTCCAGGCAAATCATACTGTACATGAGCACAAATAAATCATAGCTCACGCCACAGCTAGTGGAGAAGAAGAAAGGAAAGGGAGTGCAGAATGTGGTGCTGCAGCTACAGAGAATGTGCAGAGAAAACCATCAGCTCCTCGATGTTTCCACAGCAGCAGCATGCCTGCACTGGGCACTGATACAAGGACAGTAGGCAAGAGTGGCGTTGTGCGTAGGGGTTGTGGGGAAGGGGAGGCTTGTGAGGTTTGGGGTTTGTCGTCATGGATTGAGGAGTTGATATGGATTCAGCATGTTGGACTGTTCCTGGTTGGCTAGGTCCCTAATCTGGGTATTAGGTGTAAATGAGTAAACACCCTCACTCCGGCTGTGGTGTCTTTCAACATCGCCAGCTGGTGGTCTTAAGGTTCACATACAAAGATAAAGGGGAGGAATTCGAGTGAAGAATCACAGGGAAATCCTGGAATGTGATGGAGGAGAGCTCGGGGCAGGGTGGTCAGCAAGCGTGGAACTGTATGGAACTGCCTTGGGCAGGGATGGGAATGGGAGAGCATGCACCACTGAAGCATGTGGAGTGGACCCTGGAGCAGGGAGGAGATGGGAATAGAAGAGTGGCTCTGACCTTGGTGTGAGCGTACACCATGAACTGTGTGGAGCGTCTGTGGAGCAGGGAGATAGCGCAGAGTTGGGCACTGACCTTACTGTGAGCGTACACCACGGATCCCAGCAGCTTCCAGGTGCCGCCCCTGCGGTCCATCCGCACCATCCGCAGGATCTGCAGGAAACGCATGCTGCGCAGCGCCGAGGTGGCAAAAATGTTACCCTTGGTGCCGGCGGCGATCACTGCGACAGAGGCCACGAAGACGATGAAGTCTGCAGGGTGGAAACGTGGCAGTGAGGGGGTGGGGAACATTGGCCACATCTACTGCCTCCGCTGGAGGACCATCGGTATGAAGGTGATGGTGGCACCAGCATGCTCCTCCTGCTCTCCTCCTTGTCTACATTCATGGACCTTGTCCAGTTCACACAGTTCTGCTGTGAAATGGCTGATTCTACAGTCAGATCACTTACCACCACTAAATGGTCAACATTTCCCAAGGAGTGTCAGAAGCTGATGTTACAGGAATGATGTGCAGGCTTTGGAGAGACTGCACAAGAATGTTGTCTGGATTAGAGAGTATTACCTATAAGGAGAGGTTGAACATGAGGGGAGGTCAGACAGAAGTTTCTAAATTTATGAGAACCATCGACAAGGTAGACAGGCAGAGACTTTTCCCAGGGTTCAAATGTCAAAGAGTAGAGGGGAAAGCATGAAATATTGGAGCATTCAGTGTTCATACCCTTACATTGTAATCTACCCAAGCGGAATATGAGGAGCTGTGCCTCACTCTCGCAATGGAGGAAAGGTCAGTATGGAGATGGGAAGGGGAGATAAAATGGTTAGTAGCCAGGTGATCCAACAGGCCTTGGCAGACTGAGTGCAGTTGTTTAGTAAAACAGTCACAAGTCTACGCTTGGTCTCACCGATGTACAGGAGGCCACGTCGGGAACACCTAACGCAGTAGAGGAGGTGCACGTGAACCTCAGTCTAAGAAACATTTGAGTGTTATCTCTCTCACGAAGAAGGGGAAAGGCTGTTGAATTTCTCTCTTCAGTACGTGAAAAGAATGGACGGCGAGAGTTGGAAGCTTCACGATTCACCAATAAACTGGTCAGCAGAAATTGTAATTTGTTTTGAACTGATGTGGGGCTAATTATTGGAGTAATTACATAAATGATCTAATTAGGAAGTTGTTCTTCAGAAAACCACCAAGGAGAGCTGGAGCGGCAAATTCAGTGAGTAGCCCTCGGGAAGATCTTTAAAATCTGGCAGTGCAGGGTTTAAAACCTATTACAGCAATCAATATTGTCAAGGCACGGCGGTCGAGTATACTTTTCTATTTAAGACTACAACTTGGGATAGGGAAGATTTAAATGGTCGGGAAAAATGTTCAAAAATAGTCTTTACATATTTTAATTATGAAAAGTGCAGTGGATTTATTTTGACAAAAACAGTTCAATGTACAAACATTTTAAAATAAAACGTATTTTTGGTGGGTTGCTTGCATGCTGATTGGCTTTTAAGTGCAATTGATCCAAGGTTAGTATGTACAGAGATTTTCCATTTGAGTGTTGGTTTCAACAAACTTCACGTTGGTCAAAATAATGGTAAATATATTGACGTCAATGTGATGCAGGTTTGGAATGAGCTGTTATATTGGAAATAGATGCAACGTGCAGGGGTAACTCAGCAGGTCAGGCAGCATCTCTGAAAAGGAATGGGTGATGTTTCGGGTTAAGACCCTTCTTCAGACTGGGAGTCGGGGAGAGGGAAACTAGAGGTATGAAAAGATTGGAGAGATTTGAAGAGATTGTTATATTGGAAGCTTTGGAGCTAAGCCCGGAACTAGATTCAACTATGAACTATTCCCCACCAGCCCAATTCTTCTTTCCTCAAATTATCATAATGCCTGTCTCATCCCTCAACATTAGCCCTGATGCAGGGTTTCAACGCTAAAGGTTCGACCATCCCTTCTCGAGCGGCAGATGCAGGAGACACAAAATGCCAGAGTAACTCCACGAGTCAGGCAGCATACGTGGAGACCACGTTTTGGATCACCCCTCCAAACCTGAACATCTTTGGAGAGTGGTAGGAAACCGGTGCACCCGGAGAAAACACACGTGGTCACAGGGAGAATGTACAAGCTCCATACAGACAGCACCCATAGTCAGGATCGAACCCAGGTCTCTGTCACTGTAAGGCAGCAAATCTACCCCTGTGCCACTGTGCCACCCTAGTGAAGGGTGGGAGGCAGCTCAGACAAGATGCCAACGCAGATATATTCATGCATCTGCGAAGATGCAACTGGCTCCCACCACCCTGGCCCCTCACCACTGTGGCCCCTCACCACTGTGGCCCACACACCCTGGCCCCCCACCACTGTGGCCCCTCACCACCCTGGCCCCTCACCACTGTGGCCCCTCACCACTGTGGCCCATCACCACTGTGGCCCCTCATAACCCTGGCCCCTCACCACCCTGGCCCCCCACCACTGTGGCCCCTCACCACCCTGGCCCCTCACCACTGTGGCCCCTCACCACTGTGGCCCCTCACCACTGTGGCCCACACACCCTGGCCCCCCACCACTGTGGCCCCTCACCACCCTGGCCCCTCACCACTGTGGCCCCTCACCACTGTGGCCCATCACCACTGTGGCCCCTCATAACCCTGGCCCCTCACCACCCTGGCCCCCCACCACTGTGGCCCCTCACCACCCTGGCCCCTCACCACTGTGGCCCCTCACCACTGTGGCCCCTCACCACTGTGGCCCACACACCCTGGCCCCCCACCACTGTGGCCCCTCACCACCCTGGCCCCTCACCACTGTGGCCCCTCACCACTGTGGCCCATCACCACTGTGGCCCCTCATAACCCTGGCCCCTCACCACCCTGGCCCCCCACCACTGTGGCCCCTCACCACCGTGGCCCCTCACCACTGTGGCCCCTCACCACTGTGGCCCATCACCACTGTGGCCCCTCATAACCCTGGCCCCTCACCACCCTGGCCCCCCACCACTGTGGCCCCTCACCACCCTGGCCCCTCACCACTGTGGCCCCTCACCACTGTGGCCCCTCACCACTGTGGCCCACACACCCTGGCCCCCCACCACTGTGGCCCCTCACCACCCTGGCCCCTCACCACTGTGGCCCCTCACCACTGTGGCCCATCACCACTGTGGCCCCTCATAACCCTGGCCCCTCACCACCCTGGCCCCCCACCACTGTGGCCCCTCACCACCGTGGCCCCTCACCACTGTGGCCCCTCACCACTGTGGCCCCTCACCACTGTGGCCCCTCACCACCCTGGCCTCTCACCACTGTGGCCCCTCACCACTGTGGCCCCTCAGCACACTGGCCCCTTACCATTGTGGCCCCTCACCACACCTGGCCCCTCACCACCCTGGCCCCTCACCACTGTGGCCCCTCACCACTGTGGCTCCTCACTACCCTGGCCCCTCACCACCCTGGCCCCTCACCACACCTGGCCCCTCACCACCCTGGCCCCTCACCACCGTGGCCCCTCACCACCCTGGCCCCTCACCACCCTGGCCCCTCACTACCCTGGCCCCTCACCACCCTGACCCCTCACCACCCTGACCCCTCACCACCCTGGCCCCTCACCACCCTGGCCCCTCACCACCCTGGGCCCTCACCACTGTGGCCCCTCACCACTGTGGCCCCTCATACCCCTGGCCCCTCACCACCCTGGCCCCCCACCACTGTGGCCCCTCACCACTGTGGCCCTTCACCACACTGGCCCCTCACCACTGTGGCCCCTCACCACCCTGGCCCCTCACCACTGTGGCCCCTCACCACTGTGGCCCCTCACCACACTGGCTCCTCACCACTGTGGCCCCTCACCACTGTGGCCCCTCACCACCCTGGCCCCTCACCACCCTGGCCCCTCACTACCCTGGCCCCTCACTACCCTGGCCCCTCACCACCCTGGCCCCTCACCACCCTGGCCCCTCACCACCCTGGCCCCTCACCATTGTGGCCCCTCACCACTGTGGCCCCTCACTACCCTGGCCCCTCACCACTGTGGCCCCTCACCACCCTGGCCCCTCACCACTGTGGCCCCTCACCACCCTGGCCCATCACCACCCTGACCCCTCACCACCCTGGCCCCTCACCACTGTGGCCCCTCACCACCCTGGCCCCTCACCACTGTGGCCCCTCACCACTGTGGCCCCTCACCACTGTGGCCCCTCACCACCCTGGCCCCTCACCACTGTGGCCCCTCACCACTGTGGCCCCTCACCACCCTGGCCCCTCACCACTGTGGCCCCTCACCACCCTGGCCCCTCACCACTGTGGCCCCTCACCACCCTGGCCCCTCACCACTGTGGCCCCTCACCACCCTGGCCCCTCACCACTGTGGCCCCTCACCACCCTGGCCCCTCACCACCCTGGCCCCTCACCACTGTGGCCCCTCACCACTGTGGCCCCTCACCACTGTGGCCCCTCACCACCCTGGCCCCTCACCACTGTGGCCCCTCACCACTGTGGCTCCTCACCACTGTGGCCCCTCACCACTGTGGCCCCTCACTACCCTGGCCCCTCACCACCCTGGCCCCTCACCACCCTGGCCCCTCACCACTGTGGCCCCTCACCACCCTGGCCTCTCACCAATGTGGCCCCTCACCACTGTGGCCCCTCACCACTGTGGCCCCTCACTACCCTGGCCCCTCACCACTGTGGACCCTCACCACCCTGGCCCCTCACCACTGTGGCCCCTCACCACTGTGGCCCCTCACCACTGTGGCCCCTCACTACCCTGGCCCCTCACCATTGTGGCCCCTCACCACTGTGGCCCCTCACCACTGTGGCCCCTCACCACTGTGGCCCCTCACCACCGTGGCCCCTCACCACCGTGGCCCCTCACCACTGTGGCCCCTCACCACTGTGGCCCCTCACCAATGTGGCCCCTTACCACCATGACCTGCACCAGCCGGGACAATCCCAAGGATTTTTCCGCTGCTCCCGTAAACGTTGCTGCTTCGTCTGCTCACCAGTCCTCGTGTGCTGAAGAAATTCCCAACACCAGTCCCAGAACCACCTAGCATGGTTTTATGAAATGTGAATCCCGTTTGACAAATTTGTGAAAATTCTGAAATTCGTTTTTTGTATAGGAAAGAACTGCAGGTGCTGGTTTAAACCAAAGATAGACACAGAAAGCTGGAGTATCCCAGTGGCACAGGCAGCATCTCTGGAGAAAAGGAACGGGTAGCGTTTCGGGTCGACAACCACCTTCAAACCCTCTTGGATGAAGCGTCCAGACCCGAAACGCCACCCATTCCTTCTCTCCAGAGAGGCTGCCTGTCCCGCTGAGTTACTCCAGCTTTTTGTGTGTGTCATTATGTTTTTGTAGACTTGTTTAATTTGGCATTAGTTTAATGTAGATTTAAAGCAGATTTAACGTGTAAAAATTAGTTTAATGCAAATAAATGCAGATTTATTGCAGATTATTTTAGTGTGGGATGTTATTTTGTCATCATGTTCGGCACAGACATTGTGGGCCTAAAGGCCAATCTCTGCGCTGTACGGTTCTATGTTCTCTGAAGATGTTTTAGGCAGAGTTGATAGAGGGAGACCTACAGATGTAATGTATTTTGATTTCCAGAAGGCATTTGACAGGCTGCCATGTCAGAGACCACTGTCCAAGATAAGAGCTGCAGTTCTTTCTTAAACATACTACTGGTTGAAGTGTGTTAACATAGGTTGAAGGGTGGTTATCACACAGAAGGTAGGGAGTTGAAAATAAACGTATTTACCAGGTTGGGAGGATGGAAGAACTTCATAGAAACATAGAAATTAGGTGCAGGAGTAGGCCATTCGGCCCTTCGAGCCTGCACCGCCATTCAATATGATCATGGCTGATCATCCAACTCAGTATCCCGTACCTGCCTTCTCTCCATACCCTCTGATCCCCTTAGCCACAAGTGCCACATCTAACTCCCTCTTAAATATAGCCAATGAACTGGCCTCAACTACCCTCTGTGGCAGAGAGTTCCAGAGACCCACCACTCTCTGTGTGAAAAAATTCCTTCTCATCTCGGTCCTAAAGGATTTCCCCCTTATCCTTAAGCTGTGACCCCTTGTCCTGGACCTCCCCAACATCGGGAACAATCTTCCTGCATCTAGCCTGTCCAACCCCTTAAGAATTTTGTAAGTTTCTATAAGATCCCCTCTCAATCTCCTAAATTCTAGAGAGTATAAACCGAGTCTATGCAGTCTTTGTTCATAAGACAGTCCTGACATCTCAGGAATCAGTCTGGTGAACCTTCTCTGCACTCCCTCTATGGCAATGATGTCCTTCCTCAGATTTGGAGACCAGAACTGTACGCAATACTCCAGGTGTGGCCTCACCAAGACCCTATACAACTGAAGTAGAACCTCCCTGCTCCTATACTCAAATCCTTTTGCTATGAAAGCTAACATACCATTCGCTTTCTTCACTGCCTGCTGTACCTGCATGCCTACTTTCAATGGCTGGTGTACCATGACACCCAGGTCGCGCTGCATCTCCCCTTTTCATAATCGGCCTCCATTTAGATAATAGTCTGTTTTCCTATTTTTGCCACCAAAGTGGATAACCTCACATTTATCCACATTATACTGCACTTCCTCACATTAAACGTTCCACCACCACCTCACCCACCACTGAGCTCAGGTGCTGTCTGTGTGGAGTTTGCACATCTTCCCTGTGATCTTTTTTGTTCCTTCTTAACAAGGACTTTATTCAGTATTTGCATTTTACTGTGTACCAGAAGGTACAAAGACTTTCAACAGTCACATTGCTTCAGGCAGTCGTTATAATACGATAGTAGCATTTTAATCTACAATACACTCAAATCCCCCCGAGGCGACCAGTGTTCACGGAATGCCTCCAGAGTCCCCCCTGGACACGGCATGTTTCCTCTCCAGGGACATGCTAGCACGGACAGGGGCAGGCAGCTGACTCTGGTGTGACCATCGACTACCTGCTGCCTGGACCCGCGAATGGCCATTTTGGCCAGGCCCAGGAGCAAACCGACAGTGAGATCCCACCCTCCCGATCGACCCTTCCCCACTCCCTGCCTTGTGCCCAAATACCAAAATGATGGGACTAAAATGAAACCAGAACTTGTGGAGCAGCCCCTTCAGATATTCGCACAGGTGCTGCAACCTCTCACATTCCAAATACACGTGAAACGCACTCTCTTCCTCGCCGCGGAAGTTACATGCGGCTGGTGTGTCTGTGAACCCACTCAAAAATCTATTGTCCACCACAGCTCTATGCAACACTCTCCACCTCAGGTCCACGCCCTGTGGCCACGTGTGTTTCCTTGGTGTGCTCCGGTTTCCTCCCACATCACAAATAAGTGTGGGTTGTAAATGAATTGGCCCCTGTAAATTGCTCCTAATGTGTAGGTAGTGGATGAACAAGTGGGATAACAGAGAACGAGCGTGAACGGGTGGTTGGTGGTCAGTGTGCACACGATGGTCTGAAGGGCCCATTTCCCTGCTGTATCTCTGAACTAAACTGAAGTGTCTGTGCATGATGAGTGCCCACTCCCACTGGGCAATATATGAATGTCTAACACATTTGGGAAGTCACCATCAGTATTGGTTTGCTCTGTTTCCTCAGCTTCCTCCAGCTGGACTGATTCCATCTCTCACATGAAATAAAATATGTTGGCAACATAACAACGTTAGAAATATCTCCTGCATTTTGTTGGTGTAAATGGCCCGTCGACAAGGCCCCCGGTCCCCACATAGCTCGAGTGTCCTTACCGATCACACAGAAGGGTTTCCGGGCGAAGCGGAGCCTCCCCTGCAGCCCGCGGTAGCGGCAGCAGCAACCGGCAGCCCAGATCCGCACCACGTACTCCAGCCCAAACACGATGATCATGACGAACTCCTACAGGAACAAGACAAGACAAATGGTCAGCCTCAGCACAACCAAGGCGGCTGGTAGTCCAATGGTCAGCCTCGTGGCACCAGAGACCCCTGTGCAGAGCTGGATTCACCTGTAGGCTTGGAAAGCTGAAGCCTAGGGCCTTAAAATCTAAGGGCCTCGGCCAAGGTGTATAATATTTTTTACACTGTCATAGGCCTTTCTTACATATGTTGTCACAATGCACTGTAGTCTCTAACTAACCCTTCAGTAATTTTCCTTGCCCTCCATTTCAGAATTATCCTGTTTTAAGCCGATAACGCGACACTAGAACTGGCAATAAATACATTTTTAAAAGCGCAGCTTTCCAGCCCCTTATCTGATTGGCCACGCTCGGCTGCACATTGGTGTCAATCTGGTGGCACCAGTGTCCGGAAAACTTTCACATGTGCTCCAGTAAGCAGCGATGGCGGGTGCAGGGAACATCTTTGGATACTTGCAGACTTCAAAAGTCAAAACTCAGGGGTAAGTAGGAAAGTGCAAAGATATTTGAACTAGGACGTTGGCAAGGAGCAATGCTAGGGGTAGAGCTGATAATCATTGCTAGAAACCTACTGTGTAGTGCTGTGGCTGCCACTGTCAGGTTTGCAATAAAATGAAGCTTATTTGTTGCATCTTTGTTAACAATAGGAAAAAGCATATTCGTTTTGTAAATGGTTTTCGGAAGCAGATTTGATTCAGATTTTGCAATATAATTGTCCATAAGGAACAGTTTGGTTACAGCAAAAGTTTTTCACAGTGTTGATTTTAACATTTATGCATTTTTTTTTTCAATCACTACGGTATTAAACAAAACAATTTATGTCCTTTAGAGAAGAAATTGCGAATTGCGGAATTTTAAACACTCATCATCATCCTTGATGCACTCAAATTATTAAAACACTCTTCCATCTTCCTCTAGTCGTGGGGGTGGGGGTTGGGAATAGCCGAGGGCCTCTCTTCATCTAAATCCGGCACTGCCCCCGTGGGGCAATCCTGACCTCGGGTGCTGCCTGTGTGGAGTTTCCATGTTCTCCCTGTTAGTACGGTTTCCTCCGGGTGCGCTGGTTTCCTCCCACATCCCAAAGACATGCCTGTTTGTTGGATCATTGGCCTCTGTAATTTACCCCTAGTGTGGGGGATGTGTGCTGAGTGGATGAGAAAGTGGGATAACATAGAACTAGTGTGAACGGGTGATCGATGGTCAGCGTGGGCTCAGTGTTCAAAGGGCCTCTTCCATGCGGCATCTCTAAACTCCAAACCACACAAAGTCGACCTCAACTCAGCCCACTCGTCCACGTGTTAGTGTCGGGAACACCCCACGCCCACCATCTGCTCCCTGCTGGGGGAGAGAATGGCTGCCTTGCCCACTGTCTCAACTGGCCACTCCCTGGGGTGAGGGGAGGTGGGAGTAACTCAGCGTGACAGGCATAGAACGGCTCTGACCGCCGCCCCTATCACCGGCAGTGGGGGATCTTATAGAAACATATAAAATTATAAAAGGACTGGACAAGCTAGATGCAGGAAAAATGTTCCCAATGTTGGGCGAGTCCAGAACCAGGGGCCACAGCCATAGAATAAAGGGGAGGCCATTTAAGACTGAGGTGAGAAAAAACTTTTTCACTCAGAGAGTTGTGAATTTGTGGAATTCCCTGCCACAGAGGGCAGTGGAGGCCAAATCACTGGATGGATTTAAGAGAGAGTTAGATAGAGTTCTCGGGGCTAGTGGAGTCAAGGGATATGGGGAGGCAGGCACGGGTTATTGATTGGGGATGGTCAGCCATGACCGCAATGAATGGCGGTGCTGGCTGGAAGGGCCGAATGGCCTCCTCCTGCACCTATTCTTTATGTTTCGATGTTTCTATGCCTGTCACACTGAGCTACTCCAGCATTTTGTGTCTACCTTCGGTGTAAACCAGCATCTGTAGTTCCTTCTTACACATTCCTCTCCATTCTCAATCTGTTAACCAATCCTTATATCCTCAACCTGATGGCCCTTTAATTCTAAATAACCAAAACACATTTTGCTAATCACAACACAATATTTCCACTGGATCCACTTTATCATCAACTATTATATCCTCAAAGAATTCTAATATTGCACACACTTCTCCTTTAACGAAAGCACATTAACTCTTCCTAATTATGTTATGGTTTCCAAAGTGCTCAAGCGAGTTTGTCTTAATAATGGACTCCATCGGCCCAGTGTTAATCTACTTGGCTGAGAGTATTCCTTCCCCACTCTTTCTTGAACCATAGTGTCTTAGTTACCGGTATCCAATCTGCTGGAACCTTTCCAGAATCCTGGGGGTTTTGGAAGTTTATAACAAACGCTTCCACTATTTCTACAGCCAAAAGCAACAGGCTGCAGCAAACTATTTCTGAGGAACCCAATGGTATGAACATTGAACTCTCTCATTTCGAGAATTACCCGCTCCCCCTCCCTCGTTTTCCGTGCCTCCCCCATCATCTTGCTGCGCACACATTTCTCCCACTATTTCCTCCCCACCCCTGCCATCACCCAGCTCCTTTCCCCTCCATCTGCTCATCTCCCATCCCTAATTTGGCCCTCATTTCACTCTTATCCTCCCTGCCTCCTCTCCATCCCCTCCCACCCATATCCTTCCCTCTACATTTCATTCCTCCTCTTCTTTCCTTATCTGGCAGCCCTTTTGTCTCCTTTCACCTCTAACCTTTGTCACTTCCTCCACCCATCTGCCCATCATGAATTCCGGAAGTGGCGGCGTTGCCTAAGCTGCAGTCCCTTTGCCTTTTTTTTCTTTTTGTCTTTTTGTATCTTGTTAGGAGTATGTTTTGGGTTTATTTTTAGTTGTGTATATGTGGAGGGGTGGGGGAAACTTTTTAATCTCTTCCCTGATCGGGGATGCGACCTTTTCCTTGTCGTGTCTCCGTGTCTCTGGGGCCTAACATCGTGGAGCTGGCGGCCTCCAGCCGGAATTGACCTGAGGGCTCCAGTCGTAGAGGCTGCGGACTGACCATCATGGAGCTGGCTGACTCAGAGGCTGTGGTGGCACTGGGAGCTCACAGGTCCCTGGTGGGAGACCGATTTCCGGGAGCTCCAGCAACGGCAATCCATCGCAGGGCCTTACATCGCCCGGCGCGGCTAAATCGGCTGCGGGACTTACCATCGCCCGCCGGGGGGCTTTAACATCAAGAGCCTCAATCGCCTCGACGCAGCAGTTTGACTACCTGACCGTTGGAGAAGAACAGGGAAGAGATAAGACTTTTGCCTTCCATCACAGTGAGGAGGTGTTTGGAGATTCACTGTGATGGATGTTTGTGTGGAAATGTGTTAATTGTGTGTTATGTTTTTTTTTGCTGTTTTGACTGCAAGGAACAAAATGTCGTTCAAATCTTTGTTTGTTTGAAAGACAATCAAGGCATTCTATTCTATTCTATTCTATTCATAAGATCTTATGGAATAGTAGAATTAGGCAATTCGGCCCATCAATACTACGCCATTCAATCATGGCTGATCTATCTCTCCCTCCTAACCCCATTCTCCTCCCTTCTCCCCATAACCTCAGACACCTGTACTAAACCAGAATCTATCTATCTCAGCCTTTAAACTATCCACTGACTTGGCCTCCACAGCCTCTGTGGCAAAGAATTCCAGATTCACCACCCTCTGACAAAAGAAATTTCTCCTCATCTCCTTCCTAAAAGAACATCCTTTAATTCTAACATCCATTAACTCCACCCCCCACCCCCCCCCCCCCCCAACCTGTATCCACCTATCACTTAGATAGAGACAAAATGCTGCCGTAACTCAGCGGGACAGGCAGCATCTCTAGAGAGAAGGAATGGGTGACGTTTCAGGTCGAGACCCTCCATCCACCTATCACTTGCCAGGTTTTTGCCACCCCCACTTCTCTTTTCCAGCTTTCTCTCTCCCATTACAATCAGTCTGAAGAAGGGTCCGGACCAGAAATGTCACCTGTCTATTTCCTCCACAGATGTTACCTGACCAGCTGAGTTCCTCTGTGTTTTGCTCAAGGTTCCAGTATCTGCAGTTCCTTGCGTTTCCAATCCAACTCTTCTCTCCTTGCACTCAGCTTCCAATTAACAAATTGCATTTTCTCCTTAACATTCTTACCTTTGCCGCCTCACACCCATACCAACCCTGTCCACACCTCCACTGGTCCCAGTCTGATTCACGTACACTTGCCCCAATTAAATAACCTCCTTTCCCCTAGACATGTGGCACTGCCCTGTAACTGATTCAGAAAACTCTCCTGAGCCCAACTCAACCTCTCCATCAGCCCTGAGTCCCGAATACCCTTGTTTGTGCCAATTTAAAGCTAAAATCCACCATTTATACCTAATACCTAAAATCTGAACACAGACCTTTATATAACTTCTACACGAGCCATAAATTACTTTCTAAACTCCATTTATGAAATTGCTGCTGCCTTGTGTTGTATCCACCTGGTTTCAGCCTTAAGCTAGCCTCCTGCTCCACCATGGTAATAGCTTATCACTATGATGGGACTGGTAACAGTGATGCCCCAGGGCTTGGGCACTGTGAGTGGCTGATGAAGCTGAGGTCTCAAGTCCCGTTCCCTGTCACATGCTCCACCTCAAATTACCACTAGTACCAGACCCAGGAACAGTTTCTTCCCCCCTCTCATAGAAACATTGAAACATAGAAACATAGAAAAATAGGTGCAGGAGTAGGTCATTCAGCCCTCTGAGCCTGCACCACCATTCAATATGATCATGGCAGATCATCCAACTCAGTATCCCGTACCTGCCTTCTCTCCATACCCCCTGATCCCTTTAGCCACAAGAGCCAACTCCCTCTTGAATATAGCCAATGAACTGGCCTCAACGACCTTTTGTGGCAGAGAATTCCAGAGACTCACCACTCTCTGTGTAAAGAATGTTTTCCTCATCTCGGTCCTAAAGGAATTCCCCCTTATCCTTAGACGATGTTCTGGACTCCACCAACATCGGGAACAATCTTCCTGCATCTAGCTTGTCCAACCCCTTAAGAATTTTGTAAGTTTCTATAAGATCCCCCCTCAATCTTCTAAAATCTCATCAAACTACTGAATAAGCTAGGGTGCCACCTCGATCTTCCAACCTACCGCTTACTGACACTGGATTTTATATCTGTAACTAACACTACATTGCTGTAACCTATACTCTGTCCTCTTGCATATTTCTCTTTGCACTACCTATTGTACTTGTCTCACATACAGTGCAACACATTGCACTCACCTGTTGCACTTTTTTATGTAAGGAGAATGTATACAGTGAAGAGCCTTTACTGCGTCGATCCAAGATCATTTTGTCATAGAAAGCAGTAACACTAGTAAATAGAGTGGTAAAGAAAGCATATGGTGTGCTTGCTTTCATAGGTCAGGGCATTGAGCATTGAGTTAGGAAGTCATGATGCAGCTTTATAGGACCTTGGTTCGGCCACATTTGGAGTACTGCATGCAGTTCTGGTTGCCCCATTAAAGGAAGGATGTGGCGGCTTTGGAGAAGAAGCAGAAGAGGTTTACCAGAATGCTGCCAGGATTAGAGGATATTGAGTCTAAGGAGTGGTTGAACAAAGTGGATTGTTTTTTAAAGCGTCAGAGGCGTCTTCTTCTTCTTCTTGCATTTGAGGCAGCGGAGGTTATGTAACACCCTCCAGGCGCTGCAGCCAGTAGTCAGAGACTGAGAGGAGACCTGATAGAAGTCTATAAAATTATGAGACGCGTAGGGTAGACAACCAGAACCTTTCTCCCAGGATGGAAATGCGGAACACTAGGTGACTAAAGCTCACCTACAGTTTTAAGGTGAGTAGGGCAACATTTAAAGGAATTTTAATAATTTATGCAGGGCAATTGTTTTTACACAGAGAGTAATGAGTGCCTGGAATGCGCTGCCAGGGGTGGTGGCGGTGGCAGACACTGTAATGGTGTTTAAGACGGTTCTGGATAGGCACATAGATATGCAGGGAATAGAGGGATGTGGGTCATCAAGTGCCGACGGAGGAGATTAGTTAACTTGGCATCATGTTCGGAGCAGGTATTGTGGGCTGAAGGGCCTATTCCTGTGCTGTGTTGTTTAATGTTCTATAATGTGATTTGACTTGACTGGGTCTCGGCTTTTCACTGACCACGCCACAATAATAAACCAACACCAATACCCTGCAGTGCTCCTACCTCTCCTGTGCCTACTCAGCTGGGGTGAGGAGATGTTACCATTCCATTCTCACAGACACTTTCCCGATCTAAATTTCTTTAAATAATTGAAGTTTTTTTAGTTTCACTATGAACTGACATCATCCCAGATCCCAAAGAAATAACTGCGAGGGAGATGGGACCATTAGTTGTGCCGACCCTGCTCTCACTGGTCTCCACAGATCCAGATACTGTTCCCTTTCCGTTATACGTCAGAGAGTCTCCAACCTGCGGCCTCGCTCAACACCAGGACTGGATCATTCAAGTATCGCCCTCTGGCCACATACACTCAAGCATATTATCACTCTCTATAAAACACCACAATCGGAAATTCAGCACAAAATGTGCTTCCTTACTTATTCTGACATAAGGGAGGGCCATTTGGCCCATCATGTTCATGTTGGATCCCAGGGAAACAATCGCATTACTCTCATTCACTTTCCTTCTTCCCCCAATTGGCCTGCTGTGGCCCTCCACTCACGGAGCTATACAGTGTGGAAACAGGCCCTTCGGCCCACTTTATCCTTCTGGTCTAGTCCTATTTGCGTGAATTTGTGCCCAGGTTTTTCAAAACCCATCCTATCCATGTATCTCTCCCTCGGTCAGAGCCGGCATGTGGGCGTTACACTCGGTATTGCCAACACTCATCTCAATGCACCGTCTCTTTGATCAGAGATCTCTTCTCTGCCCCGCTGACCAGCATCTCCTTCTCACCTGCTCACCGGCACAACACTGGAACTTGGTCATCTCTGCAAGGCTGCCATATATTGTCCTTCTGGAAACTTCCACCAGCATGCAGCGGTGAGCTACTGGCTTGAACTGTAACATATTCCGAAGCTTCTAGAGATAGACACAAAGTGCTGGAGTAACTCAGCAGGTCAGCCAGCATCTCTGGAGAAAGGACCCAGGGGAGGACCCTTGGGTCCTGACCCAAACTGTCAGCCATCCTTTCCATCCAGAGATGCTGCCTGACCCACTAAGTTACTTCACCACTTTGTGTCTATCTTCGGTACAAACCAGCATCTGCTGTTGTGTAATGTTATCAGGGATATGGATAGGGTAGACTGCAGGAAGCCTTTGCTCTTCTCAGAGGTGGATAAGACTAGAGGATACGGCAGCAGCAACAGGGAAGGAACAAGTGGACAGATCAAGGGCTGAGGGGTTGGTAGGGCAGAGATCAACCTGAGGAGTGGGTAGGAGCCAGGGGGGGGAGTCCAGCTAGATGTGGTGTCTTGCACCTTGTGATGTACAACTCATCACAACGCCCCCCCAGTCCAAGAAGATTTGCATCCTAAATACTCCGACCACTGAGCCTGACAGAGGCAACCGCAAAAGTTGTTTCATTCGTACATCAGTTCTAAAAATGTCGAGAGGTAAACCAGATAAAATGAATCACCGCCTGTATCTCCTGTTCGAGCTTCGCCCGATGTAATGTCCCTTACCAGAATAAAGAGGCCGGCATTGGCCATGGCTTGATGCATGGGGATGGTAGAAAACACTGAGAGGACAAGGCAGCTGAAGACCAGGAGGAATCTGTTGGAGACACAGAGAAGACCACATCAGTGAAGTGGTGACGGTGAACACAAGTATTATTGATCACAATTCGAACAAAGCTGCAGATTATGCAAATGTGAAATAAAACTGGAAACACTCGTCAAGTCAAGAGAGTTTATTGTCACGTGTCCCAGATAGGACAATGACATTCTTGCTTTGCTGCAGCACAACAGGATATTGTAGTCATAAATACAGATCAGATCAGTGTGTCCGTACACCATAGAATATATATATACACACATCAGTAAACAGATAAAGTGCACCAGGTTGTTATAGTTCATAGGGTACACAAAAGGCTGGAGAAACTCAGCGGGTGCAGCAGCATCTAAGGAGCGAAGGAGATAGGCAACGTTTCGGGCCAAAACCCTTCTTCAGACTGATGGGAGGTGGGGGGGGGGGCGTGGAGAAGAAAGGAAAAAGGAGGAGGAGGAGCCCGAGGGCTGGGAGAGAGGTGGGAAGGGGAGGAGACAGCCAGGGTTAACAGAATTGAGAAAATTCAATGTTCAAGCCCAGAGGATGCAGACTCCCCAAGCGGAATATGAGGTGCTGTTCCTCCAATTTGCGGTGTTGCTCACTCTGGCCGTGGAGGAGGCCCAGGACCGAGAGGTCGGATACGGAATGGGAGGGGGAGTTGAAGTGCTGAGCCACCGGGAGGTCGGGTTGGTTATTGCGGACCGAGCGGAGGTGTTCGGCGAAACGATCGCCAAGCCTCCGCTTGATCTCACCGATATAGATCAGCTGGCATCTAGAGCAGCGGATGCAGTAGATGAGGTTGGAGGAGGTGCAGGTGAACCTCTGTCGGACCTGGAAGGACTGCTTGGGTCCCTGAAAGGAGTGGACGGGGGAGGTGAATGGACAAGTGTAGCATCTCTTGCGGTTGCAAGGGAAAGTGCCCGGGGAAGGGGTGGAGCGGGAGGGAAGGGTAGAATTGACAAGGGAGTTGCGGAGGGAGCAGTCTTTGCGGAAGGCAGACAGTGGGGGGGAGATGGGAAGATATGGCGAGTGGTGGGGTCACGTTAGAGGTGGCGAAACTGGCGGAGGACTATGTGTTGTATGTGCCGGCTGGTGGGGTGAAAGGTGAGGACCAGCGGGGACTCTGCCCTTGTTGCGAGTGGGGGAATGGGGAGAGAGGGCAGTGTTGCGGGGTGTGGAGGAGACCCGGGTGCGAGCCGCATCTATAGTGGTGGGAGGGGAATCCCCGTTCTCTGAAGAATGAGGACATTTGTGATAGTTCATAGTTTGTTTGAAGTTGTGTTTAATAGTCTGATAGCTGTGGGGAAGAAGCTGTTCCTGAACCTGGATGTTGCAGATTTCAGGCTCTTGTACCTTCTGGTCAGGCAGCATCCGTGGGCAGAAACACCAGTTAACGTTACATGACTTTGTTTTCCTTCCGCCGTTACTGCCTGATCTGCTGAGTACTTTCAGCTAGATTTGGTTTTATTTGTTCCTGCCGATCCTGGGCCCACAATTCTTAAACATCAGTTGAACTACAAACAGAAAAGCTACTTAACAAAGTTTGGCAAGGCAAGACTCCAATTAAGAGTGTGTATTCTGTAAAACACTCCTAATTACCATCGATCGTTCAATACATAAAAGCCTTGGAATAAAATTATTAGTGATTATTTGCTTTAACAGACAGAAAGAAGAGATTAGCTGGTGATTAA
The DNA here is from genome assembly GCA_963514005.1 of Raja brachyura. The sequence continues at coordinate 12,093,356 of OY740809.1, read as the reverse complement.
CGAGGGAAGATTCATCACCTGAGTATAGTCTTGTCGTAGTTGTACGTGAGACAGAGCAGAAGTAAAACAACCCATGATAAATGTCCAACACACTCAGGGCGAGAACAATGGATTTAAAGCAGCATCGGACAGCAAAGCAAGAATTCAACACAGAGAGATGGCTATGTCTGACAATATTGCAGAACTAACTTTTATTTATGAATTAGTCTTATTTAATTATTCGATTGTTTTATTTAGAATTAATAATATCTTTCATTTCTCCTGTAATCCTTGGTTGTGCCACTTTTTGTGTGGTGATATCTGCCTCAGAATGGATATTTAGATTCCTTGAATGGTGAGAGGGATGAAGGAGCAGGTTTGACCCGTTTTGTCAAGAGGTTTGGCTGTGGCAGAGTGAAGGAAAGTGACGAATGTTGTTTTAAAATGGGGAGACATTGGGGCATGTTGCCCTTCTACACAATTCACGGAAAGCTTGCGTGCAGATGGGATGGGCATTTGGGACGGTGCTAGGAAGGATGGCCATTGTCGCAAAGAGATTTGAGCACAACAGTGAGACTCATGCTTCGTTTGCAAGTGGGATTTGCACAGAGAGGCATCTTGGTCAGCATAGGCGAACTAGGCTGAAGGCCCTGTTTCTTGGCTGCTACAACCACACAGATGATATCACAACTCGGATACTGTCAACAGTTCTGCTTTCCTTTCTACTGTTCAGCAGTTCCTCACACTGCTGCCTCACAGCTTTCGTGACCGAGGTTCAAGTGGAGTTTGCAATTGCTTCCTGCGACCTTGTGGGTTTCCCCCAGGTGATCCAGTTTCCTCCCACATCACAAAGAAGCATGGGTTGGTAGATTAATTGGCTGCTGTAAATTGTCCCGGGTGTGTAAATGGGTAGGGAGAGAACTGGATGCAGGTGTCACAAACCTGACACAAACAATACTTTAGTCAGCTGGGAAGTTGAGCAAAGCGAAGGCAGGCGGGATTCAATTCTGATGAGGTGAAACTCTTTTGGAGGACACAATGAATAAGAGGCTCTTGGGAGTATTGTGGAGCAGAGGGAGCTAGGAGTGCAAGTGCTATAGTTCTTAAATGAGGCAACACAGAGATATAGTGAAGAAGACATCCAGGATACTTGCCTTCATTGGTTGGGACTTGGAATATAATCGCCTGGGTGGAATGATACAACTTTATAAAGCTTTGGTTAGTCTAAGCCACTGTGCAGTTTTGGCCACCACACTACAGCAAGCTGCAGAAGGGGGATGTAACATTTCAATGATGAGAAGATAATGCTTAGGTTTACTTAGTTTTCACTGGAGTTTGGAGGTCAAGGTGGGAGCTGATAGAGGGGCAGAGATGATGTAAACAGCAAGAAACAGTCTCTCCGTAACAGAGGTGTCAAAAGCTAGAGGACACATATTGAGATGAGAATTGGAGGAAATTTGGGGATGTTTATTAGACCCAGAAGGTAGTTGGAATTTGGACCACTGCTCGGGAGGGAGATGGAGGCAGAGCTTCTCATAGCATTTAGGAAGTATTTAGATGAGCAGTAAATCACCAAGGTATTGAGCGAGTGCTTGTAAATTGGATTGGTATTGATAGTTACTGGAAGGACAGCATGGACAAGGTCAGCCTGGGTCCGTGCATGTCTCCAGCAAGCTGACTGAGGGGAAGAAGCTGCTTCCAAATCTGGTGGTATGTGCTTTCAGGTTTTTGTAACTTCTGCCCGATAGGATTGGGGGGAAGAGGTAATGGTCCTTGATGGGGTCAAAATGACCCTTGATTTTGTTGGCTGCTATCAAAGTTCCCTCTAGGGAACTTCCCTCATGGGTTCGCAAAATTATAACCCATCTTATTCTTCACACTTGGGGTGGAGTGTACAGGTAATTTTGGGTCAGGATCTTTCATTATGCTGAAGAGGTCCAGAGGAAGTCAGCCGGTCAAGGGTTGTCTGTGGAGGGGAAACGCACAGACGATGTTTGGAGTTGGGACCCTTCTTCACACTCAATGCATAATGCTTGGCCTCACTTGCTTTTCTTCACAGCAGCAACCAGCTGGACTAGCGGGGGTGGTGGAGAAACAGTATCACAGAAAAGAAGGAAGTCTTTCACAAAACATAGAGCATAGAACAGTACAGCACAGGAACAGGTCCTTCACCCACAATGTCTGTGCCAAACATAATGCCAAGACCGACTCTTATCTGCCTGCAAAAAAGGCCGGCACGGTGGCGCAGCGGTAGAGCTGCTGCCTTACAGTGCTTGCAGTGCCAGAGACCTGGGTTCGATCCCAACTACGGGTGCTGTCTGTACGGAGTTTGTACATTCTCGCCGTGACCGCGTGTGTTTCCTCCGAGATCTTCAGTTTCCTCCCACATTCCAAAGCATACAGGTTTGTAGGTTAATGGCTTGGTATAATTGTAAATTGTCCCTTGTGGGTGTAGGGTAGTGTTAATGTGCAGGGATCACTGATCGGTGTGAACCCGGTGGGCCGAAGGGCCTGTTTCCACGCTGTATCTCTAAACTAAAAAAAACAAATGTGATGCATTCCCTGCAAATCCATGTGTCTATCCAAAAGTCTCTTAAATGCCACTATTGTTTCTGCCTCTACCACCTCGGCAACGTATTCCAGGCACTCACCATCTTATGTGTAAATATCGTGAAATGCAATCTCCTTCCTTTTAACTTTGCCCCTCTCACCTTAAAGCTATGCCCTCTATTACGTGACATTTCTGGCCTGGAAAAAAGGTTCTGACAGTCTACCCTATCTATGCCTTTCATAACTTTATATACTGCTACCTGATCTCCCCTCAGCCTCCATTGCTCCAGGGAAAACAATTCAAGTTTGTCTAACCTTTCATTACAGCTATTATCTTATTATCTAGCGATCATTCTGGTAAACCTCTTCTGGACTCTCCAAATCCTCCACATCCTTTCTGTGATGGGCTAACCAGAACTGCATGCAAAAGTCCAAATGCAGCTTGACCAAAGTCCTATAAAGCTGTAACATGATTTCCAGACTCTTGCACTCGATGCCCCGACCAACAAAAGCCAAGCATACCATTTGTCTTTTTCACCTCTATATCGACTTGTGTTCTTAGTTTCAGGGAGCTATCATTCCAATAATCCCAAATTGTTTTAGCAGCCACTGAAACAATTTTTAGCCACCTTTTTTGCTGTTCTGTTGCAGTCTTTGCGTGGCAAGCTCCCAGAAATAGCAAGTCGATACTGAGTGGAAAGCCTTATTCAGCGAGGAAGAGGTATCAGTCAGCAAACCATAGCTCACTCCTCTGCCCTGGTGCCACAGGAACCTTAACGACTGCCTGAGAGAACAGAGCGCTGAACACTTCATCCAAATGCCCGCACCTCCCACACCAAAGCAGGGGAGAATCACCCTGGATGTTTCAGCTCTAGTCACCAGAGTGAGACTGAACCCCAAACATCGGACTCAAGCAAAAGAGTAACTTGTCTGAGACATCTCGCAGGGATGCAGGCTAATAACGTGAAGCACTGCACTACACTCTGGAGGGGACAAGCAGTAAATTACCACTAATAGATCCTAAGTCATATAAAAAACGCCTTTGATGACCTAAGTACTTGGAACATTATTTCCATAAAATAAATCACTAAACTGATCAAAGAAAATTACGAGCCCTGCATCTCTGTGTTGTCATGTTGATCAAACAGCAAGGTGCTGTAAAGTTGTTCCACTTGTTCGCTGTGATTGCCGTTGACAAGGAAAAGGCAATATTATCTTTAGAAAACCCCAAGTAGCCAAGTTCTCAAAGCGAATGGACAAAGTAGAAAAACAGCTCAACCAGGACTGAGAGTGAGACCAGGCCCTAAAAGTGTCTGGAGTTAACCAGGAGGCACAGGAGGGGCAGCATTAGGGTTTATTTGAGGAGTAGAGTACACTGATATACAGTGGCTTGCAAAAGTTTTCAAACCCCTTGAACATTTCCACATTTTGTCACTTTACAACCACAAACGTAAATGTATTTTACTGGGATTTTATGTGATAGACCAACACAAAGTGGTGCATAATTGTGAAGTGGAAGGACAATGATACATGGTTTTCAAATTTTATTACAAATAAAAAACTGAAAAGTGTGGCGTGCAAAAGTATTCAGCCCCCTTTACTCTGATACCCCTAAATAAAATCCAGTGCAACCAATTGCCTTCAGAAGTCACCTAATTAGTAATTAGAGTCCACTTGTGTGTAATCTAATCTCAGTATAAATACAGCTCTTCTGTGAAGGCCTCCGTGGTTTGTTAGAGAACAATAGTGAACAAACAAAATCATGAAGCCCAAGGAACACACCAGGCAGGTCAGGGATAAAGTTGTGGAGAAGTTTAAAACAGGGTTAGGTTTTAAAAAAAATCCCAAGCTTTGAACACCTCATGGAGCACTGTATCATTTTCCTACCACTTCACAATTATGCGCCACTTTGTGTTGGTCTATCACATAAAATCCCAATAAAATAGATTTACGTTTGTGGTTGTAAGGTGACAAAATGTGGAAAAGTTCAAGTGGTATGAATACTTTTGCAAGCCACTGTATATGAGCATACATGAGCAGAACACAAAGTCCTGAAGGAGCTCACAGTGGCACAGTGGCACAGCATTGAGTTGCTGCCTGACAGCACCAGGGACCCGGGTACGATCCTGTCTACTTGAATTCTCTGTACGTGGTTTGCACATTTTCCCTGTGTCCACATGGGTTTCCTCCGGGTGCTCCGGTTTTGTCCCACATTCCAAGGACGTGCGGGTTTGTCGGTTAGTTGGCTTCTGTAAATTTTCTGTAGTGTGTAGAATAGAACTAGTGTGCAGGGTGATTGGTCGCCGGTGGGCCGAAGGGCCTGTTTCCATGGTGCATCTCTAAACTAAATTAAACGAAACCTCCCCCCTGACCATCAGCCCAATCAACACCAATTCCTTTTCCCAGCACTTGGTCTGCAGCTTAATAGTTTTACACTACTTCTAGTGTAGCGGCACCTAGTGGTGGTTTGGAGAGGTCAGAACCCTCGTCATCGGTCTGCTCGGTCACGTGACCGCGGGGGTTCGTTCGCGGGTGTTTTTAGTCAGTTCGTCAGCGCTCCTCCCAGTAACAGGGGCTGTCTAGTGTTAGCTAGTCAGGCACGCTTATTACACAAGGTTTTGTTTTGTCTTTACTTCAAATTACTTACACTCAACCTGCCTGTCTCGCTACACTAGTGTAGATACTTCTTGCATGTTGTAACAGCCCTTGCCTCCACCACCCTTTCCAGTTTCCAACTACCTTCTGGTGAAAAAAGTGTTCCTTATATCCTCAATAAAAACACTTACTCCTTACCTTAAAGCCATGCCCTCTGGTTATAGGCAGCTCTGCAATGGGGAAAGGTTCACCCTGTCTCTGTCCTCACGATTTTGTACACTTCCATAGGGTTCACTCTCCTTCTCTCAACCTCTTCCAATCCAGTCTATCCAGTCTCATCCCATAATTGATACTACCCCATCCCAGGCAACACCCTGGTAAATCTCCTCCGCCGCTCTCAACAGCAATCATATCCTTTCTATACCGAGGCGCGCAAAGCTGCACACATGTGACCTCACCAGTGTTTTATAATGCTGAACCATAACATCCCTGCTCTTGTATTCCATGCCCTGGCTAATGAACACTGGCACGCCAAATGGCTTCTTTGCCATCCTATCCACCGACACTGCCACTATCGGCATCTACAAGATTTGTCCCCAAGCTCCCTCTGTTATTCAATGCACCCGACAGTCCTGCCATTCAATGCTTATGTTCCACTCCTAATTGCTCTCCCAATATGTATCATTTCTGACCCATCAACAGCACTATTTTTATGCATAAAAAGATGCTGGTACACACGATTAATAAACAAGTGTTATGTGACGTTTAAATTGTAGAGATGCTGGTATGTGTTTACCTTACCCTTCCCTATCTCTGTGTGCCTCTCTCCCCTGACTCTCAGTCTGCATAAAGGTCTCGACCCGAAACATCACCCATTCTTTTTATCCAGAGATGCTGCCTGTCCCGCTGAGTTACTCCAGCATTTTGTGTCTATGCTGGAGCGCGTTCCCGTCAAAATAAAACACGGCATATCAGGAAATGAATTCCATCAGCCATTGCTCTGATCAGATGATGCCTATCTGCCTGTATTCTCAAACTTCCCTCCCCACCATCAACAACACCAGAAATCCCTGTGCCATCTGCACACTTACTTATTATGCCTCGTACATTGACATTGAATGTACGCATGACGTAGATACGCCAGAGTCTCGACGTTATTGGTAGTTTAAAGAGATTTGGCATGTCACTGAATGCGCCAACAAACTTCTACACATTTTTTGCAGAATGTATCCTGACCAGTTGTATCATGACCTGGTCCAGCAATTCCAATCCACATGAATGCAAGAGGCTGCAGAGAGTGGTGGATTTAGCCTGGTCCGCCATGGCACAGGCACGTAAATCTTATCATCGACAGGATCTACATGAGGCAATGCCTCATCTGTCATCAAGGATCCGCACCATCTGGGCCATGCCCTCTTCTCACTGCTTACGGAAACCTGAAATCCACACCTCCAGCTTCAGGAACCTTTACTACAACCAGCAGTTTCCAAATCAGATCAGGTTCTTGAACTGACTCGCATGGCCCTAATCCTACCTCAACAATGGAACACCATGGACCACCGCTTGAACTGCCATGGCACTTGATTTTGTTTTAACTAATTGTGATTTGAGTAATGTCTCATTTTTTTGTGCAGTCTTTTTCTTGTCACCGTCATTGTAACTGTACCTGGACCAGACCCTACAAAACAATATATTGATCTTCACTTAACTTTAACAGCTGCGATACGATACGATACGATACAATACAATAGAACTTTATTTATCCCAGGAGGAAAATTGATCTGCCAACAGTCATAAAAACACAGAATACACAAAACACTAAATACATGAAAGATGTAATTAAAGTGATGAGTGGAAAGTTTTGGGGGATGTGCAAATATTGGGGGGTGGGGGGGGGGGGGGGGGGGTGCAGGGGAGTCAGTCTCAGTCTACCCCATGACTCAAGGGGGAGGATTTGTACAGTTTGATAGCCAAAGGGAAGAAGGATCTCCTGTGGCGTTCTGCTCTGCATCTTAGTGGAACCAGTCTGTTGCTGAAGGTGTTCCTCAGGTTGAGCAGTGTGTCATCTGGGTCACTAATGTAAATAACAAACAGTAAGGTTCCCATTCCCGATCCTTAATGATGTTCAGTATGGACAACAATGAGGTGGGACACATTGGGAGTGAGAGGGTGGGGGCCATTCAATATTTGGAAGGTGCGAGACTAGACAGGGTAGAGTGACCAAAGATCTCGCAACTGCAATTCGTGGCACAGGTTTGCTAGGCCACAGCCAGAAACCAAATGGTTTACTAAACTTTATCCCTATAGGGACATAATTGATTTATAATCAACTTTGTTATGACTGAGCTTAAGTTAGTGTACACTTCTGGTCACCCTTTTACCAGAGGCTACAAAATCACTGGAGAGAATTGGAGAGGATTCAACGATGAAATACAAGGCTGTTCGTAGCAGGAAAAGACGAATAGACCTTTCTCCTAAGGGGTGAGGGCTGAACTAATGGAGGACTTTAAAATAACAATGTGTTTTAATAAAGAGGAAGCAGCGAGAAATATTCCATCCATGGAAATCCAAAGGCTGTCAATATAAGAGAGTCACTGAAAAATCCCACGGGGAATTCAGATGGAACCTCTTTAGCCAAGGAGCAGCGGGTGTTTGGGTCCCATCACTGAGTGTTGCGGGGGGGGGGGGGGGTGGGGGGGGGGGGGGGTGGGGGGGGGGTGCAGTATAGAAGCACAGTGGGAGATTAGACGAGCAAGTCTGGTCAAGTCAATTTGAGTGAGGTCAAGTCAGTTCATGTTTATTGCCATCTGCACAGGTACAGTAATGTGCTGGCACAAAGCTAATTGTGCTTAGAGCAGCATCACAGGCACAGAGATACAAAACATTTCATAAACAAAGGAGCAGAGACTCACGCTGATAGATTTACAATAGAAATGCTGGCGTGGGTTAATGGGCTGAAAATCCTGATGCTACATATTCCATGTCATCTTCTGTCTTGTACTATAGATCCTTTGGCTGTGTAAGTTACCCATTCATTCAGCGACCATTTCCCTTTCTTGTTTCTTCAACCCCTCATTTCCACACATTTCTGATCATTTAAATCCATTTACATCTCGGAGGTTCTGTCCTGGTCCCTCAACTCCTCCAAGCTGATCAAAAAGGCGCAGCTGCGCCTTTACTTCCTGAGGAGGTGCAAAAAAGCCCACCTGTCCCCCCCAGATCCTGACCAACTTTTACCGCTGCACCATCGAAAGCATCCTGACCACCTGCTTTACGGTCTGGTACAGCAGTTGCACCGTAGCAGATAGGAAGGCACTACAACGGGTGGTGAAAACCGCCCAGTACATCATCGGTGCCCCACTCCCTGCCATGGATGCCCTCCACCGAAAACGGTGTCTGAAACGAGCCGGGAAGATCATCGAGGACCCCTCACACCCTAACCATGGACTGTTTGCCCTCCTACCATCAGGGAGGCGGTACAGGAGCCTCAGGTCCCGCACTAGTAGGATGAGGAACAGCTACAATAACACCATCACACTGCTGAACTCGGAGTCCCGCCGATAGATTTCTCCAGTCTCTCCGTCCACATTGTCTGCATTCTGTATTTATTTTCTATATTGCTATCACTACAAACTGACGTTAAACTGCATTTCGTTGTACCTATACTTGTATTTGTGCAATGACATTAAAGTTGAATTGAATTGCATTGAATTCTATCTACAACGCTATACGCAGCACTGATGAAAGGACAGGAGGAAATGTGTCCAGTTTGTCATAGCTGCCTCAACTCCACCCCCAATGCCTCTGCTCTATGGTGAAACGCTGTGATTATCTTTGTTGAGGAAGTGTAAGGGAGGTTTGCTACACTGTGAAGGGTCTGTGCAGAGACCTCGTCAAGTCCGGCGTAGAAATGAGTAACTGCAGATGCTGGCTTACACAAAAGGACACAAAGTGCTGGAGTAACTCCGCAGGTCAGGCAGCATCTCTGGAGAACATGGATAGGTGATGTTTCATGTGGGGACCCCATCGCTTATCCATCTTCTCCAGAGACGCTGCTTGACCCAGTGAGTTACTCCAGTCCTTTTGTGTAAACCAGCATCTGCAGTTCCTCATTCCCACAACCCGTCTGCAGGAATATCCTAGTGAAATGGACCAAGACACGATGGTTAAATACCCAAGCAGGAGCCTGGAATTGTAGACGTCAATGCCTCTCTCTCTCTCTCCCCCACCACTTACAGTTTTCCATTATTTAACCTTGGAGGGGACCTTTACTAATAACTCTGAACTCACTGGCACCCTCATCTGTGCATGTGAGCCAGCACCTCTGCACTCGGAGAGACAGATCACCTCCTGATAACCACAGCCCGCCACAGGGAGTAACATTAGTTGAGAAGTTGGATGGGTATACGTTAACGTTCATCTTAATTCTTGAAAATCACAGGAAGAACTGAGAGAGTGAAACCCATCCATTTAAAGTGCCTTTAATTCCCAAACCCTTTAAGTCTACGTTCTCTTGTACATTTTACTCAATGCATCTTAGATTCAGTCGTTTTATGGTTAGTAGTCATTGAACAAAGTGTTCCTGTGTTGAAGTTAAAAGGAGATTCCGTCTTCTGTTAAAGTGAAGCTATTTATTACTGGCTAACAGATCACGGAACAGTCACACTGACAGGAATAACGTTGTGAAATGTCTACTGCAAAAGATACCTCTTTACCTGATGCTAACTAACCCCAGGATAGACAATCCGAGATTCAATTCCCTAAACTCTGTCAAGCCCCTAAGATTACGTGAGGTGGGAATAATGAGTGGGTGAAGTTTGCAATCAATGACTCGCTGGGCAAGGGAGGGAATGCCTTTAGTAATCCTCTCAACGAGGTTCACATATAGGAGGGCTGGGGTAGCCTTCAATGACAGCTGCATTTATTCTGGCTGCTTCTGTGACTGCCGTTGATGTGTTTAATTTCCAGTTACAAAGGTAAGGTCATTTTGGATCAGCGACCTATTTGCAGAGCAGCTTGTCCCATATATCCACCAGCTTCTGAGTGAAAATCTGGCCACTCAGATTACTATTAAAACTTCTCCTCGCACCTTAAATCTATGCCCTCTGGTTCTTGATTCCCGTCCCCTGGGTAAAACACTGTGCCCTTCACCCTATCTATTCCCCTCATAATCTTATAAAAATCGCTCCTCAGCCTCCTGCACTACAAGGAATGGTCCTAGCCTGCCCAACCTCTCCCTGCAGCGCAGGCCCTCAAGTCCTGGAAACATCCTCAAAAATCTTCTCTGCATTCTTTCCAGCTTGATGGCATCTTTCCTTCAGCTGGGTGATCTGAACTGAGCGGAGACTTCAGCTCGACTGAGACTTACTGCAAAGATCTGTTGAACAATGTCCAAGCAAGAAGCAAAATGAAAGGTTTAAGTAAATCTTTTTTAGTAAAAACAGTTTGAAGTAGCTGGTGATTTATCGTTCTATTTCCCTTTCATCTTCCCACTTCCTTGTGTTTATTTAGTTCCTATTATTTTTTTCTGCCATTTCCAACGTTTATTTCTCTGACAGTCCTTTACTTAATTCATTGATTTGCCTTCACTGCCAGCCCTCCACCCCCCGTGGTGCTGAGATTCCCTTGTTCGTTCCAGCTTCCCTCCTTCTCTCCTGCTTTCAGCCTATTTTTGCCCAGTCGGCAATGAATCGTTCAGCTCATTCTCTCCTGAAGGCAATACACATTTCCGTGGTATAGTTACATTGGGGCAAAGGTATCTTTGCCCAGCAAACACTTCTAATGACCCACAGTAGAAACTGCACAACTATTCTCACTCAGTGCCCATGTCCACATGATTCATAAGTGTGTACCCAGATCACAGATACACCTGTGCACTGATGCTTATGCAAGGGCAAGCTCACTAGCTCACTTCCCCACAGACGGGTAATGTGTCCTGGATCCTCTGGGTATCTGAGGACCAGTGCTTTAGGATCAAGCCCTCAGATGCAGTGATCTCTGCTCTCCTAAATGCTTCTGAGACATGAACAACCTACAGAAGGCATCTTGAGGCACTGAAGATATTCCACCGCAAGAACACAAGGCCATAGGAGCACAAGACACTAGACCACTCAGCCTCTAAGCTGGCCCCACCATTCAATATGGATCATGGGTGATCTGCCCCAGAGCACAAGTCCTGTACCAAAATGACGCGAAGTGCGGGAGTAACTCAGCAGGTCAGGCGACATCTCTGGAGAACGTGGAAAGGTGACATATCGGGTCGGGACCCTTCAAAGGGCTGAAGGGTCTGGAGATAGGTCTTGACTCAAAATGTCACCTAACCAGGTTCTCCAGAGATGCTGTCTAGCACTTTGGGGATTAACCCGCATCAGCAGTTAATAGACCAGTTCTATGTTATCCCACTATCATCTACTCCATGCACGCTCAGGCTGAATTACAGAGGCCAATTAACCTACAAACCCGCACGTCTTTGGGAAGTGGGAGGAAACCGGAGCACCCGGAGGAGACCCACCTGGTTGCAGGGGAATGTGCAGACTCCACATAGACACAGCTCTCGAGGTCAGGATTGAACCTGGCGCTGTGAGGTTGCGACTATACCAGATGTGGCATTGGGACAGAAAAAAACAGGCTGCCCTGGTTGTTGGTCTCAGACGCTCTGGTGGGGGAGGTCCCTTGACACTGGAGCCCCCTCTCTTTGAGGGAGAGGACATCTGATGACTGCACCGCCTCCCCTCTCCCCCCCCCCCCCCCGCCCCCTCTACATATACATCCTCACTGCATCTGAACAAGGAAATAAAACAGCAATCTGTGCATTTTGTGGCATTGTCTCTCCTTGTTTGACAAATTAATTGCTCTGTTTTGACATCTAATTTCATGCAACTGAAAAACTAGCAAAACTGAAATGACACATCTGGCCAGAGACCAAATTATTGTTGATTTGTGGTGTTGTTGGTGCAATGTCCCACTTCACTCTCCCTCTTGGACACTCCGCTCACTGACGATACGAACCTCTCTGAACCTGTCGGAATGTCGCTCAAATTAACAGTTCCAATGGCAGTCCTGTGCCTGGATGCCTCTCTCAGGGACCCAGAGAGGAGCTAAACCCCTGTTTGTGTACAGGCACACCTTCCCTCTGGTCTCAGCCACAAACAACGCTGCCTCTAAGGTCATGGCTGGCTCTAGAAAGGTAGGCGTGATCGGACTGATGGGGAACAGTTTAATTTAGGTTAGTTTTGCTTTTAGGTTTAGGGATACGGCACGGAAACAAGCCATTCGGCCCACTGCGACCATTGAAAGCCCATTTACAGCAGTTCTATGTTATCCCACCTTCCCATCCACTCCCTACACTCTAGGGACAATTTGCAGAGGCCAATTAACCTACGAAACCGCATGTCTTAGGGATGTGGGAGGAAATCCGAGCACCTGGAGGAAACCCACACGTGAGAGTTGGTTCTCTGAGGCTGCTCATCTCACCAACCAAAGTCCTAGGGGGGAGCACTGGCCGGCCGCAGGAGGAAGACTGAAGTTAGGACTGAACGTTCCAACTTTACAAAGCTCTCTTCGGACATTATGGAAAGCTAGGGGAGAAATGGGCAGGGATATTTTTGACATCAATAGTCACAGGTGAGGTGCCGGAGATTGGCTAATGTTGTGCCTCTACATAATAATAGCTGCAAGGTGAACACGCTTCCCAGATTTACCCTAGATAAGGAGGAGTGATGGGGAGATGTCCACATCTGACAGGAAGCACGGCCCTTCTTTAAATAGATATGTGGTGCTACGGCAAGACATTTATCAGCTGTGCGAGTGTCTTTTTGTTTAGTTTAGTCTAGTTTAGTTTATTTTTGTCATGTGTACCGAGGTACAGTGAAAACCTTTTCAGTTGCGGGAAGACTATACATGATTACAGTCAAGCCATCCCCAGTTCCTCCAGAGTCGCACTGCTCAATACACTGCACCTTCAGACTCGCCCATCACCAGACTCCACCCAGGACTTACACGGAACTCTAAAAATGGAATTATTTGTGGCCTTGTCAAACATAAGGTTTAGCAGAACACGCTACAAATCCCAGTTGTGGAGACACTGGTATCGTTGTCTCGTTGTAGGACATTGATCATTCTTATTATTCTGGATTTTAATTCATGTATTGTGTTTTTTTAATACATCATTTATGATGCTTTTCTAAATGATTTACTAAGATTTTATATGAACTCTATGATGTTTTTAATATGCAATGTATGTTTTATGTAATACTGGCCCTTGTATGGACCTTGAGTCCGAAATAAAGTCTACTATTATTATTATTATTATGATATTAATCACATCCCACAGAACCAAACACAACTAAAATACAGCAAATCCTAATCTGTAATCTCACAGTGTTCCACGTGCTGTGTGCTATTCAACTGTGGACGGTAAACAGTACTTTTCTAGGGTTATCTGTCCGGGCTGCATGATCGGGTGCAGGCCAGATCTTCCGGCAGCCCCAGGAGGCATTTACGGGGAGAGATTGGGAAGATAGGGGACGGGGTTCCTGGATAGACAAAAATTGCTGGAGTAATTCAGCGGGTCAGGCAGCATCTCTGGAGAAAAAGGATGGCTGACGTGTCGGATCGGGCCCCTTCTTCAGAAGCTTGCATTCCTGGTCCTGATAGAGGGAGACCAAATTGTAACAGGCTTAGATATGACAGACAAGCAGAATGTTCGCCCCATCAAAAACAAGAGGATGTAGGTTTGAGGTGAGGAATGAATCTCAGGGATAAGTCTTTACACTGAGAATAGTTTGTATGTGGAAGCTGCTGTCAGAACAGGGGACTACACAGGTAAGGCATGGAAAGATGCTGACCTAGGCACGAGGTAAAAGGGAAGCATACGAACTTCGGGGAGCTGAGACTACAGAAGACGTGAACTGACTACATCAAGCTGCACGCATCAGCGCTTACACTCACAAACAAATCAATCCTCTGCGATCTGAACAGCATTTCTCTCTGGTAACTTTTACAGCAGGACATCCGGCTTAATCCCTGGGTAACAGGGCTGGGCAGTAACAGAGCCATCATTCATGCTGCTTCAGGGAAGGTGCAGGCTCTCTGTGCTTTACTCGTGACGGAATTTGACCCCATCCGTCCCTTCCCTGTGTCTCTCAGACACAAAGAGCTGCATCATCATCAGTTTGTACAAGAAATGCTGCGATAACAATCTTCTCCATTGGACGATGATTACCTCTGTCCATGCCTCTTAATGTTTCACTCGGTCCTGCAAATAAGTGCTGCTGTATGCTGCAGTTCACAATATAGAACAACTTGGTCAACAGCTTTAGTCTCTTGCCTTTTAAAGTGTCTCAGTTCAAGACTCAGTTAGCTGGTTTATTAATGGTATTGATATTGATATTAGATTATTATTGTCATGTGTACTGAAATACCGTGAAAAAGATTGTTTGGGTGCTATCCAGTCAATTCATAATATACTTGAGTACATTCAAGCCATCGGCAAGTACTTTCGGTAGTGCAATGAGAAAAACTATGTTCTATGATATTTACATTCTTATCATCCAAGAAGTTTTTCCAGTTTATTCTCCCTGTGCTTATAGTTCTATTCCTAAGAAACCTTGTGTTATTTTTAAAAATGGATTATTAAAAACAATTTTTAAAAAATTCTTAAAAGGATATGATTCTTACAAAATTCTTAAGGGGTTGGACAAGCTAGATGCTGGAAGATTGTTCCCGATGTTGGGGGAGTCCAGAACAAGGGGTCACAGTCTAAGGATAAGGGGGAATTCCTTTAGGACCGAGATGAGGAAAGCATTCTTTACACAGAGAGTGGTGAGTCTCTGGAATTCTCTGCCACAGAAGGTAGTTGAGGCCAGTTCATTGGCTATATTTAAGAGGGCGTTAGATGTGGCACTTGTGGCTAAAGGGGTCAGAGGGTATGGAGAGAAGGCAGGTACGGGATACTGAGTTGGATGATCAGCCATGATCACATTGAATGGCGGTGCAGGCTCGAAGGGCCGAATGGCCTACTCCTGCACCTATTTTTCTATGTTTCTATGTTCTATGTTTCTAATCATGTCATTGGGGAATAGGGGAATTGGGGGCCAGAGAGTTAACACAATTAAAAAGTGATTTTTCCTGCAGAATTTTCAAAACAAATGTTTATTTTATAGCAACAATTTTATTTTTATTACTGCATGCTAAAAATATTAAAGGCTATATGTTACATTGTGTAATTGAGTATAGTTGCATCCATAGCAATATAAATTGATATCTTATGATGAAATTAACAGCTGTTCCAAAGATTTGGTGTTTGATTGCTGCAGGGTGATTACATGGAAACAGTTTTTCCCCTCGCTGTTTAAATCTAAGACAGGTTTTCTTTCCTGTTGTCAATTTACAAAGTAACTTTTAAGTGCTTCTCTAGTTTCCGATCAAAATCGTGATATAACCAATTTGGCCCGCATAATACAAATAGTGTTTCCTAATTCATCAATCACATTATATTCAACTCCTGGCGTGGAAACAAACATTACAGCAGGACTACGTGTACTTGCAGAATATCTTGTAACCTATCAACCACGTCTGAAAAACCCCATCCCACGCAGCATCAGTCTGCAAATCCAGTGTTTCACATTTACCGCCTCTGCTACCAATTCTATGTCAGCGTGGAAATGAGACATAATTCAACGCTAAAGGGGCTGTCCCACTTGGGCGACCTAATTGGTGAGTTTAGAAGAGTTTGAAAAAATGACATGTTGAAGACCCCCTTCGATTATGTAGAAGACCTCCTTCGGCCTTTTCACAATGGGGTACCGCAAGGCTCAGTGCTGGGACCCCAGCTATTTACAATATATATTAATGATCTGGATTTGGGAATTGAAGGCAATATCACCAAGTTTGTGGATGACACAAAGCTGGGGGGCAGTGTTAGCTGTGAGGAGGATGCTAGGAAACTGCAAGGTGACTTGGATAGGCTGGGTGAGTGGGCAAATGTTTGGCAGATGCAGTATATTGTGGATAGATGTGAGGTTATCCACTTTGGTGGCAAAAACAGGAAAGCCTACTATTATCTAAATGGTGGCCGATTAGGAAAAGGGGAGATGCAGCGAGACCTGGGTGTCATGGTACACCAGTCATTGAAAGTAGGCATGCAGGTGCAGCAGGCAGTGAAGAAAGCAAATGGTATGTTAGCTTTCATAGCAAAAGGATTTGAGTATAGGAGCAGGGATGTTCTACTTCAGTTGTACACGGTCTTGGTGAGACCACACCTGGAGTATTGCGTACAGTTTTGGTCTCCTGAGGAAGGACATTATTGCCATAGAGTGAGTGCACAGAAGGTTCACCAGACTGATTCCTGGGATGTCAGGACTGTCTTATGAAGAAAGACTGGATAGACTCGGTTTATACTATGTTGAAGACTAGCTTCGACTAGCTACGACTAGCTACGACTAACTTTGGGAAAATTGGACACCGAATAGTGGAGAGTGAAGACGACCTCCTTCGATCTCCTTCGACATCCCTTCGACTATGATGAAGACTATCTATGACTACCTTCGACTACCTTCGACTACCCTCGATTACCTATGACGAACATGCCGATCTACTACGACTAAACCTACGAGTAAAAAAAGTATCGATTTTTTTCCATGGCGACCTTTTTTTACTCGCGGGCATTTTTTAACATATTGAAAAATTGGCCATGACCTGGCTGAGGTCTCGAGTACGCGGAGACCACTCTTGCGCATGAAGGAGAGCTACGAAGACCTCCTACAATCTTGTGTCGACCATGCTGCGAGTATGAGTCGATGCAAACTCACCAGAACTCTCGGATTAGGTCACCCAAGTGGGACAGGCCCTTAATGCTGCTTGGATTAGGAGAGATGGACAAACTTGAATTGTTTTCTCTGGAACATCAGAGGTTGAGGGGAGACCAGATAGAAGTATATAAATTATGAATAGGAAGGAATTTCAGGATGAGGGTTTACACTGAAGATTTTGTCTATCTTCTATATAAATTATGAGATTCCTAGATTGGGTAGACAGATAAAACCTTTTCCCCTCAGGGTGGAAATGTCAAAGGCTGGAGGATCAAAGACTAAGATCAGAAAACGGCCATCATACATGGAATTGTTTTCTATATTCTACCATCAGAAATGGAGGAGTAAAACTAAGCGATGATTACACTTATTGATATACAACTAAATGAACAACAGAAGATGCTGAGGGAGTTCTATTTCTCAGAAGCTATTAGAAAATGGAATGTCCTTCAAATGCTGGACGTGAAGGCAAAATCCATTATCATTTATAAAAGGAAAGTGAAGAAATGTTTCAAAGATGTCGTAGACTGCGGAAGGACTCCCACACGGAACTGACACAGGTGAGGTGGCTGAGACACCTGCCCCTGTTTTGGCAAGATATGCCAACTATACATGTGCAGATCGATACTTTCAGTGAGGTTGCTGCAGGCATACTCAGCAATACCAAGCGTAAATGCATTCACTATCAAATGTGCATTACATCTTCAATTAATATTGATTGGCATGCAGAAAGAAGCAGATTTAAGTCTTATGTAAGTCTTAGTGGAACCATTCATAAGGTTCTACTTAAGGGACATGATTGCCCAATCAAAGCAAAGAACAAATCATCAGAATCGCAGCTGGTCCTACCCTAAAAAGGTGCCACACACTCCATGTGGCACAACTGGTAGAGCTGCTGCCTCACAGCGTCAGAGACCCAGGTTCAATCCTGACCTCAGGTCTTGTCCATGTGGAGTTTGCACGTTCTCCCAACTCTTCTCCACCCCACATTGCAAACTTGTGCGGGTTTGTAGGTTACTTGGCCTCTGTAAATTGCCCCTAATGTGAAGGGAATGGATGCAAAAGTGGGATAACATAAAACTATGAGTGATCGATGGTCAGCCGGGATTTGGTGGACCGTTGGGCTAGTTGTAATGCATGAATCTCTAACATAACATAACTCTCAAACAATCTTGATGAAAATAATGCAAAATATCTCCAAAGTATTGTATTTATCAAATAATAACCTCGATGGAGATGTGATCTTTCTCCATCCACCCCTTTGCGGCCTAACAACTGGATTGGTGCGGCCTTTCCTGGAGACCGGCCCGTTGCTTCAAGCCGCAAGCGCGGCGATGACTTACCATCGTGGAGCGGGCGATCTTTTGCCGAGGATCGCTGTGGAAGTTCTCCGACCGCGGGGACTGTGGACTTTAACACTGCAAAGCCTCGTTCTCCGGTAAGAAGCAGCCGATTCTGGAGCTCCATGCCGCGGAGTGTTCCGATCCATCCCGACGTCGGAGTATCCATCATCCCGACGTGAGGGCTTGAACATCGGACCGTCGGCAACGGCCCCATTCAAAGGCCCCGACCACCACGGATGAACAAAGGAGGAAGATGACTGAACTTTATTGGCTTCCATCACAGTGAGGAATGTAGATTCCACTGTGGTGGATGTTTATGTTAAATTTATTGTGTATTGCGTTCTTTTTACTTGTATGGCTGTAACTCAGATATCACTGTACCTTAATTGGTGCATGTGACAATAAATGTGAACTTGAACTTTTTGAGCGACTAACACATGGTGCATTATTCACGAGCCAAAATCTGCTCACTAAGCACCATCTGACAAGTATACTTCCACAATCTGCAAACAAAAACACAATTTCCCTTGCGTAACTCAAGCAGAAGGTTGAAACTCCCTGCGGATTTAAAGCAAGGTAATTCTAAACGAGTCAATGCTTCCGCGATAAAAAGCATGAGAAAGCGGAATATGTTTAGATTGAAAGATACAGGCCCTTCAGCCCACTGAGTCCACATCAACCATCGATCACTTTCACATCCACTCCCTGCACACTAGGGGCAATTTACAGAGGCCAATTAACCTACAAACCTGCATGTTTTTGGCATGTGGGAGGAAACCGGAGCACCCAGATGAAAATCAGACAATCAAAGGTAGAACGTGCAAACTCATTACAGACAGCACCCGAAGGTCAAGATTGAACCTGGATCTCAGGCGATATATGAGGATCTTTGGCACTCTGATATTGATGAAGGCTGTTAGAGGAGAACATAACAACAGTGCATTACAGAGCAAGTCTGTAACACAGCGTTGAGTGAAAGGTGGGGAAGTGTGGGACCAGGTACCAGTGGACATGCAACAGTCCCGAACCCTTATCAACAAAGGTTGGACATGGCACATCCAGGAGCCACAGGTAGGAGTCCAGATGGGGCACAGGGAGGGGAGGGAAATGGTGGGTGGATTGTGGGAATGAAAGAGGGGTGTGGGTTGTTTAGTTGTTCATACTGTTCGATTGCCCAGGTTTGCAAAGGTCAGAATAGGAATGGGAAGGGGAGTTAAAATGGTTGGCAACTGGGAGATGCTGTCGGCCTTGGCGGGCCAAGCGGATCTTGTAGTCTGCAGGCTGTTGTCTTTTCTCTGAGTAGACTAACATCCTGATCCTGAATTCCAACTCTTAAACTAACCTGTAGCCATTTTCCTCAGAGTGAATTAAGTTAAAATTCATAAAGGGCCTGTCCCACTTGGGCGACTTAATCCGCAAGTTCTGGCGAGTTTGCCCTCGACTCATAGAAACATAGAAACATAGAAACATAGAAAAATAGGTGCAGGAGTAGGCCATTCGGCCCTTCGAGCCTGCACCGCCATTCAATGTGATCATGGCTGATCATCCAACTCAGTATCCCGTACCTGCCTTCTCTCCATACCCCCTGATCCCTTTAGCCACAAGTTCCGCATGACCTTCCAATTTCTCTTTTTGTGAAAGCACAAACTTTCGGCTAGGTGCATGCTGAACTGGAAGGAGGGGTTTGTGAACAAATTCAATTTGTATCCCTGAATACTTTGCAGTATGAAAGGATCAGAAGTTATAGAACTCCATGCATCCCTAAACAAGTGTAACCTTCCCCCAACCTGTGAAGAAATTACACATGTTATGTTCCGGGGGCTACCAGACCCACCGACCTCCATGGTTACCAGTGGTGCTGTGTTGGTTTCCTCCATCCTTGTTCCTGGGAGGTGGAGGCGCTGTGGTTTGGGGTTGGCGCATCTTCCAGGAAGGCCGTTCTGGGGCATAGCCTAAAAAAATACTTTTGTGCAGGTTGTACGGCCTTCGAGCTTTCACCAGCTGTCCTTTCGCTGTGATAACGCAATCTGCTGGTGGATGCGTAGCAGTGCTGCCGCCGAGTATACGAGGACCTGGTAGCGGCCGGCACTTTAATCATGCCGACGGCCTTTGCCTCTTCGTCGAGGTCTTTTACCTGTTTGGGCAGGTTGTCCCCGAACAACAGAGTAGGCGGCTGTGCGCTGCTGGTTCTGCACAACCCCGCAAACTTTGGGTTTAGTGTAGGTCGGATGACACTCTTCCTGAAACAGTTGATCTCAAACTGTACATTACAGAGAGTGCCGGGGCATCCTGTTGCTCCTCCGACATATCCTTCCCATCTACTGACCTGGCAAATGCTGTAATTCCAGAGGCCAGTAGTTTTAAGATATTCTGCATCTTTACTTCCTGGCTTCTAATGCCAGGACTGATGTTTCCCCAGATGGGGTTATTTACCGCAGGCACGTTGAGGGAGACACAGTTCTCCGGAGTTACATAATTGGCTGCCGTGTCGTTCATGGCCTGTTGCTGTAGTTGATTTGTTGTCAGGTAATTTATGCTGGCAGCCAGCTGCGGCTGCAACGGCAGTCCCTTCTGTGAAGGCATCGCGAACTTGAACACCATGCCGAGTAGCTCCTGTTCTTGCACCCTTAGCAAGCTGGACGATTCTTTGGCCAAAACCCCCTGTTCAGAGTCAGCCTAGATCTGACTCCTTATGCTCTCCTGCGAAGAGGGTGAGACATTTGGCAGGAGACCCACGGTGACCAGACTCCTGCTGGAGTAGGTCACGTTGGAGCAATTGCTCCACCATCCGCTCCATGCTGGATAATCGACCTGTTGTCGCTTCCCGCAGGCGGTGAGTCTTCCAGCCCGGACCCTGCCGAGTCAACGGGCTTGTCCGACATCCAGGTGGCTTTGCGGTGTCTGAGGTGCTCCTGTGGGCTGTTGCGGTGTCACGTCGGGGCTGCTGTTCGAACAACAAGCAGCTCTGGAGAAGCCGGCCGCTGCTGACTGCCAGCGTTCCCGCGGTCCTCCGCAGCCAGTCTCGTAGCGGTGCGTTTGGACTTAGTTCTTGTCTTGTCCATGATGGGCGTACTCTGCAAGAAAAACCACAACAGAGTGCCCACAAAATGAACTCATGATAGTAAGTACTCACGTGCAGGTCCGTTTTAAACTTACCAGTGGAGGAGCGACCCTCCTCCCCGCCTGTTGCTTCGCAATGCGTTCGACTATATGACGTGCATGCGTGCTGGCGGGGTCTTCATGTAGTCACTCACGTGACTCCAAAGTAAAAAGTTACTATTCCTCTTAGATCATCTGAATTGCTGATAATATATTGGCACTTTTTTTGTTCTTAAAAACTAATTATGACAAGTTATTGGGAAATTAATTGCAAGGACAACTGATGATCACATTTCTTTTGGTCAATGCCATGTATTTCTTCTACATTAGTTTGACCTGCTAAAATATAATATTATGCAAACGTGTACCAAGTAATAGAATTATTGACTTGTAAAATTAGAAATAACAGAACCAAGGTGCAACAGCAGAAATATATCAATTTGTAACAGTAGAAATATATTAATTTTTGCAATTCTTATTTTCCATATTTTAATGCTTTACAGGCATGGAAAGAAATTATGACAATGATCTATGATTTACATTAATAGCATGAATAATTACATTGATGATTTTATTGAACTGCAATTAGCCAAATGAAGTGGAAAAGATAATTCATCAAAAATGATTTATTCTCACCAACCACATTTTAAACCATATAAATAGACATGAACAAATGCACGCATTAAAAAATGTACCACTATTTCCATTTTATCAGTAATCTGTCAGCATTCTTTAAGAAGTGTGCCTCCACTGTTCCTCCTGTGTTCCTTTATTTATGAGATTTTTTTCCTTAAGGGCCTGTCCCACTTATACGACTATTACAGGTGAATGCCGGCATTCGTGATAGGTCGCCAAATTATCAACATGTTGAAAATTCAGCGGATACCAGAAAGACGCTATGACTCTTTGGAGACCTCTCACGACCATAGGAGACCTCTCACGACCATATGGCCTCTGTATGGTCTCCAAAGAGTCGTAGCGTCTTTCTGGTCACCACTGAATTTTCAACATGTTGAAAATTTCGGCGACCTATCACGGGTGCCGGCAGTCGCCTGTTAAGGTCGCATAAGTGGGACAGGCCCTTTATTGTTCATCTCAAATAGAGTGAGAGAACAGCCTGAACAAGGAGAGGGGTGGATGTATCAGCAGTGAGGAACTATCTAAGCTTCACCTGTAGCTAGAAAAATACACCAGGTCTACCTCTCAACATCATGAGAACAAAGTTACAGTATCTTCTCTCTTCAATCTGAACCAGTTTGTATCAGTCTGAAGAAGGGTCCTAGCCCCAAGCATTGCCCAATCACAGGTTGCCTGCTGCCTGACCTATTGAGTTATTCCAGCACTCAAAGGTCTATCATTTAGTCCTTGACATTTTATCTTTGGAAAAAGATTCTGACAGTCAGCCCTGTCCATGCCTCTCATAATTTGATCTACTTCCATCAGGTCTTTTCCCAGCTTCCATAATTGGAGACCTCCCAAATCCTAAACCAGAGCTTAGTGGAAGTGTTTGGAATATTTTGCACTTCAAAGTTTCACTATTTCACATTCCCAAATGCAAGTACAAGTACAAGTTCCGCATGCAGGTACCGCATGCAAGT
This sequence comes from Raja brachyura, assembly GCA_963514005.1. The sequence continues at coordinate 12,070,382 of OY740809.1, read as the reverse complement.
ACACGTTCTCATTTAAATATTTGCTACCACCGCCAAGATATATAAGAGCGTGGTGGAGAGCAGTAATAACCCTGGTCATCTCTGCCCTTGCTCTGTCCTGGGCACCTCAGTGTAATGTGGGATTATCACCATTCTGTTTATATTACCACTAAGTTGCTGACGCATTTACCTCTCCCCACAAGCGCACGGCCTTGCCAGTAGATGCCTGAAATCTGATATGTCTGTCACTGTACCAGTATGATGGTCTTCCCGCTAAAACAGTCAACACAATGCTGAGCATTCAGTTCCCACTGATCTTCCATGGTGATAAATGCATGCAAAGGTCAGAAATAATCGCTTTCTCCTTTAGCAGTAACTGACACGGGTATGGTCCTCGATCTTTGCTGAGGAGGCTGAGTCCCGTTGCGATGGACCAGTCAACGTCGTGGTCCCCTTGTCCAGTAAGACAGGGTATTTTCTGGCTGCAGCCCCCTGCCCACTGTTAGACCATATGCACTAAGCACATGGCAGTGAGAGGACAAATGCCATACCCCCCACTATTTTGTTTAGTTTAATTTATCATTGTCACGTATACTGAGGTGAAGTGAAAAGCTTAGCTTGCTATCCAGTCAATGACTGTACATGAATGCAAGCAAGCTGTCCACAGTGCACAGATAAAGGATAAAAGCTACAGCACTTTGTGCAAAGATATAACATCGAAGTCCCATAAAGTCCGATTAAGATAGTTCAAACATCTCCAATGCGGTAGATGAGAGGTCAAGACCGCTCTCTAGCTGATGAGAGCATGGTTCAGTTGCCTGATAACAGCTGGGATGAGATGTCTTTGCTCTAAACCACCAACACTGGCAGGATGGTTGGTTGCCGGAGGTAGGGGGGGTGTCCTGGAGATGTTTCCCACGCATGGGTTAAAGGGCTTGGGAGTTTTACAGCTCCTAAGAAACATATGAACAGTTCTACACGGAAGCCTCCATGCCACAGACGTTTGTGCGGTTCCTGAGATGCGGAGCTCGGTGGTTGTGGGACTGGCCTGCAGTGGTCACGGCCATCCCTCCCACAGCCTCCTCCACTGCACAGCTCCACAGGAGGTCAACTCATGGTGAAGTCTAGGGCCATGGGCAAGGTGGTGAGGGAGAGAGAGGTCGGGACCAGGAGTTGGTGAGGTGCTGGTAAAAGGATGCAGGAAGCATCAAGTAAGGAACATTGGGGATAAGAAGCACTTGTTCCTCCCTTACCACCACATGCACACACATACTCAACAGCACATAGTAGCTCTGCCATTGGAGAGGTCCATGATTTATCTGCCAGATAACAAGGTTGTAATGAAGGAGAGAGTTCAATTAATAAAATGTAGTCTACGATTTCATTTACATAATTCTGTCATTTTAAGCATTATCCGACTGTTTCCTGGAGTTAAACGTTTTTACTGTGTCTCGGTACATGTAACAATAATAAATCAATGACAATAACAACCGGTCCTGGCCCACTCCACTTGGTCACCTCGCTGGTTCTGCCCACTGTGTCTGGTTCCAACAGACCCCACACTACTGTTTCCGCAACTTGATGCCCACCCTTCTCCCAACTGTCCACGCCACTGGTGCGGTGCCTGCAAAATCCTCCCTTCCCACCACCAATCCATCTAGACTCTGACCACGGGCAGAGTGGGGCTTTCACTGAACAACCTGCTGCTTTGAGGGTTCTGCTGCATCCCCCACAGAGGACTGGAATTTCCATACATGCGTGTGACTCTGGAGAGCCAGTTATTACTGCAACATGTCAGCTTAGGTCCTCAACGTCAGCAAGATGAGGAAGCTAGCTATCGACTTCAGGAACACTTGCCCCAAATCACCATCAATGGTACCCAAGTGGAAATGGTTGAGAACTTCCAGTTCCTTAGTGTAAATATCGCCAACGATCGGTCATGGGCCAACCATGTTGAAGCAACAGCCAAGTAGGCACATCAACGCCTCTACTTCTACAGGAGACTGGCCTGCCTCTAATAACTCTTACAAACCTCTGTAGATGCACCATTCACAATATAAAGTCAGATTGCAACACAGGTTGGTTTGGGAACAGCTCTGCCCACGACCCCAAGGAATTGCAGAGAGTTGCGGATGTAGCCCAGTCCATCGCACGGACCGGACTCCCCACCGTTGACTCCATCTACACTTCACACTGCCTCAGGAAAGCAGCCAACATAATGAGACGTGTCCCACCGCAGTCATTCTTTCGTCTCCTCTCTTCTGTCCGACAGGAGATACAGAAGCTAGAAAGCACTATTACAAAACTCAGGAATAGCTTTTTCCCCTCTGTTATCAGATGACTGAATGGTCCTACATAAGCTCGGGTATGGTCCTGATACTCCAACCTACCTCACTACAGATATTAGACCTTTTCTCTGGAACTATTTTGTTAGAATGCTGGGAAACTATATTCGGCACTCTGTATCTCTCCTTATGCTCTGCCTATTGTACTTGAGTTTGACTTGATTGCATATATGTATAGTATTATCCGATCTAATTGGATAACATGCATAACAAAGATCTTCACTGTACCTCAGTACACGTGACAAAAGCAAACTTAAGCCTAAACCTAAACTGTCTACAATCTCCACATGTGGGGAAAGATGCAGATCACATTTCTGTTGTGTGATGGACACAAAAGGGTGGAGTAACTCAGCGGGCCAGGCAGCATCTCTGGAGAGAAGCAATGGGTGACGCTTCGGGTCGAAACCCTTCTTCTGACTGCCTTGTGTCGTGCCTTGTGATATGGGACCAGATTCCTCAGCGACACCTGTGCAGTCATAGTCTGCTAATGTAGTGAGTCTCCGGGGAGCCGTGAAAAATGGCCTCTCAGTCTGTCTGGCGGCACAGCTGGTGACACCTCTGGAAATATCCTCGGCTGCAAGCAGCGGCAGGCACGAGGGGAATGTGGACAGCAAACAGCACCAAGGTGAGAGCGCTGCCTGTGCCCATTAGTCAGACCAGGCAGTCAGAGCACGGGAAGAACCAAAATAGGCGGCACGTGCGCAGCCAAAGACTGCTGACGTGTGAGTTTTGTTTATAAATAGAGAGCCCGATCCTCAAGGGAGACAGGGAACAGGTTGTGTAGAGTACACTTGATGCACTATCCAGCCTTCAGCAGCGGACAGCCTTCAGGGAAGGTGCCTGTCTCCCTGCCCACACCTCACTGGTACTGTACGCCGGTGGCCCACAAGGACATTACACATAGCCTTGCGCAGTCTCCAGAGAAGCTCTTGTACTCAGTGTCCCTGTGAGAACTAAAGCAGCAAGCTGTTAGTTTGCACTCAGCAAGCCACGAACGTTACCTTCTCTCTTCTGCTGTGGTGGTTTTTGACCCAATGACCAACCCAACCACAAATAGCCGACACGTCAGTGATCATTTCTCCGGCACCTTTGGTGAGTCCGCTGGTCGCCCCATTACAGGAAGGATGATGAGGCTTTGGAGAGACTGCAGAAGAGGTTGGCCAGAATGCTGTCTGGATTAGAGGGAATTAACTTTAAGGAGAGATTGGATAAACTTGGATTGTTTAGCCACCAGAGAGGGTGGACAGACATAAGCTTTCTTCCCATGGTGGAAATGTCAAAGATGAGAGGGCAAACCTTTGTGGTGAGATGGGCAAAATTTAAAGGAGATGCATGAGGCAGTTTTTTTTTTGCACAGGGTGGTGAGAGCTTGGAACGAGCTGCCAGGGGTGGTGGTGGAAGCAGATGCGATAGTGGTGTTTAAGAGGCTTTTAAATAGGCACATGGATATGCAGGGAATAGAGGGATATGGATCACGTGCAGGCAGATGAAGTTAGTTAATCTTGGTATCATGTTCGGCACGGACACTGTGTGCTGAAGAGCCTGTTCCTGTGCTACATTGGAAACGAGATGAGAGCAGGGCTGCGGAGAATACCGACACATGAGGTGTGGAGTCATGTCCCTTTTTGAAACAGTTTTACTGTAAATGTTAGTTTGAACTTAGGAAAGCCCATTGTTTCAAGTTTTTGTGTTTTATCAATTTGGTACATTAGCAGCTCATCTCCAGAGGCTTGTGGCTTTCTCTCTGACCCCCGGACCACATGTAGTTCCTTTCTCCTTGTGTTCACTCAGAACTCCGGTGTCTGCTGTTGCTGGCTCCACGACAATGCCCATCACTGGGCAGATGCAGCCTGTATTGCTCTGACCAGGGTTATCTGGGCCTGTTGGCCTCTCAAAATAGGAGGCGACCAATTGTCCCCATTGACAGCAGCCAACATAATCAAAGACTTGTCCCATCTCGGCCATTCCTTCTTGCCCCTGCTCCCATTGGACAGAAGATACAGAAGCTTGAAAGCGTGCACCACCAGACTCAGGAACACTTTCTTCCCCCCCTGTTATCAGGCTTCAGAAATGTCCTTTCATTAGCTACGATTCTGAGAACTATATTCTGCACTCTTTATCGTTCTCTTCTCTCTAGCCACTGTACTTGATTTAGGATTAAATGTGTAGTATTATCTGATTTGATTTGATAACAAAAGCTCATCACCAACCTTGGTATATGTGACAAACCTAGTAAAAATCTATTAAAAAGGAACGATCTCCCAAGAAACAAGTGTTCTATCAATGTTGGATTTATTACAAAGATTGTAATTTTTTTATTAGGGCAGCACGGTGGCGCAGCGGTAGAGTTGCTGGCTTACAGCTCTTGCGGCGCCCGAGATCCAGGTTTGATCCCGAATGCGGGTGCTATCTGTATGGAGTTTGTACGTTCTCCCCGTGACCGCGTGGGCTTTCTCCGGGATCTCCGGTTTCCTCCCACAGTATAAAGGCGTACAGGGTTGTAGGTGAATTGGCTTGGTAAATGTAAACATTGCCCCTAGTGTGTGTGGGATGGTGCTAATAGGCGGGGATCGCTGGTCGGCACGGACCCAGTGGGCTGAAGGGCCTGTTTCCGCATTGTATCTCTAAACTAAACTAAACCAAGATTCAGGGGAAACTTTAAAAAAAAGTTAATTTACGAGACATGAGTGACGATGGGATAGTCAGCATTGTTTGCCCTTGAGAAGGTGGTGGTGCACTCTCTCCTTGAGCTGTGCAGGAAGGAACTGCAGGTGCTGGTTGAAACCAAAGATAGACACACAAAGCTTCATCAGGGTCTCGACTCTAAACATCACCTATTCCTTTTCCCCAGAGATGTTGTCTGTCCCATTGAGTTACTCCAGCTTTTTGTGTCCATCTTCTCTCCTTGAGCTGCTGCGTTCCTTCTGGTGATGATGCTCTCCCAGCGCAACTGGTGAGGGTGTTCCGGGATTTAGACCCAGTGACAATGAAGGACCAGCGGGATATTTACAGATGACTTGGAGGAGGAACAATATGTTTTCCTGGCCACTATTCCCCTGGACCACGAACCCCTGTCATTTTTGGTGGAAAAGCCTAGAGATGCTCAGCGGGTCAGGCAGCATCAGAAGGGCTTCGACCTGAACCGCTAACTACGTTTCTGGCCTGCTGAGTGTTTCCGGGACTTCGTATCTTGGGCTGATGAGGTTGCAAATGCCAGGACGAGGAGGTCCACAATATTCTATAACCTGTTGCCTTGGCTACAATAGCAAGTCAGAGGCCTCTCCCAGTTGACTTCTCAAGACTTCTCCACAATATCTAAGGTTGCAGTCAGCAATGTCACACAAAATACAGCATGGTGGTGCATGGTTAGAGTTGCTGCCTTATAGCGCCAGATACCCACGTTCGATCCTGACTGTGTGCGCTGTCTGCATGGAGTTTGCACATTCTCCCCGTGACCTGCGTGGGATTTCTCTGGTTTCTTCCCACACTCCAAAGATGTGAACATTTGTCGGCTAATTGGTTGTTAGTTATGAACGTGCGGGGATTGCTGGTCAGCGCAGACTCGATGGGCTGAAGGGCCTGTTTCCGGGCTGTATTTCCAAATTAAAAACTAAGATTCCTTCCTTTGTACATATGCGTGAAAGCTCTTACTGTTAATTCAGATATCTGCAAGCTTTCTCAAAAAAGAAAATCAATTTTCTCCCTTCTTATAAACTATTTAATCTGTTGCATCTGCTTTCCAAACAGTTGCCTCTGGTTCACTACCAGCCTAATGAATGAAAGATGATACTTGATTGTCACGTACCTATGCCCGGTGAATTATCTGATACCCTGCACCTTCAACAATGTGGCATCTAGTGTGTTCAGAGTGGCAGCAAAGACCACAGGTGTAGTCCTCTGGGTGGGGTAGTGAGGAATCTATAACCCTGGCAGGAACAGTAATTTCAGGTGAAATAGGATTGGGTGCATTCTTTACTGTGGCTGCCAATTGTCAATTGTCAATAGTGTGAATTGTTGTCAATAGTGTGAATTGTGGAGGAACAGATGGAGTTGAAGCATGTTTCTGCATGCATGGGTTTAATACGTGTCTGTGTGTTTGTGTGAAGTGTTTGTGCGTAATTGTACGGCCTCAGATTTTTCCTTTGCTCGTTTCAGTGCTGGGGACAGAGTGGTCCATGCAATGATCTCCCTCACTTGCAGAAAGTCGGCTCAGATCCTGGCTTGCCGGGATGAACCTCTCCTGTGTCTGCTCCGTGTAAGGATCCTCAGCGAAATGAAAGCTGGTCTCTCTTGAACCGTTTCCCAACTGGAACCCAGCCCAGTCCAAACTGACCCGTATCTGCCACCAGTTTGGAATGGGACTCAGCAGCACTACAAGCTGCCCGTGGCTCTGAGCTCTCACAGAGCCGTGCAGACCTGCCTTCACGTGACGATCATCCCATCAGTAGAGCCAGATGGTTGTCAGAAATGGCAAGAGAATCTGGAATGTTTGAGGCATCATATACTTTTCCATTTTCCCAGCTGGGTGCAAAAGCAATAACGTTTTATACACAAGTGAGTTCCCCTCCAGATTCTGCGAACACATCCTGACACTTGCTGAAGAATAGTCCCCGATAGAGTGGATGTGGAGAGGATGTTTACACTAGTGGGAAAGACCAGGACCTGATGGCATAGCCTCAGAATAAAAGGACGTACCTTTAGGAAGGAGATGAGGAGGAATTTCTTTAGCCAGAGGGTGGTGAATCTGTGGAATTCATTGCCATAGATTGCTGTGGAGGCCTTTGATGTTTTATGCCTTTGGATATGTTTAAGACGGAGATTGATAGATTCTTGATTAGTACAGGTGTCAAGGGCTATGGGGCGAAGATGGGAGAATGGGGTTGAGAGGGAAAGATAGATCAGCCATAATTGAATGGTGGAATGGCATCAGACTTGATGGGCCGAATGGCCTAGTTCTGCAGCTTACACTTATGAACATGAGTTCAGAGGTAGTGTGCTGAATGGGGCAGAACACTGGGTTTAAATCTACAAAAGGACACACAATCCTTGAGTAACTCAGCGGGGCAGGCAGCATCCCTGGAGAACATGGACAGGCGATGTATTTGGTCGGGACCCATCTTCAGATCTTCTCTGGGTTTGAAAGATCCTGTTTACTATAACAAGCTGGCATCATCTGAACTTTCCACATGTTCCATCCATGTGTCTGTGAACCACACAGCAGAAAGCAATATCTTACAGAAAAACTATTGAGAACAGCAATCTTTGCGGAGATGTATACGCCACAAGAAGCTCCCGCCACTCTAGACAAGTCTTCCAACTCTCTTTATTCCTTTGTCTTCAGGAATATGAGCAAAATGCTGTGGGTTTTTAACAGGACAGCACAGGAACAGCCTCTTTAGCCCACAATATCTGTGCCAAACACGAAGCTAAGATGAACTAATCTCCTCTGCCTTCACGAGATCCATATCCTGCCATTCCCATGTGCCTATCCGAAATCCTCTTGAACAAAGCTATCGTATCTGCCTCCACCAACACCCTTGGCAGCACGTTCCAGGCATTCAACATCTTCCTGCACATCTCCATTAAACTTTGAACCTCTCACCTTAAACCTAAGTCCTTCCGTCTTTGACATTTCCATCCTGGGGAGGATAAAAGTTCTGATTCTCTCCCCTAACTATGCCACTGGTCATTTTATGTTCTTCTATCGGGTCTCCGCTCAACCTCCGACATTCCAGAGAAAGCAATCCACATCCGTCCAACCTCTCCCTGTAGCTGAAACCCCTCAAATCCAGGTAGCATTCTGGTAACCCTCCTCTGCACCCTCTATATCCTTCCTGTATTGGGGCCACCAGAACTGCACACAATCCTCCAAATGCAGCCTAACCAAAGTGTTCTAGTGCCATATTTACAGCCGGATTCTAAAATGGATTTAAAAAAAATGTAATCATCAATCTACACACAATACCCTATAGTAAAAAAGTGAAAACAGGTGTTCAGAAATTTATGCAAAGTCATTAAAATGAAATAAATGAAATATCACATTTACATAAGTATTCAGACCCTTTACTCAGTACTTTGTTGAGGCACCTTTGGCAGCGATTACAGCCTCAAGTCTTCTTGGGTATGACGCTGCAAGCTTGGCACACCTGTATCTGCGTAATTTCCCCCATTCTTCTCTGCAGATCCTCTCAAGCTCTGTCAGGTTGGATGGGGAGCGTCAATGCACAACTATTTTCAGCTCCCTCCAGAGATGTTCGATCGGGTTCAAGTCCGGGCTCTGGCTGGGTCACTCAAGGACTTACCATGAAGCTACTCCTGTGTTGTCTTGGCTGTGTGCTGTTGTCCTGTTGGTAGCTAAATCTCCGCCCCAGTCTGAGGTCTAGAATGCTCTGGAGCAGGTTTTCATCTCTGTACTTTGGATCTCTTTGTACTTTGCTCCATTCATCTTTCCCCCGATCCTGACTAGTCTCCCAGTTCTTGCCGCTGAAAAACATCCCCACAGCATGATGCTGCCACCACCATGCTTCACCGTAGGTATGGTATTGGCCAGGTGATGAGCAGTGCCTGCTTTCCTCCGTACGTGATGCTTCGCATTCAGGCCAAGAGTTCAATCTTGGTTTCATCAGACCAGAGAATCTTATTTCTTCTGGTCTCAGAGCCCTTTAGGTGCCATTTGGCAAACTCCTAGCGGGCTGTCATGTGCCTTTTACTGAGGAGTGGCTTCCGTCTGGCCACTCGACCATAAAGGCCTGATTGGTGGAGTGCTGCAGATATAGTTGTCCTTCTGGAAGGTTCTCCCATCTCCACAGAGGAACTCTGGAGCTTTGTCAGAGTGACCATCCGGTTCTTGGTCACCTCCCTGACCAAGGTTTTTTCCCCCGATTGCTCAGTTTGGCCGGGCTGCCAGCTCTATGAAGAGTCCTGGTGGTTTCAACGTTCTCCCATTTAAGAATGACGGAAGCCACTGTGCTCTTTGGGACCTGCAGTGCTGCTGAAATTGTTTTATACCCTTCCCCAGATCTGTGTCTCGACCCAATCCTGTCTCAGAGGTCTACGGACAATTCCTTCGTCTTCATGGCTTGGTTTTTGCTGTGACATACACTGTCAAGTGTTAGCCCTTATATAGACAGGTGTGTGCCTTTCCAAATCATGTACGATCATTTTAATTTACCACTGGTGGACTCCAATCAAGTTGTAGAAACATCTCAAGGACAATCAATGGAAACAAGATGAACCTAAGCTCACTTTTGAGCGTCATAGCAAAGGGTCTGAATACTTATGTAAATGTGATATTTCAGTTATTTCTTTTTAATTATTTTGCATACATTTCTAAACACCTGTTTTTGCTTCTTCATTCTGGGGTATTGTGTGTAGATTGATTTAAAAAATGAAGTAATCAATTTTAAAATAAGGCTGTAACATAACAAAATGTGGAAAAAGTGAAGCGGTCTAAATGCTTTCAGAATGCACTGTATATTCAACGCCCCTAGCAATGAAGGCATGCACACCATATGTCTTCTTTACCACCCTATCTACTTGTGCTGCCGGACCTTTAGTGTCCTATAACTTGTAAAAGGCCAACAAATCTCGCTCAGAGGGTGATCAGAAGGAGTTGTGTGAGAGGGAAAGCTGTCCGTGGAAAGCAGTTCACAATACCATGCTAAGATGGGGACTGAGGAGAGCTGTTCGGGTTAATTACTGAGATTGATTTAGTCTTGCAGCTTACCACAGCATAATACCTGAGTAGAACTTGCTGATGCAGAAGCTCTGTACTAACATTACATGTTTCCATTCCTCAGCTCTGCAACCTTTCACCTTCAGAAGCACAACATTTACAGGAAAAAAAACCCCGCAGCACGGATACAGCGTTCCGAGGAGGGAGGGCATTTCTTCAGCTGGGCCCACAACAGCTGGGCACCTCAGCATTGTTGGCAGTAAAAGTACTAATGTTGCAGTTTTGCCAGCAGCAATCTGCCATTTAAACTTACACAATAAAATGCTCCAATATTAATATACACAGGAAGCGTCGGAGAGATTCAGCGGAACAAGGAATGGAGAAAGAGACAGGACTAACAAATCAGCCAATAGACAATAGGTGCAGGAGTAGGCCATTCGGCCATTCGGCCCTTCGGGCCAGCACCGCCATTCAATGTGATCATGGCTGATCATCCCCAATCAGTACCCCGTTGCTGCCTTCTCCCCATATCCCCTGACTCCGCTATCTTTAAGAGCCCTATCTAGCTCTCTCTCTAATCCAGAGAACCTGCCTCCACCGCCCTCCGTGGCAGAGAATTCCACAGACTTACAACTCTCTGTGAGAAAAAGCGTTTCCTCGTCTCCGTTCTAAATGGCCAGTGGGTTTCACTGGGATGGAGAGAGGTGTAAATGGATTTTAGGATGAACAGGAGGAAGGCGGCAGGAGGAGGAAGGGATGAAAAGCAAATTCATGGCGTGTGATGGAGAACACGATTGATTGAATGAAAGATATCGCATGGAAACAAGCCCTTCGCCCCACTGAGTCCACGCCGACCATCGATCACCTGCTCACACTAGTTCTCTGCTGCCCCACTTTCTCATCCACACCCTCTGGCAATTTACAGAGGGCCAATTAACCTACAAACCCACACATCTTTGGGATGTGGCAGGAAACCGGAGAACCTGGAGGAAACCCACTCGGTCACAAGGACAATGTACAAAGTCCACACAGGCAGCACGCGAGGTCACGATCGAAACCAGGTTTCTGGCGCTGCGAGGCAGCAGCTCCACCAGCTGCACCACTGTGCCCCAATGCAGAACAACGCCAATCTCCATTGGCCCCTCCAGTGCAGAGGAAACACTATCTCAAACTACGTTAGTGAACGGAAGCAATAAATATGGTTGGTCCTTTGATTCATAGAACGGGCCAGAAGGGAGATATTCTGCCCATCCACTTTATGTTAGCTCCATGAGATGACTATCCCATCGTTTCTTTCCATGCAGCCTGGATCCTTGACAACTATTCCAAATTTTCTTCGAAACTTACCTAATCTCTTTCCTGTACCCTTTTGAAGATTTAAACCCAGTGTTCTGCCCCATTCAGCACACAACCTTTGATCTCATATGTTCATAAGATCTTGGAGCAGAATTAGGCCATTCGGCCCATCAAGTCCCACTCCTCCATTCAATCAAAAGAGGCCTTTCCCTCTCAACCCCATTCTCCTGCCTTCGCCCCATAACCCCTGACACCAGTACTAATCATAGCCATACAGGTACATATTGTTAACACAGCACAAGGGTGTACAAACAGAGTCTTCCCAAACCATCCCAACAGCCTCTGCCAATGGCCCGGTTACACTGCTGCTCTCAGCTGGTTGACTTTGAGAAATAGTGTGGAGCGCGGGATCTGGGGTTCTTATTTTGGTTCCTTCCGTCACTTCCTTTGTGAGGTTTGGAGAAGGGAGTGTGGATGTGCTGACGTAAGTCCCATCTCCCTGGGGCCACTAGCGGTTTAGTGGATTTGATGAATTTGCAGTATACATGCGTGCTTTACTTAACTCTTCATCTTTAGTCAAGTTATAATGCATCTTCTCAGCCTTTTGCAGCTTTATAGCACGTTGGTTAGGCCACATGTGGAGTACTGTGTGCAGTTCTGGTCGCCCCAGTACAAGGCTTGGGACAGGGTGCAGGGGGGGCTCACCAGATTGGATTAGAGGGCATTAGTTACAAGTTGGAGGTTGGAGAAACTGGGATTGCTTTCTCTGGAGTGTAGGGGGTTGGGGGGAAAGTTTAAAGGAGAAGGCACGGTGCAGGCAACCAGTCCCATTTCATACACAGAGGATGGTGGGTGCCTGGAACGTGCTGCCTGGGGTGGCGGTGGAGGCAGATGCAATTGTCGCATTGAAGAGGCTTTGGGTAGGCACATGGATATGCAGGGAATGGAGGGATGTGGATCACATACAGAGGAGATTAGTTTAGCTCGGTATCACGTTTGTCACGGACATTGTGAGCCAAAGGATCTGTTGTTATGTTGTACTGTTCTATATTCCATGTTTAAACATTTTTTGACAATAGCAGTGTATGTTCCAACGACAGTGTAAATGTCTAGCTGGCTGCAGTGGACAATGAAGTCACGGGCAGTGGGCAGAGGAACAATGAGCAGTGGACAGGGGCAGTGGGAGGTGGACAGGGGCAGTGGGAGGTGGGCAGAGGGCAAGGGGCAGTGGACAGGGGCAATGGGCAGTGGACAGGGGCAATGAAAGGTGGGCAATGGAGCAGTGGGCCAACGGGCAATGGAATATGGGCAACAGGCATTGGGCAATGAGGCATTGTGCAGTGGGCGGGGGGTCAATGGGCAGTGGTCAGAGGGGAAATGGAAGGTGGACAGAGGGTGAAGGCACATTCAGCCCCTCAGCCATGCCCACTGCCCTCTCAAGGGCATCTTCCTTTTGCTCTAGATGTGACCCTGCTGTTCTATTCCCTCACTTTCCGTATTCTGCTTGGTTCTCTGCAGTGGAATGAAGTGCAATACCCTCTCTCTGTGTCCCAGAGGGCCGTAGACATGGATGGCATTCCTGCTACACTGTGGCCGCTAATATGAGTGGCACCTTTCCCCGGCCAGTTTGTGACGTGCCGGGAAGGGCTTGTCCCACTCGGGCGTCATTTACGCGACATCATTTATGCGTCACGACGCACGACACACGCATGGCGTGTGGGGACGTAGGCAGTGACGCGCAGTCGCGCGCAGCGCCCCAGGATTTTGGGATTAACAAAATCTTTGTGCTCCACCTGCGTGACGCATAAATGACGCCCAGGTGGGACAGGCCCTTCACTGACTCCAGGTGAGGCTCACACTCTGATCCACACTCTCAGTAAGATGTTTGCTGAATGTAAAAGTACAAAGTGCTCATCTGTAACACCTCAACCTCGAAACATGTCAGAAGTATAGAATTGAAAGATTTTAAAGCCCAATCGGAGTAACTGCAGTTAAAAACCTGTTTGAAGTTTCTCGCTCTTGTTAACATTGTCACTGTGTTCCTGCATCTTGTCTGCTGGCAGTTTGTAATGTTTGCATGCTCTCCCATGTTCTGGTTTGACGCACACACATGCACACTCTCTGACCCACATACAGCGGCAGACACACACACACATGCGCACACACAAACACACACACATTCGCATGCTCATACCCAAACGCATGCATGCGCACACACACACGGACTCGCGCGCGCGCGCACACACCCACATACACTCCCACACATACTCACACACACACACACTCTCTCACACACTCTCTCTCACACACACACTCTCTCACACACACTCTCTCTCACACACACACACATTCACACACACTCACACACACACACTGTCTCACACACACACGCACATTCACACACACTCACACACACACACTGTCTCACACACACTCTCTCACACACACACACTCTCACACACACGAGCGCACACACACACACGCACACGGACACATTCACACACATACTCTCTCACACACACACACTGTCTCACAAACACATACTCACACGTACACATACTCACACACACACATACTCTCTCACACATACTCACACGCACACACACTCACACACTATCTCACAAACACATACTCACATGCACACATACTCACACACACTGTCTCCCACACACACACACATACACACACTGTCTCACACACACACATACACACACTGCCTCACACACACACACACACGGACGGATCCATGTACGCATGGATACACAGACACAAAACACAAAGTACTGGAGGAACCCACCAGGTCAGGCAGCATCTGTGGAGTGGATCGGTGACGTTTTGGGTTAAGGCTCTTCTTCAGACTGATTGTGGTAGAGGGAAGAAAGCCGGGAAAGTGACAGGTGGATACAGGTGAGGGGGTTTGTTTGGCAGAGGAGTGGATAAAGGGCAGTGATGAAATGGAGACTAAAAAGGGTTCAGATGAGAGAAAAGGAGTGAAATGTAAAGCGGGAAGGTGGAAGGGAATGGAGGGGTCGCAGGATAGTGGGAGAAATGGGTGCACACCAGGATGGGGGAGGGGGGGAGCACAGGACGGGGGGGGGGGGGGTGGGAGTAGAGGATGGGGGTGTTGTAATACAGAATTGGAGAAGTTAATGTACATACCATTGGGTTGTAAGCTACCCAAGCGGAATAAAAGATGCTGTTCCTCCAGTTTGTGTGTGGCCTCACTCGGGCGATGGTGGTGGCCCAGGAAAGAAGGATCGGTGTGGGAATGGGAAGCGAAGTTATAATGGTTAGCACTGAGTTAAGATCACTGCTCCCCTGGGCCACCTGTTGACCCCTGCTCCCCATCCTCCTTACACTTCCAGCTTGACTATCACAGGGCTTCAGCGAGCATCAGTGGACTATAGTCGTGAGTGATGCTTAATCACTGAGCTTTATATCAAAGGCTTAATAAGAAAGATGCTGACACTGGAAAGGCCAGGTGCAAAACATCTCAGTGCAATCTATTGCAAACTGATTCATTATTTCAACCACTATAAACCCAAGCGAGCCAGCATTTCTACAATTCATTTCTCAAGGTCAGATAAGATGCACAGATAATCACATTGGCAAGCCATAGAGTGGGGCGGTAATGCCCCTATCTGTCAGGAGGTCAGACCAGAGGTAGGACACATGGTTGAAGCTCAGGGCTGCAGTCTAAATATTTGGGAACTCAATGTTTGAGGATAGAAATAACTCAAGAAATATTAATGTCAGTAACAAGCCAACATTTAACACGGACTGTGCATTCTTTGTTCTTCCAAGAGAGTCAAGAGCATTTTAGACTTTAAACTTTAGACACACAGTGTGGAAACAGGCCCTTCGGCCCACTGAGTCCACTCCAAACAGCCCGCGTGTGAACCAGCAGACACTAGGGACAATTTTACAACTTACTGAAGCCAATTATCCTACAAATCTGAACGGCTTTGGAATGTGGGAGGAAACCGGAGCAGCCAGAGAAAACCCACGCGGTCACCGGGAGAATGTACAAACACCGTACAGTCAGCACCCGTAGTCAGGATCGAACCCAAGTCTCTAGCGCTTAAAGGCAGCAGCTCTACCATTGCGTCACTCTGCTGCTCCACTCTCCACTTAATAATTTATGGTCTTATGTCCCGAAAACGAACAATGAAATTCTAACTTGCAGCAGCACAACAGATCTGTAAACATCTGTAGTCGCCATAATAAACTACAAAAATAAATGAAATATATAAAATCACACAAACAGCTTAGTCCAAAGACCAAAAACAATGCCCCAAGTCCCTCGTGCACTCACAGCAGTTTGTAGTTCAGAGTTTAGTTGGAGTTTGTACTCTTCAGAAGCCTGATGGTTGTTGGGAAGAATTTGTTCCTGTACCTGACGTCACAGTTTTCAGACTCCAGTACCTTCTTCCCAATGGTAGGAGTGAAATGAGAGTGTGGCCAGGGTGGTGTGGGTGGTTTGAGGATGCGGGCTGCCTTTTTGAGCCAGCGCCTCCTACACATCCCTTTGATGGTGGGGAGGTCAATTCAATTCAAGAGTAAACACAAATGGAGGTTGCTCAGCGGTCACTTGTTGTCAGTGACACAAAACAGGTTAGCGATTCAGAAAAAAACACAAAGTGCAGGAAGAACTCAGTGGGTCAGGCAGCATCTGTGGTGGGAATAGGGAGGTGGCGTTTCAGGTTGGGACCCTTCTCCTTCTCCAGCCTGTCGTAGTAGGAGATGAGAAAGCTGGTAAAGATGTGATGGGGTGGGATAAAACCTGGCATGTGATGGGTGGATTCAGGAGAAGGGGGATGGTTAGCAGATGGATGGACATAGGCTAGAGACGAAAAGAAGACAAAGGGTGTCAGATACGGGAGGAAGAGGAGTGAAATGTACAGCCAGTGGAAGTGATGTTAGTGGAAGGGAACAGGGTGCAAAAAGCAGGAAGGTGGTTGGGATATTGGGAGAAAAGGGTTCATACTGGATGAGGCGCAGGAAAGAGAATTTGGGAAAATATATGGTGCGGGAGGGATGCTACCTAAAATTGTAGAATTCAATGTTCATACCGTCGGGACACCCGAGCGGAATATTATCTACTACATCTACTACAAACCCAATGACTCCCATGGCTATCTGGATCAACATCTACTACAAACCCACTGACTCCCATGGCTATCTGGATCAACATCTATTACAAACCCACTGACTCCCATGGCTATCTGGATCAAATTTTACTACAAACCCACTGACCCCCTTGGCTATCTGGACTGACATCTACTACAAACTCACTGACTCCCATTGCTATCTGGATTACACTTCTTCCCACCCTGCTCCCTGTAAGGACTCTATCCCCTACTCCCAATTCCTCCGTCTACGCCGTATCTGCACCCAGGATGAGGTGTTCCAAACCAGGGCATTGGAGATGTCCTCATTCTTTGGGGAAGGGGGGTTCCCCTCTTTGACTATGGATGAGGCTCTCACCAGGCTCTCCATTAAATCCCGTAGCTCCGCTCTCACTCCCCATCCCCCCCACTCGTAACAAGGACAGAGCCTCCCTTGTCCTCACCTTCCACCCCACCAGCCATCACATACAACAGAAAATCCACCGACCTTTTCGCCACCTCCAATGGAATCCCACCACTGGCCACCTCTTCCCATCTCCTCCCCTTTCAGCTTTCCACAGAGAACGCTCCCTCCGTAACTCCCTAGTCAATTCGTCCCTTCCCACCCAAACCACCCCCTCCCCTGGTACTTTCCCTTGGAACTGCAGGAAATGCTATACCTGTTGCTTTACCTCCCCCCTCAACTCCATCCAAGGACCCAAGCAGTCTTTCCAGGTGAGGCAGAGGTCCACCTGCACCTCCTCCAACCTCATCTATTGCATCCTCTGCTCTGTGTGTCAGCTGCCCTACATCGGTGAGACCAAGCGTAGACTTGGCGATTGCTTTGCCCAACACCTCCACTCAGTTCACAATAACCAACCTGATTTCCCAGTGGCCCAGCAACTCCCCCTCCCATTCCAAATCCGACCTTTCTGTCCTGGGCCTCCGCCATGGCCATAGTGAGTCCCACCACAAATTGGAGGAGCAGCACCTCATATTTTGCTTGGGCAGTTTACACCCCAGCGGTATGAACATTGACCTCCAATTTCAGGTAGTCCCTGCTTTCTCCCTCCTTCCCCCCCCTTTCCCAGCTCTCCCACAGCCTATTGTCTCCGCCTTTTCCTTTCTTCTTCCCACCCCCCGCCCCCCCACCTCCACATCAGTCTGAAGAAAGGTCTCGACCCGAAACATCACCTATTCCTTCACTTCATAGATGCTGCCACACCCGCTGAGTTTCTCCAGCACTTTTGTCTATCTTCAATTTTTCCAGCATCTGCAGTTCTTTCTTAAGCCAGCGGAATATAAGGCGCGGTTCCCTCAGTTTGCTTGTGGCCTCACTCTGACAATGGAGGAGGCCCAGGCCAGAAAGGTCAGTATGGGAATGGGAAAGGGATTTGAAATGGTTAGCAACAGGGAGATCCAGCAGGTCTTGGCGGACCGAGCGCAAGTGTTCAGTGAAACGGGGTTGCCTACTCTACGCTTCTCATTCGGACCTGCTTTTCTCCCCAGGTGCATTTGGGACCCATCTCAGGCAGGCTGGAGAAGTTCACATGAGGTTTCCTTGGGGAGGAAACTTGATCCATGGTGAGAATAGGCAGCCGCCTGTTTGCCCCATGCATGAACTTTACGCCGGCTCATCTTGCTGACATTTCTGCATCTCAGCAGATTCAATCGTGCTGCTTTTTCTTGCGTGAGCCTACAATAGTTGTGAACTATTGCAGGAACTCAGCTGAAAGCAACCGGGCGGAGGTAGTCATGCTTGAGACAGTCAAGGGAGGTGTTCAGAGCTGGAGGTTGAACCAACCATTCCCCCAAGACAAGGACTATACCCGGAGATGATGTGGATGTTTAGAGCAAATAGAATCTTCTGTTGTGAACAGCACTGGGGGAAGATTAGAATCATAGCATAGAAGTATATAAAATGATAAGAGGCCTCCATAGAGTAGACAGTCACAACCTTTACCCCAGGGTGGAAATGACCAACATTGGAGGGCATAGTATATACTGTACACAGCGTGGTGAGTGCCTGCAACACACTCTGAGGGGTGCTGGTAGTGGAGGCAGATATGATAGTGGTATTGAAGATACATTTAGATCGGCACATGGATATGGAGGGAATGGAGGGATATGGATTATGTGCAGGCGGAGATGACTTTAACTTGGCATCATGTACAGCACGGATATTGTGGGCCAAAGGGCCTGGTCCTGAGCTATGCATTTTATGTCCTATGTAATTTCTTATTTATCTTGCGCAAGATTTTAAAGCTGCGCCTGCTGGTCACACATCATACTGAATGACCTCCCTCCTTTCAGTGCCCAGACTGCTGCTCGCCATTGACCACCCATTTACACCCATCCTAGTGGATTCTCCTCACATTTTCATCAAGCCCGCTCTGCCGTTCATTCTTCCACTCACCCACACACTAGGGAGAATTAACAGCGGCCCAATTAACCCACCAGCCCATGTGCTTTTTGGGGATTTGGGAGGAAGCCTGAGCGCCCAGTGAAAACCCACGCGGCGAGAATGTTTCCCCTCTTCCCCCTTCTAAACCTGTCGTGAGTTTGTCCTCATTTGTGAAAGCACCAACAACGTCCTCAGAATAGCCCAATGCTTCCAATCTACCTGTAACCTTAGCGCTGAAATCTCTCGCCCCCTGAAGCAATATGATCATTTCACACTGTTAAATTACTCTCAGTGCGCAGATTTTGTGCTGGCCTCGATACTTCTGCAACTTATTTATTACTAAAAGCATCAAAATGAGTGCCAGGATCAATGGCCCTTGGACTGGGTACTGAACATTCACTTCCCGCTGTAAAGATTAAATTACCTGACCAGCGATCCGGAAAGTTGGACTAATGACCCTAAACATGTGAGGCCAGATCCCAGCACGGCACAGAGTCTTAGAGAGTCATAGAGCATAGAATAAGGCCCTTCGGCCCAACTTGCCCATGCTGACCAACATGCCCCAAGTCCCACTTCCCTCCAAACCATCCCGTTCCAAATGTCTTTTACATTTCAAAGTCTGGAGAATTTAAATTCACTGAAGTAGCTGGGAATTACTTCAGAAAATGTTCATAACAGCGACCATGAAAGAGCTAGATTGTCACAACATCCCAAAATGCAAACGATTCAGAAAGTGGTCTTCCCCTGCACCTTGCAACTCATTTTCCGAGCTGGACACTTGCCAGTTCCGCTCAGCGCTCCTCTTATGTTTTGCTTTCATGTGCAGTGTGTATCAGCAAATGGAAACGCTGGGTTTTGAAGTCCAGATCATATCTGATGGAGTCATGGAATCATAGAGCATCATATGGCCCAACTCATCCATGACAAACATGATGCACCATCTACGCAAGTACCATTTGCCCACATTTGCTCCATATTCTTCTACACTTTTCCTATACACATGTTGTCAGAAACCCGTGAGCTGGGAATGGGTAGTATTTATATCACCGTGAAATATCTCTGTTAAATCATGCTCACAAGTTTGGTTCATTTGTGAAAAAACAGCATGGAAACAGGCCCTTCGTCCCTCCATCCATACTGACCATTGATCACCCATTCACATCAGGTCTATGTTATCCCACTTTCGCATCCACTCACTCCACACTAGCGGCGGTTTACAGAGCCCGGCTGCCCTACGAACCCGCACGTCTTGCGGATGCGGGAGGAAACCAGAGCACCCGGAGGGAACTCACTCAGTTACAGGGAGGACTCCGCACGGACAGCATCCGAGGTCAGGATGGAATCCGGGTCTGTGGTGCAGCGAGCCAGCAGCACTACCCGCTGTGTCACTGCGCTGCCCTTGGTGCTGTTGGGATGTCACGCTCTGTTTATGTGGATTTGCAGTGCGGATTCTGTCTGTCTTATAACAGAAACCGCACTTGGAGTCTATTTATGTCGCCAGGGTTTATACTGCTGCCTTCCAAGCTCCCAGTAATAGCAGAGTTGACAGAGCATCAGAAGGCATTTGGATCTCATTCTGACTTCCTAAACTAGAATTGTGCCCTTTAAGAAGGGTCCAAAAGATCTGCCCATTTTCTAACCGCTTAAGTGCCCCCCTGGGACTTCGAAGCCAAAACACGGCGTGGAGCCAAAACAAGGGCGTCACAGTGGTGCAGCTGGTAGAGCTCCTGGCTCACAGCGCCAAAGACGTGGGTTCGATCCTGACTACGGGTGCTGTCTGTAGGGAGGTTGTACGTTCTCCCCGTGACAGCGTGTGGTTTTCCCGGGTGCTCCGGTTTCCTCCCACCCTCAAAGACATCCTGGTTTGTAGGTTAATTCGCTTCAGTTGTATTTTAAATTGTCCCTGCTGTTTAGGATAGTGCTAGTGCATGGGATGATGGGGAACTTGATGGGCCAAAGGGCCTGCTTCTGCGCTGTATCTGTAAAGTATTGTCTAAAATAGAATACCTAGTGGCTTAGGCACGTGCTGTTACGGGATTACATCACTACATGAAAACCGGAACATTTTGAACGACGCCTCCAGGCGTGTCGGGACGTTTAGGGAGTTAACTCCACCATTGCCCATGTTTCTCAGCAGAGATGATGTGAGTAAAAGGCCTGTCCCACTTAGGCAACTTTTTTGGCTACTGCCGGAACCCGTCATAGGTCGACGAAAATTTTCAACATGTTGAAAATCCAGCGGCGACCAGAAAGACGCTACGACTCTGTGGGCGACTGAGGAGACGACTCGCGACAATACCGGCGACACACCATCGACATGTCACGTGGTGAAGCCTGTATGGTCGTGACTGTTCTGATCGCCGCTGGATTTACAACATGTTGAAAATTTTCGGCGACCTGCAAGGACCGATGACGGGTGCCGGCAGTGTCTGAAAAAGTCGCATAAGTGGGACAGGCCCATTCGCACACGCCGGGACCTTGTGTGACACTGTGACAAGTGGCCAACTCTCACTGGCACTCACCTGGGAAGTTATAATCTTTGAAAATCAAAAAAAAACTGCAGATGCTGGAAATCTATATTAAAAGCAGAAAATGTCAGGAACACTCATCAGGTCAGGACACACCTGTTGGAATAGAAATACAATTCAAATCTCTTTCCCACAAAGATTCCCACGCTGGGCCCAGCACCGTGACGTAATCGCAAAGAAAGCCCATCAGCGGCTTGCATTTCTCAGAAGATTGAAAGATTCAGTATGTCGACAAATACTCCCTTAAATCTCTACAGGTAGAGAACATATTGACTGGTGCATCACGGTCAGGTTCGGCAACTCGCACACCCAGGAACAAAGGAGAGTACAGCGAGAGGTGGACACTGCCCAGTCCTGACCTCCCCACTATCTACAGGAGCCGATGCCTCATCAAGGCAGCCAACATCATCAAAGACCCTCGCCACCCCGGCCACAATCTCATCTCCCTCCTGCCACTGGGAAGAAGGTACAGGAGCACAAAAACTGTGACCAACAAGCTTGGTCCCAACAAACCTCAGGCTCTTGATCAGTGCACAACACTAACCTCAGCAACTCTGAATACATTGTGTCTTTGGCTGCACTAAAGACTTCAGTTTTTGCAGTAATATCACAGTTATTAATTTATTGATTTAAAAAATATACATTATCTGTTAGTATTGCATTATACAGGCCTGTTATATGCTGCTGCAAGTAAGAATGTTATAGTTCCGTTGTCTGCACATATGACAATTAAACACTTTTGACTTGACTCTTGACAGATCCAGCCTGATATATTTTATATTTTGATTTATTTCAAGATCTCGTCTGCCTGAGAAATGCTGAGCATTTCGGGACCGTATATGATGCAGAGCAGAAAAACTTAAATTGTCCAAAATTTCATTGTTATTTCAGGTTCTCCCGGCATTCTTTGTGATGGTGTCATTGCTGCCTTCTGCCTCATGCCCCATTATCCGTTCACCCCATTGCCACTGCCACTGGGGCGCCCACCGCATTGGCACTGTGGACGAGTGCTGGGTGGGATTGCGATGCCCTCCCTCTGTGTTCACTAATCTGTGGAGATCCTTATCTAAGTCCATCGACCGGTCCCAGCTGTGGGGGGATTGAACCAAGGGATGGGACTCGGTCTCCAAAGAGATCAAGGAATTTTTCCGAGTTTAACTAATGACTTCATTAGCTGAGCATTCCACTGAGTGTGACATCAATCTGGCGAGGGGATGAAAGGATGAGACAGTGCGCACCAGAGTTTAAATCGCACAATGTTATTATTTTAATGTCATCTGCTTCTTGTCAGTGAGTCTAGATAGCTGATTTTTTTCCCGGCTTGATTTAAGGAGTAGTCCAACATAAATGATTACAAACTGAATGCATGGAGTACATCAAAGGCAGAGGCCTTGACTTGAACTGGGATAGGACGGACAACTGTGAGTGGCTGAAACGTGAAGCAGGAACAGAAAGTTGGAACGGGCAGGGCACAGCTGTGAACATCTGCAGACAATGGTGGCCACTAACAGCTGTGAACATCTGCAAATGCCATCACGAGCTGCAGCCTCACTCTCTTCCGCCCCATTTGCTTTGATACTGAAAGGAACAGCAGCCTGGTTGCACTGTCCGTCCGATAATGCTCTCTGTACAGTCCTCTCTGTGTGGTCTACTCTACACACGCTAGCCCTCTGTACATTCTCCTGTGTACAGACCCCCTCCATGTCCGCCGTATGACCCCCCCCCCCCCCACCCCTCCTAACATTATTTTCTCTCATTGCCAGAAGAATTAAATTGTTCCAAACATCCTGGAACTCAGTTGCTCCAATCAATCTCCTTCTCTTTCTTTGGGCCCTCTCCCCACAACCCCCCCCCCCCCCCACTAGTTACTCTACTCCCCTTGTTCCTCTCCAACCAAGATGAATCAGTGCAGAAGTCAGACCATGGCCCTGCCAGACGTCTGGGTCGGTGACCCATTCCACCGGGTGCCCCGTCATTGTTTGTCCGCGCCAACAATGTTGTCGGAGTCACGCAGGAAGCTGGCTCTTTGACCCATGCCTCTTGCCTCTTGTGAGAAGCAGTGGAATTCCCAATTTACCCCATTCCCTGCCTCCGTCTCCCTGGCTTTGCAAAGCGTCTCCCTCACGTATCCGCCCAATCCTCTCTGACAGCTACAAATGAGCTTGCATCCGCCTCCCGCAAGGCTCCTGACCCGTAACTGTGAAAAGCGTGAAGAGTCGCTCCTCTTCTCTTCTTCCATTCTCTGACAGGTCGCAGTAAAATCTCAGCCTCCTGAGCCGTCTGCCTCAGGGATCAGTTCCACATTGTCTCCACCCTCTCTCACTCCATCAGCTCTCATCCCAGCTTATCCATTCTCGCCCTACATCCCGTGTCCCCTGGTCCCTGGGACCACTCGTCATTGCTCATCTGGCTCTCCTCCGCTTCAGGGGAAGCCTGCTTGAATGCATGCAGTTGCATATGTATATGTGAAGTTGTCAGTTGTGTATAAGAAAGCAATATCATAGCGTTTATCCTCAAATCTCCACTTCAAAGCAATAATGAGCATTAAAGCAGGCGTTTAAGTTCAGCAGTTTCTTGTGGAATACTTTGAAATGATCAAAGGCCCATCATGTTATCGATGGGCTGGGGATGTGACATTCTGGGGCTCCATTGCCAAATGTAATACCAGTAGATGTTAACAACCTGGAACCTGCTTTGCCAGAAAGAATCATATTGTCGTCAAATCTCAGAAGCTGTTTTATTTCTCCAGAGGTCAACCTCGTTAAAAGATGATGGGCCCATTGTAGGGTATAAAATCCTGCTACTCCATTGTCAGGATAAGTGAGGCATCGCCAGCTTCGAGGTCCCACCTGTGTTGCCCTTTGACAGGACGTGTGGTTCACATGCCTGGCAATAGACTTGAAAAACAGAGTCTCTGTTTTCAAGAGTGAAGAGAGTCACGAGTGTTTTATTGTCGGATGTCCCAGATAGAACGATGAAATTCCTACTTGCAGCAGCACAACAGAATATGTAAACATAGCACACTGTAAACAATATAAGAATTTAGAAAAAAAAGTTCAGCGTAGATAAGAACTGCAGATGCTGGTTTATGGCAAAGATAGACACTGAAATGCTGGAGTAACTCAGCGGGACAGGCAGCATCTCTGGGGAGAAGGAATGGGTGACGTTTCTGGTGGAGACCTGAAAAGTGTCACGACCCGAAACGTCACCCATTCCTTCTCTCCAGAGATGCTGCCTGTCCCACTGAGTCACTCCAGCATTTTGGTGTCTATATTATAGACACACATACACATAAAAAACAAACATTAATAGTGCAATAATAACAATAATAGGCTATGAAGTTCAGAACTTCTTTGAGGTTGTCGTGTTTAATAGCCTAATGGCTGTGGGGAAGAAGCAGTCCCTGAACCTGGACATTACAGTTTTCAGGCTCCTGTACCTTCTTCCCGATGGCAGGGGTGAAATGAGTGCGTGGCCATGGTGATGTGGGTCTCTGATGATGCTGGCTGCCTTTTTGAGACAGCGACTCAAAAAGTTCTTCTTTTCTTTTTTCCTTTTCCCCCCCATCTACTTATTTTCTTATTTTGATTACTATTTTTCTTACTGTTTTATTCATGGTGATGGCGTTGCACTGTTTTGAAAATATCTCTTAAAAATCACTAAAAATTGAAGTGAGAAAAAAAAAAATGTTTTCAGCTTTGTCATGGGAGGAGATGATCAGATGGGCCGAGGAAACTCGAGTCAAAGAAAGGCCCAGCAGGGAAGCAGGCCCTTCGGCCCAACACATCCTCACTGGCCATCAAACCTCCTTTAACACTAATCCTACTCCTACACTTTTTATTCTCCATACATTCCCTTCAATTCCTTCCAGATTCAACGCCTGGCATTTTACAGTGGCTGATTAACGTTCGGTTCATTAATTTATTGTTATTATTCTCATGTGTACTGGGATACAGCAAAAGGCTTTTGTTTCTGTACGACCCAGTCAAAGAAAAGACTACACATGAGTACCATCAAGCCGTCCACAGTGCGAAGAGAATGGATAAAGGGTTCAACATTCAATGTAAAGATATCTTCTTCTTGCGTATGGCGTGCACAGCCTAAAGTTGTAGGTGCAAGATACAAGATACAAGGTACATTTATTTGTCACATGTGCCAGTTGGCACAGGGAAATGTGATCACCATACAGCCATACAGTAAAATAAAGAACACGACACACGATAGAGTTCAACAGAAAACATCCCCACACAGCAGGATCAAAAGTTTCCCACTGTGAGGGAAGGCACCAAAGTCAGTCTCTTCCTCGATGTTCACCCGTGGACGGGGCCGCCGGATCCCCCCGCAGTCGCCGCTACGGGCAGCCCGCCGCCGGGATGTTGGGTCTCCGACGTCGGAACGGGAGGCTAACCTCAGCGGCTTGGACCTCCAAAACGGCCACTTCCCACCGGAGTCCGCAGCTCCCGACGTCCCCAGGCCGCGCCGGGCGGAGATTCAATGCTGGCGGCCCTCGGCAAAGGGCCCGGGAACTACAGCCCCGCGATGTTGGAGCAGCGGGCCCAACGCTCCAGAGCTTCAAACGGCGATCCAGGTAGGTATCGCCCGCTCCGCGGTGAATCCAGCGCCGCGCCGCCGCTGCCGAAGCTCTGGTCTGGTCCCCGGTCTCAGGTGGGAAAGACCACTCCGATCCAGCTTGTAGGCCGTGAGGTGGGGGGGGGGCGAGGATGCGATGCTGAGAAATAGTCGAGAGGAAGCGACTGGGAAACGGTTTCACCCTTACCCCTCCCCCCTCCCCCACATAGAAAAACGAAAGTATCCCCAAACAAAACTATTTAAACAAACTAAAATTAAAAAATATAGAAAAAACGGACAGGCTGTAGGCAGAGGTGTCTTCAATGCAGCGCCCCGAGTGCACCGTAGGTCAAGGGGAGACATCCAGGCCAGGACAGCATCAGTTACTGGGTGGATGGCTTTGATGCCCCCAGGGAAAAGCCTCAGTGGGCAGCCATTCACGATGCGTGGGTTGGTCTGGTCTGGATGTCCGCAGTTGCAAGCAGGGGTGTCCGTCACCCCCCACTTATGCAGGTGATGGGCTGTTCTTGCACGGAAACTGCGGATTCTGTTGTTAGCCATTGCTTGCGACAGCGGACATCCAGATCTTTACATCTTCACATCGCAAGCAATGTAAAGATATAACATGTGCATATGTTTGGGATTTGGGAGGTACCCGGAGCACCTGGAGGAAACCAACATGGTCACAGGGAGAACGTGCAAACTCCACACAGAGAGCAACTGAGGTCAGGATCGAACCCAGATCTCTAGCGCTGTGAGGCAGCGTCACTACTGTGCTCACACTCCTGGAGCATGAAGGCGTGACCAGCCACTGAGTTTCAGACTGTAGACTTTAGAGATACAGCACGGAAACAGGCCCTTCAGCCCACCTAGTCCGGGCCGACCAGCGATCCCCCCGTATATTAATACTATTCTACACACTAGAGACAATTTTTATTAAAGCCATTTAATCTACAAACCTGTACGTCTTTGGAACGTGGGAGGAAACCATAGCGTCCACGTGGTCACAGGGAGAACGTACAAACTCTACACAGGCAGCACCTGTGGTCAGGATAAACCCCGGGTCACTGCCGCTGTAAGGAAACAAGCCCTTTGGCCCACGGACTCCACGCCGACCATCGATCACCCGTTCACACTAGTTCTATGTTATCGCACTTTTGCACCAATCCCTACTTGGGGCAATTTACAGAGGTCAATTAACCAGCACGTCTTTGGGATGTGGGAGGAAACCGGAACACCCGGAGGAAACCCACGTGATCAGAGGAAAAGCGTGCAAACTCCACACAGACAGCTCCCATGGTCAGGATTGAGCCCGGGTATCTGACGCTGTGAGGGGGTGGCTCTACCAGCTGTGCCACAATGTTATTGTCTTTGGAACAGGAAACATCTGAGGCCTCCTCCATGTGGCAGTGGAGGGGAGATAGACACAAAGTGCTGGAGTAACTCAGTGGGTCAGGCAGCATCTCTGGAGAAAAGGACCCTTCATCACTGGAGGGGACATATGGCTGTGCGGAGGTGGCTGTCAAAAGCTGCTGATCTAAGCGGCAACTATTGCTCACACATGTGGAGCATTGGCAGCAGATAATGCCTTGCATCAGCAGGCATCTCCTTGGTGAACCGCAGGCTCTGCGCTCCATGGCTCCTCACTGTGGTGGGCAACAGAACTGCAGTGCAAGGCTGTTGCGAAGGAACTGTGGATGCTGGTTGACACCGATGTGAGTCCAAGCCCAGGCTCGGCGATCAGTCCGTCTAAAGGTACCTGATCGCCCAGTTGCTAAACAGTTTAACTCCCCCTCCCATTCCCAATCTGACCTTTCTGTCCTGGACCTCCTCCATTGTCAGAGTGAGACCCAATGCAAATTGGAGGAACAGCACCTCATATTTCACTTGGGTTTCACCCCAGCAGTATGAATATTGATTTCTCCAACTTCAAGCAACCCTTGCTTTCCCTCTCTCTCCATCCCTCCCCCATCCTAGCTCTCCGACTAGTTTTACTGTCATCCTGATTACATTTTACTGATCGTTTACGTGGTTGTCACCTCCCCGTCAGACAACAATGATCCATTTTACATTCTCCTTGATCTTCGTCCTCTTTATCCTCTCATTTTCACACCTTACCCTTCCATATTTCTGTCTCCCTCTCCCCTGACCCTCAGTCTGAAGAAGCGTCTCAACCCGAAACGCCACTCATTCCTTCACCCCAGAGATGCTGCCTGTCCCGCTGAGTTACTCCAGCATTTTGAGTCTATCTTCAGTGGACGACTGTTGCTGGATTTGGCCCTTCACATTATATTATAAGACAGAGGAGCAGAATTAGGCCATTTGGTCCATTGAGTCTCCACTTATTTGTGCAGACAGGAGAGCTTTCGATTTGCTGAGGTACTTAAAGCCTGGGCCATTGTAGTAATTCTCCACGCAAACCTTACTTCAGCGCTGGTACAAACCTCGCTCAAGTGAATCTTTGAAAGTGGGACAGGATCATTTTTCGAGGCTGAGATAATTGACCTACTGAGTCAGTGGCCGGAGTCATAAGATCACATGTGATAGGTGCATCATGTCTACTCCACCATTCAATCATGGCTGATCTATCTCTCCCTCTCAACCCCATTCTCCTGCCTTTTCCCCGTAATCTTTGACAACCTTACTAATGAAGAACAGTTCATTCTCCATTTTTTTTAAATGCAGTGACTTGGCCTCAATAGCCGTCTGTGGCAATGAATTCCACAGATGCACCACCTTCTGATTAAGGAAATTCCTCCTCATCTTCATTCTGAAGGTTGGTCCTTTTACTGTGAGGCTGTGCCCTCTGGTCCTAGACATTCCCACTGGTGGAAACATCCCTCTGTGTGGTCTCTCTCCCAGTCATACCGTGCCAGGAATGGCTCCTAATGTGCCAGGGAGGGCTCCTACTGTGCCAGGGATGGCTATTACTGTGCCAGGAATGGCTACTACTAGCTTGGGGTCAGCTGGTTATCGCAGATGCTTTGAAGTCAATACTCTGTTCCTGCACATGGAATCACATAGACATCAAGAGTCCATTGAGTTCTGAAAGCATTTCCTATAAATAAGCTGCCCTGTGTCTAATGATCCCATTGAATAGTGTAGGGTTGGGCTTGGGGAGTGGCATCTTTCTGCTGCTGGACACTTTCACATGGTTGGCTCAGTCACTGGGAAAGTATTGCACTTGCTCCACTCCTCTCAATAACAAACCAGATCACACAGTCATACAGCATATAGTCAGGCCCTTCGGCCCACCGAGTCCACACTGACCATCAAACACCTATTAATTGTAATCCCCTCTAATTCCATTTTAGTCTCCACTTTGGACAACACCCAAAATCAGAATTAAACCTGGGCGATCGATGCGAACCAGCCAAAATGGCTTTTCAATGATATAGTTGCACCTGCCTTTGCCACTTCCTCTGGAAGCTCATTGCAGATCCAATCTCACGCTCTGTGAAACTCTTGCTCCTCAGACCCCTTTTAAACTCCTCTTTTCATCTTTCAACCTATGTCCTCTTGTGTGAAACTCCCTTAACCCTGGGAGAAAAGATTGTGACCATCCATTTTATCATTGCCTTTCGTGATTCTATAAAGTTCTATATAGTTACCACACCACCTCCTTCACTCTGGGGAAAGCAACCCCAGTCTGTCCTGCCTCTCATTATAACTCCAGCCACAATACACCCTTGTGAGTCCTTTCCCTCATTCAATGACATCCTTCCCAGAGCTGGGTAGCAAGAACTGCCACAGTACTGACCGCAATCACCCATATGCCTTGTACAGTTGTAATATGACATCCCAACTCTTGTTCCCAGTGTCAATGAAGGCAAGCACGTCATATGCTTTCTTCCTCACCCTGTCTACCTGTCTGCCGGGGAGGTACATGTACATGTATCCCTGGGTCTCTGTTGTATAACAGCACCACTGTGTTTAATTTCTCAAAATGCATCACTTTGTACTTGTCTGAATTAAACTCCATCTGCCATTTCTTTGCCCACTTCCAATTGATTTAGATAATGTTCTAATTTTAGATAACCTTCTTCGGTGTCCACTACGCCACCAATGTTGGAATTAAGGGCCTGTCCCACTTGGCGATTTTTTCGGCGACTGCCAGCATCATTGACTGACGTATCAGGGTCGCTAAAAGATTTTGAACATTTTGAAATCCAGCGGCAACAAAAGAAATATTGCGACACTTGAGGAGACACCGCGCATCAATACGTCGTCACGCTGCGTCACGCCACATCATGCCGCGACTTTTTTGGTGACATGATAAGTCAGACAATGATTCCGACAGTCGCCAAAGAAATCGGCAAATGGGACAGGCCCTTAAGGGGTATCATGCTCCTCAATATCACACCATATACCCATTGATCCTGTGGACATATTGATTCAAGGATTTAATTTCCAACTATCAGTAAAAGGAAACTTTTTACAAGACACCCATAATATCCACAGCTATTGCTCATTGAACAGTGGATCGGAGGGCTTTGAGGCGAGCAGGCTGCAGTGTTTGTGCTGCATTCACTATGGTACTGAGACTGCTGTTGGCTACAATTCAGGGTGGCACTCAGTGTCATTCGTTGCTTACATCCACAACTGCACAGCTTGATATTGTGCTGTTTGCCAGTTGTTACATTCGATATTAGTCAGCAGCAGAGCTCCCTGCTTCTTCTGTCTGACTGCGACTATAACCCAAACCCACTCAACACCAGGTGGTAAACAAGCCTACAGTGTTATTTCTGCTGATACAGCAGAATATTTGTTAAAATGCTGAACTAATTCAACAGAGCCATTTTTTAAAACTGCATTTTAACATACTCTTGAAAAACTGTCTCCGTCCTTGTGCATATTGACAGTGCTTGACTCGAACGACATAATAGAAGCAGGTAAATAGGAGGTAATTGAGGAGGTAGTTGTAGCAATGTTACAAAATTTTGAGATTTTAAAAATCAAGTCTGCAATTTATCCCAACAGATAAAGCATGAAAATAAGTTTAATTTGACACCCAATTCACTTTCATATCTTCAGTATTAAAAAAGCTATGGCCATTTTCATACTCGGAAATTAGCATCTTGTTCCCTATTGCTTTTCCATTGACTTAACTCAAAAGCTGTGATCGAGGACAGTCAAAAGCCCATAACTTTCTTAAAAATTAAGAGAACTGAAATAAATTTTCAGTTATCATAGATTGAAGCATTCTGAAACAAATATGAGACAATCTTACTTGGATGACCTGAAATTAAGGCATATAATTAGTAGGTTACCTAATTGGAGCTAATTACAAAATTCAATTACTAGATCTAAACATTTATCCATTTCTTAAGAAAAGATTACATTTTTTAAATAGCCTAAGTGTCTAAATAACATTCACGCAAGAATTCACAATATAACATGATTTTTAAATCTCATTGTCATGAATTTATATGCCAAATGGAAGGATTTTAGTGTTTAAGTCCCGTAAATTAATGGCGATTTAAATCATCTTGCGAGTGAGATTTTGTGGAACGCGATCGATTGGAACATTGCGGTCTGCCGTCAATTTAAACCCCATATCGGCAGGAAAAACACTTCCGGTTCATATGGGGCCTAAATCACCTTTTTACAACGTAAAATTTGGATTAAGATCATCCTAAGAAGCACGTTTATATGTAAATTAGCGGCTTACTTTAGCTGTCCCGTACGGGAAATCCGTCCCCGTTGTTGGCGTTGACAGCATTAGAAGCGGATTTTTATTTAACTCCAGCGCTGAAATTGTACCGCCGTTTAAAAAAAAACAATTCACAGAAAGGCAGTCGGAACAATTCTTCAGCATTAGCTAGCAGCCCGAGAAAATAAAACTCCGGCAGGCAGGAGAAAACCGCATTTTAACCCCCCCCCCAAAGGCGCCAAAGTCACGCACACGGCCAGTGGCAGAACTGTAGCGCCGCTGAAGGTAATTTTTGTAACATACCTAGTAGTTGAGGCAGATACGGTAACAGCATTTATGAGACACTTGGACAGGTACATGAACAGGAAAGGTTGAGAAGGATAGGGGCCAAATTCGGACATTGAGACGAGCAAAGATCGGGCATTTTGGTCGGCATGGTTGAGTTGGGCTGAAGGGTTTCAGTGTTTTTGACAGTATGACTCTATTAATGGATCAGATCACATCAGATCAGATGGATTTCCCCACTGGGTGCATTTGTGGCAGGGCCGGCGTGATTGCTGTACATTATCGCCCCTCTGGCATGTGTTGATGCCACACCAATCAGTCGCACATCACAAAGGGAAGGTAACCTTTCAAAAGTGCTAACTAGAAGTATTTTTCTTTCAGCACCTCTCGGTCCCACTGAAATGCAATAAAGCACAACCAAGGGAAGAACTTAATTACATTTGAAACCAGACAAAAGTCAGAATTGGATTGATGAAAGCTTTTTATTCCAACTGTACATAAAAGTGCTGCCTTTTCACAAATCCATGACTAATTTGTCTTATTTTCTTGTTGAGTCAGGCTTATGTGTGAGTGGAAGTTGCTGTGGTCCACATTTTACTGGGATGCATATGTTGGGTTGGAACTCTGAAGAGTGGCATGCTGAAAGCGACTCACAACAGGAGCACAGAGAGTTCTCTGCTCACCGTCCGCCAACCTGTACATCATTGCCAGTGGCCACTTCCCTCAGACAGCGTAACGGGCCACCATTGCTATCATTTATTGGCTTCTCCCAAGACTAGATTTAGAGAGTACACAAAAGGCTGGAGAAACTCAGCGGGTGCAGCAGCACTAAGGAGCGAAGGAGATAGGCGACCCTTCTTCAGACTGGTTAGGGATCAGGGAAACGAGAGATATAGACGGTGATGTGGAGAGATAAAGAACAATGAGTGAAAGATATGCAAAAAAGTATCGATGATAAAGGAAACAGGCCATTGTAAGCTGTTGGTAGTGTGAAAATGAGAAGCTAGTGTGCTTGGGTGGGGGAGAGATAGAGAGAGAGGGAATGCCAGGGCCCAAGGGCTGAGGGAGAGGTGGGAAGGAGAGGAGGCAGCAAGGGTTAACAGAATTGTTCTTGGAGTTTAGTTTATAGAAATGAAGCATGGAATCAGACCCTTCGGCCCACTGAGTCCGCACCGACCAATTTACAGAAGCCATGTCTTTGGAGTGCGGGAGGAAACCGGAGCACCCAGGGAAAACCTATGTGGTCACAGGGAGAACGTACAAACTCCGTACAGACAGCACCCGTAGCCAGGATAGAATCCGGGGTCTCTGGTGCTGAAGGCAGCAACTCTACCGCTGCGCCTCCATGCCACCAAGTAGTAATATTTGCAACAGCACATGAAGGACACTTTCTTAACAGCGTTAAACTTCTATTATTTGGATTCAAATAAATGCAATTTGTGCTTGGCACAATATTCTGTTATAGTTGAAGTCTCCCCAATAGTCCAGCTGAGCCTTGCTCATCTATAGTTTCATGTTTCGTCTTCTTGCATATGGCGTGCACAGCCTAAAGTTGTCGGACAACTTGTTCTATTTGATCTTATTTGATTGTGCACGCCGGATTGATTGCATTTTTCGAAACACGGCGGACCGCGTGAAGGTTGCAATCGCCCACCCCAGTTTCATGCTGACTCCTTGCTTCTTAGCAATAAAGTCACGAATCACACCAAGCTTTAGCGGCTTATCAGTTTGATCTGTCACCTTCAAAGATTTGTTTATGCTTGGATTGCATAATCCTTCTATTCACTGTATTGAACCATTATATTGCTTCATCTTATCCTTTATTGATTGTTATGCTTGTCTTTTAACATAGAACATAGAAAGATATAGTCTAAAAAAGGGTCCTGACCCGAAATGCCACCTGCCCATGTTCTCCAGAGATGCTGCCTGACCTGCTGAGTTACTCCAGCACTATGTGTTCTGGAAAGGTATAGCACAAGAACAGGCCATTTGGCCCACATTGTCCATAATGCCGGGATAAACTAATCTCCACCGCTTGCAAGTAATATTATCCCTTCATGCCCTGCATATTTATGTGCCTATCCAAAGGCCTCTCAAATGCCCACTATCGTATCTGCCTTCATGAAAAACGTCACTCATTTCATTTCGGAGTCACGTGAGTGACTTCGTGAAGAGCCCGCCGGCGCGCATGCTCGACATATCGTCGTATCGCGTTGCTGCGACGGCTGGCGGTGGAGTGCGCTCCTCGCCAGCCCTTCATAATGGAACCACTGAGGTAAGTATCCTACCTTAAGTTGGTGGTTCTTGTTGTGTTTTGTTTTCACAGCAAGGACATGGATGGGAGCGTTAAAGGCCGCAGAACGTCTGGACGAGGTCGCCAGTCAACAGTCCCGGAGCCAGTGATATCGGCGGTACCTGCAGCGCAGGCCGGGACAGGGGCGGAAATGTCGGTGAGCCCTGTGTTTACAGGTCCGGATCCGCCAGCACACCACAGCTCGGAGGAGTTCGACGAGGAGGAGTGTGGTGTGCCGCCAGAGCAGGAGGATCCTGCCATGGCAGTCAGGTCGTCAGCAGGCTTGCTGGCGGCCTCGAGCAGAAGGGTTCGTGCTGCTGCACGGCCCTTTTCACCCAGCCCTCCGCGGAGGGGAAGGGCAGGAGCCCGGAAGTCTAACCCTGTCGGGGCTAAGGCTTTGCCTGCCGCCGAGGAGCGGTCAGGTTCCAGGGCGAGACCCGGGGCGGCTGTGAGGTCCAGTCGATACCCCCAACTCTCGACGCCGGGACGGGTCGGTTGGGTCGGGTCTCGTCGCGGTCGCCGAGCCCCCCATGGATGGGTGGGCGAGACCATGCGTCGGCGAGGTCCACGACGTGGGCTGCCGGCAAGCCTGCGCGGGCTTCGGGTATCCAGGCTGCGGCTGGTGCCAACATCATGCCGCAAGTGTCCTTAGTGGCAGCGGCGTCCGCTCCCGCTAAACGGAGGCGGTTGAACACGCCCGCGCAGGAATCGCGCAGTTTCGCTTCGGCGGCTGCTAGCGACGACTACCGGCACCGGGTGGGCCTCGATGAGATGTGGGCCGATGATAGGGGCCCCGGCCATTTTTCAGAGCCGGAGGACTCCGACCACCTGAGTGTTCAGGGTGAAGGGCGTATTGACCGGATGGAGCGGCTGCTGGAGCTCCTGCTTCACGGTCAACAGCAGCAAGCGTCCAGCAGCGACAGGCACAGGGCTGTTTTACCAACTTCCACCATCAGCCTGGAGCAGCAGGAAGAGGAGGTTTTGGTCGATCCCATCCCACCTCCGTCAGATTTACCAGCGGAGGGCCTTCTCGATGTGGCCACTAAGTTCGCGGCCCCACACTCGTCTGGGCTTCCCCTCAACTCGAAATTGGCAGCCACAGTGGACTTCCTCAACAACCATCAGCTGCAGGAGGAGGTTCTCATTCAGGCCATGAGCCGTCACAAGGCTCCATCCAGCTGCAACTCCCTCAACGTGCCTGTGGTCAATACGCCGATATGGGGCAACATCAGTGCGGCTATCCGTCAACAGGAGCTGAAAATTCAGCGGATCCTGAAGCTCATCACGGCCGGTATTACCGCCTTTGTGCGGTCGGTTGATGGGGATGACTTAAATTTGGACCAGGAGGATGCTCTGGCTCTATTGTGCGCAACTCAACATGAAATCAATGGGTTCCACAAAAGCAGCATCCGCCCGGCGCTCAACCCTAAGTTTGCAGGGTTGTGCAAACCACCGCCGCCGCCGCCGCCCCGTCAGCTCTTTGGCGAGGATCTCTCTAAGAGGGTCAAAGAGCTTGACGAACAAGCCAAAACGGTGGGACTCATGCGCCCTCACGGTGCCCCCATGCCGTCGAGCTCGAAAGCTCCGCTTGTTCGACCACGAGGGTCTGCCAGCACCTCTACGAGGACCTACCCTCCAGCTCCACCCCGTTACCAACCGCCCCAGCACCAGGGGGCTTTTTTAGGACAAGGTCGGCAGAAACCCTGGTGGAAGATGAGGACGCCGCGCCCTCAAGCCAACCCAGCACCTCCACGTCCACCCACACGTGTCAAGGACCGCCGGTAACCACGGAGGTGAGGCGGTCTGGTTCTCTCTTTTCTCTTTGTCTAACCTCACATGTTGGTGGGCGCCTTCGGTTCTTTTTGGGTGCATGGGGTGATATTACTGGTGATGAGTATGTGTTACGAAATGTTCAGGGTCATAGCATTGAGTTTCTTAATGGGGACATTCCTCCATCCCAGCACAGGCCTGGTCGAACATTTAAATTGTCTGCTGCAGAACAGGCAGCAGGCTATAAGGAAATTTTGAGGCTAGAACAGAAGGGAGTGATAGAGAAAACGGTTCATGAGCCCGTGGAATTTGTTTCCAATATATTCACTCGACCAAAGAAGGATGGAGGCTGTCGCTCATCATTGACCTGACTAGTTTAAATACTTTTGTAACATATACTCATTTCAAAATGGACACTTTTGAAACAACCAAATCATTGATTTCACATGGTTGCTTTATGGCATGCATTGATTTACAAGATGCGTACTATACTGTATCCATTCAAAAATATTATAGGAGGTTTCTGAAATTTATCTGGATGGGTCAACTCTGGCAATATAGGGCTTTTCCCAATGGGCTTACCACAGCCCCTCGATTATTCACTAAATTGGTGAAGCCAATTATGGCCTATTTACGACAACAACATCATATAGTAATGGCCTATTTAGATGATATCTTAATTGTGGGCCACACCCTGGAATTGGCTCAACAGGGTGTTGCAGCTGCAGTCAATTTATTTCAGCAGCTGGGGTTCATTGTCCATCCAGCCAAATCAAAGTTCTGCCCCTCCCAGGTAATTCATTATCTGGGGTTTACGGTGGATTCTATTCGCATGAGGGTCACCATACCACCTAATAAGGTTGAGGAGGTCACCCAGGGGTGTCAAGGTTTAATCACCGCTGGTATACCATCGATTCGTCATACAGCTACAGTAATTGGCAAACTTGTAGCTTTGTTTCCGGCAGCCCGATATGGGCCTTTGCATTATCAGAATTTGCAAAGGGCCAAGATCGCTGCGTTAAGACAGCACGCTGGTCATTATGATCGACCAATGCAGCTGCCGCCTGAAGCGACGGATGAGTTACGATGGTGGGTGCGCCACATTAGTAACTTGTTTAAGCCTATTATTGAGGCTAATCCGGTGGTATACTTGCAAACTGATGCGAGCTCTTATGGCTGGGGAGCTACGGATCATTCCTCTAGTTGCGGAGGCAGATGGGATACCCTTGAGGCTACTATGTTGTTGTCACACGGGATCAACTATTTGGAGCTACTTGCAGCATTCCACGGACTTCGTGCTTATTGTTCCAAATATTTTGGGGCACATGTCCGTCTCCAAATAGACAACACCACAGCGGTGGCATATTTAAACCATATGGGCGGTACCAGGTCAGTTTCATGTGATAAATTGGCTAACTCAATTTGGCTCTGGTGTGTTCAGAGAGACATTTGGATTTCAGCTACCTATTTGCCAGGTGAGCTTAATACTGTGGCGGACACCAGGTCACGCAAGTTCAATGACAATATTGAATGGATGTTGCATCCTGAAATTTTTGCCAAAATCACAGCCAAATTTGGGAAACCGGATATTGACCTTTTTGCGTCCCGGTTGAACCATCAGGTACCAACCTACGTTTCGTGGGAACCAGATCCTGGGGCTATGGCGCTAGATGCATTCTCGCTGGACTGGGGGAATTGGTTTTTCTATGCATTCCCCCCGTTTTGCCTGATCAGTCGGGTATTACGAAAGATTCAGATGGATGCAGCCAAGGGCATCCTTATTATACCCGACTGGCCTACACAGCCGTGGTATCCGGTGGTCTTTGACATGCTCAGTGAGCCTTGGGTCCTTTTGAAGGGTTGCCCAGAATTAGTTACTCACCCTGTCTCAGGGGAGCCACATCCCTGCCATGGCTATTTGCATTTGTTGGCTTGCAGGTTTTGAACAGGCCGTTAGCCCAATACGGCCTCTCAACTCGGACCATGGATACCATTGCGGCGTCGTGTCGAGAGTCAACAAGGCGAAGATACCGCTCACATATCAAGAAGTGGGAAGCCTTCTGCAGCCGCTCTCGCATCACGTACGATGCCGTGACTATAACCAACGTCCTGCAATTCCTCGCGGGGTTGCACCATGATGAACACTTAAGTTACAGTGCCATCAACAGCGCCAGGAGCGTGCTGTCATTCTACCTCAACATTGAGGTGGGATCCAACAGGCTAGTGTCCAGGCTCATGCGGGGTATATTCAATATGAATCTGCCTACACCACGCTACAATATCACCTGGGATGTCAGGGACGTTTTAACCCTGCTCAGGACGTGGTCCCCCATGGAAGGGCTCCAGCTGGACAAACTCACCATGAAGCTGGTGATGTTGCTAGCGCTGACTTCAGCACAGAGGGTACAGACACTCCATAAACTACGTGTCGACAGAATGATGTCTACCCCTACAAAAGTAGTCTTCTTCGTTGATGAGCTACTAAAGCAGCATAGACCTGGGTGCACAGGGCTGCAGCTGAAGTTCCCGGCATACCCCGCAGATGCTAGGCTGTGTTTAGCCTCCCATATCCGTCACTACGTTAAGGTGACGGCAGGCACCAGAGGAATGGAGAGATACCTGCTTGTCACTCATAAAAGACCTCATCATCGAGTGACAGTCCAGACGATATCCAGGTGGCTCCGGGTCGTCTTGGGTAAGTCAGGTATCGACACAAATGTGTTCACGTCTCATTCCACCAGGGCTGCATCGACGTCGGCGGCGAGGGTCATGGAGGTGCCCATGGACCATATTCTCGCCACAGCAGGATGGGCTAATGAAGCTGTGTTTCAGCGATTTTATAACAAGCCTGTTGCTGCTCCTCTACAGTTCGCGGAAGCCGTGCTGAATGCAGGTCGAGAACGTGGAGGTGTCCCCGCATGAGGGGTTTTTTGATTTGTTGTTAATAAA
Source organism: Raja brachyura (assembly GCA_963514005.1). Next base: position 12,031,528 of record OY740809.1, on the reverse strand, counting down.
TATGCTCTTGTTTTGCAGTATGAACTATTTGAGCAAGTTTGTTCCTCCCATCCATCCCTGTTAGTGGTGTGTCAGCATGGACGTGGTCCAGGGCGTGTAATCACAGAAGCTTTGAAGTCTTCACGAAGTCACTCACGTGACTCCGAAATGAAATAGTAAGATTGAACGAGAACTTACCAGTTCGAAGGTTGATCGTTATTTCATGAGGAGTCGCGGTGAGGGATTTCGTGCCCTCCACGCCCAACCCTCAATCGCCTTCACCTGGTAATTTGAGTCTCTTTCATCTTACTATGCTAAGTCATTTCTGTTATTGGTTTCTGTGATTCCATACCGCTACTTTGAAGAATGTCGAGCACGCGCGCCGGCGGGCTCTTCACAAAATCCCTCACCGCGACTCCTCATGAAATAACGATCAACCTTCGAACTGGTAAGTTCTCGTTCAATCTTACTATTCCTTCTCTCAAGAGATGCTGCCTGTCCCGCGGCGTTATTCCAACATTTTGTGTCTATCTTTGATTCCTTCCTAAACCAAACTAAACTCCCTCATAAGGTGATCAATTATTTGTCGATGAGCAAAGTTTGCAGGAGATGTGCAGGGCATGATTTTTTTTACACAGAGTATGGTGGGTGCCTGGAATGCACTGCCAAGGGTGGTGGTGGAGGCAGATACAAGGGGGGAGTTTAAAGGCTTTTAGATAGGCAAATAGATATGCAAAGAATATGGACATGTCGATCACCTGCAGGCAGAAGAGATTACTTTAATTTGGCCTCATGTTTGGCACGGACATCGTGGGCTGAAGGCCCTGTGCTGTACTGTTCTATGTTTAATGTTCTGGGGGAATCACCGATCACTCTACAATATTATAAGTTCAGTATTCAGCAAGGAGATTAGCAGTAGCTGCAACCAATCCAGAATTGCATGCTTTGTAAGAAAGGAGTCCCAACAACTGGACTGCAAAACTGGATTGCAATACCGCCAGCAGCTGGGCTATTTTAGAAGGTATCTCCCATTAACTGCAGAGCACCAGAAGAAATTCCCCAATAAATGCAGTGGCAAGTTCCCAGAATCTGGCAATGCACTACAATGCACACAATAACTGGGGTGTATGGAAGAAACTATACTTACATGAATAAGGAAGCAGCAAAGAAAAGAACAGGATACCAATAGACGTTAAAGAAACTTATAATAAGTTTGCAGCAACAGTGATGAATTTCCAAAATAAATGTGCAAGTGCATGAGCAACATCTGAACCACAATTGCAAATGCAACTACCTGCAATATGCTGCAGGGAATCTCAAACTGCTGCACAATTCCAGAAGGCAAACTGCAATATCTGCCTCCCTTTGCAAAAGAATGCCTGATTAATTCTATATCTGAAATCACAATATCAGCTGTAAACTGAAGGAAATGCAAGAGGACTTTCCGCCCAAGACTGGAATCTCCCACTCGTGGGAGCGTTCTGTAGAGACTCCTAATTTAATGCTCACTCTGCAGTGGAATCATCAGCAACTGCAGAATTCTGGAAACAAATCTTCAATAAAGAGGAAGAAATTTATAAAGAAATCTGCAATCATTGCTTTGATTTTAGAGCATCTACAATAAATGCAGCATGTTTGAGGAACTTGAAAGAAATAGGTTTTAGCCAGAAGATAGTACAAGAGAAGCTGATGAACTCAAAAGCAAATATATCCAAAGCTCCTGATGACATACTGTTGCAAACGAGATGTCTTTGCAGTCATTGGTTCGGGGCAGAACAGTGGCTCAGTATTTGCTGCCTTACAGCGCCAGTTCGATCCTGACTACGGCTGCTGTTTGTATGGAGGCTGCATGTTCTCCCTGTGGCCATGTGGGTTTTCTCCAGGTGCTCCGGTTTCCTCCCGCATACCAAAGACATACAGGCTTGTAGGTTATTTGGCTTCAGTAAAAATTATAAATTGCCCCTAGTGTGTAGGACAGTGCTAGGGTGTGTGTGGTGTACGGACCCGTTGAACCGAAGGGCTTGTTTTCATGCTATACCTCTAAAATCTAATGGATGTTTTGATTATCAAAATCTCCGCAGATTTTGGGCTTTCTTATAATGTAAGCTTCTGTGACTGCGACATCCACTCTGCAATAGGAACTTTAATAATATGAAAACCGAACAATGAACTGCTCTAAAGGAGTATCTTTACAAGGCCAGCGCAATGGCATAGCTGGTAGAGCCACTGCCTCACAGCACCAGAGGCACAATGAACCTGACCTCGGGTGCTGTCCGTGTGGAGTTTGCACATGCTCCCTGTGAGTGCGTGGGTTTCCTCCAGTTTTCTCCCACATCCCAAAGATGTGCAGATTTGTAGGTTAATTGACCTCTGTAAATTACCTCGAGTGTGCATAGGGCGTGATTGAGAAAGTAGGAGAACATAGATCTATTGTGAACGGGTGATCGATGGTCAGCGTGGACTCGATGGGACAAAGAGCATGTTTCCATGTTATATCTTTCAAACAATCAATCAACCGACCCAATATTATTCTTAAATGTTCTAAATGGATTACTCATAACTATACCGTTCTGTAAACGAATCTTCATGAATCATAGCTTAATGGAATGACTTGGTGAAGAGCTCGATCAGGAGAAGATAAAATGGAAGGGAATCCTCCAGTATAATAGTAAACCAGGGATCATTGATTACTAGTCTACACTGTAAATAACTGCAATTCAGCAGGGGAATCCCGCATTAAGTCGAATGTACTGTAAGAATGCTCAGTTACTGTGGTATGTATAAGGAAGGACCTTTCTTTTTTTTTTTTTTTTTTTTTTTTTTGAATAATTTTTTTATTAGCAATAAACAATTCTCAATGTTTAAAACTGAGTTATAAACATCAACTTAAATCAATATTTGTACTCTAATGATTATTATCTTTTTTTTTTTTGAAAATAAAAGTGGGTAAAGAGAAATACCATTATTAATCAATAAAATTATAATTCCTTAATAATTATTTGGTATAAAAGAAAAAGAAAAAATGAAGAAAAAGAAAAAAGACATATTATGTATATATATCAATTAAAAGCCACACAATATATTATAAATGAAACAACTACAAATAATAATATCAGTAAAGACATGCATATATTCTGGTATACCAATACATTATTTTCATCAAATCCCGCAGGGTGTCAGTCGAGCCGTGATGCCAAGAACAGCTACTTCTCTAAATACTGTATATATGGAGACCATATCTGTTGAAAAGAATTATACTCGTCCAAAAGGACAAATCTGATTCTTTCCAACTGCAACGTCTCCAACATCTCTGATGCCCACATTTTAATTGTTGGGGATAATGTTCCCTTCCAAAATTTCAATATTATTTTTTTCCCTAATATCAAACAATAATCAAGGAAATTTCTTTGATCTAGTGTAAATATCAAATTAGCCTCTGGAATTCCCAGTATTATTAGCTTTGGGTCGGGTTCTAATTTAACCTTAAGGACCTTTCTATAAGTGAACTGTACCAAGGGTTATCAATCCCTAGAATCCACCAAGAGGGAATCTCTCAAATAGACAGTACATCATAATCATACTTTATTAGCCAAGTATGTTTTGCAACATATGAGGAATTTGCTTTGCCATACAGTCGTACCATTAAAAAGCAACAAACACAAAATACATTTTAACATGAACATCCAGCACAGTGACTCCTCCACATTCCTCACTGTGATGGAAGGCGACAAAAGTTCAACCTCTTCCCTTCTTTGCTCTCACGCGGTCGGGGGCCTCGTGTTTGGCTCCCGTAGCCGGCGGCGTTCGGGCCCACTGTGTCGTGGCGATCAAGCTCCTGCATCGGGGGGATGTCCGCTCCCCGTGCCAGGCGATCGACCCCGGGTCGTGGCTAGTCAAACCTTCCGTGTCATTTGGAGCTTCCCGACATTGGACTCATGGGGAGAATGAGAGGTGGTCTCATTGAAAATGGGGCATGATTGGATGGTGGGGCAGGGGGAGGGGGAGGGGGGAGGTGGGGGGAGATACTGCTTCCTCTGACAATGCTGGATCAAAATTAGGGGTCAGCTATCCAGGGTCGAAATGGGAATAGAAGTCTTCATTCCGAGAGAAATTAAAGTTTGGAATTGTCTGCCCAAGAAGCCTTTGTAGGTTCAGTCACAGATTACATTCAAAACAGAATACAATCGATTTTTTAGATGTGCAGGGAATCAGAGTTGATGCAGGAGATTGCTGCTGAGGTAAGAGGGAAAACCACCTTATTGAATGTTGATGCAGGCACTAGGGAGTGAATCACACACTCCGGTCTCTGTTTCATATCTTCTTATGTACTAGGAAGTTCCGAGTAACAGAGGCATCTCACAAGGGAATCCCCATTAGTTGGAGCCCCGACAAGGGAATACAGATGCTTCACAACTTTCGTAAAGGGCCTGTCCCACTTTCAGGACCTAATTCACGACCTTTTTTACTCGTGGACATTTTTCATCAGGCTAGAAAAAAATGCACTGACCTACTTGATGCCACGAGTACCTACAACTAGCATCACGACCTCGTGACGACCATGCTGCGAGTATGAGTCAAGGGCAAACTCGGCAGAGATCGTGAATTAGGTCATGAAAGTGGGACAGGCCCTTTAGGGTTACATCCCGCGGACCCTTGCGTAAGTCGGTAACAGAAGTGCTACTGCGCATGTGAAAATTTACTATTCAACGGGGAGATGACAGGGGAGCTCCGACACGGAGACCACGTGGGCGTCAGTGGGCTTAAAGAATTGCTTGCGTAAGTGCGAGTGCGTAAGTGCCTGTTACGTAAGTCAGGGAGTACCCACCTGTACTCAGTAACTGGGATCTACCGGCAACCCCAGTAACTGGACTTCACTCTAAGGATGCCCCCAATAACTGAGACAAACTATCTAATCTGTAATAACGTTACCAAGTAATCCAGAAGCACTGCACAGTTCTACCCAAAATAAGTGTATCCCATATAAATCTAATCCTCAATCACACGAGCTCTCTTTGCCTAATAACTACACCACCTGCAATGAGATCCCACACTACTGTGCAAGAAAACTGGCATTGAATCCTCAACAGCCACGTGGAATCCCTGCAGCTCGCGGTCATGATGACGTACTATCTAGGGAATCCCCAATCCATGAAGCATTCGGTAATGGATGTCAGCTCTCCGTAATAGCATCCCAAATGATTCTGTCATTCTGGGCTAGAATCCACAGTAGATACAAATGACTACTTGATTAAATCCACAATGATGACAACTCTCCATAATGGGCTACATAATTACCACTGCAATCTATAATAGTATTCACATTTCCAACAACATCTTATAATGGACGTGAAACTCAATACAGAAGGGAAATCATAATAAAGGCAATATTCTTTGCATACTTTAATGCCATCCATTAACTCAAGCAATCTTGGATAGAAGATCCAATATCCTAAGTTTACCATTAAGGAGCCCTCAATAACTGTGACATTGTGTGATGGGACTCCCATTGACTTCAGAAGGTATATTGGATTCTCTAACCCTAGAGCATGGAACATGGAACTGTACAGCACAGGAACAGGCCCTTCAGCCCACAATGTCTGTGCTCCACATGATGCCAAGATAAACTAATCCATATTCCTCCTTTTCAAGTAAAGGAAGGACCTGCAGATGCTGCTTTAAGCCAAAGGTAGACACAAAATGCTGGAGTAACTAAATGGGTTAGACAGCATCTCCAGAGAAAAGAAAAAGGTGACATTTTGGGGTGAGACCCTGCTTCTTCATTCTGAAGCAGAGTCTCGACCTGAAACGTCACCAATTTCTTTTCTCCAGAGATCGGACTGAGTTACTCCAGCATTTTGCCTCCATTCTTTTCATACTCATTACATACAGGAGTACAGCATAGGAGCAGGCCCTTCGGCCCACACTGCCTGTGCTGGATATGACGCCAAGATAAATTAATCCATACACCCACCTTTTCATTCCCCTTACAAAAAATAGTACTGCACCGGAAACAGGCCCTTCGGCCCACAATGTCCATGCCAGGAATGATGCCAAGATAGACTAGTCTCCTCGACTTGCACGTGATCCCTGCCTATCCATGTGTCTATCTAAAATGCCAGCACATCAGTGCACAACAAACTCCCAATAACTGCAACACTCTCCAGAGGAATCTCTAATGATAACACCAATCTGTGGCAGAAGGGCCAACAATTGCATCAGCCTGCTCCAGAATGATCAATAACTCTAGCGCTCCAGACAGCATTCTTTACACACCACCCATAAAACCCCCACAGTTGTTCAAAGCCAGTCTCAGCAGAGGCTGTGGACCATCCAGCATCAGTGGCAGTTTAGCACTAGAACAGAAAGCTCAATAACTGCAGCTTTCCATCAGGTGACTGCCAATAACTGAAGCAGTCTATGGTGGAATCCCCAATCAATGAGGATTTCCACTCAGACGTGGATTGCAGCATTATTAGAATTAACAATAATAGAAATATAGTATATATAGTATATAATTGTACTATATGTAATTATTTATCATATATCATATCGTACATCATAAAAATTCTGATGGCATACACAGTAGTTATCTAACTCACTCCCTGCAGCTTTCTTTAGACACAATAGCTGCAGAACTCTTAAGGGCCTGTCCCACTTTCACGACCTAATTCAAGACCTCTGCCGAGTTTACCCTCGACTCATACTCGCAGCATGGCGTCACAAGGTCGTAGGAGGTTGTAGGAGGTCGTAGCAGGCCGTGGTGCAAGTCGTAGGTGCTCGTGGCCGTTTTTCTAGCATGATGAAAAATGTTCACGAGTAAAAAATGTCCTGAATTAGGTCGTGAAAGTGGGACAGGCCCTTAAGCTGAAACTCCAATAACAGGGAAGACTACAAAAAGATCTCTAATAGTTGTTCTACACCATTTAGGAATCTCCAAACAACAGCAATCTTTGGTGGAATATAAAATAAAAGCAGCATTTCTAAGGGATACGACAGCATTCTATAATATAATCCCTGATGACAATAGTATTCTGTTCATGAATTTCTATAACTGCAGTGTTCTGTAGGGATGTAAGGGAACCTACAAAACCTACAGCATTTTAGAATGGATTCACTAATAACAATGACACGCTATAACAGGATCCCTAATCATATCACCACCCTGTAATGGAGTTTCTAATGGTGACACAGTGTTGCAGTTAGTTGAGCTGTTGCCACACGGCACCAGAGACCCGGGTTCAATCCTGAACTTGGGTGCTCCCTGTATGGAGTTTGCACATTGCACCTGTGACAACTTAGGTTTCCTCCAGGCGCTCGGGTTTTCTTCCATATCCCAAAAACCAGCAGGTTTGTAGGTTAATTAGCCTCTGTAAATTGTCTCCTGTATGTAGGGAGTGGATACAAAAGTGGGATAACATATATCGAGTGTGAACGGGTGAGCAATGGTCGGTATGGAATCAGTGGGCCGAAGCGACTGTTTCTGTGTTGTATCTTTCCATTCAAACAATTAATGAAACAACATCATTCTATAATAGAATTAGAAGTAGCAGGAGCATTCTGAAACGGAATCCCGAGTAGCAAAAACAATCAGTAACGGAACATCTGATAACTATGGAATTCCTTAACGGAATTCACGATAACAACAGCATTCCTTAACGGAACCCCCGATAATGACGGCATTCCTTAACGGAACCCCCGATAATGACGGCATTCCTTAATGGAATCCCTGATAACTACAGTGTTCCATAACGGATTCCCCACTTGCTGTAGTGTTATGTTAGGCAGAGCACAATAACTATACAAGGCGATTGCCAATAGCTGCTGCAGTTTATAAAGGAACTTCCAAGAGCTTCTGCAATATACAGCTGGGTGGAATCACTGTGACACTCAAGAGGAAAAGCAACCGCTATGTTAACGCTACATTGTGCAGTGCACTCAAGCCCTTGCCCGACTTCAGTTGTCTAGATGGCCAAGCCACACAAAGCATCACTCTCCCAGATTTCATCCGGGATGGCACCCAGAATCCCAGGAATTAGCTGTAATGGGTTGGAACAATCAGCCAGATGGTTCCACCTTCATTAGTTGACATAGCCTCCGCTGAACGGGCAGAACCCACGGGCACAATCCGTCTCCACTGCCTGTGCATTGTTGAATGTGCTGGCCCGGCACTGACTTGCATTGGCAACTCAACCTTCATTGAAAGTGCCCGTGAGAGAGGCACCCACTGCAGCCGGTTAGGTCTGTGCCACCGGTGATAAGCGCTAATACAGTTTTTTTAACCAGAGACCTGAGCATGTGTGATGACTTCCCATATGGAAGCCCCTGCTGGCTTGTACACCTTCAGATGCCACAGAGAAAATGTGTCTGCACTTGCCTGTGTCTGATCTACCCCCTTCATCCCAACCACTGTGATTTGCAGCAGTGACTAACCCTAGGCCTGGGTGAATTAAGCCTTCACCAATTTTAATGGTCACCCTGTGATGTTGTTGACCACATTAGCCAGTTAATGGGTAATTGGCCAGGCTTGTATGGTACCACTGCAGGATGAGTTCTGTATTGGCTCTGCACACTTCCAGCTAAGTGCTGGATCCAAGTGCCCCATTTCACAGTGGATTGAGCTACCAATGCCGTGCATGGAAGTTGCAGCTTGTAAAATCCTGCCTTGACCTGTGTTCTCAGGAGAGGAAATAATCCTGAGTAAGGTAGTGAGTAAGGTGGGGAGGTGCAGTACAGAGTTTTCACTGCAGATAATGAATAGTCTCTCTGAATATTTGCTATCCCTAGCAGATTCAGGAAGGGAAGAGTTATTACTACTGAAGGGAAGAATCGAGGGATGATGTGGGCCACAATTGCTTAATATGTTGAATCCCAACTCAGTACTTTTGCCTGAAAGTTAACCAGGTTCACTTCATCAGCACATATTATGGTAAGGCACTGATTTATTTTCATATTTAGTCTTCGCTGTTTTATGTGACAGATTGCACACTCAGAGATTTTCAAAGTGGAAAAGGTTATTGCAAGTTATAAAATGTTGAGTTGTGTCAGAGGATTTTTTTTCTTTGCGGTGGAATTCATCCAGTTGAGGAGTTCCAAGGAAAACAAACCAAAACGTTGCAGAAACAAGGCCCTGCAGATGCCGGTTTACAAAGAACGACACAAAGTGTTGAAGTAACTCAACGGGTTGGGCAGCATCTCCGGAGAACATGAATGGGCGACGTTTCTGGTCGGGACCCTTCTTCAGACTGACTGTAGGGGTTGGGCGAGGGAAGGAAAGAAAGCTGGGAGAGAGGAGAGGCAACACAAAGCGAGGCAGGTAATGGGTTAACGTGGCCGAGGGGGGAGTTTGGAACAAAGACCAGAGATTAAAACAGAAGGCGCGAGACGAAGGGACTGAAAAGCTGCAAATTGTGCAGCCGGAGGAAGCAAAGTGGATGGAGCAGGAGGGGCAGGGGAGAAATGGGTATGAGTGCAGGTGGGACACCAGGGCAGGGTGGAAGGGGGTGTGTTGGGAGAAAGGGGAGTTGCAGAGGGTTGCTTGTGACGTAAAACTGGGGAATTCAATATTCAAAGCATTGGGTTGTAAGCTACCCAAGTGGAATATGAGGTGCTGTTCCTCCAGTTGCATGTGGCCACACCCTGCCCAGGGCCTCCACCATTGCCAGAGTGAGGACATCTCCTCATATTCCACTCCGGTAGCTTCCATTTCCTCCACAGATGTTGCCTGGCCCGCTGAATTCCTCCAGCACTTTGTTTTTTTTGCTCAAGATTCTAGCATCTGCAGTTTCTTGTGTCTCTAGGATCACATCTCACTGGTTTGTTGTTTTCATTCACACTTAAAAAGACACCCTGGTAAAATTATGATCTGTGACTTCAGAAAACATTGCTGACTGCTCAAAGACCCCTCGGGCCCACAGCTCCAACCAACAGAATGCCTTTGCCGCCCTTTTGTTGCTGAGATATTCAATGAGAGGGTGAGTAGGAGACTTTGGTCAGCACAGTGGTGCAGCAGTAGAGCTGCCAGCTTACAGTGCCCGGGTTCGATCCTGACCTCGGGTGCTGTCTGTACAGAGTTTGCATGTTCTCCCTGTAGATTTGCTCCAGTTTCCTACCACATTCCAAAGAAATGCAGGTTTGTAGGTTAATTGGCTTCTGTAAATTGTCTCTGGTGTGTAGGATAGTGCTAGTGTATGGGGTGATTGCTGGTCGGCACGGACTCAGTGGGCCGAAGGGTCTGTTTCCACACGTATCTCTCAAACCTAGGTTGGGACACAGGGACATGGCCATTAATGAGGAGCGGTCTCCCGGAGAGCCATTTGCTACCTGGTTCTCTCTGGTGAACATGACCTTGACCTTGATGTCCTCACACACACCCACGTAGTGTGGTGGAGTGGGGTCGCTATTTAGTTACAGGCAGTCGAGGGCAGCCGTAGGCAATCTCATTCACTGACCGGGCATTTTGATTGGCTCATTCGAGTTTTCAGGACCAAGGAAAACCGACCGGTAGGTAAAATGCCCACTAAACTTCATTATACTTCTTAAAAGTGTCTCCACTCCTTCTCCCCCCTTCTCCCCCCTTCTCTTCCCCCTGCTCTCCCCTTCTCTCCACTCTCTCTCCTTCTCTCCCCTTCTCTCCCCTTCTCTCCCCCTCTCTCTCCCCTTCTTCCCCTCCCCCGTCCCCTCCCTCCACGCTCTCTAAAGGACGTACCGTACACTGTGGCAGCCCCTTGCCTTCCTCTTCATGCGGGTATGCAGTTCTGACAGTGCTCCCCTGCTTTCCCTGGTCCCTGCCTTGGCGATATGTTTGTGTGTGTGTTTGTGTGTGTGTGTGTGCGCGTGCATGCGTGTGTGTGTGCGTGCGTGCATGTGCGTGCGTGCATGTGTGTGTGTGCATGCGTGCGCGTGTGTGCGTGCGTGTGTGCAGGTGTGTGCGTGCGCGTGCGTGTGTGTGTGTGTGCGCGTGCGTGTGTGCGCGCGTGTGTGTGCGTGTGTGTGAGTGCGCATGCGTGCGTGCGTGTGTGTGTGCGTGTGCGTGTGTGTGTGCGTGTGCGCGTGTGTGTGAGTGCAGTCGGTCAATCCAGCTCGAGGTTTTCCAGGCGAGTGCCCTCGAGCTTGAAGGTCGAAGGCACTCTTCTTAACTCGCGGATTAGGTCTCCGCAGTGGGACAGCCCCTTTAAACTAACCAGGCTTTGTCCCGCCCCTACCCCTCTTTTCAGGTTCTCTCCCTTATTCCAATCAATCTGATGACAAGACTGGACCAGAAACATTGCCTGTTCATTCCCTCCACAGATGCTGCCTAACCTGCTGAGTTACTCCAGCCCTTCGTGTGTTGCTCAAAAAATAAGATAAACTATTTTAGAAATGTAACGTGCAGCTTATACATAATCTCTTCTTGCATGTTGTCTGAGTCTATGTACTTGTGATGCTGCAATGAGCAAGATTTTCATTGTACTTGTATCTCACTGTACTTATGCAATAAACTTGACTTGACTTCAGTGAGGAGTAGATAGGTTTGGAGCAGTGGACTTGGCAGCATGGCTGGTTTTCACGAGTGCAGACAGCCACTTACTGCGTTCACGTGAACACGAGCTCCCACTAATAACCCGGACCTTTATACCAACAGGAAAGCTTTGCAGTCCTCGATGTGTAGGTCATTGTGGATCATGAGAAGAATTTGCTGGCGATGAGAGACACATTTCCAGAGATCACACACACAACCCCTTCATCCTGAGGGACCCCACACTGCCCAGAGGGATCCTGGTGGAACAAGTAGCCCTTTACTTTCCTCGCTGCTCACACCAGTGTAGCTCTCCAACTCCAGCAACTGAACACAGGTCTAACAGGGCCGCAAAGCACTAGTATTATGCACAGACCACAGAATAGTAAAGCACAGTTTAGACTTTAGGGATACAGCATGGAAAAGGCCCTTCGGCCCACCGAGTCCGTGCAGACCAGCGATTACCCCGTACACTAGCACTAACGTGCACAGTAGCCACAATTTACAATATTTGCTTACGCCACTTAACCTACAAACCTGTACATCTTTGGAGTGTGTTAGAACCCCGGAACCCACGGAGAAAACCCACTCAGGTCATGGGGAGAACGTTCAAACTCCGTACAGACAGGGCCCGTAGTCAGGATCGAACAATGGTCTCTGGCGCTGTAAGGCAGCAATTCTACCACTGCGCCACTCTGTCACCTACAGGAAGAGGCCCTTTTGTCTACAATGGCCGAACATGGTACCAAAACAAACCCTTTTGCCTCTGTTCCCTGACTATCCATGTGCCTCTCCAAAAGTCTAGACTCTCATGTTGGTCTCCAAGTCATCTCCCGGGCACCCACCCCCATCTGTGTGATAAACTTGCCCCGCTCATTGCCTTTAAACTTTGCCCTAGTCACCTTGAAGCTAAGCTACTAGTATTTGATATTTCCACCCTGGGAAAAGCATTCTGACTGTCCACATTGTCTATGTTCCTGCTAATTTTATATAACTCAATCAGGTCTCCCCTCAACATCTGGTGCTCCAGAGCAAAAAAATCCAAGTCAGTTCCACCTCTCCTTGTAGCCAAAACCTTTTAATCTCGACATCATTCTGGTAAACCTCGTGTGTACGCTTTCCAAAACCTCCTCACCCTTCCTGTATTGGGACGACCAGAACTGAGCACAATACGCAAATGTAGCCTAACCAAAGTCCTATAAAGTTAACTTCCTGACTCTTATAATCAATGGCTCGAAGGATTCCATAGACCTTCTTCACCAATCTATCTGCATGTGTTGCCACTTTCAGAGAGCGATGAGCTTAGACCCCAAGATCACTCCGTACATCAATGCTATTAAGGATTTTGCCATTAATGGTACATTTTTGCCTTACATCCAATTTCCCAAAGTGCAACACCTCACACTTACTTGGATTAAACTCCGAACTTTGGGGCCTTGTACATACAGCATCCAAGGTAGTGAAACGGGTTTTTTAAAAATATTATAATGTAATTTTTGAATCTGAGCTTTATAGATGGTTCACTCTCTGTCTTGGTGCCCTGAACATGTTACATATATTACATGTTACTAATACCGGGTTTGCCACAAGAATCCAAGAAATTGGACAATTGGAGAAATTGGACAGAAGGATGTAGCAGTGAGCCCTAGTCAGAATGCAGTTGAAGTGCAGGAGAGCAGGAAGAATCACAAATGGGGGCATGAGAGAGGGTTTTACAGAACTCCCATCGGAGAGGGGAGGAGAACTTCTTCAAAGCCGGAGAGAGGAGGAGAACCTCTTCCACAAAATGCAAGACAAGTTCAGGAAGTCAGGCAGCATCTCAAGAGAACATAGATGGTTGATGTTTTGCATTGGGACCCTTGCTCAGACTCTAAGGAATTGCCTATCCATGTTCGCCAAAGATGCTGCCTGACCTGCTGAACTACTCCAGTTTTCTTTTGCACTTGCAGTTGTTTGTTTAGACTCTTGTTGATTTAAGCTTAGAGATAAGCATGGAAACAGGCCCTTCGGTCCATCGAGTCCACACTGACTATCACCTATTCAAAGTGGGATCTGTGTTATCCCACTTTCTCATCCACTCCATACACACACTTGAGGCAAATTTACAGAGGCCAGTTAAACTACTAACTCACACGTCTGTGGGATGCGGGAGGAAACTGGAGCACCCGGAGAAAACCCAGGCAATCACAGGGAGAGCGTGCAAACTCCAGCACAGAGCTCACAGGTGATTTACAAAAACACTGCAGTGATATGAGGGAGCGCCAGTGCATTATTCAACAGACCACTGACCATTGCAAACTGAGACTGGGGAACACTGTATGGGGGGGCATCAATGTGACAGTGCAGGCTCTTTTACTGCCGTCTCATTGCGTCCTGAATCCTCTACTCAAACGGGCTGATGAAACTCAGTTGTTGGTTGCACTCAAGACAGAGAATAATGGATTTGTGAAGGAGGACATAAGGAGGCCACAAAGGAATATAAAGGGGTTAAGTGAGTGGGAAAGATCTGCCAAACAGGTATAATGCCGGAAAATGTGAGATTGTCTGATTTGGCAGAAAAAATAATAAAAGTTCAATTGTGCAGAGGGTTCTTGGTGCCCTGGTGCACGATTCACAAAAGGTTCCATCGGGCAGAGCACGTAATTAGTAAAACCTAACAGAACGTTTATTGTGAGGGGAACTGTACACCCACAGAGGGAGTTTATAGCAAGCATATTGACTGGTTGCATCACGGCCTGGCTCGGCAACTCGAACACCCAGGAACTAAGGAGATTACACAGTGGACACAGTCCGGTTGATCACAGGTACTGACCTCCACACCATGAAAGGAACCGATAGGAGGTACTGCCTCAGAAAGGCAGCCAGCATGATCAGTGACCCATACCACCCTGGCCGTGCTCTCATTTCACTGCTGTCATCGGGAAGAAGAGACAGGAGTTTGAAAACCTTGACCACAGGTTCAAGAATAGCTTATTTCCAGTAACCATCAGACTCTTGAACACTACACAACACTAACTAAACTTTAAACTATGAACTGTCTTAAGGGCCTGTCCTTAAGAAAATCCAGCAGCGACCAGAACAAGGTACAACTCTTTGGGCGACTACTCACCACCGTACAGGCTTCACCCCGCGACATGTCGCCTGTATGGTCGTGAGTCGTCTCCTAGTCATCCCAAAGAGTCGTAGCGTCTTTCTGGTCGCCGCTGAATTTTCAACATGTTGAAAATTTTCGCCGGCCTGCAACGACCTATGACGGGTGCCGGCAGTCACTGAAAAAAGTTGTGTAAAGGGACAGGTCCTTCAGTTGTACAAAGAACTCTGGGCATTTTGCACTGGTGTTGGAGTTTTTAATTTATCGTTTTTTTTGTTTATCATGCAGTCTATGAGCATGCAGCCTGTTCACAGGCCTGTTATGCTGGTGTAAGGAAGAATGTAATTGTTTTGTTGTAAGTTGATACGATAAACACTCTTGCCTCTTGAACCTCAATGCACCGTATTTCCTTGTTCTAAGGACTTTGGGGATTTTTTTTTTTTTGCATTAGTATTTTGGTTATTAATCTGTTTAATTGTTGTTTCTTACGTATTATCTGTGAGCATTGCATTTACTGGCCTGTAATGTTGCTACACGTAAGAATATTATTCCTCCATTGTCAATACATATAATAATTAAGCACTCTTGTCTTGAGGTTATGCTCTGTTCAATGAGGCATTGGTGAAACCACATCTGGAATATGTGTGTATTATTGGTCTTCTTACTTACAGAAGGATGTTAATGTAATTCAAAGAAAGTTTATCAGCCAATGGGTTTTAAGGGGCTACCCATTTAGGACTGTGTACTAATGTCTTGTGTTTTTTTTAAGAGTTTTTTTCCTGTTCACTGTCCTGCACAATTGATGTGTAATTTATGTTTTGTACATTGTTTGAGTCTATGTATCTGTAAAGCCGCTGCGTACAAGATTTTCATTGTCCCTGTATCTCAGTGTACTCGTGCATTGACTTGAACACAGGAGCACTTGAATTAGAGGCGTGAGGCTAACCATTTAAAACAAATCCTTGGTAGTGTAAGAGGTGGTCTGTTGCTGAGGGAAAACTAGAGTTATGTGGGTTGGTTCGAGAGCTTGATAGTTGTAGGAATGTAGTTGTTCCTGAACCTATGGCTTCAGTACCTCCTGCCCGATGGTGACAGCGAGAAGAGGTCATGGCCTGCACGGTGAAGATCCTTGATGATTGATGCCACCTTCATGCTTTCGATGACGGGGACTGCATGTGCATGTGATGGACCGGGCTGTGTTCAGTCTGGTTGTGTGGATATGAAGGATATTAAGGGATACAGGAATAATGGAGGAAGGTTCTCTTACCCTGATGGTCTGCCTTGGTTGTGGTGGATGCATGGAATGAGCTGCCAGAGGAGGTTGTTGTGGCAGGTGCTATTGCAAAGTTTAAGTAACATTTAGACGGGTACACGGATAGGACTGGTTTAGAGGGAAATGGACCAAACACAGGCAGGTGGGACATGTTGGCCAGTTTTTGAGTAAATTGGGCGGAAAAGCAGGTTTCCATGCTCTAAGGCTCTATGACTATGATATTGAACAGGTTAGAAGGGCTGTAAGGTCTATTGCTGTTCCTAATTCTCATTGTTCATTCCTGCACAACACACCCCTGGTTTCTCCATGAATAAATAGTGCAAGTTGCATATTCCTCCAAAGCTTCATTTGCGTCAGACAGTGAGGAGTCATTTGTTGAGTGACCAATTATCACAGAACACACAACAGTACCACAGGCCGTCCGGCCCACAATGTCCATCCCCAACATGATGCCAAGTTAAATTACTCTCCTCTGCCTGCACGTGATTCACATTCCTAACTCCTTGCATATCCGTGTGATCACCTAAAAGCCTCTTCAATGGCACCATCGCGTCTGCCACCCTTGGCAGTGGATTATATGCACCCACCACCCTCTTCCTAAAAAAACTTGCCTGTACATCTCCTTTAAACATCCCCCCTCTGACCTTAAACAATGCCCTCCAGAATTGGATATTTCCATCCTGGGAAAAATGTTCTGATGGTCTACCCTATTTATTCTTCTCTTCATTTTATATACTTCTATCAGGTCTCTTCCCAACCTCCAATGTTACAGAGAAAGCAATCCAAGTTTGACCAACATAGCTAATTCACTTTAATCCAAGCAGCATTCTGGTAAATCTCTTCTGCACCCTTCCCAAACCCACAACATCCTTCCTATAATGACGGCGACCTAAACTGCACATAATACTCCAAATGTGGCTGAACCGAAGTCCTGTAAAACAGTATCATGACTTCCTGACTTGGATGAGGCTCAGGAATGAATTTACATTTGATGTCTTCTGAAGGAAACTGACAAATTTCTGGCGAAGTCTTAACAGTATGGAACTTGGAAACAACTGCAGATGCTAAAATTTTGTGCAAAACACAAAGTGATGGAGGAATTTGCAGGTCGGGCAGCATTTGTGGACAATGTTTTTGACGGGCAATGTTTCAGGTTGCGATCATTCTTAAGGCTGAGGACTGAAGAAGGATCCCAACCCGAAACGTCATCTATCCATTTCCTCTACTGATGCTGCCTGACCTGTTGAGTTCCTCCAGCACTTTGTAGTTTAAAACAACATTGGTGTTTTTCAATACAGTTTACACAGTTCAGGGCTCCCTCCTATGTTTGTACTAATGCATGGAACATAGGGCAGAACTATCAACTCCAGGCTCTGCACAACCTAGCAACCTAGCCATTGACACTGATTCTCTCAGTTTGAGCCAGGTTGCTGGAGTAAAGGTCGTAACAAGGATCTGCAGATGCTGGTTTAAACAGAGGACACAAAGTACTGGAATAACTCAGCAGGTCAGGCAGCAACTCTGGAGGACATGGATTGGTGACATTTCGGGTGGGGACCCTCCCTCAGACTGACTGAGTCTGAAGTCTGAAGAAGGGTCCCGATTGCAAACACCACCTGCCTATGTTCTCCAGAGATGCCGCCTGACCCGCTGAGTTACCCCAGCTTATTTTGTCGTTTTGGTGGAGAAAAGGGTTTGTTATAAATATAAAATCATGTACAAAGTCTCTTGCCTCTTTCCATCCAAACCATATTAACTCGGTTATCTTTTGATTTCATGATATATTATTATTATTGCAGAGCAGTCTTTAAAATTGCTGTCTCCTGTCAAAAAGGGAATAGGTTTTTTTGAAAGAAATTCCACATTTAGTTCCCAGTGCGCTTAACCACGGAACTATGCTAACAAAGCAAAATATGACTACATTAATCTACTGATATAGATCAGCAGTTCAGAATTTCCACTTCAAGAATAAAATATGGTCTATAATATCTCATTATAATGAAAACACTAACATGCAGGAAATGTATCTATGAAAACATATAAATGAGGGGACTGCTTTGGCTCAGCTCCCAAGGAAAGGATAACATAATTTACCAAAAAAGGTCGCAAACCCTGAGAAAATAGGACAGGTTGACTCAACATAACACTGTAGGATCCTTTGCTCCTCTATTTCAACTAACTTGCAAAAGTTAATAAACACTCTGATGCCCTTAAACTGGGTAGAGTGTGGAGAAGATTTTGCCAGGACTCGAGGGCCTGAGATGTAGGCAGCAGTTGGGTAGACTGTGACTTCATTCTTTGGAGTGCAGGAATATGAGAGGTCATCTTATAGAGGTGCATAAAATCATGGGGGGGGGGGGGGATAGATAGGGTGAATGCACAGAGTATTTTACCAAGGAAGGGAAAATCAAGAGCCAAGAAGCAGAGGTTTAAGGTGAGTGGGGAATGATTTAATGGAAATATGAGTGGCAACATTTTCACACAGAAGGTAGTGGGTATCTGCTGCCAGAGGAGAAAGTTGAGGCAGGTACTATAACAATATTTAAAAGACATTTGGACAGGTGCATGGATAGGAAAGGTTTAGAGGGACATGGGTCGAACTCGGAGAAAATAGGACAAGCTTGGATGGGGCACCTTGGTCGGCATGGACAAGTTGGGCCAAAGGACCTGTTCCGTGCTGCAAGACTCTACGGGCATAGGCCACTGGTGAGTCCACCTGCTGTCCTGCTCTTGGTCAGGTTGGCAACAGAGGGCATGCAGTGCATGTGTGCAGGAGCCTGCACTGGGGCACACAGTTGGAGTGACTCATGCCGTGTGGAGCAAGTGTACAGTAGCTGACACTGACACACATGCAGACACACACACACTGCACAGTGTCGGAGATGAATGCTGTTTGGGGGCTGAGCTTATTGTATGTGCTCAGAAGCTAACAGTGAGATTATCCAGGAACCAGAGCAGACAGTGTTAGTTTGCGACCTTTAATCCATAGTGCAGATAGCGAGGCACTGAGTTGGAGATGATCAGGTGGGATGCAGCCCTGCCTGCCATATAAAGACTGGAAAACCTAACCCTATCAGCAAGTGATTTCATAATCCGTCAGTGATAGTTTCAGAGAATACCAGAAAATTGACTTGAGCCGTACAGCGCAGTCACCCACACACAGTCCGCCAATTAACCCTCGCAGGGAGTTTTCACACCGATATACCACGTGGTATCAAACTCAACAACCCAACTCCATTTGGACTCAGTGCCTGTGTGTTAAGAAACAGTCAGAATAATTCAGAATAATTCAGAATAATTCAGGGCGCACTGAATTATGGTCTCAATCCGAAATGTCACCCATTCCTTCTCTCCACAGATGCTGCCTGACCTGCAGAGTTCCTCCAGGCTTGTGGTTTGCTCAAGACTCCAGCACCTGCAGTTCCTTGTGTCTCCAGTGAAGTTACTGAGATAGGATAATCTGTAAATACGAGGAGCCTCCACACATCAGCAGCACCAACTACACTGCTGTCAGAAGCTCAACAGAACCTGTCCCCTCAGTTTAACCCTTTCAACAACTATTTACACAACTCTAGCATTTGACATTTCCACCCTGGGAAACAGATTCTGACTATCTACGCCTCTCACAACTTTATATGCTTTGATCCTGGGAAAACAGGACCTTCCTATCCAAACTCTCGCCATAAATAAAGCCCTTCAACATCCCGGTTAGTTTGCTCTGCACCCTTTCCAGTACAAACACATCCCCCCTTTAGAGTGGTGACCAGGTCTGCACACAGTACTGCAGCTGATTTAGTTTAGCCGTCTCCTCAATGAAACTATCCATGTGCACATAGCAGAGGCTTTTAAGACACAGGTCAGATGGCATTTGGAGTGGTGTGAGCAGTTTACGGCCTTATATCTGAGGAAGAATGTACTGGCATTGGAGAGGGTCCAGAGGAGATTACCAGAATGATCCCAGAAATGATTGAGTTAACATATGATGAGCAGTTGACGGCACTGGGCTTCTACTCGCTGGCGTTTTAAAGGATGAATGGGTACCTCATTGAAACTTCCCGAATAGTGAAAGGTCTGAATAGAGTGAATGTGGAGCAGATGTTTCCACTAGTGGAAGAGTTTAGAACCAGAGGCCATAGCCTCAGAATAAAAGGAAGTACCTTTAGAGCGGAGATGATTTCTTTAGTCAGAGGGTGGTGAATCTGTGGAATTATTTGCCGTAGACGGCTGTGGAGGCCATCAATGGATATATTTAAGGCGGATATTGACATATTCTTGATTATTACGGGTGTCAGGGGTTATGGGGAGAAGGCAAGAGAATGGGGTTTAGAGGGAAAGATAGATCAATCATGATTGAATGGCAGAGTAGTCTTGATGGGCTGAATGGCCTATTCCTGCTCCTATAACCTATGAACACATAACTCTCCGGATGACCATGTGATTTTCATTTACAGATTTTTTTTTTGCTGTTATTTATCTCATTAAGGAGTGGCACTGCAGTCAGAAAAATCAAGCAAACCAGTAGACTACTAGAAGGTATCGTAGACCAGAAATCACCTTGCTACTTATTGATGGTGTTAAAAGAGTGTGGCGAGTCAGCCTCTTGCTGTTTGTGAACGTTCCATACAGGTCATCAGCCCCGTCTGTGAGTTGCTCAGGGTGGTCAGGTCTGGCTGTGTAGTGTGTGCCGTCACTCTCAACACACCGACACTGCATCGATCCGTTGCAAGTTTTCACAGCTGCTGCCTTTTAATCTCACGGCTGTGACCTCAGCAACCGGCCCTTGCAGGGAGGGGGATGAAAAGCAACTGGGGAGTCCTGCAGATTAAAGGTTGGATGTTGCAGGGATGGGCAGTGGGCGAGAGCTTTCCCCAGGTGGCCAGAGGGATGGTGAGGAGCAGTGCCCATGGGTGGCATGTTCTGTGGTCACGTGGTCCTGGCAAGACGTGACCAGGGGGCCTTTATATTGAGTTGAGGACGGCACAGTGGCACTGCAGTAGAGTTGCTGCCTTACAGCGCCAGAGACCCAGGATCAATCCTGACTAAGGGTGCTTGTCGGTACGGAGTTTGTACGCTCTCCCCGTGACCAGCGTGGGTTTTCTCCAGGATCTCCGATTTCCTCCCACACTCCAAAGACGTACAGGTTTGTAGGTTAATTGGCCTGGTATGATTGTAAAACTGTCCCTGGTGTGTGTAGGATAGTGCTAATGTTCGGGGATCGCTGGTTGGTGCGGACTCGGTGGGCCGAAGGGCCTGTTTCCGCACGGTATCTCTAAACTAAACTAAGCTAAACTAAATTAAGAACATAGCATTGAAAAAGAGCGTAGGACATAGATCAACACAGCACAGGCCCTTCGGCACGCAATGTCTGTAACAAATATGATGCCAAAAGAGACTAATTTCATCTGCCTGCAGGTGATCCATATCCCTCCATTTCCTGCATATCCATGTGTCTACCTAAAAGCCTCTTAAATGCCACTGTCGTATCTGCCTCCACCACCAGCCCTGGCAGCATGTTCCAGGCACCCACCACCCTCTGTGTAAAAACAAAACCTGCCCCACATATCTTGTGCACAACACCACTTGACCCTGGATTAACCCAACAGCCCCATACTCTTTCGAGCTGTGCAAACACAGCTTTGGGCTGGTGTGTGAAGCAAGCAGCAAGCAGATCAAAGCCAGCATAGAAGGTGAGAGGGACATTTGGTGTTGCCGAGCAGTGCATATCATTATGACTAGTCTTGGAATCATTGTCATAGAGTTCGACCTGTCTAATTGTTCCTTAACTATATGACAATGGTATCTGATTCCATCGCCTCCTCTGACAGTTGCTTCCCACATATCATGGTGCATAGAATAACACAGTGCAGGAGCAGGCTCTACGGCCCCTTGATAAACACAATGCCAAGTTAAACTAATGTCTTCTGCCTGCACATGGTCCTTACCTCTCCATTCCATGCAGACTGTATCAATGTGCTAATCCTAATGTATCTCAATTACTGTATATTTTCCTATTGAGGAAGGCAGGAGATAGACAGGATGCCCGTGGTCACAGGGGAGTCAGTGACTAACGGAGAGCCGGTAACCACTGAAGTTGTGATCGAGGGTCCAGCAGGATATGTTGTCCAACCTGTGCTGGGCTAATGGTCCTGGTCAGCTGCTGAGGAATTCTAAACGGAAGAAATTGCTGCTGTGTCCACTCCCGAACCCATGAGATCACGGGGTCGAAACACAGATACATAGAAAATTGGTGCAGGAGTAGGCCATTCAGCCCTTCGAACCAGCACCGGCATTCAATGTGATCATGGCTGCTCATCTAAAATCAGTACCTCGTTCCTGTGTTCTCTCCATATCTCTTGGCTCCTTTAGCCCTAAGAGCTAAATGAAACTCTATAGATAAGGGTAAGAGTGGGGAGGTCCTGCTGAGGGTTATCTGAAGCTCAGACCTCAATTAAAAATGGAGATGCAGATGCAATCCCAATCTCCCAATGGGTGGCACGGTGGCACAGCGGTAGAGTTGCTGCCTTACAGCGCCAGGGAACCGCGTTTGATCCTGACTACCGGTGCTGCCTGTATGAAGTTTGAATGTTCTCACCGTGACCACGAGGGTTTTCCCCGGGTGCTCTGGTTTCCTCCCACATTCCAAAGACCTACAGGTTTGTAGGTTAATTTGGCTTCGGTAAAAATTGTAAATTGTGCCAGATAGTGTTAGTGTACGGGGCTCGCTGGTCGGTGCAGACTCGGTGGGCTGAACAAGGGATTTTCTACTGTGCTGTATCTCTAAACTAAGCAAAATCTCCATTCTGGTGCTGTCTGGGTGGAGTTTGCGCGTTTCTCCTTGGAACCTGGATACTCCAGTTTCCTCCCACGTTTCAAAGATTTGCAGGTCAATAGTCAGTTGTAAATTTCTCCAAGTGTGTAGGTGGGTGGTAGAAGCTGGGGGAGTTGATAAGAATGTGGGGAGAAGATAACGGGATCAATGTCAATGGGCTTGGTGGGCCTTGGTGATTCCTACTATATCTCTTTGTGAATGTATGAATTGAGCTGCCTACTGACTAACAAAGAGGGACAGGAATGAACATCTGAGTGGGTGGAGGGATATTGAGACAGGAAGGAGAGGTGTTGAAGGCTCAGGCTTCATCTGAACTAAAAATGGACAATTGACACAAAAATAAGCTCAAGGGAAGGACTTGAAACCAGCAGCATGGGGATGCAAACTGATGCAAATAACAAAATCCAAAAGAGAAAAGAAATTGGAGATGACTGTAAAGGTCAAAGCAAGGTACAGAATAAACACAACAGATCAGATCACAGATATGGATACACAGATATATGTAAGGCGATATGCAAAAATAAAGCTATAGGATCGATCAGAATTAAATTCCCTGAACGGCGATGTGCTCCGCATTCAAAACAAAATGGGAGATTTGTGGCATTATTTCATCAGCACAAGACCAGGTGAAATTTTGAAGGAAGTGATAGTGCAGAAACTGGATACGGCCCATTTAAACCGCACTTAAAGGTTGTGTGTCACCACAAAAAAGGTTGCAAAATGATGTTACAAAAATAAAGGGGTTTTTTTCCCTCCAACACAGGAAGGCAGCTTGCGCAAGCTCTCCCGAAATGGCCTGGGTTCGAAGAGAGGTGTTCTGGCCACCTGAGCCTGAAGTCATGCAAAGCCAGCAGTGTTGGCAAACCTCAGTGCCCACCGTGACACCTTACCTTGCCGAGATTCTTTGGATGGATCTGGTGACCAGGAAGTTGAAAGTTGTCGTGACCTTGACCTCATCAGGGACCCTCGGACTAGTTTTGATCACACTTTACTGCCTTTACCCTGCACTAAACGTTATGCCCTTATCATGTATCTGTACGCTGTGAATGGCTTGACTGTAACCATGTATTGTCTTTCCGCTCTCTGCTTAGCATGCAACCAAAACTTTTCACAACACCTCGGTACATGTGACAATAAACTGTAATTGCAACCTCAGCTGACAGCAGATGGATAGATTCTTGATTAGCATGGGTGTTAGGGGTTATGGGGAGAAGGCAGGAGAATGGCATTAGGAGAGATATATCAGCCATGATTGGATGGCGGAGTAGCCTTGATGGGCCGAATAACTGAATTGTGCTCCTATCACTTATGAGGTGCCTGGAAGCACAGCAAAAGAAGGCACAATGAACAGCAGATGCTGGTACCTTGTGTTGAATCACAAAGTGCTACAGTAATTCGGCGGGTCAGGCAGCATCTTTAGAGGACATTGATAGGCGATGCTTCAGGTCGGGCCCTTTCTTCAGACTGATTGCAATAGGGGAACGAAATCTAGAAAATAAAGGTAGGGCTAGACCATGTCGGGCAAGTGATAGGTGGATACAAGTGAGGGGGGGACTTAAATGGAAGAATGATCAAACACCTCAGAGGAGATAGAGACAAAAGGTGAAAAAAAAGGAGACAAAGAGTATTAGGGGTGTCAGACACAAAGCTGGGTAGCAGTGTGAACTGTGAAGAGGATGTTAGGAGGTTGCAGGGAGACCTGGACAGGCGGAGAGAGTGGGAAGATGCGGGGCAGATGCAGCATAATATAGATAAATGAGAGGTTATCCACCTTGGTGGCAAAAACAAGGGGACAGATTATTGCCTCAATGGGGTTAGGTGGACAGAGGGCAGTGGAGGCCAAATCACTGGATGGATTTAAGGGAGAGTTATATAGAGCTCTCGGGGTTAGTGGAATCAGGGGATATGGGGAGAAGGCAGGCACTGGTTATTGATTTGGGACAATTAGCCATGATCACAATGAATGGCGGTGTTGGTCCGAAGGGCCGAATGGCCTCCTCCTGCACCTATTTTCTATGTTTCTGTGTCTATGTTTCTATAAGCAGAAGAAAGGAGTGAATGAGGGGTAAAGAATGTAGCTGAATGGGGGTGGGATAGTGAGAGCAATATGCGCTGGACAGGGGCACATGAAACAAAGTGGGGAGGGGGAATGGGGGGGGAAGGGGGTGTAGTGTTACCTACAGTTGGTGATTGCAATGTTGGGTGTTTTTTCCTACAGATCTCAGCGACGACATGCTTGGTAAACCGGAACATAAAAACAAGTTGTACAAGGGGGTGATCCGCATACGTGAAGGCCGAGGGGATAGAGTCTTCTCTGATGGTGTGTTTGCGCCTTGCTGAATGTCAGACATGCATGTGATACATGCACCACATCCCCCGCCCTGTAAATGCTTCAAAAAACACATTTTGCAGTGAATATGTGCAGCCTGTAGGGTGATCTCATCAGCTAAAGGGACGTGTGTGTCCCCCTGATGGCAAGGAGGGAGTGCCAAGGATCCAAAATCCAATTTTCCGGCAAAGATCACCACCCCAACCCGTTGAGTGGCCGCACTGGGAAATGTGACCATGCATTTCTGTTCAGGGATCGAGTGGCGCCGTGCACAGCGGCCTCGCCAGCAGTCGGTCTGTCCTTTCATCCTTTTTATTCTTTTTAGTCTGTCAAAAAGTAAAGTCTGTCAAAGAGGTTTTTTAGTCTTTTTTTATGTGGGAGAGGTGCGGGGGGGGGGGGGGGGGGGGGGGGGAAGAGGAGAAACCATTTCCCAGTCACTACCTGGTCGAGGATGCGTGTTTTCTCCGAGTCGCATCTTGGCCCCCCCCCCCCCCCCCCCCCCCCCGCGGCCTACCATCTAGGTTGGCTCGGCGCTGGATTCCATCGTGGAGCGGGCGATGCCTTACTGGGGATCACCGTGTGAAGCTCCGGAGTGAGTGTTGGGTCAGCTGCTTTAACATCACGGAGCTGTGGTCTGCGGAGCTTCCAGCCGTGGGCAGCGCTGACTTTAACATCGCGGAGTCCTGCGATCCCTTGCCGGGGGTCGCCAGTGTTGGAGCTCCGCCCCACTCGGCCTGTGGACTTCGAGAGCCGTGGTCTCCGATTCAGAAACTCCAAGCCGCTGAGAGTGTTGTTCCATTCCGGCGTCGGAGCTCCAATCATCCCGGCGAGAGGGCCTGAACTTCGGGACGCCCGTAGCGGCGACTGCGGAGGGCACAAAGGCCCCGACTACGGGGGAACAAAGAGGAAGCTGACTGAACTTTATTGCCTTCCCTCACTGTGGGAAACGTTGATTCCGCTGTGTGGGGATGTTTATGTTAAATTCTATCGTGTGTTGTGTTCTTTTTATTCGTGTAGCTGTACGGTAACTCAAATCTCACTGTACCAGTTGGTGCATGTGACACTAAATGCAACTTGAACTTGAGCTTGAGGGATGGTGCTTGTGTTCCAGGCAGACACAGTGCTGCGTGGGATGACATCATTTTCCATGTACACTGTCCATGATGTTGGATCAGGCTGTTCCGAGCAGTGCCTGCTCTCCGTCACGCCTGGAACAGCCCAGCCGTGTTTACACAGATCACAGCACCGTGCTTAAAGGAGGCTGAACAGGGGCAGATATACTGAGGTCCCTCACATGTCTGTCCAGGCTGATTTTAATTTCAAACTTAACTGGTCTTTTCACCTTCCAACCAACCGCCACTCTCTCCCCCCCCCCCCCCACTGTGATGACCCCCACCCTCGTTACTCACTCCTGGGAACCCTCACCCGTCCCCAATGGTGTACAAGAGGCTCTGATCTCCACCTACCCATTACATCCATTCCCTCTTCTTCCCTCCCCCGTTAGGCAGAAGCTTGGACACCCGAGGAGCGACAGATGCTGGAACCTTGGGCAAAACGCAAAGTTCTGGAGTAACTCGATGAGTTCGGCAGCATCTGTGAAGGGAACCGCAGAGGTGAGGTTTCGCCTGGGGACCCTTCTTTAGACTGAAGCCTGAAAACGTACTACCAGGTTCAGGAACTGCTTCTTCCCCACTGTTATCAGACTTGTGAACAGATCTCTCACATGCTAGAGATATGTTCTCAATCTTGGGCACAAGTGGCCAACTCTCCCGACAGAGTTCAGATACTATCCCCCTTGAGGCGAGTTTCGACACAATTTCGAGGACACAGAAGGAAGGCTGATCATCTTATATCAATTTACAGTATTCGTATTCAATTGCATGACCTGGCTTGACTGGATCTATAAATGTGGTGTTGTACGATCATGCAGATGGCTCTTGTATTCATAGAATATAGTCAACAGGTTGTGAAGTAGGTTAATAACAGAGGGAAGGTAAAGTGTGGCAAAATGAGACTGGAATTAGACTATAGACTTTAGAGACAGCGCGGAAACAGGCCCTTCAGCCCATCTAGTCGGCACTGACCAACAATCACCCCGCACACTAGCACTACGTTACACTATAGACAATTTACAATGTTACCAAAGCCAATTAATCTACAAACTCAAGATTAAAGATTCAAGATGGGTTTACTGTCATATGTACCATAAGGTACAGTGAAATTCAAGTTACCGTATGACCACACCAAGTGAAAAGCAGTGAGACACACAACCACATAAAATAAAATGTAGCATATACATCCACCACTGTGGTTCCCCACGTTCCTCACTGTGGTGGAAGGCAGTAACGTCCAATCTCTCCCTCTTTCTTTCTTTGGAGTGTGGGAGGAAACCGGAGGAACCAGAGAAAACCCACGCGGTCACAGGGGCGAACATACAAATTCCATACAGACAGCACCCGTAGTCAGGATCAAACCCGGATGTTGATTCTTCAATAGGTTTAGCATTTAACTGGGTCACTTTAACAAAGCTGGTGTCAAAATCAGTGTCTCACAAAGACTAACATTACAAACTGGTCACTTTGCGCATTCCCCACTTGCCTTATATGTTTCTACAACTTGACCAGCAATGAAAATTTCTAAATTGCAGATGCTCGAAATCTAAAACTAAAACAAGAAGCAGGAAGCAATCAGCAGTGAGAAGAGAATGGTCTTCCAGCTGAAACTAACTGTTTCTCTCTCCACAGATGCTGCCTGACCTGCTGAGTGTTTCCAGCCGTTTCTGTTTGTGTTGGGAGTCACTGACAGTAAATATACGCTCACAATTTACAGTTAAAGTGGAAACAAGTTGGCACACTCGACATCATCCATACAATAACATTTGCGGGAACATTTCACTATCCAAATAAACACATATAAGGTAGGGAGAGTCATAGAGTCATACAGTGTGGAAACAGGCCCTTCAGCCCAACTTGCCCATGCTGACAAACAGTCCCACCCATGTACTTCTAAACCCATCCTATTCATGTACCTGTCCAAATATTTTTTAAACATTGGAATAGTCCCTGCCTCAACTACCTCCTCCGGCAGCTCATTTCAAATACCCATCACCCTCTGTGTTAAAAAAAAAATCACCTCTCAGGTTCCCATTAAATCTTTCCTCACTCAATTAAACCTAAGTCCTTTAGTTCTCGATTCCTTACTCTGGGCAAAAGTCTCTGTGCGTTTACCCGATCTATTCTTCTCGTGATTTTGTACATCTCTATAAGATCACCCCTCGCCCTCCTGCGCTCCAAGGAATAGACCCCCAGCCAGCCCATTTTGCTCAGTCCCTCGAATCCTGGCAACATCCTGGTAAATCTTCTCTGCATCCTTTAAGAACAGGGAGTTTTCACAGTGAGCACAGGACTCCTTTATGCTTAGTCTGTGGAAGGTTCAATTAGAGCAACTATCACTGCTGGACCATTAGACCATCCAATGAGAGAAATTATCACTACTGGAAAATCAGAAGCTGAGGGTAGATCTGATGAAAAAATATATATGAAATGATGAGCGGCATCGATTGGATGTATAATAGGAACCTTTCTCCCAGGGTGAAAATGTCAAGGACTAGAAGGCAGGTGGAGGCAGATATGAAAGTGGCGTTTAAAAGGCTTCAGGATTGGCACATGCATATGTAGGGAATGGAGGGATATGGATCATGTAGAGGCAGAGGAGATGCCATGTTTAACGTGATGCCATGTTCAGCATGTACAGTGTGGTCTGAAGGGCCAGTTCTTGTGATGTACCGATCTACGTTCTATGTTCTAGTCACCAGGAAAGGGCTCGTGAACATAGCATACTAAAGATGGACAAGGGCACAGGTACGTCAAAGGAAAAAAATGATAGATGGGTCAAGGTTTTGAACTAATACTCTGCATGTCTTTTCAAGGGAGAAGAGCAGGGTGAATTAGACACAGGTTAAAAGTATAACGATGGAAGAGGGAACAACTGAAGTGAAGAGGATAAGTCCCTGGTCCGGATAGACAGTTCCTGTGCATAAGATAAGAAGACTGTGATCATAGTCACAAATAATATATTTATAATGATTCATGGCAAAGGGCAAAAGGAAAGTTAATGAGATCACCATATTTACAAAAAAGAATGAATAAGTTGTGTGACCTATTGACCAGTTAGTTTTGTGCCAGCAAAGATAATGGGATCTTTATTCAAAGATGTATTAATATCTAGAAACCAAAAATACAATATACAATAGGATGCAGATATTTCGGGAAGGAAGGTCAAGTTTCTTCAAACTCATCAAATACTTCAAAGAAATAACAAAAAAATAGAACGTGGGCAAAAACGTGAGCCAGAGAACTGTGACCTCCAGGTTTAAGAACAGCCTATCCCCAAGTGTTGAAGGCTGGAGGAAGAACAGGTCAGGTTGGGGGGAGTTCCCCCCGCCACGGGTACCATGTAATCCCGTGTTACCTGCTCCATGGTCGGATAGTCGGTGACTAAACCATCTCCCTCACCTGGTTTGCCCACCTGTGGACCCCCAGCAGGACCAAAAACAAGACCTGTCAAAGGGCGGATGAGCTTCCTGCGAGCCAACGGCCATCCACACTTCAGTAGATGTTGCGATCACTGTCGTACATAGCATTGTAAGGCATGATGATAAAGCACACACACCAATATCCTATAATTCCAGGGGCGGAGGTCCGCAGGAACTGGAGGACAGAGATGTGTGGTGCGTCCGTCACCGTTCCCGTTGGAAACCAGCACCACTGTGTCGCTACTGTTTTCAATGATGATGAATGGCCATTGCTCAGTCCAGAATGGGTACTGACCTCTCTACCATTAAAGGGATCAACAGGAAAGGCTGCCTCAAGAAGGCAGCTATTATCATCACCACCGTAACCTCACTCTCATCTCACTGCTGCCATTGGGAAGAAGGTCCAGGAGCCTGAGACCCATGACCTCCAGGTTCAAGAACAACTGCCCAGCAACCTTCAGCCTCATGAACAACTTGAACAACCCTATCCACAACCCTACCCCAGCAATAGAGAACAGCGCAGCACAGGAATTGGCCCTTCAGCCCACAATGTGCTGGACATAGCGCCATTAAACTGATCTCATTTACCTGTTCAAGATCCATATCCCTCTATTCCCCGCACTTCCCTGTGCCTAACTAAAAGCTTAAACATCGCTAAAAAAGCTTAAATATCTTCCTCCACCACCACCACCCTTGGCAGTGCGTTCCAGGCAGCCACCACAAAAAACTTGCCCTGGACATCTCCCTTAAAGTTTACCCCATTCCCCTTAAAGCACCTCCACTGAACATTCCCCCGCTCTCGTTACATTTCCACCCTGGGAAAAGGGTCTGTCTGTCTGCCCTATCTATGCCTCCAACAATTTTATGTACTTCTGTCTAGTCTGCCCTCAACCTCCGATGTACCAAAGAAAACAATCCAAGTCTATCCAATGTTTCCCTGTAGCTGAAAGTCTCAAATCCAGGCATGTCAACAGGCGCACCGAGTCCATGCCGACCATCCATCACCCGTTCACACTAGTTCTATGTTATCCTCCCTTCACACTTGGCGAGGTCAATTTTCAGAGGCCAATTAACCTACAAAGTCACATGTCTTTGGAATATGGGAGGAAACCGGAGCACCAGGAGGAAACCCACATGGTCACAGGAAAACCATGCAAAGCCCACACAGACAGCACCTGACATCACCTGGAACTCTGTCACTGTGTGGCAGTAGCTCTACCAGCTGCACCACTGTGTTATCTCTAAATGTTACCACAGATCTTTAATAGGTCACACAATGTGTTTCTACGAGCACTGCTATGGTCTGGTTACCTCGTATAACTGATAATTTATCGTTTATTTGTTGTGTTGTCGTGTTAACGTGACTGTTCAGTTGCAGTAAATAAGAATTTAATTGTCCCAGTTCCGGTCAATTAAATGCCGTTGACTTGACTCCTGATTGTACACACATCCCTGTCAGCAATGTGCTATAGGGACAGGTTGAGTCAAAGAGTGCAGAATGCAAAAGGAAAACTAGCTGACTTCACATCTATGAGGGAGGAAAAGACTTAATGGCAATTGCTCGGACTGGTAAGAGGGGGAAGTGGAGTTCTCTGGGGAGAGCAGTCTGCACACTGCTCCACACACTCACGTAAACATTGTAGGCTTACCGAGCGGTAGCACAACTTCCAACTCTGCTGGATCAGGATGTAGAGTGAATAACGAGGAAGATGTTGTCAAAATGCAAGACATATTTAACACAGAACCAATGCCCAAGTGGAAAATTAAACTCACCTTTGACAGTATGAGAGGGGGCATTTTGACATTGGGGTATGAAAAAAATGTTGGACACTGCAAGTCTAATTGGGAAGTAAAACCAGAGGACACAGGGCCATGGATTGACCAGTTAGCTCACTGGCAGTCAAGATACGCTTCTACATACGTAACATAACATTCCTGCCCATTGTGTCTATTCCTCCACAGGACGGCACTGTGGCACAGCGTGTAGAGCCACTGCCTCAGAACACCAGAGACCCGGGTTCAATCCTGACCTCAGCTGTGAGTGCGTGCGGAGTTTGCACATTCTCCCTGTGACCGCACGGGTTTCCTCTGGGGTTCTGGTTTCCCTCCGGAGGGAAAAACCAAACAAACCCATGGGACCCAAGGGAAGGAGGCAACATGGATCTAAAGAAAGGAGATGAGGAGGAACTTTTATGGTCAAAGGGTGATGAATCTGTGGAATTCATTTTGGTAGAAGGCTGTGGAGGTCAAGTCAATGGATATTTTTAAAGACAGAGATGGACAGATTCTTGATTAGTACCTGTGTCAGGGGTTATGGGGAGAAGGCAGAAGAATAGGGTTGCGAGGGAAAGACAGATCAGCCATGATTGAATGGCGGAGTAGACTTGATTGGCCAAATGGCCACATTCTGCTCATAGAAATGATGAACTTATGAACATGAACGATGTATCGGTGGCTGAACGCGAAGGGTAATGGGAGGTTGTTGTGCCCAAAGGGTCTCAGTACACCCTGACTTGCTTAACGTGGTGTTTCATGATTTACATTTAACGCATGGGGCACCATGAGAAAGTTTGCAGCTGTTGCCAAAGCAAGCTTCAGGGCTGACAGTGAGGAGGACCGCTTCAGGCTGGGTGAGCTGAAAAATGACAATTACACCAGAGAAGAGTGAGGTCATGGTTTTGAGGAGATGTTACCGTGCATGGAATATACAATAAAGGCAGACCTTGAATTGAGTGAATGATGAAAGGATCTCCATGTTTACATCTGCAGCTCCTTAAAGGCAGCTGGCTGGGCCAATATTGTGGTTAACAAAGCAAATGGCATGGGTTCCAAAGCCTCTGTCTTTCTGTTCCTGTTGTAACTCTCGCTTCAGGCTCCGACGCAGAAAATGCAGGAGCAGGGACGCGCTGGCAGGTGTGTAGCCGACAGTCAGTAGGTCACAGCCTGAGTCGTGCTTACAGTTGTGGTACAAAGTGCTGCAGGAACTCAGCGGGTCAGGCAGCATCCAGGTGCCTGGAATGTGCTGCCGGTGGCAGTGGTGGAGGCAGATATGATCGTGGAATGCAAGAGCATTTAGTGCTTTTAGACAGGTGTAGCGGCCATTTGGTCTGTTCTGCATGTCATTGTGGATGGCATGTGACTTTAAATTTTAGACTGCCCGTTATAATGTGGGTGGGATTTATGACGTGTTTTTGGGCGTGTTTGCAGCTTAACTGCTTGTGCAGAAGTTTAGTTGTCGATTAGTTTGGACGGACGATGGAGAAGGCCAATCCTTCGACCATGTCATTGTTACGGAGACACGAGGAGCTTTCTAATATCTAAAGCAATAAGCTGGAGTTCGAAGAAGATTGCAGTAACAAGTCGGAAAAACCTTGGATGTATCTACTGACAATAAAGTAAATATTCATCAAAAGACTGTGTGTTGAAGTTTTATCAGTGAAGAAGCTGTGAAGGTCTCTGAGGCAGCTTGCATGCGTATCGAAGATATTCCCCTTATCCATTCTCATCCAATTAGCGGCTAGGGTGCTAATTACCCGAATGATCTGAAAAATCTGCCGCTATAATAGGCACATGGATGGAGGGATATGGATCACGTCCATCCAGAGTGGATTAGTTTATCTTGGCATCATGTTTGACACAGACATTGTGGGATGAAGGGCCTGTTCTTTTTGCTGTATTATTATTTGTTCGATGTAATATGTTCTACTGCGAGTGGATCACAGCGGGTCAGGCAGCATCTGAAGAGAGAACACCAAGTGCTGGTGGAACTCAGCCGGTCAGGCAGCATCTGGGGGGGAAATAGACAGGTGACATTTCTGGCTGGGACCCTTCTTCTACAGATCTGGCCACCACATTAGGGGAGAGGTGAGATTGTGCAGGAGAGGGTGCAGCGGAGATTTACGAGCATGTTGCCCGAACTGGAAAAGTTTAGTGCTGGGGGACGATGGGATAACCTGGGATTGTTTTGTTTGGAATACAGGAGGCTGAGAAAGGTTCCACTCAGATGTACAACTATGAGCTGCCTAGATCGAGTGATCAGGAAAGATCTATTCCACCTTGCAAAGGAGTAAAAAACCAGGCCGCATAGAAACATAGAACATTGAAAAGTAGCAAGGGTAGGCCATTTGACCTTTCAACAATACCATTATTCTAGCCCTTTCTGCAGCCATTGATAATTCTTGTGTCTGGACATCTATTCATCTACCTAAATGGTTTCAGTGACTTGGCCTCCATGCCCGTTTGTGCGAGAGAATTTCACAGACAGGTTCAGCAACCACTGAGTGAGAACTTTTCTCCTCATCTCAGGCCTAATTATCCTCCTCTTATCTTGGGACTGTGCGTGCGGTGCTAGACTTCTTGACCAGGGGAAACATCCAACGGATATGATAAGATCGTGATAAGATCCAATGAGAAGATCAAGCAGAATTTTGTCTTGTTTTTTTACACACTGTGGGGGTGATGCATGGAACAGCTGCCAGGAGTGGTGGTGGAGGCTTATATGATAATGTTGTTTAATAGGCCTTTACATAGGCACATGGATATACAGGGAATGGAGGGATTTGGATCACATAAGGCAAAGCAGATGTGTTTATTTTACCATTATGTTCAACATGCACATTGTGGACAAAAGAGTTTAGATTAGTTTAGAGATACCGAATGAAAACTGGCCCTTTGGCCCATCCATGTCCGTGCCGACCATCAATCACATTAGTTCTACGTCTTGTCACTAGTTCTATCCCATTTTCTTATTCACCCCCTACACACTGAGGGTAATTTTACACAGGCCAATGAACCTACAAACCCGTGCATCTTTGAGATGTGGGAGGAACCTGGAGCACCTGGAGGAAACCCATGCAGTCACAGTTTATACCAAGATACACACGAAGTGCTGGAGTAACTCAGCGGGTCAGGCAGCATCTCTGGGAGGAAAAGGAAGGATGACATTTTAGGTCGGGGCCCCTTCTTCGGACAGAAAGTAGGGGGTAGTTGAGGGGGGTGGGGTTGGGGAGGGGAGGGGAGGGGGAGTGGGGAGGTGAAGAGTTGGAAGCCAGAAAGGACCAGGACCAATCCGGGCCAGTCACAAATGACCTCAGGCAGGGGGTTGCCTGGTGGATCCAAATGTCACCCATTCTTTTTCTCCAGAGATGCTTCCTGACCCAGAGTTACTCCAGTGTTTTGTGTCTATCCAAGATGTTAAAAAGCTGAACCTAAGCAAGGGCCAACATCTGCAGGAAATGATGAGATAACTTTAAATCCACCATCAGAGATGCCATCAGCCTATAGATCCAGCACAGGGTGTTGGGGTGGTGGGTTTAAAGGTTACTTCATAGTTACCGGCCATCTTGGCATTGATCGGATGCAGGTCCTGATCCAAAATCGAACAATGTGCTAACGAGGCACTCTGACCCCAAGGACAGAACCAGGGGGTCAGAGGGTGCTGTTATGCCCGTTGGTCGATTCTGGGATCAGCCGTGGCCTGCGTTCTTCTCGAAGGTCAGGCCAATATCTGATGATACGGCTGTTATCGGAGATGGTGTGTACACTCGCAGGCCCGAGTCATAGACTTGTTGTTCTATTTTTAACCACCATATATCTATTTATAGGGTCTCATTCAGCATTACTGGAAGAGTTTCAAAGCTGGCAGCGATCGCCACCCAGCTCCAGCCCTGACTGCCCATGACATGGATGGAGTGGAAGGGTCAGCTCACCACTGAGGGCATCCTGCCCGCTGACAAAACACAGCATTAGATCCATGTTCCATTGTGAGCTAATTAAAGCAACATATTTCCCAGTGTAATTTAGTTTAGGGACATATATATATATAAACAGATCAATTATTTTCACTCAAAGCCATTTCTCACATTTGAAATTTATATTTTGTGAATTAGAACATAGAACATCGAACAATATAACAAAGGAATAGACTCTTCCGCCCACAATGTCCATGCCAAACATGACGCCAAGAGGAACTGATCTCCTCCGCCTGCACGTGATCCATATCCCTCCATTCCCTTCCTCAAACACCACAATCGTATCTGAGGTTAGGAGGGAGATATAGATCAGCTGTGATTGAATGGCAGAGTAGACTTGATGGGCCAAATGGCCTAATTCGGCTTCTATTACTTATGACCTCATGACGATGACAGAGACGTGGCTCACAGGAGGTCAGGATTGGCCCCACAGTGAGTGGGAGCCGGTGTGTGATGGCCCTGTAAGATGGCTGGCTGCTGGAGGAGTGGCCTGGGCCGCAAATGTCTGCAGGCAAGTCCACAATCTCATCCTTTCCCCATGAAGTGTGCCTCTAGTTAGGCCACACCAGGAGCATTATGTACAGTTCTGGTCTCCATATTATATTTTTAAAAAATGGGTTAACACGAGAAAGAATACAGAAGGTATTCATCGGGATATTGCCTAGAAGGAGGTTTTAGTTACAAGGGGAGATTAGATAGGATTGTTCTCACTGGAGCACAGAAGGCTGAATGGTGACCTTTTTGAGGTTTATACTACCAGGGGCGGTGGGGCGATGGCTGCCCCGCCGGCTGTCTGTTTGTTTTTTCATTCTTTTTGTTATTTTTTAGTGTGTTGAAAGTTTGTTTTAATGTACTCCGGCTTGTTTTATGTGGGGGGAGGGGGGATGGGGGAGGGGGGATGGGGGAGGGGGGAGGGGGATGGGGATGGGGGAAGGGGGAGGGGGGAGGGGGGATGGGGGAGGGGGTAGGGGATCGGGGGAAACTTTATTTCAGGTTCTTACCTTCCTGGAGATGTGATTAATTTTCGGATCACATTCTCCGGGCGCTCTGCGGCCTCCCATTGATGGAGCTGGAGGCCTCCTCGGACTGACTTTGAGCCCTATCGTGGGGCGCAGACTTAACGCCGGAGCTGATCCCTTGCCTCGGATCGCTCCCACCGCGACCACCGTGGACTTTACCATCAAAAGCTCGCAGTCTCGGGAGAGGCTAGTCAGGAAGCTACAACGTCGCAGAAGGTTCGAGCAGCCCCGACGTGAGGTTCGATCGCCCGGCCCGGGGGAGCTGACATCCCCCCGATGTGGGAGCTGGTCGCCTCGGCGCGGAGGGCACAAACGCCACCAGCTATGGGAGTCAAGAACGTCCCGTCAACAGGGGCTCGAGGCCCACGACCGAGGAAGAACTAAGGGAAGGACTTGAACTTTATGTCACTTTCTATCACAGTGAGGAATGTGTAGGAGTCACTGTGGTGGATGTTCATGTTATAATGTGTTTTTTTGAGTGATCTGGTGCTTTTAATTGTATGACTGACCTGGCCAATGAAATTCTTCGTATGTTGCAAAACATACTTGACGAATAAAGTGTGATTCTGATTCTGATTCTGATTCATAAGGGGCAAGATAGGGGAGATAATCGCAGTCTTTGCCCAAGGGAATCTAAATTTAGGAGATTTAGCTGAGGATATAGATTAAAGATGAGAGAGTCAATATTTAAAGATCTGAGGGGCAACATTTTCTCACTGAAGCACGTGAGTATATGGAATAAGCTGCCACAGGAGGTAGGTAAGGCAGGTACAGTAACAAGATTTAATAAGCATTTCGACACGTGCACAGATGGGAGAGCAATAATGGGCCAAATGCAGGCAAATGGGATTAATGCAGCTGCTGATCTGGATTAGCATGGAGCAAGACCAGACTGAATATAACACTCCAGGTGTTGCTTAACCAATGGCACAGATCGTCGGGAAAGGATGAGATTGTGGACTTGCCCGCAGACATTTGCACATCTTTGGAATGTGGAAGGAAACCGGAGCATCCGGGGAAAACCCATGTGGTTTCTATTACTAATCTATTACAAGATTTTGGGGGAGACACAAGGAACTGCAGATGTTGGAATCGTGAGTAAAACACAAAGTGCTGGAATAAGTCAGCAGGTCAGGCAGCATGCGTGGATGTGCGACATTTTATGGGTCGGGACCCTTCTTAAGATTCTTAGTGCAGTCTATCAATGTCTACAATCTCGGTTCACAGGATACCTGTGGGGGTCGGGGGGGGGGGGGTCGGGGGGGGGTGGGATGGGGGTGGATAGGGGGAGGTGACCATCACATGCAGCTTCTGCAGGAGTGGCAAAATCTACCCATCCAAAATCAGAACAGGGAGTTCAGCCCACCTCTGTGACTTGTATCTGCATTAGCCCAGGAGACAAGATCCAGTTCTTGCTCAGAGCGTCTGTTGGATCCTCCCTCTCGGATCTGCGACTCATCTCAAGTGTGAGAGGCAGCATTCCATCCCACATTCAGTTCAGTTTATGGGACCTTGGCAGCGGTTCAATGGTTTGATCTTGCGATAGAATTCTCAACAGTCCTCGTACGATCTGAAGCTAAGCAGGAGAGGGTACAGCGAGCACAACCTTTTAATGGAAAATCAATGCCTTTGCATCAAATATTATCCCGAACAAAGACATTGAGTTGTAAATATTTTACAACACACAAGAGATGAAGAGAGGGCGGCTTTGAATGATGTTACTCTCCAGGATTCAATCCAGCTGAATGCAGGCGCAAGGGACAGCAGATGCTGGAATCCTGCAAAACACAAAGTGCTGGAGGAACTCAGCGGGTCTTGGGAGGGGAAGGACATGCAACAATTTTGGTTAGGGCCCTTCTTCAGACTGATGGTGGTAGCTGGAAAAGAGAGGTGGGGCAGAACAGTGATAGGTGGATCCATCCCATTTTCCGCCCCCACGCCTGTATCCGCCAATCACTTGCCAGGCTTTGATCCGCACCCACATTCTCCCGTCTACCACAAGTAGTCTGAAGAAGGGTCCCAACCCGAAACGTCACCTGTCCATTCCCTCCACGGATGCTGCCTGGCCCGCTGAGTTCCTCATGCACTTTGTGTTTTACTCAACATTGCTGATTGCGTTTAGAGTTTAGAGATATAATGTGGAAACAGGTCCTTTGACCCACCAAGGCACGCCGACTATCGGTCATCAGTTCTACGTCATTCCACTTTCCCATCCACTCCCTACACGTTAGTTGCAATTTACGGAGGTCAATTAACTTACAAACCCACATGTCTTTTGGATGTGGGGGAGGAAACCGGAACGCCCAGAGGAAACCCACACGGTCACCGGAAGAACATGAAAACTCCACACAGACAGCACCCGAGGTCAGGATCTGACCTAGGACTCTGCCAGGCAGCGGCACTACCCGCTGTGCACCTATGCCGCCCTTTTGGCAAGTGGGAATTGTCTGGCAAGACTGCAAATGATTGATAGATCAGTCACATTACACTTTACCGGACTTTATCTTGCACTAAAAGTTATCCTGCATCCGTACACTTTGAATGGCTCGATTGTAATCATTCATTGTCTTTCCGCTGACTGGTTAGCACGCAACAAAAGCTTTTAACTGTACCTCGGTACACGTGGCAATAAACTAAACATGCATGACAGCAGAAATGTTACAGGGGAATCTCCTAGCTCTCTGGCCAACATTCCCCCTGCAATCACCAGCACCAATAACTGTTACGCTGGTCAGTAATTTCAGTTCCCATTAACTGCTATGTTTGGCCATCAGAAGCGTGATTGCCAAAGTGATGAATTGACAAGAAGATGGAGGAGGAAAACTTTGGGAACGAATGATTAAACGCCGTACAAACGATGTACAGCATCCCTCCTTAAATCTCCAAGGATTAGCTGTTACGTAAATTCACTTGTTTTACTGATGACAGGAGTTTTGCTCCACACAAGTGATCAGCAGAACCCGGCCAAGAACAACATGGCTTTGCTCCAGAAATATTATCCATGTCCAACCACTTATTTGTGCAGACAGGAGAGCTTTCGATTTACTGAGGTACTTAAAGCCTGGGCCATTGTAGTAATTCTCCACGCAAACCTTACTTCAGCGCTGGTACAAACCTCTCTCAGTTTGCAGTGGGTGAATCACTGAATGTGGGACAGGATCATTGATCGAGGCTGAGATAACTGACCTACTGAGCCAGTGGCCGGAGTCATAATATCATGTGATAGGAGCAGAATGAGGCCATTTGGCACATCACATCTACTCTAATATTCAATCATGGCTGGTCTATATTTCCCTCTCAACCCCATTCTCCTCCCCATAATCCCTGACACCCGTACTAATCTAGAATCTATCAATCTCAGCCTTTAAAATATCCATTGAAAGCCTGCACAGCCTTCTGTGGCAATGAATTCCACAGATTCACCACCCTCTGACTAAAGAAATTCCTTCTAATCTTTCTAAAGGTGCATCCTTTTATTCTGATGTTGTGTTCTCTGGTCCTAGACTCCCCCACTGGTGGAAACATCCTCTCCAAATCCATTCTATCCAGGCCCTTCACTATTCGCTAAGTTTCAATGAGGGGTTCTCTCATCCTTCTAAACTCCAGCGAGCAGAGGCTGACTGCACAGTCCACTCACGAGGGGGATAGACACAAAATGCTGGAGTAAAGGGTCTGTCCCGCTTGGGCATCATTTGCGCGTCTGGCAGGTGACGCGCAAGGATTTTGAGAATCCCCAAATCCTGGGACGCCGCTCGCTACTGCGCGTCACTGGTTATGCCACCACATCTCTCCACGCGCCATGCGCGCTGTATGCGCGTGTCGTGCGTCGTAACGCGTAAATAGAAACATAGAAACATAGAAAATAAGTGCAGGAGGAGGCCATTCGGCCCTTCGAGCCAGCACCGCCATTCATTGTGATCATGGCTGATCGTCCGCTATCAATAACCCGTGCCTGCCTTCTCCCCATATCCCGTGATTCCACTACCCCATAGAGCTCTATCTAACTCTCTCTTAAATCCATCCAGTGATTTGGCCTCCACTGCCCTCTGTGGCAGGGAATTCCACAAATTCACAACTCTCTGGGTGAAAAGTTTTTTCTCACCTCTGTCTTAAATGGGCTCCCCTTTATTCTAAGACCGTGGCCCCTGGTTCTGGATAAGTCAATGATGCGCAAATAATGCCCAAGTGGAGCAGGCCCTTAACTCTGCGGCACAGGCAGCATCTCTGGAGAGACGTGGAGTAACTGACAAAGGCCAGAGATGAAAAGAGGTATCAGATATGGAGAGGAGGAGAGGACAGCAGGAGTGAAATATAATGGAACATCTGTAAGAGGGAGCACAATAAATGTCTATACTCAGAGACAGTGTAAGTAAATCTGTCATTAAAGGTTATTTAATTGTTGTGGGGCCTCTGGCTGGTAAATGCACTGTCAGCGATGGACAGAGAAAGTAATTTGCACAACTGCTGTTAACTCAGTCTAGACAACACTGCAGATTCACTCCTTAAAGCAGATGCAGCAAAGACATAAATATTCCTTCAAGCTTTACAAGAACCACAGATAAAACAAACATGAAGAAACTGAATATTGAGTCAAGCTTGTGCTGAAAATTCTCAACTTTAGCACGGAAATTGTAGTCTCTTTGGTCCATCGAGTCCAAGCCAACCATCGATCACCAGTTCACACTAGTTCTATGTCATCCCACTTTCTCATCCACTCTAGGGGCAATTAAAATAGGCCAATTATCCAACAAACCCACACAACTTTGGGATGTGGGAGGAAACCGGAGCACCCGGAGGAAACCACAGGGAGAACATGCAAACTCCACACAGACCGCACCCGAGGTCAGGATCAAACCTAGTCTTTGGTGCTGTGAAGCTCTACCAGCTTAAATATCTCCAAATGGCTGTTGACATAAATCACCTTCTGTCTCTGCACTGAACCCAATTCTCTGTGTAGGAAGGAACAGCAGATGCTGGTTTGCACTGAAGAACAAAAAATGCTGGAGTAACTCAGCAGGTCAGGCGAGATCTCTGGAGAAAAGGAACAGGTGACTTTTCTCGACCAGAAACGTCACCTATCCTTGTCTCCCGAGTTGCTTCCTGACCCGCTGAGTTACTTCAGCTTTTTGTGCCTAATCGCAGCTCATGCTGTGTGCGTCATCCTCATTGGGAGTTCCTCTGGACTATTCCCCTCTCCCCCCTTGAGATGCTCCTCAAATTGCCGCACTTTACCAAACCATTGGCCTTCTGTTTTACTATGTGTGTGGCTTGGTATCAAATTCATTTTTCGTGCTTGTGAAAACTTATTAAGGGTGCTGGTCAAATGACGTTGTTTCTCTTTGATTAAAATGAGTGATCACTGGATAGTTGGTGAGGTTGTGGTGGATTGCACGATTCAAGCGCGCACATTCCATTGTTGTGAGATGATTCTCTGATTTATCCTGGCATAAAAGCAATTGACACAGCTTCATTTATAATCATAAGTTGTTACCAAGTGAATTCAACAACAAATGCTTTGTCCTGGTTGCTACAAGGATGCGTCAAATAGATTGTTGGGTCTATGCTCCAGAAGCAGCAGTGGCCAGGAGAACTGCACGGTGGCACAGCGGTAGAGTTGCTGCCTTACAGCGGCAGAGACCGGCATTTGATCCTG
The DNA here is from genome assembly GCA_963514005.1 of Raja brachyura. The sequence continues at coordinate 11,989,577 of OY740809.1, read as the reverse complement.
ACTGCAAAGTGCTGTCTGTATAGAGTTTGCATGTTCTCCCCGTGACCGCATGGCTTTTCCCTGGGTGCTCCAGTTTCCTCCCACACTCCAAACACGTACAGGTTTGCAGGTTGATTGGCTTTGGTGAAGATTGTAAATTGTCTCCAGCGTGTAGGATAGTGGTAGTGTACGCTGATCGCTGGTCAGTGCAGACTCGGTGGGCTGAAGGGCTGATTCCGTGCTGTATTTCTGTATCAGTGTCTCGTTCCCTCAGCCCCATGGCATCCGGTACTGAGCTCACACACAGCGTCGCTGCTTGTTAACCTGGGAGGCATGAGGGCCACTGATAACTCCAGTGGAAAGAATACTTCATCGCACATCTACAGGTGTACAGTAGAAAGCACGCTGACTGCTTGCATCACGGTCTGGATCGGCCCAAGAACGAAGAAGATTACGGAGCATGGTGGACACTGCGTGGTCCATCATGAGAACTGACCTCCCCACCGTTGAAGGGATCTATAAGAAGCGCTGCCTCAAAAAGGTAGCCAGCATCATCAAAGACCCTCACCACCCTGGCCATGTTCTCATTTCCTTTCTACACCGGGAAGAAAGTACAGAGCCTGAAAACCATGACCACCAGGTTCAAGAACAGCTTCTTCCCAGCAACCATCAGGCTCTTGAACACTGCACAACACCAACCTCATCTATGAACTTCTGGAGAATGATTTTGGTTTCATGACACACTTTGGTTTGTTTGCTGTTATTAATTTATTGATTATTTGATTATTTTATTTTTTATTTATCATTTTATTGCATTTACAGGCCTGTTCAGGGCGGTACGGGGGTGCAGCAGTAGAGCTGCAGCCTCACAGCGCTTGCAGCGCCAGTGACCCGGGTTCGATCCCAACTACAGGTGCTGTCTGTACGGAGTTTATACATTGTCCCCGTGACGGCGTTGCTTTTCTACGACATCTTTGGTTTCCTCCCACACTTTAAAGATGTACAGGCTAATTAGCATGGGTTTGTATACTTGTTGTAAGTGTAAATTGTCCCTGGTGTGTGTAGGCTTGTGTTAAGGTGCGGGGATCGCTGGGCGTTGCAGACATGGTGGGCCAAAGGGCCTGTTACCGCACTGTATCTCTAAACCTACACCTAAAGCTGTTGCAAGTAAGGCACGCTTGACTCTTGACCCTGGAGCTTGTAGTCAGATGATCTCCTGCTGTGTTGCTACACTTCAAGGTTTCAAGGTCAGTTTGTTGTCACATGTACCACTTCTATCAATGGGTCAAGCACTTCCTTCCTACACCGTTGGCAAGGGAAAGATTTTATTATTGTCAGTCAAGCAGCCAATGTTTATACACTTGAAATTAAAATGACGACAAAAATGTAACAATGCACTGCATTTGGATGGTAAATGATTTTTGCACCCAGTTTCTTGCGTTAGTAACCCATCTTCCCCATAGCCGCATCGGGCGGTAGTTTACCGGGACCACCACATTCCTCCTCTTCCCCACTGCTGGTGGGCAGAAGACACAGAAGTTTGGAAGCGAGCACCAGCAAACTCAGGAACGTCTGCCTCCCCTCTGGCATCAGGCTTCTGGTCCTTGCGTAAGCTAGAGTACTGTCCCGATTCTCCAACCTACCTCATTGCGGGCATTGCATTTTATCGCTGGAACTGTTATGCTGCAGTGCTGAGAAACTGTATTCTGCAGTCTGGTATCGTTCTCTCTGCTCTACCTGTTGTGCTTCATTGTACTCATGTATAGAATTATTTGATATTATTGGACAGCACCCAAACAAAGTCTTCCCACTTTACCTCAGTCCACGTGACAACAACAAACCTAATCCTAAAGCTAAACTGCAGTTGCTAACTTGGCAGATACCCAAATATCTGTTCACATCATGATGGGAGATCATCATTTCTCTTGTCAGTGGAACTCCCTCACCAGCGCCTTGGTCGGCACGGTGGTGAAGCGGCAGAGTTGCTGCCTCATATTGCCAGAGAGAATGGTTCGATCCTGACCTCGGGTGCTGCCTGTACGGAGTTTGCACATTCTCCCGGTGAACCGCTGGGGTTTCTCCGAGTGCTCCGGTTTCCGCCCGCATTCCAAAGACACGCAGGTTTGTACCTTCATTGGCTTCTGTAAATTGTCCCTAATGCGTAGGATGGAACTAGCGTATGGGTGATCGCGGTTGGCCTTAGTCAGATCCTCGCCTTGATCTGATTATAATAATTACACATTCAACACCACTGAACACAAACGCGCTGTTTTATTCATCCATCAGTTATATTCCCACCACCCTGTGTCCCCTGACCTCTAACTCAGTGTAGTAGTGGATCGATTTCAATACTACATTAATTACCATGACAACACGGACACGGTGGGCCGAAGGGCCTGTTTCCATGCTGAGTTTCCAAACTAAACTCCCCCACCAGGTCCTTCGCTAACTAGAACGTGTACTGGGGAGGATGAGCTTCACAAGATTAGCAATCTGAAATCATACAGGAGGTGGATTAGGAAATTTGGCTAGCAACACTATTGCGGAACTGGGGTTAGGAAGTGAGGAAGTCAGGGATGGAGTTGTGTTGCTGGCTTTTCTCATGGTCTGGCTTCCAACACTGTTAACTCCTCCATGTTTGAGCTTAAAAGGGGCGATGAGCTTTCTATTTGAAATGCAGACTGATTTACATCTTAGACTTTCCAAACGTCTGCTGGGAGGCCCAGCTTATGCCGATTTGGGAACAAACCAGAAAGTGGTGACGATCATAAATTCAATAGATCAAGTTGTAATTCACACATGTTACATCGGTGTAGCATAGACAGAGGCTTCTCGACACAAGAAGACTGCGCCTGGTGTGTGTAAAGGCTCTCCAACTGGCCTTTCTCCTCGAGAAGTGGTCGTTTCAAGGTCTATCTCTCTCTGGAGTCTGCTCCTTGCAATCTCCAATGTAACAACGTACCATGTTGAAGAAAATCCTCCTCAGCCCACTCTCCACTTCTGGAGAGTCAATTATCTGTAATGTACGTCCTCTGGTTACAATGTCTCCAGATGCCACAAACAATATCTCGAGATTCATTATAACAAACCCTGCTCATCCCTCCTGTGGATCTTTTGCCAATTACCTTAAATTGTTGTCCTCTGTTTATTAACCTGTCTGAGAGCAGTTTCCCCCATTTATAATATCAAAAACTCTACATCCCTCCTGTGGATCCGGACAATCTTCTTCAACCTGGAGTGTAATTACGTTCAGTACCGCACAACTCTCAAGTGCATCTGCTGAACATTTGTTGAGAATACAGAAGGATTCAGGGTGGAACTGAGAGAACGGTTAAAGCACAAGAAGGGTAAGGATGTCTGAGGAGGAGAGATAGGACTTGCTTCCCTTACTTAGGCGTTGTAACGGGAGATGTTTCAGGTGGATCAAGAGAGAGAGAGAGAGAGAGAGAGAGGGAGAAGGAGAGAGAGAGAGAGAGAGAGAGAGAGAGAGAGAGAGAGAGAGAGAGAGTTGAGAAGCATGGGAGATGACAGTGACAAAAAGGAGGACGCAAAGTGCTGGAGTAACTCAATGCATCAGGCTATACCTGTGGAGTACATGGATGGGTGATGTTTTGGATCGGGACACTTTTCCAGTTTGATTGGGGGGGGGGGGGGGGGGGGGTGGTAGAAAGCCGGAATGGAGGTCGGGGCAGGACAAAGCCTGGCAAGTGACTGGTTGATACAGGTGAGGGGAGTGGGGATGATTGGCAGATAGTTGGATGAAGGCCAGAGATGAAAAGACAAAAAGTGTGAGGTAAGGTTATTGAGGGTAGGGAATTGATATGGATAGAGAACTGATTGGCAGACAGGAAGCAAAGAATAGGAATTAATTGTTCCTTTTCAGAATGGCAGGCAGTGACTAGTGGGGTGCCGCAAGACTCAGTGCTGGGACCCCAGTTATTTACATAAATCCCAGAGGGGGATGTTATGAGGCTGCAGGGTGACTTGGATAGGTTGGGTGAGTGGACAGAAGCTTGGCAGATGCAGTACAATGTCCACGTTGGTGGCCAGAACAGGAAGGCAGATTATTATCTGAATGGTGTCAGATTAGGAAAAGGGGAGGTGCAACAAGACCTGGGTGTGCTTGTGCATCAGTCACTGAAAGTAAGCATGCAGGTAGAGCAGGCAGTGAAGAAAGCTAATGGCATGTTGGCCTTCATTGCAAGAGGATTTGGGTTTAGGAGCAAGGAGGTCCTATTGCAGTTGTACAGGGCCCTGGTGAGACCACACCTGGAGTATTGTGTGCAATTTCTGGTCTAATTTGTGGAAGGACATTATTTCTATTGAGAGAGTGCAGCGTAAATTCACCAGGTTAAATCCCGGGATGGCGGGCCTGACATATGTTGAAAGAATGGGTCGACTGGGCTTGTATTCACTGGAATTTAGAACGATGAGATGGGATCTTATAGAAATATATAAAATTCTTAAAGGATTTGGCAGGCTAGATGCAGGAAAAATGTTCCCGATGTTGGAAGTCCAGAACCAGTTTAAGAATAAGGTGTAGGCCATACAGGACTGAGATGAGGAAAAACGTTTTCACCCAGAGAATTGTGACTGTAGATTTCTCTGCCACAGGAGAGAGTGGAGGCCAATTCACTGGATGTTTTCAAGAGAGAGTTAGATTTAGTTCTTCGGGCTAAAGGAATCAAGGGATATGGTGGAAAAAACAGGAGCGTGGTACTGATTTTAGATGATCAGCCATGTTTACTGTGTTTCTATGTAAGAATAGGAGCGGTGACAATAGTGAAACTAAAGGAAGGAATATTGGTATAAAGGGACGGGAGGGGAGGGGGAAGGGGAGGAATAGGTGTGAATGCAGGTGTAGTACAGGGGAGGGGGGGGGGGATGATGGGAGGTTGCTTGTCGGTTAGTTACCTAATATTGGAGAATAATGTTTATACCGCATCGTGGATAGCTCCCTCCCTCCTGTGTCCCATAGTTCTGCTCTTACTCCCACTCCCCCAGGTCCCCTGGTCTTCACCTTTCACCTCACCAGCCTCAGCTAACACATCATCCGACAGTTCCATCACTTCCAACCTGATCGCACCACCAGTCACATCTTCCCCTCACCACCCCTTTCCACCTTCCACAAAGGCCTCACCCTCAGCAACTCCTTGGTTCACCTATCCATTTCCACCCAAGCCACCCCCTCCACAAGAACTGTCCTCTGCAACCATAACTGTCCACATACCTCCACCCTCACCTCCATCCAGGGACCCCAGCAGTCTTTCAAGGTGAGACGGAGTTTCAGGTGCACCTCCTCTAACCTCAACTGCATTCTGAAGTTGCCTCTTGTACATCAGCAAGACTCAGCGTAGGCTCAGCGACAGTTTCACCAAACACTTGCGTTCGGTCTCCCAAGGCCTACTGGATCTCCCAGTTACTTAACCACTTTAACTCCCCTTCCCATTCCCATATTAACCTCCCTGTCCTGGGCCTTCTCCATTGCCAGAGTGAGACCACACGCAAACAGTGAAGAGCAGCACCTCTTATTCCGTTTGAGTTGCTTATAACCTGATGCATTAACATTGGAGTCTCTAATTTTAGGTAACTAGCCTACAAACAACCCCCCCTTCCCCCCCCCCCCCTCCCTTGCCTGTTCTCCACCTGGATTCACATCCATTTCACCTCTTGTCTCCTTCCGCCTGTATTCCTTCAGTTGCTGCAGTTTGAGTGCAGAGACTCCCTTAAATTGGAGAATAATGGGAGCGCGATGTGAACGAGAGAGAGAGAGGGAGGGAGCCAGGGCTTACAAGCAACTCAAAACATTCCTGTAATGCATAATAAATGCTATCTGGATCGGGATTAGCATCTGAACTGTTGAATCATTCAGCAATTAGGAGTCTCAGGATCTCAAGCGAGCCCGTACGTCCCTGCTGCAGTGAAGGGGTTAGTTTCCCCCCAAGGTCTCAGTGTTGGAACAGAGGATGATGAAGTAACCAGCTCACGGTATTGTCTGCCAGCAGCTTGCACCTGTGGCCGTGGTATCTCAACATGAGTGGGGTGGGGTGGGGTGTGTGAGAGCGGTGCACAGTCCACACAGTGCCGCTCCCTGGCAGAGTCCCACGTGCTGGCAGGCTGGCGGGCGGCCTCCAAATGCATCTTCAGCCTCTTCCCAGGGGGGTCCAGTGCGAGTCGAGTCTCGTTTGCACTTCATGGAGTGTGGGAAAGAGAGGTCACTCAATTCCCATCAATCCACACACAACCGACACTTTCCCTCCTTTATTTGTTATTCCAGGATTTTGGATTTTTGCTGACATATTCGGTATCCCGAGCCCCGGGTTACAAAAATACACTCTGTGAATGGAGAGCACTTGGCACGTTGTGTGAGCGCATGACTTTGCAGTGGTGATCCACAGCTAATCCCGGTCGCCTCTCCTCGTGGGGCTCTGTCTACCCCTCAGTTTCAGACATTTCACTTGTTTTCCAGAAATTCCACTCGTAAAAATATTTCCAGGTCACCCAAGTAAATATGGGAGTTGCCGGCCACAATGGGAACGGAAAGGCAGCTGAACAAAAGTTAATTCACTTTGCAGTATAGCATGCAACCTGGGTCTATGATACCAGAGAGGTGAACTCATTGCACCGATCGATTGTGTGGCCAAGGTCTTTGGTTGGCAGGTTGGACGATGTTAGTTTCTCTCTCCAAAGATCAGCAAGATGGCCGATGCCTCAATGGTTTGCCGTGGCTTCAGTTTCCTATCCATCTCCCCTTCCATAGCTGCAGCAAACTTCTATCATCAAGGTCACCCGCCTGAGTTCACCTGCACGAGGTTGCCTGACACTGTCATTGTACCGAACGACCCAACCAGATCCTGTAGTGTCAACTGGAGCGGAGTAGCATTTTCCCCAACCCCTCATGCCCTGTAACTTCATACGCTCAAAGTCCAGAGACAAGTTGCCAACTTAATATTATCAACAGGATTCAACTGGCAACCACCCTCCCTATTCCTCACTGCTACCCTGACGTGTTACCCCTGCTTCACCTGGTGCCATTAGCCTTTCCTCTCCGAAGATAGAATGGAAAAGCTGCAGTAACTCAGTGGGACAGGCAGCAGTCAGCAGAAGGGCCTCGACCCAAAACGTCACCCATTTCGTCTCTCCAGAGATGCTGCCTGTCCCGCTGAGTTACTCCAGCTGTTTGTCTATCTTCGGCTTAAAACAGCATCTGCAGTTCTTTCCTACACCTGCCTTTCTTCTCCTCCAGCCTTCTCTTCCTATGCCTCGCCCATCTGCTTTCCCTGACATTACAGAGGTACAGTGAAAAGGTTTTTTGTTGCGTGCTATCCAGTCTGTGAAAAGGCTGTACATGATCACAATCAAGTTGTCCATAGTGTACAGGTCACCTATAATGGACACTACATTGATAGGGTCCCTGAAGAAGGGTCTCGACCCGAAACGTCGCCTATCTCCTTCGCTCCTTAGATGCTGCTGCACCCGCTGAGTTTCTCCAGCTTTTTGTGTAACCCTACATTGATAGGTGAGTGCGGCATCTTATGGTTCCCAGCCCATTCCTGACTGGATCTGTCCCCAGCCCATGGGCTGAGCAGTTGCAGTTGTAATGAATAGAAACACGGAACTGTGGATTTGCACAATAGGACACAAAGTTCTGGAGTAACTCGGCGGGTCAGACAGCATCTCTGGAGAACTTGGATAGGGTTTATAGGGAACAGAAGACATTGAGGTATGGGTGGGTGGGGGTATAAAGGTCCGACCTCTGTTTAGAACCGACCGTTCTGCATCCGAAAGAGAGTCGTCGGGGGGGGGGGGGGGGGGGGGATGGTGAACACACGGCAGGGGTGAGGGTTGGGCTCAGAGGGGTGGAGGGAAGCTAGGAGAAGGTACTGCAGGGGGATGTTGGGGATTGAGAGGAGAGGGGGAGGCTGAAGAAGGGTGCTGACCCGAAACATCACCTATCCATGTTTTCCAGAGATGCTGCCCGACTCACTGTGTTGCTGCAAGACTTTGAGTCCTTTTACAGTTGTAATTACTTTTCTTGAAGAAAAACAGCATTAAACTGCAGGAAGCTCATGAAACAGCACTAATTCTGTGTGGTTTCAATGCACTGCCTCCCTCCATCACACCCTCAATGCTTCCATAAGCCTCAGCTCACTCAAACCCCTCCCCTGGTGTTTTATAACGACTGCTATTGGCTTGAATCGCTCCCTCCTAGTTCCAGCAGTCATTCTATATAGTAGAATGGGCACGGCTGCCCAACAAGGCTGCCAAGGAGCTGATTTGTTATTAACCAGGTCTCCTCTGCAGTGCCCCTGAGGAATAAGACACTTGGATGAACAAAGAATTTCAGATTGATGTTACCAATCGATCTGCTTCGGTCTGTACAGAAAGTGCAGGTTGCAGGAGCTATGAGCCTTTATGGACCAACAAGCTGCCTACTGAAGATGTCGATCTCAAGTTCTCTGATTGATTGATTGATTGAAAGATTCCGCGTGGAAACAGGCCCATTGACCCACCGAGTCCACGCTGCCCATCGATCACCCGTGTTATCCCACTCTTGCATCCGCTCCCTACACACTTCACAGGGGCCTATTAACCTACAAACCCACACGTCTATGGGAAGAAGGAGGAAGCCGGAGCTCCCGGAGAAAACCCACGCAGTCACAGGGACAATGTGCAAACACCGCACTGGCGGCAACCGGAGGGCAGTATGGAACTCGGGTCTCTGGCGCTGTGAGGCAGCTCTGCCAGTTCTATGTTATCGCCATGAACGGAGCATGCTGAAGATCAGTGCTGATATATGGAATTTAAACATGCTCATCAATTATATTCAATGGCAACACTGAGTGAGAACTCTCTGAAGCCGCGAGCAACCTGCTGTTGGAAATCAGCGTGTGGAGCAGCATCTGTGGGTGGAAAGGAATGGTCAACAGTTCAGGTCAACTGCCCAACGTCATGACAGAGTGGAGAGAGAAGATGGAGAGAATAAAGAGGAGAGGGGATGTGGTGAGACAGAGTGAGAGGTGAGCGGTGAACCGCCCCAGTCCACCGAGTTCCAGGTCCTGCAATTTGTCCAGCCTCAACCACATGGACTCTACGGTCAAGAAACACGTCAACGACTCGGAATGTCTCGGCATGTCCTCGCTGACTATCAGCAATTAAACAGATTCAGTATAGAAAGCATCTTCTCGGGCTGCATCACAGTTTGGTATGTCAACTGATCTGCCCAAGACAGCAAGAAATTCCAGTAAGTTGGGGATGCAGCCAAGTCTAACACGCAGACCAGCTCCCTCCATCAACTCCTTGGGATAGCAGCCAACATACTCAAGTGCCATGCACTTGTTCCCCAGTCATTCGCTCCCCCACCCCCCCCCCCCCCCCCCCCCCCCCCCCCGCCCCCATGTCTTGTTGAGCAGAGATACAAAACATTGAAAGCGCGTACCACCAGATTGAGGAACATATTCTTCCCCGCTGTTATCAGTTTCTATGAACGAACCTCTCATATGCTATGGATGAATTCCAGATCTTCTAACCTACCTTGTTGTGACCCTTGCACTTAAAGAAAAATCTGCACTTTTTATGCAATTGTAACACAATATTCTGCACGCTGTCTTTGGACCACCTGTTGTGCTCAGGTGCAATGTGATTTGCCTGGATAGTATGTGAATCAAAGTTTTTTATTGTATCTTGTACACGTTTCAATAATAAACCTATATCAATACCAGTAACAATGGGTGAAGGACAATGGAGCCACGTAGGGAAGTAAGAAGGTTGGATTTGTGAGCCAGAGGAAGGTGGATGATGGATGGGAGCAGATAGAAGAGGTAAAAAGATGAAGGCAGGAGAGGGGAGAGGAGAGTGCAGGTGGGTATCGCAGGAGGATGCCAGTGATGCAATCTGATAAGTAAGGAAGGTTGTAGTGGGAGACACAAGGAATTGAACTTGTTGGAATCTGGAGCAAAACACAAAGTATTGGACAAACTCAACGGGTCAGGTAGCATTTGTGGAGAGAGTGGACAGAAGATAGCTCAGGTCACCCATTCATGAGTCTAAAGAAGAAGTCGCGACCTGAAACGTCAACCTGTCCATTCCCTCCACAGATTCTGCATGACCCACTGAGTTCCTCCGGCACCTAGTGTTTTGCACATAACGGGGGCTGTTAGAGGAGAGGGGAACGGCTGATGGAACCAGAACTGGGAATTGAGGGGGGGGGGGGGGGGGGGGGGAGGAGGCGGACATTGCTGGTGAAAGATGAGTGCGAGAGGATGATGGGAAAATAAGTGCGGTATGAAAATCGGTGTAGGAAGGAACCGCAGATGCTGATTTGTACTGAAGATGGGCACAAAATGCTGGAATAACGCAGCGGGTCAGGCAACATTTCTGGAGAAAAAGAATAGGTGGAGTCCATCAGGGCCCTTTGTGGGCTGGGTGTGCTAACAAGAGGGGTACAATGATGCAAACAGTGGAACATAGAAACATAGAAACATGGAAATTAGGTGCAGGAGTAGGCCATTCGGCCCTTTGAGCCTGCACCGCCATTCAATATGATCATGGCTGATCATCCAACTCAGTATCCCGTACCTGCCTTCTCTCCATACCCTCTGATCCCCTTAGCCACATCTAACTCCCTCTTAAATATAGCCAATGAACTGGCCTCAACTACCCTCTGTGGCAGAGAGTTCCAGAGACCCACCACTCTCTGAGTGAAACAAGTCCTTCTCATCTCGGTCCTAAAGGATTTTCCCCTTATCCTTAAGCTGTGACCCCTTGTCCTGGACCTCCCCAACATCGGGAACAATCTTCCTGCATCTAGCCTGTCCAACCCCTTAAGAATTTTGTAAGTTTCTATAAGATCCCCCCTCAATCTTCTAAATTCTAGAGAGTATAAACCGAGTCTATCCGGTCTTTCTTCATAAGACAGTCCTGACATCCCAGGAATCAGTCTGGTGAACCTTCTCTGCACTCCCTCTATGGCAATAATGTCCTTCCTCAGATTTGGAGACCAGAACTGTACGCAATACTCCAGGTGTGGCCTCACCAAGACCCTATACAACTGAAGTAGAACCTCCCTGCTCCTATACTCAAATCCTTTTGCTATGAAAGCTAACATACCATTCGTTTTCTTCACTGCCTGCTGTACCTGCATGCCTACTTTCAATGACTGGTGTACCATGACACCCAGGTCGCGCTGCATCTCCCCTTTTCCTAATCGGCCTCCATTTAGATAATAGTTTTCCTATTTTTGCCACCAAAGTGGATAACCTCACATTTATCCACATTATACTGCATCTGCCAAACATTTGCCCACTCACCCAGCCTATCCAAGTCACCTTGCAGTCTCCTAGCATCCTCCTCACAGCTAACACTGCCCCCCAGCTTAGTGTCATCCGCAAACTTGGAGATATTGCCTTCAATTCCCTCATCCAGATCATTAATGTATATTGTAAATAGCTGGGGTCCCAGCACTGAGCCTTGCGGTACCCCACTAGTCACTGCCTGCCATTCTGAAAACAACCCGTTTACTCCTACTCTTTGCTTCCTGTTTGCCAGCCAGTTCTCTATCCACATCAATATTGAACCCCCAATGCCGTATGCTTTAAGTTTATATACTAATCTCTTATGTGGGACCTTGTCGAAAGCCTTCTGGAAGTCCAGATACACCACATCCACTGGTTCTCCCCTATCCACGCTACTAGTTACATCCTCGAAAAATTCCACAAGATTTGTCAGACATGATTTACCTTTCGTAAATCCATGCTGACTTTGTCCAATGATTTCACCACTTTCCAAATGTGCTGCTATCCCATCTTTAATAACTGAACTAGTAGGATGACTAGGGTGGGGGAGGGGGGAAGAGAGGGGCAGGAAATCAGGGGTTAGGGTGATGGAGCATGGGAAAGGGAACAAAAAGTGAGAGAACGGTGAATTGGTCTCTGCAGCCGAACCATAAAAAGTGTAAGGAGTTGATAACAAAGCTTTCTGTTGGCTCTGCCTTGGGAAATATGATTTCTCCTGCTTAGTACTAAAGACAGTCGTGGTCTCCAATGGATATTCACACTGAAACGCTCCCTCATCCATTCCCTGTAATAAATGATGAGAGGTGTGGATCAGACAAACCTTCTCTGAAAAGCCACTTACAACTCGATGATTCCTTTGGAGGTGATGCCCAGTTTCCTTATCCTGTCACTTTTATGGATAAATACTTTATAGTATATTTAAAGAGTTATTTTATCCTTTCACTTTGAAGTGTAGAAATTTAAACAGCTTTCACAGCTACAAAGGAGGGCTACTTTTATTTAAAAACATGTGAAAGATGTACCTTCCCTTATAAGGAGCTGCTGGATTAACACACTGAGATATGAGTGTTGGGCTGTAGAAACTCATACTCTATCCATCAGATAATGAACCGAGTTCTTAAATATAATCATGTAACGTAACCCATACTGTGAGGTGCTGGCCGGCTAAACATGCCTATGGTCAAATTCACAAAGCCACAGGTTAAATTCAATTAATTCAGTTCAGAGATACAGCATGGAAACAGGCCCTTCAGCCCACTGAGTCCACACCAACCGTCAATCACCTGTCTATGCTAGTTCTATGTTATCCCACTTTCTCATCCACTCTCCACACACTAGGGGTAATTTACAAAGGCCACTTAACCATCAAACCCGCACATCTTGGGATGTGGGAGGAGACTGGAGCCCACGAGGAAACCCACGTGGTCGCAGGGAGAACATGCAGACTCCACACAGACAGCACCTGCGGCCAGGATTGAACCCGGGTCTCTGGCGTTTTGAGGCAGCGAATCAAACCTAATCTAATTTGTGACGCCCTAACATGCACATGGACAAATTCAGGTGCCCAAGCCACAGGTTAAATCCAGTTCTTATGGCTAAACACAGCAAGTCGTCAACTTGTTAAAAAACAGTGTACTGATACCACAAAGAGTGGTGGCTGGACACAGCAGGGTCTATTGTCCCCCATTAGCCAGCAGAGTGGCTAAGACACAGCCATGAGGGTGGATCTGGGGTCTCGTACAGGTCAGGGTGGGAAGGAGGAGGCAGATTGTCATCTCTGAACAATGTTAGTGAACAAAATAAGATTATCACACCAAGTTGGTGCTCACATTGCTGAACTGATATTAGAACTTTAATCCAGACTTACTTTAGATGTAAGGGCGGTACAGTGGAGCTGCTGCCACACAGCGCCAGAGATACATTTGAACATGACTACAGGTGCTGTCTGTACGGGGTTTGCACGTTCTGCCTGTGATCACGCGGGTTTTCTCCAGGTGCTTCGGCCCTTTGAGTCTGCTCTGTCATCAGGATCGTAGCTGTTCTTCTGCCTCAGCACCATTTCCTTCTCATATCCCCAAATCCCTAACACCCATCATATCCTGAAATCTACCAACCTAGTTTTTGGGTGCAATGTTCAGCTCAGGGATGGAGAATTCCAGAGGTTCCCCACCCTCTGAAGGCATAGATTTATTTGCTCCTCATTTGTAAATGGCCATGATTAGTCGTATCACAGTGTCCGCTCACTTGAGACACTTTGTGAACGTTGGCTATGAAGAATGAATTGGCCTTGCAGTGAGATCGGTGCCAGTTACATCAGTTCTCACCCAGTTACATTATCGTGGCGACTCAGAATTGCGGGAGTCCAATAAATGTGGGAAGAAAAAACAAAACATTCTCATTATTCAGTAAAGTAAAATTTTAGCTGATGACAGTAATCCCAGTAATCCCTCAACTGAGTTGACAGCCTGTGGTTTTCTTAGAAGCAAAGCCAACTGTATAAATATTTTTGTCCATCCGAGCAGAAGTCCAATGCTGCTCAAACTTTGATCACGCACGGTAGGAACAAATAAAGGCCTCTCCGTGGAGGTGGGGCACATGTTACATGGTTTTTAACAGCTCACCAGAATTATTTCCTGCTTTCCATCAAGGGAACGTTTTATGAGATTCAATTCAGCAGCAAATAGTATGTATCTGGAATACGCTATTTCACCACCAGGAGCAGTGAGCAGTACCCACAGGCACACACACGCACACACATGCACACACACACATGTACGCATACATGTACGCACACACACACACACACTGATACCCTAATGCACGGGTGCATGCACATTGATGCACATGTGCGAATGCGCACATATGCACATAGACATATGCACATGCGCAGACACACTAACATATGCACACGCACAGATATACCAGTGCATGTACACGCACCCACATACACAATCACACTAACAAGCGCGCACACAGACACAAATGCACACACGCACACAAATGCACACACACGTGCATGCACACATGTCTGTGCACAATATGCCCACACATAGCAGTGCATGTGTAACACACACACACACACATGCACACGTTTGTGTGTAACACACTCACACATGGCTATATGTATTTATCAGGCACACAATTACGCAATCAATAATACGTGTACAATACACACACGCATGGACTCGGCAGCCAATGTGTCTGTTTCCATGCTGTTTCTGTCATTCAATCAATCGATCAGCTAATATCTTGCCGGAATAGTACTTTGTGTCCGGGTAGAAACACTGGGCAGAAACTACAATCAGTCTGGACAGGACCCAACACCAAGCATCATCTGTCCATTTTCTCCAGAGATGCTACCTGACCCACTGAGTTCCTCCAGCACTTTGTGTCTTTCTTTGGTAGAAACGAGCATCTGCAGTTCTTTTTTATAATATTTAGGGACACTGGAGTCAGATGTGTGGCAATGTGTGAGGCTGGAGTTATTCTCCCCAGTCAGAATACCTCTCCCCTGGGGATCTGCAAACGCTGATAGGCTTCCCTCAACCAGTGAGCACAACCCAGGGGGTTACCTTGCACTTTAACACAGTCCAAGACACACTGACACTGTTGACAGACGTCCAGAAATCTCTGCAGCGCTGTTAAAGCTGCAGCAGTAGCAGCAGTTCCAGAGATCAGTACTCTTAACAGGGCAGATCACAGCAATAGTGCCACTTAATATTGACGATAATAGCACGAACATTGCCACTCACATGCACACACTCACACACGCACACACATGCATATGCAGATGCACTCACAGGTACATTCACACACAAATACACTCCCACACAGACACACTCCCACACACAGATACATTCATACACACACACACATATACTCATACACAAATACACACACACAGATACACTCACACGGGCACATAAAGATACTCGCGCACACGTGCATACAAGCACGTGCAGTCACAGAAGGACAAAGTTTAAAGGAGAAGTATGGAGAAGTATTTTTAAACAGAGGTGGTGGATGGCAGATACGCTACTTCACCACCAGGTGCAGTGGGCAGTGCAGTGAGGTGGATGCAGTCTGAAGAAGGGTTTCGGCCCGAAACCTTGCCTATCTCCTTCGCTCCTTAGATGCTGCTGCACCCGCTGAGTTTCTCCAGCCTTTTGTGTACCCTCGATTTTCCAGCATCTGCAGTTCCTTCTTGAACACAGTGCAGTGAGGTGGATGGCTGGAACCGCATTGTTGGGAATGGTGGTACAGACAGATAAAACAGTGGTTTCTATGAGGCTTATAGACAGACTCGTACAGTAAATATGCAAGGAATGGGGGGATATGGTTTACGGGGGGTATGGGGGATATGCTTCAAATTTCCTTTGAACTCCTGAAGAACAATCTTCACAAATACCAGGAAGCAGTAAAATCTGCAAGAACAAAATACTTTTCCACCCTTATTTCCAAAAACGCTCATAACTCCAAGGTCCTTTTTAGCACCATCACCTCCATCATTTGTCCTGCCCCCAGCACCAGCTTAACTGGGTCCCCGACTAAGTGCGAGGAATTTACTACATTTTCCACCAGCAAAGTAAAGAACATAAGAACGAATATCTCCCCTCCCACCCGTGACCTGGCTGTCTCATTGCTCTGTTCTTCAAAATTAGACTGTTTCAAACCTGTTACTCTACCCTCGCTTGTAAAACTGGTCACCACCATGAAACCTACGACCTGCCCCCTCGACACTGTCCACTCTGCTTTCCTAAAGGACGTCATCATAACAGCCGGTCCCAGTATCCTCGCCATCTTCAACAGTTCTCTGGCCACTGGCACTGTACCTACCTGCTTCAAGCATGCGGTGGTCCAGCCCCTCCTCGACGCCACCTTGCCAAGCAACTATAGACCTATTTCAAAACTGCCTTTCCTTTCAAAAGCCCTTGAAAAGTCAACTTATGCCTTACATTCATCAAAATAATATCTTGGAAACTTTCCAATCAGGTTTCAAGGCTCACCACAGCACAGAGTCTGCCTTGTTGAAGGTACATAATGACTTACTGCTCACCGTTGACTCCGGCGACTGTGCAATCCTGCTCCTTCTTGACCTCAGCGCAGCATTTGACACAGTCGACCACACCATCCTAATTGACTGTCTCCGGTACGGGGTTGGTATTGATGGCACTGCCCTGACCTGGTTCATCTCCTACCTCAAAGGTAGGAGTTTCGCTACTAACATAGGCAACTCTTTCTCCTCCCCAGCTAGTCTCTGCTGTGGGGTTCCACAAGGTTCCATCCTTGGCCCCATTCTCTTCTCCCTGTACATGCTCCCCTTAGGCCAAGTCATTGAAAGGCACAGCATTTACTTCCATTGCTACGCAGACGATACACAACTGTACCTCCCGCTGAAGCCCAAAAAACAATCAAATCTGCTTAACCTTATCCACGGACTCAATCAAAGTGATAGCAGGGAGCCTTGGAAGCCTTACCCCACTACTCAAACCTCATGTCAACAACCTTGGTGTGATATTTGACTCAGCACTGAAGTTTGACAAACAAGTCAATGCCGTGGTAAAAGCTAGCTTCTTCCAGCTTCGGATGATAGCTAAAATAAAACAAGTCCTCCAGTTTGATGAACTAGAAAAGATCATCCATACATTTATCTCCTCCCGCCTAGATTACTGCAACTCCCTCTACACTGGCATCAGCCAATCTTCCCTGTCCCGCCTGCAACTGGTCCAAAACGCCGCAGCGAGACTCCTGATGGGCACCCGAAAAAGGGACGACATCACCCCGATCCTGGCCTCTCTCCACTGGCTCCCTGTGCGGTTCTGAATAAATTTCAAGATCCTCCTTTATGTTTACAAAGCCCTCAATGGGCTTGCACCCACCTACATTAAAAGTCTTCTCACCCACCACACCACCTCCAGGTCCCTCAGATCGGCCAACTTGGGGTTGCTGAATGTCCCGCAGTCTAGGCATAAGCTCAGGGGTGACCGCGCCTTTGCGGTTGCAGCTCCTAGACTGTGGAACAGCGTCCCCCTCCCCATTAGAACTGCCCCCTCCATCGACTCCTTTAAGTCGAGATTTAAACTCATCTTTACTCTCAGGCCTTTCTTGACGTCCTCTGAGGGAGGGCTATATGTATGTATTTATGTATGTACTTCATCTATGAACCACTGTTGTATAACGTTAGTACCTCCACCAATGTAAAGCACTTTGGACAACGAGAGTTGTTTTTTAAATGTGCTATAGAAATTAAAGTGACTTGACTTGACGAGACATGCAGGCAGAGGAGATTTATTTATCTTAGCATCATATTTATGCATGGACATTGTGGGCCGAAGGGCCTGTCCTGTGCTGTACTGATTTGTGTTCTATGCTCACACACACCAGCACTTACACGGGCATGTGTCAGCTCTTGTATTTATACAGGTGAATCTTGGTCATTTGCAAGAGATGGTGACGATGTGCGGACACGTAATGCAGACAGGCACGACACAGGCTGTGGTTGGTAATAGCTTTCTCTTGTCTCTGCGGGACAGGGAACAAACTGTTGGATGAATGGAGATGGGGTTGAACTCCACCTGCCGCACCTCAATACTCGTTCCAATTCCAGTTAGGACAACAACCCCTGGTTGGTCCAGCGATGTCCTGGGTCGGGTCAGTGGGGAAGGGGAGGAGTGTGAACTGTGAACGTCTGAAATTGCACCAGAAGATTACAATCAGATTAACAAACAAGAAAGATGAGCAGCACATTAATGTGTTTTGGAGAGAAACTAGAATTTCCTGATTTTCTATCAGGTGTTCGTTCAAGGTAGGGAAGTAAAGCAGGGGTCAGTCACTGGGGTCTTCACCCCCACTGCGAGGGCCGTTGTCAACACTGGATTCTGCCCAGCATTGAGGAGGATGCTTGGCTTCTTGGTGAGATGGTTACTGATTGGTGATCAATGCCATGTCCCGCAAGGCCAAAAATGATCAACCTGACACCTAAATGAAGAAAGGTCCTGACCCAAAACATCATCTAGACATGATTTCTAGAGAGTTGCAACCTGAGCTGCCGAGTTACTCCAGCACTTTGTGTCTTTCTTTGCAAACCAGCATCTGCAGTTCCTTGTGCCTCCACTTAACCCAAGCCCCTGCTGCCACCAGATGCTTGTTCGGGACGGGAGTTACAAACTGCAGCTTGCAAGCCCTGGTCTAAGTTCCAATACGTTGGATCTACTTTGGTCCGAAGTAGGTAGGGTCCTTGACCCGAAACGTCGTCTGTCCATTCCTACCACAGATGCCGCCTGACCCGCTGAGTTACTCCAGCACTTTGTGCTTTCCTGTGTGGTCCACACTGTGTCTCCGAGTCCTGGCCTCTCAAACCAGCACGCACCTCCTCATTTGCACTTCCAGTTGCCTTCATACTTCCATCCAGTCACTCGCATCCACCTATAGTTTGAGTGATCTCCCCTCATGTTTCAACCTTTGGTGTTCACTCCCCCCCCCCCCCCCCCCCCCCCCGCTGTTCTGACCCATTATCCCAGGTATCTCAGCACTGAACCAGATTCCCGGCACGGTCAATAAATTTGCACTGATTCCACGTGCATCAGGTTCTCCACCCAGTGCTCTGTTACCATTTAAGGCCAAACTGGCCCCTTTTTGACAGGCCCATTCTTCTCTACATTATTATTATTAAATCGTTAAAAACACTAGCGACGCAGTGGGGCTGGTTTCCGACGGGCATACCGTACAATGCCATGTACTACAGTGATCGCAACTCCTACTTCATCCGCCCTCTGACAGGTCTTGTTTTTGGTCGTGCTGGGGGTCCCCAGCCCCCTCCTCACCTGCCAAACCAGGTGGGGGAGACGGTTTAGTCGCCGACTATCCGACCATGGAGCCGGTAGCACAGGATTACATGGTACCTGTGGCAATGGGAATCCCCCCCCCCCCCCCCCCCCGACCTGACTACAGCTACTCCCCACCAGAGTCTAAGATAGACACAAAATGCCAGAGTAACTCAGCGGAACCGGCATCATCTCTGGAGAGAAGGAATGGGTGACGTTTCGGGTCGAGACCCTTCTTCAGACTCTTGCAGATCCTCTGCCTCGGAAATGTGCTTCCTCAGATGGGATATTGAAGCTAGCGTTCCACCTGTCCCTCTCTCGTTGAGTTAAAGGGTTTCTACGCGGAGCCTGATTCCTGAGTGAAAGATTCGCCCAGAACATCCCCAAGGGTGGGATGGTGGTGCAGCGGTAGAGTTGCTGCCTTACAGCACCAGAGACCTGGGTTTGATCTTGACAACAGGTGCTGTCCATGCGGAGTTTGTACGTTCTCCCCATGACCTGTATGGGTTTTCTCCAGGAGCTCTGGTTTCCTTCCACACTCCAAAGACATACAGGTTTGTAGGTTAATTGGCTTGGTATGATTGTAAATTGTGCCTAATGTGCGTAGGATAGTGATGGTGCGTGGGGATTGCTGGTTGGTACAGACCCGGTGGGCCAAAGGATCTATTTCCATGCTGTATCTCAAAACTAAACTAAACTGAGACACAAGAGACTGCAGAAGCTTAAATCTGGAGCAAAAAACCTACTTGGGAAAGAACTCAGCAGGTCGATCCGCCTCTGTGGTGCAAACGAGTTGTCGACATTCCTGTTTGATTCTGCAATAGGATGAATGTAGGACTTTGACCCGACAGTTCCTCCACACCCCCCCCCCCCCCCCTGCCACCATAGAAGTTGCTAAACACAACATTATAAAGGACCATTCACATTCCAATCATTCTCTCTTCATCCTGTTCCCATTGGGCAGAAGATACAAACACTTGAAAACACATGCCACCAGATATAAGTACAGCTTCATCCCTGCAGTTTCATATTAGAATCTTGAGTGGATCTATAGTAGCAGTGTTTTCCCGATCTTCCAATCTACCTCGTTATGGCCCTTGCACTTTTTTGTATTTGCATTATCTCTGTGGTTGTAACAGTACTCTTTTACATTATGTAATATACTCATGTATGGTATGATTGTACTCGCACATGGTATAATTTACCTGGACAGCATTCGTTTTTTTCTGCCCATATCTTGCTCTGCATGACAATAATAAACCATTGCCAATACCTATCCACCAGTTAGGTTCAGTCATCATGTAAATGGCTCAGTAATTACACACTTTCTTTTTGAAGCTCTCTTAGGTGATGCAAACTGGCAGAGATTCGGAGGTCACGCTCCAGACTCTCTGAGTGTGCCTGACAGAGACCAAACACAGAGGCAGAATATTTGTAAACAATAAGGCTGGAAGGCATATCTAGGGCCGTGTTACTAGCCAGTGTTAATGGACAATGGAGGAGCTGGCGTGAGGGGACTGGCCTGAGGGAGGGGGGGAAACAAGGGGGAACTGGCATGGGGTGGGGGGAAAGAGGGGGGGATTTGTAACTTAGTAAGCGCCCTTTATGGGCGACTATATGCATACCTTGCCAAGGTATACAAGCAAAGAATTTCACTGTGACTTCTTATATGTAGCAATAAAGTATTCTATTCTAGCAGAGAGATCCTCCTAATGGGCCTGTCCCACTTAGGCGATTTTTCAGGCGACTGCCGGAAAAACCGGGACCTGGAGCGGCGACTGTCAGAGTGGAACACACAGACACAGCGATGAACAGCAAGGTTGGCGCTATAATTAAGACGGCTAAAGCACAGTGTATGGTAAGTCCTTTAAAAGAGGGGGGGCGAGGAGGGGGAGAGCGGGGAAGAACGGGAGAGAAGGAGGGAGAAGGAGTAGAGACAACTTTTAAGAAGTTAGAAATACACGGATGTGAAGCTGTATGAAAACGTTGAAAAATTTGCGGCGACCAAGAATGCGGGAACTCCTCACGACTGTGAAGGCGACTCCCCGGCAACCACCCGCGAACATGCGGTGACCATGTGGCAACTGCATAGTCTCCTAAAAAGTCGCCTAAGTGGGACAGGCCCATAACACTGTTGCGCCAGGCTTCCCTGGGACATGAGCCCAGATGAAGGTGGTTAAACTCCTCTTGGATTTCATTGGTAAGAGTTCCTCAGATCCATTAAACCCAGGGAATGCTGACTCTAATGCGTAAGGAGTGGATGAGAAAGTGGAATAATAGACCTAGTGTGAACAGGTGATCGATGGTCGGTGTGAACTCAATGGGCTGAAGAGCTCGTTTCTATGCTGTATCTCTAAAATTAAAAACTAAAACTAAATTACGAGCAAACAGAATTTTTTTTTTTCACTGAAAGAATTAATTCATTCATCAGACATGTTTATTGTGGACAAGAAACACTATTCGTTTATCCATGGTGATTATCAGGATCATAAATAAGTTTGATATTTTTAGTCAGGCTTACATAAAGATGGTCATCAGAAGGCACAGATCCAGCAGAACGAAACAACTTTTGCGTAAAGAGAGAATAATTTATAATATGAAGCCGGATGTGTGCAGAGAGCTGGACAAGGGAGAGGGTGCTGACTGTAGACTGGGCAATGCCTTCGTCAATGGGGTGTAGGGCATGGAGGGACCAATGTGACAGGGAGAGGGAGGGATGCAGGGAGAGAGGCAGAAAGCAACGGTGTGAGATTTGGATAAAAGGAAAAAATGGGGGAGAAAGTACTGTGGAAAAAGTGAGGCACAGATAGTGACTTTACTCTAGACTTTAGAGATACAGTGTGGAAACAAGCCCTTCGGCCCATCGTGTCCGCACCAACCACATACACTACCGCTATCCGACACACTAGGGACAATTTATAAAAGCCAATGAACCTACAAATCTGCAAATCTTTAGAGCGTGGAATAAAAGCGGAGCACCCAGAGAAAACGCACGCGGTCACAGGGAGAACATGCAAACTCCTTACAGACAGCACTCATAGTCAGGATTGGACCCGGGTCTCTGGCGCTGTGAGGCAGCAACTCCACTGCTGCACCACCGTGCTGCCCAGAGACAGAGAGTGAAACAAGGATGGGAGGTGTCGAGGGGAAGTGAAACAGAAGCTGGTGGACTGAGAACATGAAGTGAGGGAAGGGGAAGAGGAACCCAAAAGTATCAGTGAGAGTAAAAGCGAGCACAATAGAAAATCAGCAAGAGACCCAGAGGTTTAAAGGCAGCACACTGGCACAGCGGGTAGAGCTGCTGCCTCACAGCGCCAGAGACACGGGCTCAATTTTGACCTTGGGTGCTGTCTGTGTGGAGTTTGTACGTTCTCCCCGCGATCTTCCTCCAGGTACTGTGGCTTCCTCTCACATCCCAAAGATGTGCGGGTTTGCAGGTTAATTGGCCTCATATAACATTGCCCCCAGTGTGAAGGATAGAAAAATGGGATAACATAGAACTAGTGTGTGGGAAATTGATGTGACTTCAGTGGGCCTGACACATTGAGTGTTCAGCTCAGGATTCCAGCATCTGCAGGTCACAAAGTCTCCAAAATTCCCCTCCACCACCCTCTCCATCCCTTCCCATCCCCACATAGAACATCAATCACAACGATGTTTCTCAATGTTGCTAGAACTGCACAGGTCATGGGGAAGAGGAGTCACCCTGTGCCAAGAATAACATGAGATAGAGGGAAAGCCACGTTGAACTTTCAAGCTCCAGCTTTAGATACACCATCAGTCAGAGGCTGAGTGAGCACAAGACCGGATCGGCATTCTCTGGCCATTGTTTAACCCCATGAATGCTGATGTCATTCTGTGTGCTTTCTGCTTGATGGTCAACGAGAGGCAATTTAGAAATCACAGCTAGCCAGATCTCTGCTCTCCGCACTCTGAACTGGGGCTGTGAAGACGCAATCCCACTGATAGCAAACCGCCCACAGGAAGAGCCACTCATCTCCAGGCCTCTCGAAGTGAAACCCCAGAAGTAGAAGTCCCCATATCTACAGGCTCAAGTAATAGAAACCTCCATGAATTGTGTTCTCCCTTACAAAGGTCCATACTAAGGCTGGTCCCGAACTCCATGAGATCCCCCCCCCCCCCCCCCTCATCCTTCGACACTCCAGCGAGTACAGGCTAGAGCACTTACCCACTCATCCCTGGGATCATTCTCGTAAACCTCCTCTGGACCCGCGCATCCCCCCCTCAGATATGGGGCCCAAAACTGCTCACAATGTGGTCTGACCAGCCCCTTATAAACCCACAGCTTTACACGCTTGCTTTTATATTCTAGGATCTGGTTTAGCCCTGGCTCAAGAGATGTGCAGCAAAGTGCATGATAGAGTGCCACCAAGAGGGAAGCTGGAATGGGTATGCAGTTCAGGAGCATCAGCTTGAATTAGTTCTTGCATGCCTGGGACTTGAACTCAGAACCTCAGGATGACAGGTAGGAGCGCTCTCAGATGGCCGACATCCCTCTCCTCTTCTGCCTACCCTCACTGGCTGCCTCCTGCCAATGCCTTTGCCTGCAATCAGCCAGCCAGCTCAGCCTGTACGGGTTTGAAATCCATGGACATACATGGACATACACAGTCGTTGATAACCCTTTAAGAAACATCAAGAAATAATCTGTTGCGAAAAAGCAAACAGATGATTTTCAGAATCAGTTTATACATCATCAACCTGAACCTAACACTGCAAGCATGTTGGAAGCATGTTGCAAGCATGTTGGAAGCATGTTGGAAGCATGGTGCAGCGTTGTAATGTTTTGGTTATGCACATTTGGATTATTGCGTGCAGTTCTGGATGCCCCATTATAGCAAGGATGTGGATGGAGGCTTTGGAGAGGGTGCAGAAAAGGTTCACTAGAATGCTACCTAGATTAGAGAGTTTTAGCTCTAAGGAGAGGTTGGACAAACTTGAAGTGTTTACTCTGAAATGCTGGAGGCTGAGGGGTGACTTGCTAGGCGTATATAACATTATAGGAGGCACAGATGAGATAGATAGTCAGGATCCTTTTCCTAGAATGTGGATATGAAAGACTAGAAGGCATAAACATATAACCATATAACCATATAACAATTATAGCACGGAAACAGGCCATCTCGGCCCTTCAAGTCCGTGCCGAACAACATTTTTCCCTTAGTCCCACCTGCCTGCACTCATACCATAACCCTCCATACCCTTCTCATCCATATGCCTATCCAATTTATTTTTAAATGATACCAACGAACCTGCCGCCACCACTTCCACTGGAAGCTCATTCCACACCGCTACCACTCTCTGAGTAAAGAAGTTCCCCCTCATGTTACCCCTAAACCTCTGTCCCTTAATTCTAAAGTCATGTCCTCTTGTTTGAATCTTCCCTATTCTCAAAGGGAAAAGCTTGTCCACATTAACTCTGTCTATCCCTCTCATCATTTTAAAGACCTCTATCAAGTCCCCCCTTAACCTTCTGCGCTCCAGAGAATAAAGACCGAACTTATTCAACGTATCTCTGTAACTTAGCTGTTGAAACCCAGGCAACATTCTAGTAAATCTCCTCTGTACCCTCTCTATTTTGTTGACATCCTTTCTATAATTGGGCGACCAAAATTGTACACCATACTCCAGATTTGGTCTCACCAACGCCTTGTACAATTTTAACATTACATCCCAGCTTCTATACTCAATGCTCTGATTTATAAAGGCTAGCATACCAAAAGCTTTCTTTACCACCCTATCTATATGAGATTCTACCTTCAAGGAACTATGCACGGTTATTCCCAGATCCCTCTGTTCAACTGTATTCTTCAATTCCCTACCGTTTACAATGTACGTCCTATTTTGATTTGTCCTGCCAAGGTGTAGCACCTCACATTTATCAGCATTAAACTCCATCTGCCATCTTTCAGCCCATTTTTCCAACTGGCCTAAATCACTCTGTAGACTTTGGAAATCCTCTTCATTATCCACAACACCCCCTATCTTGGTATCATCTGCATACTTACTAATCCAATTTACCACCCCTTCATCCAGATCATTGATGTACATGACAAACAACAAAGGACCCAACACAGATCCCTGAGGCACCCCACTAGTCACCTGCCTCCAACCCGACAAACAGCCATCCACCATTACCCTCTGGCTTCTCCCATTCAGCCACTGTTGAATCCATCTTGCTATTCCTGCATTTACACCCAACAGTTGAACCTTCTTAACCAACCTTCCATGAGGAACCTTGTCAAAGGCCTTACTGAAGTCCATATAGACAACATCCACTGCTTTACCCTCGTCAATTTCCCTAGTAACCTCTTCAAAAAATTCAAGAAGATTAGTCAAACATGACCTTCCAGGCATAAATCCATGTTGACTGTTCCTAATTAGACCCTCTTTATCCAGATACTTATATATATTATCTCTAAGTATCTTTTCCATTAATTTGCCCACCACTGAAGTCAAACTAACCGGTCTATAATTGCTAGGTTTACTTTTAGAACCCTTTTTAAACAATGGAACAACATGCGCAGTACGCCAATCCTCGGGGACTATTCCAGTTTCTAATGAAATTTGAAATATTTCTGTCATAGCCCCGGCTATTTCTACACTAACTTCCCTCAATGTCCTAGGGAATATCCTGTCAGGACCTGGAGACTTATCCACTTTTATATTTTTCAAAAGTGCCAGTACTTCTTTTACTTTGAAACTCATAGTATCCATAGCTATACTAGTTTCCCTTACCTCACATAATTCAATATCCTTCTCCTTGGTGAATACCGAAGAAAAGAAATTGTTCAATATCTCCCCCATCTCTTTTGGCTCTGCAGATAGCTGTCCACTCGGTCTCTCCAATGGACCAATTTTATCCCTTGTTATCCTTTTGCTATTAATATAGCTGTAGAAACCCTTTGGATTTACTTTCACCTTACTTGCCAAAGCAACCTCATATCTTCTTTTAGCTTTTCTAATTTCTTTCTTTAGATTCTTTTTACATTCCTTATACTCCTCCAGCACCTCACTTACTTCATGCTGCCTATAATCATTGTAGATCTCCCTCTTTTTCCGAACAAGATGTCCAATTTCCCTTGAAAACCATGGCTCTTTCCAATTTTTACTGGTTCCTTTCAACCGAACAGGAACATAAAGATTTTGTACTCTTAAAATTTCCCCTTTAAATGTCCTCCATTTCTCCTCTACATCTTTCCCATAAAACAAAATGTCCCAGTTTACTCCTTTTAAATCATCTCGCATCTCGTCAAAGTTAGCCTTTCTCCAATCAAAAATCTCAACCCTAGGCCCAGTTCTGTCCTTCTCCATAATTATATTGAAACTAATGATATTGTGATCACTGGACCCGAAGTGCTCCCCTACGCATACCTCCGCCACCTGTCCCGTCTCATTTCCTAACAGGAGGTCCCGCACTGCCCCTCCTCTAGTAGGCACCTCTATGTATTGCTGCAAAAAACTATCCTGCACACATTTTACAAACTCCAAACCATCCAGCCCATTTACAGAATGTGTTTCCCAGTCTATGTGTGGAAAGTTGAAATCTCCCACAATCACTACCTTGTGCTTACTACTAATATCTGCTATCTCTTTACATATTTGCTCTTCCAATTCTCGTTCCCCATTTGGCGGTCTATAATATACCCCTATAAGTGTTGCTACACCTTTCCCACTTCTAAGTTCCACCCAAATAGCCTCCCTAGATGAGCCCTCCAATCTATCCTGCCAAAGCACTGCTGTAATATCTTCCCTGACTAGCAATGCTACACCTCCACCTCTTGCCCCTCCAATTCTATCACACCTGAAGCAACGAAATCCTGGAATATTTAGTTTCCAATCACAGCCCTCCTGCAACCATGTTTCACTGATCGCCACAACATCATACTTCCAGGTGTCTATCCAGACTCTAAGCTCATCCACCTTTCTTACAATGCTCCTAGCATTAAAATATGCACATTTAAGAAACCCCCCATCTCTTATTCTCTGTTTATTTCCTTTTTTTTCTTTCTCCTCTTGTGTCCGAGTGCTTCCCTTTTCTGCTTCCTGCCTCCCATTCTGTCTACTAGCATTTGCTATTTACATCCCTCGCCCCAACCATTCTAGTTTAAAGTCTCCCCAGTGGCCTTTGCAAATTTCCCCGCCAGGATATTGGTCCCCCTCGGGTTCAAGTGCAACCCATCCTTTCTGTACATGTCCCACCTCCCCCAAAAGAAGTCCCAATGATCCAGTTTAAGATTAAAGGAGCAAAGTTTAAAGGAGATGTGTCGTGCACATATTTTGACACAGAGGGTGGTGGGTGCCAGGAACGTGCTGCCAGGGGTGGTGGTGGGCGAACATACGAGCAGGGAATAGCGGGATATGGATCATATGCACGGAGAGGGCATTTGTTAACCTTGTTTGACTCAGATTCAAGAGGGGGGGGGGGAGGGGGAGAGGGTGGGGGGGAGGGAGAGGGAGAGAGAGGGGGGGAGAGAATGGGGGAGAGAGAGGGAGAGAGAGGGAGTGAGGGAGAGAGGGAGAGAGGAAGAGAGGAAGAGAGGGAGAGAGGGAGAGAGGAAGAGAGGGAGAGAGGGAGAGAGGGAGAGAGGGAGAGAGAGTAAATAGCAAAGCTGAAAAAGCAGGTGGCATGGTGAAACAAAAAACAGTTACACTGAGCCATGTGCAGAAAGTTAACAATGTAGATATACCAAGCAAGAGAGGGGGGAACTGAAGCAGGCAGGGAATAAATAGGAGAAAAGGACATTGAATAAACAGAGAAAGAAGATAATAGGTATAAAAGATGCAAAAGAGACAGATTATGAGGAGAAGCGGGATCAGAATCAAAGGGAGAAAAGGGATAAGAACACTAGGAAGGAGAGAGAGAACTAGAAAGAGAGATAGGGATTGGAGTGTGAGGGACAGGGAGGAGGGTGAGAAGAGAGGGGGCAAAGTGGGGAGAGGGGTGAGAGGAGAGAAGAGAAGAGGAGAGAAGAAAGGGGAGACAGGGTTTGAGAAATGGAGAGGTGCGAATAGGGAAGATTGGAGAGCGAGATGGAGGGGTGGTGAGAGCAGGAGAGTGGGAGCGAGTGGAGGAGATAGACAGGGGCAGAGAGGGGAGTGAGAAAGAAAGAGGGAAAAAGAGAAGGGTAGATGGAGGGGTCGACAGAGGGGAAGAGGGAATGTGAGAGGGAGAGATTGGGGGGGAGAGGGGGAAAACGTGAGAAATTGTGTCTGAAAAAATCTGATAGATGTTTTGTTGGTCACCAAGAAGATTGCTGAGGGAAGGGCAGAGGATGTTGTCGACAAAGACTTTAGCAAAGCTTTTGATGAGGGTCAGGCAGGTGAATACAAGAGGGGTTGGCCAAATGGGTTCAAAATTGGCTTGGAGGAAGCCGCAAAGGTAGATTGGAAAATTGTTTTACTGATGGGAGGCCTGTGACCAGTGGAGTGTCCCAGGGGTTGCTGCTGGGCCCACTGTTGTTTATTATAGACATTATATATTTGGGAGACAATGTAGTCACCACTGTTAGTAAATTTGTGGGTGACATCAAAATTGGTGGTCTAGTGGTTAGTGAGATAGGAGATCAAAGTTTACAACAAGATGTAGATCAGTTGGGAAGGTGGGCCAATAACTAGCAAATGGAATTTAACTCTGACAAGTGTGAGGGTTTGTACTTTGGTGGATGTCAAACTAGGGCAGGAATAAAAAGGCATATGTTAGAGCCCAGGATAGTGTTGTGGAACAGGGAGATCTAGGAGTACACGAGCATGGTTCCCTGAAAGTGGCGAGTTAGGTGGACAGGGTGGTGAAGGCGCCATTTGGCTCGCTTGCCTTCATTGGGAAGGGTGTTGAGTACAAACGCCATTGGTGGGACCACACTTAGAGTAACGTGGTCAGTTCTTGTTGCCCAGCTAGAGGAAGGATGCCATTCAGTTGGAAAAGGTGCAAAAGTGATTGACCAGAATGTTAGCCAGACATGCGTGCTTGAGTTCCAAGGGACGGTTAGATAGTCGAGGACTTTTTTTATTGGAGCATAAGAGGCTGAGGGGTGACCTTATTGAATGTACAAGACCATGGGTGTCACCGTATTTTGCCCAGGGTAGAGGATTCAAAAGCCTTGAGAGATGCTAAAAATCCCTAATGGTTCTGTTTAGTTTATTATTGTCACACGTACGAGCTTTAGTTTGCATGTTATCCAGTCAAAGAAATTACTATCGAAGAAAACAATCAAGCCATCTACTGTGCTCAGATATAGGATAAATGGCACAACAATGAGTGCAAGGTATAACATTGAAGATACAACTATATTTATGGCATGGTAACTCTTGAATCATGGAGTTGTGTGCAATCCGCCCTCTCACAGTGATCACAGCAGGATTTACAGAACATCAGTTTCAGACAAAGAGATTGTCCTTTCATTCACAGGGTGTTAAAACTGCTGACAAGGGAGGCATTTACTATCTGTCCCGAATAGTTCCTGAACTGGATGAGTGAACTGCGGTGAATCTGTGGTGTTGAATTAAGTGATTTATCGACACCAAATGCAGGATTAGATAGCAGAAACATGTTCTCAAGGTGCTGACGGCTGATAGAACCCAGCAATGTGTCTGCTCCCAGTGTGAACACAGGGAACCATAAGACCAGCACATGAGGAAGACTCAGCCCCTCCATGCTGTTCATTGGGATCATGGCTGATCTGTCAGTCTTCCCGTCCTTATCTCTGTCCACCTCCCCATAACCCTTGATATCATAGAGCATAGTGGGTAATAACAAGCAACTGCAGGTGCTGGTTTACCAAAGAATGAAAAAAAATGCTAGAGTAACTCAGCAGGTCAGGCAACATCTCTGGATACCAAACAAGGGTCCTGTCCCAAAACGTCACTATCCATGTTCCCCCAGAGACATTTCTTGCCCCACTGAATCACTCCAGCATTCTATATTACAGCACATGAACAGACCCTTCAACCCACACTGTGCCGAAGATGATACCAGGATAGACTCATTGTTTCTGCTTCTGGGTGATCCAGACCCCTCCATTCCCTGCATATCCATGTGCCTTTGTAAAACCCTCTTACATGCTACTATCATGTCTGCCTCCACCACTATCCCTGGCAACGTGTTCCAGGCACCCACCACCCATGGTGTGTAAAATACCTGGCCCACATATTTCCATTAAATCATCTCTCACACCTTAAACCTGTGTCCTCTAACCTTCAGCATTTCCACTCTGGGAAACAGATTCTGACTGTATCTAATAATGTGTTCTACTTCTATTTAGGTCTCCCCTCAGCCTTCAGTATTCCAGAGGAAACAATCCAAGTCTGTCCAATCTCTCCTTGCAGCTAAGGCTTCCTCTGTTCTTCTAATTCATCTCGCAATATTTACTCCATCCATTAATAATCCCAATGCCAACAGTAGGCACCATCTCATTTAAAAGACCCCAGTAAAAAACCTTCAGCCCCTACCACAAAGTTGTGCCCTTCAGTCTTTGACATTTCCATCCCGGCAAAAAGGTTCTGAATGTCTACCCTATCTATGACTCCCATAAATGTTTCACTTCTATCAGGCTTCCCTTCATTCTCTGACATCCATTGAAAACAATCCATGTCTGTCCAACCGCTCCCTATAGCTACTTCCCTCTCATCAAGGAGGCATTTCACTAACCTGAAACTTCACCAAAGCCTCCACATCCTTCCTGTAATGGGCCGACCAGAACTGCACACAACTCTTCTAATGTAGCCGAACCAGTCTTCTAGACCCTTACTTTTCTTAATTTCCTCACTGATTAGAATTAAATTTGCAATATATACGATTCTATCCCTCAGCTCTGTGGTAATGAGTTTTAAAGGCTTAACACCATCTGAGAGAGTCGGTCTCTTCACGTCAGTCCTATTCTGAGACCACTCCCCTGGTTCTGAACGCTTCCCTGGCCCACAGATAATACAAAGCCCTCAGGTTTTCTTGGGAACAATGGAAGGTTTGGAGGAATTAGGCTGGCAGAGTAAAGAAAGGTTGATTAGGGCTTCAAAACAGGGAACTACTAAAGTGGGGAGGGTGTCTGAGATATCCAGAATATAGATGTGCAGGCACTGGACAAAAGCAGGGAGGATAGTCATACAGTCTGCCACACAGATGAGACGGAGGTTCATCAGAGGAAGGACATGAGTCATCAGCATTTGTGAGACAGACTTTGGTTGAATGGAAACTAAAGCCAATGGATAATGTCTTTAATGGATAATGCTTTGGTCAATGTATGATGTCACCAATGTGTCACCGATGTCGCTAATATGTGACGTTGCCAACGGATGACATCACGAATGGATGATGCTGCAGGTGAGTAATGATGTCACTAATGGATGTTGTCACTAATGGATGATGGCACCGACGGATGATGTCACCGGTGGATGATGTCACCGGTGGATGATGTTACCGGTTGAAGGAGTCGTTGAGCAACTTGAGAATCTACTCAGGGGGCAGAAACAGAGGTAGTTGCTGCCGATATACAGTTTTTCAGCAGTAGTGCATTAAAATATAAAAACTGCCAGAGTGATTTGAATGTTTAACTAATCTGCAAGCATTCTTTGAAAAATTAATGAAAAATATAGCCAAAGTCAATACAGCAGTTGATGGCACAAACCTGGATTATCCAATGGCCTTTGGCAAACTACCACATTTCAGATTATGATCTTGATTGGGGGTTTGGAACAAATAGTCAAAGAGATGGTAAATTGACTAAAAATCTAATTAGGGTATAGGGCTAACTGAGCGATATTCGGTCCTGAGAAGGGTGCAAAGCTATACATCCCTGCTGGAGCTGGTTAAACAAAATTATAATTTACATTCGTGGTCTGAATTTAGAAACAATAATACAACAGCATTAGCACAATCCATTACACACATCACTGCCATTGACTCCATCTACATTTCATGTTGCCTCAGGAAAGCAGCCAACATAATCAAAGACTTGACCCACCCCAGTCATTCTTTCTTCTCCCCTTTCCCATCCAGCAGAAGGTACGGAGGCTTGTAAGCACACACCACTAGACACAGGAATAGCTTCTTCCCCTCCGTTATCGGGCTTCTGAACTGTCCTGCCATACGCTAAGTCCGATTCATCGCTAACCCACAGCGGACATTGGACTTTGTCTGTGGAACTAGTGCACTACAATGCTGAGAACTATATTCTGTACTCTTCCCGTTTGCTCTTTCTACTGGACTGGACATGAGTTTAACTTAATTATAGTTATGTACAGTAGACCTGATCAGTTTGGTTAGCGTTCAAAACAAAGCTTTTCACGTACCTCAGTACTCATGACAATCATAAACCTTAACCAATCTTTGAGTTTTATAAACTTAATACCATTATAAAACTTATAGGCTGATTAATTTAATAATAATTTAACCCTAACCTAAATAAATGTGATGATCCACATTGGCAGAATTATCAAAACATCACGTCCTCTCTCCAGCTCTCTCTCTCTCTCTCTATTTCCCACTTTCTCCCACTTCCCCACCCTTTGCCAATATTTCTACCCCAAATTCCCCAATATTCTCCCCTCCTTCCCTATTTCCCCTCTCTCTCCTTCTCTCTATCCCCCTCCCCCCTCTCTCTCTCTCTATATCTATCACCAATCTATTCCACTCTCTCACCCGTTTCTTCCAATCTCTCTCCCCTCACTCTTTCCACATTCCCCTCTCCCCTGCATCATATAACATAATGGGATGCAGTTGGAGTGATCGTTAAAAGGAGCCGTGTAAATCAACAATGTGATTAGAAATTTTAGCAAGCCAATGGCATTTATATCAAGAGACTCAGAATTCAAGTTATTCTGCACTTGCCTACATCCTGCTTGCCCTTACAGTACCGGGCACAGATTGAGACTCCATTCTATAAAAAGAAGATGGAGAGATCGGGAAAAGTGCAAGATTTTGAAGGATGATCCCAGAACAAGAAATACTGGACACGTTGGGAAAGATTGAATAGATCTGCTCTTTCTTCAGAAGTGAGAAGACGTTCGAGGTCTGTTCATGGAGACCTTTAAAACTATCAGCAAGGTGGATGTGGGGAGAATTTTCCACATGTGGGAGAATCCAAGATCTCATTGGAAAAATAAAGGGAAATGTCCTTCCTGAGGGAGGCAGGGGGTGAGAATGCTGCACTGACGACCTCAGGAAGTGGCTGAGGAAGGCGGCTTTGAAGCTTTAAATACCAAACCAGACAAATACATGAGGGAAAAGGAAAGACAGACGTAGGCGGATGAATGAAATGGGAATGATTGAGTACAAGGTCTAGCACAGATTATTTGGGCAGAATGGACTCTGGCTGCATTCCATTCCACATATTAATTTGTGTAACTTAAGCAAGAGCAATTATTTGTGAGTTCAGTGGTGTCAACATGTCAAAGCGTAACGTGGAAACTGAGCAATGAGAGGCTATTGGGCTGGAGATGTTTTGCCTGCAGCCTTGGGTATATTTCCAAGAGGGAGGGGGTGAAGTTGATTCATTGATTGATAGATACAGCATGGAAGCAGGCCTTTCGGCCCACCGAGTCCATGCCGACCATCGATCACCTATTCACATTAGCTCTATGTTATACCACTTTTGCATCCACTCCTTACACACTAGAGGCGGTTTACAGAGGCCAGTTAACCGACAAACACACACGCCTTTGGGGTGAAGGCATAAACCGGAGCACCTGGAGAAAACTCATGTCGTCACAGGGAGAACGTGCAAACTCCACACAGACTCTACCCAAGGTCAGGATGGAACTTGAGTCCCTGGCCCTGTGAGACAGCGCCTCTACCACTGCGTCACTGTGCTGCCCAAAAGCCAACGACCTACATGGAGTGTGAAGTAGAGCAGAAAATTAGAGCATGTGACCGGTGCCCGGTAGTTAATTCAAGTGTGAACCAGGCCCATCAAGAAGAGTTCCGTTTTGTTCCTGCAAACAACTGGAAAAAAGGGAGGCAGAGAGAGGGCGGGAGAGAACCCTGGCAGCAAACATAGATATTCCATAAGACTATTAATAGGAGATCAGAGATCAGAATAGAAATGCTTCTGATTCTGCATGAGTACATTAGTCAGCTCAGACAGGTGTACATTGATCGGAGAAAGCATGGATTTGGTCAAGGGAAACCATGAGTGGTTAAGTAAAGTGGGAGGGAAAGACAATGAGGGAAGTATAATTGATCAGGTCTATATGAGTTCCCAAAGCCTTGTGATGAAGTGTCACATAATCAGTTTGTCATGATTCAAGGCCATGGAATAGAAACTGTAGCAACACAGTAAACTCAGCTTGGCCTCTATAAATTGTCCCTAATGTGGCTGAGAAAGTGGGATAGCATAGAACCCAGCCAACAATGGGCCATTATGAACTCCAGCCTTCCTAAGGTCATTAGTTGCTGGCCACTTTCTCATCTCCAGTCTCCCCGACCCCACCTCTATCTTCCAGTCCGAAGAAGGGATCCGACACAAAACGTCTTCCTTTTCTCCAGAGATGCGGCCTGACCCACTGTCATTTTGTGTCTATCTTCGGTATAAACCTGCATCTACAGTTCCTTCCTACACAGAGAACTAGAGAGATTGGATGATCGATGGTCAGCATGGACCCGGTGTGTCGAAGGGTCTGTTTCCCTGCAGTATCTCCAAACTAAACTAACTATGGATAGTGTTAGCTAATTAACAGAAATAGGGAAGGTGTTTTAGGCTGGAAGGAGATTGAGTTCCCAGTACCAGGACCACTCCTTGTGATGTTTAAGGGCTTGACTTGACTTGGATTTGAATGCACAGTCCACAATTTATAAGTTCACTAGTGACACAAAATTTGGAGGAATTGTAACGATGAAGAGGGTTGTAATAAAGGTTACCCCAAGTAGATAGACAGTGCAGAGAGGAGGCAGATGAAAGTGAATGCAGAGAGATGTGAGGTGTTACATTTTGGCGGGGACAATGAGAAGAGACATATAATCCAGAGAGACAACTCTGCATAGGGTATGAGAACTGAGACAGCAAAGATGCAGATGCTGCAATCATGAGCAAAATAAAGGTGTTGGAGGAACTCAGTGGGTCAGGCAGCATCTGAATCAGTCTGAATAAGGGTCCCGACTCGAAATGTCATCTGTCCATTCCCTCCACAGATGCTGCCTGACTTGCTGAGTTCCTCCAGCACTGTGTTTTGCCCAAGATCCGAGATGATAACAGGGCAGGGAGAGAAAGTTCTAAAACAAAACATACAAGGTCCTGATTTTTATAATATTGGCACAGAGTACAGAGTGAAGCAGCCAAGGTTAACATCCATGAAATGCCAGTTCAGCCACCATTAGAGTACTGCGTCCAATTCTTGACATTACACAATAGGAAAGATGTAAGACCTTTAGAGAGGGTGCAGAAGGGATTTAATAAAATACTTCTGGAGCTAAACGGGGCTGAAGCTTAGGGGCGGCACTGTGGCGCAGCAGTAGAGTTGCTGCCTTACAGCGCCAGGGACTCAGGTTCGATCCTGGCTATGGGTGCTTGCCTACACCGAGTTTGTATGTTCTCCTTGTGATTTGGATGGGTTTTCTCCGAGAACTTCGGTTTCCTCCCATACTCTAAAGACGTACAGGCTTGTATGTTAATTGACTTGGTATAGTGTAGTCTCTAGTGTATGATGGTGTTAATATGTGGGAATCGCTAGGCTGTGCAGACCTGATGGGCTGAAGGGCCTGTTTCTGCACTGTACCTCTAAACTAAACTAAAACTAAACTGGCTTTAGTTGTGTGGAATATCAGGGCAAAATGCTTGTGAGTCGATCAGGCAGCAGATGTGTAAGGGGCAAAAAACACCAAGTGCTGGAAGAACTCAGCAAGTCATGCACTCTGAAGAAGGGTCCCAATCCAAGCCATTGACTGTCCATTCCCTTCGCAGATATTTCCTACATGTTTATGTCTTGGCAACTCAACCTTGCAAGAAATTCCATCGATCCATTGGGTTCTTCCAGTGCTTTTGTGTTTTGCTCAAGAACTGGGAGCATTGAATGAGGGCAATTGGCCAAAGAGCCCAAAATTGACCAATAAATAATATTTCTGTGCAGTGGGGAGGCAGTGGAGGCAGAATCAATAGTAGCATTTAAGAGGGGTTTAATAAGTGACACAACAGGGCCGAGAGTTAAAATGAGTGGAGATGGCCGGGATTTGAATATACAGAGTGAGTTGATTCTGTATATTCAAATCCACGCCATCTCCATTGCTATTTTAACTCTCGGCCCTGTTGTGTGAGCAGTTCTGAATGGACTTCACGACTGGAATGGTCTGCAGGGCAGTCGGGTAACATGTAAGTTCAGTGCCAAGTAGACTTGTGCAATATTTCCTGCATGTTTACATCTACGGCAACTGAACCGTGCGAGGAATTCCATCCCCCGTGTGTCTCCGATTCATGGGAATCAGCATGTTATGGGGAAGCCTCAACTCACGTGTGGTCTGAGTCGGAAGGTTCCTCCCACACCTATCGACCACAATTTAGCTGCCGTTTCAGCGCAGTAGTGCGGGAATACTGCTGATGTGCAACCAACTGGACAGGAAATATCACAGAGCAATTTTCCAGAGAAGTATATAAAATCATGAGAGGCATAGACAGCGTAGACAGTCAGAACCTTTAGATGGACACAAACAGCTGGAGTAACTCAGCGCGTCAGACAGCATCTCTGGAGAACAGGAATATGTGGCATTTCGGGTCGAGA
Organism: Raja brachyura; assembly: GCA_963514005.1. The sequence goes on along the minus strand of OY740809.1, from coordinate 11,952,760 downwards.
CCCTTCTTCAGACTGAGAGCCAGGGGAAAGGGAAATGAGAGCTATAGACGGTGATATAGAGAGATGTAGAACAAATGAATGAAAGATATGCACAAGAGCATCGCTCGCTTAGTCAGAACTTTTATCGCCGTGTGGAACTATCACAGACTAGAGAAGATAGTGTCACGGTGAGAGGGACAAAGTTTAAAGGAGTTGGCTGGGGCACGTTTTATACAGAGGGTGGCGGGTGCTTCAAAGGCGCTGGCAGGGGTGGTGGTCGAGGCAGATATGATGGTGGTGTGGGGAGGCACATTGATATGCAGGGAATGGAGGGATGTGGATCATATACAGGCAGAGGAGATGAGTTCATCTTCGCATCCGCACAGACTTTGTGGGCCAAAGAGCCTGCTCCTGTGCTGCACGGTTGTAGGTAGTGTTTTGAGAATGGGAGATGTCCCCACTACCCTTCACTGGGACATCTCCCATAGGTCAATCATTTGTCTATTATTATTATTATTATCATTTTTAGTGTGTGTTAAAAGTTCATGTAAATGTTTTCCGGTTTGTTTTTATGTAAGGGGAGAGGGAGAGGGCAACTTTTTTTTTCCATTTCCTACCTTGCCGGAGACGCGATTAAATTTCGGATCGCATTCTCCGGTCACTCTGCGGCCTACCATCGATGGAGCTGGAGGCCTCCTCGGACTGACCTTGTGCCCCACCATGGGGCCGTGGACTTACATTGGAGTCGATCCCTTGCCTGGGATCGCTCCAACCACGACCTGCGGTCTTTCCATCGGGAGCTCACAGTCTCGGGAGAGGCCGTGGATGTCGGGAGCTCCAACATCATGGAAGGCTCAACCAGCCCCGACGGGGGGTTCGATCGTCCGGCGCAGAGTAGCTGACATCCCCCCCGATGCAGGAGCTGATCGCCTCGAGGGACCAAACAACGCCGGCTACAGGAGTCAAGATCATCCCGACAACGGACGGCTCAAGGCCCACGACCGCGGGAAGAGGTTTTAACTAGTTTTCGCCTTCCATCACAGAGAGGAATGTGGAGGAGTCTCGGTGATGGATGTCTATGTTAAAATGTGTTTTGTGATCCGTTGCTTTTTATTTGTATGACTGAATTGGCAAATGAGATTTCTCATATGTTGCAAAACATGCTGGCTAATAAAGTATTATTGTGATCATATAGGCTGCTTCTGCTTCATGCCACAAGCACATCGCCCACGTAGTCTTCAACGGGGCCGGGATTCAAAGATGTTTTTTACGTGTTTAGTTTTGTGCATTATTGTCACGTGTACCTCAGCTCGCTGACTGACCATGAGAAACACGACATCAACACAAGCTCTTCCTTCACCAATCCGGCATACGCATGTAAACTGGAGGAACAGCACCTCATATTCCGCTTACGTAACCTACAACCCAACGGTGTCAACATTGAATTCACAAATTTTAGGAAACAACCTTTCTCTTCCTCTTTCCCCCATCTCCCCTCCTTTCCCCCCACTCTTCTCTCCCCCTCCCCTCCATTTCCCCCCTCTCCCCCTTATCCCCCCTCTCCTCCCTGTGCCCAACCCAGATGCACATACATTTCTCCCACTATCCTGCCCACTCCTTTCCCATTCCCTTGCACCTAGATTCCTTCCTCTGGCTTCACATCACGCTCCTCTTCTCTCCTTATCTTGCACCCCTGTGTCTTATTTTCATCTCTGGCCTTTGTCCACCCATCTGGCAGTCAAACTCAACTCATTTTTTATCCAATTGTCATTTTCCTGGCTTTGGCCTCCTCCCACCTCTCTACCCAGATTTCTACAATCAGTCTGAAGATGGGTCCTGACCTGAAACATCATCTATCCATGTTCTCCAGAGATGCTGCCTGGCTCGCTGAGTTACTGCCGCACGTTATGTTTTTAACATCTCCATTTCTAAACTAGTCTCTCCCAGACCTTGCGTGCTTCAAACGTCACCAGCAGCAGCAGTTATTTCTCCTCAGGGATACTTTGAGTGACTGGTCTCATTAGAGACTTGTTAGTTCATTACAGTGGATAACTGCAAACACTGTTTGTGGATCCAATCCCCGTGAGTTATCCTGTGACTCTCCCACCTCAGATCAGCCAGTTTCCTTTCTTTATCAGAATTACACGTTCGTGATGACCCTCAGCCTGGCGCAGAGATCAGTCACAGGCTTGATGTTGGCGCTAATTCGATATCTACAAACCAACTCATACATGCTCAATGAAAAAAGGTTTACTGCACATAAATTTCAAATCTGAATCGGGAAGGAATGTTGACTGCTGAGAATGCATCGAGTGCCATAATTTATTTGAGTAAACCTCTCACTGTTTAAACAATGGCAGCAAAATGTTTCCACCTAGTACTCGGTGTGTTTTTGGGATCTAACATAAAACTGTCCATGTTTTAGAATTTAACGTATGGTGTCGCTGATAGTGGAGGCAAGATGACTGGGGACTAGTGCTGGAGAGGATTAAGTGCATGGTGTGTGAAATGGGAGTACTCGATGGCAGTGGTGAGGGAAAATTACTCTCTCGGTCTCAAATGTTATCACACCCTGAGTAACCCTCCACTTAGTAATTGCCTCACATTGATTTCCATCGTCCAACCTTGAATGTCTAACTAAATCTCCATCCTACTCCCCTGAAAGGAGATCATCAGTTTTTCAGCAGATGACTTGAAAGGAATGTCGTCCGTACATGTTGGTCTAATGAAACCCTTCCCGTATCCCGTACACAATGATAGACCAAGCCTCTGTCTGCAGCAGTGCCAGGGTGACTCGCCTGGTGCTGATGTACACATTCTGTCTCAAGGATAATATTTGGGGGACTATCAGCTGTATCATTCCATTCTAAAGATCGGGCAGCAAAGACTGGAACCTCCCCGCTGAACAAAGAGGCATGAACTCCAGCATTTCAGTTTCATTCAGTTTAGTTTATTGTTACGTGGTACAGTGAAAAGCTTTTGTTGTGAGCTAACCAGTCAGTGGAAAGACAACACATGATTACAATCGAGCCACTCACAGTGTACAGATACATGATAAGGAAACGACATTTAGTGCAAGATAAAGCAAGTAAAGTCCGATCAAAGATAGTCTGAGGATCACCAATGGCGTTCCTTTCTGGTACGAGTTGAGCTTGGGGCAGTGGTGCTAATGGTAATCAGTGCTACTGTTTTTGGATGAGAATATCTTTGGCTACACTCAACTGGCGACAAAAATTACATGGAAGCAAAGGAGGGGGGATTAGGAGGGGAAGGCAGACATGGGCAAACCTGTATCCTTCAAACTTACTCTGGAGTGGTATCCTTGATGTCTAGAGTCAAGAGAGTCAGGGTTTAATTGTCACATGTACCGACCACAGAACACTGAAATTCTTACTTGCAGCACCATTATAGACCTTTTAATTGGACTTGACTGAACTTTATCCTGCACTAAACGTCATTCCCTTTATCATGTATCCGTACACTGTGGATAGCTCGAGTGTAATCATGTATTGTATTTCCGCTGACTAGTTAGCTGGCAACAAAAGCTTTTAACTGTGGCTCTGTACATGTGACAATAAATTAAACTAAATTATAAATAAAATCTGCACACATAATATACAAGATTTAAAAAAATAATATAATAACTATAATATAGTTCATAGTTTCTGAGCGTGCCTACTTCAGTGTTCTACAAGATGTACATTTTAATAAGAAATGTTTAGTTTAGTTTAGTTTAAAGATACAGTGTGAAAACAGGCCCTTCGGCCCACTGGGTCCGTGCCGACCAGCGATCCCTGCATATTAACACTATCCTACACTAACTATTTACATTTACCAAGCCAATTTACCTACAAACCTGCATGTCTTTGGAGTGTAGGAGGAAACCGAAGATCTCGGAGAAATCCTACGCGGTCACGGGGAGAACGTACAAACTCCGCACAGACAGCACCCGTAGTCGGGATCGAACCCAGGTCTCCGGCGCCACAAGCGCTGTAAGGCAGCAACTCCACCGCTGCGCCACTGTATGTATTAGTGAACGGTAGGACTTTTCCTCCCACATACACCTGAGCTAACAACTTCCACTCGTGCTAAATAATACCAATTTTATTTTCAGATATTGTAAATCATAGAATTATAGAATCATAGAATCACACAGGACTGTGGCCTTTCGGCCCACCTCTTCCATGCTGACCATGATGTATACTATTCCCGTTAGCCCGTATCCCTCCACGCATTTGATACATGTGACAATAATAAACCTAAACCTAGAAAAATTGAGGAATGTTTGCAAAGCTTCCGTGATAAATGTCATGTTCTCACTGACTCTAGGGCAGCTCTGGCCACTCATTTGGGGGAGTTGGCTCCCGAGAATCTCAAAGCCATGCATCAGGACTACACAGAGATCCCTGTACAGACAGCAAAAGTAGTGGACCATCTCAGAAACCATCCACTTGCCGCATCCTGCCCCATCCATGGAAGGGTTTGTTTCCCACATTGGTCTTATTGGCACGGTGGTGCAGAGTTGCTGTCTTACAGTGTCAGAGACCCGGGTTCGATCCTGACTACAGGTACATTCTGTATGGAGTTAGTGCATTCTCTCCGTGACCTGTGTGCATTTTCCCCGGGTGCTCCAGTTTCTTCCCACACTCCAAAGACGTACAGGTATGTAAATTAAATTGGCTTCTGTAAATTGTAAATTGTCCCTAGTGTGTACGATAGAGTTAGTACACAGGGATTGTGGACGACACAGACTGGGTGGGCCGAATGACTGTTTCCACGCTGTATAACTAAACTAAACTAACTTTGGAACCCCACAGAACCAGAACGGAAGGAAATCCTCCTCAGTGAGAGGGATTGCCTGAGAAGGGGGGCATGGTAGTGCAGCGGGAGGCGCTGCTGCCTCACAGCGCCAGAGACCCAGGTTCGATCCTGACCTGAGAAGCTGTCTTTGTGCATTTTGCACTCTCTCACTGTGACTGCGTGGGTTTCCTCCGGGTGCTCCAGTTTTCCTCCACATCACAGATATGTGCGGGTTTGTAGGTTAATTTGGCTCTGTAAACTGCCCCTAGTTTGTAGGGAGTGGATGAGAAAGTGGGATAACATAGAACTAGTGTGAATAGGTGATCGATGGTCAGCGTGGACTCAGTGGGCCGAAGGGCCTGTTTCCATGCTGGATTGTTCAATCAACTTCACCTGGACTGCTGCGAAAACATCCCCAGCTGAGAGACCTCCCAGCGCTTAATTTCCTTGCTGTCTCCTTCAATGAAGCAATTAAAAATAGAAATAAGATGGTTAGCGTAGGAAAGAACTGCAGGTGTTTACACCGAAGATAGATACAAAATGCTGGAATAGCTCAGCGGGTCAAGCTGCTTTTCTGGAGAAAAGGAGCAGATGATGTTTCGGGTCGAGACCCTTCGTCAGACAGTTATGCTGCTCCACTCTAATAGGAATATCACGCCCTATCCTTCCAGCATTGAAGTGAAACAAGGCATGACATTCCCACAATACTGCCATCAGGATGGATTAAGTACAAATTCTAGGAGTTTGAATACAAAGAGTACCACTATTACCCAAATGAGGAATGCTTTGTACCTGGAAAGTTGGAAGATGGAAGGAGGGGGAGAAGGAAGGGAGCAAAGGCAGGAATTTCGCAATGAAATGAATTGAAGGCGACATGAGCAAAAGAGGAAGAAGTCAGTGGCTGCTCCGATCAGCTCGTCGCCTTGCTACCTGGTGAAGAGGGACATACCATTACCATAGGAATGGGTTAAAGAATAGAGCCAGCCATTGTGATCACTGGCACAGTTGGAAGATAAAAACAACTTATGTATACGGGCATATAAATAATGTTTGGTATTATGAATTTGTTTTAGCTGCGTTTCCATGGTGAGAATTCCCACGTTGTTTATATAATGAATTATAATAAATCACATTTGGACTGGGAATTCTGAAGCAGCTTCCATTTCTCTGCCGTGCTACCTCAGTAGGGCTGTTATTTATTCTTTATCCTCTCTCGCACAAAACCCCTGCTTTAATTATTCGGCAGTTAAGCGAGGAATACCATGTATATATTTCGGATGGTGCAAGTTGTCAAAGATTCTCCTGGGCACATAACGCCTTTTAATCCTTCAAAACCACTGACCATTTGTGTCTCGTGATCCTGAGCTATGATTTCAGGATTGATATTATTTACAGGCCAGAGTTATAAAAGGACTAACCAGAACACTCCTTCAGTCTCAGGGGGTTTTAGGGCTTTGTGAAGGTGTGGAAAATGTTTAGCGATTGTCCGAATTGATCATGAATCACAGCATGTTATTTTTGGCTCCATTTCTTAAAGAAAGACTTGCACTTATGAAAGCATCTTTCCAGCGTTGAGACATCCTGAGGCAATAGCCAAGGAAATACTCTTGTATCGTGGTTCTTTTATTAACATGAGAGATTTGTGCACAGTCAGCTCCGAAACACAAATGAAATAATAACCATGAAATCTGTTCTCGTGATGCTGGTTGGAAGCAAACCAGGACAACGGGGATAAACTTGTTCAAAACAGGGCAAGGTAATCATTCATATTGATTGTGTTCATTTTGTTGATTTGAGTGTAGATTAGTTTAGAGAGAGCATGGAACAGGCCCTTCAGCCCAGCGAGCCCGCAGCGACCTGTGTTCCCCACATCCGAGAAACTGAAGGCTTAATTAAACTGCTTAGAATAATTTTGGCTGAAGCTCGCATTTCTTTTTATTTTAAAAATAAACTTTATTCACAATAAAAGTTAAATGAAATATAAAACTCTTCATACATTTCATACATATAAAACTCTTCATGCATTTCTAGTGTCTGTACATTCAATGGTGCCTTATTTAGTATCGTTTGCACCTGAATTTTTAATTAAAAAAATTAGGCTTTAGCAGACATGACTCCAAGGTGTTTAATTAAACCAATAGTGTTTATTAACCCTTGCCACTCCTGAGGCCCCCTGGGGTAATATGCCTTCCCTTGTTTGAGGGGTGACCCCAACAGACTCTGCCCGTTTAATGTCCAGCCCTGGAACCATCGTACAGTGTGATCCTCCCCCACAGAGCCTTGGCGTTGACTGCACCAAGCTTCAATGAGCCATAAATTCAAGTGCATAAGTTATAGGAGCAGGATTAGGCCATTCGGCCCATCAAGATCACTCCGCCAATCAGTCATGGCTGATCCATCTTTCCCTCTCAAATCCCATTCCCCTGCCTTCTCCCCATAACCCCTGGCACCCGTATTAATCAAGAATCTGTCAACCTCCGCCTTAAAAATATTAATGGGGTCAAGGAAGAAGGGTTCACGTCGTGGCCCTCTTCCACCAATCTTTCCGCCACCACGCTCTGGCTGAACAATTTCTAATCTTGTGATGTGGGTTCGATGAGAAGAAGAAGAAAATATTAATGAACTTGGCTTCCAATTCCACAGATTCACCACCTTCTGACTAGCGAAATTCCTCTTCATCTTTTTAAAGGTACATCCTTTTATTCTGAGGCTATGGCCTCTGGTCCTAGACTCTCCCACTAGTGGAAACATTCTCTCCACATTTACTCTATCCAGGCTTTTCATTTTTTGGTAAGTTTCAAACCTTCTCTGGACCCTCTCCAATGGCAGCACATCCTTCCTCAGATATGGGGCGCAAAACTGCTCACCATTCTCCAAATGCAGTCTGATCATTACTTTATGAAGCCTCAGCAATACATTCATGTTTTTATATTCTAGTCCTCCCAAAATAAATGCTGGCATTGCATTTGCCTTCTTTACTAGTGATTTGACTTGCAAATTAACTCTGTGGGAATCCTGCACCAGGACGTCCAAGTCCCTTTGCACCTCTGGATTCGGAATTATCTCCCCATTGAGAAAATAGTATACACCAATATTCCTACTACCAAAATGCATGACTCCACACTATGCTATGCTGTATTCCATCTGCCACTTCTATGCCCACTGTCCCAACCTGTCCAAGTCCTCCTGCAGAGTCCCTGCTTTCTCTACACTACCGGTCCCTCTACTTATTTTTGTATTATCTACAAACTTGGCCACAAAACCTTCAATTCCCTCATTCAAATCATTGATATACACCGTGAATAGCAGCCCCCCACGACCCTCTTAAATAAAAGCTGTACGAAAACCCTTAATACATTTTTAGTGTCTGTACATTCAATAGTGCTTTATTCAGCAATTCTTTGTTTAATAAAAATAGTTTGGAGATACAACGCGGAAACAGGCAGTTCAGCCCACCAAGTCTGCGTCGACCTTCCATCCCCGCACGTTAACACAATCCTACACACACACACTAGGGACAAGTTACAATTTCACCAAAGCCAATTAATGTACAAAATTGTATGTCTTTGGAATGTGGGAGGAAACCGGAGCACCCGGGGAAAACCCACGAGATTACAGGGAGAACGTACAAGCTCCGAGCAGACAACACCCACGGTCTGGATCTAACCCGGGTCTCTGGAGCTATAAGGCAGCAACTTTACCGCTGTGCCAATGTGCTGCCCTTTTAGCGCCTGAGTTCAGCACTGTTTATTTTCTTAATTAAAAAAAACGAGGCTTTAGCAGACATGTCTCTAAGGTGTTTAATTAAGCCTAAGGTGTTTACATAAAACCCTTGCCACTCCTGTGGCCCCCTGGAGTGATGTTCCTTCCCTTGGATGAGGGGAGTCCCCACCGGACTCTGCCTCTGAATGACCAGCAGTGGAAGGACCCTGGACTATGGTCCTCCCCCACAGAGCCTTGGCGTTGGCTGCACCGAGCTCCCACCACCTTCTGATTGTATCTGCAGTCTTACATACAAATTCTTATTCTTCCCGGATCCCATCTGCTTGCCCCATTGAAAGCCCAGCACACATTGTGAGGCATGCTGGTGTCTACGGGGAGGGTGGGAGACTAACTGAGCATGGAAGCTCCACTCCTTCCCTACCCTTTCTCCAAACGGAGCCAACAATTCTCTCACCACACCATTAAGTAATTTAATGGCCTTCAAGGACTCAGCGTATCAATGCACATAAACTATTTAATAAATTCAAAAGTGGTTCGTGCGTTGAGATGTTTACTTGAGCTATAAACAACAATTCACAACGGGGAATCGCAGAGTACCAATTTTATTTAATTTGCACGAACTTTGTAAGTCATTCATCAGCATGGAATGGGCTCATATTTGAAGGGGACAGGATGTCACAGCGAATTAGCAAATTCCCGTACTATCTCATCCACAAGTTTGAATCCAGTCAGCTGATATTTTTGTTTGTGAGAGGCAAGGGGTAGATTCAACCCAACAGGCGTTAATCCAGGCTCTAACCCAAATGTCCACAGCCCAGCCCTAATTGATAGTCTTTCTGTGAAGACCCGTGCAAAGTAGGACCATAGCTCCAAAGAACAAAAAGCAGGGAAACACCATCTTCCGACCATCTTGTGTTAAGTTTTGGTTCCATGCTAGCAATCCCGTCCCCAAGTTAGCAAGTGGCAGGCTTGTCTCCCTCTGGAGACCTCAGCAAACCATCTCAGCTGGCATCTCAATGTAGTTAGTGGTGTGCTACAGTCAGAGGTACTGCCCTTCAGACCAAATATACTAGGGGATTTTGTAGGAGTGGTCTAACTTGCTCCTCTAGTATCTTTGCTTCAGACTGACCCAGATGGAAGGGGAGGGTGGTAAACTGGATAAAGGCCCTGTCTCACGGTGCGAGTTGACACACGAGTGACCCAGAGTGACAGACTCGTGGTTGTGTACGATATTCCAAGTTGATGTGCAAGTGTTTGAGGCGAGTTCCCACGGGTATGGTAATCTGCGATGTTCCGAGATCGTCTCCAGAGTTACCAAGTTCCCCTCCCGTTTGCTCTTGAGTTACCAAGTTCCTCTCCCGCTCAGGGCGTGTGTTGTTGCTGCAGTCCGGGATTCGCATTTAAAGCACTCGGTTATCTTCAGCAGTTCAGGCGAGGACAGGTTTGGGGGGGGGGGGGGGGGGGGGGGGGCGAGGGATGGTGGAATTGGGAGAAGGCAAAGACTATGGATGGGGAGGAGTGAGAGGGGGGCTAGGAACGGCATCTGCGATACGGGTAGTCAACCTTTAGGGTCCCGGCCCGAAACATCCCTATACATTTTATGATTTCCCTCCAAGGATGCAGTCTCCCGTGGTTTGTTTGCACAACTCTCTTCCCTCTCTCTCCCAACATTTGGGGGGGGGGGGGGGGGGAGGGGGGGGACGACGACGACGACAAGATAGTTTAAACGGACCTTACCCACACTTCATGCTTCTGTTGTGCATAATTCAGCAGTAAAACCTCTCTTCCCCGTACCCAGCGACGCCCGATTCCTCGCACCCCCACAAGTTCACATCGACGAGGGAAGAATGAGCGGGGAGTCTGAAGAAGGGTCCCGACCCGAAACATCACCCATTCCTTCTCTCCAGATGCGATGCCTGTCCCGCTGAGTTACTCCAGCATGTTTGTGTCTATCGTCGGTGTAAACCAGCATCTGCAGTTCCTTCCTACACACGGACAGTGAAGTGCCTCGGCCAAATTAGGAACATTAGGATTCTCTGATGTGAAGGTAGTCTGGTTTGCGTTTCTTACACTTGATCATATCCGATACTAAAGTATAGATAGACACAAAATGCTTGAGTAACTCGGCGGGACAGGCCGCATATCTGGAGAGAAGGAATGGGTGGCGTTTTGGGTAAGTCTGAAGAAGGGTCTCGACTCCATTCCTTCTCTCCAGAGATGCTGCCTGGTCCGCGAGTTACTCCAGCATTTTGTGTCTATTAAAGAGTTCCCACGGTAGACGCACGAATCACTAAACTTAACGCACGGGCCACTACGATATAACTCTGAGTTTAAATGTTTCAATTTTAAACTTGACCACGAAATTTGACTCGTGGAAAAAGTCAAACATGTTTGACTTTTTTCACGAGTTCACAAGTTTCACAGGTACCTGCCGTTAGCGCCACGAGTGGACAAGTTGATCGCGCGAGTTCCAACGTTCCCACTACGTTGGCTGTACGTGATCACCACGAGTGAAAACCCGGGGTCACTCGTGGGCCAACTCGCACCGTGAGACAGGGGTTTAACAGGGGGGGGCAGAGAGTTGGATTGTCTGAAAGAGAGGGGCAAGGCTGAGAGGACAGAGGTACAGTGGCTTGCAAAAGGTTTCATACCCCTGGAACCTTTCCACATTTTGTCACGTTACAACAACAAACGTAAATGTATTTTATTGGGATTTTATGTGATAGACCAACACAAAGTGGTGCATAATTTTGAAGTGGAAGGAAAATGATACATGGTTTCCAAATTTTATTACAAATAAAAAACTGAAAAGTGTGGCATGCAAAAGTATTCAGCCCCCCTGAATCATTACTTTGTAGAACCACCTTTCGCTGCAATTACAGCTGCAAGTCTTTTGGGGTATGTCTCTACCAGCTTTGCACATCTAGAGACTGACATTTTTGCCCATTCTTCTTTGCAAAATAGCTCAAGCTCAGTAAGATTGGATGGAGAGCGTCTGAACAGCAATTTTCAAGTCTTGCCAGAGATTCTCAATTGGATTTAGGTCTGGACTTTGACTGGGCCATTCTAACACATGAATATGCTTTGATCTAAACCATTCCATTGTAGCTCTGGCTGTATGTTTAGGGTCGTTGTCCTGCTGGAAGGTGAACCTCCGCCCCAGTCTCAAGTCTTTTGCAGACTCTAACAGGTTTTCTTCCAAGATTGCCCTGTATTTGGCTCCATCCATCTTCCCATAAACTCTGACCAGCTTCCCTGTCCCTGCTGAAGAAAAACATCCCCACAGCATAATGCTGTCACCACCATGTTTCTCAGTGGGGATGGTGTGTTGAGGGTGATGTGCAGTGTTAGTTTTCCGCCACAGATAGCGTTTTGCATTTAGGCCAAAAACTTCAATTTTGGTCTCATCAGACCAGAGCACATTCCTCCACATGTTTGCTGTGTCCCCCACATGGCTTGCAAACGGGACTTCTTATGGCTTTGTTTCAACAATGGCTTTCTTCTTGCCACTCTTCCATAAAGGCCCGATTTGTGGAGTGCACGACTAATAGTTGTCCTGTGGACAGATTCTCCCACCTGAGCTGTGGATCTCTGCACCTCCTCCAGAGTTACCATGGGCCTATTGGCTGCTTCTCTGATCAATGCTCTCCTTGCCGGCCTGTCAGTTTAGGTGGACGGCCATGTCTTGGTAGATTTGCAGTTGTGCCTTACTCTTTCCATTTTCGGATGATGGATTGAACAGTGCTCCGTGAGATGTTCAAAGCTTGGGATATTTTTATATAACCTATCCCTGCTTTAAACTTCTCCACAACTTTATCCCTGACCTGTCTGGTGTGTTCCTTGGGCTTCATGATGCTATTTGTTCACTAATGTTCTCTAACAAACCTCTGAGGCCTTCACAGAACAGCTGTATGTATACTGAGATTAGATTACACACAAGTGGACTCTATTTACTAATTAGGTGACTTCAGAAGGCAATTGGTTGCACTGGATTTTATTTAGGGGTTTCAGAGTGAAGGGGGCTGAATATTTTTGCACGCCACACTTTTCAGTTTTTTATTTATAAAAAAATGTGTAAACCATGTATCATTTTCCTTTCACTTCATAATTATGCACCACTTTGTGTTGGTCTATCACATAAAATCCCAATAAAATAAATTTACGTTTGTGGTTGTAACGTGACAAAACGTGGAAAAGTTCAAGGGGTATGAAAACATTTACAAGCCACTGTAAATCTCGCACCATATCATCCCCTGGTACCTTGTCGAAGAATACAGCAGCACAACTTATTGTCCTGATCAACAATTATTTCATTTCCATTTTGGAGATTCAGCATGGAAACAGGACCTTCGGCCCACCAACTCCATGCTGACCATCAATCACCCGTTCACACAATGTACAGAGGGCCAATTAATCTACAAACACACATATCTTTGGGGTGTGGATGGAAAAACATGCGAATTACACACAGATGGTGCCCCAGGTTAGGGTCGAGCCCAGGTTTCCGGCGCTGTGAGGTGGCAGCTCTACTAACTGCACCCCTGTGCTGATGTACTTCACTGAGCACTAAACACGTTATTCAGCTACTATCGTTATATTTTGTGGGGACGTGCTGTGGGGACGTGCTGGCTTTTCTGCAATACAACACCAAGTCTATTGTGAAACAGTTAAATGAAGGCAGGTCTTCCTCTCCTTCGTTGTGTTGTATTTGCAGCCATGATCAGCCATGTTGTACAAAACATCTAGGATTGTGCAGTTTGGGAGGTCATTGGGAGGCGAAATAAGTGTTGGATGAAGCAGACCTGCGCATGATTTCAAGAATCAGCCCCCCTGCACCCCTGGCTCACATTTATCCCTTGCTCAATGTCACCAATTTATTACATAATTTAATTATTAGATAATAGTATCTTATCTATTAAGTACCGTCTTTACAAACCTGTTTTGCTGCTGCGGCTGCTGCTGCAAGTAAGAAAGTCATTGGTCCATTTTGGGACATTCAACAATAGAATACTCTTGACTCTTGACCAAAGCATAGAAACATAGAAACATAGAAAATAGGTGCAGGAGTAGGCCATTCGGCCCTTCGAGCCTGCACCGCCATTCAATGTGATCATGGCTGATCATCCAACTCAGTATCCCGTACCTGCCTTCTCTCCATACCCCCTGATCCCTTTAGCCACAAGTGCCACATCTAACGCCCTCTTAAATATAGCCAATGAACTGGCCTCAACTACCTTTTGTGGCAGAGAATTCCAGAGACTCACCACTCTCTGTGTAAAGAATGTTTTCCTCATCTCGGTCCTAAAGGAATTCCCCCTTATCCTTAGACTGTGACCCCTTGTTCTGGACTCTCCCAACATCGGGAACAATCTTCAAGCATCTAGCTTGTCCAACCCCTGAAGAATTTTGTAAGTTTCTATAAGATCCCCCCTCAATCTTCTAAATTCCAGAGCGTACAAGCCGAGTCTATCCAATCTTTCCTCATATGAAAGTCCTGACATCCCAGGAATCAGTCTGGCCTACTGGCATATTCTGTGACAGTTACTGCCTTGCCAATTATAGAACCCTGCTTTGCAGAAATTGGTAGCACTCTCCCACGTTGCATCTGTGATTACTCTTATTTGGCTGTCCTGCAATTGTGAAAGAGCTAAATAAATGAATCTCCTTCTCTGTGGTGGATTCGCAGCCACGGTCACCCACTTGGCAACACCATAAGCTTGAAGACAAAACCAACATTGGTGGGCTTGTGGAGAGCGAAGAAGATTGTGAAAGCATAGAGTGGGGACGCAGATCTGCTCCAGAAATGGGTGAAGAAATGGCAGATGGAGTTTAATCTGGATAAGTGTGAGATGTTGCACTTTGGGAAATCGGATATAAGGGAATCTAAGTATCTAAATAATCGCAAGACCATTAACGGCATTGATGTGCAGAGGGATTCTGGATTCCTGGATTGGAAAGTGTTCGCTACAAGGAGAGATTGAGCAGAAGGCAAGCTTGGGTTGTTTTCTCTGGAGCATCGGGGATGGAGGGCCGACATATACAATTATGAGGCATAGATCGAGTAGACAGTCAGAATCTTTCTCCCCAGGGTGGAAATGTCAAAGGCAAGAGGGGATAGCCTTAGTATGAGAGGGTCACAATTTAAAGGAGATGTGCAGGGCAAGTTTTTTTTTACATCGAGCAAAGTGGGTGAAATGTATTGCCTGAAATGGAGGTGGAGGCAGATACGATAATAGTGTTATATATTATATAACACGATAATCAGAGGATTTTGGTTAGGGACATGGATATGCAGGGAATGTTTTATATCATCACCTCAGTTGTCAGATGTTATGGAGTGCAGGCAGGAGAATGGGGTTAGGAGGGAGACGTAGATCGGCCATGATTGAATGGCGGAGTAGACTTGATGGGCTAAATGGCCTAATTCTACTCCTATTCCTTATGACCTTATGACCTCTTCTTTGCCTTGGAACACCGAGGCCAAACGCTACGCCACAACTTACGGCCCTGCGCAATACAATTACTTCATCACTAGTCCTGGCACGATGAGATAATGGAAACAAAAGCCTTGATTCGGGACTTTTCCATAATTGACAACCAATTGCAGAAATTACATGTGGGAATGTATCAATGGAAATTATATTGAATAATCACGGATACAAATAAAACATTATTTTGCTGTTCTGAACAATATTGAGCGACTGCACAACAGGAGACGAGCATTATAAGGCCGCAGCTCCGACTCCCTGCTATTTTTTTATTTCCAAAAATAAGCTTTAATCATTTTTTTTAATGTATACTAAACAAAACCTGCAACATTTATTCAGATATTCTCAGCATCTATACAATGACTTGTGTCTTACTCAGTAGTGTTCACACCTATCTTTAACCAAACAAAGCACCCTTGCCATTCATGTGTCTCCACTGGGGTGATATGCCTTCCCGTCTTTGAGGGGTGTCCCCACCAGACTCTGCCCCTCAGGGGAAGGACCCTGGACAGTGGACCACCCTCGCAGTGCCTTGGCCTTGGCTGCTGCGAGCTTCAGTGAGTCCCTCAGCACGTACTCCTGCAGTCTGGAATGGGCCAGTGGGCAACATTCCCTGATGGTCACCCCACTGTGCCGGGAGAACAACAGGTTTCAGGCCCACCTGAGTTGATGGTCTTCCAGCAGCACCTGATGTCCGTCTCCGAATGTGCCCCTGGGAAAAGTCTGTCATGGATGCTGATAGTTAATCCACCTTAAGGTCAGTAAGGCCAATATCACAACCTTCATCTCACTTTGGGTCGTTACCATGTTGCCTGGTTTGTGTTGGCCAGGTTGTTGTCACAGACCAAATCCAAAGGTGGAATGGGACAACAACTGTACTTCCCTGGTTCATGCCATGATTTTCAGTGACTGTCCACGTCTGATAATGGAGCTCACATACGTCACCAGCTCTCCAGCACCATCCCTCCCGGAATGGCGCTCCTCCGCAAACTATGCTTGGAATACACTAAATTCCAATCCCAATGACTAACCTGAAACTGTACACGGCAGAAGTGCCATGCTGTCATATTTGGGCACACGGCAAAGACACAACATATTTGAACAGCATCTTCCGTTCATACAACATCCACACTCAGAAAACACAGGGACATACACACACACGCATGAGAGACACACACACGGGAGACACATACACAGAAAGGAGACAGACCACGGGAGACACACACCAGACACACGCACACGAGACACACGACACACACACACACACACATATACACATCCTGCAGTGAATTGGCTAAAATTACATTTTTTAAAGTACTAGATCAGTCAACGGCCTTTTCATCGGATAAATATCATGGTCCGGATGGAATGAATCTCAGGTTAATGAGGGATTTGGAATTGAGGAGGATGAAAAAAAAAGAATTCAATAAAATGAGTTGAGGGATGAAAGTTGTTGGTTCCATGGACAGACTGGAGAAGTTGGAGTTGTTCTCCTTGGAACAGAGGCATTGGCCAGCAGATTTGATTGTGCTGTTTACCTTACCAGTTTCCTTCTAGGGATGAATAAAGTATCATATCGTAAAATCGTGAAGTCGATACAATATAGATAGGGAGATACTGGTTCTCTGACAACAAGAGTTAGAGGACATAGAACAGAGATGACTGACATTTCTCTGCATATTTACATGAAGTTCAATTATATTTATGTTCATATCTATGTTTTATGCCCCATAACCTGCGATTTTAAGCAAGTTTTACTTTCTGAGTGGAAGATGCATCAAGACAGTGTTTGATTGCGTGCCTTTGAAATATAATCAGTGCAGCATTGCGTGGAGGTTTGTCCACAGTTTGTGCATAGCAAGCTCTCACTGGCTACAAGATAGCCTGGTTTAGTACTGTTTAATCAGCAATGAATGTTGGCCAAGGTGCCAGCAGCCTTCTCAGCTGATTTGCAAAAAAAAGTGCCGTGATTGAATGCGTCGACCAAAAACAATTAAAACGATTCTACAATTTCACATTTTTATTTTCGATATTGGATTTTGTTAAAATTGCATCAGATCCCGCTGTGCACAAGTGGCCCAACTGAGCGGCTTTATAGTGGTCAGAGTCGACACACAACACAAGGGGAAGGTAGCTGCCTTTCCAATGCACACCGGCAGTGTTCACCACCTGCAGCACACAACGTTATTGTGCACGGTACTGATCTTAGAAGGAAATATCTAAATAGATAACAACATTCGTGCAACTGCATGAATTGTGGTTCAGTCAGATTTTACTTGTAATTCAAAAGTTTAACTTTGCCGTACTTTATATCACTGATGTAATCCCACTCATGGCCGGCTTTGATCTCCACATAGCATTTTACAGCATAGAAACAGGCCCTTCGGCCCACTAAGTCCACACTGACCATCGATCACCAGTCCATGGTTATCCCACTTGCTCATCCACTCCCTATATACAAGGGGCAATTTGCAGAGACCAATTAACCTACAGATATATTCATGGTTTAGATAAAGAGACAAAGTGTATCAGAGCCATATTTACTCATGAAATAGAAATGGTAGGTTTAAGGGGCTGTCCCACTTGGGCAAACTAATCCGTGAGTTAAGAAACGTGTCTTCGACCTTCAAGCTCGAGGGCACTCGCCTGGAAAACCTCGAGCTGAATCGACCGTCCGCGTTGAAACCGCGAGCTGGATCGACCGACCGCACACGCAAACACACACACAAACACACACACCCACACAAACACATCGCAAAGGCAGGGGCCAGGGAAAGCGGGGGAGCGCTGTCTGAAATTCACACCCGTAATGAAGAGGAAGATAAAAGACGGCTGCACAGTGTACATTAAGAGCGGGGGGGGGGGGGGGGGAGAAGGGGGAGAGAGGGGGGGAGAAGGGGGGGGAGAAGGGGGAGAGAAGTAGTGCAGACACTTTTAAGAAGTATAATAATGTTTAACGGGCATTTTACCCAAAGATCCTATAGCAAGCAAGATAGACCACTCCTTCTAAATGCAATGGGCTGACATGTAGCACGCAACGGAGCAGAACGTGGGCCTTTTTTTCATCCATTTCAGTAACTGGACCCGACCCGACCCAACTCGCAGCGTAATCAGTGTTGCGGGGGAACAGTTTGGGTTAATAAATTATAATTCTGAAAATGAGGAGAAGATTTTTCCCAAATAACTTTTATTTTTACGAGGATGTTTCCGTAACCGGCTTCCGTCTCTGCACTAGTATCCTACGGGATCTTTGGTGCGGAGACAGAAGCCAGTTACGGAAATGGGGCTGAAAATTACCCATGAATCTGCCCATGACCGTTCTACGTCTTTTTCGTCGAGTGATCTATCTTGCTTGCTATAGGATCTTTGATTTTACCTACCAGTCGGTATTCCTTGGTGCTGCAAACTCCAATGAGCCAATCAAACTGCCCAATCAGCGAGGGAGATTGCTTACGGCTGCCCTCAGCTGCCTGTAACTAAATAGCGACCCCACTCCGCTGCACTACGAGTTCAAGAGAACCATGCCAACCAAATTTTACTCGCGGAAAATTTTTCAACATGCTGAAAATATTTCCGCTACCTAGCTGAGGCCACGAGTATTCGGGAACTTCCCTCGAGCATGAAAGAAGGTTTCAGCGACCTTGTAGCACCTCCGACGAGGTCGCTGGAACTCTCTTTCATGCTTGAGGGAAAGAGACCGTGTCGACCATGCAGCGTGTTTGAAGGTCGAAGACACTCTTCTAAACTCGCAGATTAGATCGCCCAAGTGGGACAGCCCCTTTAGAGTTCCAGCATTGAAGCACGCCCTCAGATCACCAAGTCCACACCAACCATTGATCAAGCGTTCACCACTAGTTCTATGTTATCCAACTGTCTCATCCACTCCCTACACACTAGGGGCAATTTACAGAGGCTGATTAACCTACACACCCACATTGTGATGTGGGAGGAACCCAGAGGAAATCCATCCAGTCACAGAGAGAATGTGCAAACTCCACAAAAATAGCACCCGAGGTAAGGATTGAACCTGGGACTCTCGTGCTGAGAGGCAGCAGCTCTGTCAGCTGCGCCACCGTGCTGCCTCTGCTATATCCCAATACCACATTCACCAAACACAAATGCCAGATGTTCACCACAGCAAAGTTGTTGAACCACCGGAGATCTGACCAACAGGGCAGTGGGAAACGGTGCAAAGGGCTCACACTACAAACACAGAGCAGCAGTTGAAAGTACATTGGTTGGGTCACATCATTGATCAGCTAGCGAGCAAGAAATAAATGAACTATCATGGGAAGAGTAGACAGACTCGTCACTTGAAGCCAACAGCGGGAACATTGAGCACCTTCTGCCAATTGATGCTTCCTGCTAGAACTGGGTCAATTATCCCTTCCATTCCAGATGAGTAAATCCTTTAATGGACATTACGTAGGATTATTAAATCCATCATGAGGGCATTAAAGAGGGCCATTAAAGCAACTACGGGATGAAACAAGGCCACTAAACAAATCAATAAGGCCTGGAAGGTGCTCAGTAAACCACTCAAGAGAACATTGAAGAAGCTTGTTGAACCCATTACGAGGCATGGATGGGGCTGGGTAAACTACTTGAAGACGTGAAGCGGGTTTGTTAAACTGCCATTAGAGTATTGGAGACCCCCATTAAACCATTACCAGGGTTTTGGTAGCTTTAAAGCGCCTCTTCAGCAGAGCATTGGAGGAGATCCTCAAATCTACCCATAGGAATTATGGAGTCGTGAAACCCAATAGGCTTATTAAACCCAACGGTGGGGACATTCTCAGAGCCATTAAACTCATTCAGCAACTCACTCATAGGAGGGTCATTGACGGGACAACAATGGAGCAATAAAAGAATCAGTAAATCCTTTAGACGGCCTATTTAGAAGGGATAATTAAGCAATCAAGATGGCAATAAACAGATGTGTAGGAAGGAACTGCAGATGCTGGTTTACACCAAAGTCAGAGTGCTGGAGTAACCAGAAAAGGTCTCCAGAGATGAAGAAGAGTCTCGACCCGAAATATCACCTATTCCTTTTCTCCAGAGATGCTGCCTGTCCCGCAGAGTTACTCCAGCATTTTGTGTCTATCTTTGGCAATAAACAGTTGGCCTTTGCCACATTATGTGAAGACATACACACACACACACACACACACACACACATGTTGCTGTTATATCCATGACCAAATGGAATAACTGAGAATGGAAGTGGGAGAGTGAGAAAGACATGGTCACTAACATAGAATGTATTCTGAAAGTCTTCTCGGGGTATGTATGAAGCAAGGGGGGAAGAAGAGTAACGCTGGGCTGATTATGAGTAGGTAATGTGTCCGGTGTATGGAGGCAGAAGGTATCACTGGAGAAATAAATAAGAACCAAGGAGAAGGAGCTGCCAAAATCTCAGTGGAAGGGGAGCTTGTAGAAATAATGGATGGGATGAAATCCATGAGAAAATGCTACAAAGGTCGGCTGTGCCTAAACAGGTCACCAGGAACTGTGGCTCGGAAGCATCTTGACCTACTGAGGGCAATGAGAGGGGGAGTTGCAACTACACTTATCCAATACTTCTAACCCTCCCCGGATACAGGGAAAGTGGCAGAGGGCTGGAAAGTAGCAAACGTGGCAGCCTTTCTCCTGAAGGAGTCATGGGACGTGTCCAGCAATTACACTTTAACAAATTGTGGGAAGTTGTTAAGAATAATAATTAAGGAAAACAGTGAAAGGCACCTGGACATCATCAGGTTTGATAATAGAGAGGCAGTGCATATTAGTTACAGGCATAAAAGGCACAAAGTGCTGGAGTTAAGGGCCTGTCCCACCGATTTTTTGATGACTACAGGCGACTAGGCTGTTGCCACATTGCTGCGGGGTGACGCCTGTATGGTCGTGAGTTGTCTTCTCATGCCGCCTAAAGAGTCGTAACGTTTTTCCTGTCGCTGCTGGATTTTCAAATGTTCAAAACCTTTCAGCGACTGTGGGCTTGACGTAGCTTGTCTTCTGCTGTCGTAGGTTGCCGCCGGAGTGACGCAAGTTGTCGCCACATGACATAGGTTGTCGCTGGTGATGACTTCGGCGAATTCGATTGGCAACTACCTACGCCAACCGGCAGGTTAATACTGAAGTGGCCACTGAATTGTCTTCAGTTGTCACCGACAGGGTCGTAGCTCGTCGTAGCTTGGACGTAGTTTGACTTCGGTTGACGTAGGTTGTCGCATGTGTGGTCGTAGATGTGGTCACAGGTGGACGTCCTAATGGGTCGCTGGTGGTCGGTTGTTGTAGACATTGTCGTGGGGGGGGTCCAGTCGCTGTTTTTATGGTGACCTGCTATGCCAGTGACTGTCGCCGGCAGTTGCCGAAACAGTCGCCTAAGTATGACAGGCATTAGGGAGCATCCCTGGAGAACATGGACTGGTGGCATTTTGGGTCAGGACCTTCGGCACCAATTAACCTCTGTCATTTATTTCTGTTATCCTTTTTCAGTAAGAAAGGCATGTTTTGTTCTTAAGCTCAAACTAATTAATGAATGAGCATAAATAGAGATTCTCAATGCAGCATTCTTTAGTCTCATTTGTACATGTCTAAGGAACACTGGTGGAGCTGGACTGACAGAATTAGCAGGCACCGTGTCCTCCTCGCTAACACTGGGATGTAATTTATTACATTACAAGCGTTTAGTAACAAAGCACAAAAATAATTCCCACCTAACCATCTTACTCATGCCTTCTCCGCAAACACTAATTGGCTTGGTTTAAGAGTTTTCCCTGCAAACGATATCATTTGAGGGGTAATCTGGTCATTATTGTATTCAGAATATAGGGGCTTATGAGAACATAAAAAATCAAACAGTACAGCACAGGTTCTGGCCATTCGGCCCACAATGTCCGTACCGAACATAACATCAACTTATACTAAGCTCCGTATCTCTCATCCCCAGCCTATCTATGTTTAGTTTAATTTGGAGATATAGAATGGAAACAGGCCCTTTGGCAAACTGAGTACGCGCCGATCACCAGTACACTAGATCTATCCTACACACCAGGGATGATTTACAGAAGCCAATAAACCTGCAAATCTGCACGTCTTTGGAATGTGGAAAGGAAGTGGAGCACTGGGAGAAAACCCATGCGGTTCTTCCACAGGGAGAACATGCAAACACCGCACTAACAGCGCCCATGGTCAGGATCAAACCAGGGACTTTGGTGCAGTAAGGCAGCAATTCTACAACTGTGCCGCCCTAGTGCATTTATCCAAAAGCTTCTTAAATGCCATTATCATGTCTGCCTCCACCACCATCCCTGGCAGTGGGTTCCAGGCCCTCACCACTCTGTGTAAAGAACGTGTCCACACATTGCCTTTAAATTAAAGCCAGGGGATGCTGCTGTATCATCTTTCATTTCCAACACCATGAGTGGGTAGAACGTGAGGGCGGGCAAGCTCGTATTCCTAATTAGTAAAGATTAGTTCAAACCCCAGATCGACATAAAGTGCTGGAGTAACTCAGCCGGTCAGGCAGCATCTCTGGAGAAAGGTTTCAGGTGGGAATCCTTCTGCAGATTGAAGAAGGTTGTCAGTCTGACCTGAAGCGTCACCTATTCCTTTTCTCCAGAGATGCTGTCTGACCCGCTGAGTTACTCCATCGCCTTGTGTCTATCTTCAGTACAAACCAGCATCTGCAGTCCTTTCCCTCACAGGTGGGTCCCCCAGCCCTGGTTTTCTCCCTGGTCTCCTCCCCCGACCCTACACTAACAACCCACTACTATCCTGTGTGTTGTTAACACACAAACACAAGACGCACAGAAGGCTCACACATTAAAAAGGGGTGACAGGCATGGAGAAAGGAGCAAAAGCAAGCTTACTCTTGCAAATCAGGCACAGTGCAACCATTGGGTAGAAGGAATGGGTGACATCTTGACCCAGAGATGCTGCCTGTCCCGCTGAGTTGCTCCAGGTTTTTGTGTCTATCTTCAGTGTAAACCAGCGTTTGCAGTTCCTTCCTACACAGCGCAACCACTGTTGTATTGTACCCTCGACACACAGGTCTTTGTGCCTCCTGTCTCTGTTCAGTTGGATTATCATTTGCTCTTTTGAGTTGGATTAACATTTGCAAGCCTTTGTTAAATTCTGATGCAGCAATTAGTCTTTTAGTCCTTCAAACATCCCCAGAAAGGAGAAGTATAAATTATACACAATTATGACAAAAGATCATTCATCTACACTGACCTA
This sequence comes from Raja brachyura, assembly GCA_963514005.1. Next base: position 11,929,532 of record OY740809.1, on the reverse strand, counting down.
GATTCAGCAAAGTATCTCAAATCTTCCATTTTAATATTTCTTTGTGAGCACCAGTTATATGTAGCAAGGCCTCTCTGAGAGGTTCTGCCAAACATTGTACTGGCATAGTTTGTAACCACTGTACACCTTAGGAAACTTAACTGAAACTATCCAGAAAACATGTATGCATTAATTAGCCATTAGTTTTGTTGGTAACGCAATAACAGAGCCAATGGCATTACTAATACGGAGAGGGTGTTCACAGACGACCGTCTCACCGACTGCACAGATTTACAGCCGTGTTTACAGTCATTCTCCCTCTTTTGGCAACTTAACAACTCCCAGCTCCTGCACTTCACAGGCACAAGTCCCACAATAGGTAATGGTGATCAATGGTGCTAAGTTTAAACCCTGATGGTCCAATTAGTTTCTTGGTCGTACAGTCCCTTCAAACATCCCAAGTAAGGAGAAGTATGTATTAAGCAATATGATGTTCAAATCTTATGTCTACACTGATGTAAATTTAGAAAAGTATCCATTAGATTCACTGAGGTAAGAAATCATCTTCAGCCTCTCACAGAATCATTTCCTCAACATGAGTGTTTGTTGTTGTAGACACCCCTTCTCCCTCCCTTCTTCCTGTCACCCAATGCCTTGCTATCTTCACACCATCTGAATCTTCATCAGGTCCATTCATTTGTGGAAGAGTAAAGGGCCTGGCCCACTTGGCCATCATTTACATGACAGGCCGGTAGTGACTGACGCACGACAGTCGCGCGACGGTCGCGCCCATCATCATGCGTCCGCACAGCCGTCTGGAGCGCGTGACGTCATTTGAATATACACACAAAATGCAGGAGTAACTCAGCGGGACCAGCAGCATCTCTGGAGAGAAGGAATGGATGATGTTTTGGGTCAAGACTCTTCTTCAGTCTGACCATTGCTTCTCTCCAGAAATGCTGCCGGTCCCGCTGAGTTACTCCAGCATTTTGTGTCTATCTCCAATCGTCTTGGCCCCGCTCTGGGAGTAGGAGTGGGGGCGGATCCGGACCGCAACGGCCGTGAGCTCCCTGGCCAAGCTCGGCGATCGCTTGCCTGCTTCTGCTGCCGTTGGAGGTGAGACGTTGCGCCGCGTCAGGATGTCCCACTTGGCCGTCATTTATGCGACAGGCCAGTGGCGCGCAAAGATTTCGTGCAGAACAAAATCCTGGAACACTGCGCGATACCGCACGCAACTGCACACTCCTCCACGCCACTCCATGTGCCCGTCCCACGCTACCCACACCCTACTAGGTTGCGTAAATGGCGCGCAAATGACGGCCAAGTGGGACAGGCCCTTGTTGTGAAAGATCCCGATGTTGTGTTACAATTTGGGAGTGTGGTAAAAATATTCCATGTATGAACCAAATTCCACCATCATTTCTCAAATCCAGAAACCCCAAATTTGGCCACTACTCCTCGACCAGCTCCACTTCTATCCCCTACATCTATGAGTCATAGAGACATACGGCATGGAAATAGGCCCTTCGGCCCATCATGTCCACACTGTTCTCCAACAAATACCACACTAATCCCATTTTTATCCCCCCCCCCCTCAAATTCCCATCAACTCCATCCAAAATTCCACCACTCCCTACACACGAGGAACAATTTACCTGGCAATTATCCCACCAACCTGCGCACCTTTGGGATGTGATAATGCTTCAGGTGACAAAACTAAAACACCGCAGAAACTGCAAGACTGAAGTAAAACCAGGAAACTTTGTACATGCCCAGAAGGTCATGGAGGGGAAAATGGTTACCATCTTGAGTCAATGACTCGCACAAGAACTGTTCTTATTACATTGCACGGAAACTAGTGTTTTCTCCCTCTCTTCACAGTATATCCTGCTGAGTCTTTATTTATGATTCAAATTTCCACTTTCAAAATTAAAACACAAAGTCACCCCATGCACCCTGCACTTTATTTTTACTTTAAGGTAAATGAGTTATTCCCTGGTGCTTATTTATACGGAAACAGTGCAGTTTTTTTTTATTTTAAAAACAGCTGAAACAGTGCATCCCTACCAAGTTACGTTTATTCAGCAACTTTTGCATATTGTCCTTCCCTGTTTAGTTTTGTTTATTATTGTCACGTGTACTGATGTATAGTGGAAAGATTTTGTTGTGTGCTGTCCAGTTAGCAGACAGATAGTACATGAGCACTCTCCCAGTGGCCGTTGGCTGAGGCTGCCCGATATTTGGTCAGATCCCCAAGTCTTGAGCAACTCTTGAGGAGGTGGAGTTGGGATGAACATGGAACACAGAACAGCACAGGAACAGGCCCTTCAGCCCACAATGTCTGTACCGAACATGATGCGAAGCTTAGGTCAGTTTAGTTTAGAGATAGTAGGCCCCCCTCGGTCATTACTGACCATGGGTGATGCATCCTGGTCGGATGCAAGCCTGGGCGATGTCATATGGAGGACAGGCTGTTGCCCATGCAGCACGTCCCCCCTGTCCATGTCGCTGATCGATCCAAAGGAACAGCAGGGCCGTTACAGTTTGGCACCAGCGCCGTCGCAGGAGCTGCCAGAGCGAGGTTGTAGACAACAACGAACTGCCTTAGGGGCTCCGACTCCGGATTTTCTTGAGGTTTACTCCTGGAGCCTTTTCCATGACTGGATACGGCCACAAGGCAATGGAGGTTTTAAATCAGAGTTTTCCCTCTCCTAGATGGACTGCCTCCCCAGGCTGACGAGCCCCATCTGCCCGAGACTCGTGGGGGCGGGAGCGTCTACCTTCCCGTGCAAGTCTATAGCACCTGCCCACTGCCCCAAGTTTAGAGATACAGCATGTAGGTATGTTACAAAACTTACCTTTAGCGGCGCTGCACTTCTGCCGCTCCCCGTGTGCGCGACTTTAGCGCCTGTCAGAGGGGGGCGGGCTTAAAGTGCCGATTTTCACCAGACCAGGATAATCGATGAATGTCGGGCGATTTAATTGCGGAAGAAAAATCGCTCCGACATTTCATCCATTAAGGTATTTTTAAATTACTCTAAGTTATTTGTTAACTAGAGTAATTTAAAAATCACCTTCAAAAGCCGTGACCGCAGACCACCGGAAGCATTTTGCGTAGGGGAGAAAAAAAGGTAAATACTTTATTTTTTTATTAAAAGTTGGTTTTTTGGGAGGCATAAATACTATTTTCATGTTGCGAAATGGGGTCCCCAAAAAATGTATGAACCCCCAGTATTTTCCCCCCCGACTTCACCGCTAACCGCAACGTTCCAATCCACCGCATTCCGCTAAAACCCACTCGCTAGTTGATTTAAATGGCCATTTATTTACAGCATAAAACACTAAATTCCTTCCATTTGGCCCAGAAATTCATGAAAATGAGATTTAAAAATTATGTTATATTGTGGATTATTGTGTGAATGTTATTTGGACACTTAGGCAATTAAAAAAAAGTTTATCTTTTCTTAAGAAATTGATAGATGTTTAGATCTACTCATTGAATTTTGTAATTAGCTACAATTAGATAACTAACTAATTATATACTTTAATTTCAGGTAATCCAAGTAAGATTGTTTAATATTTGTTTCAGAATGCTTCAATCTATAATGACTGAAAATTTCATTGAGTTCTCTTAATTTTTAATAAAGTTATGGGCTTTTAATTTTTCCAGATCACAGCTTTTGAGTTAAGTCAATTGAAAGGCAATGGGAAGCAAGATACTCATTTCCGAGCATGAAAATGGCCATAACTTTCTTAATACTGAAGATATGAAAGTAAATTAGGTGTCAAATTAAACTTCTTGTTATGCTTTATCTGATGGGATAAATTGCAGACGTGATTTTTAAAATCTCAAAATTTTGTAACATTGCTACAGCATGGAAACATGTCCTTTGGCCCACCGAGTCCACGCTGACCATTCACACTAGTTCTATGTTATCCCCAGTTTCTCATCCGCTCCCTACATATTCGGGGTAAATTAATTTGCAGAGGTCAATTAACTTACAAACCCATGTATCTTTGGGATGTGGGAGGAAACCCAGGCAGTCACGGGGAGTACATGCAAACTCCACATAGACAGCAGAGGTCAGGATGAAACCCCAGTATCTGGTGCTGTGAGGTGGCAGCTCTACCTGCTGTACCACTGTTTTGCCCTTAAAGTTAAACTAATCCCATCATATCCATGTGCCTATCTGAAAGCCTCTTACTCACCATTGTCGTATCTGCCTCCACCACCACCCCTGGCAGTGCGTTCCAGTTACCCACCACCCTCTGTGTAAAAAGCTCTGTCCCGCACATCTGCTTTGTACTTTGCTCCTCTCACCTTACAGCTGTGCCCTCTACTCTTTGACATTTTCACCCCGGGGATCTGGTCGGAGATGTAGCTAGATTTACCAGAGCTTTGGGTTCAAGCTGTGATGGGCATGGCCTCCAAAGGTGAAGCAGATAAATTAACTTTGTAATAAATAAACAGTTTTATGAACAAGGTGTAATCACCAGCTGCCGGTAAATCCAATAACTCAACGTGACCTGTAAACACAAAGGGGACCGTGTTTGTAAATTGTGAGTTGCCATCTCAATTATGATTTTAATATCATTTTGCTGGTTGTCCTGTGGTGCCGTTGACCGGTCGATGACTATCTGAGCTGCCCACAGCAGGTTGTGCCCCGCTGGTTAAACACAGCGCTCAGTGAACAGGGCTGAATGAATGGCAGGGGTGATAATGTGAGCTGCAGATGCTGGAGTCTGGAGCACAAAACCAACTGCTGGACCCACTCTGAGGGTCAGGCAGCAATCCAAAGAAAGAGCCTCGACCTGAAACGTCATCTGTTCATTTACCTCCACAATGCTGCCTGACCTGCTGAGTTCTTGCAGCACTGAATTTTACGCAATAACATTGAAATGTTCTGCGGGAAATGAGTCTAGTTTGGGATCTCCCTGCTCCTGGTGTGGGCATAGGATATTGGCCATAAACCATTTCTGATTCTGGTCTGAACAGTTGCCTGTCCATTCTCTCTCTGCCCAACTCATTGTGTTCCTCCAGCACTTTGAGTTTTTACTCCAGATTCCAACATCTGCAGTTCCTTGTTTATCCATCCTGGTTCCCATTGCTCCATGTTCCAGCCTCCTCCCAGATTCCTCAGACTTCCCTCAGGATCCACTCTAAACTGACGATGGGTGGAATCAATTCATAGCTCGGCCCCAAATTGTGCCTGTGTGCAGTGGCATGCAACAGGGAGGAGGCAGGGGGCGCTTCACTCCCCTGTTCCTGAACCGGCATCTCAGCTACCCTGACAGAAGCAACCCAGTATGTTCAACGGTGGAAATCAAAGAACAAGAACAAAATGTAAAGAGGGAACAAACAAAGAGAGTGAAAGTTTAAAAGAAATAGAGAGAATGGGGAAACCTGAGAGCAAGAGAGTAAAGTGGTAGCTGCTGGGATCTGTGAACTGATTCCCATTCTGCTGATTCCCATTCTGCTGATTCTGATGATTCTGATTATACTAATTCAGCTGATTCCAATTCTGCTGATATACTAATTCAGCTGATTACGATTCTGCCGATTCCCATTCTGCTGATATACTAATTCTGCTGATTCCAATTCTGCTGATTTTGATTATACAAATTCAACTGATTCCAATTCAGATTCAGCTGATTCCGATTCTGCTGATTCCGATTCCAATTCAGCTTTCAGATTCTGCTGATTCTGATTTTGTTGATTCCCATTTTGTTGATTCCCATTTTGCTGCTTCTCATTCTGCTGATTCCATTTATACTAATTCATGCTGATTCTGATTCTGCTGGAATCCATGAACTGTGAATCGGGGACCTCTGTGTTTCAAAACTATTTCATTGTTCTATAAGTTTCCACTTCTGATGAAAAGATAGAGACACAAGAAACTGCTGATGCTGGAACCTCGAGCAAAACTCGACGTGCTGGAGGAACTCAGTGGGCAGGGCAGCTTGTGGAGGACATGGACAGGCAACATTGTGGCTCAGTCCCCTTCAGACTGACTGTAGTAGGGGGGAGAAAGCTGGAAAAGAGAGGAGAGGGAAGGGGTGGGACAAAATAGTGATAGGTGGGGGGGGGGGGGGTATTGGCAGAGTAGCTGGGTGGAGGTGAGAAGGGTAGAGATAATAACCAAGGCGAGAGGTGAGAAGTGAGAAAGGCGAAAGGGAGCAGATGGTGAGAGATAGGCCGGGGTGACAAGAGATGGCTGCAGGAAAGGTGAGCGGGAGGAGTGAGGGTCATGGAAGAGGGCGATCTGGTGGCGAGGCGATGCGAGTTCTCTCCGCTTGCTCAGGAGACTGCGAAGGCAAGGTGTGGACAACGACAATGGCTGTGACTTCCTCATTGAAAATCCTTATAAAACGATGAGAGGCAGAGATAATGCAAGTAGCCACAGTCTTGTTCCTGGGGTTTTGTTCCCAGGGTTCCCGGGGTGACTTTTTTCCCCACACAGAGGGTGATGCATACTCAGAACGAACTGCCATAAGAAGCGGTAGAGGAGGATATAATTACAACATTTAAAAAATATTTGTACAGTTGCGTGGATATGAAAGGTTAGGAAGGCGCAGGCAAATGGGACTGGATCGATTAGGTCCAGCATAGGCTCATGGTCAACATAGACACGTTGGGCTGAAGGGCCTGTTTCCGTGCTGTACGACCATGTCACAATTGAAGCTGGAAGGGAGTTAGACTGGGTGGGAGCTTGGAGGCCACTGTACACAGGCCAGCTCCCTGAGAACATGCCCAATATATAGTGCCAGGGACCAGCCACCACCTTTCGCAGGCACCTGCCACCACCCACACCCATACCCACAGCCCAGTGCTCCCAACACTACCCCCTCCCAGTGCCAGGACTCCCCAGAAGGCAGCAGAAGACCATCAACTCAGACCCAGAGTCAATACAGCTCCACACCACCAGGGTCCCAAACCCCCAACCCAAACCAACAGCCGAGTCCCTGCAAAAGACTGGTCTTGTTCCCCTTCACCTTGCCCACTGGGAGCCGTGCACATGGATTCCCAACCGCCTGCTTCACCCCTCCATTGACACGCCTGCTATCTCCTGCAGGCAAACACAAACTGCTTGGGGAGCTCAGCGAGTTGAGCAGCATCTGTGTAGGCAGAGAGATGGTCTCGATGCTTGGTCTCGACCCCGAAACGTCAATCATCACATTACCTTCACAGATGCTGCTCGGCCCACTGAGTTCTCTCCAGGCAGTTTGAATGTTGGTGCAGATTCTGGCGTCTGCAGTGTCTTCCTCACCCTGCTCCACACCAATCTTCAATTCACTTCACTCTGGACCAATATTTGTTTCAGCAACGATGCCGAGATCTGACGGAGCAGCTCTCAGCTCCCCAGCCGAGATACATCGGGAGAACTACTGGCCGAGTTGTGAGCAGTGAGGAAAGTTGTTGAAATACACAGCAGGATGTAGATCAGATTGGAATGTGGGCAGAGAAGTGGCAAATGAAGTTTAATGCAGGCAAGTGTGAGGTGTGGGGAGGTCAAATGAAAGAGGGAAGTATACAATTAACGGCAGGACCACGAGGAGCATTTGTGTACAGACATCTTTGAGTACAAGTGAATAGCTCCCAATAGGTGGCAACACAAGTGATTAGGGAAGTCAAGATATTTGGCATACTTGCCTACATCGGTCAGGGCATAGCATATAGGAGTCAGAAAGTCTTGTTACATCTTAATAAAACTTAAAAGGAGAATTGTGGGCAGTTTTGGTCACCGCATTCCAGCAAGAATGTGGAGGCTTTGGGCAGAGTGTAAATGAGGTTTACCAGAATGCTGCCTGCAATTGGAGGATATCAGCTTTTAGCCGAGGTTGGACAAACTTGGATTGTTCTCTCTGGAGCTTTGGCAGCTGAGAGGAGATCCGATCGAAGTGTATAAAGTTATGAAAGTTGTCGACAGTTCCTGAGTTCCTCGATCTTTCGCTCAAAAGTCCAGCTTCATAAGTACATGTGATAGGAGCTGAATTAGGCCATTCGGCCCATCAAGCCTACTCCGCCATTCAGTCATGGCTGATCTACCTTCCCCTCCCAATCCCATTCTCCTGGCCGAAGGGCCTGTTTCCAAGCTGTATCTTTAAAATATATAAATAATTTAAAATGTAAAAATATTAAAAATTAAAAAACATATACCCACCACCTCTGAGTGAAAAAGTTGCCCCTCAGGTTCTAATTAAATCTTTCCCCTCTCACCTTAAACCTATGTCCTTGGAGTGAGTGCCCTACTCTGGGCAAAAGACTGTGCGTCTACCCTACATATTCCGCTCAATCGGACTTAAATCTCCGGCTCTCCAAGAAATGAAGTTCTTTGTGCCTCCAGTTTAATTTGGCATCGGGCCGAGAGCCTACACACCGTGGGCTGAAGGGCTGATACCTGCGCTGTTCTATAGTTTAATATTCCGCGATATCCAGAGCAACAAACCGAAGACACCGGGAAGACACAGGGCAGCGGTGAAGTGATTCCTGCATCAGTCCGGCCACAGGGTCCCGGTCCCTCGCCGCCCACTGACACCACCGCGGCTCGGTGACACCCGCACGGGTCGCCCGCACAGGCAGACCCCCCTCTCCCACAATCTCAGATAAATCGGGAGCCAGCACCCCACCCACTGCTGGCGCCTGGACCCACCACCCTGTCTCCAATGTCCGGCAGAGAGGACTAAACCCCCACCACTTCCAACATTACAGTGTTGAACAATAGCAAGCTGCTGGAAACACTGGCATAGTGCCTTGCAGCACGGAAACAGGCCCCTCGGCCCAACGCGTCCATGCTGGCCATGGTATCCCACCCAAGGTCGCGGGGGGGGGGGGGGGGGGGAGAGAGTCAGTGTCTAGGATCCCAAAAGGCGCTGAAGTGGAGAAGTAGGGAAGGTTGAATCCTTTACTGGAGTTTGCCTTGCACTACATTCCCTTCATCGTGTATCTGGACACTGTGGACGGCTCCATTATAATCATGTATAGTCTTTCTACTGACTGCATAACATTCGACAAAAAAAACTTTCACTGTAGCTCGGTACCACGTAAACTAAACGGAGAAAAGTGTGACGAGCTTAGATGTCCGCCTGGTGATGAATGGGGATGTTTCTCTTGTGTGTCAACTCCCCTCAACCGGTAATCCACCCCACTCCCATTCCCCTCTTGCTGTATTCAACAATTATGGGTGCACAATTGGGCTATTCGGCCCATCAAGTCTACTCTGCCATTCAATCATGGTTGATCCATCTCTCCCTCTCAGCCCCATTCTCCTGCCTTCTCCCAATGACTCCTGCCACCAGTACTAATCAACAATCTATCAATCCCCGCCTTACAAATATCCATTGACGTCCTCAACAACCACCTGTGGCAATGAATTCCACAAATTCACCACCCTCTGTCTGTATCTCCCCACCCTTCACTCCCACATACCCCACATCTGCAGCCGACATCTCAATCCCACTTCCCTCACATCATCATCTCACCACATCCCCTACTCCTCCCACCAAACTATCCCATATCATCAATTTCCCCCCCACCCTAACTCCCCATTAATAACCTCCCATGCCCGCAACTCTACCACCCACTCACACACACACACACACACACACCCACCCACTCACACACCCACTCACACACCCACTCACACACCCACTCACACACACCCACACACACACACCCACACCCACACCCACACCCACACCCACACACACCCACTCACACACCCACTCACCCACCCACTCACCCACACCCACACCCACGCACACACACACCCACACACACACACCCACACCCACCCACACCCACACATACACACCCACACCCACCCACACCCACACACACCCACCCACACCCACACACACCCACACACACACCCACACACACACCCACACACCCACCCACACACCCACCCACACACCCACCCACACACCCACCCACACACCCACCCACACACCCACTCACACACCCACTCACACACCCACTCACACACCCACTCACACACCCACTCACACACACCACCGCTCGATCGCCCAGCCCGGGCACTGGCTTCATGGTGAATCCAGCCCTCCACACCGCCACCGTGTCTTTGAAAGATTCCTGTTTCATTCTGTCCTCTACAACGTGTCAACTGCCCAAAAGCCGTCGATAAACTAGGGGAAGGGTGGAGCGGGGAGCTTGGAATCCGGACACAGCTGAGAACCACGGGTGGGTCTTACACCGAGGATGGAATGGGGGCAGGGTGGTGACTGGGTGGGAGAGCGGGTATGGGGCAGGTTTACTGATTGAGAGTCAGTTGGAGATAATCTCACCCTTCAGGCCAGAGGTCATGCCTGATAATCCCTCCTGCCCCAGCATCCACAACCGCAGAAGACCATCCGTGTGCAGATGATGATGACCAACCATGTTATTCCCTTTATTGTTCACATATCTGAACACTGTGGTTGGCTCAAGATTCAAGAGCGTTTCTTGTAATGTGTCCCAGATAGGACAATGAAATTCTTGCTTTGCTTCAGCACAACAGGAGATAGTAGGCATAAATAAATACAGGACAGATCAATGTGACCATATACTATTGAATATATATACACACACATAAATATGCAGATAAAGATAAAGTGCAATGGGCCATTAATGTTCAGAGTTTTGTCGGACCCCAGTTTAATAGCCTGATGGCTGTGGGGAAGCAGCTATTCCTGAACCTGGATGTTGCAGATTTCAAGCTCCTGTACCTTCTACCTGAAGGCAGCGGGGAGATGAGTGTGTGGCCAGGATGGTGTGGGTCCTTGATGATGCTGCCAGCCTTTTTGAGGCAGCGACTGCGATAGATCCCCTCGATGGTAGGGAGGTCAGAGCCAATGATGGACTTGGCTGTGTTTACAACTATTTGCCATCTTTTCCACTCCTGGCTGCTCAAGTTGCTGAACCAAGCCACGATGCAACCGGCCAGCAAGCTCTCTACTGTGCACCTGTAGATGTTCGAGAGAGTCCTCCTTGACAGACCAACTTCGTAATCTTCTCTAGATTTCTTCTTCAAGATTTGAGGCACTGATGAGCTTTATTTATAATTGCATCTGTGTTCTCGGACCAGTAGAGATCTTCAGAGATGTGCACGCCCAGGAATTTGAAGCTCTTGACCCTCTCCACCATTGACCCGTTGATATAAACGGGACTGTGGGACCCCATCGTACCCCTTCCAGAGTCCACAATCAGTTCCTTGGTTTTGCTGGTGTTGAGACCCAGGTTGTTGTGCTGGCACCATTTGGTCAGTTGGTCGATCTCCTATACTCTGACTCATCCCCATCAGTGATACGTCCCACAACTGTGGTGTCATCAGCGAACTTGATGATGGAGTTCGCACTATGGCCGGCTACGCAGTGATGAGTATAGAGTGAGTACAGGGCGAGGACAGCAATCATGTATTGTCTTCCCGCTGACTGGTTAGCGCGCAACAAAAGCTTCGGTACAAGGCGACTATTAACAACTCAACTCAAATGTAAATGATTCCCATCCCCAACTTCCCCTCTGCTTTCCTCCGGTCGGCGCCATCGCAATTAACCAGTGAACTGGTCCCAGAGAGCGGCAGGTGAAGCTCAGAGATCACCAGGCCACTGGGACGGGGCAGCGATAGATCCAGTCTCGTCCAAATTCAGAGAGCATTGACTGGCAGTAATGGACAAGAGACTGGTGGAGGAACTCAGCGGGTCGGGGAGCATCCGTGGAGGTAGAACGTTTCTGGTCGAGCCGCCCGATTCATCGCCCCTCAGGCCTCCACAGATGCTGACCGACCCGCTGAGTTCCTCCAGCAACTTTCTTTTGACGCTTCTAGAAACAAGAAACTACAGATGCTGGTTAATGCACAAAATGACACGACGTGCTGGAGTAACTCAGCAGGTCAGGCAGCATCCATGTCGCCATCTGCCTATCACCCCCCCCCCCCCCCCCGCTATGCTTTGTCATTCCTTGCCCCTCTTCCAGCTTTCTCTCCCCCCACCCCCCCCCCCCCCCCCCCAAATAAATCAGTCTGAAGGGTTTCCACCCAAAATGTCACATTTCCATGTTGTCCAGAGATGCTGCCTGACTTGCTGAGTTTCGCCAGCACTTTGTGTCCGTTTGTAGATACAAAGTGCTGGAATAACCCAGCGAGTCAGGCAGCATCTGTGGAGGAAGAGGAGGGGGTGACGCTTCGGTGTCCCTTTGCGTTTGGTGTCTCGGTCGGAAAGCCCGGTGCCGGCGCGCTGGTGAAATGCCGAGCCTGACACGGGATAGCGAGCGCAACGTGGTGGGTGCAATGGACCAGGCGGTGGGGACTCTGCCTGGACTCGTTCTGTGCCAAGTCAACGAGCGCCGCAGAACCGCTGCCCGTCTCAATGGGAGACCGGTCTGTGGGCGGATTCACAAAGCCCGTCGCCACTTCTTTCCTTTCCACCTGAGCCTGCCCGGCCCTGGCACCGCCTTGACGGCCAAGCTCCGCATGTCAATACGATGTTTGGCCGACGTTACCTTGCTCCCATCACACGCGGGTAGAGGAGACAGCGCAGGGGATATGACGGCGTCCCTGAGCCTGTTGAACTCACGGGGCAGTTCCCAACAGCTGAGCACTAATGTGACATAAATCACATCGTGCAGCTTGCAGTCGGAATAGTGAGATGCTGGATTTATCCCCCAGCACAGTAAGTTCCTGTAGACTCGCATAGAGTTGCATGCTGTTGGGACAGGCCCTTAAAGGGCCACCAGCATGCAACTCTATGCGATGAACGCAATCAAACTAGAAGCGGGGGCCGCGCGGACGAGGGAATCCAAGCGTACACGCCAATGTGTGAAATACTTGAAGCACACTCTTCTAAAACTGTCTCGGGACGTTTCCCTAAAAACACAGGCAACTCGAGATTCGCACCAAAACAAAAGTTGCTCATTAAACTTCCGAGTTTGAAACTCGTGTGATGCGGACGGCACCAGACGGCGACGCGCCCTCTCGTTGCCGGTGAATCCGGACTAGTTCACACCGAGGCCCGGTACACCACGCCGCACACGCTGCCGCCCTCGACAGCATTGCCCCCTCGGCCCACAATGTCACACTTCACAAGGCGTCCCTCTCTCTCCGTCCCTCCCCAGTCTGAAGAAGGGTCTCGGCCCGAAACGTTGCCTACTTCCTTCGCTCCATAGGTGCTGCTGCACCCGCTGAGTTTCTCCAGCACTTTTATCTACCTCCCCAATTCCTCGTTCTCTGACCACATCCCCTTTGATGGCTCGTTTTCACACCTTAGATGTCCTTATCTCTGTGTCTCCCTCTCACCCGATTCTTAGTCCGAAGAAAGGTCTCGACCCGAAAAGTCACCCATTCCTTCCCTCCAGAGATGCTGCCCGTCCCGCTGAGTTACTCCAGCAAAGTGTGTCTATCTTCGGTGTGAACCAGTATCTGCAGTTCCTTCCTGCACAGTCTGTCATTCCCATTTGTGATCATTCAGCGGAATAACAGCAAGAGGTGTAAACATGTCTCCTTTTTTTGCAACGCCGGCACGGGTTATAAACCTTATACTGTACATCGAATAATTCAACCGTGACATTACTCTTGTAAACATCTTGTCACGCTGCACTCATATAAACACTGCAACTTTACAAAATACCAGCACCGTTTGCAACATACATGGAATGAAAACCCACTTCCCAAAGTACAGCAAACAATTGGAGATATGTTCCATAGACAGTGTGTTGTGTTTCAGTGCCCAGAGTACTCACATAAAGGCGTGATAAATGAACGCCCATCCGCGGGGTCTCTCCAGCACATTGTAGAGACAATTCTGCAGCTTTCTGTAGCGGGCATTCCGCTTGTTGCCGTGTTTGAGGGGCAGTGGTCTGCCGAGCAGCCCGACGCGGGCACTCTGCACCCCGTCCCCGGGCGCCGCTGCCAGTCCCAGCCTCTCGCCGTCCCCCGGTGTCCCGGCTAACCGGAGCCGGCTGCCGTGGAGGCGCTCGGCGGGGCTGCCCAGCGACCCTTCCCGGCTGTGGGGGAGACTGCTCTCCACCGCCGTCAGTCCCACGAACTCCACCCGTTTCTCGTCCGGCATGCCGCCGTTATCCGCGTGGTTCCGGGGCATGTCTCCCAGCCCGGGGAGAGGGGAACCGGCGGGGCACACAGCGCCGGAGCCTGGGTGTGAGGGGAGGGGTAAGGGGGGGAGCTGCAGTCCGAGCGTGGAGTGCTGGGGTCGGGGGGAGAGTTTAACGGGACATGCCGCCGAGTTTGTAGAGAGTGCAGGGAGCTGTGCATCAGGCGCCGGGATCCGCTACCTCCCTCCCTCCCTCCCTCCCTCCCTCCATACGCGCCGCTGCTGCCATCTCCGCCCCCACACAACCAGCGACCCGCCCCCTCGCCGCCCAGATGTGGCGGCCGCTCGGCAGCGCAGCTAGCACGGCTCCGAGAGCCACAGGCGGGAGCATGCGGGCTGGGACGGGCCGGTCCCGCTCTCCACCAACTTGATGGGCGGGCTCTGGGGTGAAGTTAGTAAATAGAACATGATGCCAAACTCAACTAATCTCCGCTGCCTCCACATGATCCATTCCCTGCATACCCATCTTCCCATCTAAATGCCTCCAAATGCCTCTTCAACACGATTATCATATCTGCATCCACCCCTGGCGCCCCTGGTCCCAGGCACCCACCACCATCTGTGTGAAAATAAAAACTTCTCCCGAATCTCCTTTAAACTTTGCCCCTCTCACCTTATAGTTATGCCCTCTAGTCTTTGACATTCCCACCCCGACTATCCACACCAAGGGTGGGGAACCTGCAGCATGCGGCCTTTTGAATTAATCCAAATGTTGTAGAACAAATCATTTTATTTTGATTAATATGTTTTTATTCGTCTTTTGTTATTATTTTTATTTTAATCTTAAAATGAACGCATTTAAAATACCAAAGAGTAAAAGAAGATTCAACGAAATGTTCCTCCCCGACTGACGGCCACAATTAAACCATCAGTAAGTCATGAGGGCTGTTTTAACACCTGTCATGCTCATGATTTAGTTCTAATGCGACTCTAGAATGTACGTTAACTTTGACCTGCACGAAAAATGCTATCTTGCTTCTCAAACACTTATTGGCCGCCAATCTACATTCTCCTCCTAACCCAAATCAAGACGCCCTTAAGGTCACAAATGACGGACACCTGCCCATCTAGAAGATCAGCTGAAACTGCGCACCCCCATGTAGCAACCAAATATTCAAATGCTTTCCCTCAAAAAACAGTCACAATAAAGTCATTAAAAGGTTAATTCACTTTAGAATTAAACTTTATTTTTTCATTTTCTTGAAGTTAGTACATAGTAGTTAGATTTTTACCAAATAATGTACATTTTGAAGCATATCTAATTGAATTTTCTTGGAAGCGGCCTAATTAGGTTACAGCTAACTTCATGCGGCATTCCAACATGAAAATGTTCCCCACCCCTGGTCTACACCATCGATCTATGTCCCTCATGATTGTAAATACTTCTATCAGCTCTCCCCTCAGCCTCCGACGCTCCAGAGAAAACGACCCACCTTCGTCCAATCTCTACTTCTAGCTAATATCCTCTGATTCAGGCAACATTCTCATAACCTCATCTGCACCCTCTCCAAATATCCAGACCTCCGGGCAGATTTTAATCGGAGTATTTGAACAAGGGGGGGGGGTTATTTATTCAAGGGGAAGAAGGAGGGGCAGGGGGGGTCTGGCAAGACCAGCATTTATTGCCGTCCCGAACAGCCCCTGGAGTAGGCAGTGACCCGCCCACCCCGGCTCACACCCCGGTGGAGACAAGGTGTGTAGTGGAACTGTGAGCCTGCACGCACAGTGTGGCCGTTGCAATTTGGGCTTAGACATGGGCTGACATATGCGCTTCACGAATTCACACCCCCCCCCCTCTCTCCGTTAGACTCTTGGATGGAACCCATTTTCAGGTGAGTATGTTTAAAAAAAACAGAAAGCGCTGAGTTGGAACTAGCAGCAGGTCAGGCGGCTTGTTAAAAAATAAGAACTGTTGAGGTTTCAAGTCTACGAGCAATGCAGAACTGTAAAAGAGCGAAACCGAGACACAATGATCTGCAGAAATAAAGATCTGCAGATGCTGGTTTATACCAAAGAAAGACACAAAGTGCTGGAGTAACTCAGCGGGTCAGGCAGCATCTCTGGAGAACAGGGATGGGTGACGATTCGGGTTGGGACTAGTCTTCAGACTGAAGGTAGAGGGTGGATGGGTCGGGGGGGGGGGGGGGTGAAGAACTGTCTTCTCGCCTCCCACCTCTCACCTCGCCCACACACCTACCTTCAGTCTGAAGAAAGGTCCCGACCCGAAACGTCACCCATTCTTTTTCTCCGGAGATGCTGCCTGACCCGCTGAGTTACTCCAGCACTTTGTATCTACCCGGGGAACTGCAGCTGCCGGAATTGTCCAAAATACAGTGCTGCAAGAACGTAGCGGGCCAGGCGACGTTTCAGTTTCAGTTTTTTTTCTGTCTGATTTCAGTCTGAAGAAGGGCCCGACTTGAAACGCCGTCTGTCCGTTTCCCTCCACAGATGCTGCCTGACCCGCTGAGATCTTCCAGCACTCCGTGCGTTTGCCCTTTGCCTGTTTTACCCGTTGCCACAGTTGCTACGCCTGTGTGACTCTGTCCCCTCTGGTCGGTCTATTCTCTCTCCTCAGGTGCTGCCCGACCTGCTGGGACACGCTAGAGGCAGGAAACATGTTCCCGGTGTTGGGGGAGTCTAGAACCAGGGGCCACAGTTTAAGAATAAGGGGTAAGCCATGTAGAACGGAGACGAGGAAACACTTTTTCTCACAGGGAGTGGTGAGTCTGTGGAATTCTCTGCCTCAGAGGGCGGTGGAGGTTGGTTCTCTGGATACTTTCAAGAGAGAGTTAGATAGGGCTCTTAAAGATAGCGGAGTCAGGGAATATGGGGAGAAGGCAGGAACGGGGTACTGATTGGGGATGATCAGCCATGATCACATTGAATGGTGGTGCTGGCTCGAAGGGCCGAATGGCCTACTCCTGCACCTATTGTCTATTGTCTATTAAGTCAAGTCGAGTTTATTCGTCACATACACATACGGGATGTGCAGTGAAATGAAAAGTGGCTGTGCCTGCGGACTTGTGCAACATACAAACAAACAAACAAACAACAAACTACAAACAGAATCATATTAAATATTGTGGGCAGTATTGTGGTCCAGTAACTGTAGTAAAGTTAGTCCCTGGTGAGATAGGAGTTGACGGGCCGAATGGCCTCTGGGAAGAAACTCCTTCTCATCCTCTCCGTTCTCACAGCGCGGCAACGGAGGCGTTTGCCGGACCGCAGCAGCTGGAACAGTCCGTTGCAGGGGTGGAAGGGGTCTCCCATTATCTTAGTGGCTCTGGAGTTGCACCTCCTGATGTATAGTTCCTGCAGAGGGGCGAGTGAAGTTCCCATAGTGCGTTCGGCCGAACGCACTACTCTCAGCAGAGCCTTCCTGTCCTGGGCAGAGCAATTCCCAAACCAGATTGTAATATTTCCGGACAAGATGCTTTCCACAGCCGCTGAGTAGAAGCACTGGAGGATCCTCGGAGACACTCTGAATTTCCTCAATTGCCTGAGGTGGTAAAGGCGCTGCCTTGCCTTACTCACGAGTGCTGCAGCGTGCGATGTCGATGTCAGATCCTCAGAGATGTGGACTCCCAGATATATAAAGCAGCTCACCCTATCCACAGTATCCCCATTTATCTTCAATGGTGTGGACGTCCTCGGACGATGTGCCCTCCTAAAGTCCACGATCAGCTCCTTCATTTTTTTTATGTTCGAGGAGGCTGTTGTCCTGACACCAGAGTGCCAGATCAGCCACCTCCTCCCGTTAGGCCTTCTCATCGTTGTCTGAGATCAGGCCCACCACCACTTGATTATCGAGTTGGAGCTGAACCTAGCCACACGGTCGTGTGTGTGTACAGGGAGTACAATAGGGGGCTGAGGACGCAACCCTGGGGGGATCCTGTGCTCAGGGTGAGGGACTTCGATGTATTCCCTCATGTCTACCACATTTCCTGTTTTATTTCAGATTTGCATCGTGTGTAGTTCTTGTTTGGAGTTTCAGGGGGTGATGTCACTCTGTACCCGAGTCCCAGGACCACGGTTCAGCTGCTGCTCTCCCCCACACAGCCCTCCCCTTCTCCCATCCCGGTTACACTGAGCGAGTCCCAGCTGTCCGCTGTCCGCCCCTCGGCCTGGGGTGCAGTGTTAGTGGACAGAGACAGTGAGATGGAACTGTTCCCCCACGGGGGATGTGTCAAGAGGGGTGGGGGGAGGTGTCTAGACAGGGTGGGGAGCGGGAAATGGAGTATCAGCGCTTTCCTTCGGCTTTTTTTAAAATTGATCAATGTGTAATTATAATTGACTTCTTTTAAAACCTCCTCTAAAATCAATTTAAATACTCGTGTCTGTTAGACACACACAAAAACTGGTGTTTTAAGTTGGGGGTAGACAAAATGCTGGAGAAACTCAGCGGGTGAGGCAGCATCTATGGAGCGAAGGAAATCCTTCACTCCATAGATGCTGCCTCACCCGCTGAGTTTCTCCAGCATTTTTGTCTACCTTCGATTTTCCAGCATCTGCAGTTCCTTCTTAACTGTTTTAAGTTGGGCTTTGCGACGTGTGCACACCTCTCCAGGATCTGTCACCCCCCCTCCCTCACCCCCCCCCCCCCCCCTTCTAGCTTCGTAATTCGCAACTCTTTAGTCCTGCCTCACCCCTCTACTTTTTATCTCTGGCCTTTGTTCCGACCTTATAAACAAGGGCCACCCCCCGAAACATCACCTGTTCCTTTTCTCCAGAGGCGCAGTCTGACCCTCCGAGTTACTCCAGCGTTTTTGTGTCTATCTTCAGCCTAAACCAGCATCTGTAGTTCCTTCCATATACCTATCACGCCCCCCATCATCTGCTGAGTTGCTCCAGCAGTGTGTGTCCCGTTGGAGTGCAGGACAACCTATGGTTGTTGGGAAGGAGCTATTCGTGAACCTGGTGACCATTGTTTACAGATTCCTGTACATTCTCCTGATGGGAGGACTGAAATGAGAGCGTGGCCAGGGTGGTATGGGTCTTTAATGATGCTAGCTGCCTTTATGAGGCAGCACCTTCTATAGATCCATTCGATGGCGGGGAGGTCAGTACCTGTGATGGACCATTTGTTAATTCACCTAAACTGTCTAGTTGGATTCCAACTAATAAGTTACTCACGAGTACCCATTACTCACCTGCTATATTTCAACCATCAGAGCTTCACATTTAGCTTACTCTTGACATTCCTTTATTCTATATTTAATGCAACCAAATCACTCACTGTGTAACTCAATCCCCAGCATTTATTATTCTATATGTAATTCAACCTAACTCAATCAGATATCAAGCTGTAATTCACTCTGCTTTCTACATGTTTTCCACTTGAACCTCTCTGTTAAATTCCAAACCATAATTTGATATCCTCTACTCCAAACATAAACCATCCACACTCTTCAATTCGATTTCAGTCAAAAGATCCAGACTGTTGTTGATTGATTGAAAGGTACAGCATGGAAACAGTCCCGTCAGCCCTCTGAGCCACGTCGACCATCGATCACCTTTTCACACTAGTTCTATGTTACCCCACTTTCTCATTCACTCCCTGCACACTTAGGACAATTCGCAGAGGGTAGCCACCGTACAAACGTACACGTCTTTGGGATTTGGGAGGAAACCGAGGTGATCACAGGGAGAACATGCAAGCTCCACACAGGCAACACCTGAGGGCAGGACTCAGGAGCTGTGAGGCAGCAGCTCTAACAACTGCTTATCCAGACCTCGGTATCAATAATTCTTGACATGAGTCAGCTGATTCCTTGTATAAACCAAATTCTGTGTATCCATCAGATTTAATTTTAACTATCTGAGTCCCTCCTTTAGATTCCATTTTACATTCAGCTCTGTCCTGCTTTGAAGTGAGCAAAGACTTGATTAGATTCTGAAATAGCCTCTGTAAATGATGTTCTGTCTACATTAATGTAGGAATTTCTATCACTGCTTGGGAATGAAAAATATCCTAATGCAATGTAATGAGATGAGCGAATGACCATGTGGACCAGAGTTGTAAGTCAGGTTTGTGCATCTGATGGAAGATTAACAGGAGTCCAAGGTTAAATTTTGGGTGACTCATACAAAACTCATCTTCAGTCTTGTGGTCTGTTGCGGTCAAATAACCTTATTGGATTTGCAAGCACTTTCAATTTTAAGGAAGCTGTACGACATTTAATTGCATAAAACAATTCAATAAATATGGAATAATATAAAAAAAAACAGCACAGCCTCAATCGTTCCAGCCCTGACACAGAGTGCAACTTGATACACTAAAAATACTGGAGTAACTCAGCGGGTCAGGCAGCAGCTCTGGAGAAAAGGAATAGGAAAAGGATTCAAGACCCGCTGAGTTACTCCAACATTTTGTGTCTATTGTTGGTGTAAACCAGCATCCTTCCTACACAGAGTAAAACTTGGTCATTTTGTGAGTGTGCACTGGGACGTTGACACGAGGCCAAGATCTCACACTCGGGGAGAGAGTTGCCATTGCTGAGAATTATCACTCTTTATATTTTCAATATGTCACACTCTTCGGAATACTATTTTACTATTTAAAGGATGCGGATTAAGATAGATAAGTGAGAAGGAACTGTCACTAATTTTATATTACACAGCGTGAGTCTGGCTGATAGAGGACTGCGTTTATGCAGAGTGTGCAGGAGACACTAGGAAGAAGTGGTCACTACAGTACACACTGTGAATCCCTCACCGAGACGAGTGTCAGAAATAGAAGATATTAATGAGTGAGATTTAATGGGATGAAATCATCATTGTTTTTTCACTGCAATGGAGATGAGAATAATGAGTGGTGAATTCACTATTTCCAGTGCACGGAATAAGATCTTTGAAAGAGAGTGTGTTGTCACGACTGCAGCACAGACCGACAGTGTACCAGAGTCACTACAAGAGCAAAACTATTTATAGTGCATCGTCTAACAAATTAGTCTCCTCCGTTCATTTATTCATTCATGAGATTTGGGCATTGTTGGACATTCCAACCCTAATTGTCCTTGAGAAGGTGATGGCGAGCTGCCCTCGAGAATATTACATTTTATCCATTCTAATAGAAACTGCACATCCAAAGTACTTCATCAGCTGAAAAGTGCTTTCGAAGCGCAGTAAACTAAGTTGAAATTCTTTCTTCCTCTTTGCTCGGGTTCATCTGGTGAAGGCGCTCGCTGGGTGTTTTCGGGAGGGAGCTTCCAGATTTGACCCTGGCTTGATGAAGGAACAGTGATTCATTTCAAAGGGTTACCTGGTGGGGAAATTAGTGTTGCAGACATTCAAGCATCTGCTGACCCATTCCATGTAGTGGTAGAGGACACCTTTGAAGAGCAGTCGATACCCCAGTTTGCTGGCGGAAGAGGGCATGTTAGTGAAATAGACTGCTACAGCCTGGATTGTATTGCACCACAGAGCTATGGACTCAAAGAGCCTTTGACAAAGAGCAATTGAGTTATCAACTCATAGAGCGATTGTCAGTCATAGATCCATGGTCACAGTCATAGGGCTAAATTCATAGAGTGATGGAGCCATGGAACTGTAGATCTATAGTCATAGACTCATAGAGCCATTGTCATAATCATAGAGCCTTTGAACCATAGAGCCATAGTCACAGGGCTATAGAGTTAAAGAGCCATTACCATAGAGCCACAGTCATGGCACCATTGTCATAGGGCCTGAGTACCATGGTCATATAGCCTTTGAGCCATAGACCATAGATTTGAGCCATTGATCCATACAGCCATAGAGCCATATGACATTTCTACCCTGGGAAAAAGGTTCTGACTGTCTGCCTTATCTATACCTCCCATAATTGTATACACTTTTGCCCAGTGCTTTCTAGAATTCTCCGGCACAAAGCTTGAGGAACTCCACACCGGCACACATTCTTTCTGATTGACAGGTACCTTGACAAGGTTGAAATAGGCAAGCTTAATCCATAAACTTTGAGTGTGGACATCAGGGGCGGGCAAGATATTGAATTGCACTGCCTAATCCGAGATGGTGATCAGCCGAGAGCACAGGCTAGAGATTGATTCTGGGAATATGCTGGTGCACAGCAGAGCAACAAGTGCCTGTTTACGAGCATTCAAATTCATTGATCACTGCGTTAATCGGGGTCAAGTGGTTTCAGGAATTTAACCTCAATATTTATTAACAAAAACAGAGGAAGGACCATTCTGGACCTTTGACTGGTAAACAAGCCTGGCCAAGATGACTGTGTGGGAATGAACTGAAGATGCTGGCCTATACCGAGGATAGAGACATAATGCTGCAACAACTGAGCGGGTCAGGCAGCATCTCTGGAGAAAAGGAATAGGTGACATTTCTGGTCAGAACCCTTTGTCAGACTGAAAGATAGAGAAGGCCAGAAGGCCAGGGCCGGCAACAGGTGATCTCAGTAAGGGTGGAATCCATAATGGCCCCTTGTTGGCTGGGGAAGATGTGCTAACAGCAGGGATACAAGGATGCTGGGAACGAGTAGAACGACAAGGGTGTGGGTGGGGGGAGAGAAGGAGGGGAACAACGCAGGAATTACTTGAAATTACAGAAAGCAACGTTCATACCGCGGGGTTGTAAGCTGCCCAAGCAAAATCTGAGCTGCTGTTAGTCCAATTTGCATGTGGCCTCACTCTGATGGCCCTGTTTTGTTTGGCCTTCTCTATCTTTCAGTCTGAAGAAGGGTTCCGGCCCAAATCGTCGCCGATTCCTTTCCTCTAGACATGCTGCCTGACCTGCTGAGTTACTCCAGCATTTTGGTCTATCATCTGGCCAGGTGACTGGTGCCCCCATGGAGGAGTATTTTGGAAAAAATGATTACAACTCCATAAGTTCTAAGATAGTTGTGAATAAAGATAATTATTGACCTTGTGGGAATGTACTAAATGGGGATAAGGGAGATTACAGCATTACTAGGCAGGTGCTAAGGAGAGTACATTGGGAGCAGCTGTTATTGAGTAAGTCCACATCTGACATGAGTGAGTCATTTAAAGGCCAATCAACCAAGGTTCAGGACAGGCATGTTCCAGTCAGGAGGAGGGATGTGGATGACAAAGTAAGTGGAGCTGGGATGACCAAAGATGTTATAAATGTGGATAAAAAGAAAAATGTATGGTTTGGGAATATGAATTCTGACAAGGCGTTTGAGGAATATAAAGTTATCATGGAACAACACGTGGTCCATCAGGCCCAATAGGGGCTATGAGATTTCATTGGTAAATTGGTTTACAGAAAATTCCCTAGCTTTTTAGATGTACATTAAAAACAAGAGGCTAACCAGGGAGAAAGGATAAAGGAGGGAATTTGTGTTTGGAGTCTGGGGATGTAAGCGAGGTACTAAAGTACTTTGCTTCAGTATTCACCAAGCAGAAGGACATGGAGGACATTGTGATATCACGTGAAGAATACTAATATGCAAGGTCAGTTTGAGATCAAGAAGGAGGTGTTGGGGCTCTTGAAGAGCATTAAGGTGGATAAATCCCCAAGGCTTGATGGGATGTGTCCCATTATTGAGGGAGGCAAGAGAGCAGATTTCAGGGGCCTTGACGAAGATCTTTGTAATTTCCCCAGCTACAGGTGAGGTCCTGGAGGACTGGAGGGCAGGTAGCATTGTTCCTTTGATTAAGGAGGGAATTGGAAAATCCAGGAAATTATAGGCTGGTGATACTCATGTCAGTGGTAGGGAAGCTATTGGAGAGGTTTATTCTGGATAGGATTTACTCTCATTGAAAGAGAATGGGTTAATTAGGGGTAGTCATCATAGCATTGTATGCAACAGGTCGTGTCTTACTAATGATCAAGGTTTTGGTTGGTTGACAAAGGCAATTGATGAGTACAGGGTGGTGAATGTTGACTCTGTGGATTTTTGATGAAGTCCCCCTTGGTAGGATGATCCAGAAAGGTAAGGTGCACGGGATTATCAGTGACTTGGTCGTATGAATTCAGAATTGGCTTACTGATAGAAGACTAAAGGTGCAGATGGAAAGACAATATTCAGGCTGCAGGTCTGTGACCAGTGGAGAACCGCAGGGAACTGCGCATGGACCACTGCTGTTTGTGATATATATTAATGACTTAGAAGTAAATGTAGATGGGTTGGTTAGTAAGTTTGCAGATGACATGAAGATTGCTGGATTATGGACTGTTGGGAAGACTGTCAAAATATATAGCCAGATATTGGATGGCACAGCGGTAGAGTTGTTGCCTTACAGCAAATGCACCCCCGGAGATCCGGGTTCCATCCTGACTATGGGTGCTGTCTGTACGGAGTTTGTACGTTCTCCCCATGACCTACTTGGATTTTGTCCAAGATCTTTGGTTTCCTCCCACACTCCAAAGACGTACAGGTATATAGGTTAATTGGCATGGTAAATGTAAAAATAGTATCTAGTGTGGGTAGGGTAGTGTTAATACAGTGGCTTGCAAAAGTATTCATACCCCTTGAACTTTTCCACATTTTGTCACGTTACAACCACAAATGGAAATGTATTTTATTGGGATTTTATGTGATAGACCAACACAAAGTGGCGCATAATTGTGAAGTGGAAGGAAAATCATACATGGTTTACAAATTTTTTAATAAATACAGAAACTGAAAAGTGTGGCGTGCAAAAGTATTCAGCCCCCTTTACTCTGATACCCCAAAATAAAATCCAGTGCAACCAATTGCCTTCACAAGTCACCTAATTAGTAAATAGAGTCCACTTGTGTATAATCTAATCTCAGTATACATACAGCTGTTCTGTGAAGGCCTCAGAGGTTTGTTAGAGAACATTAGTGCACAAACAGCATCATGAAGCCCAAGGAACACACCAGACAGGTCAGGGATAAAGTTGTGGAGAAGTTTGAAGCAGGGTTAGGTTATGAAAAAATATCCCAAGCTTTGAACATCTCACAGAGCACTGTTCAATCCATCATCCGAAAATGGAAAGAGTATGGCACAACTGCAAACCTACCAAGACATGGCCGTCCACCTAAACTGACAGGCCGGGCAAGGAGAGCATTGATCAGAGAAGCAGCCAAGAGGCCCATGGTAACTCTGGAGGAGCTGCAGAGATCCACAGCTCAGGTGGGAGAATCTGTCCACAGGACAACTATTAGTCGTGCACTCCACAAATCGGGCCTTTATGGAAGAGTGGCAAGAAGAAAACCATTGTTTAAACAAAGCCATAAGAAGTCCCATTTGCAGTTTGCCACAAGCCATGTGGGGGACACAGCAAACATGTGGAGGAGGTGATCTGGTCTGATGAGACCAAAATTGAAGTTTTTGGCCTAAATGCAAAACGCTATGTGTGGCGGAAAGCTAACACTGCACATCACCCTGAACACACCATCCCCACTGTGAAACATGGTGGTGGCAGCATCATGCTGTGGGGATGCTTTTCTTCAGCAGGGACAGGGAAGCTGGTCAGAGTAGAGCTAGGAAGATGGATGGAGCCAAATACAGGGCAATCGTGGAAGAAAACCTGAGACCGGGGCAGAGGTTCACCTTCCAGAGGACAATGACCCTAAACTTACAGCCAGAGCTACAATGGAATGGTTTAGATCAAAGCATATTCATGTGTTAGAATGGTCCAGTCAAAGTCCAGACCTAAATCCAATTGAGAATCTCTGGCAAGACTTGAAAAGTGCTGTTCACAGACGCTCTCCATCCAATCTGACTGAGCTTGAGCTATTTTGCAAAGAAGAATGGGCAAACATTTCAGTCTCTAGATGTGTAAAGCTGGTAGAGACATACCCCAAAAGACTTGCAGCTGTAATTGCAGTTTTTCAGTTTTTTATTTGTAATAAAATTTGGAAACCATGTATCATTTTCCTTCCACTTCACAATTATGCACCACTTTGTGTTGGTCTATCACATAAAATCCCAATAAAATACATTTACGTTTGTGGTTGCAACGTGACAAAATGTGGAAAAGTTCAAGGGGTACGAATACTTTTGCAAGTCACTGTATGTGGGGATCGCTGGACGGCTCGTTTCCGCACTGTATCTCTAAAAATCTGCAGAAATGGGCAAATAAATGGCAGATGCAGTTTAATCTGCCACGTGTGCGGTGTTACAGGTTGGGAGGTTGGATCGTAGGGGAAAACATACAATTAATGGCAAGACCCTGAACAGCATCACAGAGGGATCTTGGGCTCCAAATCCATAACTCCCTGAAAATGGCAACACGTTGATAAAGTGGTAAAAAAAAGGCATATGGTATGCTGGCTTTCATTGAGTATAAGCATCAGGAAGTCATGATGCAGCTTTGTAGGACATCGGTTATGACACATTTGGAATGTTATGTGCAGTTCTGTTTGTCCCATTACAGGAACTATTTGGAGGCTTTATAAAAGTGCAGAGGAGGTTTACCAGAATGGTGCCAGGATTAGAGGGCATTAGCTACAAGGAAAGGTTGGACATACTTGGATTATTTTCCCTGGAATGCCGGCGTTTGAAGGAAGACCTGATAGAAGTATATAAAGTTATGAGAAGCATAGATACAATAGGTAGACAATCCGAACCTTATTCCTAGGATGGATATATTAAATACTAGATGGCATGAGCTTAAGGTGAGAGAGACAAAGTTTAAAGGAGACATGCATGGCAAGTTATTAACACAGAGGGTGGGACAGGACTTTGTGTTCATCCCGCCAAAGTTAAAGTAGTTTTGGAGATATCCCCAGCGACAGACGTGGCTGGGATCCGGTGATTGTTGGGAATCTGACTAGGAATATTACTTTAATATCCGAGTAAGTTTCTCTCTCATTTGGCGAACACGGTGAAGACGTTCAGAAATTGAATTTCGGGGAGATGCAGTGGTTCAGGAGAGAATCCGAAGAAATTGAAGTGCAAAGCCCTCATTCGCACGGTGCCTCAATACAAGTTACAAGATACATTTATTTGTCACATGTGCCAGTTGGCGCAGTGAAATGTGATCACCATACAGCCACACATGAAAATAAAATGTTCTTAAGGAAGAGGTAGATTTACAATGTGAGTCCAAACCTGGACCAACAATCACCTGGAATAGACAACTCATCCCCTTTTTCATCCTGGGGCATCAACAGGGATCTCTCTGCATCTTTCCCTTGCAAAACAGTCACAAGTTAACCCCAACAAACCTTCTCTGTGGCAGAACCAGGCTGTGATGCAACCAGTCAAAATGCTCTCTACCGAACACCTGCAGAGGTTCAAGGGACGTACCGAATGTCCTCAATTTTTTCAGGAAGTAGAGTCTTTGATGGACTTTCTTTATGATTGTATCACTGTGCTGGATGGAGGGAAGGAGGGAAGGATGATGGGCTTATCTCTGTGAAAGCTGCAAACTGTGTCGCCTGTAAAATATTTGCTTCCCTGAGCTGTAGTTGTCATTTTAAATAGAAGTCAATTAACAATTGTATTCCAAATCCCCAAGTTGTGATCAGGTGGGCGTGGGCCTTGAAGTGGATGATTATTTTCACTATCATAAAGGGGCGACACAGTGGCACAGCGGTAGAGTTGCTGTCTTACAGCGCCAGAGACCCAGGTTCGATCCTAACTCTGGGTGCTGACCGTATAGAGGTTCGTACATTCTCTCTGTGACCACGTGGGTTTTCTCCGGGAAGCTCCGGTTTCCTCCCAGACTGCAAAGATGTACAGGTTAGTAGGTTAATTAGGTTTGGTAAAATTGTAAATTGTTTCCAGTGGGTAGGATAGTTGGTGTACAGGGATCGCTGGTTGGCACGGACTCGGTGGGCCGAAGGGCCTATTTCCATGCTGTATCTCTAAAGTCCAAATCTCCTGTAGGGTGTGCTGTCTTCCCTCTCCTTATGCAGCCCCTGGGGATGGAGGATAACTCCCATTTTGAGGGTTCTGAGGCAACCCATGAGATCAAGTCCTGCAGACTCCGCCACAGTGAGGCAGGAAGTGCTGAAAAAAGGGAGGGGGGGGGGGGGGGGAGGGCAGCAGTTGTTGGGAAGTGGGCAATGATTATTTATAAGGGAACGATGCAGAGGGATCTCTGACCTCACTAACCAAATACCTTGGTGGTGGTCAGATCGATCACATTGTCTGGGTGTGGTGTGTCTGGGTGTGAGTATAGGTGTGTCTCTGAGACAGCTTTTTATAAACTGCAAGTTAACTTCCCTACATCGGAAGTCTTGGTTACTATCTGAGGGATTA
The DNA here is from genome assembly GCA_963514005.1 of Raja brachyura. The sequence goes on along the minus strand of OY740809.1, from coordinate 11,901,298 downwards.
TTGTGGAGCTGTTGATCTCCAAACCATCTGAAAACTCCTTCTTGTTGCATCGGTTTACCTTGCTGATCGATATTTCCTCACGCGTTTGTCACCTGCAATTCAACACATTACGGCAGACAAGAGTGCTGGAAAAACTCAGCGGGAGCGAAGGAAATAGGCAATGTTTTGGTCCGAAACCCTTCTTCAGACTGATGGAGGATGGAGGGGGGGGGGGGGCGGAGGGCAGGGAGAAGAAAGTAAAAAGGAGGAGGAGGAGCCAGAAGGCTGAGGGAGAGGTCGGAAGGAGAGGAGACAGCAAGCGCTAACGGAATTGGGATAATTCAATGTTTAAGCCACTAGGGTGCGGACTGCCCAAGTAGGCTTATCATACCTCATATTGGACACATGACCTTCACTTGAGTTGCATCAGTATTGGAGGCTGTAACCAGGGGGAATCTGAAAAGGGTTCCCACACACCAGCTATGGATAGATGTACATGTACCAACTCTTGGTGACGTCTCGGGTTGGAACCCTCCTTCAGACTTATATTATTTAAAAAATATGGTATTATATTCTTAAATTACATTATTTTATTAAGGAATTATATTATTAAAGAAATATTAGTCTGAAGGTTCCGACCCAATGCATTACCTATTCCTTTCCTCCAGAGATGCTGCCTGACCCGTTGAGTTACTCCAGCATTTTGTGTCTATCTTCGGTATAAACCAGCACCTGCAGTTCCTTGTTGGACACAAAATGTTGGAGTAACTCAGCGGGTGAGGCAGCATCTATGGAGAGAAGGAATGGGCGACGTTTTGGGTCGAGACCATTCCTCAGACGCACGAGCTTCACTTCAGTTCCATCAGCATTGGAGACTGAAACCGAGGGGAATCTGTAAAGGGTCTGAAGAAAGGTATCGACCTGAAACGCCGTCCATTCCTTCTCTCCATAGATGCTGCCTCACCCGCTGAGTTACTCCAGCATTTTGTGTCTTCCTTCGATTTCACTTGCATCTGCAGTTCATTCTTACACACCTGCAGTTCCTTTCCACATGATTTACCATCTCTCGTTGGCTGCTTGTTGGGCTCCACCCACTTCACCACTGCTCGCTCCACATCCCGATGTTCACCTTCTCACGGATAATCCGAGACAATCCAACTCTTTGTTTACTCGAGCAAACATTCCTGACTTTCAATGTGCCGGCCTTTCCCCATTCCCCTTCACTTCCCACCCCATGAAGTTTCTTTCAAGTTGCATCCACCTGTCTTCCAAGGGTTAATCTTAAGCAAAATATCTAACCCAGTAGCAATTCCCTTCATCTGTGACAGAGTGCACACTCCTTAAATCTGCCAAGGCTGTGCACTGCCCATTAAGGAAGGTGTGCTGTATATTCACAACTATACAAGTCAGAGAGCCATACACCATGCCCCTCGACCCAATGGCCCTTGCTGACCAAGATGCCCCATGTATGCTAGACCCACCTGCACATGTTTGGCCTGTATCCCTCATCCTCCCACTCCAAGGAATAAGGTGCTAGCCTGCCCAACCTCTCCCTATAGCTCAGACCCTCGAGTCCTGGAAAACCTTCAAAGGTGTAGAAGTTGGCCACTTGGTCTCTCAAGCCTGCCCAGCCTCTCAGAGTGTTCATGCCTGATCTACTCTAGGCCTAGTGTCCTGGGCCCTCAATTCCCTCATCTTTCAGAAAATTATCTACCTCTTCTTTACCCCCCACCAACACCACCAACGATCTAGTCTCCCCAAGGACTTTCTGGGGTAGCGAACTCGAGAGATTCACCACATCTGCAAGAAAATATCCCTAAAGTCCACAAGACGGAGATGGGAGGCATACAGAGAGCGAGTCAAGGTGTGCCCTACCACTGGTGTAGATTCATGGCTTTGGAACCAGAATCAAAGTGGAGCCATGAGACATGTTCCTTATTTATGCAACGATCAGCCAGAACATTTTACAACAAATCGCAATGAGGACATGTGCCTGTACCAGTTTGCCTCTGATCTGAATCCTGTAACATTGAATAGTAGGATCCTACTCTGACAAAGCCAACAGCGTGAACAAGATGTGGCCCAAACGCAGTTAGAATTTAGCTTTACAGAACTGAGAGCATCGTGTGGAATGAGCTTGATATAATGTTCTAGTACACATCTAGCTAGTTTGTGAGTGGGTGCCTTTCCTTAGCTGGATGCAAAGTGAGGAACAGTGACACTCGAGATACGCATAGATACCACACCAGTGATGAAGAGGGATCGCTCCTACTTGTGGGATAGGGTAGACAGTCAGGACATTTTTTCCCCAGGGTGTAAATGTCAAAGACTAGAGGGCATAGCTTTATGGTGATAAGGGCAAGTTTAAAGGAGATGTGTGGGGCAGGTTTTTTACACAGAGAATGGTGAGTATCTGGGGCATCCGACCAGGGGTTGTGGTGGAGGTAGATACGATAGTGATGTCTTAGACAACTCTCTGGATGGGCACGCGTGGACAAGGAGGGAATGGAGGGATATGGATTCTGTGCAGGCAGATATGAGTTGGTCTTGGCATTGTGTTTGGCACAGACGTTGTGGCCAAAGGGTCTGTCCCTGTGCCGCACTGTTCTATGTGAGTAACAAGAGACAGGGTCCAGTGCCCTGGAACAGTGCAGAGTCCCAACTCCTGGGAGCAGGTCCACCTGGGGATGGTGGCTGGAAACGAGCGTGTAAGATGCACATGAGGCAGAGTCAGCCAGTCCCCCCGTGACTGAGGTTCTGAGACAGAGCATCAAAAAGAGGAGTAGGGTGGCACGGTGGTGCAGCGGTAGAGTTGTTGCCTTGCAGCTCCAGAGACCCCGGTTCCATCCTGACCACAGGTGCTCTCTGTGTGGAGTTTGTTCATGACCGCATGGGTTTTCTCTGGGTGTTCCTGTTTCTTGCCACATTCCAAAGATGTACAAGTTTGTAGGTTAATTGGCTTCTGTACATTGTAAATTGTCCCGAGTGTGTAGGATAGTGCTAGTGTACAGGGTGATCGCTGGTCAGTGCAGACTCGTTGGGCTGAAAGGCCTGTTTCCATGCTGTATCTCTACAGTCTCAGGAATGATCCACGAAGAAATGAAGGCAATGTGGCTGCTGGTGTTGGGCATGGCTTATGGTGAGTTGCTCCCACAGCCACATGTGTTTCCTCACCACTTGCATCATCTTATCCCATGTGGTTTCCAGCCTCGTTTCCACGCCTCCCAGTTTAGAGCCCAACCAGGATCTCATGTATCTACACTCCATCCACTGCACCTGCAACAGTTCTCCCTCCATGCCCCACGATCCCCAGTCTCCGCCATCTAAGTAAGTAAGTAAGTAAGTTTATTGGCCAAGTATTCACATACAAGGAATTTGCCTTGGGGCTCTGCCCACATGTAACAACATGACATACAGTGACAGTTACGAACACAACATGACATACAGTGACAGGCACCAGCACCTTCCAGCCCCTCTCACAGATACAGGCCTCACTCACTCAGACCAGACACCAATCTCGGCTGCACCTCATCTGCCAGACCCATGCCTTCAATCAATGCCTATTCACCTTCTGACCTCCATCCAGGATCACAAGCTCACTGCCTCCAGACCAGGGCCCCACCAAATCTCCATGACCCAGCCACAATTAGTTGGGCCGAAGGGCCAGTTTCCGCACTGCATCTCCAAACTAAACTAAACGACACCACACTGTCAGGTTGAATCAGTGGGTAGACGGGTGGAAGATTGCAACCTTCATGTGGTCCGCCCTGTTTCGACTAATGCAATCAACTCGACGTGCACACATGGAAGATCAAATAGAACAAGTTATCCTACAACTTTAGGCTGTGCACGCCACACGAAAGAAGACGAAGCAGTGGGTAGGCCTGGGGGTAGACCTAAGGACTAAGGCCATTTAGGACTGGGATGGTGTAAGACTTTTTCATCCAGAGAGTTGTCAATCTGTGGAATTCTCTGCCACAGAAGGCAGTGGAGGGAAAGAGTTAGATATAGTTGAAGAAGGGTCTCGACCCGAAACGTCACCAATTTGTTCTCTCCCGAGATGCTGCCTCACCCGCTGAGTAACTCCAGCATTTTGTGTCTACATTAGATGTAGCTCTTGGGGCTAATGGAATCAAGGGATAATGGGGAGAAAGCAGGAACGGGGCACTGATTTTGGATGGATCAGCAATGATCATATTGCATGGCAGTGCTGGCTAGAAGGGCTACACTTTCCTGCCTCAGGAAAGACCACTCACACCCCGGACATTACTTCTCCTCCCCTCACCTGTTTGGGAAGAAGGTACAGAATGTTTGAAAGTGCGCACCACCAGTCTCAGGAACAGCTTCTTCCCCTCTGTTATCAGACCACCGAACAGTCCTTCCATAAGCTAGGGTAGGTCCCGATTCACCAGATATCGCAGCATAAGGAGCAGAACAACAAGGTTCTGCAACAGCTTCTTCCCACGAGCCATCAGACTCCATGTAATGGGCTGCCACCATTGTCTATTTATCCATTTTATCCATGCCTACCCTTCTGTTAATTTATCGTGTTGCACAGGGAGCCAAATGCAACGTAATTTCGTTTGGAACTGCATATATCAATGTATTTCTAAATGACAATAAAGTTTGTTTGACTTTTGACTGACCAATCGACCTCATTGCAGACATTGGACATTTTCTCCGGAGCTGTTGCACTACAAGGCTGAGGAACTATATTCTGGAATCTGACATTCCTCACTTTGCTCCACCTATTGTACTTGAGTTTGGTCTCGATTACATTCAGGCATAGTATGATCTGATTTGGCTGGACAGCTTTTTACTATCCCTTGGTACACGCGATGGAATAAGCCCAGTCAGCATCGTGGGGGGTTTTGCGGAGACGGTGCTGGTGACCTTCTCCTTGTGCTCGAAGATGTCCGGAGGTAATGTAGGTGTCAGACCCCATGGAGGGCCCAGGTCCTCCCAGGAACCACAGGTCGACCATGAGGGTCGATCAAGGTTTGAAGTCACATAGAGTCACAAAGACACGCGGCACGGAACGAGCCCCCTCGGCCCAACTTGTCAACTAAACAAACCCCATTTACCCGCGTTTGGCCCATATCCCTCATAACTTTTCTTATCCATGTACAGTCCGTGTCCAAATGTCTTTTAAATGTTGCTATAAACTACCTCATCTGGCAGTTCGTTCCATGTATACATCACCCTTGGTGTGAGGAACCCTCAGATTCCGATTAAATCTTTCCCCGCTCACCTGAAACCTCTGTGCTGTGGTTATCGATACCTCTACTCTGGGTGAAAGACTGCGGGCATTCGCCCTGTCTATTCCTCTGGTGATTTTATACACCTCCATAAGGTCACCTCTCGGTCATGATCTTTAGACGCGGACCTACGGGACGGGTCGAGGGTTGCGATGGAGAGACACTGAGAACATCAGCCCGTCAGGTCTGTAATGACCGGCGCACAGACTCTCAATCCGTTGACCAGGGTTAAGGCTCACGCAGTCATGGCCAGCGGGGACAGGCTCGGAGGCAGCGGACCGAGGTGAGGAAGGAAGGGGAAGGGTCTCGACCCCAAACGCCACCCATTCCTTCTCTCCAGCGATGCTGCCTGTCTGTCCCGCTGAGTTACTCCAGCAGGTTGTGTCCATACGCGGTGTGTAGTCGCTCTCCGCTGGTCGCCGCAGGTATCACAGCCCGAATGCAAGATCTTGCACCGAGACGCAGGGAACTGGGAATACGGGGATCCCGAGCAAAACACAGAGTGCTGGAGGAACTCAGCGGGCCAGGCAGCGTCTGTGGACGGAATGGACAGGAGACGTTTCGGGGTGTGGACTAACTGCTTCGTGCCCGGAGATAGACCCATTCCTTCTCTCCAGAGACGCTGCCTGTCCCGCTGAGTCACTCCAGCATTTTGTGTCTATCTTCGCATTGACCTCCTTGCTGCAATCCGTGGCCCATGGATTCCCCACCCTCACTGTCCCCATCTTGCGTCGACCTAAAGGCCTCTCAAACGCCACTGTTGTATCTGCCTCCACCACTACCCCTAGCAGCATGTTCCAGGCACCCGCCTCGCTCTGTGTAAAACACTTGGCCCGCTCATCTCCTCAATGTGTTGCCCCCTCCTCACATCAAGCTGATGCCCTCTAGTCTCGGGCCTTTACACATTCGCTGTAGATTCCACACTTGCAGCGCCCCGCTCTGTGTAGACTGAAGAAAGGTCCCGAGCCGAAACATCGCCCTTGCTGTTTCACCAGAGATGCTGCCTGCCTGACCCGTTCAGTGACTCCAGCACTTTGTGTCTGTCTGTGTAGACTCTACCGTGCTGTGTACATCCTCTATTGCACAGCCTACATTCATATCCTGACTGAAAGCTTCCCTACCGCACTGTGTAAATCCCGGACCTCCCTGCACCCCCCCCCCCCCCACCTCCCCTCGCACCACCCTGCCCCCCTGCGCCTGGTCATTGCTATCTATCTCTGGGACCCCCCGCGCCTGCTTGGAATCCGCGCCTCTCAGCTCCATAGATCCACACGCCCCTCGCCCCCCCCCCCCCCTGCTGCACCGAGATTCCCATCCGCCTACACCCCCCCCCCCCCCCCCCCCCCCCCACCGACTTGGATTTCCCTCTGGCATTTCGGAGATTCCTGCTCTCCGTGGGTATCCCTGGGAATGGTACACACACACACACACACAGAGGATATGGCTGGGAATCATGAACATCCCATTGGGAATATCCTTGGGAATTATACACATAACCTGGAAATATCCCAGCGAATTCTGTGCATTCCAATGTGGGAATATATCCATCGATGGGAATGGTGTCCATTCCCATCCTGTGCGGCGTAGATTCGCCAGATATGATGTGAATTATATTCTGCCGGGGGGGGGGGGGGGGGGGGGGGGGGGGGGTGGGGGGGGGGATGGACGGACAGCATTTCGGGGCTGGACAATTCTTCAGACTGACTGTGGTCGGGGGAGGAAGCTGGAGGGGGGGAAGCTGGAGGGGGGGGAGAAAGCTGGAGGGGGGGGGGGAGCTAGAGGGGGGCGGGGGGGGCAAAGTGATGGGTGGATACAGGTGAGTAGCAGCGATACCACGGGTGCAACAGCTTCACTAGCAAGAGAAACGTCCACACACACAACTAGGGGAGTGCCTTCGAGCAGCAGGGGGTGTCGAGAGTCGGTCGGCCGTTCCCCGGCCTGTGCAACTGCCTCCTCCCAGCGCCGTGTTCCCTGCAGATTCCCTCTTCACTCTTGTGGGCCCTTGTGTGGACTCCCGCACTCTGCAGATTCACTCCCTGTGTGGGCGGATTTGTCCTCCGGAATGTCATAATGTATTTTTGAGAATGTCCCCAGTTAGGAATCAAGAGTGTTTTATAGTCATGTGTCCCAGATAGAACAATGACATTCTTACTTGCAGCAGCACAGTAGAATATGTCAAATTCAAAGTCAACTTTATTGTCTATTCAAATAATGCAACAAGTAGTTACACAGAGGATTGAAATTGCGTTTCCCCATACTACAAATGTGCAAGTAATATTTATTCATAACACAAGACAGACAATATACCATTAAAAATACCATTTAAAAAAATATACCATTAAAAATAGACATTATATTAAAAAAAAAATTCACAGAGTGCCAGAGTCCAGCAACATTTTGAGGTATGTTATTAAAGTGCAATAATAAAAGGTACAATATAGAAAAGTGCAAATGGCACACTGCAGACAGTATTGGACAGTCAGTTGATCTTTGTGTAATGTTCATGGAATTTTCTTCAGTGAATTGAGTAGTCTGATGGCCTGAGGGAAAAAGCTGGTGGTTTTGCTCCCCATGCTGCAGTAGCGCTCACTCACACTCACAGATAAACATCAAACAAACAATAACAGAGCAATAATAACCATTATAGTCTACATAGCTCAGATCTTAATAGAGGTTGTGGCCTTTAATAGCCTAATGGCTGCAGGGAAGAAACTGTCCCTGGACCGTATTCCCTGCTGTAAGTAGGTTCAATGGGAGAGCCACAGGGAGCAAGATGGCAGGTACATGGACTTCCAACACACACACAAACCATCACTCGTACTGTACATAGAATGGAGAGAGGTCGGTCTGGAAGTCCCGATGTGGAAGCAAGGAACTGGAGATTCTGGTTCATACACAATGTACAGGAGTAACTCAGCGGGTCAGGCAGCATCTCCGGAGAACATGGATGGGTGGCGTTTCGGGTCGGGGCTGTTCAACAGACTCCCAACATTGGAACTGCCATCACTGGTTAAACATGGTATTGAAAATGCTCACACATGCGCCAAGAGTTAAACCAAAGAGAGCACCTGTAGGAATAACCAGATGAAGAGGTGTGGGCCTGGGCTTTCTCTCACGAGGTGTTGCCTTGTTCTCAGTCCCAGTGGAAGCTCACCTGTGCCACCCAGATAATCCACCCCTGCACCCACCTAGGAATGCCCTCCCTTCTGCTCCACCTCCCCGTCCCAGCCAGAGACCCTGTACGCAGCAGTGTTGAGCGGTCAAACGGGAATGGTTTAGAGGGAAGATCGACAACAAAATGCTGGAGTAACTCAACAGGTCAGATAGCATCTCCGGAGAGAAGGGATGGGTGACGTTTCGGGTCGAGACCCTTCTTCACACTAGAGGCAGAGGAAAGGGACCGGCAGATGTAGACGGTGATGTAGAGATAAACTAATGAAAGATATGCAAAAAAGTAACGATGATGAAAGAAACAGGCCATTGTCAGCTGTCTGCTAGGTGGGGATGGGAATCTGGTGCGACTTGGGTGGGGGAAGGATGGAGAGAGAGAGGGGGAGGGGGATGCAGGGGTTACATGAAGTTAGATAAATCAATAATCACACCACTGGGCTGCCCAAGCAAAATATGAGATGAGCGGGATATTGACAAAATCCAGGTAGATGCCAGTAGCTCAGGAAAGCATCTTGTTCAGCATGGATGAGTAGGGCTGAAGGGCCTGTTTCTGTGCTCAACGGCTCTATTTTTGAGCCACAATTCATGCAAGAACTGTGTAAGATACAGGTAGAGCCACTGTGAGACCGGTGAGTGCAGCCCTGTGCTTCAGTGAGACACAAGGCAGGAGGCTGCTGCAGATACTGGCCCTTCTGCTCTACACTCATGCGTGAGGTCGGGGCTGCAATCACACAGAGATGGCGCAGTGTGCAACAAGAAATGAATCGAGTTGAGAGATAGAATGTAGAATCAGGCCCTTCGGCCCACCGCGTCCAGGCTGTCCATCGATTACCCGTTCACACCAGTTCTATGTTATCCCACTTTCTCATCCACTCCCGACACACCAGAGGCAACTTACAGAGACCAATTAACCTACAAACCCGCACGTCTTTGGTATGTGGAAGGAAACCGGAGCTCCCGGAGGAAACCCACAGTGTCACAGGGAGAACGTGCAAACTCCACACCGACAGCAGCCGAGGTCAGGATCAAACCCGGGTCTCTGGTGCCGTGAGGCAGCGGCTCTACCGGGTCTGCTAGAAATGATATATGTGGAGGGAGACATGACGGGGGGAAGGCGAGCGAATTGGAGACCGACCATCAGCTCAATGAGCTTAAGGAGTTTCCTAGGATCTGGTGGAAGCAGGGAATGTGTAGTGTGCAAATGGAGGGAGAGGAGGAGCGAGTCTGGTCTCTTCTTCACTCTCCACTCCTCTCTGTCATCTATCCTTCCCTTTATCCACTTTCCCCATTTATATTTCCCTTCTCTATCCAGACTGACCGTTTCTCTCCCTCTCGGGCCTCTCGTGCCTTGACCCATCTCCCATCTCCTCTCTTTCACTTTCTGACGGTTTGTAGCTACGACCTCGATCTATTTCTAGCTGCAGCCTGCTTCTAATCCACAGGCAACTACATTCCATACCCCTTTATGCTCATGTTCTTAGTTCTAATTTACACCCGCCTCTATCATAATACTCCCAACATACTAAACATCTGTCGCTCAGACCTTCATCTGTGATTCCAATTTAACAAATTAATGTTGGGGGCAGCTAGTAATAGTGATTATTATCCTAATTATTTACTGACAGTTTAATCTCTGAATGTAAACTATGTACAGTTTGAGATACAAGCGCTTGAGTTCTGGACACACACTATTAACTGTTTTTCCCCATGATTAGGATTTTAATACAAATGGATTTTTTTACGAAGGGTCTCGACCCGAAACATCACCCATTCCTTCTATTCAGAGATGCTGCCTGCCCCACTGAGTTACTCGAGCATTTTGTGTCTATCTTAAGTCAACATTTTTGTCATTTTGAGGATCTTGGGAATATTTTGAAGATAGACATCTTATCTTATTGACACAATATCAATATCTCGGGCTAATTGCACATGCATTACATTTCATGGAGTGAGTAAATCAATGCACAGTTTGGGCAGCACAGTGGCACAGCAGTAGAGCAGTTTAATCCTGACCTCGGGTGCTGTCTGTGTGGAGTTTGCACATTCGCCCCGCGACCACGTGGTTTCCTCCCACATTCCAAACATAAGTTAATTGGCCTCTGTGAATTGCCGCCTAGTGTGTAGGATTCAAAAGTGGGATCGCATAGAACTGACGTGAACTGATGATTGAAGGTCGACTTTTGACTCAGTGGGCCGAAGGGCTCGTTTCCACACTGTATCACAAAACTAAACTAGACATCACAAACAATGAAAACCATGAAACACTGTGCAGAAAGGGACAATTTAAAATTAGGCACTCCTCAAAAGCTATTTATCAAGATGTCATCGCTTGGCTTAAAACACCACTTCTTCCTTAGTGCGTGCGTCAAGCGGTTGCATTGTTTACAACTTCCCTTAATTCATTCTAATGTCACCATTAAGTCAAGAAATCCAGCCATGGGTCAATTGAAATAGCAAATTCTAGCCCTTCCCTTATTTTAGTGCCTTTGCCAGGTTATAGTGCATCGACAGGGCCCAGTCCATTGAGAACACCCAATATGTTGATAGGACCTGATGTATTAGTAGATCACAAACTATTAATACACACCAGTGTAATGATAGGTCTTAGTCTATTGGTGTACGTATAGGTCCTGGTGTATTAATAGATACAATCTATTGATAGGTCCGAGTCTATTGTTAAGTCCCAGTCCATTGAGAGGTCCTGATATATTTATCGGACCCAGTGCATTAATAGACCATTATCTATTTATAGGCCTCTAGTCCATTTGTAATGTGAGGGAGAAAACCCGAGATCGGCTCCTGACAGTTGTGTGCACCTCCTTGAAATGTTTCTGAAGAGCAGGGACATTGAAGATTGGTCTAAATGGAAATAATAGTTATTTGAACAATGAAAAATAATAAACAAGCTCAACGGGTAGAAATGAAAATGATTCATGGTATGTGAAAGAAAGAGGAAGAAGGAAGCAACTCTTTATCAGCCCACATGGTGACAATCTCTTGCATCGGCCCTCCCTGGGATGAGGCTGAAGGGACAAGATGCAGTGGGCTTCATGGCTGCAGGCTCACATGCAGGGCTGCACCCAGGACCCAGAGCAGGATCCTCTTCCTGAACGTCCACACTCACGAACATTCCCTCCCGCTCTCTCCAGTAAGCCCATGGCCCTTCCATCAGCAGGTGGGGCAGACCAACCCAGTCCAAAGTTTTGGGGATAATCAGATGGTCAAATTGCTCAGTAGAGGAAAGGACACAATCACTTGCAAAACTATTGACTATCATCACCTAAAAATAAAAAGTGCCTCAGGTTGGAAGGCCGATGGTTGGACAAAGACCAGAGATGAAAAGACAAAAGGTGTAAGGATAAAAGAAGCCAAAGGAAGGAATATAGGTGGAATGGGAGGAGAAAAATGAATGAGAGTCCATTTGGGACACTGGGAAGAGGCTGAGAGGGGGAGCTGGATAGTATCGTTATTGTCTCAGGTATTTGGTTGTGTTTCTGGGCACAATAGGTGCTTGGAAGGCACGGCTAGGGGTGGTGGTAGAGACATATATGATAATGGCATTTAAGGCTTATATATAGGCACACGGATATGGAAGGATTGAGAAGAATATGAATCATGTGCAGGCCGATGAGGGCGGTGAATCTGTGAAATTCATTGCCACAAATGGCTATGGAGGCCAGGACATTGGGCATTTTTAAAGCAGAGATTGATAGGTTCTTGATTAGTGGGCTCAATAGGCTGAATGGCCTAATTCCGCTCCTGTGTCTTATGGTCGTATTAGTTATCTTGGCATCATTTTCAGCACATACATTATGGGGTCAAAGGGTGTGTTCTTGTGCTGTGCTGCTCAATGTTCCATGTACTCCCTCTACAACCAAACGCTTCTCATTCTGCAAATCTGTTTGAATATTTGAGTCCTTTGATGGGAGATGATCCACTCAGTTTGACCCTGTATATGAAGGTTCTGCCTCTGGGCTGAACCAACCTTGGACACTTATCCCCAGCCCAATCAGTTTTGATGCGTGTTTTGACTTTTGGTCATAGTTTTTGATCACCAGCGATCGTTTATCATCCTGTTCCTGACAATATTTTTTAAACACACACAAAATCTCATAGCATTTTAGCTCAGTTTCGAGATAAAGTGTGGAAACAGACCTTCGGCCCACCAAGTGGGCCGAAGGGCCTGGATGAGGGAATTGAAGGCAATATCTCCAAGTTTGCGGATGACACCAAGCTGGGAGGCAGTGTTAGCTGTGAGGAGGATGCTAGGATACTGCAAGGTGACTTGGATAGGCTGGGTGAGTGGGCAAATGTTTGGCAGATGCAGTATAATGTGGATAAATGTGAGGTTATCCACTTTGGTGGCAAAAATAGGAAAGCAGACTATTATCTAAACGGTGGCCGATTAGGAAAAGGGGAGATGCAGCGCGACCTGGGTGTCATGGTACACCAGTCATTGGAAGTAGGCATGCAGGTGCAGCAGGTAGTGAAGAAAGCGAATGGTATGTTAGCTTTCATAGCAAAAGGATTTGAGTATAGGAGCAGGGAGGTTCTACTTCAGTTGTATAGGGTCTTGGTGAGGCCACACCTGGAGTATTCCGTGCAGTTCTGGTCTCCAAATCTGAGGAAGGACATTATTGCCATAGAGGGAGTGCAGCGAAGGTTCACCAGACTGATTCCTGGGATGTCAGGACTGTCTTATGAACAAAGACTGCATAGACTCGGTTTATACTCTCTAGAATTTAGGAGATTGAGAGGCGATCTTATAGAAACTTATAAAATTCTTAAGGGGTTGGACAGGCTAGATGCAGGAAGATTGTTCCCGATGTTGGGGAGGTCCAGGACAAGGGGTCACAGCTTAAGGATAAGGGGAAAATCCTTTAGGACTGAGATGAGAAGGACTTTTTTCACACAGAGAGTGGTGGGTCTCTGGAACTCTCTGCCACAGAGGGTAGTTGAGGCCAGTTCATTGGCTATATTTAAGAGGGAGTTAGATGTGGCCCTTGTGGCTAAGGGGATCAGAGGGTATGGAGAGAAGGCAGGTACGGGATACTGAGTTGGATGATCAGCCATGATCATATTGAATGGCGGTGCAGGCTCGAAGGGCCGAATGGCCTACTCCTGCACCTAATTTCTATGTTTCTATGTTTTCTAAGTCTGCACCGACCAGCGATCACCCCGGTACACTTACTCTAGCCTACACACTAGATACAATTTACAATTTTACTGAAGCCAATGAACCTACAAACCTGTATGTCTTTGGAGTGTGGGAGGAAATCGGAGATCCCGGAGAAAACCCACGCAGGTCCCGGGACAACATACAAACTTTGTACATAGAGCCTAGAGTCATAGAGTGATACAGTGTGGAAACAGGTCATTCAGCCCAACTTGCCCACACCGGCCAACATGTCCCAGCTACACTAGTCCCACCTGCCTGCATTTGGTGCTTATCCCTCCAAACTTGTCCTATCCATGTACATGTCCAAATGCTTATTAAACATTGCAATAGTAACTACCTCCTCTGGCAGCTCGTTCCATACACCTACCAACCTTTGTGTGAAAAAGTTACCCCTCAGATTCCTATTAAATCACTTCCCCTTCACCTTAAACCCATGCCCTCTGGTCCTCGATTCTCCCAGTCTGGGCAAGGGACTGTGCATCTAACTTGGCGCTGTAAGGCAGCAAATCGTGCCGCTCAATTTCCAATCAATTATTTTCAGTTCTTCCCATTTTGTTTCAACAGGATTTGAGCTCACATGCCTAGTCTCACAGAAATGGCCGAGTACACTTTTGGTAGACTGATACAATAATTCTCCCCTTACCGTCACTGGCATGGCTCTCAGCAGCGATGATTCTATGGCCCACGCCTCTCTACGCCCCTAGCGTTTCATACCCACATCAAGGATCATGTTCCCTTTGTCCTCGCCCTCCATGTATTCAACGCAAAATGTAAGGCAATAGGAAGCAGCAATACACCACCAAGTCCCTCAAGCCTGCCCCGCTGTTCAATGTGATCGTGGCCGATCTGTACTGGACTCTATTCTGCTTCTTCTCCATGGCCCTCATTGTCCAGCTTAAGTATATCCGATGGTCCGGCCTCCAGCACCCACTGAAGGGGAAAATTCCAGAAATTCACTACCCTCTGTGAGAACAAAATGTTTACACACCTCAGTTTTAAAAGACCAGTCCCTTCCTTTGAATGTCCCCTTCATTCACTGCACCCAGCAATGAAAACAAAGCGACATCGACCCTGCCAAGCCCCCTTGTAATATTATATGCATGAACGAGGTCACCTCATGTTCTTCTAAACTCCAAGGAATTCAGGAATACAATCCCACTCTTTCAATGTTTCTCTGGATCAAGGAATTGTTCAAAATTCCAAGCAATACATCTCAATATTAATACCTGGATCAACTTCTCATGAATGCTGTGTAATACTGTAAACCCCTTTTCAATACCACCATGCTGTTGATCACACTGCCTGATGACTGATGCAACATTTCATATTAGTTTCAGATGCAATAATCCAATTTTATTATTGAATAATAAACAATGAGTTTATTGAATAATTCAATCAACGTAGTTATTGAATAGCTCATTATTCAATGAACTATTCACATTATAGTTCACATTAAGTTTAAGAAGGAACTGCAGATACTGGAAAAATCGAAAGTAGACAAAAAATGCTGGAGAACCTACTCCTTTTCTCCATAGATGCTGCCTCACCCGCTGAGTTTCTCCGGCATTTTTTGTCTACTGTCGTCCACATTAATACCCCTCCCCATGTATCATCAGCTATGGAGCCTGACACAGGGGCTTATTCTATTTTTTAAACCCACATGTAATAGGAAGAATATAGCTTAGATGGCTGAGGCTTTCAGCTTCAGGGAAAGATTAGATAGACTTGGATTGGTTTCTGTGGAGCGTCAAAGGTTGAGCGGGAACTTAATAGAAGTATATAAATTATGACATGCGTAGATAGGGGTAAACAGTCCAAACTTTTTTTTAATTTTGCAGAGTGTAGTGGGTGCCTGGAACACAATGCCAGGGGTGGTGGTGGAAGCAAATATAATAGTGGTGTGCAAGAGGTTTTTAGATAGGTACACAGTAGTGCAGGAAATAAGGGATATAGGTCATGTGCAAGCAGGTGAATCACTTTAACTTCATCATGATTGACACATAGAGAGTGGGCAAAGGGCCCATTCCTGCGCTGCACTGTTTTATGTTCTATTCTGTTTGAAATTTGGGATGTTGTCATTAATTGTTGCCACTATTTGACCCAATGCCTTGTTGTACACTGACTATCGAGGCCCAATTATCTGTGCAGAGTAAGCATGGCTCGAACATCTACTGGACACATGGTGGCACCACTTCCCAAGCTAAGGAAAGCGTTTACCCAAGGTCAAGCAAGATCTTGCTCTAAAGCATTATCCAGAAACGCTAGACTAATGCGTTTTTGCAAACCAGAGTCTGTATTTATCCAGCACCTTTAATGCAGGTATAGGCCCCTGCTGTTCAATCTTGACAAATCTGCATTGATGGGTATTCTGCTTGATAGTCCCTCAGCCCAGTTCTGTAATTAAGCAGAGAGCTGCTTATTCATTACTGCACAAAACAAAAGTCAGGGAGAGTATACTTACCACAGAAGTTTAAAGAAAGGTGCGTTTGGAGTAAGAATACATCAATGTTTTTCAGTTAAAGTGAGAAACACCAGGAACACAACATGGACTCCTGTAAATGATATTGCAATAGGTTGGCATGAGTGTTGGGCACAAGACCAGCTGAGATTACACAGTTGGTTAAGGTGGTCAAGATGAAGATGAGCGGCAGCTACCCTTTCAATACCAGCAAGAAACTGAATCCCATAGTTAATGAGTCACAAGAAACTGCAGATGATGGAGTCTTGAACAAAACACAAAGTGCTGGAGAAACTCAGCGGGGCAGGCAACATGTGTAGAGGGAATGGATAGGCGACATTTTGGATCAGGATCGTTCTTCAGAGTTAGTTCTTCCAGGTGACGCTAACAGAATCTGTAGCATGGGAACATGCTGGTGACAGATGACCTGGGATACTCTGGGTGTTTAACGGACAGCACATATTACATGCTTTTGCATTTCAATCCTTCTGTGACATTGGTCAATGCCAAAAGTGAAACTTATCTACTTTTTATGGTCGCTGAGGTCACAGCACCCAGGGATCAATAACGTGCCTTACTGCCTGCACTGGACGCATGTATTGAAATTAATGAACCTGCATTTATACAACTATAACCTCAGGGCATCTCAAAACCTTTACGATCAAATATATACTTTGCAAGTCTAATTGTTACTATAATGCTGGGTCATGTAGCAGTCATAATGTAAAATCCCTCACTCAGAAGTCATTAAATCTTGTAAGACATGAAAGTTCATAAGTTCTTGGATCAGAATTAGGCCATTCTGTCCATCGAGTCCACCCTGCCATTCAATCATGACTGATCTATCTTATGAACCCCATTCTCCTGCCTTCTCCCCATAACTGGTGACACCCGTACTAATCAAGAATCGATCAATCTCTGCCTTAAAAATATCCATTGACATGGCCTCCACAGCCTTCTGTGGCAATGAATTCCACAGATTTGCCATTCTCAGACTGAAGAAATTCCTTCTCCTTGCTAAAGGAACACACTTTTATTCTGAGGCTATGGCCTCTGGTGTTAGTCTCCTAGTGGAAACATCCTCACTACATCCACTCTATCCAGGCCTTTCACTGTCTGGTAAATTTCAATGAGATTTTCCCCCTCATCCTTCTACTCTCTAACGAGTACAGGCTCATCATCATACATGTTGGCAATGGGGAAGAGCAGAGAGAACGGCAGCGAGTTTTTAATTACTCCAGCATTGGTCCCTTGATGACGATAGATGTAAAAGTGTCCTGAGCTGTAAGCTTCTTTGACCTCCGCTTCATCGACATTCAAATAAAGCTTGATACGAGTGTTTATAACAAAGGTTTTTATTTCTAAAGATTTATAAAGTAAAAGTGGGAGAATATCAAAGACTCTGGATATCAGAAAATTCTTAAGACAATTTCAAACAACAAATGCACTCAGTGTATTACACACACGTTAGAGAAGTGCCAGACATTGTAGCAGAGGGCCTGATGTACAATATTTCCAAATGGAAAAGACACTCAAACCATTTCCGGGGAGGAGCAGCAGCAACGTCTGCACCTTTCCAACTTTCAATGAACACAAAACTCTTTAAAGGAAGGATATGGGAGCTCACCAGAGATAATGACTTGTGCGTATATCTTGATATCCCAGCAGGGAGAATGCAGGCAACTATGCTAACAAAGATGGGGTACATTGAATGTGAATCATTCCCAGAGAGGAGGGAGAAGCAATCAAGAGTGGGGGAGAGAGGGTTTGCTCATGGTAAACACCGCCTTGGAAATACAAGGGTCAATTCTATGATGCATCACAAATGGGCCTTGTATAGTCCTATCCTAACATGGCAGTATCATCATGACCTCTGCCGAACTCGATTCACCATCCCTGCATCGTCATAGACCCAACAGATTTATTTTTTTTTAACTCAAGTAACAATAATATAAAAAAACTAACCAGAGTTCCCATGGGACCACCCAAAGTACATGTTCCAAACAAGTACACATTTTCAGGGATTAACAATTTTCTGCAATAAAAACACACATCATGGGCAAGGGTGTATTTGGTTCCACCTCAAGCACTGTTAGGATTTCTTTGGGAAAAGCTCTTCAAGCTTTGTTCCGGTATTAGTATTACCATTTCCCAAATGTGTGAGCCGTAAAGGGTCGGCAATCTCAGCATTTTTCTCAGTCCGGTGCCACTGACCTGGGAGGGAATGGATAGTCAATGCCAAGTCAGACCGTTTCATCACAACATGCTGGCTAGAAAATGAACCCAGATGCTACAGGAGCAGCTTGTTCCAATGCTCAGATGTCACAACAGTTACCATCTTCATGGCCTTACACCAGTTAGCAGGAGTGTTGGTGGACACAAAGGAATTGGTAAGAAGAAATGTTCCCATGGGCAGGTAAGTAGAGATGAAAGATGTACAGTTAAAAACCTGCGGGAAGAATAATTGTGTGTGCTACAATCTGGGAGTTACTACCCAAAAGGTGGTGGAAACAGATTTAATACTTTTGCAAACAGAAAAAGGACTGGAAAGGCAGAGGTTACAGAGATATGACCGACAGATAACGAAACTGGACAACAAATCAAACCAGCATGTGATCTCTTCACATGCTAGAGCAGATTTAGGAAGTCAAGCAGCCTGCCCCCAATTCAAAAGTAGTCATATTAGAGTACAGGCCATTCAGCCTGTCCGGTCAGTAGCAGTTCCATGCAAGAGCAACCCAGCCAATCCCACTGTCACAAAATGCTGGAGTAACTCAGCAGGACAGGCATCATCTCTGGAAAGATAGAAGGAATGGGTGACGTTTCAGGTCGAGACCCTACCTGGATAGTTTTCCCAAAGAGCCAGCATCGGCCAGATGAACTGAATAGCTTCCATCTACACAATTCTATAAAGGAATTAGTACCATTAGAAAACTAATGAGCTCTGACCCCTGCTGGGCAGAATGAATAGAGAAGGCTGCCATTAAATGACATGAGGCTGACTTTGATCCTGCAATCCACACAGTAACTGTTTACATGAACTACTGATCGCGTTCAATCCTTCAAACAGGTATTTTCACCCCTACTGATTTAAAATCCACATATGAAGAGGAAAGATTTATAGGGCCATTGGTCAAATTCAGCCTACTAGGAATAACCCAATATGCCAACTTGGTCAGCATGGATGAAGTGGGCTGAAGGGACTGTTTCCGTGCTGTATAGCTCTATGACTAAACATATTGGTCTCTCAGTACTATTACCACAGGCAACCAGTGGTTGTAGAGATTGGGAAGGAAAAGAGTTGGGATCAAAGATATCAGTCGAGATCTTACTGAAGGACAGAGGTCAACTGATCTTCTCTTCCTTCCATTTCAATGATAACAGGAACAATTAACAGGAAATCATTTCGATATAATAATCAGACAATTGAAAGGACTATGGGTCCCTTATGGATTAGCCAACAATGTTCTTTGCGAGGGGGCTTGCTTGCTACGTTTGGTAATACAGAAACCCAATTTGTTACGCTGGGAAGATGCATTTCATTTTGGAACTAGTAAAAAAATCAAGTGAGGCCAACTTCCCAAGTATGCAGAAACTGATGAAGCAATATTTATAAGATCCAGTTCACAGGGGGGAAAATAGTGCAGCATTTATTCTTTGAACATTGTCAAATGACTGAAAACTACATCGAGAGAGAGGTGTTGAGTTCTATTAGAGCCAATAACTGCAAACACTTAGCCAAGGTCCGTATTCCTGTAATTTAGAAGATTAATGTGGGCTTTGACTAACATTCTCAAAGATCTGATGGGGTAAGGAGGGTAAATAAACAATAATTGCTGGGTCATTCTTATTTCTGTGGGAGCAATGGGAAAAATAAGAGGCAGACAGGAAATATTCACCCACACAGGAAGGTGGAAGTAATCGGGAATTCTCTTCCACAATTGGCAATTCCACACCTGGAGGTTAAATTTGAGATTGATAGGGTTTTATTAACCAAAGACTGGCCAATACAGAGCCATAGATACACTGTGATCTCATTGAATGACAGAAGAGTTCCAAGGGATTTATTTATGCTTCTCTTATTTCTAACTTTTGACTGAAAGAGCACCTACCCCTCACTGACTGCAGTTCTAAGTGGTCGACCATCATCTACCACAGCTAACCAGGGCTGAGTAAAAAAAAATGCTGGCCAGATGATGTGAGTGGATATAACACTGTGCATAGGAACATTTAAAAAGCTGTTTCAATGCTCAGCAACATAGCCTACGACAGGTTGCATTACAATCCAGTTACACCACCATAGTCAAGTTCTGTTTCTGGTCGGCAAAGCAGAAAAGGAGACATCGAAGCACTACAGAAAACATTCACGGGCCTCAACGTTGGTGCCACGGCTCTCATAAGAAAAGCGGAGTAAAACTAGATCTTAAGCAAAACGCAAAGTGCTGGAGGAACCAAGCAGGCCAGGCAGCATCTGTGGAGGGAATGAAAAGGCAAAGTTGCGGGTCGAGATCCTTCTGAAACATTGGCTGTTCATTCTCTCCGCAGTTGTTGCCTGTCCCGTTGAGTTCCTCCAGCACCGTTTTGCTCAAGGTTTCAGCATCTTTAGTTCCTGGCGTCTCCAGAAACTAGGTCTGTCGAGTTTAAAACAGAGAAGATCAAGAGAAGCACATGATAGCAAATGCTACAATAAAAAGTAGAATTCCAAAACAACACTTTGCAAAAGATCCACAATACACGACTTCCAGTGGATGGAAGGCAACTGTGGTGCTGCCACCAAGGGTTTTCATGAAGAGTAACTATGGCAGAAATCTGGAATTATTATATTGCACGATAAGAGGTGGATTCAGGGGACAGTTTAATATTTATTGCTGGTGGGATGAGAGGATCTCCCTCATCCAGATTACCTTGCAATATACAGGGCAAATGTCATGGGAGGAACCAGGAATCTCCTTTAACGTGATGTGGAGGGAAATTACTAAACACAGCACGCTGCCAAACTGGGAGCCTCAGCATGTGATGAGGGTCCTCTCACAAACAGATCCCCACTTATGTCAGGCATAGACCAGCACGTGACCAACCTACGCAACTTTACAGCATAGCGCAGTTCACTGGTCACTTAGATCCAAGCAGTAGTTACTTTAACACTAATTTCAAGTGAATAATCGTAAGGTTATAAATGAGGAAAATTAATTTCATTTTCGCCAATAGCTGAAACACTTAAAATTATTAAGATGCATTCTGAAAATAAAATGTAATATTTCACTAAATGTATATGTGCCAAACCCAAGTGCCATAAGAAAATGTATCTTGCAGGAAATTGAACCTGATACTATGTACACATCCTAATGATCCATTCTCCAGTTTTCGTCAATGTGCATGTAGACATTTTTAAATTTGTCCAGACCGATAAGAGAATATTACTTTATAAATGCGTTACTACAAAACTCTGGATGAGACTGTCCCTTGGTAAGTGAGCCAAGAAATAAATCTGGCTACCCTGCTCACATTTATACGCAATTGTTGCATTTCTTTATATTAAAAAAAAGCCGAGGCACAACACTGTACAAGTCAACGACAGAACAGCAATATGCTCAGTGATGGGTACTGGATAATCAGCACAGACAAGAACTCCCTTCCTCTCTACTCTTGTATATGCACTTACAAAGGTCTACTTGGAAGGAGTTTATTGCATTTTATATATGTACAATTAATTTTACTTAACACAATGCAATGGTGAAAAAAACTTTAAAAAATCAATTTCTATCCCAATTATTTAGTGGCTGTACTATTTATACAATGGCTTCTGTGGCAGTTGCTCATCACTCTCCATCACTCGAGACTATTCTGTGACCTCGGCCGTCTGTCCATCTACAGTCTGGTTGGTGGATTGGATGAACATAGGCTGGGTGATATCCTGTCCGGCTGGCATGGTGACCTGCTGAATCTGGTACAGCTGCTGCAGGGAACAAGGCAAAAGACACACGTTTACATTGCAGTCTCTCACAGATGAAGCGGCAACTATCGTACAAAGCAAACGTGCCCGTCTCGTAAACACGTAGGCTCAGGGCCTCCTGCGCCCGCAGTGTATACAGAACATACGGCAAGGAGTGTGTAGCATGGAACTGCAGATGCCGCTTTACACTGGAGATAGGCACAAAATGCTGGAGTAACACAGTGGGTCAGGCAGCATCTCTGGAGAAAAGGGATAGATGATGTTTTGGGTCAAATCCCTTCTTCTAACTGGGAATCAGGGGAGAGGGAAACTAGAGGTATGAAAAGGACCCATGCACAATGAACAAACAGGAATAGATTTCCAAACCAGGGCTGTGCCAGACTTGGGAGGGAACCCAGCGGGTGGCATTGATCAAGTTTGCTCTTGTCCATCAGGGGTGATATAAGTAACTGCTGTGCAGTTTGTGGACAAAGCAGACTGCAGCTGCTGTGCGCTGGTGGTGGAGAGAATGTATCATTATTGGTTGGGCAGCATCTCTGTAGAGAAGGAATGGGTGATGTTTCGGGTCGAGACCCTTCCTCAGACTCATTCCTCAGAGACCGAGGAAGGGTCTCGATCCGAAACACCACCTCTCCAGAGATGCTGCCTGTCCTGCTGAGTTACTCCAACATTTTGTGTCTATCTTCGGTTTAATTCAGCATTTGTAGTTCCTTCTACTCTATGTTTAGTGGTTGCTGGGGTGCCGATCAACAAGGTGGCTTCAAACTTCTAATGAGTTTCTTAGTGACTCATTACTTCTCCCGGCAAGGAGAGATTATGCAGTCTAACTGAATGGCTTCGACCATCAGGAAGTGGGTCTCTCATTACAGGATACCCAGCCTCTGACCTACTCATGTAAGCTCTGTATGTGTCTGGCTGGTGTCAAGTTCCTGGTGAATGGTGAACCACACCACGCTGATGGTCGGAGACCCAGCCAGAGCAATGCTAATCAGTATCAAGAGCCTGTGATTACATTCCCTCTTCATTGGAGACTTAACTGCCTGGCGTTTTCATGGCATGAATGTTACTTGCCACTCATCAGTCTGTGCTTGAACGCTATCCAGGAATACATACAGACATCGGCTATTTCATTTACAGAGGAGTTGCAAATGCATGCCAACATTTGCGCAGTGGGCAAACATTCTCAGTTATGACCTGATGGTGGAATGAAGGTTGTTGACGAAGCAGCTTAACGTGGATGGATTTAAGAATCCAACAATGACATAACTTACTCTGTGAAGGGTACGACTGCCACCATTATAGATACCACTGGCTTCAGTTTTACCAAGGCTCCTTGATCCCACACTGTCAAACACTGCTTTGATGTCAAGGGAAGTCATTTGCACCTTGCTTCTGCAATTTAGCTGGTCCACATTGAGGGCTTGGGTTTGGGCAGGCTAGGACTTTAATCCTTGGAGCAAAGGAAACTGAGGAGTGTTCTTGTAGAGCAGTATAAAATCATGAGGGGAATAGATAAAATCAATGCACAGACTATTTTACCCAGAGTAGGGGAATCAAGAACCAGGGGACATAGGTTTAAGGTGCAAGGGAAAATATTTAATACGAACCCAAGGGCAACTTTTTCAAACAGAGGGCGGTGGGTACATGGAATGGGCTGCCAGAGGAGTTAGTTGAGGCAGGTACTAAAACAATATTCAAAAATACATTTGGACAGGTACATGGACAGGAAAGGTTTTGAGGGATATGGGCCAAATGCGGGCAGGTGAGATTAGCATAGGTGAGGTATCTTGGTCGGTATGGGCACGTTGGGGCAAAGGGCTTATTTCTGTGACTCTACTGGGACCAAGGCTGTGATAAGGAAGGAGCTGAATCGTTCAAGTAAAACCCAAACTGTGCCAAAGTTGGGCACTAAACACGAAGATGGAGTAATGGCTCTCTGGTAGAGAGAGACAAATCTTGAATGCGTTATGCGAGTGCATTAAGGATTTCTAGCACAATCACTGTACACTCTGTAGGGATTGAAGAATCCATTTATGCACAGAAACTGTACTAAGATAGCAACCCAATACAATGCGAACGGTGAACAGGTTTTGGCAATAATATTGCTGAGATATTCTACAACCTTTTCTTTAAAACGGTGATATGTAATCCTCCACATTTACCCAGGAGGTCAGGTTATCATTGCATCCGGAAAATGTCGCCTCCCACCGAATGACTACTCCAATGTCGTTTCCCTTTGAGCATGCGGGCATCTCTGCCAAAAATTGGTGCTTATTGCCTCTTTAACAGCCCTGAAAGTTTTTATGAGCCAAACCCCAGAGAGGACGTGTGGGAAGGGAGAGAAAGAGAGAGAGAAAAAGAGAGAGAGAGAGAGAGAAAGAGGGAGAAAGAGAGAGAGAGAGAGAGAGAGAGAGAAGAGAGAGAAAGAGAGAGAAAGAGAAAGAGAGAGAGAGAAAGAGAGAGAGAGAAAGAGAGAGAGAAAGAGAGAAAGAGAGAGAGAGAGAGAGAGAGAGAAAGAGAGAGAGAGAGAAAGAGAGAGAGAAAAAGAGAGAGAAAGAGAGAGAGAAAGAGAGAGAAAGAGAGAGAGAGAGAAAGAGAAAGAGAGAGAGAGAAAGAGAGAGAAAGAGAGAAAGAACGTAGCAAGAACAAGCAACTGGGGAAATATTTAGTTAGACTGGTTTTTGGATTTATAAACCTTTTGCAATCAAAGATTTAAATACAGCAAAGGAAAATTAAAATCATATTGTAAACCTGGAACTGTTGTACATGCAAGGGATTTGAACAGTTGCACGGTTAAGTTAGTGAATTGCTGTTGGTTGTCAACTGCAGGAATGCAATCCATGGAGGTCAAATCGTTGTGTGTCAATTATTTACATCTATTCCCCACCCACGGTAAGCAGCTGCTGAATATTACCTTGGATAGCAGTTTGAAAGTTAGTGTTTTAATGCTTCAGATAAGCACAGCAATTCAAATAACAATGCATATTTAAGCCGGAAAGTAGCCAGGATTTGGGATTCAGATGTTATTAAGATTCAATGGGAAGTACTTTCACTGGAGTCAGACATTGGAGAATTTGAGACATGCAACAGGCAGCTCTTGAAGATTCTCAGCAGGCTCTCCACTGCTCGATAGATACATCAGCATGAAGACAGGCCCTTTTTGCCCACCGAGTCCACGCTGACCATCGACCACCCATTTACACTATTCTCGTACTAATATAATCCAATTTGTTCTCTCGATAGTGTTATCAATTCCCGCAGGTTCTATGACCCACCTACACACAAGGGGCAATTTGCAGAAGGCTATTAACCTACAAACCAGCACGTCTTTGGGATGTGGGAGGAAACCAGAGCGCTTGGAGGAAATCCAGTTACAGGGAGAATGTGCTAACATCACACAGACACCACCCTGGGTCACGATGGAACCGGGGTCTCTCTTGCTACGAGCCAGCCGTTCTACCAGCTGCGCCACTGTGCTGCCCAGTTTCTGGGAATTAATGTAACATGTTACTCTTTCATGCTGTCCTAATGTATTTCTCCAGAAGCACAGGGGTTGCCTTCGCTGTGAATCCTTAAATCACAAAGATGCCGACAATTATCATTTCATCCACTGCTCTGAGATATCTCTAGTCGATGACCGCTTCTCCCTAAATCCAAGTTCTGTTTTTACTGCTGGCAATACCACTATGCACGCAGAAGTCCTTTCCTCGAGTACGAGATTATGAGGCCCAGACGGAATGGTCCAGATTTCAGAAACGGCAGCTTTGTTCTGGAACTGGCAACATTTCATCGCATCGCCATCTTAGCGCGACCTTCAAGGGCATTTAAGGGCAGACTCTGCCAGTAATGCCTTCATCCCAAATAATGAATGAAAAGTAACAAGCACTGCTGTCTTGAGTCAAAAGTTGCTGGTGTCATCTTTAATATTTGCTCCCATCTCTTCAAAACCACATTATCTCGATACAGTCAGATTGCTGTCAGTGGGCTGTTATCACATTTTCTTTACAAACACTACAACTTTAAGAGTTGTTATGTGTACTGCACTTTGGATTTTACCAAGTATGTAAAATACAGTGCAGATGTGCCAGTCGTCCCTTCTATTTGACAAATCAAGATTTATTGAAGAGACACAAAGTGCTGGAGTAAATCAGCAGGTCATAAACGCATCTCTTGAGGAAAAAGTACGGTGTCGTTTTGTGGTCAGAACTCTTCTTCAGACATTAACTTGGAGAAGGCTGTGGGGGCCAATTCTGTGGATGCTTTTAAGAGAGAGTTAAATAGAACTCTTAGAGATAGCAGAGTCAGGGGATATGGTGAGAAGGCAGGAACGGGGTACTGAATGTGGATGGTCAGCCATGATCACAGTGAATGGCAGTGCTGGCTCGAAAGGCAGAATGGCCTACACCTGCACCTATTGTTTCAGAAAACAATGGGAAAGCAATACTCTTCCAAATTTGTCACTCAGGTGAAGTACCGCTTGTTGTTTGCTGCAGAATATCCAGGATCAATAAACGAGTAATACGTTAGATGAATTCCCCAAAACATCCTGCACTATGACATTTCTTTAGTTGGCTTAACAGTAACTCAGACCCCTCCATCGAGCATGACAGATGCCTACAGGGGAAGATAGTGACTGTAGCTTAGTTCAGATACAGCATGGAAACCGGCTCTTCAGCCCACAACGGCCACCTCTTCACACTAGTTTTATGTCATCCCACTCACTACAACAGGGGCAATTTACAGAGGCCAATTAACGTATAAACCCATACAAACTCCACAGACAGCACCCGAGGTGAGGATTAAACGTGGGTCTCTGGTGCTGTGAGGCAGCAGCACTACCACTGTGCTATTGCGACGCCCTGTTTATGGACACTTTGCTCAAGCAGTTTCCAAATGCCACAACAATCCCACCGTAGTCGTTTATTCCAATGCCTTACCAACTATGCACCTGAAAACACAAAATCAACTCAACTTAGCTAACTTCACAACTTTTTCACAAGAAAGAGTAGGGGCAAACTCTAGCAGGAAGCAGTTCACGACCTGGTCAACTGATGAGCTCACACTACCAACTCGCACTGCAAATAGTAAGTTCCTTTGTTCATGACAATCACTGTCCCAGTCCAACAGCTCTAATCCGGTCACATATCAGGCAATGACCTCACAAATCATTCTTACAATGAGCATTAGGCAACTGCACAAGGGGACATGCATTAACAGATTGTTAAAGCACAAAAACAGGGCAGTCAGTCATTTTTAGAACATTGCAGATCTTTTCTAATTCATATTAACGTTTAGAGAAATTTGCAAAGACTAGCTATGTGCAAAAGAAATAGGTTTATGATACTTCAGGAAAATGGCATCGTAAAATGTGAGACTATAAGCATTGCTAGAATCCTGCTTGAATGGTGCAGCTGGTAGAGCTGCCGCCTCATGGTGCCAGACACCTGGGCTCGATCCTGACCGCAGGTGCTGTCTGCCTGGTGTTTGTCCGTTCTCCCATGTGGATTTCTTCCGGGTGCTCCGGTTCCATCCCACATATGTCCGGTTTTGTAGGTTAATTGGCCTCTGTGAAATTACCCTCAATATGTAGGGAGAGGATGTGAAAATGGAAATAACATAGAACTGGGTGTGAATGGGTAATCGATGGTCGGTGTGGATCAGTGGGCCTGTTTCCATGCTGTATCACTACATTAAACTAAAGTGCTAGATTTACTAGTTCTAAATGTACCGAAAACATGGTGCTGGACACTTATATTTCTGATACAATTAGTGGAAATAAAGTTTCAGATTAAACGCGATCAATATCAGCGTACCTGTCCATCAGTAAACTGGTTGTATTGCTGTTGTTGCTGCTGCTGACCCTGTTGAACCTCTGCTTGACCAACCTAAAATACGGGGGGGAGAAACATGTGCCAAAGTAAGATACAAGTACAAAAGAGCAAGTTTACATTTGTGTCTCCGCTTCTAGTTATTCACGAAATCTCTCGAGTGAACCTCGTGTATCTGCAGCATAACTCAGAGGTGACCTAATTCCACTCTCAACAGCGAGCGGGTCATCTGCACAAACAGGTTATCTATCTAGTTCCAATCCCCCTGTGGGGTAACACCTAGAAATGCACACCTACTGACTACAAGGGCAGGCATTCATCTGCGTAACCGCCTCAGAGCTGAGCATTTCAGCCATCGGAAGGAATGTGTTTTTTCTTGGTTTCTTTCGAGCTAAGGGGAGGGCTCAGTATAACACACCGATGGCCCCGTGATCGGGAAACTCAACCTCAGCAATTCACAGTTTATGAACTGTTATATTGACCTTCAAGTCAGGCCCATTAACTTAAGCACGAGTTAGGAAATCATTAATTGCCAAGAAATTCTCAATTGCTGTTGCTTTCCTGCGAGCGCAAGCAAGTCCGGGAGAAACCAATTTAGATTATGATGTTCACTGAAGCAAAGATCAAGATTTACTGATGCATATTCAGGGCAGGCAAATACAATCTTTATGCAGTTCCTACCAATTACTAAATCTTCTGTTCATAACCAAAGCTTCTCACCCCAAATAATCAATAATATTGCAAGCTTCTCTTGGATTAGGCAAACTGTTTTGTTATTCAAAATACCAACAAGTACATGACCGCAAGTCCAGGACTCCACTGGAAAAGTGAAAGCAGGTTAGTTTTAAGTAGCAGTGGTGATGGGGAAAGTGTGATCAGCATGAAAGGATTATCTGTTAAGGGCCTGTCACGCTTACGCGATTTTTTTCGGCGACTGCCGGCACCGTCGTAGGTGCAGCAGGTCGCCAACAATTTTCAACATGTTGAAAATCTAGCGGCGACCAGATAACGATACGACCCTTTGGGCGACTACTCACGACCATACAGGCGTCACCCCGTAACATGTCACGGGGGTGAGTAGTCGCTAAAGAGTATTCCCCTCTTGATTTTGGGTCTCTGCAATGGCTGTCCTGCATTCACAGCTTATACCTCATTTGATTTCCCCTCTCACTCCATACCGACTAAACTGATTACTTTGTAAACAGCACGTCACCGGGGCAACACTGGCCTCACCCCCTCAGAGATATTCCTTTGGTCTTATCTGCCTCTCCTTCACCCTGGAACCTAGTCAGAATTGACAAAAGTATTTTGTTTTAGGAATTGTCAACACAAAACAGTGACTATGTCTCTTTTAGGGATACTGCTGGACCTGCTGAGTGTTTCCAGCATTTTACATTCTTAATTTTAGGTTTCTAGCCTGTGTTTAATTTAAAAAAGCATCTCAAAAGAGCAGCCACACACACCAGAAGGGTCTCGACCTGAAACGTCGCCCATCTCCTTCGCTCCTTAGATGCTGCTGCACCCGCTGAGTTTCTCCAGCTTTTTGTGTAACCCTCGATTCTCCAGCATCTGCAATTCCTTCTTTAACAGCTCTCTATTCACTATTGACAAACCTGGGTGATTTTCAGGGTGGGAACATTTGTCAAGAATGTTCCTCTCTTGTCAACACTCGACTGCTGTACATTTAGGGCGAGGGGTTTAGGGGAGGGGATAAGAGGGAGAAGTTTTTCCACACAGAGAGTAGTTGATATGTGGAACGCTTTGTCAGGGGAGGTGTGAAGGCAGCTGTAATCGCGGTTCCAAAAAGCCTTCCAGCTAGGCAATTGAATAGCCAAGACATAGAAGTCCGCAGACCCATTGCAAGGAGATGGGATTAACAAGTCGGCACGGTGGCGCAGCAGTAGAGTTGCTGCCTTAGTGCCAGAGACCCGGCTCGATCCTCTCGACAGGTGCTATCCGTGGGGAGTTTGCACGTTCTCCCCATGCAGAGTGGGTTTTCTCGGAGAATTCCGGTTTCCTCCCGCACTCCAAAGACGTAAAGGTTTGTGTTAGCGTCAGTGCGCGGGGTTCGCTAGTCAACACGGACTCGGTCGGCCGAAGGGCCTGTTTCCCCGCTGTATCCCTAAACTAAACTAGGATGAGGATCATGGTCAGTGTGGATGCGGTGGGCTGAAGGGTCCATTTCTGACAATGCAGGATTTTCTGACTCTACTTACTATAGGAAAATTAACTTTCAGCTCTGTGTGTTTATATGATCCTTGGCTTCACAGAGCCAATAACCAAACCTAGAACGTCAATGTGCAAAGTTTATGAATGGTGATCACACCTTTAATCATGTTCTCACCTTTATTTCAGAAATATAGACCATTAAATAGTCACCTTGAATAGTCTGGCCATAGGTTTTACTGCCAGCAATAAAAGCACTAAAACGGACTTTCTGCCTCGGGCTATCATTTTCTACCTTTGCCATGAGCGAAACAAAATATTTGCAGCAACCTCCAGCCTTGGAATCCATTCCCACGACACACAAGAGGTCTGTGTAAACTGGAAAATATGCCACCACTTTCATCCACAAATTGCTTTTTAAAGAGCATGTCCAGCAAACCTTCTGGAATGTAGAAGGAAGCAACTGCAGATGCTGGTTTACCGGGAAAAGACAAAAAGGCTAGAGTAACTCAGCATATCAGGCAGCATCCCTGCAGACCATGGGTAGCGGGACCCTTCTTCAGACGGATTTCAGGGGTGGGAGGAAAGAAAACTCGAGAGTGGGGAGGCAGGACAACGTGTGGCAGATCATCGGTGAACACAGGCGAGGGTTAGTTTGGCAGATGGTTGAACAAAGGACAGAGATGAACACACACTAGCTGTGAGACAAGAGCAATGGAGTTGTAAATTGTACAACTAGAGGACTGACGAGGTGCAAATTGTTTAGGAACGTAGGTAGAGAGCAGAGATAGGTCCAAGGTCAGCAGGAATTATGTTAATAGTCGTGTTGTGGGGAGGCTCGAGCCATAGAGTGATACAGTGTGGAAACAGGCCCTTTGGCCCAACTTGCCCACACTGGCCAACAATGTGCCAGCTACACTAATCTCACTTGCCTGCGCTTGGTCCATGTCCCTCCAAACCTGTCCTATCCATGTACCTGTCTAATTGTTTCTTAAACAATGGGATAGTCCCAGCCTCAACTACCACCTCTAGCAGCTTGTTCCATACACCCACCACCCTTTGTGTGAAAAAGTTACCCCTCGGATTCCTGTTAAATCATTTCCCCTTCACCTTGAACCCATGTCATCTGGTCCTCGATTCCCCTACTCTGGGCAAAAGACTCTGTGCATCTACCCGATCTGGTCCTCTCATGATTTTGTACACCTCTATAAGATCTCCCCTCATCCTCCCGCGTTCCATGGAATAGAGACCCAGTCTGCTCAACCTCTCCCGATAGCTCACACCCTTTAGTCCTGGCAACATCCTCATAAATCTTTTCTGAACCCTTTCAACCGTGACAATTTATTTCATATAACATACGACCAGAACTGAACACAATATTCTAAATGCGGTCTCACCAACGCCTTATACAACTGCAACATGACTTCCCAACTTCTATACTCAATAGGGGGTACACAAAAGGCTGGAGAAACTCAGCGAGTGCAGCAGCATCTAAGGAGCGACGGAGATAGGCGACGTTTCAGGTCGAGACCCTTCTTCGAAACGAAGACCCGAAACGTCGCCCATCTCCTTCGCTCCTTAGATGCTGCTGCACCCGCTGAGTTTCTCCAGCCTTTTGTGTACCCTCGATTCTCCAGCATCTGCAGTTCCTTCTTTAACATTCTGTATTCAATACTCTGATTGATGAAGGCCAAAGTGCCAAAAGCCTTTTTGACCACCTTATCTACCTGCGACTCGACCTTCAAGGATCCATGCACCTGTACTCCTAGATCCCTCTGCTCTACAACACTACCCAGAGGCCTACCGTTTACTGTGTAGGTCCTGCCCTTGTTCAATGTCCCAAAATGCAACACCTCACACTTTTCTGTATTAAATTCCATCAGCCATTCCTCAGCCCACCCGGCCAATCGATCCAGATCCTGTTGCAATATTTCACAACCACCTTCACTATCTGCAAAGCCACTAACTTTTGTATCTTCAGCAAACTTGCTAATCTTGCCCTGTGTGTTCTCATCCAAATCATTGATGTAGATGACAAACAGTAACGAGCCCAGCACCGAGCCCTGAGGCACACCACTAGTCACAGGCCTTCAGTCTGAAAAGCAACCTTCCCACCATCACCCTCAGCTTCCTTGCATGGAGCAAATTTGCTATCCATTCAGCTAGAGTCCAGGACATCCATTCATGCTGGAGTCCAGGACAGTCTCTGCAATGTTGTTTACAATCAGCTCCAACAACTGAACAAATTACTGTTTACATGTAACAGAACATCAAATGTCCAGTCTTGTTGCCTAGGATAGGCTCTAAGATATGCTCACCTGTTGTGGATTGCCAGGGGCAAGGGTCTGGATCTGTCCTTGTACCACTTGCGCTCCAGATACAGGCTGAGCCAAACGAATGTACTGCAACTGCCCAGCATTCAACTGCACCTGAGGGTAACAACAAAAGTAAACTTACAACAGTAAAGATTATGAACAATTCACGTTGTTTCTTTATATCAAATGCAAAAATCTCCAGCTGCTCCTTTTGACCTTTGGTTTAAGTTGCAAGCAGCAACTTCCCCAAACCAACAAGTGCAGAATATTATTTTGTTACATTCCAGGATCATTGTAGAGTCTAATAAAGCAGTCATCAAACATTAACGGCAACTATAATTCTTTACTAGCCTGTCACAAATTAATCTACAACCTCATAAAGTTGTACATTTTCCTCATAACTTTCATTACTAAAGATAGTGACTTACTTGCAGTGATTTCGTTTATGAAACTATCTCAAGAGGCAAGACCTCCTGTCTAAATGGTACATTTATGATGCAGCCTATTCCATGGGCATTAACCTTTGAGGGCCCTTGACAGCAACCGCAGGGCAGATCTTGGTTTCATCCCATACGACGGCCATTGATGTATGAATCTGTACTAATGTACACAGGTGTCCATAAACGGCTTGGAAAATGGTCAACATTGGGAATCATAGCTGATTTGATTTGCCAAGATCAATTTTGGAATCCCTACCACCGCTTTTGAAGAATAAAATAGAAGCAGATTCTACTTAAAAAATGACAGAATCTAGAAAATGTGTGAATGCTCAAGAAGCTTGGTATTAAAAAAAAACATCCACTAGTGAGTAAGCAATACATACTCTGCCTCGAATACACAGGGATTAAAGCTCAAATTGATTGAAAAGGTGATGAAAGAAGCAAAACAGTAGGTTTAAAATGGTGCAAAATTAGTTTGAAGTTTATGTGAGTTTAACCTTGGGTCCTTTGGCTCAACTATCTCATTTAGTCCCATTTTTTTTTGCCTTTGGCTCATGTCCCTCCAAACCTTTCCTATCCATGTATATGTTGAATGCCTTTTAAACATTGTAGCTGTACCCACCCCCGCCAGTTCCTCTGGAGCTTGTCCATACCCAGTGGTGTTTGTGAAAAAGTTCCTCGTCGGGTCCCTTAAATTATTCCCCTCACCTTAAACCTAGCCATCTAGTTTTTTTGACTCCCTTCCCCTGAGAAAAAGAGATTGAACATTCATCTTACGACACAAGGTGCTGGAGTAACTCAGCTGGTCAGGCCTCTTATGCATTCATCTTATCTATGCCCCTTGTGATTTCACATACCTCTACCTTCCTACTTGGTAACTGAGTGGTGACCGTAGAGTTATACAAAGAAAACAGGCCTATCTCGCTGCTCTTTATAACTCAAGCCCTCCAGTCACGGCAACATTCCTGTGAATCTTTTCTGTGCCTTTTCAAATGTAATGACATTCTTTCTGTAGCTCGGTATCCAGAGCCGCACACACTGCTCCAAGTGCAGCTTGCACAGTTGTAACGTGATTGAAAGGTGTTGATTTTCAGAAATACCTGGGCGTACTAGCGGATGAATCACTGGAAATTATAATGCCAAAATGCCGGGGTAGCAAGCAATATGCAAGGCAAATAGAGTGTTTGTGTTTACTGCACGAGATATCAAGTACGAAGATTAAAACACAGCAATTACGGCGCCCCAGAAGCCTGCAATGCACAGGTTTGGTTAGCCCACCTCCAGGATATATTTTAATTGATGGAGCATAACGAAGATTCACAAAATTGTATGTCGGGATTGGGGTTATCGCACTCAGAGGGATTGAGGTTATACTCGCAAATTGAGAATGAGGTGGTCTCATCAAACACACACAACATTCATGTAGGACCCGAGTAGATGTGGGGGGGGGGGGGGGGGTGACATCTCTTCAGGCTAATGTCACGAATTAAGGGCTAAATAGTTTGTAAATAACAGATGAAAACATTTATGACTGAGAAGTTTGCTTAACCGATAGGCGGAGCAAAGTTATTTTTGCAAGAGATGTACAGATTTAGTTACTGAATTAGTACAGATTTAGTTACCTCAGGACAGAGGTTGAAGGTAAGGGATTCAAAAAATATGGGCTTTGTATTAGAAAGAGGCAAAGGTTTAAAATCAGCATTGATCCTGAATGGTGAGGCAGCTGAAGGTCCACACGACCAAACTAGAGTAATGCTAAGTCAATATAGATACCCAAAAGATAGTTTACATTGAACGTCATCCACATGCATTCATTAGATTAACTGATAATTACAGTGCTTTGAAAAAGTGCACAATGGGCTAGAGGAACAAATCTTATGAATCTTACTGAGATTCAGAGCGATGGCCTAGAGAAACAGTTATAAGGAGAGGCATTGCCTCAGGACAACTTTCACACTAACAGGATTTCCAAGAAGCATTTGCTAAAAGATGACTGCACAAGAAACGCCTCCATCAATGCTCCACAGAACTTTAACCTTCATTTCAATACAATCACAACATTTAGATGCTTCTCAATTTCAACGAGTGCACGTTGAACCCACTCAACCATTCCTCAGAGATATAATCCTACATCCAGAAATCTTCTCTGCTCCAATGCAGGCGAGTCCCTCTTTAATGAGGACCAAAACTGTACACCGGCGGCCAGGTGTGACCAGGCCAATGCACTGTAGAATCGTAACGAGAGTTCTCTACTCCCACACCCTTGCCATGAAGGTCAAATTCCATTTGCCTTCCTACTTCCTGGAGCTGTGGCCAACAGGTGCTTCATGAATGAGAACACCCTGACAGTCATGTTCCATTTGATTAACATCATGCTTTTCCATTTTTCATATCAAAGTGAATAATCTAATCTCCCCAGCACATCCTGCATCATCCAGATATTTGTCGCATTTTGATTTTGCTCGGATATCACTGCTAATTGTAACAAATATCATACACCCTCAATTGGTGTGACCAGAATTAAAGGGGAATGACTTCTCTGAAGGATTTGAATGAATCAGATTAGTATTTGTAACTAAGTACACTGGGTTCCCTTCCATTTATTTTATTTATAATATCCAAAATGTTTGGGACAAAGACCCATCATTTAGTTATCATTACTCCACAATTTGAGATTTGTAATAGGAAAAAAATCACTTTTGGTTAAAGTGCACATTGTCAGATTTTAATAACAGGTCCCTCTTCATCCTCAAAGTACCCCAATGTTTGTCAAACATTATTTCCTTAACATTAAGCTATTTTCACTCTTCTTTATTTCACAATCATTTTGTAGATGGCCTGCTTCTATTTTCCTTATAATGGATTATCAATGGTGGACAAGGTTAATGGCGCTGTTGTTTATGTTGTTTTTTGTCATCGTTCTTTTGAAAAGGAACGTTACGTCTGCAGTTTTTTCCAAGCTGGAGCAACCATGCCAGATTCTGGGAAACATTGGAAAATCACAACTAACGCGAGCACAATCTCTGCAGACACTTCTTTCGAGACCATAGGAGCTTTTTCCACAATCAACATGGATTGATTTGAGTTTGTTCCTCATCTTTTCTCCCACCTTTTCTCATATACTTGAAGACGGGTGACAATAAATTGTGCAAAGTCTCTACCATTTCCTTATTTTCCATTATTAATTCCTCAGTGACATCTAAGGAATGAATGTTTCCTTTGGCTACCTTCATTTTTATATATTTTCAGAAACTCCTTTTGTCTGTTTTATGTTTCTTGCTGTCTTAGTCTCAATTGATTTTCTCCTTCATTAGTTTACATTTTTTTCTCCCCAATCTAATCATATTATACATCTCTTTTCTTTCCATCCTTAACTTTGGTTGAGAAGATTAATAGAATATGACACCTCAGAGAAATGCAAAATATCCCCTTAAATCACAGCGCACATTTTGTCTTTATATTTTCCAATTCACCTTAGCCAATTCAATCTTCACACCAGAGTGAAAAGATTTGAAATTAAGACATTAATTTCAGACTCAAAAAACTATGGAGCAATAAACAGCGGGAGGAACTCAATGGGTCAAGCAGCATCCGTGGTGGCAAAGGGAATGCTGGTGTTTCGGGTCGAGACGCTGCAACAGGAGGATGAAAGGAAAAAAATACATGCTAAGGGAAAAGCAAGAAGGAAAAGTGGACAAAAAAAGGGAGAACCTGGGTGGACTGGAAGGTGTGGCAAAGGGGCAGGGGAGAATGGAGGAGACTTGACATTTCAGTCATGTTTCCCACTGTCAAACCAATATGAAATCCTATCATGAAATAATCATTCTTCCTCAGGATCCTTCACTGAGAGTTCAGGATACGCCATCAACTTCTCTTCAACAACCCCATTGCAAATTTAGGTTGTCCAATCTATGCAAGGATTAAAATCATTGCAGTACCAGTCTTCGAAGCCCCCATTTCTCGATTTATATTCTGGGCTATAAGCTAGTCTACAGAGTAGTACTTCCCATGTTATTAGTTAACCAATTCTGCATCTTTACTTTCTACTCAAGATATTTTCTCACACTGTATTGGTCCTGTATTAATAAGATGCTCAGATTATTTCTGGTGTTTATTCTTCAGAAAGATCACATTGCTTGCTTTTCCATTTGTTCAGTATAGCATTTTGTTCCACCTGTGTGGCAAGGAACTGCAGTTGCTGGTTTACATCAAAGATAAGACACAAAATGCTGGAGTAAGTCAGCAGGTTAGGCAGCATCTCTGGAGAAAAGGAGCAGGTGACGTTTCAGGGCGAGACCCTTCTGAAGACGAGTCTCAAACTGAAACGTTCCCTATTCTTTTTCTCCACAGATACTGCCTGACCTGCTGAGTTACTGCAGCATTTTGTGTCTATTTTGTTCCAACTGTTGCTTCATAGAAACATAGAAATTAGGTGCAGGAGTAGGCCATTCGGCCCTTCGAGCCTGCACCGCCATTCAATATGATCATGGCTGATCATCCAACTCAGTATCCCGTACCTGCCTTCTCTCCATACCCTCTGATCCCCTTAGCCACAAGGGCCACATCTAACTCCCTCTTAAACATAGCCAATGAACCGGCCTCAACTACCCTCTGCGGCAGAGAGTTCCAGAGACCCACCACTCTCTGTGTGAAAAAATTCCTTCTCATCTCGGTCCTAAAGGATTTCCCCCTTATCCTTAAGCTGTGACCCCTTGTCCTGGACCTCCCCAACATCGGGAACAATCTTCCTGCATTTAGCCTGTCCAACCCCTTAAGAATCTTGTAAGTTTCTATAAGATCCCCTCTCAATCTCCTAAATTCTAGAGAGTATAAACTGAGTCTATGCAGTCTTTGTTCATAAGACAGTCCTGACATCCCAGGAATCAGTCTGGTGAACCTTCGCTGCACTCCCTCCCTACTGCTTCATAGTAGAATAATTACTTCTGCAATCAAAAGGTTATAGGTTCAAATTGCATTTGAGACTGAAGGAAAAAAGTCTAGCTGGAACTTGGAAAGACTGAAGAAGGGTCTCGACCCGAAACGTCACCTATTCCTTCGCTCCATAGATGCTGCCTCACCGGCTGAGTTTCTCCAGCATTTTGGCTACCTTCGATTTTTCCAGCATCTACAGTTCCTTCTTAAAGAGGGAGTGCCACACTGACAGAGGCTCAAGATTTATCTGAAGTCTGGTCATCTCCTTCACGAGGATGTAAAAGAACCCATGAGATTATTCCAAAGAATACCAGGGAACTATCCTTATGTCCCAGCCAAAACTTCCCTCAGATAACCTGGTGACTGACACGCTGTTTGAGGGAGCACTCCACAGACTGGCTACATCACCACCATGTTTACACTCCTTGATAAGTGTTTATCACTGTAAAGATTATTCAAATTATATTTCTACTCTTAGTAAGTATTAAAATATCACTTCCTCATTTTAGATTGTAATAAAGCTTTTTAATCTTTAGTTTCAGTCAGAATTTACACATCCAAAATATATATTGCTTATTTCTTCTAGAGATTGTAAAGAATTTTCATTCATTTTTTTCCACGTATTCCTGCAAGGGAGCTCAGTGTCAAAAAGCTCAGAATGGCAGGAAAGTGGGGGTGGAGTTGAGAGTGAGGTTAGAACCCACAAGAATCAACTATTCTGCCTACTGTTGCATCTCCTTCACCACTCTGGAAAATGACTAAAAAAGGTGCTTTCAGGCTTTGGGGCATCACTGAGTGACATGGAGAGCATCATCTCATCAAACATTCTCCTGAACCTACAGCCTATCGCAAAACCTTCGGCCTGTTGTGCACATTTGGGGAAACAAAGAGTTTCCACAAGTCATTTTATTTGACAACGTTACAAGTGGTTCCAAGGAGCTGTGCATACTGGTATCTGCTGGATCTCGCCGGTGTTGGTGATGATCTGCTGCATGACCTGCATGGTTTGCACCGAGTTGGCCTGAGCTGTCTGCGTTTGGTTCTGTGCAGGAACAAGCTGCACCTGCTGTCCATCGCCAACCTGCATCGTCACTGGGGCACTCTGCAACAAAGCAAAGCAGCAATTACTTTTCTGCTCAAAACCATGCACAACTTAAGAAGCAGTTTGAAAGTTTCTCTGTTCCCACAACATGTGCTATGACAGTGATACAAAATCTCCATGAAATATGTTCTCGACATTCCCACTGTGAACCTGCCCCTTTCTCCATCCCAGACACCCCATGCAAACACATGCATCACGCACCACTCTGGTTCAGTGTCAGCAGTGGTTCAGACCCTGAAGGAGATAGAATACACGTTTAAGCCAAGTTACAGAAGCATTGGCACGAAAGCCAAGGCTGATATTCCAATGCAGTACCCAAGCAAGTACTGTGCTGTTAGAGAGGATGAGATACCAACCCAAGGACCCAGCTAATCTCGGGAGAATGCAAGCTTCCATGGAGTAGTGAGCAATCTTTATCTCTCAACCAAAAATCACTTGAGTGCATTGTGGTTATTGTCACTTTTTTGTGACAGCTTGGTGCAACTAACCACACGTACTAACATTAAAGGCAGCACCAAGGCACAGCTGGGAGAGCTGCTGCAACACAGCTTCCGGAAACCGGTGTTCGACCCGGTGTGCTGTCCGTATGGAGTTTGCACATTCTCCATGATCGCATGAGTTTCCTCCCACGTCCCAAAAATGTGTGGGGTTTGTAAGTTAATTGGCCCTCTGCAAATTGACCCTAATGTGTAGGGAGTCTATGAGAATGTGGGATAACATAGAACTAGTGTGAACGGGTGATCGATGGTCGGAGTGGACCATGCTGTATCTTGTAATCAATCAATTCCTACATATTTAAAAGGTGTTTGAATGAGATGCAAGTACTACATTTAAGAGACATTGAGATATACATTTAACTAAAGGCACGGAAGGATACAATCGTAAATGCTGGGCAATGTAGATGGGCAAGAAACAGTGCTTTGGGCACTGGGGTCTTGTTTTCTTGCTGCACAATTGTTTGATAATGCTGCAAACCATTTTCCACACAAAAAACACAAACAAAATCTATAAACAGAGTTATTTTCAAGTCTAGGGGATCTGGCAGGTAGCCGCTGGAATTCAGGGCTTTATTTTCATACATCAGCTGATATAAAACATTGGCCAGGACTGGTTAGACTCTGGAGTAGCGGTGCACTCATCAGCATGAACAGGTTCCACTTGAGCAGACTGGATTTTCCTGGAGTGTCGAGGGCTTTTGACAATCAGTGAATAGAGCGAAACTGCATTCAGTAATTAATCTGACAATGCAATTGACAACGGGGCCAGAGGTAAAATGAGAGCATATCATCATCTGGATAAATCTTTGGAAACAACAACACTGCAGGCATGGACACAAAGTGCTGGAGGAACTCAGCATCTCTGGAGAACATGGACAGGTGATGTTTCAGACCAGAACCTTTCTTCGCACTGCTTCACCTTCTCCAGAGATGCTGCCTGACTCGCTGAGTTACTCCAGCACTGTGGGTCCTTTTTTGTAAACCGGCTTCTGTAGTTCTTTGTTTCTCCACTGCAGGCATAATGATTTGAATGGGTTTGTTATAATTCTGACAGCTGTGATATCCAAGTCTACCGACATGAAGGGCAGAGATCAGGCATTTTTGCGCGAGTCTACTTGAAGGCAATAAAGGAGTCTTACATGCACAGGTTGGAAGCCCAGTCAGGCAATCTAATTTGACCAGATCTACTCAAAAATAAAGTACTAGAGATGGTTAAAAATTTGATTTTTAAATGAATTGATGGATGCGGGTTCAGTAAAGGAATAGGGTATCAAAGCAAAGCGATGGCCAAATCCTATTTGCATATTTTTGTTCTTAAAACAGAAAACGCTGAAAATATTTAAATCAGGCAGCATCTCTGGAGAGATGCTCATCAAAAGGCCACTGAACTGAAACAAGGTTTTAATGAAACATCATCAAGCCAAGACATTAACACCATTTGTCTCTCTGCGGGTGCTGCCTGACCTGCTGTGCATTTCAGCATGCTCTGGTTTTATGTCAATGAGCAACTTAATTCCAAGTCAAACATACAGTGGGATTCTCATTTATTTGCTGGCTTCTGCATTCCACTGGCTGTAAAATTCTTCACTTTTGCTAGATTACCAAAATGTTATTGGAAATAATTTTATTGTTTCTTCAAATTAGAAGATTTAAATGTGGCAATGCTTTCCCCAACGTGCTGATTACTGTTGATTAGATTGTATGGAAATGCCTGCGTGGTTCTGGTATTAGCTGAGAGTTCACATTTAGACTGAGATACGACTCCATTGTAAAACCAGGACCAACAAGGGCCCTGAAAGCATCTGTACTTTCTCCAGAAATGTGCAGCTTGGCACATAATCTTCAGGAACACAGTCTGCTAAAAAGCGTTGGAGATTCTGCTGCTCTTTCTTACACTTCGAGGCACATTGCTTCACAGCATTGCCAAGGTGGTCATCAATTGCTGGCTGTCAATCTAACATAGACAACCAAAATCACACATTTTTGCTTTTAGAGCTATCACCCCATCAGCCTAAATCTCAGCCCAATATCATGCACTGCATTGAACAATATGACAGCAGCATTTTGCATGCATTTGCATTTCCATTCACAGGATCAATTTCAGAATACATTTTATTGTACAAGACATTAGGGCAGGTAATCAAAAGTTAAGAGTACACGTTCTAAGGGGCATCTTGAAGAGAGATAGTGTTTAGGAAAGGAATTCAAGAGCCGAAATAAGCAGAGAATTCACGTGTGAACAAAAAGACAAGTCCTTGCACAAACACCAAGTACACATGCTGCGTCCCCACTATCACAAATTACCGTGATGGATGCTGCTGTCGTCTGCGACTGTGCGACCTGCACTTGCTGCAGTTGTTGGACAGTGGCTCCCTGCACCTGTAGATGCAACATTTCCAATTACACATGCTGCAATTCCAGTGCACGCTACCAGCATATCTAATCACTAATACTTGGCATAGTGTTCCGTTTCATTAGAGCAGGGGTCGGAAACCTTGTTGTGCGTCGGGGCCGGGTCCCATGTCTGTGAGCAGTTGGACGGCCACATCTATCGCCATAGTTAATAAACTTTGACATATTTATATATTTAAGAAATATTATGTCTGCTGAACATAGGAATTAGTTTGAGCACTGGTATTGAAACAACCCTCATGATCAACTTCACGTTTATTGTCACTTAACCAGTGAAATTTGTTACCGTACTTCCCAGCAACGAAGGTGCACCCCCATTTTGAGTTACTAAATTTTGAAAAAAGGCTGGCGGGACAGGATCAGGGGTTTGGATTTGTCAGTAGAAAGGCAGATGTGAAATTCCTTCAAGGAGGCAATGAGAACCGGGGAGCCTCCATCTTCGCCAGTCCCACAATGCGCTGTGCGGTTCAGGTCTGACGGACGGGGACTTCCTGGTTCAGGGAGATCACATAACAGAGGGGGGGTAGAGAGATGGGGAGATGGGGAGAGGGGTGAGAGGGAGCGTGCCCGGAATGGAGCAGCCAGCCTTCTGCCCAGTAGCTACCCTCCAACCACCACCTCCACCGGTTGCGCCTGTGCCAAAGGACACCATGGCTAGCTGGCGGGCCGGCAGAAGGCGCTGAGGTGGTGGCCGGTTCTGCTGCATGGTCCCGCTCGCAACCACCCGAGCTACTGAGTGAATAAATGTGTTGCATGATCCCCGACCCCCTCCTTCTCAATGCTCCTGCCCTCCCCACAACTTTACCCCTGGCGACCCAGCCAAGTTTGCTACTTTGTGCAGCGCAGGCAGTGCTGACCCGGGCCCAGACCCCCCCCACACGCTGTGGAAAAGAACTCTACTCCCCCTTCCCCCCCCCCCCCCCA
Source organism: Raja brachyura (assembly GCA_963514005.1). Next base: position 11,858,684 of record OY740809.1, on the reverse strand, counting down.
GCGGTGTTGTCCTTTCACAGCTGCTTCCCACTTCACACAATCCCAGGGTGGATGGCGTGGCAGGTTCCGCGGAGCAGTCACTACGAGAGTGGCATTGCTCGGCCCACTCCACTTAAGTAGACGGTCACTGTCCATGCTACCCGGCGGAAAGCTGCTCCATCTTCCCGCCTTGCGGACCGGACCCGAGTCCTGGTAGAATGTCGCCATCAGCAATGTGTCTGCAAGAATGACACTGGACCTAGCCACCCAGCCAGAGACTGTAAATCAGCTGCCAGCAATGAGGGATAGCGCTCGGCAGCTCCGCCACTGCAGCCACCAGCGCAGACCTTCTTGCGTCCTTGCCTCATTGGGCCCAGGAGGTACCGGAGATGGCGGACGCCTGCGGGCCGGATAATTACAGAAAAAATACCACGCCTGCGGGCCGGGTGATTTCGGGTTACCGGACGGATTCGGCCTGGGGGCCACAGGTTGCCGACCCCTGCATTAGAGCAAAGGATCAGATGGCAAATGCTGCCATGACCTGTAAATTACTGGGCTTATTATAAGGGGCCTTGCACGAATTAACATTTAGAGTTCTTTGCATGTGGCAGTATTATGAATTGAAAAAATGAAGAGCTACCAAAATTACATTCTGGACCATATTTTGAAAGACATATTGAGCCAAAGATAAATGTTGTGCATTTATATACTTGCTATGGTTTTAAACTCAATTATACGGTATATTCAAATGGCAAAGAGAGTTCCTGCTGCTCGGGGAAGAATACAGACAATTAAACTTGCTCTTTGCTGGGCTCCAAAGTTTAGCAAATAGAATGAATCCAAAGTCTTAGATTTTTAAGCCAGAGAATCAAAGGTCACTGAATCTCCCTTGAGACAAGAAATTACATTTAATATTCATGAATAAAGACACCATGGGTTCTTGGTGAGCCGAAGAATTTGATTATAAGTGGAAGATTTTGGATACCAAAAAGTCTTATGCTGCTCCTTGAAGCCTCCGTGCTTCCTACCTGGCCCTGTTGTGCCTGTCCAATGATGATCTGACTTGGCTGAATGGCTGAGCCACCAGAAGCCTGAGCTTGTTGTTGCCCTTGTACCTGCACTGTGGTGGGCTGCTGGGCCAACGTGAAATAGTACTGCACTTGCTCAGAGCTTGGAACTGCCTGGCGGACTTCCTCCTGCGAGACAAAAAAACAAAAAATACACTTGATCGATGCAAGAACATTTGCTACCATTGTTCAAGACATTGTCATTGAAATGAAAGGTGTTTCATTCTACAATTAAATATAAAATTAAGCATATTACTAACTGTCCTTTTCTGCTTGACAATCTCACATACCTGAAGGTGGTAGTGGGATATGGCAGCGATACCCACATCATAGATGATGCTGTTTAAGAAGGAACCGCAGATGCTGGAAAATCGAAGGGAGACAAAAGTGCTGGAGAAACTCAGCGGGTGCAGCAGCATCTATGGAGCGAAGGAAATAGGCAAAGTTTCGACCCGAAACGTTGCCTATTTCCTTCGCTCCATAGATGCTGCTGCACCCGCTGAGTTTCTCCAGCACTTTTGTCTATAATAGATTATGCTCCCAATATGGTGCACAAGCACAAAGCGCTAGAGTAACTCAACGGGTCAGGTGGCATCTCTGGAAAACATGGTCAGGCGATATTTTGGGACCCTTCTTCAGCCATCAAGATGTGAAGGGCCTCAACATAAAATGTCAACTATCCTTGTCCTTCGTAGATGCTGCCTGGCCCACTGAGTTCCTCCAGCACTTTGTGTTTTATTCTGGATGCCAGCATCTGCAGTTTTGTGTATTTCCATGACACACAAGAGCATCAGCGGATCAAACCAGCCATTCCTCATTCTCAAACAAACAGATCTTGGCTTCATTGCTTGTGGTAGCTGGCTGACATTAAGCGTTGGATTCCCTCCCAGGCAGTATCGAATAAGGAAACTGGTGGCTCGGGGGAAGAATAACTGTGTGCTCGCTGGACATTGTTCACTCTGCACTCACCTGCTTCCAGGCCGTTTGTGCATTCTCCTTCCTGTGATATTGCCAGCACACAGTGATATGATAGTGTGCACTCTCTCCCTGGAGTGTCATGCTGCCAACTCCACCCACACCAGCAGGTGCCTGTGTTAATCCTGAAATGCGATTCTAACGCATGCAGATGTCCTTTAAATCCACCACAAGTTATTTTGGTGCCCACTTGCAAGATCAAAACCACTAGTTAATATAGTTCCTCCTTTGAGGAAAAGCCAGAGAATGAACACACTGTGCAGGAGGGACCTGGTTTTGATTATTGGTCTCTTAATTTTCAGCCTTATGCAGCATTTGGATGCTTTTATTGGTAATCAATTAAACCATTTATTCATATTGTGCCATCAGTTTTAACAGATACTTCCAACATGGACAGACTTTCTCCCTACCCAGTTATGCTTGATGCTTCTGTCAGTGGAAGATAACAGACCCCCTACCAGAGAGAGTACAATCCATGTGTGCTCTTTGATGATGGCATGTTGCTGCTCAGTCTGTGACAGAATGAGCAAACATCCTTCTCCCAGCTCGCTCAGCTCACAGCTGAGAGTGTAGGATGTTTACACACTAGACCACAGTGTCGGGATGGCGATTCCTCTGCCTCTGCCATTAAAGCTTCAAATGAGAGCGAGCAGAAAGGAGATTACACAACCGAAAACAAAAAAACAGTGCATGCAGTTCAGTCAATGGAAGGAAAGGCCAACATTCAATGGCACTCGTTTCCGGGCAAATGAACTCTGACACAAATTTCTTAACCTCAGTACTGATTGCTTCATCCCACTTTTAATGAAATTATACCAGTTTCTGTTATGATTTGAATGTCTAGTATTTTTTGCTGGTACTTCACAAAAACAATATCACAGATGGGATTAAAAAGATACATTGATTTTTGCCAAAATTCTGATGTATTCATGCCACCATAATTTTTTATAACATTCAGTGCACAAACACCCCTGGACGCAGTAGTTTTCCCTCTGACCATGGCTAAGAGATCATGTCCCCCCCAACTCCAAAGATTTGAACATTAAAAAAAAAAAATGGTGATCGTCAGTATTTTTTTTTAAAAGATACTGCATGGAAACAGGCCCTTCGGGCCACACCAACAATTGATCACACATTCGTACTAGTTCCATGTTATTCTACTTTTGCATCCACTCCCTACACACTAGGGGCAATTTACAGAAGCTGATTAACCTACAAACCCCACATCTTTGGGAAATGGGAGGAAACTGGAGCACCCGGAGGAAACCTGGGAGAACGTGCAAGTCCACACAGGCAGCATCAAGGTCAGGATTGATCCTGGGTCTCTGGTGCTGTGAGGCAGCAGGTCTACGCGCTGTGCCACCCTGCTGCCCTTGGCGGGTATGCATGTGGCGAGCTGCAGGACACTGTATAATGCAGGATAGTCAGAAATGCCTAATAATGCTCTCAAATAGATAAGGATCCCATAACATTATTTCAAAGAAGAGCAAAGTCCCATGACAATACTTCAAACGTGATCAGTGCCCTGGTCATGTTTATCCTACAACTATCACAGAAGCATGTTGATTATTACCACACAGCTGCCATAGAGTTTGCTATATATAAACTGTATGCCATATTTTAGACACTGCCACACTGACTACAGAGCAAAGTGCCCCATTGGCTGCAAAATACTTAGATACATGCAGTGCCCTCCATAATGTTTGAGACAAACACCCAGCATTTATTTATTTGCCTCTGCGCTCCACAATTTGAGATTTGTAATAGAAAAAAAAAAATCACATGTGGTTAAAGTGCACATTGTCAGATTTTAATAAAGGCCATTTTTATGCATGTTGGTTTCATCATGTAGAAATTACAGCTGTGTTTATACATAGTTCCCCATTTCAGGGCACCATAATGTTTGGGACATAAACATCATGTCTTTGTCCTAAACATTATGGAGGGCACTGTAAACCCATGCTGACTTGGACCAATCCTGTCACTGCTGTCCAAATGCACTGCTATTACATCTTTGATGATTGACTCCAGAATCTTCCCCAACACCCATGTCAGGCTAACTGGTCTTTAATTCCCCGCTTTCTCTCTCCCTCCTGCCTTGAAAAGTGGGATAACATTAGCTACCCTCCAATCCACAGGAACAGATCCAGAATCTTTTGAACGTTGGAAAATGATCACCAATGTGTCCACGATTTCTAGAGCCACCCCCTTGAGTACCCTGGGATGCAGACCCTCAGGCCCTGGGGATTTATCAGCCTTCAGTCCCATCAGTCTACCCAACACAATTTCCTCACTAATGTGAATTTCCTTCAGTTCCTCCGTCACCCTAGGTCCTCTGTTCCCTAGTACATCTGGGAGATTATTTGTGTCTTCTTTAATGAAGACATAACCAAAATACCTGTTCAACTCGTCTGCCATTTCCTTGTTCCCCATAATCAATTCACCTGTTTTTCTCTTCGAGGGATCCACATTTGTCTTAACTTTTTTTTTCTCTTCACATACCTAAAGAAGCTTTTACTATCCTCCTCTATATTCTTGGCTAGCTTACCTTCATACTTCATCTTTTCTTCCCATATTGCCTTTTTAGTTACCTTCTGTTGATCATTAAAAGTTGCCCAATCCTCTGGCTTCCCGCACACGTTTGCTATGTTATACATCTTCTCTTTTATTTTTATACTGTCCTTGACTTCCCTGGTCAGCCATGGTCGCCTCGTACTCCCCTGAGAATCTTTATTCCTCTTTGGAATGAAATGATCCTGCATCTTCTGGATTATTCCCAGCAACATCTGCCATTGCTGTTCCACCATCATCCCTTGGAGCTTTTGAAGCTACAAAAAATGCCACAGAAATTCAAGTCTGACTTCCTTCAATTCATTAATTTTCCTGAAGCCTGCTTGCTGAAAAATAACTTCAAGTGGACAACTTCACATTTTCCTTTCTTGCAAGCACTGTCATTATTCAACAAACCCCAAGCAGCCAACAAATGTGCAGGCAGACGTTAGGTGCCTACATGCAAGCTGCGGCAACAGGCAAACCCAGTACTCCATCTCACATCACCAAATGAGTGTTCCAGCAGTCTGGTTGCAGCATGCCCACCAGTGTCTCACCTGGAATCAGTTCCCAGCATGGGCCAGTGATTCTGTCTCTGAACAGCCACATGCCCTACAACTATTAGTAACCACTGGGAAGATCGGCAGCACCAGCGAGCGAGTTAGTCTGAAGTGTCTCAACGGAGTGCAAGTTGGTGGTGACTCTTTTCAGAGGAGGATCTACAATCATACAATATGACCACTCTGCTCTTCCTAATTTATTTTATAACTATATTCTACACTCTAATCCCCTTTGCTCTACTTATTGTACTTGAGTTTGATTGTATTTATGTATAGTATTATCTAACCTGATTATGTAGCATTCAAAACAAATCTTTTCAAAGTACCTTTGTACACGTGAAACCGATGGAAACATCGCCTGTCCATTCCCTCCACAAATACTGCCTGAGCCCACCCTCCCAGAGTTCCTCCAGCACTGTGTGTTTTGCTCGATTCCAGTATCGGCAGTTCAGTGCGTCTTGATCCAGACTTCTGTTCACTGAACTGATGCACAGGTTGACACCCTGCATTTCTGAATTTCTACCTTAGTGTCAAAGAGAAAGATGCTGTCATTCCACAGTTACCAGTTCTTTCAACGTCGCCTTCAGATAGGTCAGGTGCATGACCATCAAGATTCATATTATACGCCAGCGAATACAAATTGCGCAAGAAACCACAACCCATTCGCCCGTCCATCCCCATTAGATGCACTGCTGTCATCATCAATATTGTGGGACATACAGTCTTAGACCTCATTTCACAACAATGCTTATGCCTTACAAACTTGTTAGATCTTGTTTTCAAAATGAAAACTTGTCCTGCAACGGATCAACAATATTAAGGACATGCTGCAACATCTCCAGAAGTGTTACAAAAGAAATTGATGAGCTCTGGGAAAGAAATAGCCAAACTGGGTTAAAATGGCGTGCCAACAACAAATAGGATAAGACTGTGTAACTTGTGGTACAAATTTTCCCACATACAAAGTGCTGAGAAAAGGGAAGGAAGATTGGTTGAGGGAGTGGCCATGATTGAGATGACTGAAGTGCTGAAGATAGAGAATGCCCTTAAGGTGGAGATCACAGATACAATCAAAATAGATTCTCACGATAAATTCTTGCCAAAGCAACCTGGATAATCAAAACTATAAGGGTGAATTACAACAGAAACAAAAAAAGCATAAGACGACATCGGTTTGATAACTCAAGTTCAAAACAGATTAATTAAAGAAAGTTTCAGAGGGAGTTTCCTCCATGATAAGCTGAGCTTGTTCTCAATGGAAAAAGAGGAAGTTCATGGCACATCTAATATTTAATATCTCCATGGGACTATAGAGCAAAACTGTTTCTGTTGACAGAAGGTTAAGAATCAGACAATATATAACAAAATAATCATATTTTAACAGTAATTTAAAAGGACGTTAGATCGTCGCAAAAAATAAAATATTCCAGTTTGCAGATGCTGGAATCTTGAGTAAAAGAATGCACTGAAGGAACTCAACGGGTCAGGGAGCATCTGTGGAGGGAATGGATGGGCAACGCTTCGGTTCAGGACCCTTCTGAGCAGCTCCTCCCTCAATGGCTTAATATCTCTTAGTTATTTAATTTTGTGATTTACCGGGACAGTGAAACCAAGTACGCACAAACGTAACGGGTTAGAGAAATGGCAGAGATAGCGTGAGCCTCATTTCACATCAGCGACATTTTAGTTTGCAAGTCCTACTATGTTTACGGTCAGGCAAGAAAAACAGAAAGATAACCAAATTTGAGGAAGGACATTCTTGCTATTGAGGGAGTGCAGTGTAGGTTCTCGAGGTTAATTCCTGGGACGGCGGGACTGTCAAATAATGAAAGATTGGAGCGACTGGGCTTATATTCACTGGAATTTAGAAGGATGAGAGGATATCTTATAGAAACATATAAAATTAATTAAGGGATTGGATAGATACAGGAAACATGTTCCCGATGTTGGGGGAGTCCAGAACCAGGGGCCACAGTTCAAGAATAAGGGGTATGCCATTTAGAACTGAGATGAGGAAAAAAATTCAGAGATTTGCGAATTTGTGGAACTCTCCGCCTCAGAAGGCAGGGCAGGCTGATTCACTGGATGCATTCAAATGAGAGATAGATAGAGCTCTTAGGGCTAGGGGAATCGCGGTGGTATGGGGAGGAGGCAGTAAAGGGGGTACTGATTGTGGATGATCAGCCATGACTCGAAGGGCCGAATGGCCTACTCCTGCACCTATTGTCTATGTATCTATAACCAACAGTGTAGGCGAATTTTCTGAACTTGTGGTAGTGAACCAGAGGCGCCATTTATTATACAAAAATGCTTATTTCCACATTTCTACTTTTGGCAAATTATTAGAACTGAAGTATTAGAGAGAACTGCCGAGGTGTTGAATCATGATATGTAGTGGAGTCTGGCACCCAATTTAATAGGCGTGAACAACAAAACTCAGTTCTGTTGTTCACAAAACGCCCCACACTCTGTCTATGCTAAAAGGAATCTGATCTAGAACTGGAAACCGACAACAAGTAGAACATTACAGTAACAATTAATTGATAACAAATGTAACTGAATTATGGAGCAAAGCCCTACACATGGATCACTGATGTTGGTATACAAGTGTTTACCATTGAATGGACACACACATACGTGACTCATTGCATTGAGAATTTTAGTTGTATCTGGAAGCAGGCAGAACACAAAGTGCTGGAATAATTCAGTGTTTAAGAAGGAACTGCAGATGCTGGAAAAATCGAGGGCAGGTCTATGGAGTGAAGGAAAAGGTGACATTTTGGGTCAAGACCCTTCTTCAGACTCAGTGGGTCAGGTGAGAGAATTAGGGAGAACTGGGGGGGGGGGGAAGAGAGGACACAATATGATGGAGTAACTCAACGGGACAGGCAGCATCTCTGGAAAAAAGGAAAGGGCGATGTTTCTGGTCGAGACCGTACTTCAGACTCATTCTTCCATGCACAGATTTTAAAATTAATTATGTAGAATCGACTCATCAGCTAGATTAGTGATATAAATGCCAAACACTGTAAAAGGCCCCGCATATAGAGGTGTACAAAGTGAATTAGTGTCAGCACTGGGAAATGAGGGGAGGTAGTGGAGGAGAAAGGAAAAAGACAAATGTTTATTGATCCTGTGCTAACTATTTCACTATTGGGCCTCGGAAAACGACACTAAGAGTCAGCTTTTCTGTAGGTGACAAAGGTCGGGAAGCAGGTTCTGCGGCCAGGTAACTCCTGAACACCAAGGATTCACTGAAGCAATCAGCAGCCAACAGCTGCAAACATCTGACTGAAAGCCCTTCAATTGTTGCACAGCTTCCAGTCAAGGATGTTTACAACAGTATCAACTGCCAGTAACCACCTCCATCAAGACCAAAAAGGACAATAACCCACGATGTCGACTTAGAATCACTAAATTGTATTTGATCTGGACAAATCCAGGACTGATCAATCTGACAGCTGTGCAGAATCATTAATGAATGCTGGTGGCAGAGTGGCACAGCTGGTAGAGCTGCTGCCTCCATGCGCCACACGCCCAGGCTCGATCCTAACCTCAGGGGCTGTCTTTGTGGAGTTAGCACATTCTTCCCGTGACAGCGTGGGTTTCCTCCGGGTGCTCCGGTTTCCTCCCTCATCCCAAGACTTGCGGGTTTGTTGGCCTCTGTGAATTGCCTCCTGGATGTGGGGACTGGATGCGAAAGCAGGATAACATACAACTAGTGTGAATGGGACAAAGGGCATGGCTCCATGCTGCGTCTCTAAGCTAAACCATTGCAGAGATTAGTTAAGACCAAAGTTGGACCCTTGAAGACTGAAACAGGCGAATTTATGCGAGAGAGAGAGAGAGAGAAAACAGGGGAATTATAGACCAATTAGCCCGACATCGGTGGTGGGGAAGATGCTGGAGTCAATTATAAAAGTCGAAAAAGCGGAATAGTTGGATAGCAGTAACAAGATCAGCCCGAGTCAGCATGGATTTACGAAAGGGAAATCATGCTTGACTAATCAAGAATTTTTTGAGGACGTAACCAGGAAAATGGACAAGGGAGAGCCAGTGGATGTAGTGTACCTAGACTTTCAGAAAGCATTTGATAAGGTCCCACTTAGGAGATTAGTGGGCAAAATTGGAGAACATGGTATTAGGGGTAGGGTGCTGACACAAATAGAAAATTGGTTGGCAGACAGGAAACAAAGACTAGGGATTAACGGGTCCCTTTCAGAATGGCAGGCAGTGACTAGTGGGGTACCACAAGGCTCAGTGCTGGGACCGCAGCTATTTACAATAATCATCAATGATTTAGATGAAGGGATTCAAAGTAACATTAGCAAATTTACAGATGACACAAAGTTGGGTGGCAGTGTGAACTGTGATGAGAATGCTATGAGGATGCAGGGTGACTTGGACAGGTTGGGTGAGTGGGCAGATGCAGTTTAATGTGGATAAATTGAGGTTATCCACTGGTGGCAAAAACAGGAAGGCAGATTATTATCTGAATGGTGTCAAATTGGAAAAAGGGGAAGTACAAAGAGATCAGCGGGTCCTTGTTCATCACTAACTGAAAGTAAGCATGCAGGTAAAGCAGGCAGTGAAGAAAGCTAATGGCATGTTGGCCTTCATAACAAGAGGAGTTGAGTATAGGAGCAAAGAGGTCCTTCTGCAGTTGTACAGAGCCCTAGTGAGACCACACCTGGAGTATTGTGTGCAGTTTTGGTCTCCAAATTTGAGGAAGGACATTCTTGCTATTGAGGGGGTGCAACGTGGGTTCACGAGGTTAATTCCCAGGATGGCGGGATTGTCATATGTTGATAGAATGGAGTGTCTGGGCTTCTATGCTCTGGAATTTAGAAGGATGAGAGGATATCTTATTGAAACATATAAGATTATTAAGGGATTGGACATGCTAGAGGCAGGAAATTTGTTCCCGATGTTGAGGGAGCCACAGTTTAAGAATAAGGGGTAGGCCATTTAGAACGAAGATGAGGAAAAAACGATTTCACCCAGAGAGTTGTGAATCTGTGGAATTCGCTGCCTCGGAGGACAGTGGAGGCCAATTCTCTGGATGCTTTCAAGAGAGTTAGATGGAGCTCTTAAAGATAGGGTGAGATGGTGAGATCAGGGCGTATGGTGAGATGGCAGGAACAGGGTACTGAATGTGGATGATCACAGTGAATGACGGTGCTGGCTCAAAGGGCCACCTGCACCTGTCTATTGTGAGGCAGCGAACAAGGCAACCACTATTAGACATCCACCAAAGTCATTCAATAACCCAGCAGTTAGAAATAACCTAGCAGTTTTAAGGGACCAGAACCACAAAACCACCTCAAAAGATAGTTCCAGATTTCTGTGGGAGCTAGGTCTAGAAAGTTATGCAGTTAATCACAGCAGAAAGCAGGAGTGGCCAAACTACAGCTTGCAAGCTGCATGTGACTCTTTTACAGATCAAGTGCTGCTCTCAGAGATTAGTGGCAAAGAAGCCATTTCACGCTCCAACATGGTAGGTTCCTCAGGGAGTGGAGTGGGATTGCTAGAATGCACAGTGCTCTCCAATCGCAGCAGAATTGCCATAACATACTCAGCATGAAGTTTCACAAGAACATGACTTCAGGTGACATTTGGCCATTTTGCTGAATGTGTTTGCGATTTCCCTGGAGAACGTTTCTGAGGAGGTTAGGGCCTGTGAATTACAGGATGTATTCATAAGATTTAACTTGTCAGTAGCCCTACATTTACGAGGTACTAACAATGGGGTCATCGAATTGCAGGAAATGCAGGCAAAAGAAAACATGAAGCAAGATTTTACATTCACTGTTGAAGGTGGAAAACTGCTGTGCCCTAGTTGCCAAATACTGCTTAGCAAATGCAGCACTAGTAAACTGAAACATCAGCATGAAACAAATGACAACTTCAGGAGGAGGAAAATAAAACACAGTGATCAACTTAAAAACACAGCAAACAGCCAACAAACTGACCAGGTTTCTGAATGAAGTTGTAGAACAACAGAAGCCACTTTTGTTAGTTCGTGGAATATTCTATGTGCTGAAGGCTCTTATTCGAACAGAGAGTTTATTAAAAAGAGATGAAATTTTATATCTAAATGACAAAGAACTTTAGAAATGAATGAAGCAAGTTTTTGTGGAACATTAGAGAACCTACCAAAGGCATGCTAATGTCACGAGCTGGATGCAAAATGATTGCATTCTTTGATGTTTGGGCTCGCTCTCCAGGAACCCACTCAAAGAAAAAACGCACATTGGCCAGCTATATGTCCACGGATTAAACAGCGAGAGAAGAAATTATGGACCTCGTGTTGCTGATAGATCAAACTACGGTGCTGATATAAAGAAAGCAGCTGTGTAGCACCGGAAAGCAGCAATGCACTGGCAACTTTCCAGCTTTGCAGTGGGTGAATTATCCACAAAGGTAGGACAAAAGAGGTCTTTGATTCTTGAAACAATACTGAATTTCTTCCAGCTCATTATATCTTTCATCAAGACTAAATACAAAAATAATCTGAGAAATCAGCAATTTCTTCTGATCAAATGGGAAATTTTTTTTTTTTAAAAATCGAAGACCTAGAATTGGAAGACAAATCAGGCCTCTCACAATACTCCATTGTAAAGGTGGTATCTGCCAGCAATGTCCTAAACGTATTGTTGGAGACTTCAGCGATGTCCTTACAGAAACCTCACGTTGATGAATAATGATGCAGGGTATAATGATATTTACTAATATTATCCCACATCTGGAAATGCATAATTGAGTACCCGAGGGATGGATAAGATTAGATGTTATTGAAACAGTCTGCAGCTTTCCAAAGTATTAGTTCAGCAAATAGTGTCAGTCATACAGCATGGAAACAGGCCCTGCGGCCCAACTTGCACATGCTGACCAAGATGTCCCAGCTTCCTGCGTTTGGCCCATATCCCTCTAAACCTTTCCTATCCATGTACCTGTCCAAAAGTATTTTAAATGTTGTTTCCTTCACCAACTACCTCCTCTAGCAGCACATTCCCTATACCCACCACCCTCTGTATTAAAAAGTTGTCCCTTAGCGTCCTATTAAATCTCCCCCCCTCTCACCTTAAAATCATGTCCTCTGGTTCTTGATTCCCCAGCTGTGAGCAAGACACACTCTACATTCACTCTATCTATTCCCCTCGTGACCGTACACACCTTTGTAAGATCCCCCCCTTGTTCCCCTGCGCTCCAAGAAATAAAGTCCTAGCATGCTCAACATCTTCAAATAGATCAGGTCCTTTAGTGCTGGCAACATCCTTGTAAATCTTCTCTGTACTCTTTCCAGTTCAACAACATTCTTTCTACAGCAGAGTAATCAGAACAGAGCACTAAATGTGACCTCACCAATGTCTTGTACAACTGTAACATAATCTCCCAACTTCTGTACTCTGTATGGGCGGCACGGTGGCGTAGCAGTAGAGCTATCGCCCAAGTGCCAGAGACCCGGGTTCAATCCCGACTACGGGTGTGTGTCTGCACGGAGTTTGTACGTTCTTCCCATAACCTGCGTGGGATTTCGACGAGATCTTCAGTTTCCCTTCGGTCCCCAGTGTGACTATAGTAGTGTTAATGTGCGGGGACCACTGGTCGGTGCTGACTTAGTGGGCCGAAGGGCCTGTTTCCCGCCCTGTAGCTTTAAACTAAACTAATATCCTGACTGGTGAAAGCCAATGCACCAAAAATCTTCCTGACCATCCTATCTACCTGTGTGCCACTTTCAAGATCTATGAAAAACTCGCACTTGTCTGCATTAAACTCCATCAACCATTCCTTCGCCCACATGCCAAAGGTCATGATCCTGTTGCGATTTTTAATAACCATCTTCATTATCTACGCTACCTCCCACTTTAGTGTCATCTACAAACTTACTAATCATGCCTTTTAAGTCATCATCAAAATCATTAATATAATCCACAAACTGCAAAGGGCCGAGCACCAATCCCTGATGCACACCACTTGTCACAGGCCTCCAGTACAATCAAATGACCGTCCACTATCACCTTCCATGAAGTCAATTCTCTGTCCAGTCAGCTAGCTCTCCCCGAGCTAAAGACTGCAATCATATTTCCCCAGCTCAAAAGAGTAAACGTGTGACCAAAAATCAAAATAGAAGATGATAAAGTCAAGGTATACAGAAATGACAAGGAATGGTTGATATTTTCAATGCAGTTATGAAGAGCTACAGAAAACATAGAAACATAGAAAATAGGTGCAGGAGGAGGCCATTCGGCCCTTCATGCCAGCACCGCCATTCATTGTGATCATGGCTGATCGTTCGCTATCAATAACCCGTGCCTGCTTTCTCCCCATATCCCTTGACTCCACTAGCCCCTAGAGCTCTATCCAACTCTCTCTTGAATCCATCCAGTGATTTGGCCTCCACTGCCCTCTGTGGCAGGGAATTCCAGAAATTCACAACTCTCTGGGTCACCTCAGCATTCTTAAATGACCTCCCCTTTATTCTCAGACTGTGGCCCCTGGTTCTGGACTCACCCAACATTGGGAACATTTTTTCTAAATCTAGCTTGTCCAGTCCTTTTAAAATTTTATATGTTTCTATAAGATCCCCCCCATCCTTCTAAACTCCAGTGAATACAAGCCTAGTCTTTTCAATCTTTCCTCATATGACCGTCCCGCCATCCCAGGGATCAATCTCGTGAACCTACACTGTACTGCCTCAATCACAAGGATGTCCTTCCTCAAATTAGGAGACCAAAACTGTACACAATACTCCAGATGTGGTCTCACCAGGGCCCTATACAACTGCAGAAGAACCTCTTTACTCCTGTACTGAAATCTTCTTGTTATGAAGGCCAACATTCCATTAGCTTTCTTCACTGCCTGCTGTACCTGCACGCCAACTTTCAGTGATCGGTGTACAAGGACACCCAGGTCTCGCTGTACCTCCCCCTTACCTAACCCCATTGAAATAATAATCTGCCCCCTTGTTTTTGCTGCCAAAGTGGATAACCTCACGTTCATCTATATTATACTGCATCTGCCACGCATCTGCCCACTCACTCAACCTGTCCAGGTCCCCCTGCAACCTCCTAACATCCTCTTCACAGTTCACACTGCCACCCAGCTTTGTGTCATCCGCAAACTTGCTAGTGTTGCTCCTAATTCCCTCTTCCAAATCATTTATATATATGGTAAACAGTTGCGGCCCCAACACCGAGCCTTATGGCACTCCACTCGCCACTGCCTGCCATTCTGAAAAGGACCCGTTCACTCCTACTCTTTGCTTCCGGTCTGCCAACCAATTTTCTATCCATGTCAACACCCTATCCCCAATACCATGTGCTCTAATTTTAGTCACCAGTCTCCTGTGCAGGACCTTATCAAAGGCTTTCTGAAAGTCTAGATACACTACATCCACTGGCACCCCTTCATCCATTTTATTTGTCACATCCTCAAAAAATTCAAGAAGATTAGTCAAGCATGATTTCCCTTTCATAAATCCATGTTGACTTGGACTAATCCTTTTACTGCTATCCAAATGCTCCATTATTACCTCGTTAATAATTGACTCTAGCATCTTTCCCACCACCGAAGTCAGGCTAACTGGTCTGTAATTCCCCGTTTTCTCTCTCGCTCCTTTCTTGAAAAGTGGGATAACATTAGCTAACCTCCAATCCACAGGAACTGATCCTGAATCTATTGAACATTGGAAAATGATCACCAATGCGTCCACTATTTCTAGAGCCACCTCCCTGAAGACCCTGGGATGCAAACCATCAGGCCCAGGGGATTTATCATCTTTCAGTCTCATTAGCCTACCCAATACTATTTCTCGCCTAATGAAAGTTTCTTTCAGTTCCTCTACCCCCTTAGATCTTCTGTCCTCCAGTACATCTGGGAGATTGTTTGTGTCCTCCTTAGTGAAGACAGATCCGAAGTATCTATTCAACTCTTCTGCCATTTCCTGGTTGCCCATAATTATTTCACCTGTGTCTGCCTTCAAGGGACCCACATTTGACTTTGCTACACTTTTTCCCTTAACATATCTAAAGAAGCTTTTACTGTCCTTCTTTATATTCCTGGCCAGCTTCCCCTCATCTTTTCAGCCCTTATTACCAGTTTTGTTTCCTTCTGTTGTCCTATGAAAGTTTTCCAATCCTCTGGCTTCCGGCTACTCTTTGCTGTGTTATACATCTTTTCTTTTAGTTTTATTCTATCCCTAACTTCTCTTGTCAGCCACGGTTGCCTCCTACTCCCCTTAGAATCTTTCTTACTTTTTGGAATGAAATGATCCTGCGTCTTCTGGATAATGCCCAGAAATTCCTGCCATTGCTGTTCCACTGTCATTCCTGCTAGGATCCCTTTCCAGTCTACTTTGGCCAGCTCCCCTCTCATGCCTTCATAGTCCCCTTTGTTCAACTGCATCACTGCCACTTCCGATTTAACGTTCTCCTTCTCAAATTGCAGATTAAAACTAATCATATTATGATCACTACCTGCAAGCGGTTCCTTTACCTCGAGTTCTCTTATCATATCTGGTTCATTGGGCAACACTAAATCCAGAATTGCCTTTTCTCTGGTTGGCTCCATTACAAGCTGCTCTAAGAATCCATCTCGGAGGCATTCTACGAACTCTCTTTCCTGGGGTCCTGAACAAACCTGATTTTCCCAGTCTACCCGCATATTGAAATCCCCCAACACCACAGTGGCATTACCTTTGTTACATGCCCGTTTCAACTCCTGCTGCAACTTACACCCTACATCCGGGCTACTATTTGGGGGTCTGTAAATAACACCAATTAGTGTCTTCTTGCCTTTACAATTCCTCAACTCAATCCACAGTGACTCTACCTCGTCAGTCCGTATGTCTTCCCTCGCAAGGGACTGTATTCCATCCCTCACTAGCAGAGCTACCCCCTCCCCCCCCCCCCCCCTCCTCCTCTGCCCACCTGCCTGTCCTTTCTATAGGATGTATAACCCTGAATATTAAGTTCCCAGGCCTGATCCTCCTGCAGCCACGTCTCAGTAATCCCCACAATGTCATATCAAAAGGGAGATTAAGATTTGTTTCACCGTCAAATGCTGTAAAAATACCAAAATAGCTGCAGAAATATCTATCATACAAACAGGAACAATTGAATTTTTGGAGAATCAGATTAAAGATAGTTTAAAATCATTCAAATACTGGAAGAGTTTCAAGAAAGAAGTCAAGACATTCAGTACTGCTAATTTCATAAATTGGCCCATCAAGTCGGCTAAGCCATTCAATCATGGCTGATGTATCTTTCCCTCAACGCTATTCTCCTGCCTTCTCCCCATAACCTTTGACACCTTTACCAATTAAAAATTTGTCAATCTCTACTCAATGACTGCCTCCACAGCAGTGAATTCCACCGGTTCACCACCCTGAAATTCCTGCTCATCTCCTTTCTAACGGCACATCATTTTATTCTGAGGCTGTGTCCTCCGGTCCCCGACTCTCCCACTAGTGGAAACATCCTTGCCACATCCACTCTATTCAGGCCTTACACTATTCACGAAGTATCAAGGATGCCCCCTTCATCCTTCTAAACTCCAGTGAGTACTGACTCGGTGCTGTCCTTATACGTTAACCCAATCATCCCCAGGATCATTCTCATAAATTTCCTCTGGACCCTTGCTAATGCCAGCACATCCCTCCTCAGATAACGGCCCCAGGTGCTCACATATGCTTTCAAGTTGAAATGCAATATATTAATTTGACCCATTTTACCGTACAAACCTCATAAAATTAACCCGAACCGAAAGAAACTCAACCGGCATTCATCTCCAGCATTAATTAGCTATGATGAATGAAATACATGTTTGGTGTTTCTCTTTTTAGAATGTAAAAATATGACTAATAAAAATATAAAAGTTGCCTCCATTTTCTAAATATTAGCACATGCAGCACCAGTAGGTTTGGCTAGCTCAGCACGCAAAGTGTAAAGCTAGATAGAATGTGATTACATAACATTGAGATGTGGAGCACTGCATAGCAGCCTTAAACAAGCATGCAATCAAGATTTAATTAAAAACTCATCGCTGTGCACAGGCTGAATCTTTAAGTGCTATGTGACACTGGTATTCTTACAATCTCGTTAAAGTCAAAATCTCTCCTCCGCAATGGACTGTTTCAGTTCAATACGACAAATCAGTCAGGCAATAAACAACAAGCCGCGACTCCCTTTCTGGACCGCCACGGCAAGAACATGTGCGAGAAAGCAGCTTGTTTCAAACAATTGGTAACGCTCGGGTTTCTTCGGGAAGCCAGCGGCCTGAACCAAGGATGTTCACAGACTTTTAGTGACAAGGTAACATAAACATCTAACTGAAAGCCGTACTTATCACATCAAGCTTTCAGTTAAAGATGTTTACATGACCTCTGCACTAGGTTGCATGTTATGTACCAAGGAGCAAACGGACCGCACAACTTTAAAACCAAATAGTTGAAGTATTAGATTTACACATTTCTTCTAAATGCCCTTCTTAGTCTACACCCACGGAAAGAGAGACAGCATCTGAAACACAGAGAGCCAGTCAGTACCTGGTGTGAAAGCCCATTGACTGTCAGGCACACTGAAGGACTGCATGGCCACGGATTTATAGCTTGTGTTCCTTTCAGCGAGATTTACTTTGTTTGAAGCACACTGTGCATAAGAATAATAAAAGCCGCACGACTAAAGCAAACACACTGTGGACTTTGTTTGGAGCAGATCCTCTTAAACTTATTAGGATCAGAAGAACATTGCAAGTGACTGGCAAGGACTTTATGAAACTGCTAAATTCTAATCAGCTGTTAAATAACCTCTAAGGTTTGTGGGGAAAAAAGAAACATGGCCCACATTACTAACTCTTTGTTTATAACTTCAGAAAAACAGTCAAACAGAACAAACCATTTTCCAAAATAAAATAAATGAAAATGAACAAACATAAATAATTCTAGTTTTAGTTTTACACTTTTAGTCAAGACACAGAATGTTGCATTTAACAAAAAGTTTAAGACATTTTAAAGGATTTGCTCACTCACTCTGTGGCCAGAAGACAATGTTCTGCATTATTGAAGGAAACACTGATATTTATAACAGTCCACTGTGTGAGCTTGACACCTAGGCATTGCCGCAATACTTTACACCAGCACCTGAAGTACAGGGGCAGCATTTTCTAGCCAGTACTAACATCATACTGTTATACTTGAGGAAAGGGATATGCAGCTAATACCAATAGACTTGGAGCAGAGTAGTTGGAGAACAAGTGCAGATTTGATTTCTAGTGACAACAATATTCTTATTTTTACCTCCTTACCTGCCGTTTTGGTGGCTTGAGCTCATCTCGAGGGACAATATCAATTAGAAAATCAAACTGATCGAATTTTGTGATAGCCATGGCGATATCGTTCCTCTGTTAGAAGAGAAGCATGTCAGAAAACACACCACCATATAAACAGATCAGTGCGATGACAATATACTGGGAGGGAAGGAGAGATCTCTCAACTAGCACGGTTCATTTGGAGTGAGTGAAGGGGAGGGGAAGGGAGGAGAGCAGAAAGAATAAAGGTGATGCAAGGCACAGGATTATCATACAGAATATCTCTAGTCTGAGTTTCACCTCATTTTCAGATCAAAGCACAAATTACTTCTGGCCCCTAGAACACAGCCCAATTTGTGTTAGGCCAATAGAGTGCAGTTTGAAGGATTGCAAAGGAATTCCAGCGGCATAATACGGTAGGAACGATTGAAGTTTAAAGTTTCTATAAGCAGATATCAGCAGGGTCAAAACCAGACTGACACCATTCTGTACAGCATTATCACATTAATACATTTTATTTTTAAGTGATGTGTAAATCCAACCTCACCTGGGTCAAAACATCTCCATATATTCAATACTTATACAGCATTAAAACTATTGTCACTTAAAACTTTCTGCATCCAAAGAATGACAGCTCCCAAAAAACTTGGAATCCCTGACCATCTTAATTAAAAGTGCAAATACAAACATTCTCTTTCCACGGGCCTCTCCCCAAACACGGCAGTGAGTAAATCAGAAACTGTGGATTGTATGCAGAACTATACTCCAATCTGATTTAGACTTTAGAGACACAGCGCAGAAACAGGGCCTTCAGCCCACCGAGTCCGTGCTGACCAGCAATCACTCCGTATACTAACACTCTCCTACACACTAGGGACAATTCACAATTTTACTCAAGCCAAGTTAACCTACAAACCTGAACGGTTTGGGAGTTTGGGAGGAAACTGGAGCACCCGGAGGAAACCCACGCAATCACAGAGAGAAAGTACAAACTCCGTACAGACAGCACCTGTAGGCAGGATGGAACCTGGGTCTCTGGCGCTGCAAGACAGCAGTTTTAACGCTGCGCCACTGGGCCGTCCACGATCACTCAAACTCATTCACAGCAGCTAAGGAGTTGCTATGAACTATGAGAGTAAAATGAACCCATTTGCTTCAGATATTAACTGGTCCAATCATTATCCTATGCTTAATTTACAAGGGAAGCACATGGCTCAAAAGACTCCTGTCACAGTAAATTATATGCCTAAGGTGACACCAGAACACTACTACCCGATGGATCCCCACACCCATGGAATCATACCTTGCCTATACCTCTCACTATCAAACAAGAAAAGATCAAAACTTTCAAGTTCCTTGCACCTTGTTTCATTGCTTTCTCCAGGGCATCATCAGCCAAACTAATTCCTGTTCAGATTTCTGACATTACTGCACATTCATTGAGAGCAGTAGCGTTTGACAACAAAGCTGGACACATGTTCTTGCTCTCCTTGAGCTTAAAAAAAAGTGCTTTCTATAAGGTTAAGCACAGTTGCCAGTTGCAATTAAGCTTCATTGCAAGCACAAGTACAAAGGTGTCAGAAGGCGTTTTAAACTTGTACCTTAAACAGTATAAATTTCAACCAGACGCTCTGTGTTATATTCCTTCCCAATAAAATAAATGTACACCAAACCGCTCAAACTTTGATCTTGCTTATAACTGTTAACTTCTTTCCAAGGGACAGCCTGAAACCAGGCTAAGTAGCTGCACTGTTTTCATTCAAAGAAAGGAATGCTGTTAAGTAATTTTTAATGGAAATGTACAAACAGTATTTGAAATAAGACAATTGTGCTTTTGAGAACCTTCTGAACCATCTGAATGTTGTAGTCGGCAGGGCAGTGCTCTGCATATCACCAACTTGGACAATTTTACATTTTTATCAAGGCAATTAGCCTACAAACCTGTACGTCTTTGGAGCGTGGGAGCAAACCGAAGATCTCGGAGAAAACACAAGCAGATCACGGGGAGAACGTACAAACTCCATACAGACAGCACATGCAGTTGGGATCGAACCCGGGTCTCTGCCACTGCATTTTGCTGTAAGGCAGCAACTCTACCGCTGCGCCACCGTGACTGCTTCACACTATTCTGACTGTTTGGAAATGCAGGACATGCACTTCTATTTAAACATATTCCCCTCCTTTGCCCAACCTGGGTGTACTGTGTGCGATTCTGGTTCCATCACAAGGACGTAGACAAAATTCATAGGAAAGTTCCCAAGACTGGACAATTTTGGTAATAAAGAGACTGCATAGGTTGGGACGGCTTTTCCTGGAGTAAAAGGCTGAGGGGCGATTTCATGGAGCATTGCAAAATTATGAAGGGCATAGATAAGGGTCAATGGTCACAGCCTTTCTCCACCAGAGGAGGGCATATGTGCAATATGAGAGGAGAAACATTTAAACGGGACATGAGGGGCTGTTTTTTCCTCCATAGAGAAGGAGGTATATGGAATAAGCTGCCAGTATACCAGTAAGTACAATGAGAATTATAAAACTAGTATCATTTAAAAGACACATGTAAAGGTAAATGAAGAGGGAAGCTTTGGAAGGATATGGGCCCAATGGGACTAGTTTAGATAGACATCTTTGTCGGCAAGGATAAGTTGGGTCAAAGGACCAGCTTCTGTACTGGAAACCATGAATCTAGTTGATGTCTACATCCCGTCCTTGACAAGGTTGCAAGTGATCAGTTGAGGCATTCAGTTTTGGGCAATCTTGTTGCTGGATTGTTACAATGAAAACAGCAAATACTGTAAATACTCATCAGATCGGGCTGCATCCATGGGATGAGAAACAGAGTGAACAATAAGTTGTAGAACCGTCACATTTTGATTTTACCCACAATCCCAAAACTAGCTTCCTACTCAGCAAAGAGTGTTCAGAGTACCTGCAGAGTTCTACGTTTGTTATCTTCAGTATGTATCCATGCTCGTAAGGATAACTCTGTAATGAAAATCTGAGCTGCTTTAGCAAACAGTACTGGTGCTTCGGCACTGATCATCTGCAAAAGAGAAAGAGAGCATGCAGAGATTACATCTTAATAATTCCCCATGTCATCTGTTCTTTGTGAAACAGGCTGATCAAAGTACTTACTGATTGCACAGTGCTAATGAATAACAGAGGCATAGGTCCACAAAACCCCCAGAGTCCAAATGCAAGTTTTACAACCAAAGATGTGGTCGCACTGGAGAGGATCCAGCAGAGATTTAGGGAAGTCGCCAGGAATGCAAAATTGCAACCACAAGGAAATGTTGGAGGAAGCTAGGACCTTGACTGATCCACGATTTTGTGTTATTTCCATACAGTTTAAAATGAAGCAACTGGTATTTTAGGGCGTGATGACAGATTTATAAAACAATCATTCAGAAAATAACATGCAAATGCTTAAAATTTCAAAACTCATTTACATTGACCCTCCACCAAGAATTGCAAACAAATGCTCAAACTTCACTTATTTGTCGAACAAACATTAGGTAATGGCTTTAATAACTTTTAAGACACAATTTACCTGCACACATTGCTGCTCCAACATTACAGTGCATAACGTTATTGATGTATTGCACTTGTATTGCTTGGCAGCTGAGGAAAGCAAACTGGTTTATACTCCAGTTTCTAATGCAATCATTGGTCACATGTAATCTCCTCTCAATGAATTAATCTTGGTTGCTCTTGATTAACCTAAATTGGGATTTATGCTATCCCCAATATCTTTTTCCCTCCAATAATTTGCTTGTTGACTGACTGGTTAGTCATCACTCAACCCATCCTTTATACTCCTTGAAATAATGGTATCACACACCCTCTTCCAGTCTGTCAGAACCTTGGCTATTGTCAGACTGAAATGGAAATGTTAGTGAGAGACTTTGCTATTCTCTTCCTTGGTTCATACAAGAGACAATATTTAGTTGGGCCTGACGATTTCTCTCTATCGAACCCCTTTAAAATGTCCCCTCTATTTTTAGCTTATCTAAAATCTCACACTTTCCCCTTAACTAGAACACATGTACCATCACAGCAAATCTTACACGAAGACGCATGCCAAGAATTTATATTTTCAATCACCTTGTGTCGGCTACCATTTTGGTCTCTGAAAATCCTTCTTCCTTTCATCACCATCTGGCCCTTCATAATATGTTCTATTTTCATCAATTTTGTTTTTATTTATGTTATCTCTATCTTATTATACACTCTCATGCCGATACTAATTTCCTTTAATTCATCTTTGCACTTATGATCCTTCAAACTTTCCAAAGTATGACTCTCAGTATCACATATAAGCTTATTTTTCGACATTATCTATCCTGCACAACATCCTGGGTGATCTAGATTGAAGTTCATTTTTATCACTGTGAACATATTTAGTCAAAAACAAGATCTTGAGGGATTTAAAAACACATCGCAAGGCTTATTTATGATTTTTGTGACAAACAGTGCATTCAGAAAGTATTCAGACCCTAATGGATTAAATTATTTTCTTTTTTATCATCAATCTATACACAATACCCCATAACAAGAAAGCGAAAACAGGCGTTTAGGAATGTTTGCAAAGTAATTAAAAATAAATAATTGAAATATTACATTTACTTAATGTAGATCGATGTTGCATGTTAACCAATCACACACAAGCCACTTAAGTATTCAGACATAGAAACATAGAAAATAGGTGCAGGAGGCGGCCATTCGGCCCTTCGAGCCAGCACCGCCATTCATTGTGATCATGGCTGATCGTCCCCTATCAATAACACGTGCCTGCCTTCTCCCCATATACCTCAACTCCACTAGCTCCTAGAGCTCTATCCAACTCTCTCTTGAATCCAACCAGTGATTTGGCCTCCACTGCCCTCTGTGGCAGGGAATTCCATAAATTCACAATTCTCTGGGTGAAAACGTTTTTTTCTCACCTTAAATGGCCTCCCCTTTATTCTAAGACCTTTCCACTCAGTACTTTGTTGAGGCACCTTTGGCAGTGATTACAGCCTCAAGTCTTCTTGCACACGACACTACAAGCTTGGCACACCTGTATTTGGGTCATTTTGCCCATGCTTCTCTGCAGATCCTCTCAAGCTCTGTCAGGTTGGATGGGGAGCGTCGATGCACAGCTATTTTCAGGTCCCTCCAGAGAAATTCGATCGGGTTCAAGTCCAGGCTCTGGCTGGGCCACTCAAGGACATTCACAGGCTTGTCACAAAGCCACTCCTGCGTTGTCTTGGCTGTGTGCTTAGGGTCATTGTCCTGTTGGAAGGTGAACCTCTGCCCCAATCTGAGGTCCGGAACGCTCTGGAGCAGGTTTTCATCGAGGATCTTGCTGTACTTTGCTCCGTTCATCTTCCCCTCAATCCTGACTAGTCTCCCAGTTCCTGCCGCTGAAAAACATCCGCACATGCCACCACGAGTCCACCACCATGCTTCACCGTAGGCATAGTATTGGCTGGGTGATGAACGGTGCCGGGCTTCCTCCAGAAGTGACACTAAGCATTCAGGCCAAAGAGTTCAATATTGGTTTCATCAGACCAGAGAATCTTGTTTAGGTGCCTATTGGCAAACGCCAGGCGGGCTGTCGTGTGCCTTTTACTGAGGAGTGGCTTCCGTCTGACCACTCTACCATAAAGGCCTGATTTGTGGAGTGCTACAGATATAGTTGTCCTTCTAGAAGTTTCTCCCAACTCCACAGAGGAACTCTGGAGCTCTGTCAGAGTGACTATCAGGTTCTTGGTCACCTCCCTGACCAAGGCTCTTCTCCCCTGATTTCTCATTTTGGCTGGTCTGCCAGCTCTATGAAGAGTGGTTTCAAAGTTCTCCCATTTAAGAATGACGGAGGCCACTGTGCTCTTCGGGACCTGCAATGCTGCAGAAATTGTTTTATACCCTTCCCCAGATCAGTGTCTCGACACAATCCTGTCTCGGAGGTCACCGGACAATTCCTTCGTCTTCATGGCTTGGTTTTTGCTCTGACATGCAACTGTGGGACCTTATATAGACAGATGTGCGCCTTTCCAAATCATGTACAATCAATTTAATTTACCACTGGTGGACTCCAATCAAATATCTCAAGGATAACCAATGGAAACAGGATGCACCGAAGCTCAACTTTGAGTGTCAGAGCAAAGGGTCTGAATACTTATGTAAATGTGATACTTCAGTTGTTTATTTTTAATTACTTTGCAAACATTTCTAAACACCTGTTTTCGCTTTTATATTATGTGGTATTGTGGGTAGATTGATGAATTTAATCAATTTTAGAATAAGGCTGTAACATAACAAAATGTGGTAAAAGTGAATGGGGTATGAATACTTTCTGAATGCACTGTACATTAATGATCTAAACTTAAGCGCAGGAGACAAGATCATGCCTTGTAGGCTTTGGAATGGCAGCCGGGTTAGTTGATGCAGGACACTCAGGGATTGAGTTTCTGAACAATTGTAACCTCCCTCAGTACACTAAATGAGGAAGACCTTCCAGAAGTGCAAAGATAGGTGGTTGAGTTATCTTACTCGAAAAGGATATTGCCCAGTGCTTTTGTGGCATGAACGTTGCTTGTTTGACTCTTGCTTCTCTCTTCCAAGTGAAGCCATGCACTCTGCTTGCAAAGTAGTTGCAAATGGAATTGGACATAGTGTGCAATGGTGAGTGAATATTCACACGTGACCCATCATTTTAGCACACATTTGCTCATTTAACTCCATTAATATTTTACTAAGGTATGTCAGAACAGATTACTTCCCAAAACAGAACCTCATGGAACCTCATGATGCTGTTGTTGCTGGAATAGATGAACAAATGGCTAAACTCTTGTGAACAGCAAATTTCCAGGTATGAATTTGGTCAGGGGCAGGTTTCCAACTGGGTCTCACAGGAACGAATATTGGGTCAATACAACTTGGGTAGAGGTGCAAAGGAATTGTCTGAAACTTGGATGACGGACTGAAAACTTGTGTAGGGTATTGGGAAAACAAAAGCTCAGAAAACTGAACAGAAAATGCTGGCAGAATGGGAATAACTTCATTAAGTATCACAGTGCAGAAAAACAGAGTTAAACAGGTGGACAAGAGAACCTCCAGGTATAGTAGAACGTATAATATAATAAAAGGAAGTAATTATACTTATAATATAATAAAGCAATGAATAGCATTCCTCCTGACAACACTTCAATTTTGGGAAGAACGAGATTCATGTTTTGAATGCAACATGACAAGACCAGCTTTTATTGCCATATAATTAACCTTGAAGTAAGTGGTGTGCAAGGCTTGGTGGAAGAGCACAAGAGTTAAACCAGACACTGCTATGGGTTTCAGGTCATGAGAGGGACTTCCATAATGAATATTAGCGAACAACGGCTAAATTATCATAAGAATCCAAGTCATCTTCAACATACTTGTGTTTTATTTACCATATTTCCTGGCAATGAAGACACACCCCCATTTTTAGTTGAATCAGTTATGATCTTATTGAATGACAATACTAGTTCAAGGGACCAGTTGAGGTTACTCGCACTGACACGGGAGTAAGCTCCACTGCCCGCTGTCCTGTTATCCATCGCCCGCTGACCGCTCCGCTCTATGATCTGTGCTCTTGAGCTGGTTCCCTCACTGTCCGGTCTCCGAGCCAGGTCAAAAATAGGGACGGGAATTTCAAAACTAATACCAACTGTGCGCGTCTGGCTGCAGTTCCCAGGTCAGCTGCGTGCCCCGAGAATGGGCTGCAGTTCCCAGGTCGGCTCGCTTGGGTTTGGGTTATGGGCCAGATCCGGGCCGTAGGTTGCCGACCCCCCCCCCCCCAACCCATGTTTCAAAAGCAATTTGGCCCAAGTATATTTATTGACGCAGGTAAATATTCAGGCCTTATTTTAGGGTAAAAACCAGCGTCTTCAGTGCCGGGAAATACAGTATTTTATGTATAATACAAGGGAAAAAAATTAAAGCATTTAGGATTGCATAAGTAAATTTAAAATTCAGACATTGGAAACCATGTCCCAGATTGTTCAACTGGACTTCTGGATTGGTAGTTCAGTAATATAACTGCAACCACACCATTAAATTATATACAGGTATAGTTAAATACATTTTGGACTCATTATTTTTTTAAAGTTTGTTTGAACATAATGATCAAGTTAATCAAATTACCACCTCTATCCTTGACACCAAATATCTACATTCCCATCTTCCACCGGCTATCTTATGTTTCAGTCTAAATACATCTGCGATGGATGTTTACAGCATTGTATGCTCTCAGTCTCCCACAGGTCTGTTTGTAGATCTACATCAGGCGACAGTACAGTCTTTAAAACTGGGTGCTCTGGATGTACTCGACACCAAAGAACCGACAAAGGTATCAGGTTTCACTCCACCTTGGACTTCAGTTTAAGCTAACAAATTATCTTTGATGCGTCACACAAATCACGAATACTTCTTGGACCAGTTTTCTATTAATTACCTTTTCCACATGCAAGTACTACACTCTGCAGTGAGAAAAAGGGAGTCTGATTTACAGCTATAAAAGGATCAAAATGCCACAAATGGAGGAGTCGGGAATTAGGAAGTCTTTAACACTGCTATGCTGTGAGCAAAGTTTTAATTAGCAGACTTTTTACATTAATTTCTGTTTAACTTCACCATCAGAGTGGATAGATTTGTTTATACACACTGCTAGAATTTAAAAATATATATTTTGTTAATAAAACTACTAAATTAATTGGATCGTTGTTTAATAATCAGAACAAACACTTTTGTGAGTTTTGAAGATAATTAATAACAGCAAGCCACTGCACCATTTCTTAAAGATGAAGCACTTTGAGCTGCAAGGATTTAAATCCCAATCATACAGGATTCTGATTTGGTTGCTCAGATACTAAATTAAACAGAAAGGAAACAGAAATAGACCAAGAGATAACATTGCAACTCAACTCTTACACAGCTGCTCCTCGGGTTACGTTATGATAAACCCATCGTAAAATCGAAAATATCGCAAGTCAAATACGCATTAATACAATGTGATCACGTGACTTGAAGTAACTATCGTAACTAAAAATATCGTCAGTCAAAGCATCGTCAATCTAGATCCGTCTGTCTATCCTTAACTAAAACTCATCTTGTCCTCTTCCAGTTTGTGTTGTATTTGCATTTGAGCAGAAACGGCACCCGACAGCACTACGATTTTTCGCCATCTTACTCACCGTTCTCCTGTGCTACGAGCACATAAAAGTTTATTCCGACCGGTGGAATATTACAAAAGTTATGAAGGTTAAAAAATCGTAAGTTCAGCAGTTTGGTTTTCTCGCCCGTCGGTCGCCAGGACGGCAATGCCCCTTCCGGCACTTGCTGTCAATCACCGAGGCGAGGAGAATAAAGCCCCGGAGGCCGGGCTGAGTCCGTGAGTTGTCCAGAGGCCCGAGGCCCCTGACAGCCTCCGCCTGAAGCCGTCCCCTCCCCGCCTGCAGGGCGTTGCTCCCCCGGACCCCGACAGCCCCCACCTGAAGCCGTCCCGCTCCCCCGGCTGCAAGATGCTCCCCCCTCCCCCACCGGCTCCAAAGGTCAGCGCCTGAAGCCACCCCCCTCCCCCAACTGCAGGACCCTCCCCTCCCACCGGCCCCCGCCTGAAGCCGTCCCCCTCCCCCGAATGCAGGACACCCTCCCCCAACCGTCCACCTGCCCCGTCTGTAGGAAGATCAACCCACCCACCCCCCGCCACCACTGGCCCCCGCATGAAGCCGTCTCGTCCACAGCTGCAGGATGCTCCCCACCGGTCACCACCTGAAGCCGGTGGGGAGTGGCAGGGGTAGACCATGACAGCTGTCCTCTCCTGGCCCCAGACAAGCTCCGTCTGACGCCATTCCCCTCCCCGAGCTGCAGGACGCTCGTGGCCCCCCCCCCCCGGCCCCGACATCCCCACCCTGAAGCCGTCCCCCTCTCCCAACCGGCTCAGACAGCCCCGTCTGAATCCACGCCCCTCCCCCAGCTACAGGTCGCCCGCCCCAATAGCCACTGACAGATGCCTCACCCCCCCCCCCCCCCCCTTTTTGCAGGATGCTCCCTCCACCGGCCCCCGACAGCCCCCCAACCCCACCGGCTCCGAAAGACCCCGCCTGAAGCCGCCCCCCTCCCCCGGCTCCAGGACTTCGCCGCCCTTCGTAAAATCAACATGCATGAGCTACTAATTAGATTCTCCATTACCCTTACATACACTTCCAGGGAAGGTGGCTCAGTGTTTCCCTGGGTGAAAGCATTTCAACCACTGTGGGGCTGCAGCCGGTTAATTGATATTGGTGATCGGTAGCCCAAGCGTTTGTTTTGGTGTGTGTGTGTGTGTGCGCACAGGAGTAGATAGTTTCCCTGTCCTAAAAGATGCTACTTAGAGTGAAACCGTGCCCCAACGTAACCTTCATTTTTGGATATTACTACAGCACAAACTGTCATGGTACCTTCACATCTTCATCAAGCTTCATAATCTTCTTGATACGAGCCAAGGGAAGATCCTGCATCTTGAAATCATTCTGTTGGGCCAGATAATGAAACAAAGGACAGAAAGAGTGGTTGAAAAACACATTGCAAAAGCTTCACAACAAACATCCAAAATGCATGTGTTCCAGCAAATTACCTCTGCTAATTCTAGATTACTCGGGATAGATGGCCTGTGGACCGCACTCGATGTGCTCAAATGACAATCAATAACTATGGACCATTCCAAATTTATTCTTAATTGCACAGACACCTCCAAAATAATGCCAAAGTCTTATTTCTGGAATGTTTTCACGTTTTGGATTGAGTTTACGATTACGCAAATCTGGGCTTGTATCACAATCGATGATGGAATATTTTAACTCTTTTTTACAACCTGCCATACATTAAAAAAACCCTCCACAATTCATTTTAAAATGGTGCCGTGTAACCTGCAAACATTTATTTTATAATGAAGGGAAATCACACCACACCGCTTTAGAACTTAAAAGTAGTATTAGGGCTTGGTAAACGATTGAGAGACTGTCAGAGAGGGAATCGTTTTTTTCTTTAAACGCCAAAAATCAAATTAAGAATTACTAAGCATGCTAAAATGAAGTTGAAACATGAGCAGAGATGAGTATCGGCAAATTAAAACATTTTTGTTTAAAAGACAGAATTCAAAGACTATTGTAGGGGAACAAATTAAAAGCAACTTTTCATGCAATTCTGTCTGTCCAAGTATTGAGATCTTCCTTTGTACAGCAAATTAAACTAAACCTCGTTCTTTGTGTTGCATTGAGGAAGGTGTACACTAAACCAGAGCAGCACAAGATGGGAAAAGTACCAAAGCCAATTTAATTTATTCTTGAGCACTGGAGGAAATGACTGCAGTAATGTTCAACTAAATGTTCACTCTGACAAGGTGCATTTATATGGGGTCTTAATGGAGCAAAGTGCCCCAAGGCACTTCACAGGAGAACGTACACATAAAATGTGACATTAAGCCACAAAAGGGAGAAATTAGGGGAGATGTTTAGAAGGTCAAAAGGCAGAAATGTCTCCTCTTAACTTGCATACTATTGGGTATCAGAAGCAGTGACCTAAAAACAACAGGCCCACAGCCAGCCCAATCACTGGTGGCAAGCAATACATCACACTAGCCTCAACACTTGTCTCAGTCTTTCATGTAGCAACACAGCACCTCACCTCCAGCAAGCTTCCCGCTGAAATGGAGTCAATCTACGGGACAAATGTTAACATGGTCTTCAACATCTGCAACTCAAGGGTCATCCACCCACCTGCTACTGCTCTCCCATAAATTCAACCAACAAAGATCCACAAAACTACTCTGGAATGCCTCGCCTCAGCAGCCACTCTCACCAAGAACAGAAATATACCACTTTCAGTTCACCCATAGAGCATTTGACCATTGGAGGAAAGGATCAGCCAACTCAAACCAGCAGAAAGATCATGGGCTACAGGTCAACAATATTCTCTGTTCCCAACTACAGCAGTTATACCAATAATGTCATGCCTGCAGAACCAAATCACCCTGCATAATGAATTACCCAATGTTAAATGGCCTTTTCCAGATCAACAAAAGCCAAATTCGTATTCCGTTTCCACCATTTGGCAGGTCTAACTGGAGTCCTGAAACAGACACACCAAATAGTAAGTGCAGCTCTTACTAAAATACTTAGGCACTCCAGTCATCTCCTGCCCACCTGATACAGAGCTTGTGCAAACCAAATTGGCCTCACCAGCTATCTCAAAACTCTCAGAACTGGGACAGAAACCATCCTTCTTAAACTCTAAGAAAAAAAACTGGGAAATATATTGAAGGGTCCAGAGGCATTTCACTGGAACACTTTCAAACAAAATGTGAAAATAAGCCACAAGGAGATATTGGAGCAGATGGCCAGAAGATCAAAATATTATTTTTTTTGGAGGTGAGACAGGAGGCAAATTCATAAATTAGCACCCAAGCAACTGAAGGCAAAGCCAACAATGGCGCTTAAAATTAAGAGCGTATAAGGCGAGGTGAGGCTTGCAGGATGCACATGGCTGGCATAGGAAAGGAAGCATATTGATGAAAATAGCAAGTACTTTTTTAAATTAATAATACTTAACTAAGAATCAAAGAACAATGAACACAGTATTGAAGGGTGAAAGGGATATGGTGCGTTAGCTGACTGTTCGAGAGAAAGAAAGGCAAAGGGCCTGCGAATGCATGGGTCTCAGCTACCTGGAGAAACTGAGAACTTAAGTGAAATTAGATAACAAAGAAGAGGAAGAAATAGCCCATGCTGGCAATCATTCTGAGAACAAGAGAACTGGATTGCTGAAGAACCACATGTAAAGCATATGTTTTATTTAAAACAATTAAATATCTACAGACACTGAAGCATTCAGCACAATTTGGAAAAGAGGTGATATTTGACAAACCAGATCTATCCTTTGTGTTTACAAAATAATTATTAAACAGACTTCTGACGCACATTATCTGCTTGATATGAAAACATATTCTCATGTACAATGGGAGTGACTGTACGAAAAATTAAGTCCAATTGCTTCACTGATATTACAAGATGGACAACTAATTAGCTGTGCATTGGATGCAGATACTGATTTTAAATGAGACAACTTCATTGGGGTCAAGTCATTAGTGGGTTTGTCACAGGTTCTGGTGCTCCTCTGTAGGTGCGGTGATTAAAATAATTAGTCAAGTAGTAAGAATCACAGAATAATTAGAGATCACAACTGGAGTGGCAAATGTCCTCCACTATTAACAACGGCACAATTATGACTATAGCTGAAAATAAAATTTATGATTGGTCAGGAATGGCTACCTAAAGAGGTCAGATACGAAGTGGCTGGAGCCATAATAAACGGGATCCTGGATTGTATTGCCAAATGTTCATGGGAAATCTAGGACCTCAGCAGGGTCATACATAGAAATGTGGTCACTGCTTTTCTCTCAACTACAGATGCTTATCAGAAGGGGCAAAAAGAACAAGGCCCAACCTCCGTCACTGAATTTTGCTGACAACCCCAACTGGAGAGACACTGACCTTGAGAGGACCTGATATAGCCAATTTCCATTGTTGAGGGTGTAGATGAAGTCGAGTCATAAATGAAATGTAGAGTGGTACAGCAAAGAAAAAGACCCTCCAGTCTATTAATTCTACTACCACGACACCCTAATCCTATCTCGAATTTTAATTCTCCCCTCATTCTCATCAACTGTACCCCAGATTCTACCGTTAATCAACACACTAGGGGCCACTTCCAGTGACCAATTAATTGACCAACCAGTACATTTTTGGGAAGTAGCAAGAAACTGGAGCATCCATGTGGTCCAATGATCCATCCAAAATCCACAAAGAAAGCACTGGAGGTCGAGATCAAACCCATGTTGCTGGTGCTGTGAGGCAACAGCTTCACCAGTTGAACCACTCTGCTTCCCTTATTTCAGGTGGTGAAATGAGGGAGATTGACCATGGATACTGGTCTCAGGACCAGTGTCAGCCTCATCCTGAACACATGCTGCAACCTATAACACCACAAGTGCCACAACTGCATTCCTTCCCACACTAGCCCACTGTCCAATTTTGACGGCTTATAAAGGCCAGCTTAATAGTTTACGGAATTTTGTCTCATACATATTTACTATACATCTGACCCATGGAAAAATGTTTTTCTTTTAGCAGTGATCATTGACTCAAAGCCAGCAAGCGACCAGGCATACCGGTGTTAAGTTGCGTATCTCTTCCATGACACGTGGCCAAAACGTCTGCAGCAGATGTTGGGCTTCGCTGTTGCCACCTCCTTGAGCGGCTGTACTGAACGAACCATCTGCAGTGGCAGACATTCCTAAAAAAGGAAAAAGATTTCCATTCATATGGTGCTTGCCATGGTAATACAGTGGTGTAAATAATAGGCAACAGACACAGGCGAACTTCATTGAAGATGGACACAAAATGCTGGACTGGCAGCATCTCTGGCTAAAGGATTGGGTGACGTTTCGGGTTGAATCTTTCTTCAGATGGAGACACAGAGATATAGAAGGGCAAGGTGTTAAAACGAGACATCAATGGGACTGAAGTTCACGGAAAATGTAGAATAGATCATTGTTAGTTAGGGGAAGCTGACAACGAAGCATACAAAGATAAAATTTAATAAAGACAGACAGACTGGCGGAGAACAAGGATGGGGAAGCGATGGAGAGGGAACGATTCATTACTCTTCTACCAAATATTATTGCAGCATCTTATATATTTATCTGAGAAAGCCGTCTTTAGTTTAACCACTTAATTGAAATAAAGCAACTACAACTGTGCAGTACTGTGCTGGGGAGACATAAGCAAATTGGCAGGGAGCATTTAGCACACTGCTAGGTTCAAAAGAGATTCAAAATGTGTGCACTGATGGGATAACGTGAATAAGAACAGCTTTAAATAAACATTTTCAGTTTTGTTGAGTAACTTTAATAAGAGCGCTACATTTTCAATACCAAACATATTTTCTCACTATGCACATTGGAAGAATACAACATAATTGGAAATAGATGGAGTTAGTCTGCTCCACCATTTAACAAGATCGATGTTTTTTAATGCCACTAGCGTTGTCCTCACATATCCCATATTTCGGAAAGTAAAACTATTACAATATTTTTGGGGATGTGTTTATTGCAGGGAAAGGTCCTCGGTACATATACAGCAGACAGATGGTCATTGTTGATGTCCATCAGTCCACAAGGTCAGAAATGGGGATGCTTCCCGATGTTTGAATACATGTCAATTATGCACACAACTCCACAGTAAATGAAACCGCACGTCTTCATGGGGCAAGATCGAAACAATCCTCACACTCGGTGATGAAAGCAAGTGACATTTGTGCCACACATTTTCCAGGCAAATACCATGAACAATATAAGACAATTTAGTTTTATGGCCGTAATATAGAGATTCATAAAGTCATACAGCCGTACAAATTTGTCCATGCCAATCAAGATGCCCCTTCTACACGAGACCCACCTGTCCAGGTTTGGTCCAGATCCCTCTAAACCTTTCCTATCCATGTACTTGTCGAAATGTCTTTTAAATGTTGTTGAAATCAGAGGCTAAATTCCCAACACTGCAAAGTCTTTCCACCATTTACAATGAGAACAGCACAACCTGCAGCTGCTTCTCAACTCCATGCTCCATGACTTGGGAGCATACGGCAATCCTCAACGGCGGACCAGGTGGACAAGTTATCTTGAACTCAACAGCTGTGAAGGCGGATGAAGGCTACAACATATCTATCAGCTCCAATCGTCTTGGTTCCCTTGTCATTGGGATTAGTTGATTGATTTGTGAAGGACCGTGTGCTTGTTGGAGCGCAACATCAAGTACACGTTAAACAAACACACGCACAGGCGTCTTCCTTCTGTGAGCTGCAAAGCCACGATTGGACTCATATGCCACCTGAGAGTCCATAAAAACAAAAGAACGCAGACCATCATCCTCGACCTCGAGGTATAGCCACAACGGCAATCTATTCATCAAAGTCTGGAAATCTCAACCCTGTGGTATGAACACTTTGGTAGCACCTTCATCAGAAATGCTGAAGTGGTTCCAGCCAAGTCCCACCACCACTTTCAAATGCCAACCAAAGAGTGGTGACCAGATCCCACAAGTGAAGGAATTGCCATGTTGTCTCACAAGGATTTTATTAAAATTCTCCCTGTTCTTTGACGGATCTTACTCTTATTCTAAAAGGGTAGTTAGAGATGGAGCAACTCAGCAGGTCATGGAGTACCTCCAGAAATGCTTCTTGACCCACTGAGTTATGCTAGCACATTGTGTCCTTTTGTATAAAACAACATCTGCAGTTCCATTTCTACACCTTAATCTTATTCTTGCCAGTTTCTGGAGGATCCATCAAAATCCTCCCCAAGAACAAATTGAATTCAGCGCAAAATACTTTTATTGATGCCTGCTGTGCACAATTCTTTGGAGATATGTTGAGAAAATGTTTGCAGTCATTATATTTAAATTTGATATTCCTTATCATCTTTAATTACAATTAAGACAATATGGAATATCAGATTTAAACTGAAAATGCCAAGATCCAGCTTTTTGATTAGTTTAGAGAAAAGGCCGGAAAACAAGCCCTTCAACTCACCATGTTCACACCGATCATCGATCACCCATTCACGCTAGTTATATGTTATCCCACTTTCTCATCCACCCCCTACACATTAGGGGCAATTTTTAAAGAGGCCCTGTAACCTACAAGCCCACACATTTTGTCAGGCTCAAATCCATGATGCGGGCAAATTATTTAGGGCGACAAATTGCGAAACTGAGAAGAATGCAAAGATCTCAATGTCAATGTCTGAAGAAGGGTCTCGACCCGAAACGTCACCCATTCTTTCTCAACAGAGATGCTGCCCGTCCCGCCGAGTTGCTCCAGCATTTTGTGTCTACCTTCAATGTCTTCTGGGCAGGACTGTAGTCCTTCAGCTGTCCTGCTTAGCAACTTAGCAAAATGGAATTGAAGGTTTACCCTTGAACTGGCAATTCTAATTGAAGAGCCATCTCTTAGAATTGTTAAACGTCCGTGGTTACTAATTTAATTGACACTTTGAACTCTGAAAGTGTTGCATAAGCTCAGTTCACCCAACCATTCAGCACATGGTAATGAATTATTTCCAAGAGCAACATCCTTCTGAAAACAAGGAAAGTTTTTTCTGAAAATATTTATATTAACTCAACTTGCTTGCTCATGCAAATGGTCACAATTCACTGAACTTGAAAATAATTATAAATCGCCTGATATGCACTTGTTTTTAGTCAACTTCCAACCTAGATTAGTGAAGATTTCAAAATTCACAAAATATCATGTTACCCAGCTTTATAACAATGCCCAGAAGCATTAGATAGGCATGGTATCGCTGTCAGTAAAATTGGCAACATACACTTGAATCATTCGTGAGTTCATGAAGTCAACAATCCCCAAAGTGATCAAATGACCTGCCACAAACATCTAGGCTCCCCATATTTTAGTAAAGTTGAAATCTGGTGACTGCAGCAAGTTTGACTGATTATACCTTAACAACAGTGCGTGAGGAACATTTCTATTTTAAGATGACAAGTTGCAAGCGTGTCTAGTTTCTGGTTAGTCTAATGCAACAAAGCAACTCAATTTTAAAACATGGGAACCATATTCTCATAATAAGAAAATAGTTACTTAATAACTGTCAATTCAAACACTGCAATAAGTAGAAGCTAAATTGAGAGGCTGGGTTGACATTCAAGAGACCATGGGTTTTGAAACAATTTATTTTTGTGGCGCTTGGATGTTGAGCGTGAAGGTTACTTCAAAATGTAAAGCTTAAACAAAAACAAAAACTGACTAGAATATCCTTGTCATACACAAAGGAGCGGTTCCCTTTGAGATGTACAAACACTGCTCACTATTTAGGTTGAGAAGTAATGGCTAGTTTTAAAAATACTCCAACAGTTGAAAGTACATGCAGGTAATTTATCTCTTAATATTGTGAATACAGGAGACTCCATCAGGGTCGGGCAATAGGAGCTAGATCTCAAATTGTGTCACTAAAATGTTTCTCAGCCCTCTCGCAATGGTTCAAAGCTCTTGCTAAGTGATTATTAAATGAAGGTTAAAAAAAGAATTCAACAGCTGCTTTTAATGAGAACAATCCATCCATTGACAGTTGTGAGCTATCTAAAGCAGATGCAATATTATGCTCAAAGGAAGGGGAGAAAAAAAAAGTAGTGTTGCATGGAAGCAGTTTCACACACAACAATTGCTCTTGTTGTGCACCTCAAAAGTTACCTGCAGCTCCCCAATCAAAGAAATGCATAATAATGTGTAAAACGCAAAGTACTGGAGGAACTTAATGGGCAGCAGCATCTGTGGAGGGATGGATAGGTAATGTTATGGGTCAGGACCCTGCTTCAGACTTATTGCAGGAGAAAAGCTGGAAAATTAGGGGGGGGGGGGGGGAAGAAAGAGAGAGGGGGGTAAAATACAATGCTGGTAATTGATAGGTGGATGCAGGCGATGGAAGTTTGAACATGGTCGGAGAGCAGGAGAGAAGCAGGAATGTCGAAGACCAGGAGGTTTTTTTTGCACATTCTACCAGATACAGAATTCTCATTCCTCCATTACTGGGATTTCAACAATATTTGTCATAGATATATTCAGTGGAGGAAAGGGCAAGGCAGATTAGCTTGTCGACAACCAGAATAATAGTGGAAAACAAGTCAGTCAAAAGAGAGTGCCATCAAAAGCAAATTATTTGCATCGCCAACAATGCTCAGCATCATGCAGTAAACGGGCACAATATTGGAGTTAATCTTTAATACACAAATTATGTTTTAATACATCTATGATGCAAGAAACGATTCCTATAACATGCAGGCCAACAAGTCTCATCTGAAGTCTCAACAGCCACACTAAGTTTCTGCAGTTAAGAAGTTTGTCAAGATACGTGAATCCTTGGCATGGTTTGCACCCTCATTAATTCAGGAAGTATCATACACGCACGCCCCAGTCAAGCCGAAAAAGAGACGGGCAAAAGCTTCACGTTTCTTGCCATAAAAATCACCAACAATGTGTTTTGGAAAAAACCCTCTGAAGCTACAGCCAAGAGAATACATCAAGGCCTTACTTAGTCAGATTAAAGAAGCTCAGCTCCAATGATTCTCACCAACTTCTACAGATCCACTGCAGAAAGAGGTCAGGTGGCATCACAGCCTGGTTTGAGAATAGCTGTGCCCATGACAAGGAATTGAAGAGTGGTCTTCACCACACTACAACCCCCCTTCCTCCCAATTTCATCTAGACTTTACGCTGCCTCGGGAAGGCAGTCTCATCATCATCGGCGGTCACTCGAAAGGAGTACGATTACCCTCTCCATAGGGTCGTCTACTTGTGGGTCTGTAGAGGACGATCTGCGATCCACACACCTTGGTGCAGCGTGGGCAGTGGAGACTGGCGATGGTTGTCAGTCATCGAGCCTCCTTCTCTCTCCTTACGGTGCTGTCGCTTTGTCTCTGTGACATGGCATAATTCCATTTTGTGAAGTGCAGCTCCTTCCTGCACGGATTTCCTCCAGGAGCGCCTGTCCAGTGCAATGACCTCCCATTTGCTTGATGTAATGTGGAATTTCTTCAGACTGTTCTTGATGTTGTCCTTGAAGCGTTTCTTTGGCCCGCCAGGGGCTCGCCGACATTCCTTCAATTGAGAGTACAGGATTTGTTTCGGGAGACGTGTGTTGGACGTGCGGATGACATGGCCACTCCATCAAAGTTGGTGCTGCATTATTGTGGTGGTGATGCTGGTCATGTTGGCTTCCTCTAAACGCTGATGTTGGTTCGTTTGTCCTCCCAGCTGACCCTCAGAATCTTTCGTAAGGATCTCTGGTGGTATTGTTCCAAGGCTAACAAGAGCCTGCTGTAGGTGGTCCATGCCTCGGCTTCATACAACAGGGTGAAGAGGACAACGGCTCTATAGACCAGCAGTTTTGTTTGGACCTTGGGAAAACAGTCTATATGTTCAAAGACCATTTTCACCCTGGTCGGCCCCACTTCTCCTTCAGGTTGAAGATACAAAAGCTTGAAAAAACATACCAGATGAAGGAACAGCTTCTTTCCGGCTGTTATCAGAATAATGAATAGTCCTCCTGAGGCTGTAGCCCTGATCTTTGTGGACCCTGCACTCGCTTTGTAACTGTAATGCTATAATGTTATAACACTATTCTGCAAGCTGGTACTTTTCTCTTTGCACTACCTGTTGGGGTTATGTATGGCTTAATTGTACTCATGTATAGCATGATTCCACTGGATAACAGGCAGAGAAAGTTTATTATATCTTGGCATGTGACAATAATAAACCAATTATTTATTGAACGTTCGGTATATGCCTTACTTTTACGTTAAATATTGAAAGTCAAATTTGGAGAGTTACTGGAAAAGATTCCACCTTCCTAGAAGGCCTGTACCTAAAGTTAAGAGGATAAGCATAGAGCTCAGTACTTGAAGGTCAGCGTTTTATGTATGGTGACTTTGGCTTGTTTTCTTGGAAATCCAGTATCCTTGTAAACAGCGAACAACTTTGTTAGACAGCATATCCCACAATCATCGGGTTGTTACCCATGTCCGAGTTCCTATTCATCCAAAAGACTTGCCGTACCTTGTGATGGGATGTTCACTATGTCTGACAAGGGATTTATTCAATACAGTGTGCCATAGCAGATAACATTGAGGACTGCATGTAGAGGTTTTCAGTTACACATTGCTAAATTGTAACTTCATATACATTTATACTAACACATTAAAGATCTTGTTCCATACAACAAGCTAATCAACAGCCCCCTGGGTCAAACATAATGCTGATATAATGAAAAGGACAGACCGGAAAGCTAAGGTAACATTTAAACTGACAAGATACTTGGCTTTTCTGGAAAAAATTAGTGAATCAAATTTTCCACCCCTGAAACATTTAAAGAAATTTCATATTTTAAAATAGTTGTATACATCAGGTATAATCAATACCACACCCCATTTCACAAATACAATAATTATGGATCCCAACATTGCGAGGTTCAGATTCAAAATGTATATAATGCCAAATATATATTTTTTATTTCTTCAATGTCACATCCAGTTAATTCAATCGATCAGACAAATGCTTCTATCTTAGAGTTTAACTGCTATTACAATTTGACAGTTATATTTTCCCATCAGCTCATTCCACACATTTTCTAAAATAACCTATTTCAGTGCTAATTGTAACTTGTTTTATACTGTGGACTGATTCCTTTGGTCTTTGGTGGAAATGAGGCAAGTTGTGTTTAAGAGTTGCATCTCGTTGCTTGATCCCAAAGTGAAATGTCTTGCAATAATGCAGTACCTTTTGTCGCAAAGTACTTCACGCATGAATTACTTTAACTGCTGACCTCCGTCAAAACAAACTCATCATAAACAAAGTATTTTCCTTCCCCATGTGTTCATAAGTACTAGGAGTTGAATTAGGTAATTCTGTCCATCAAATCTACTTGCCTCATTTCCACTATTCAATCATGGCTGATGTATCCTTCCCTCCTAACCCCATTCTCCTGTCTTCTACCCATAACCTCCGACACCCGTACTAATCAAGAATCTATCTCTGCCTTAAAAATATCCGCTGACTTGGCCTCCACAATCTTCTGAGGCAAAGCACACTGTTGGCTGGCCTGCCTTATTGTGTATTTTTTTACTATTTATTTAGGAATTCCTAATATTCACAGGATTTTGCTTTGGTACAATGGCAAACTTCCTGCTTTATACAAAGACCACGGTTGATCTGTAATTCATCACAAAACCAAAAAAATTCATTTGTGCCAGAATGAAAGCTACTAGGTCAGTTGTCTGTGAGACTTATTCATATACAAGATGAAAGGTCACTATCAAGGTCAAAATTAACTAGCCATGCCTGATGGCAACGAGCCATCATTTTAAACCACTGAAGTCCTTCTGAAGGTACTCCATGGGTATTACTGGAGGGAGATTCACAATTTCTATAAATAAATAGCGAAAAAGAACCTGTGCCTGTCTCAATTGTGGAAATCTTGGGATTTTGGAAAACAGAGGAAACTACAATGTACGTTGGTGATGTTACACACTGCGGTGGTGGCTGAGGGAATGGACATTTAGAATATCAAATTAGGTGCCAAAGCATTTCCTCTCAGAGCTGCAATCATCCAAGTGGGAATATTCAATAGGTCCCCCCGATCCATGTTTGATGGTGTCGAGATCACTTGGTATGGATGACCAGACTCTGGCAAAGCCACTGCCATGTTAGTAAGTGGTCTACCTTTCTTGTTAGAGATGCTCACTACTTGCCAGTTGCCCCAGTGCTGTTAGCTCCAGCACGCCAACAATCACAGCATTAGATGAACACAACGGCATCTGGCCAAATCAACAAAGCTGATCAAGATGATAGGAACAAGGATAGTCCATTGAGGAAGTCATACAGTGACGTCCTGGGCCTCATGTGACTGAATTCTAATGTTCACAAACATCTTACTTTGGGCACGGTTTAGTTTCAACCAATGGAGAATTGATCCCATTGACACCAAAGATAGACACAAAATGCTGGAGTAACTAAGCGGGACAGGCAGCATCTCTGGAGAGAAGGAATCAGTGACGTTTTGACCTTCTTCATACCCATTGATACCATACTGGGACAAATACTGCCTTACAATCATTGTTACCTTGCATCTGGTATGCAACTCTTTTGTCCATGTTTGGACTAAGGTGATCAAGAAGTCTTAAACACATAATCTCCCCTACTGAACGAGAGACAGAAGTGCTATTCACCACATCAAGCCGACACTTGTTCTAGTATTCCGTAGCATTCACATTCTGATTTCAATGCTATGCATTTAACACTGATCAATCAATAAAATTTAATATTCTCAGTACATTCTGAATATTTCAGTCACCATCAGTAATAACTGCTATTGTTACCCTTTACATTCTGGGCAAATATATCAACAAAAATGATTACATTTGAAGGAAGGATTCATATTGTAAGAACAGGGAGGAAGAAGTAGTCAATGTCACACGCCCAAAGATTAAAATCTGAAAGCACACTCCATTTTTACAGCATAATAACTTTAATAAGCATATGTGTATATTCACAATATTTAACGTTATAACATTCAGTGCCTCTATGTACACAATACCGGGAAGAACTCCACACTAGTCAGGCTGTGACCGTGGAAGATCACGCAAGGCAGTTACACTTCAGTGCATGGAAAATTCCCCCTCCTACTTCAATAAAACAGCATGAATCTTTGCTCCCAAAACACTGATTAACCTGCAATAACTGACAAAACTGGTTTAATATTTGGAAGGAATGGGACGGTTTCAATTGCCCCGGCAAAAAAAGAGATCTGATGTCTAAATCATGATATACAATTGCAACCAATATACATAAAATACAGAATATTCCATGAAAAAGAATTTAAGTTATCTACTGCAAGTATTAGCACATTTCCCTTCTCTTTCTGACAAAGAATTATGTAAAATAAGATAAAATCTGGATTTTTTTTTAAATGTTGGAGTAACTCAGCATATCAGGCAGCATCTCCCACAGGACCTGGATAGGTAGGTCATGGATCTTGGACATATTTGGATATTGTTTTTTACTACAGTTGATTGAAAAACAGTGAACATAACGACACCAAACTTTGCTTGTGTGAGATTTCTGGACACCATCGATATCTCTACATACGGGACAGCTGATTGTCCACACTACAGAAGGCATTCCTTCAGAACTGTAGGCACTACTAACATTGCCGAGCAAGCAACGCGAGCTCCAAGGTGGGTTCAGCAATTTTGCGTTGGATCAAACAAGGGCACTGTGTTCTGCTCCTTCCTTGTGTACCACAAACGGAACACCACTGCTCCAGTTAAAATTGGGAAAGCCAAACAGAATGTTTTCATCCAGAGGCCTGGAGGTTTCTGTGATAAATTGAAGGATCAATCTAAATGCTTGAACTGATTTTGGTACATTCAAGACCATGCCATTAATATTAGTAGTTGATCCAAATAATTCATGTTGGGATTAATGATCCATTCTCTATCTCTCCCAAAAAGATTTACCTTCCCTAACTGCAACACAAGCGAATGTCTAGTGAGAATTAGACTGCCATCCAAATCCAATCTAGTAGCATCTACACACAACCAAAGATTATACATTCCTAGATAGCAAAAAGTAGACTTCAAGCATTGCCATTTTAAAATGTACAGCACACTTGCGTTATAGTGGAAGAACCATGGACAACATACTCCATAGAAGTTCTTTACACTTAAGCAAACTTAATGTAAAGTTGACCTAATGGGTCCAAGAGACATTGCTCACAACATCCAACCCTTGACAATGATTGATTTCTTAATGGGTGGATGAACAATTGAAATCAGACAAAAGTGCTGGAGAAACTCAGCGGGTGCAGCCGCACCCGCTGAGTTTCTCTAGCACTTTTATCTACCTTCGATTTTCCAGCATCTGCAGTTCCTTCTTGGACAATTGAAATGAACTTTTTAAACCATTTGCAACAAAATATGGCAATGTAATATATTCTGGCTCTGTTCTCACCTTCTCGTGGTGTGCATGAAGCAGATGGCATTGCATCATGCCACTAACAAAAAAGGACAAACCTGGATTTGTTTTGCGACCGTCACAATTGCTCATTGTGAACATGTTCAAAAGTTATCACAATAATTTACCACACGCCATGTTATCGATCCCGTCATTCTGCCAAATTGCAGCCCTTTTCAAAATCGCAAGGAAAATTAAAAGAAAAATAGGAAAACCTTGTTGAGATAATTATAAATACTTAACTAGTGCCACAGAATATTTTCATATTCTGGACCTGTTTCCATCCAATGGATTGTCACACCCTCTGAAAAGCTAATAAGACAACTGTATCTCAAGGTCACTTTCTTTCAGTTCCAGGCCCAGTTACGCCAACATACAGCACACTTCATCAGACCCCTCATTACAGAAACAAAGCTAATTGATATTGTAATGCTTTTCAGATGAGATTCCTAATGGACTTCCGGACAAATTCAAAGGCAAGTGTTTTTTTTCCCACTGTCCGAGGTATGTACCCTTCAGAATTTTGGTAGTTACTTTGAGAGGCACTGGCTGACTGAGCTATTCAAGTCAACATTCCAGTGACCTTCATTC
Organism: Raja brachyura; assembly: GCA_963514005.1. The sequence continues at coordinate 11,815,018 of OY740809.1, read as the reverse complement.
ACTATTCTCAAGCTAAACAAAAATCCAGGATGGGGTACTTGGCTACATACCTTCTTTTTTTCATGCCATCCAATTAAATTTCAAGTCTCTTCTCTTGCAGATAATCACTACAACTGTATCCTAATAATAAAGTGAAATTGAAGGATCGGCATCAAAAATCACCACCAATGATGGCAACATGATTTGTTAAAGGCTACAAGATTTTGGTTGGCGAGAGTACCGAATTTAATGAACTTGGTTCACAAATAAACTATTTCAAATTGAATTTAGCATCCAGTGTTGGGACTTTGTGCGAAAAAACAGCTGAACTGGGCACTCTTGTCTGAACACACTTTACAATTTTATCCAACCAAATGCAAGCCCAGGAGCGATATAAACTACTTTTAAAGCAATTTTAGTTGGGAAACCCAACCAGATTCTTTGGAGGCGGAGGCAAGAAGTTTTCAAAAGTAAGCCACAGGCAACTTATTCTCCCATCCAAACAAACTAGTGGAAGTGGACTTCGGTACTGTTTAATGCTGGGGGGGTTTACACTATAAATAAATGTGATCGAAGTAAAATTCTTCCAAAGAGAACTTGGCGAAAATAAACATTTGTACTTCTCCTTTAATAATCAGTGTCTATTCACTGGTCATTTAAGAGGGCTGAATCTAAATCTTCGATTGTTTGCATCAGGTTTGCAAAGAAAAGGGGACAGTGAAGGACACCGCAAAAATGTTTGCATGGAGTAACATCCAAGTGGGATCGTTTTCCTTTTCATCGCGGGATTTTTCGGAGGGAAATCCGCCACCATGCAGAACCTGCCACAATTTCTATTAACTCAATCTGACAGAAGAAAAAAATGTGAAACTTACCCTAAGGTCCAGGCTGACGGTATGATTTTCCCTCTGCTGCTCCGGAGGGAGGGGGTGGGAAAGGAGCAATGGAAGACTCTCCTCGGCTCCGAAAAAGGAGGCCAACAATCAAAAGCGCCTCCAATTCAGAGAATCCCAAAGGAAGCTCGAGTACAATGCAGGCAGGACACATTGCAGAGGGTAAACCTTGCTGTTCTGAACCCCGTAAAGCAACGCAATCGCCATTTTTCTTTGTCTTTCACTTGACCCCTGTCTCAGTGATAAACTCTCTACAACAAACCTGCAGCCTTTCCCCCACTGGCAAGTGAAAGCTGAAACTCAGCCCAACCTGCTGCCGTCCGCTGGCCCGCCCCCTGCGCACGCCCGCCTCCCCATTGGGCCGCGGCCGCCGCCTTCCCCCCGAACGCGCACCCCGATTGGACGAGCGCGACATCAATCAGCTGGCGATTTGACACTTCCGGCTTCAGGTTCGGTTGCCCTGCACTAGGGGTCAGAGGAGTAGGAGAGGCCTGGACACACAGCGCGACCAACAAAAGCATTTTATGTACAAAAAATAACACGTATGATTGCAACAAAGCTCGCAGAGTTTTGCAATGCAACCAATCCGTAAGCATTGGTCTTATTTGCCGATGCATTTACACGCTTGCCCTTGGGAGTATCTTTTGGTGCACAGGCTTGGATCGCAGTGCCCATCCCGCCTTCCAACCTTGCTTTGTTTTTCTTCGATTTAATAGCATTGCGGCTTTATTTCTGCAAACTTTCCGCCGCTTTTCCTTTCACTAAAACACGTCCCGCCCCCAGCAGCGTCGCCATAGGCCAGAACCGTCCGGCGAACATTCCATTCGAACAGCGCCGTGCTCCATTGGCCAAGGGCAGTGTCAATCACACCAACAATTGGCGTCATTCCGAAGAATCCTTTCCATTGACAATTGCAGTCAGATTCCTTCCCAAATGTCCAGCAAGGCTCTCAAAGTTAGCTTTCCACCAATCTAAACATCCTGCAAAGTGGCAAGCATAGAAAGAAAATCTCGAGTATTGCCCAAACAGTGTGCTCTGTAACACAAGTGATTAATCTTAGCCTACACTTTGCGGTTGACTTCCTGAATGCATATTTGAGCAACCGTCAACACCAGCATCAGGGCCAAACCGGACAACTACAGGCACCATTCCAGCACCTATAATGCACATTCCAAGATGCCTCGTGAAAAATTTCGGCCAAAATCCACAAGTCAGTGAGGTCATAATTAAATGTTTGATCACAAAGTTCCTGGGGGTGCAGGTCACTAACAGTCTGACCTGGTCGACTAACATCTCATCAACTGTTAAGAGAGCGCAGCAGCGGTTGCACTTTCTGCGCCGGATGAGAAGAGCTCATCTCCCCCATCCCATCCTCACTACTTTCTACAGGGGCACCATAGAGAGTATTCTGACCAGCTGTATCTCTGTCTGGTTTGGGGACTGTAGAGCCTCCGACTGGAAGTCTGTGCAGAGAGTGGTGAGGACAGCGGAAAAAATCATCGGGACCTCTCTCCCCTCAATCGGGGATATTGCGACCAAACGCTGTGTGTCTAAGGCCAGCAGTATCATAAAGGACCCCACACATCTCCATCACGGACTGTTCACTCTGCTGCCCTCGGGAAAAAGATACCGCAGCATGAGGAGCAGAACATCAAGGTTCCGCAACAGCTTCTTCCCACGAGCCATCAGACTCCTGAATGCCATGTAAATGGGCTGCCACTATTGTCTATTTATCCTTTTCATACATACCTATCCTTCGGTTAATTTATTGTGTTGCACAGGGAGCCAAATGCAACGTAATTTCGTTTGGAACTGCATATATCAATGTATTTCTAAATGACAATAAAGTTTGTTTGACTTTGACTTTGACAAGAGATGGATTTTAAGGCATGCATTAAAGTAAAGTGAGAAGAGAAATGGAAAGATGTGGATTAGGATTTTTTTTTAGGTACAATTCTGCATTCAGGACGAATTATTATCTTTCAGATTGGCACTTAAACTGGAAGGGAATGGGAAGATAAGGTCCTAGTGTGTGCAAGTAGCATTTGTGATGAGCAAAGATGTTGGTATGGACGCGGTGGCACAAAGGATTGTTTCTATGCTATATGAATGCGAATCCAATTTTAAACATTAGTGACTTAGCAGCTACTGGACGGGTGGAGTAGAGTATAAATTAGGGGTGATCACAATCCCAATGTGTAGCGTTGCTACAATCCCTGCCATCAGTGGCGCTCCAGATCTGCCGACTGCTGTACGCGGGACTCGAGAGGCTTTGGGTGGAGGGCGAGTAAACTGCAGGTTTTACATTGTTGTGAGGGAGGGATTTCCTCTGACAACAAGCTTATGATGTAGAGGAAATCCCGTTCTGTCATCCGTTCCCGTTTTTTTCCCCCATCACATCGCTGATCTATTGAATCGCTGGATTTGAAAGTCGGGGCTCAAATTCAAGGCCTTTAAAATCACTGATTGCAAGTTCACGCTTGTTTTAGTATATAGGACGTTTATTTAACATCTTATCTAGTTTTTGGTGTAATTTAATTTTAATCTGATGATGCGAAATAAGTTAATTAGGTCCCGATATCGGCAACATGATCATTATCCGTATTATGCAATTGTCTATTCGTCATCACTATTTTCATGCTAAATATTTGACTAAAAGCATCCACAGTACATACAGATCGGATTGTGGCCGCAACCATGTTGAACATGGCGGCAACCATGACCGATCTGTATGTGTGTCTGTGTAAAACGGCCCTTGTGACAAGGCTTGTCCTCGATAACAGCTTTTGAATTAAGTCAATACAAAACAATAGGGCACAAGATGCTAATTTCCTAGTATGAAAATGACCATAACTTTTTTAATACTCAAGATATGAAAGTGAATTAGGTAAAATATTAAATGGTTTTTTATGCTTTAACCGATGGAATAAATTACAGGCTTGATTTTTAAAATCTCAAAATGTTGTATCATTCGTTCAATGTGTGTAGATGTCTCGATTGTTCACAGTAATAAAGATAATTAGAGATGAGGAAGAAATTGAACTGTTCTGGAAGAAGAGCTGAGTATTTGGGAAAAAAACCAACAATTAAGGCATTATGGTACTGGAAATCAATGTAATTTAAGAATTTTAGATTACCTCTGTCCTGCAGAGTGGATCAAGGAAAGGTTTAGAGTGATATGACCCAAATACAGGCAGGTGGGGCATGAGGCATCTCGCTGGCCTGGATAAGTTGGGCCAAAGGGCCTGTTTCGATGCAGTACGACTAAGTGAGTTAATTCAAGAGGTAATAAAGGCATGGTTGAGTATTTTAGCACCAGATTAGTAAAGATAAGAACATTTGTGTAGAGTGAATACAGATATTTCTGACCATGTGTGGCACCGTTCATCTTAACCATAAGTCCAGAAGTTTGGAAAGAGTCCCCAGTTCATTGGACCTCCAGAGAAAGGAAATGGGGTTGGTACTTTGGGAATAAAAGTTACGATGGAGTCTGAAGATAATGGCCAAAGTCTTCCCAATAATTTGTTGTAACATGCAATGAAGTGGTGCCCAGTCAAGCGTCATCATTTGATATTATCAAGGAAGAGTTGAAAAAAAAAGTACACAATATGCTTACTTTCGCCAGCAGGAACTTCATAAACAAGTTACAAGTTTATAAAACACCGATTAGCCCACATTTGGTGTATTGCATGCAGTTCTGTTTGCCACACTATAAGGAGGGTGTAACTGTGCTGGAGGGAACAAAAAGGAGGTTGACTAGGGTAGTGCATGGACTGGAGTTGTCAGAGAGATTAGTTAAACTAGGTTTGTTTACCGTGGAGTGTAAAAGGCGACCTGATAGAGGTGTACAAAATATGAGGGGGATAAACAGAGTACATAATATGAATCTATTAAAATATATGGAATTTCAACCATGCTGCCCAAGAAGGCAGGTATCCCCACAATATTTTGGCTAAGGCATAAAAGGCTAGGGACCAAATGCAGGTCAATGGCTATAACATACCAGCCTCATATCTTTAAGATCTGAGAGGCACACCTGGAGGAAACCCACCCCGTCACAGAGAGAACATGTAAACTCCACAAGGACAGCAGCAGTCAGAGTGCTCCTAGTCTGGAACTGTGAGGGAGCTATACAGGTCTGTACAGGTCCGTGCAGCATCCCATTAGTCTGCCAGCCTGAAAATGATCCATTTACCTGAAACATGTAATAATAAGGAACTGAGGATCCTAGTTTACCAAAGATAGATAAAAAAATGCTGGAGTAACTCGGTGGGTCAGACAGCATCTCTGGAAAACATGGATAGGTAATATGTAAAATGGATAGGTCTGAAGAAGGATCCCGACCCAAAACATCACCTATCCATGTTCTCCCAAGGTGATGCCTGACCAGGCTGAGTTACTCTAACATTTTCTTTCTTTGTTTACCCAAAACATGCTTTCTGTTACTTAGATAACACTCTGCCCAAACCAGCATATTACCCCTATCCCATGAGTGGAATTTTCTTTGGAAACAGCATACAGAAACCTTCTAGAAATACAAATCCACTATTTCCAGTTCCCCTTCGTTCACCTTGTTCATTACATTCTCAAAAAACTAATGAATTAGTCAAACGTCATTTCCCTTACATAAAACTATGCTGACACACTTCATTGTATTATGATTTTCTAAATGTCCTGCAGCTACCTAATAAAAATGCATTCCAGCATTTTCCCCAATCATACCAGACTGTAAAGAGGCTTTTCAAACCAGTCAGGACCGGCTCTGTGCAAGAGTAATCCAATATTTCTATTCCCCTCTTCCCTGCAAGTTCTTTCCGTTCAGACACTTATGCAGCTCCCTTCTGACCGTACAACTGAATCTGGATTGGCTATCATCCAGTCAGTGGATTCTATGCACTAACCACTTGCCGTGTAAATATGAACTCCATGTCACTGTCAGTCTTTTGTCAAATACCTTGCTTCCACGCCTCCTCATTCCTGACCCTCCATAAATGGAACAATATCACTATTCACAACCTCTCCTGTTCCAGTAAGAAAAAAACATTTCCAAACTATTAATATCACACTGAAGTCTCTTACCCCATAATAATTTTGGTCAAACTTTTATTCACCTTCTCTACAATAGAGTCATACAGCATGGAAATAGGCCCTTTACCTCGATTTTTCCATGATGACCAATATGCCTCCTGCATTCCAAGGAACAACGTCCTAGCCTGCCCAATCACCCCCTATTATTCAGGCCCTCGAGTCCTGACAGCATCCTCGTAAATCTACACTGCATCTTTCACAGCTTCATGCATCTTTCTTATAGCATCCAATCTTGATTATGATCAGAACAGAGCACAATGGTCAAAGTTGGTTATATCATGAAGATACAAGAATCTGGGGATGATGGAATCTTGAGCCAATGAAATAAAACTGCTGAAGGAACACGGCTGCTCAGGCCGTATCTGTAAAGGGAAATGGATAGATGACATTTTGGGTTGGGAGTCTTCCTCAGACTAATGGAAGTACAGAGAAGCTGGCAAAGGGAGGTGGGAGGGAGGTAAAGCCTGGTTAGACATGTGGTACAGGTGAAGGGGTTGATTGGCAGATGGGTGGAGTAAGTGACAAACGCAAGAGGTGTAAAGAATAAAAGGGACTCAGATATCGTGAGAGAAGAGTGAAATGTAAAGCACTTTTTTTTGTGGAGGAATATTGGTAGAATTGGTTAGAGGGTGAGGACAGAGGGGGGAATATTGGACTTGGGGATGGCAGATGTGTAAGGAGGGGAAAAGAGCAGGATGACTAAGATGGTGGGAGAATTGGAAGAACAGTACCTCATATTCCACTTGGGTAGCCCACAACCCAATGGTATGAACATTTCATTCTTTAATTTCAAATACCTTCTGAACCCCAACTTGTTTTTCCTTGCCCCCAACCTGTACACCCATATTTCTCCCATCCCCTTTTTCCTTATTTCCCTTTTAATCCTCCCTCATCCACTCCCCCCCACCCCCGTCTCACCACACCTACATCATTCCACATTTCCTCTTCTTTCTTTATCCTTCTTTGGTTCCTTTTCACTTGCTCCAACTATCTGCCAATTGCTCCATCTCACTTGCATCCACCAATCACAGCTCAGGCTTTGCCCCACCTCTACCTCGTTCTTCTAGCTCTCCTGCCACCCCCCCCCCCCCCCCCCCACCCCACCCGACATCAGTCTGAAGAAGGATCCCAACCCAAAACATCGCCTGTCCATTTGCTGCCACAGATGCTGCCTGGCCCGCTGTGTTCCTCTAACAGTTTTGTTTCGCTCAGTGTTGTATCATGACTTACTTGCTCTTAATATATATCAGTGCCCTCCATAATGTTTGGGAGAAACACCCATCATTTATTTATTTGCCTCTGTACTCCATAATTTGAGATTTGTAATAGAAAAAAAATCACATGTGGTTAAAGTGCACATTGTCAGATTTTATTAAAGGCTATTTTTATACATTTTGGTGTCACCATGTAGAAATTACAGCAATGTATATACATAGTCTTCCCCCCCCCCCCCCCATTTCAGGGCATCATAATGTTTCGAACACATGGCTTCACAGGCATTTGTAATTTCTCAGATTTCCCGCCATAAGGCAGGAATAAGAGCTCTCAGCACCTAGTCTTTCCTCCAGTCCTTCCATCACCTTTGGAAACTTTTATTGCTGTTTATCTACATGAGGACCAAAATTGTGCCATTGAAAGTTAAAGAAGCCATTATGAGACTGAGAAATAAGAATAAAACTGTTACAGACATCAGCCAAACCTTAGGCTTACCAAAATCAACTTTTTGAAGAAAGAGAGCACTGGTGAACTTACTAATCCCAAAGGGACTGGCAGGCCAAGGAAGACCGCCACAGCTGATGACACAAGAATTATCTCTATAATATGTAGAAAAATCCCCAAACACCTGTCCGACAGATCAGAAACACTCTTCAGGTGTGGATTTGTCAATGACGTTGGTCCGCAGAACCAGACTTCATGAACAGAAATACAGAGGCTACAAGATGCAAACCACTGGTTAGCAGCAAAAATAGGATGGCCAGGTTACAGTTTGCAAGAAGTACTTAAAAGAGCAACCACAGTTCTGGAAAAACGTCTTGTGGACAGATGAGACGTAGATTAACATATCAGAGTCCTGGCACGAGCAAAGTATGGAGGTGAGATCAGCAAAGTATGGAGGAGAGATCCAAAGCATACCACCTCATCTGTGAAACACGGTGGTGGGGGTGTTATGACCTGGGCATGTATGGATGCTGAAGATACTGGCTCACTTATCTTCATTGATGATACAACTGCTGATGGTAGTAGCATAATGAATTCTGCAGTGAAACAAATGCCTCAAAACTCATTGGCCGGCAGTTCATTCTACGGCAAGACAATGATCCCAAACATACTGCTAAAGCAACAAAGGAGTATTTCAAAGCAAAAAAAGTCAATTCTTGAGTGGCCAAGTCAATCACCTGATCTGAACCCAATTGAGCATGCCTTTTATATGCTGAGTATAAAACTGAAGGAGACTAGCCCCCAAAACAAGCATAAGCTAAAGATGGCTGCAATACAGGCCTGGCAGAGCATCAGCAAAGCTGTCCTTGAATTGCAGACTTCAAGCAGTCATTACAAGCAAAGGATATGCAACAAAATACTAAACATGGCTACTTTCATTCACATGACATTGCTGTGTCCAAAACATTATGGGAGGGACTATGTATAAACACTGCTGTAATTTCTACATGGTGAAACCAAAATGTATAAAAATGACCTTTATTAAAATCTGACAATGTGCACTTTAACCACATGTGTTTTTTTTCCTATTACAAATCTCAAATTGTGGAGTACAGAGGCACATTATGGAGGGCACTATATATATATTTCCTCATGCCTTCAGCCTTTTATGTTTCCTTCAGGATTATTACAGTCTTCCTCAAAAGTTCAACACACCACCAACTGAGTAATTAAAAATAGTTCCCTTCACAACCAACTGTAAATCAGTTGCTTTAACAAAGGCAATGGCCCAAGTACTGACCTACTGTACACTTCCTTCCATTAGAATGAAACAAATTTTCAAAACTACGCCTGGGGATGATCAGCCATGATCACATTGAATGGCAGTGCTGGCTCGTAGGGCTGAATGGCCTACTCCTGCACCTATTGTCTATTGCCTCCTGTTGCTTTATTAAATTTCTTTCCACTTTGCTCACCCTTGTTTATTCATTGGCTTTCAATCTTGATTAGAAGCCCATTTAATAGTAAAGCTTCTTTGTAGAAGTTCATACTTATTCATATCAACTACATTTTCCTGCTTCTGAAACTTAAGAACTCAGAACTGAATACTCATTAGAGTAGGATGTCCTCGGGTTTCTCCTAAACCACAACCTGCTCATTTGTGTCTACCCGGCAGTCCAAAGTTCCTTCTCTGGCGATAGACCTACAAAATGCTGGACTAATTCAGCAGGTCGGGCAGCATCTATGGAGAAACTGACAAGATGACGTTTCTGGTCAAGACGCTTCTTCAGGCCCAGTCTAGAGGAATAGGTGACTTTTCAGGTTGAGACCCATCTTCAGACCCAGTCTGAAGAAGGGTCTCAACCTCAAAAATCACCTGTTCCTTTTCTCCAGATGATGCTGCCCAACCTGCTGAGTAAGTCTGGCATTTTGTGTCTATCATTGGTGTAATTCAGCATCTGCAGTTCCTTCCTACATGTTCCTTCACTGGCTGCAGTCTCGAGCTGTGAGGTGACCACTCCTGATACAAACTGTCCATGAAACACTCAGCCTCATGGATGGACCACAATGAGGTCAACTGTTGGACCATAATGAGGTCAAAGCCAAAATCCAGCTGGTAAATATCCTGCAACCATGGTTGTCCAAGAGGTTACAGCACCAGAGATGCCCCCGTTTCTTCTCCATTTATTTGAACAAACTAAGATTTTTTTAGCTTTCTCGAGAGAACTAAGATTACTTTTATTTTTGCTTAAACGAGTTGCTTGTGTTAATTTCCAGGGCTCCAACCCCTAGGCCTCCTTTATTCCCTATGGATCTGACACCGAGGCTCCCATTTACGGAGTTATCCTGCTTTCTGAGTCAGAGAAAAGAACATTGAGAATATAGAAGATAGACACAAGGTGTTGGAGTAACTCAGCGGAACAGGCAGCATCTCTGGATAGAAGGAATGGGTGATGTTTCGGGTCAAGGCGCTTCTTCAGACTGACAGGAGAGAGGAAGACACAGAGATAAGGAAGTGTACAGTGTGAAAAAGAAACATAAAAGAGGATGAAGTTCAAGGAAAATGTAGAATAGTTCATTGTTAGCTAAGGGAAGATGATAACAAAGCATTCAAAGATAAAATTTAATCAGGGCAGTGAGACTGGTCGGAGAACTAGAATGGGGGAGTGATGGAGAGAGAGGGGAAGCAAGGGTTACTTGAAGTTAGAGAAGTCAATATTCATACTGCTGGCTCAAGCTAAATATGAGGTGCTGTTCCTCCAATTTGTGTTGGGCCTCACTCTGAAAGTGGGGGCAGTCCATGACAGAAAGGTCAGTATGGTAATGGGAGGGGGAGTTAAAGTGTTTAACAACTGGGAGATCATGCTGTTTTCTGTGGACTGAGTGGAGGTGTTTAGTGAAACGACCAATGAATATAGAGCAGTGAAACGACCAATGAATATAGAGCAGTGTAGCACAAGAACAGGTCCTCAGCCCACAATGTATGTGCCGAACATAATGCAAAGACCATCTCTTATCTACGTGCACATAATCCACATCCCTCCACTCCCTGCATACTCATATGCATATTTATTCTCATCTTAAATTCTCATAAATGCCACTATCGTACCTGCCTTCACCACCACCCCTGGCAGCACGTTCCAGACACTCACTAAAATATGTAAAAAAAACTTGTCTCACACATCTCCTTCAAACTTTGCCCCACTTGGCCTGAAAACTATGACCTCTTTCTTTGATTTTTTCCATCCTGGGAAAATAGTTCCGACTGTCTACCATATCTAGAGGATAGAGAACTGGCTGGCAGACAGGAAGCAAAGAGTCGAAGTAAACGGGTCCTTTTCAGAATGGCAGGCAGTGACTAATGGGGTACCGCAAGCCTCAGTGCTGGGACCCCAGCTATTTACAATATATATTCATGATCTGGATGAGGTATTTGAATGCAACATCTCCTATGCAACATCTCCTGCTTGCAGATGACACAAAGCGGGGGGGCAGTGTTAGCTGTGAGGAGGCTGCAAGGTGACGTGGATAGGTTGGGAGGGTGGGCAAATGCATGGCAGATGCAGTATACTGTGGATAAATGTGAGGTTATCCACTTTGGTGGCAAAAACAGGAAAGTAGACTATTATCTGAATGGTGTTCAATTAGGAAAAGGGGAGATGCAACAAGACCTGGGTGTCATGGTATACATTGAAAGTAGGCATGCAGGTGCAGCAGGCAGTGAAGAAAGTGAATGGTATGTTGGCATTCATAGCAAAAGGATTTGAGTACAAGAGCAGGGAGGTTCTACTGCAGTTGTACAGGGTCTTGGTGAGGCCACACCTGGAGTATTGCGTACAGTTTTGCTCTCCTAATCTGAGGAAAGACATTCTTGCCATAGAGGGAGCACAGAGAAGGTTCACCAGACTGATTCCTGGGATGGCAGGACTTTTCCATATGAAGAAAGACTGGATAGACTCGGCTTGTACGCTCTGGAATTTAGAAGATTGAGGGGGGATCTTATAGAGACTTACAAAATTCTTAAGGGGTTAGACAGGCTAGATGCAGGAAGATTGTTCCCGATGTTGGGGAACTCCAGAACAAGGGGTCACAGTTTAAGGATAAGGGGGAAGTCTTTTAGGACCGAGATGAGAAAATCATTTTTCACACAGAGAGTGGTGAATCTGTGGAATTCTCTGCCACAGAAGGTAGTTGAGGCCAGTTCATTGGCTGTATTTAAGAGGGAGTTAGATGTGGCCCTTGTGGCTAAAGGGATCAGGGGGGTATGGAGAGAAGGCAGGCACAGGATACTGAGTTGGATGATCAGCCATGATCATATTGAATGGCGGTGCAGGCTCGAAGGGCCGAATGGCCCACTCCAGCACCTATTTTCTATGTTTCTATATACATCTATCAGTTCGCTGCACAACCTTCAGTGTTCCAGAGGAGAAAAAAAATCAAGCCTGTCCAACCTTTCCCTGTAGCTAATACCCCCTAATCCAGGCATCATTCTGATGAATCTTTGCACTTTTTATAAAACCTCAATATCCTTCCTCTAATGGGGTGACCAGAACTGCATGCAATACTCCAATCCTTCCCCACCCTCAACTCCATCCAGGGACCCCAGCAATCCTTCTAGGTGAGACAGAGGTTCACATGAACCTCCTCTAACTTCATCTGGTGTTCCCGATATGAGCTCCTGTACATTGACGAGACCAAGTATAGAATCGGAGATTGTTTCGCTGAATGCTTGCACTTAGTCCGCCAAGGCCTACTGGATCTCTCTGTTGCTAATTACTAATTCCCTTCCCATTCCGATCTTACTGCCCTGGGCTTCCTCCACCGTCAGAATGAAGCCGCACGCAAATTGGACGAACAGCGTCTCATATTCCACTTGGGCAGCATGATGTATATTCCTGTCCTCATTGGCAATGAAGCCCAATCAATACACAGGAGAATGAGACAAGGTTGAAAGGTTATAGCACAGACTTCAGCCACGATGACAAGTGAATAATTCAGCACAACCGCCCCTCGACATCCCCACCATTACTGAAGACCGTCCACCGAATTTGATTTACATGATGTCCAGAAAAATCTGAGCAAGCTGCATTTAGTAATAGTAATGAGGAATTTTTTGGATCCTCATAGAATTCTAGCTGGAGATATGGAGACTTGTTATCTACAGCCACAATGCCAAGCTTTTCAAGCATCTAAACAATAACGTGGAAAAGGCTAGTGCCAGGAAAACAATCCAAGGACTGAAGCAAGTTGACAAACTGTCAACAATATTATCAAGTACCATATTCATAAAATGCATCAAGCAAACGTAGTTGAGTTTTGCCAGGACTGTATGGCTCCACATCTCAATTCAGCAACCATGGGCAAGAAAACCAAACACTACAAGGTAGCTGTGAGACATTAAGGCAACACTTGAGGGAAAAATCTCCATTGCCATACAAATTGTAAAGGAAGATGTTGTTGGTCTGTGCACACCAATCATCTTAATTTCAGGACGTTAACACAAGTATCTCCATCTTTGTGTCCAAGGCCAATCATTTATTTTTACTAATAGTTTCAATAACTTTCTCCACTTGTTACATGGGGAGAGCAATGTCTACTGATTGTCACAACGTTCAATTCCATTTGCATTTCCTCATATAATAAACTGTTCCAGAGAACAGGTAGAACATTGAAATAATCAGATAGATAGAGCCGCCTTAAACACAGCAGCTGAATTCTTGTTCTCTGTGATTCAAATTACCCACTTTGCCACTTGTTTTACATCCATGCTCCATCTCCTCTTGTAAATAGAAATAGGAGGGATTGGTCCAGGCCCCCCCAATTGTATACACTCCCCAGCCATTTCAGTTCAAAAGAAAACAACTCAAACTTTTCCAATATTTTACCATCAGCTAACACGTTCCAAAACTGACAACCTTCTCATAAACAAAACACAAAGTGTTGAAATAACTCAGCGGGCCAGGCAGCATCAGTGGAGGGAATGGATAGGCTGTGTTTTGTATCAGGACCCTTCTTCTTCAGACAATATAAAGAAGGGTCCCAACCCAAAACATCACCTATCCATTCTCTCCACAGATGCTGCCTGGCCCGCTGAGTTACTCCAGCATTTTGTGTTTCGCTCATGAACCAAGCCACGATGCAACCAGTCAGCAAGCTCTCTACTGTACACCTGTAGAAGTTAGAGAGAGTCCTCCTTGAAGACCAACTCGCCGTAATCTTCTCAGGAAGTAGAGGCGCTGATGAGCTTTCTTAATAATTGCATCTGTGTTCTCGGACCAGGAAAGATCTTCACAGATGTGCACGGCCAGGAATTTGAAGCTCTTGACCCTTTCAACCATCGACCCGTTGATATAAACAGGACTGTGGGTCCCCATCCTACTCCTTCCAAAGTCCACAATCAGTTCCTTGGTTTTGCTGGTTTTGAGGGCCAGGTTGTGGTGCTGGCACCATATGGACAGTTGCTCGATCTCTCTTCTATACTCGGACTCATCCCCAGCAGTGATACGTCCCACAACAGTGGTGTCGTCAGCGAACTTGATGATGGAGTTCGCGCTATGACCGGCTACGCTGTCATGAGTATAGAGTGAGTACAGCAGGGGGCTGAGCACGCAGCCCTGAGGTGCTCCCGTGCTGATTGTTATCGAGTCTGACACATTTCCACCAATACGAACAGACTGTGGTCTGTGGATGAGGAAGTCGAGGATCCAATTGCAGAGGGATGCGCAAAGACCCAGTTCTGCGAGTTTGGTAACCAGCTTGGAGGGGATGATTGTGTTAAATGCTGAGCTGTAGTCAATGAATAGCAGCCTGACATATGAGTTTTTGTTGTCCAAGTGGTCCAGAGCGGAGTGGAGGGCCAGCGAGATCGCGTCCACTGTTGATCTGTTGTGGCGGTAAGCGAACTGCACTGGGTCCAGGTTTTTGTCGAGGTAGGAGTTGATTTGCGCCATGATTAACCTCTCGAAGCACTTCATCACCACAGGCGTTAGTGCCACAGGTCGATAGTCATTGAGGCACGTCACCTTGCTCTTCTTGGGCACCGGTATTATTGATGCCCTTTTGAAGCAGGTGGGAACCTGAGACCTCAGAAGTGACACGTTGAAAATATCCGTAAAAACTCCAGCCAGTTGGCCCGCACAGGTTTTTAGGACACGACCAGGTATGCCATCAGGTTCAGACGCTTTTCGAGGATTCACCCCTCTGAAGGATTTCCTGACGTCAGCCTCTGTGACTGAGACTGAAATACCATCACAGCGAATAGGGGCTCGGGAAGGCACATCGGTGTTCTCCCTATCAAAGCGTGCGTAAAATGCATTGAGCTCATCAGGGAGTGATGTATCGCCGACATCCGAGATGCCTCCTGGTTTCACCTTGTAAGAGGTGATTGCATTCAGTCCCCGCCACAGCTGCCGAACATCTGTCTCATCCTCCAGCTTGGAGCAGAACTCCCCTTTGGCCTTTTTGATGGCCTTATCAAGGTCGTATCAGGACTTCTGGTAGCCCACTGTGTCATCAGACATGAATGCCCGGTGTCTGGTCTTCAGAAGAGTGCAGATCTCACAGTTCATCCAAGGTTTCTGATTGGGAAACACTCAGAAGGTTTTCGTAGGGATGCAGTCCTCCACACATTTCTTTATGAAGTCTGTAACGACTGTGGCATATTCATTCAAGTCCGTTGCCGAGTCCTTGAACATAGCGCAGTCTACAGACTCCAAACAGTCTTGTAGTTGTTCTTCTGCCCCCACCGACCAGCTCTGTACTGTCCTCACCTCTGGGGGTGCGCTCTTTAATTGCTGCCTGTAGGCAGGAAGAAGCAGCCCCACGGTATGGTCAGATTTACTGAAGTGAGGGCGAGGGATAGAGTGGTAGGCATTCTTGATGGTGGTGTAGCAGTGGTCGAGGGTGTTTGGTCCTCTAGTGCAGCAGGAAACATGTTGGTGGAAGTTGGGGAGTGATTTCTTTAGGTTTGCCTTATTGAAGTCCCCAGCAATGGTGGTAAATGCCTCGGGGTAAGACGTCTGGTGTTTATTGACCACGGCGTGCAGCTCCTCCAGTGCCAGACGGACGTCTGCCTGGGATGGGATGTAGACCGCGGTCAGGATGATGGAGGTGAATTCCCTCGGTAGGTAGAAGGGACGGCACTTCACCGCCAGATGTTCGAAGTGTGGAGAGCAGATGTTGCCTGTCCATTCCATCCACAGATGCTGCCTGACCCCCTGAGTTCCACCAGCACTTTGGGTTTTACTTAATGATTAAGGGCAGTTCCAATCCCATTCAAGAATCGCAGCCTCATCCAGGACAAAGCAGCCCATTTGATTGGGATCCCATTATCCACATTAAAAACTTCTTCTTTGAGTGGCTTAGTTGTGTGCACCATCAACAAAATGCACCACAGTTACTCACTCCAGCTGCTCTAACCACACATATTATACCACTGTGATCTCTACCAAAACAGACCAGAGCTTCAAGCTAATGTGATCATAATTGCAGATTCCTCTTCAAGTTGTGTTCAAGAAGCGGAATCTGGGAGTAGTTGATGATGACATTGGGAGCATTAAAAATAAATTGGATCAATGCAAGATTAGTATAAATGTGTGCTTGATGGTCAGCGCACTCTGTGCACAGAAGGGCTAATTTCCATGTTGTTGATACATAGACAATAGGTGCAGGAGTAGGCCATTCAATGTGATCATGGCTGATCATTCACAATCAGTACTCCGTTCCTGCCTTCTCCCCATATCCCTCGATTCCTCCAGCCCTAGGAGCTCTATTTAACTCTCTTTTGAATGCATCCGGTGAATTGGCTGCTACTGCCTTCTGAAGCAGAGAATTCCACAAATTCACAACTCTCTGTGTGAAAAAGTTTTTCCTCATCTCAGTTCTAAATGACCTACACCTTATTCTCAAACTGTGGCCCCTGGTTCTGGACTCCCCCAACATTTCCTGCATCTAGCATGTCCAATCCCTTAATAATTTTATATGTTTCTATATGATCCCCTCTCATCCTAAATTCCAGTGAATATAAGCCCAGTCACTCCAATCTTTCAACATATGACAGTCTCACCTTCCCGGGA
This sequence comes from Raja brachyura, assembly GCA_963514005.1. The sequence continues at coordinate 11,798,325 of OY740809.1, read as the reverse complement.
ATTAACCTGGTGAACCTACGTTCCTCAATAGCAAGAATGTCCTTCCTCAAATTAGGAGACCAAAACTGCACACAATACTCTAGGTCACACCAGGGCCCTGTACACTGCACAAAGACCTCTTTGCTCCTATACTCCTCCTCTCGTTATGAAGGCCAACATGCCATTAGCTTTCTTCACTACCTGCTGTACCTGCATGCTTATTATCTCTCTGACTCAAATGGAAATGAAAGTTGTTGTGCTATTAGCTGGAAATTTTTGATTGAATGGTGTAGGGAAATTATTAAATCTTCAAACTAGAACAACAGAATCCTTCTTATCGACGTATAGTGTGGAAGCTGGGAGGAGATGCAGGGCCCCCAGCTATTGTTATTTGAAAGATAGCATAACACACCACACTCCATTCTCACCCAACTGCTTGTGTCACTGTACCAAGAAATGACTGCACACCTTTCAAACGTGAAGGCAAAAGTTCTACCCACAGAGGCACGCCTTCATTCCTCCAAACCATTGTAAGCCAAATAATTTACTTTTTAAATCATTACTTTGAAGGTAAATGCAGGAGTGAATCTGCATACTGTAAAGATGACAGGAACAGTTTTGGAAACTCCTTCAACCAAAAACATTTGTTTACCAACAATGTTATTAGCATGTGCAGAAAAGAACTGCAGATTCTGGTTTAAACTGAAAATTGGCACAAAACTCTGGAGTAACTCAGTGGGGCAGGCAGCATCTCTGGAGAGAAGAAAAGTAGAAGACCCTTCCAGTCTGAAGAAGGGCCTTGACCCGAAACGTCACCCATTCCTTCTCTCCAGATATGCTGCCAGTCCCGCTGTTACCCCAGCATTTTGTGTCTATCTTCGATGTGACCAAAAATGTTGATGAGGGCAGAGCTGTAGATGTTGTGTACACGGACTTCAGTAAGGCATTCGACAAGGCTCCGCATGGTAGGCTGCTCTGGAAGGTTAGATTGCATGGAGAGAGAGCTGAATGGATAGCAAATTGACTCCATGCAAGGAAGCCGAGGGTAATGGTGGAAGGTTGCTTTTCAGACTGAAGGCCTGTGACTCGTGGTGTGCCTCAGGGTTCGGTTCTGGGCCCGTTACTGTTTGTCATCTACATCAATGAGTTGAATGAGAACATTCAGGGCAAGATTAGCAAGTTTGCTGATGATACAAAAGTTAGTGGTTTTGCAGATAGTGAAGGTGGTTGTGAAAGATTGCTGCAGGATCTGGATCGATTGGCCAGGTGGGAGGAGGAATGGTTGATGGAATTTAATACAGAAAAGTGTGAGGTGTTGCATTTTGGGACATTGAAAAAGGGCAGGGCCTACACAGTAAATGGTAGGCCTCTGGGTAGTGTTGAGGAGCAGAGGGATCTAGGAGTACGTGCATGGTTCCTTGAAGGTCGAGTCGCAGGTAGATAAGGTGGTCAAAAAGGCTTTTGGCACTTTGGCCTTCATCAGCCGGAGTATTAAGTATAGAAGTTGGGAGGTCATGTTGCTGTTGTATTAGACGTTGGTGAGACCGCATTTAGAAAATTGTGTTCAGTTCTGGGCACCATGTTAAAGATATTGTCAAGCTTGAAACGGTTCAGAAAAGATTTACGAGGATGTTGCCAGGACTAGAGGGTGTGAGCTATCGGAAGAGGTTGCATAGGCTGGGTCTCTATTCCATGGAGCACAGGGGGATGAGGGGAGATCTTATAGAGCAGGGCTTCCCAACCTTTTTCATCCCGTTTACCTTAGGCAACTTTAATAGCACATAACAATGTTATCTAACTTATTTATGAACAACAAATGATGAACAGGTAACCGGTATACCAAAACCAAACACAGCCAGTCAATGAGAAAAAATATGTACAAATCCAGAATCAAAAAAATTACCCCCTAGGTAGGTAAAATTTAACCCCAGGGGGTAACCCATGTTATAGTGGTATACAAAATTATGAGAGGAATAGATCAGGTAGATGCACAGTTGTTTGCCCAGAGTGAGGGAATTGAGGACCAGAGGACATAGGTTCAAGGTGAAGGGGAAAAGATTTAATAGGAATCCGAAGGGTAACGTTTTCACACAAAGGGTGGTGGGTGTATGGAACAAGCTGCCAGAGGTGGTAGTTGAGGCTGGGCCTATCCCATCATTTAAGAAACAGTTAGACATGTACATGGATAGGACAGGTTTGAAGGGATATGGACCAAGCCACAGGCAAGTGGTACTAGTGTAGCTGGGTCATTGTTGGCCAGTGTAGGTGAGTTGGGTCGAAGGGCCTGTTTCCACACTGTATCACTCTATTAGCATCATTGGGAAATAAATGTGGACAGTAACCAAATTGAGCTCAGACTGACAGGTAAGGGTAAACATGGGGGACCATATAGAGCTCAATGATTTAGTCGGTGGGTGTGAAGTGGGTGAGAGTGAGAAGTAGGTCACTCTCACCAAATAAAGTGGGTGAGAGTGAAGAGTTGCGAAGACCCAACCAAAGCTCCATTAACTCCAATCTCTAGGCACAGAGCACCCATGTCCATGGCCGTACCCTGAGCCCTGCACCTCTACATCAACACAATGCGAGCTGCTGGAAAGTGGGAGAGGGGTCGGTTGCAACCCAACGTGATGGCCGCGCCCCGCCTCCCGCGCCCACTGATTGGCGGAAAGGCTGGTGCGCGCCAATAATTGCACAGACAGGGGCCAGTGATTGGCCGGGCGGCGCGCCCATCCAGGCCCGGGAGCAGGTTAGTGTGAGGCGCGCGGCTCCCGGGCCAAGGCCGATGGCGCCGAGACGGCTCTGGCGCCACGGGGAGACGGGGACTGGGCTGGACTGGCAGTGGGACTCTCTAGTCCCGGGCCGGCGGCTAGGCGCCTGGCAGCACACGGGGGCTGCGGCCCGCGAACCAATAGCGGCCGCAGCCCTCAGACCAATCACACCTCTGACCCGTGTCCACCAATGAGAGCGGCGGCAGACGCGGGCTCAAGATGGCGCCGCCGCCCAGCACCGCCGTCTCCTCTCTCGCTGCCTCCCTCCAGCGGGCCCGACCCGCAGCCGCGCCTGGCAGTCCGCAGCCGCCACACTCACCCGCTGCTCCCTGGCCCACCGCCCGAGCTCGCCTACTTCCAGCCGGCAGCCGCCGCTCCTCTCTGTGTCACTCGCCTCCCCCCCGCTTGGAAATACCGATCCCAAACAAGATGGCTCCCGCGCCGCTTCAGGGAGGAGAGAGCGGCTCATCTCGCGAGAGGTCGCCGCCAACTCCCGTCCTTAAAGGCGCTTGTTGGCGCATTAAAGGGATTGTTTGGCCAAAACTGGGTCATGCACAACTGGGACGAAGAGTTCACTTTGCATGTCCTCTCATCTGCTCCATTTAGGGGAGTGGGAGTGGACTGTTCAGGTTTAGATTTAGATTTGCTTTATTACTACTGTCATGTGTACCGTGGTACAGTAAAAGCTGTAGTCTGAAGAAGGGCCTCGACCCAGAAACGTCACCCATTCCTTCTCTCCAGAGATGCTGCCTCACCTGCTGAGTTACTCCAGCATTTTGTGTCCACCTTCGATTTAAACCAGCATCTGCAGTTCAGATGCAGTTCAGCCATGATCATATTGAATGGCGGTGCAGGCTCGAAGGGCCGAATGGCCTACTCCTGCACCTATTTTCTATGTTCTTTCCTACACAGTAAAAGCTTTGCCTGCCTCGAGGGTACGTCGAACAATCCCTGTTCCAGGCGTACACTGGCCCTGTCTCTGCTACATTGACGATTACATCGATGCTACCTCTTGCAACCATGCAGAACTCATGGACTTCATTAAATTAACTACCAATTTCCATCCTACACTCAAATTCACTTAGACCATCTCTGACATCTCCCTCCCCTTTCTTGTTCTCACCGTCTCCATCACAGGTGATAGACTATCGATTGACGTCTGTTATGAACCCACTGACTCCCGCAGCTATTTAGACTATTCCCCACCCTGCCTCCTGCAAAGACTCTATCCCCTACTCCCAATACCTCAGTTTATGCCGCACCTGCACCCAAGATGAAGTGTTCCACACCAGTACATCAGAATTGTCCTCGTACTTTAGGGGACGGGGGTTCCCCACTTCCATCATAGATGAGCCTCTCATACGGCTCCTCCGCATCCTGTAATTCTGCTCTTGCTCCCCCTTCCCCAGTCGCAACGGGCAGAGTACCCCTAGTCCTCACTATTCATCCCCAGTTGTTGCATACAGCACAAAATCCTCTGACATTTTTGCCACCTCCAACATGGATCCCACCACAAGCCACATCTTACCATTTGTACCCCTTTCCACAGAGATGCAAATTGGAGGAACAGCACCTCATATTTCACTTGGACAGCTTAAAACCCAGCGATTTCTCTAACTTTAAGTAACCCTTGCTTTCCTTCGGTACACAAAAATGCTGGAGAAACTCAGCAGGTGAGGCAGCATCTATGGAGCGAAGGAAATGGGCAACGTTTCAGGTCGAAACCCTTCTTCAGAACTTTCCCTCTCTCTCCGTCCCTCCCCCACCCTAGTTCTACTGGTTTCACCGTCTCCCTGATGAATTTTACTGTTTGTATTCCTCGTTGTCTGCTGCCTCTCAGCTAACAATGCACGATTCTACTTTTCCTTGATCATCATTTGCTTTGATCTGTAGGTTTCACTCCTTACCCTTCCATATCTCTAGTTTCCCTGACTCAGTCTAAAGAAGGGTCTCCTTCTGAAATGTAAAAGTAAAAGCTTTGTTTTGCACACTTCAATCAAATTGGATAATACTATACATAAATCAAGTCAAACTCAAGTACATCAGGTAGAACGAAGGGAAAGACAGAGTGCAAAATATAGTTCTCAGCATTGTGCACCAATTCCATAGACAAAATTCCAATGCCTTCATTCTAAGTAGAGATGAATTGGGCAGCACCCTAGCTTATGGAAGGACTGTTCAGAATTCTGCTAACGGAAAGAAGCTGTTGCTGTGTCTGGTGATGAACACTTTGAAGCTTCTGTATCTTCTACCCAACGGGAGTGGGTGAAAAGAGGAATGACCAGGTGGGACAAGTCTTTGATTATGTTTTTTATAAGTGCTGGAGTAATTCAGCGGTTCAGCCAGCATCTCAAGAACATGGATAGGTGACATTTAGTGTCGGGACCCTTCTTCAGACCGATACAGACTGAGGAGGAGAAACCTAAAAGAGAGGTGGGGGTGGGAGCATGGTAAGTGATAGATGAATACAGGCAACGGGGAGGGGGGGGGGGGGGGGGTGATTGGCAGATAGAGCAGAGACCAGAGATGAAAATACTTCAGTTGCTGCAAATGGTGCCCGGTCCCTCCTGACCAACATGCATGTGAAATCGCAGAACAGCAAGCTTAGCAATCCCACAACCTATGGATCAGATCAATGCTTTTTTTTAAATTTCAAATGGATCAGATCAATGCTCTATTGTCCTACCACAGTTTGGTGTGTACAGGGATGGGCATTCATATCGCTAACAGGAATAGTAGGCATTGAGACGATCACAATCCTGAGCAGTGCTGAGGCACAATGGGTGAGTCAGTGCTACTGACAGGACGGCAGCTATCTTTGGGCAGGTGTGTGGAATGGCTGATCTACAGTATTTCAGCTTCTTCCTGAGATACCCTCTGTCACAAATGCCCGTCTGATTCACCCAGTCTGAATTACCAATTAATGGTGTATCACCACAAGCAGCAGGTAATAACCATCTTCTACAGGAGTTATAGACAATAGGTGCAGGAGTGGGCCATTCGGCCCTTTGAGCCAGCACCGCCATTCAATGTGATCATGGCTGATCATCCCCAATCAGTACCCCGTTCCTGCCATCTCCCCATATGCCCTGACTCCACTATCTTTAAGAGCCCTAACTAGCTCTCTCTTGAAAGTATGCAGAGAACCAGCCTCCACCGCCCTCTGAGGCAGAGAATTCCACAGACTCACAACTCTCTTGGACAACAGCCAAGTATATAACTAGTCAGAAATTAGATCTGAAAGGTTAAATTTAAGAATATATTAGCATTAAATGGACTTAAACTGGATTAAATAAAGATATCCATAATCCAAATGTATATAAGGGTGAGAGATGTTTAAGCAAACAAGCAAGTAGCTATGTGTGTGTGTGGGCACCGTTGACAGCATGGGGCATAATTTCCAAGGCAAATGAGGTTCTGTTGATTGGAGGTTACGAGTAAATTAGGTGGGGGTGGAGCGAGGGAGCGTAGTGGGCAGAATGATTTTGTGGGGAACAGGCTGAGACAGCAGTAGGGAAGCAAAGAGGGAAGACGTATGTGTGTTAGAGAGAGGGGGGGAGGGGCAGAGAGAGGCAAAGCGCGAGAAAGGGAACGAGCCCATCAGAGAGAGTGGGAGGGAGACAGGCAGAGAGAAAAGGAGAATACTGAAAAAAATGGAAGGGTCAGGGTGAATTTTTAATCAATAAGGCTATATTGATAACATCACTGATTTTATCTATTTTTACTGACTGCATCAGCTATGTTCCAGAGGATTTCTAGGGAGAAAGAGTGAAGGACACGGAGGAGAGAGAAAGAGAGTGGTGAGACAGAGGAGTCATTATTAATGGTAGAATCAAAGCAGGAAGGAAGCAGAGGAGGGTGGGTGTTGGAAAGAGGGTTGAGGAGTAGACTGTGGGGGAGAAACCCCAATGTTTTGTTCAGATGTGTGTGTGAGATGAGACAGTACATCCCAGTGTGAGTAGACTGGTTGTTGGCAGACACTGGGTGTATGGAACGAGGAGGTAGTTGGGGCAGGTACAATCGCAGTGTGTAAGAAATATTTAGACAGGTACATGGATAGGATAGCTTTGGAGGGATATGGGCCAAATGCAAGCAGGTGGGTCTAGTGTACATGGGGCATGAATGTTTGTCAGTGTGGGCAAGTTAGGCCAAAGGCCCGGTTTCCAAGCTGTATCGCTCTCTATTTCTCATGGTGAAAGGTACCTCTTGGTCAGGTCCACAAGGAAGCAGAAATGCTGTAGAACACTCAGCAGATGAATAGCACCTGCAGAAAGAGAAACAGTTAAAGTTTCAGATCAAAGATCTTTGAACAGAACTGGGAAAGTGCAAAACAAAAAGTTTTATGTTGCAAAGAACATCAGGGAGGGATGGGTACGACAGGGTATGGTCTGCTTTATCAAAGTGATTCCACTGTTTCTGTGACCGTCTGGTTGATAGATTAATGAGGTCAGTTAAAGGGAGAGCAAACAAACAACCTTGTGAAGTGAAGGTCAGAGCAGTTGTTGAATCAGAATCGAAAAGCAGGAAATGGCTAGCAGATAAATTAGTCTCCGTGGAGAGGGAAGTCTTAATATTACAGAAGAATGACCGAAAATAGAATGGACTAATTCGGATAGATAGAGAAAAAGTCACATCTGAAATGGATAAATTTGGTACTTAAAAACTGCACAATGCCCAGACAGAAGATGAAGTGCTGCAAGGAATGCAGATGCAGAAATCTTGAACAATTCAAGAGTGTTTTATTGTCATATATCCCAACAGAACAAGAAAATGCTTACTTGCAGCAGCACAACAGAATATGTATACGTAGTACTCTGTAAACAATATAATAAATGAAAAGAGGTGTAGTATATTTATATATATGTATGAATGCATACATACATTCATTCATGCATACATAGACATCAAACAAACAACAATAGTGCAGAAATACAAAAGCAATGCTCCCAAGGGACCACCAGGGGCACCGTACGATGGCAGCCTCTGCCTACAATCTGGCTGTTTTTTTGTCTTTTTGTTACTTTTAGTCCATTTAAAAGTACGTGACTTTGGCGGTTTCTTTGCCTTTTGATGTGGGGAGGGTAAGGGGGAAACAGTTTCTCAGTCACTCCCTGGTCGAGGATGAGTCTATTTTCCGAGTAGCGTCTTCGCCCCCCCTCACGGCCTACCATCTGGATTGGCGCGGCCTTTCCTGCCGGAGACCGACCAGAGCTTCAGCAGCGGGGATCGCCATGTTGAAGCTCCAGTGTGTTGGGCTTGCTGCTTAACATTGTGGAGCTATGGTTGCGGAGCTTCTAGCCACTGGCGGCGCTGACTTTAACATCGCGGAGTCCTGGGATTCATTTGCCGAGGGCCGCCAGTGTTAAATCTACGCTCAGCTCGGGCAGTGGACTTCGGGAGCCGCGGTCTCCGGTAAGAAGTGGCCAATTTGGAAACTCCAAGCCGCTGAGAATGTTCTTCCATTCCGAAGTCGGAGTTCCGATCATCCCGGCGAGAGCCCCTGAACATCGGGCCGTCGTAGCAGCGACTGCGGAGGGCTCAAAAGGCCCCGGCTACGAGTGAACAAGGAGGAAGCTGACTGAACTTTATTGCAATCTTCAAATAAGCTCTGTATTCAAATTTTATTCGTATGGCTCTATGGTAACTCAAATTTCACTGTAACAATTGGTGCATGTAACAATTGGTACATGTGACAATAAATAAATGTAAACTTGAAGTCTATGTAGTTCAGAGCTTATTTGAAGATTGCAGTGTTTAACAGCTTGATGGATGTAGGATGTAGGGAGGAAGCTCTTCCTGAACCTGGACATTACAATTTTCTGGCTCCTGTATCTTCAAGATGGCGGGAGTGAAATAAGTGTGGCCTGGGTGGTGTGGGTCTATAATGATGCTGGCTGCATTTTTAAGGGAGTGACTCAGTAAATGCCTGGTGGGGAGCTCAGTACCTGTGATGGACTGGGAAATGTTCACAATTTATTTCACTTTGCTCCTAGAAACATAGAAATTAGGTGCAGGAGTAGGCCATTCGGCCCTTCGAGCCTGCACCGCCATTCAATATGATCATGGCTGATCATCCAACTCAGTATCCCGTACCTGCCTTCTCTCCATACCCTCTGATCCCCTTAGCCACAAGGGCCACATCTAACTCCCTCTTAAATATAGCCAATGAACTGGCCTCCACTACCCTCTGTGGCAGAGAGTTCCAGAGACCCACCACTCTCTGTGTGAAAAAAGTCCTTCTCATCTCGGTCCTAAAGTATTTCCTCCTTATCCTTAAGCTGTGACCCCTTGTTCTGGATCTCCCCAACATCTGGAACAATCTTCCTGCATCTAGCCTGTCCAACCCCTTAAGAATTTTGTAAGTTTCTATAAGATCCCCTCTCAATCTCCTAAATTCTAGAGAGTATAAACCGAATCTATGCAGTCTTTGTTCATAAGACAGTCCTGACATCCCAGGAATCAGTCTGGTGAACCTTCTCTGCACCCCCTCTATGGCAATCAAGTTGTCGAACCAGGCCATGATGCAACCAGTCAATATGCCCTCTACTGTACACCTGTAGAAGTTCAGGGGACTACTCTCTAACATATCGAATCTCCACAATCTTCTCAAGAAGTAGAGGTGTTGATGGGCTTTCTTTATAATTGCATCAGTGTGCTGGGTCCAGGAAAGATCAAAATTGTACAGGCCAAGGAATTTGGACCTTATGACCCTCTCCACCATCGTCCCGTCGATGTAGACATATGTTTGTGGTTCTTCATCCACACAAAGTGCTGGAGGCACTCAGTGGATCAGGCAGCACCCAATGGGGGAAATGGACAAATGATGTTTAAGGTAGGGACCCTTCTACAAAGAAGGTGAAGTGTTGTTTTCCCAGCTTACATTGTGCCTTGTCGAAACTGTGAATGAGGTTGCAGGCAGCTGGTACAGATGTAACTGTGCATGTGATTAAAAACTGGATTTTCTGCATGCTAAAGCGATGTGCAGAGATGCTAGCATGTGGAGATGACTAGGCAGCTCTGTGCCCTGCCTAGCCCCCACCCTGCACAGTGAAGATGTAAAGCAGAATTAGTCAGCAGTAGTTCCATGCTCCGCCAGGTGGTGCTCAAAGGCTTCACAGCAATTCTCACTGGCTGACGGGAGGGATTTATCAGCACTCTGGTTAACTGCAGAGCTGCAGTCCGGGAGAGCACAGTGCAAGCCTAGAAAGACTTGTTCTCACACGTTAACCTTGTCCTTCCTTTAATTGAGGAAATGTTATCACATGCTTCTATCTGCCCACACATCAACACGCCTGGGCTATTCGAAGAGGCTGAGCAGCAGATTTCACCTCAAGACTCAAAATTCCTGATAGATCAAGAACGGTCAACTTCTTACACTACCGGTGCAGTACAGCTGAGACAACTCGCGTACATGCACTGTACCTGTGTGTACACCCTCACACACACATAAACACGCTCGTAGACCCCTGCGCACTCACAAACAAGCAGGCACCTGCGCACATGTACAGACATGTACATGCACAGAGACACAAACATTTGAATGCTGAGTGTATTTGCATCAAGACATGAGTTGATGGTGCAGATAACATATCTGAGCATGATGTCATACCTATTACAGAAATCTGTTTACAGGGTCACCAGGACTGGGTACTCAATATGTCAGCTAATGTACTGTTCCCAAAGAAGTCAAAAGGGAAAGGAGGTAGAAAGGAGCGGCAATGTTAATCATGGAAGATACCAGAGCAGCGTTGAATCATGATAGCAAGGCAGTGGAGAGTGATATTGAATCAGTTTCCGGCAAATTAATATCCAACGGGAAGAAGGAAGACGCTGATTGGAGTAGTCTACAGACCCCAAAGTGTAACCTCTCCTCAGAACAACACAGGAATTGTTTGCATCTATGTGCCAAATATGATGCCAAGTTCAACTGATCTCATCTGTCTGCACATGATCCATATCCCTCTGTTCCTTGCACTTCCATGTGCCTATCTAAAAACCTCTTAAAGATCATTATTGTATCTGCCTCCAATTGCAATCCAGGCCCTTTCACCTGTTTGCTAGGACCTCTAGTGTTGGACATTTTCATCTTGGGGGAAAAAAGATTCTGACTGTCTACCTTATCTATGCCTCTCATAATTTTATATGCTTCGATCAAATCTCCCTCAACCTCTGACCTTCCCTGGGGTGAAGCGCATCAATGGGGGCATTTCTCAGGCACGTCGAAAGGGAGCAACAATTGTCCAGGGAGACTTTAAGCTACCTATCGATTGTCACCTTGCTATAGGAAATATCATTAAGATGAAGGATTTATGAGGATTTTGCCAGGACTCGAGGGGCTGACCTATTTGGAAAGATTGGGTAGGTTAGGACTTTATTCCTTGGAGCACAGGACGCTGAGGCATGATCTTATAGAGCTGTACAAAATCATGAGGGGAATGGATGGGGTGAATACACAAAATCATTTACCCAGAGTTATGAATTCATGAACCAGAGGACATAGGATCTAGGGTGAGAGGGGAAAGATTAAATAGGAACCCGAGGGACAATATTTTCTTGGAGAGGGGAGTGGATATATGGAAGAAGCTGCCAGAGGAGGTAGTTGAGTGAAGTACGATATAACAGCATTTAAAATTAATTTGGACTGGTATGTGGATAGGATAGATTTAGAGGAAGAAAGCCACAAAGTGTTGGAATAACTCAGCGGGACAGGCAGCATTGCTGGAGAGAAGGAATGGGTGACATTTTGCGATGAGACCTTCTATGGGTCAAACACAGGCAAATGGGGTGAGCATCTTAAATGGGTCAGCATGGATGAGTTAGTGCAAATGGTCTGTGCCCTATGACTCTTTGACTCAGAACAGAAGTGGTCATTGAAGTTGCAGTACAAATGCATTGAAACCAGCTCAGTTTATTATCTAGTATCACAAACACATCAGCATCAGAGCAGTCAAATCCATAAAAAAAACATTCTTGAAAATTTACTTCCCAAACAAGGCTTACATAAAGCAGCAGGAGAGCTCTGCTTGGCACAGCTTCCGAGTCATTTGACCACAAAGCAAAACTGTTGTTGACTAAGAGATGATTACTTGTTTGTAATTTGAGATCTTCTGAGATATTTATCTTCTTATTTATTGTGTGCTGTTGTAGGGGACATTTTTTTTTTTTAAACTGGCTCTTTTAACAATTCAATATGGTTCAACTAGAGAAATGGATGGAGAAATGGCAAATAGAGTTTAATCCAAACAAGCGTGAGGTGTTGCCTTTTGGGAGGTTGAAGGTAAGAGGAAGATATGGAGGGATATGGATCACTTGCAGATTAGTTTAACTTGACATCATGTTTGGCAGGGACATTAATTTTGAGATACAGTGTGGAAACAGGCTCTTCTACCCACTGAGTCCATACTGACAAACAATCACCTGTACACCAGGTTCATCTTATCCCAGTTTTGCGTCCTACGTACAAACCTGCAAGTCTTTGGAATGCGGGAGGAAACCAGAATATGGTTACAGGGAAAATGTGCAAGCTCCACACAGACAGCTCCCGTAGTCGGGATCATACCCAGGTCTCTGGCACTGTGAGTCAGAAACACTACCGCTGCGCCACTGTGCCCCCCCCCCCCCCCCCATTGTGGACTGAAGGGCCTGTTCCTGTGCTGTACTGTTCTGTGTTCAATATTCAGAAGTGTCCTGAGCCGGAATGTGGTCAGTCCTTTCCCTCCACAGATGCTGCTTGACCCACTGTTCCCCCAGCACTTTGTGTAACCAATGTAATCTGTATAGTTTGATCATTGCTTCTAATCATAATTCATAGAGGTCACCACCTTCACTAAAGCCGTGACTAAAGTGCTATATTGACCGTAAAACACTCTAGGACCTTTTGTATAACCTTCTTATATTATTTGTTTCTTACTCTCAGCTTCAGTGATTAATAGTTTGTGTTTATTTCACATGGTGATCATTGATTGTCTAAAGGATTGGTAATATGATCCCATGGGGATATTTGTCAAATTAAGTTAAATGTTGGGCCCAAGTACATATACTGACATGTTAACAATGTCCATATGTAAATATGTATTGCAGATTGTGCCCACACTCAGCTCACAAGCACATTGTTGTCTCAAGTTGTCACGCTGCCTTGCATTGTTGTGTTGTCACCCTCTTAACAATTGTTGGCGTGCAATGTCATCATAGGATTGAATCGGTTCCTGACCTGCAAATAGAAGCTGGGGGGTTACACAAAAAGCTGGAGAAACTCAGCGGGTGCAGCAGCATCTAAGGAGCGAAGGAGATAGGCGACGTTTCGGGTCGAGACCCTTCTTCGCCACTGCAAATAGAAGCAGTGGGCAAAGCTTCTGCAAGTACGCCAATGCTCTGTGTTATAAAGCAATACCAGAATGCTGCCTGCATAAGGGGAAGTTGTACAAACCTGCAGCGTCAGAGTCTGAAGGGAGAACTGACAAAAGTATATAAAATGCTTTGACCACTGCTTCTATTTGTTAGGCAGGAATTGATTTTATTCTATGATGAAATAGTAAGATTAAGCGAGAACATACCAGTTTGAAGTTTATCTTTATTTTATGAGGAGTTACGATGAGCGATTACGTGAAGAACCCCGCCAGTCGGCATGCGCGTCAATCTTCAAAGCAGTGAAATCACAGAAGAACAACAATTGAAGTATTATAGTAAGATTCTAAACCTAGAACTACCAGATGAGTTCATGATATGTGGGTTGGGAGCGCTGGGCACGTAATCGCTCATCGTAACTCCTCATAAAATAAAGATCAAACTTAAAACTAGTAAGTTCTCGTTTAATCTTAAGGGCCTGTCCTACCAGCATCCGACTCCATGCGATGAGCGTGATCAAACTAGAAGCGGGGGCCGCGCGGAGGTCGGGTGATCCCTGTACAGGGCCGTTCCCACCAGCATGCGCCTGCATGCGGCAAGCGCGACCAAACCGGCAGTTGGGGCCGCGCGGAGGTCGGGTGAGTGGCGCAACGCGGTGCAAAGTGAGGCGAACTTGGAGCAAAGTCTAAAGGTAAGTTTGTCAGGACAGAGAGGGACACACAGAGAGGGGGAAACAGAGGCACACACAGAGAGGGCCACGGAGCCACACACACAGAGGGTCATGGAGGCACCTACAGAGAGGGTCACGGAAGCACGACGTCAGGGCGGTGTGTAATGCGTCGAGAAACATAGTCAGTTTTTCGGAGCCCTGCGCGATCGAAGTGGGACCGGCCCCGCGACACCGGACGGCTCAAGCGACCACGTTAGGTCGCGCTCATCGCATAGATTTGCATGCTGGTGGGACAGGCCCTTTACTATTTTACTTCGGAGTCATGTGAGTGATTCCGTGAAGATTTTAAAGATCTATGATTTCATGCCAATTCAAATCCAGGCGTCTCACACTGCAATCAGTTGACTCAGGAGGAGTGAATATTAGCAATACATCTAAACATGATACTGATTAACATGTTAATGCTTTAATTCACAAATAAACGAATATACAATAGCGACTCCTCTCTCGCAGGGAGAAGCTATGAAACAGAACTTAAAACAGAATGGGCGAACACCCCGGCTTCAACAAGTGGCTTATTACAAAACCTTTGAAAAGTCAATTCATGTCAAGGCCGCGAGGATATGGTCTAGAGGGACATCCATTGCCTCACCGTGGAGGTTGATGCCGCCCTGGTGGAGTGAGATTTAAAATTGTCAGTATTAACTCCTGCACACCCCAACACTTGTTTCAGCCATCGTGAAATGGTCTGAGCTGACACTTTCACATGTGGCTTTTTGTAGCTAATAAACAATGCTTCCTCAGAGCCTCTAAGGCTCTTCGTGACTTCAATATAACGCCACAAGTGTGCCACTAAACACAGCCGTAAATCCATGGGAAAAGCTGACAGTACAAGCTTGAATTCGGACACCACTGGTCTGCTTTGTTTAATTAGGCCATAGATGTAAAATTTAACATCATTCTGTGATGACAGCATCCTGTCCAGGCGCAGTTTATGCAAGGTCTGAATCCTTTGTGCTGATACGAGCGCAATGGGTATAGGATGTGGCTGTACCCCATTGACAAAGCAGCGTCAGTACCATGCTTACATCCCAAATTTCAGAATACCTAGGCCTGGGAGGATGAGAATTAAAAAAACCCTTCATAAATCTGGAGATTAACGGATGAGATCCTACAGACTGAAGTTCTGACCCCCAGCATAGGTACGAAGACAAGGCACTCCTGGCACTGTTGATGGCACTATAGCTCAACCCTTCATCGAAATGTAACTTGAACAGAAATTCGAGCACATCTGGGATGGAGGCTGTGTGGTTTGTAATGTTCCCATGTAAACAAAACTCCTGCCATTTCCTGACATGAGAGATGTACTGCCTTTTCGTACTATCCCTCCAGGATGCTGTGATGAAATCCACGGTCCGATTGGATAGTCCCTGACGCAGATATGGCCTTCTTAAAATCTGCAAATCAACAAATTTAGACGATCATACAACGGATGTTGACCTCCAGTCACAGGGTTCACCAACAGATTATGACATTTTGGAACCACCACAATAGGCTGTGTAATAATGCCAGAAATGAGAGGGAACCATGGCTGTGTAGGCCAGTCAGGGACCACCAGAACCCCTGAAGCGGAGTCCTGCTTGATCTTAGTCAAGCACCGATTGATGAGGCAGAAGGGAGGAAATGCATATAAAAACATTCCGCCCTAGTGCAGTGAGAACGCATTCACTGCAACTGCCCCTGGATCTGGTTCCCATGAAACATATTTCGGTACCTGGTGATTAAGTCTGGATGCAAACAAATCGATATCTGGCATCCCATACCGGAGAACAATTTCATTAAATACATCATGATTCAACATCCACTTAGTGTTGTCAGTGAATTTGCGTGACCTGGTGTCTGCCAGCATATTGAATCTGCCTGGCAAGTAGACAGCTGA
The DNA here is from genome assembly GCA_963514005.1 of Raja brachyura. The sequence continues at coordinate 11,782,625 of OY740809.1, read as the reverse complement.
AATCCAAATATTCTTTTTAATGCAACAGTGTCAAATAAGGTTAGCCAATTCGTCACAAGATTTCAACTTGATTCACCCGTGTGATTAACATACGCCACTGCCATGGTGTTGTCAATCTGAAGCTGAAGATGTAAGTCATGCTTAGTGGACAGTAAGCTTAGAGCCCATAAAATGCTCCTAAAAGCACTAAATAATTAATTCCATGTGATTGGAGAATCAACGCCTCATGCATATTCCATCTGCCTCCCCAGCTAGACCTGATATCAGTAGCACCCCAACCCAGGGCACTAACATCAGTCTGCAAAACAACTGAAGGTATTTTGATGAAAATGTTGCTAGAACAATTTGAAATGTTTCTAATCCACCACTGTATTTCAGTAATGGCTTCAGATGGTAAGTGCATGGGCCGTTACAATATGGCCCTGTGACCGTAGTAACCCTAGTACTGGTTTTAGCAGCTTTATAAATAGGCGAGGGGCTGAGGTTAACCCATTAGGCAGTGCTCTAAACTGCCATACTTGCCCCATCCAGCTAAATTTCAAATATCTCTGATACTCTTTATGAACAGGCACTGAATAATATGCATCTTGAAGATCTATACATGCCATATAACACCCGCTGGAAATCAATTGCTTGGCAGTAGCAAACGTTTCCATTTAAAAATGATTATACTGCACAAACAGATTAAGTTCTGTCAGGTCCAAAATAATTCGACACCCACCATCTTTCTTTGGTCTAGGAAACACATTAGATACGAAATGATGTGTTTGATAAACTGTCTTCTCAATTACACCTTTAAAATATAATTTTGCTATTTCAGTTTGAATCTCCAAATTCTCCCACTGTGAGAAAATGAATGCCCGCTCTGGCTTGTGCTGGGTGGGTGGACACAGGTTGGAAATAAATTCAATTTGAAACCCTTGTATACTCTGCAGTATAAACACGTTTGATGTTATTTTACACCATTCTTTGAGAAACCTGTGTGACCTCCCCCCAACTGGTAGGTAATTCTCACTCAATATGTTTCGACAAGAATCAGACCCACCTACCTCCATGGTTACCGGTGGAGTTCTGTGTCCCCTGGCTCTGGATGGAAAAGGCATGTTTGCCCGTGCTCCTGCTGGAGTGCGCCATTTCAGCAAACCGTTTGTAAGGGTACTGTCGCCGAAGGGTTCTGCTGGTCACTGGCGCCTTCATGAGCCCAACGGTTTTTGCCTCTTCATCTAGCTCCTTTACCCTCTTTGTGAGGTCTTTCCCGAACAATAAGTTTGGACGCTGGATGTGGCTAGGCTTACACAGGGCAGCGAACCTTGGGTTAATGGTAGGGCGGGTTAATGGTAGGGCGGATGGCGCTCTTTCTAAGGCAGTTAATTTCAAAGTGCACATTGCACATGAGAGCCAGGGCATCCTGCTGAACTTCAGTCAGGAGCCCACCATCCACCGACCTACCAAAAGCCGTAATGCCGGCTGCGAGCAGCTTCAGCACCCGTTGCAGTTTTAACTCCTGCGCTCGGATGCCTAGTCCCATATGGCCCCAAATTGCATAGTTGATGGCCGGCACTTTGAGCAGGACACAATTTCCTGGGGTGTCATATTTTTTGGCCGTTGTATCCATGGCCAGTTCCTGAAGCTGGTGCGAGGCCAAGTAATTTATACTGGCAGCCAGCTCTTCCCCCAGTGGCTCTCCATAGTCTATTGCGATGGCAAACCTGGCAGCCAGGAATGGGACCTCTGGCTGTTGCCCTTTGTGGGGCAGCCTCCAATGCTAAGCCCTCAGAGTCGGCATCAGAATCGTACTGACCCGGTATGCTCTCCTCCTCCAAGAGGGAGATACTAGGCAGCCCTGTAGGTGCTGCTGGCGCGGGCTCTTGGAGAGGCCGGCACTCTTGATGGAGCATCCTCTCCAATAGGAGCTCCATCCTGGATACCCGTTCTATGGTATCCATTCTTGAGGGAGAACCCTCCCGACTGGACTCGTCCTAGTCTATCGGCTTGACAGACTTTCGAGTGGCCTTATGCCCCTCCGGCGTAGCCACGGTGCTGTCTGACACCAAGTCTGCAGTCGCTGGTCTCACTACTAGCAACTCCGTAGATGAGCTAGGCGGCCGCCCGCTACCCGCACTCCCGCTGGCATTAGACACTTTTGCTACGGCTCGCCTTGCTGCTAACGGCTTCTTCATGCTTGAACTTGTCCTCCTGTAACAAGATTTAACAAGGGCAGAAAATCGACCTCCAACAAGTTTGACACTGACCTGAGGCTTTTTAAACTTACCGCTGGAGAAGCGCTACTCCTCCCAGCCGGTCGCTGCGCCATGCATCAGACGTAATGACACGCATGCCGACTGGTGGGGTTCTTCACAGAATCACTCCGAAGTAAAATTGCACACAACAATCAGGGTGACAGGGTAGATAGTCAGAGCCTTCTTCTCCGGGTGGAAATGTCAAAGACCAGACGGCATAGCTTTAAGATGAGAGGGGGACAGTTTAAAGACAATGTGTGGGGCAGGTTTATCACACAGAGGGTGGTGGGTGCCATGAATACACTACCACGGGTGGTGGTGGAGGCAGATACAATTTAAGAGGATTTTACTTCGGAGTCACGTGAGTGATTCCGTGAAGAAGCCCTGCCAGAGCGCCTGCGTGTCATTTCATCCGACGGGAGGCAGGCCAAGAGTAAATTGTCCAGGCCTGTTGACTCTGATGAGTGAGGCCACAAAGACTTTCCCTTCCAAAAATGAAGGTTGGGAAAGTCTGGACAACGTGGAACACCTCATAGATAAAATGATCAACCAAGAGGTGTTCCAGCCGGGGTTTTCTACCCCCAGGGTCCCCAGCAGCTTTCAGCAACCTCCAGCAGAGGTCCGTATAGCAAAATAGCTGTACACGTATGAAGGATAATATGCCTACGAGTCTGCACAGGGACCCATAACAGCAGCGCCTTTTTAAGGGATGCATGATACCTCCCGTGAGCATGAGCCGGGAGAGCCAGGGCAGGATATGACTCTGACCCTGAAGTTGGTGGCACTACAGAGAGCATGCATCAAAGCACATGAGCTATGCTCCAGGTGTGCTGGATGTGGCAAGCAAAAATTGCCACACCGGCTGGAACAGATAGATGAAAACCTGGCCGGCAATGTTAACTATATGGCCTCTCACCAGTTCCAGGACTCCATAATGGTGGAAACTAATGGAGGGTGCATGAGGCTGCAGAAAGTCCTAAAAACTGGTTGGGCAAGAATAATGGCGTTTGGGCAAATGGTACAAGGGCACCACTATCAAAACACAGCAGGATATGGGCCCTGCTGTGTAATGCCTATTTTTGAAAATTAATTATTCACCAAATAGCCATCAAGCCTACGCTCAACCCACGGTTCACAGCCTTGAGCAGATGCTCTAATATCCAGGAAAAGACCTGGACGACAAGGCAAAAATAATCTGCCTCATCAAAACTCATCTTGGGAGCAGGATGCCGCCTCAAAAACCATCCCCTTTCAGATGGGCTAGAGACGATGGTGCAGGTCAAGGACCAAGCCGGGCGACCCCAGCTACACATATCGCTCTTCGGGGCTTTGGCCAAGATCAAGTGTAGAATCTGTTCTTATCAGTTTAATATCTGATACGTCCCTTACCTAGGGACCAAAACATTGGCACGCTCCAATGCACACCCCAAACAGGGCCGGGAGACCGAGGAATCCAGCAACCATGGAGTACTGGACTAGTCCAGGATATATCCTCTAGAGATCAGTCACCGGTCGGGGGTAGGTTGTAATTGTTCTATGATACATCGTACTGCATAACATCACATCTATTCATACTGGACTGTATCGGGGTCTCGAATAGAGTTTATCTTGGAAGTACATCCACCCGTACAAAGTACACCTAGTCGGGTATTGGGTTTTCAATACCAGAAACTCTACAGGTGAATGATGAAATTAGAATATTATTCCAAAAAGGGGAAAGGACGGCATATCAGCCTCAACAATTGTGTCCAATATTCCCCAGGCAAAAGAACGATGGTGGGTGTCGAGTCATGCTGGGCCTAACCAGACGTAACTCTTAGGTCCAGTATAAACATTTTTAAAATGGAAATTTTCAGTACTGCTAAGCAACTGGTATCAACTGGGACTTCTTTTGGGGTAGGTGGGACCTGTGCAGAAAGGATGGGTTGCACTTGAACCCGAGGGGACCAATATCCTGGCGGGGAAATTTGCAAAGGCCACTGGGGAGACTTTAAACTAGAATGGTTGGGGCGAGGGATGCAAATAGCAAATGCTAGTAGACAGAATGGGAGGCAGGAAGCAGAAAATGGAAGCACTCGGACACAAGAGGAGAAAGAAAAAAAAGGAAATAAACAGAGAATAAGAGATGGTGGGTTTCTTAAATGTGCATATTTTAATGCTGGGAGCATTGTAAGAAAGGTGGATGAGCTTAGAGTCTGGATAGACACCTGGAAGTATGATGTTGTGGCGATCAGTAAAACATGGTTGCAGGAGGGCTGTGATTGGAAACTAAATATTCCAGGATTTCATTGCTTTAGGTGTGATAGAATTGGAGGGGCAAGAGGTGGAGGTGCTGCATTGCTAGTCAGGGAAGATATTACAGCAGTGCTTTGGCAGGATAGATTGGAGGGCTCATCTAGGGAGGCTATTTGGGTGGAACTGAGAAGTGGGAAAGGTGTAGCAACACTTATAGGGGTATATTATAGACCGCCAAATGGGGAACGAGAATTGGAAGAGCAAATATGTAAAGAGATAGCAGATATTAGTAGTAAGCACAAGGTAGTGATTGTGGGAGATTTCAACTTTCCACACATAGACTGGGAAACACATTCTGTAAATGGGCTGGATGGTTTGGAGTTTGTAAAATGTGTGCAGGATAGTTTTTTGCAGCAATACATAGAGGTGCCTACTAGAGGAGGGGCAGTGCTGGACCTCCTGTTAGGAAATGAGATGGGACAGGTGGCGGAGGTATGCGTTGGGGAGCACTTCGGTTCCAATGATCACAATACCATTAGTTTCAATATAATTATGGAGAAGGACAGAACTGGGCCTAGGGTTGAGATTTTTGATTGGAGAAAGGCTAACTTTAACGAGATGCGAGATGATTTAAAAGGAGTGAACTGGGACATTTTGTTTTATGGGAAAGATGTAGAGGAGAAATGGAGGACATTTAAAGGGGAAATTTTAAGAGTACAGAATCTTTATGTTCCTGTTCGGTTGAAAGGAACCAGTAAAAATTGGAAAGAGCCCTGGTTTTCAAGGGAAATTGGACATCCTGTTCGGAAAAAGAGGGAGATCTACAATAATTATAGGCAGCATGAAGTAAATGAAGTGCTTGAGGAGTATAAAGAATGTAGAAAGAATCTTAAGAAAGAAATTAGAAAAGCTAAAAGAAGATATGAGGTTGCTTTGGCAAGTAAGGTGAAAGTAAATCCAAAGGGTTTCTACAGCTATATTAATAGCAAAAGGATAACAAGGGATAAAATTGGTCCATTGGAGAGACCGAGTGGACAGCTATCTGCAGAGCCAAAAGAGATGGGGGAGATATTGAACAATTTATTTTCTTCGGTATTCACCAAGGAGAAGGATATTGAATTATGTGAGGTAATGGCAACTAGTAGATACTATGAGTTTCAAAGTAAAAGAAGTACTGACACTTTTGAAAAATATAAAAGTGGATAAGTCTCCAGGTCCTGACAGGATATTCCCTAGGACATTGAGGGAAGTTAGTGTAGAAATAGCCGGGGCTATGACAGAAATATTTCAAATGTCATTAGAAACGGGAATAGTCCCCGAGGATTGGCATACTGCGCATGTTGTTCCATTGTTTAAAAACGGTTCTAAAAGTAAACCTAGCAATTATAGACCGGTTAGTTTGACTTCAGTGGTGGGCAAATTAATGGAAAAGATACTTAGAGATAATATATATAAGTATCTGGATAAAGAGGGTCTAATTAGGAACAGTCAACATGGATTTATGCCTGGAAGGTCATGTTTGACTAATCTTCTTGAATTTTTTGAAGAGGTTACTAGGGAAATTGACGAGGGTAAAGCAGTGGATGTTGTCTATATGGACTTCAGTAAGGCCTTTGACAAGGTTCCTCATGGAAGGTTGGTTAAGAAGGTTCAACTGTTGGGTATAAATTCAGGAATAGCAAGATGGATTCAACAGTGGCTGAATGGGAGAAGCCAGAGGGTAATGGTGGATGGCTGTTTGTCGGGTTGGAGCCAGGTGACTAGTGGGGTGCCTCAGGGATCTGTGTTGGGTTCTTTGTTGTTTGTCATGTTCATCAATGATCTGGATGAAGGGGTGGTAAATTGGATTTACATGTAAGTATGCAGATGATACCAAGATATACTACATGTAAGTATGCAGATGATACCAAGATAGGGGGTGTTGTGGATAATGAAGAGGATTTCCAAAGTCTACAGAGTGATTTAGGCCAGTTGGAAAAATGGGCTGAAAGATGGCAGATGGCGTTTAATGCTGATAAATGTGAGGTGCTACACCTTGGCAGGACAAATCAAAATAGGACGTACATGGTAAACAGTAGGGAATTGAAGAATACAGTTGAACAGAGGGATCTGGGAATAACCGTGCATAGTTCCTTGAAGGTGGAATCTCATATAGATAGGGTGGTAAAGAAAGCTTTTGGTATACTAGCCTTTATAAATCAGAGCATTGAGTATAGAAGCTGGGATGTAATGTTAAAATTGTACAAGGCATTGGTGAGACCAAATCTGGAGTATGGTGTGCAAATTTGGTCGCCCAATTATAGGAAGGATGTCAACAAAATAGAGAGGGTACAGAGGAGATTTACTAGAATGTTGCCTGGGTTTCAACAGCTAAGTTACAGAGATAGGTTGAATAAGTTAGGTCATTATTCTCTGGAGTGCAGAAGGTTAAGGGGGGACTTGATAGAGGTCTTTAAAATGATGAGAGGGATAGACAGAGTTGATGTGGACAAGCTTTTCCCTTTGAGAATAGGGAAGATTCAAACAAGAGGACATGACTTTAGAATTAAGGGACAGAGGTTTAGGGGTAACATGAGGGGGAGCTTCTTTACTCAGAGAGTGGTAGCGGTGTGGAATGAGCTTCCAGTGGAAGTGGTGGCGGCAGGTCCGTTGGTATCATTTAAAAATAAATTGGATAGGCATATGGATGAGAAGGGTATGGAGGGTTATGGTATGAGTGCAGGCAGGTGGGACTAAGGGAAAAAAGTTGTTCGGCATGGACTTGAAGGGCCGAGATGGCCTGTTTCCGTGCTGTAATTGTTATATGGTTAAATGGTTAAAAGGGTGTTATATAGCAACCATAGATATGAAAGATGCATATTATTCAGTACCAATACCGTAGATACTTGAAATTTAGTTGGATGAGACAGCTGTGGCAATTTAAAGCTTTGCCCAGTGGGTTAACCTCAGCCCTAGGTTATTTACAAAATTGTTGAAACCAGTATTGGGGCTACTCCGTGCTCAGAATCGCATTGTAATGGCATACTTGGATGATGTTTTTGATCATAGGCAAAACTCAGGAAGCAGCTGAGGAATCTGGTTCAGTTACCAAACACCTGTTTGAGAGGTTAGGTTCCTCACCCATCTAATTAATCCCAAATTAGTACCATCTAAAATGATTGGCTATTTGGGGTTCATCATTGATTTAACTAACATGTCAGTTACTTTACCTATGGCCAAAACTGTAAATTATGAAGGCCTGTAGGAATCAGGTTGATGAACAACAACCCTCCATCCGATGAGTAGCTAGTGTTATTGGTACATTAATGGCGGGTTTTCCCTGCAGTACAGTTCCGACTTGTGCACTATCGGAATGTGCAACGAGCTAAAGAACAAGCACTGAAAGAACATGCAGGTCATTTCGATAGACCAATGCAATTGTCAGCCGAAGCTATCGCCAAGATGTGATGGTGGATAACTAATGTCTCACGATGTACTAGAGATATTCTGACTCAATAACCTTCAGTTTTACAAACTGATGTGAGTGCTTCGGGATGGGGAGCCACTAGCTGCGTCCAGCTGTGGCGTGCAAGAGGCATTAATCCTGCATGGGATAAACTACGTAGAATTGCTGGGTGCACTCTATGGCCTAAAAGCATTCTGCTCAACAATGCATCATTTGCATGTTCAGCTTCAGATTGACAATACCACAGCTGTTGCATATATCAATCACATGGGTGGAATTAGGTCAGTATTGTGTGACAATCTGGCAAACCTTATCTGGCAGAGAAACATCTGGGTCTTAGATATCTACCTACCAGGTAGAGATAGCGTGAAAGTGGCAGACACCAGGTCACGTAAATTCAATGACAACACAGAATGGATGCTGAATCCTAAAGTTTTCAAAATGATTGTCAGCCGGTATGGATTGCCAGACATAGATCTGTTGCATCCGGGTTAAATCACCAGTTACCTAAATACGTCTCATGGGAACCAGATCCAGGGGCAGTAGCGGTGGATGCATTCTCGCTACATTGGGAATGTATGTTCTTATGCTTTTCCCCATTCTGTCTCATCAGTCAATGCCTCACCAAAATAGAGCACGACTACGCTTTAGATGTTTAGTAGTTCCTAACTGGTCCACACAGCCATGGTTCCCATTGGTTCTGAGACTGATGACAGCCATTCATGACTATCCCCAATTACAGCAACTTGTTGGTTCACCCTGGGACAGGAGAGAGTCACCCTTTACATGATCATATTAATCTGTTGATTTGTATCTTCTGACCAGACTGTTCCAGGGACTCGGACTATCGAATAGGACCTTGGATGTGATTACGGTGGCCTGGAGAGATAGTACTAAAAAACAATATGTATCTCATAGTAAGAAATGGGAGATGTTCTGCTTACAGTCAAATATATCTTATCATACTGCAGGCATACCGGATGTATTGGTGTTCCTTGCTACATTGCATTTCTGATGAGCAGTTAAGCTATAGTGCCATTAATAGTGCTTTGTCCTCCTATTTAGGGCAAGAGTCCGACACTCTGTCGGATCTCATCCATTGGTGGCCCGATTCATGAGAGGTATTTTAACAAAAACCCTCCCAGACCTAGATATACGGAAATCTGGGATGTGAGCACTGTTCTCACTGTGCTTCAGCAATGGGCTCCAATTACATCTCTGCCTTTCCATAAGTTAACGCTCAAAGTAGTCATGCTCATGGTGCTAGTGTCAGCGCAATGAGTCCAGATATTGGAAAAGCTACGACTGGACAGCATGCATTCTTCTGTAGATAATATTACGTTTTATGTATATGATCTAATCAAACAAAGCAGGCCAGGGATGGCTGGAACCAAAATAAGCTTAAAGCATACCCCATTGACTTGAGACTATGTGCAGTTATGCACCTGAGTCAATATATCAAGGTCATCAAGAGTCTCAGAGGCTCTGAAACAGCAATACTCATCAGCCACAAAAAAACTCATACAAAGGTGTCAGTACAAACAATTTCTAGATGATCGAAACAGGTTTGGATTATGCTGGAGTAGACACTGATGTGTTTAAATCTCACTCCACCAGAGCGGCGTCGACGTACGCAGCAAAGGCGCAGGACATGCCTTTAGACCAAATCCTCACCGCAGGGTGGTCCAGTGAAGGAACCTTTTTCACAATTTATGATAAACCTGTCCTCGCAATGGAAGGATTTGGGCATGCTGCTTTGGGTTCTGTTTGAGTTCGCCTTTGTAATTTCCCCTGCAAAAGAGGGGTTATTACTGTTCTTTTATTGTTTAAGACGTTCATTGTATAATTTAAACAATGTTCAATACATTATTTGTTTATACTGTGTCAACCAAGGCAGTGTGGCGTATGGAACTGTATCTACGGCATGAAATCACAGAGCTTTGAAATCTTCACGGAATCACTCGTGTGACTCCAAAGTAAAATAGTAAGATTAAACGAGAAATTACCAGTTTGAAGTTTGATCTCTATTTTATGAGGAGTTACGATGAGCGATTATGTGCCCTCCGCTCCCCGCCCTCACAATCGCAAAGGTCATCTGGTAGTTCTAGTCTTCTGAGTCTTACTATATCACTTCGACTGTAGTTACTGTGTTTTCACGCCGCTGCTTTGAAGATTGATGTGCAGGCGCTCTGGCGGGGCTTCGTCACGTAATCGCTCACCGTAACGCCTCATAAAATAAAGATCAAACTTCAAACTGGTAAGTTCTTGTTTAATCTTACTATTTTAGATAGACACATGGATATGCAGGGGATGGAGGGATCTGGATTACATGTGGCAGAGGAAATTAGTTTATTTTGGCATGTTTGGAACAGATAATGTGGGCTGAAGGGCCTCTTCCTGTACTGTACTGTTCTATGTAATATGTGGTGCATACTCAATGTTTAAAGTTCTGCTAACAATCTGTTGGCAACTAGAAGAATGAAGCTTTTCAATTCTCCAAAATGACTTGTGTCAGATTGAATGATCAGGAAGTGAGTGCAGGATCTAATGGCGTGAGAGTAAAGTAGCAACAGGTTGATATATCCTCCATAGCCAGGATCACACTCCTTCCCACTTCACTGTGCCCAGTCCATTGGCCTGTGGAGAAAGAAAAATGGTTACAGACGAGGAAGAAAATACTAGGAGACAGATCAAATGCTGACACAGGAGACTGTAGATGCTGGAATCTTGAGCAAAGAACAGACTGCTGGAAGAAGTGGTATAGGAATGAACTGCAAATGCTGGTTTAAACTGAAGACAGACAGAAAATGCTGGAGTAACTCAGTGGGACAGGCAGCATTTTTGGAGAGAAGGAATGGATGACGTTGAGGGTCTCGACCCAAAACCTCAGCCATTCCTTCTCTCCAGAGATGCTGCCTGTCCCGTTAAGTTACTCCAGCATTTTGTGTCTATCGGCTGGGAAAAATCAACGGGTCAGGCAACGTCTCAAGAGTCAAGATTCAAGAGTGTATAATTGCCACATGCACAGGAACCAGAGCAGTGCCAATCTTATTCACTGCTGCTGAATAGACACATTAAACACAGCAAAACAGCAAATGAGTAACATTACATTAACAGTTTTCTTGATAAACCAGACCATGTTTGTACAAGCCATAATGTATAGAGGAAACTTATTAATGCAGAGTGGATCGTTGCTGAGCTAGAATCGTGGTCACGGTTAAACAGGGTGGTTCTCTTGAGTACTGCAGCAGAGGATTGATGGTTGATGGCAAGAAGCAGTTCTTTTACCTGGAGGTCATGGTTTTCTGGTCCACCAGATGGTAGCAGCAATATGAGTGTGGCCAGGGTAGTATGGGTCTTTGATGATAAAAATACCGGACTGAAATAAAAACATACAGACTGAAGCTATTTTCAGATGGAATGGAAGAGGGGATGGAGAGACAATAATGTAGTACTGTCCCTGCCCTCCTATAAGAGACCAATAAACCCCCTCCAATAAACACCGAGGTTTGACTTTTGCGATTCATTCCCACTGCAATTGTTCCGATGCCCCACTGTGTAAAAGTACATATTTTCCTCTCTCAACCAGTGACATGTTGGGCTTTGGGGACCTCACTCCATGTCAGGAACCGCAATCCTCTGCTGCAGTACTCAAGAGAAAAGAAACATAAAATGCTGGAGCAACTCAGCGGGTCAGGCAGCATCTCTGGAGAAAATGGACAGGTGACGTTCAGACTGTCTGAAGAAGGGTCCCGACCCGAAATGTTACCTATACATTTTCTCCAGAGACGCTGCCTGACACGCTGAGTTACTCCACAATTTTGTGTCTATCTTTGGCATAAGCCAGCATCTGCAGTTCATATTTATTACATTTATACTTTTCCTTTTTAGTTTGCCTTAGAGACACAGCATGAAAACAGGCCCATCAGTCCGCCGAGTCCTCACCGTCCATCAGTTCTATGTTATCCCACTTTCTCATCCACTCCATATGCCAATAGGTGCAATTTACAGAGGCCAGTTAACCTACAAACCCGCACGTCTTTGGGAGATGGGAGGAAACTAGAATACTCAGAGGAAGCTCACGCAGTCACAGGAAGAACATGTAAGCTCCACTCAGACAGCACCCGAGGTCAGGATCAAACACAGGTCTCTGGCACTTTGAGTCTGCGACTCTAGAAGCTGTGCCACTGGGCTGCGTTTTCCTGAGGCAACTTCCAGAGTCACTTGAAGGTCCGTCCCCTTTAACAACTTGAAGAAGCTTCACGTTCTCTGGCTGACTGCAGCTGATCCCAAGGTTGAGGGCGGCTGAGGGGCACCACTGCCAGCAGGAGTAGCCATGGCTGGTGTCAGTGAAAACAAGGAGGTCTACGGCACCCGCCTCCAGGGTCCACTCCGCCAACTTACCGCACAAGCGCCTGGAAAGCTAAAGGAATCAAGGGATATGGGGAAAAAGCAGGAACATGGTACGGATTCAGGATGATAAGCCATGATCTTATTGAATGGCGGTGCTGAACGGCGTACTCCTGCATCTGGACTCACACCCATTTCTCCCCTTTCACCTTCCCTTCCCACCTACATTCCTTCCTTTGGCTTCAAAGTTCTCACCTCCTTTATCCTTGTCTCACACTACTTGTCTTTTCATCTCTGGCCTTTGTCCAACCATCTGCCTATCACCCCCACCCCACCCCTTCACCTGTATCCACCTATCACTCGCTGGGCTTTATCCTGCCCTTCCTCTTTTTCAGCATCCTTCCTCCCCCCCCACAGGGCAAATCAGTCTGAAGAAACATTGCCAATCCATGTTATCCACAGATGCTGCCTGACTCGCTGAGTTACTCCAGCACTTTGTGTCTTGTTTCGTGGAAAGGCGGTCATGTTTTGACACAAAGCAATGGACGTCAGGAGTCTCCTTTGCAGCAGTTTGTTCTCATCCACAAAATCCGACTGTTGGAGCACAGGGAGGCATGAGCAGCTGTAAAAGAACATGCACAGAAACAGGAGTCTGCTCCACCCAGCAACAGATGAAGGTTTATGCATAAAAAGGTTTATCAAGACTACAAACCTTGCCAGCTTCAGCTGGTAATTATGCGGTATTAATATCCAGCCCTCGATGACACTCTTTCATTAAAAGCCTCTTGCATCATGGAAGACTGTAATTTGCTGTGTGCTGAGCGTTGCTTGTGTGTCGAGGCATGAAAGGTTCGCACCATGAGGTGGTGACAAACCTGTTACCTGTGGGCGAAGCTTTGTTCTTCCTGCCCCGTCGGTGATCCCATTAACCCCTCCATCTGGGCACGGTGTTTGGGGTCGGGATCCCGCTCCCACTGGCCGCACAAGAATAATTACACCCCGCACTGCTTGAGCGAAGGTGAATTCTAGGCCTGAGAGCAGGTCACCAAGAATTCATTCTGCTCCCTGTTTTCAAAAGGTAGAGCTATTTACTCCGAGACCAAATTTTTAAAAAAACGTGAAAGTATTTCACGAAGCTAACTTTTCTCATTACGTGTGCAATCACCAACAAATACAACAAGGAATCCAGGAGAAACTTTGTTTTGGTCGAAGATGTGAGAATTTGGAACTTCAACAATGAGGAGTAGTTGAGATAAATAGCACGGAGCAATTGAAGGGAATTAAATGGCATTCCCCTTAGTAGTAAACTAGACAGGGGACAGGATAAGATGACATGAAGCAAGATGGAAAGAATTCAAACCAGCAGCTTCGATACAAATAGAGGCTGGTTGGGTCAATTGATCTTTTGTGCTGCTGTACGATAGCAGTTGTACGGCACCGTGGTGCAGTGGATAAAGCTGCTGCCTCACGGCGCCAAACACCCCGGGTTCGATCCTGACTTCGGGTGCTGTCAGTGTGGAGTTTGCTCGTTCTCCACGTGGGTTTCCTCTAGTTTCTTCCCCCAACCCATTGATGTGCAGGTTTTATAGGTCGCTTGGCCTCTGTACATTGCCCCTAATGTGTAGGAAGTGGGTGAAAAAGTGGGATAGCATAGAACTAGTGTGAACAGACGATCGATGGTCAGTGGGGCCGAAGGAGCTGTTTGCTTGCTGTATCCTTCAAACTCAACCCTGAGCAAAGAACAGCCAATTCCACACAACCGTATGTCGTTATGCAAGGCAGTATATGTTCTTAATGCCACTCAATAGTCTAGTGAACTCAATCTCCCGAGTGAAAACAATAGGTCATCTGAGGAAAGACCATAGAGGGAGTACAGAGAAGGTTCACCAGACTGATTCCTGAGATGGCACGACTTTCATATGAAGACAGACTGGATAGACTTGGCTTGTACTCGCTGGAATTTAGAAGATTGAGGGGTGATCTTATAGAGACTTACAAAATTCTTAAGGGGTTGGACAGGCTAGATGCAGGAAGATTGTTCCCGATGTTGGGGAACTCCAGAACAAGGGGTCACAGTTTAAGGATAAGGGGGACCGAGATGAGAAAAACATTTTTCACACAGAGAGTGGTGAATCTGTGGAATTCTCTGCCACATAAGGTAGTTGAGGCCAGTTCATTGGCTATATTTACGAGGGAGTTAGATGTGGCGGCGGCCCTTGTGGCTAAAGGGATCAGGGGATATGGAGAGAAGGCAGGTACAGGATACTGAGTTGGATGATCAGCCATGATCATATTGAATGGCGGTGCAGACTCGGAGGGCCGAATGGCCTACTCCTGCACCTATTTTCTATGTTTCTATGTCATTTAGAACGTAGAACAGGCCCTTCAGCCCACAATGTCCATACAGAAAATGATTCCAATTTAAATTATTCTCATCTGCATGCATGTGATCTATATCCCTCCATTCCTTTGGAACAAAAACTTCTCTTACACTATCTTAACCAATTTTATTTATTTTTTTGCCACTTGAGAAGCATCTTTATTTTTGTAAATGATTGTCCCATTTCCAAACTCTCATTCCTACCTAAAGCCCATAAACAGTTTAAAAATCCCAGAACCACACTGTTCCTTCCTACAGCTATGTTTGAAACTCTCCGATCAGGTTGCTACCCCTGTCATAGCACTGACACTCTGCTACAGATCTGAGGCAGAGCAATAATCACCTTACTGGATAGCAGATCCACAACTACAGCTGCTCCCCAACTTTCGGAAGGGCTATGTCCCGTAGACCCTCGTGAAAGTCAGATGTTATGTAAGTCGGACAGGGAAGTCCAACTGTCCACGTGTATATTTACTATTCGTACTGTGTACTGCCTGTGGGAGACCAAGTAGGAGCTCTGAGGCAGAGACCACATAGGAGCTCCGAATGGAGACCACGGGGGAGCTCTGAGACGGAGACCACGGGGAAGCTCCGAGAAAGCACCAACATGGATTCCAATTGAGAGCTCCGACATGGAGACCATATGGGAGCTCCAATCTGGAGACCACGCGGGAGCTCCGATGTGGAGACCACTGGGGTGTTCCGACGTGAAGGACATGGGGGAGCTCTGAAGCTGAGACCACAGGGGGGAGCATCGATGAGAACAGCTGAGGATGAAATGGCTGTAATACACTGCAGTAATACACTGCTACTGAGACCCACAATTTGCAAATAAAGCAGTGACCTTAACTGAAAGTGCGAGTCTACATAAGTGACGTATTATGTAAGTCGGGGAGTGCCTGTATTCCTGGAGTGATATTTCCCAACCTGTGGAATCGCGGCATGGAGGCTATATTGATTGTCACCATTGTCCCGGTGGGCCTCATCAGGGACGACAATGAGCTGGCTTACAGGGAGGAGGTGAAACAACTGGTGGACTGGTGCAATACGAACAACCTGATCGTGAATGTCGAAAAAACAAAGGAGGTTATTGTCGACTTCAGGAAAAACCGGCACATTCCCGTACCACTTCACATCAATGACAGCGATGTGGAGGTGGTCAGTAGCACTAAGTTCCTGGGGGTGCAGATCACTAACAGTCTGACCTGGTCAAATAACATCTCATCAACAGTTAAGAGAGTGCAGCAGCGGTTGCACTTTCTGCGCCGGATGAGAAGAGCTCACCTCCCCCATCCCATCCTCACTACTTTCTACAGGGGCACCATAGAGAGTATTTTGACCAGCTGTATCTCTGTCTGGTTTGGGGACTGTAAAGCCTCCGACTGGAAGTCCGTGCAGAGAGTGGTGAGGACAGCAGAAAAAATCATCGGGACTTCTCTCCCCTCAATTGGGGATATTGCGACCAACCGTTGCGTGTCTAAGGCCAGCAGTATTATAAAGGACCCCACACATCTCCATCACGGACTGTTCACTCTGCTGCCCTCGGGCAAAAGATATCGTAGCATAAGGAGCAGAACATCAAGGTTCTGCAACAGCTTCTTCCCACGAGCCATCAGACTCCTGAATGCCATGTAATGGGCTGCCACCATTGTCTATTTATCCTTTTATCCTTTTATCATTTTTTTTCCCATATTAACCTTCTGTTAATTATCGTGTTGCACAGGGAGCCGAATGCAACAGAAGTTCGTGTTGAACTGCATATATCGATGTATTTCTAAATGACAATAAAGTTTGTTTGACTTGACTTTTGGATTGCTAATCCCTCCTTGCTGCTCGGAAGCCAAGGTTTCCTCTGATCCCGTGGATGAGTCAGGGAGCCACTCTAACCGACACTCCCAGGTGATCACCCCATTAACCAACTCTTGCACAATCTGCTCCTGGCACAGCCAGTCCCCAGACAGTAGTTCACTGTGCTCCTTCACATCCTCTCCCTCACTCCACATGGGGTTCTCCCTCCACAGGCACCCCTGGTCTCTGCAAAAGACCAAGAATCCTGATTCCAAGCCATCGAAATTGGGACAATTAATCTGATTGAGTGATGCCCAATTCCTCCTGAACATACAGTAATTTTATTTATTAATAGTCCCTGTTCCATTTTCAGAAGATAATTTCCCGCTTTTAGATTTTGCAGATCGTTGCTTCTCAATTGGTTCAGAGTCTCCCAGTTATTTCATGTAGCAGTTTCAAGAAGGTACCTTGATTTTGTTCACAAATACTTCCTGTTGGACAAGAACACACAGTAAACTATCACCGCCCTGTGCCTTCCGTGCTGACGTGAGACCTGAGCGGGGTGGCATGGTGGCGCAGCGGTCCTTAGCGTCAGTGTACGGGGATCGCTGGTCGGCGACAGACTTGTTGGGCAGAAGGGCCTGTTTCCGCACCATATCTCTGAAACTAATACTACAACTAGACCCAGAGAGTAGGTTATATCTCACAGTAATTTTCATCACTGTGCAAGTGAGCTATGGTGCTTTGAGATGATGATCAGTAAAGTGCAGTAAAGCTGCAAAGATCACACAGCTCACAAGGTCTGCCAGATACCTCTACTTGTTGGGATGTTCTCCAGCAGCACTGGAGCATCTGCACTGTATCCAATCACCTGTGTGCATGACCCCCCCCCCCCCCCCCCCCCGCTAGAACCAGTAGTTGCTCACATGCAGTCAGGATCAGGCCTAATCTTCTGATACCTTCTTAAAGGAACTAAGACTATTAAGGGATAACTGTAAATTCACAGATTAGTTGTGGAATCAAGTTGTCCGGCAGAATATAGAATAGGTTGGGCAGTCGGAACCCTTTTCCCAGGGTGCAAATGCCCAATATTACAAGGCGACTTGTTACCTTATTACTTTAAGGTGAGCGGGACAAAGTTTAATGGAGGTGTGTGGGGCAAGTTTTTTTACACAGGGAGTGGTGGGTGCCTGGAACCTGCTGCCAGGGGTGGTAGTGGAGACAGATACAATATCGGCATTTAAGAGGCGTTAAGATAGGCACATGGAAGTGCAGGGAATAGAGGGAAGAGACAAGGGCTCTAAGACTTTTGCCTTCCATCACAGTGAGGAGATGCCTGGTAGACTCACTGTGTTAAACTGTGTTAAGTGTGTGTTTTGTTATTTTATTCTATGTTATGACTGCAAG
Organism: Raja brachyura; assembly: GCA_963514005.1. Next base: position 11,764,780 of record OY740809.1, on the reverse strand, counting down.
GTATACAATTCCGTTCAGACTGAAATGTCTGAATGACAATAAAGAATACTTTACTTTACGATATGGATGGTGTTCAGGCAGATGAGAACAGTTTAACTTGGCATCATGTTCAGCACAAACGTGGATCGAAGGGCCTGTTCCTGTGCTGTAATGTTCTATGCTCTAAATAATATGTTCAGCTGACAGGATAGTGTTAATTGCATGGTACAGGTTTAGCGCTTATACAGAGGACATAACTTTCATTCACTGTCTATTTCTTCCATTCATAGACAAAGCCACTGATATAATTCACTTACATTCCCTGTATCCTATTCAGACAGCCAGACATTATGCATTGCTATATTTACCCTATGTTTATTTTCCACACTATTTGAACAAATTGGGTATGAAATATGTGACACTTGTCAAATCGTTCCGAATCTTTATTCAGTTTACATTCTTTGCGATTTCTTCTAACTCTCTGATGGGCAGGTTAGCAATTAAATTGTCACATCAATAATAGGATGATGAAGGCTATCAAGTAATGATCAGAGCTTTTTGTTCATTAATGTCATAAAACTCACGGGAAGACTTGACAATGGAGAAAAGGTGGCAACTCCCACAGATTTTAGCTTCTTTTTGAATGCAGTGGAATAAATAACATGGTATAAATAATATGTTTTGGTTTGAAAACTGTGAAAAATGTGAGTCAGTCACACTACCTCTTAGTCTGCTCTGCTAGTTAATGTGGTCCTGGGGGATTTCTGCACCAACTCCACTTTCCTGCCTGCTCTCCACTGCCCTTGTGACACCTGGCGACCAAGAATATGTCAGTAATATAAATTAAATGATGCAAGATCCACAGCTCTCTGTGCTCGGCATGAGTGGAGAAATCCCAGTTCATCCCTACCACAAATTGAACTGTTTGCTAGACTCTGATTCATCCTGAGGGCTAGTGAATCTGAACATCAACTTTGTGAAGCCACATCAGGATCAATATGATCATCTCCTCGTCAAGATCACCTTTGGTTCATCGACATTCTGTTGAGCTCAACCTGTTCATGATCCGTCATTCTATGAAATATCTTGGTGAACCTTCTCCAAGTGTTGGTCTATCCTTTAAACACGGAGAGCAAAATGAAGTTCAGTGCCCTCCAGACAACCCCTTTGGGATACTGCGCAAGGTTTTCCTAACAATTACGACACAAGGAACTGCAGATGCTGAAAGCATAGAGAGCTGGGGAACTCAACGGCTCAGGCAGCATCTGTGGAGGGAATTGACAGGCAACATCTTGGGTCGGTATCCTTCTTCAGTCTGAAGAAGGATCCTAACCTGAAACATCGCCTGGCTATTCCCTCCACAGATACTGCCTGACCTGTGGCGTTTTTCCAGCACTTTCAGTTTTGCTGACATGACGCTGAATTCCTTTTGTAACGAAAGCCAACATTTCATTTGTCTACCTAGTTATTTATCTTTCTTCAAAGCGACTCTCAGAATTCTCTAATAAGCAGCATTCTGTAGTCTTTTTCCATTAAAATCATGATGAAACCATTAAATTTCCCCATGTTTAACTCCTTTACTGCACATTTCCTTTATGCATAAATGACTTGGGTTTGATTCTGACCACAGGTACTGTCTGTGTGGAGTTTGCATGTTCTCGCTGTGACTGTGAGGATTTCCGCTGGGTGCTCCAGTTCCTTCCCACATCCCAAAGATGTACAGGTTTGTAGGATAATTGGCCACCATAAATGGCCCCAATGTGTAAAGAGTGGATGAGAAAGTGGGATAAAATAGAACTAGTGTGACCAGATGATTGATGGTCGGTGGACTCGGTGGGCCGAGGGTTTGTTTCTCTGCTGTAACTGTAAACTAGTTACTTTAGTTTATCTCTGAACTAATGCTTTTCTACCATTTTCTATTTTGTGAGTAAATTTGGCACCGATACACTTTGTCCCTTTATCTAAACCATTAATATTGACTGATACCCATCACTCATCCCCATACAATCCATTAGCTATGACCTGCCAAGCTGGGAGTAATCCATTTATCCCAACTTGTTGATCACTTCATCAGAGAACTCAAGATATTCTCTAGATATTTAAAAATTATGTGAGAATGTTTGGAATTCATTGTGAGTGTTTATGTGTCTGTGGGCTTGTGTGAGTGTGTGTTTGTCTGTCTGGGTATTAGTGGGTGGGTGTATGTGCGTGCCTGTGCGTGTGCGTTTGAATGTGTATCTGTGTGTGTGTGTGTGTGTGTATGTCTTTATGTGTGTGCGCATGTGTGTGTGAATGTGAGTGTGTGTGTGAGAGTGTGTAAATATGTGTGTGTGCATATATGTGTGTGTGCATGCATGTGTTTGAGTGTGTGTGTGTGAGTGTGTGTGCGTGCTTGAGCATGTGAGCGAGAGAGTGTGTTTGTGAGTGTGTGCGCGCGCGCGCGAGTGGGTGTCTGAGTGTGTGTGCATGCACACGTGTTTGTGTCAGTGTGTGTGTGTGTTTGTGTGTGTATGCACGTGTGACTGCGTGAGTGTGTGTGTGTGTGTGTGCAAGCGTGTGCTTTCAGTCTGTAAATCCTATTGCTCTAGAGACTCGAGGACTGAAAACAAGTAGAAATGACTGCAAGCAACCAATGTTGTCCGTGCATAAACCACACGTCACAGCTCCTGCTGTTTAAACAGGAGACTATTATTGGTTTCTTGTTACTTGGTAGAATATGAAGGGAAGTATTTGTGTCTTCGCATTTGTGCTCAGAAATACATGATAAATGAATGTAGCGAGGGCTGGCGATCCTTCATGGGCTGTGTCCAGGACTATGACACAGGTGACTGCAAAATAGTAGAAAGGTTATTGACCTGAAACATTAACTCTTTCAACATAGATGTTGCCTGGCCTGCCGAGTGTTTCTTGCAGGTTCTGCTTTTATTTCCAATGTCTGCAGTGTTTGCAGAGATCATTAGACGCATTAATATTAATTAATCAACAGATCCATTGATCGTGAATATTCAAAATTAGCAGATTCTGGAAATGTCCCCACCAGACTGAAACAAAAACATGAAGCATTGGTTTACAAGAAAACTGGGAGAGAGAAACTGAACTAGTCAGCCTAGCATTAGTCTTTGGGAAATAATTTAGAATAAATATTAAGCAAATGATACAACACTTCTAAACTATCGTAGATAGACAGAAAAAGCTGGAGTAACTCAGCTGGTCAGACAGCATCTCTGGAGAAAAGGAATAGGTGACGTTTTGGGTTGAGACCCTTCTTCAGTCTGAATTAGTTCAGTCTGAAACTAGTTACTTTAGTTTATCTCTAAACTAATGCTTTCTGACCCATTTCTATTTCATGAGTAAATTTGGCACCGATACACTTTGTTCCTTTATCTAAAACATTAATATAGATTGATGCCCATCACTCATACACATACAATCCATTAGCTATGACCTGCCAAGCAGGAAGTCATCCATTTATCCCAACTTGTTGATCACTTCATCAAGATATTCTCCAGATATTTAAAAATCGCGTGAGTATGTTTGGAATTCACTGTGAGTGTTTATGTGTCTGTCTGTGGGCTTGTGTGGTTTGTCTGTGTGGGTATTAGTGGGTGCATGCATGTATGTGGGTGTGTGTGCGTGCCTGTGTGCATATTTGTGTGTGCATGTAGTTCAGTCTGAAGTAGGGTCTCAATGTAAAACGTTACCTATTCCTTTTCTTCAGTGATGCTGTCTGACCTGCTGGGTTACTCCAGCTTTTTGTGTCGATCTGCGGTTTAAACCAGCATCTACAGCTCCTTCTTACACACTTCTAAAGCATCACATGATTAAACAGAGTTAACAGGATTTTAGGAAAATCATTTAAAATAAATGTATTGACTTTCTTTCATAATGTAACATAATGCAGTCTAGGGTAGAAAGCCATTGAATGTTACTGCATTAGATTAAAGCTCTTGGTGATAATAGGAGGTGATAATATTAGTGAATACTAGTGAAAGATTGGCATCTGATTGTAAACAGATAAATGGGTAATGTTTAGGTTGGCAAGCTGTAACTAGTGCGGTGTCAACGAGATGCAGCTTTGAAGCCTCCATTGTTTTTAGTCAGTGTTGATGGTTGAAGGGACTGAGTGTAATATAACAGTAAAACACAGGGGAAGGAGAGTTGCAAAGATGTCAGCGGTTCTGCAATGGGATACGGATGTTAAATCATTGTGCAAAATTACTGCAGATAGAATATAATGTGGAGAAAAGTGACGCAAACCACTTTGCTGGGAAGATCAGCAAAACTGACTGTTATTTAAATAGTCCCAGGCTATTACTCGCTAGCACTCGGCTTGTACTCGCTAGAATTTAGAAGATCGAGGGGGGATCTTATAGACATGTACAAAATTCTTAAGAGGTTGGGCAGGCTACATGCAGGAAGATTGTTCCCGATGTCGGGGAGGTCCAGAACAAGGGGTCACAGTTTAAGGATAAGGGGGAAGTCTTTTAGGACCAAAATGAGAAAAAAAAATTCACACGGAGACTGGCAAATCTGTGAAATTCTCTGCCACAAAAAGTAGTTGAGGCCATTTCATTGGCTATATTTAAGAGGGAGTTAGATGTGGCCCTTGTGGCTAATGGGATCAGGGGGCTATGGAGAGAAGGCAGGTACAGGATACTGAGTTGGATGATCAGCCATGATCATATTGAATGGGGGTGCAGGCTCGAAGGGCCGAATGGCCTACTCCTGCACCTATTTTCTATGTTTCTATGTTTCTATGTTTCTATGTAATCATGGGTGTTCTGAGCAATATAAAATTATGAATGGGGCATAGATAGGGAATACAGTCACATCCTTTTTTCCAGAGTGGAAATGTCAAAGACTATAGAGCATAGATTCGTCATGAGAGAGGCAAAGTTTAAAGGAGATATCTATGCGGGGCAAGTGTTTTACACAGAGAGCGGTGGGCACCTGAAATGCACTTTAATTGCACGAGAGACGGGCTGAAAGTAGAAGATGTTGAAGACATGAGGTTATTTATATTGGTAGGAAGATTGTATCTTCAGTCACTTTCTGTCAGTAACGTTGACCCAGTTTCCCCTCTCTGAGGGCCTGGCCTGAGCTGTTGGATATTCCCCATGCCCGCACTTCATAGCTTTGACACTACTTTGTTCACGTCCTCGCTCACTAACACTCTCATTCATCGATCAATCAGACAACTTCGTCAACAGTTTGTCACCATGGAAACCCTGGCTTCACCCTATTCCCCTTGACCCATCCATCTCTCCCTGAACCTCTCTGCAATTCAAAACTATCTTGCCTTCTCCCTTTCCCATTTCTGAAGAATGGTATTGAAGCTAAATTGTTAACTCTGTTTCTCTCTCCGCAGATGCTGCCCGACCTGTTGGGAGTTTATCTCCAGCATTTTCTGTTTTTGTTTCAGATTTCAACCATCTGAAATCTTTTATATGCATTTCCCTTTCAAGTGATGTTCCTTCCCAAACCTTTGACCTCTGATGAAAGTTCCCTTTTCAAAACATTAACTGCAGTCTACACATGTCAACGAGTGCATCCAGTGTTACAACTACTGGAGTTCCCAGGGATCCGTACTTAACCCTCAGTGTGTCACTCTGTACATTAATGACCCGGAGGAAGGAAGGGTAGGCACATTTTCCCAGTTTTCCGATGATACAACAATAGGTGGAAGGCCATGTTGCTATGACACCATACTTATTCTGCAGAGACACAAAAAGCTGGAATAACTCAGCGGGACAGGCAGCATCTCTGGAGTGACGTTTTGGGTTGAGACCCTTCTTCAGTGTCTATCTTCAGTTTAAACCAGCATCTGCAGTTCTTTCTTACTGATTTGGCATCCGGACCAGGTAGATTGAAAATGGGATTTAATGTGGGGTCATGCACTTTGGTGAAATAAGCCAAAATACAGATTATTGTCCAAATGGAGAGAGGCTGCAAATGAGTGGAGCACAGAGGGATCCAATCGATGAATCACAAACAGTTAACTGGAAGGCCCAGCATGTGGTTAAGAAGGCAAGAGCTGGAGTTTAAGGAAGGTTTTGTTACAGTGTTGGTGAGGCCACACCTACAATACTGCGCATAGATTTTATCCCCTTACTGAAAAAAAAGATGCAGTAGCATTGGAGGCCGTCCAAAGGAGATTCACCTGGGTTGTCCCTTCGGATCGAGACTGGAGTTTGGTGGAATGAAGAGGTGACCTTAATCAGAGATACAGGATTCTCGACAAGGTAGCTGTTGAAATGTTTTCACTAATGGGCGAGTCACAACAAGTGTCCTTCTCTCAGAGGCTCGAGAATCTCTGCAATTCTCTGCTCCCAAGGTTGGAGGAAGCCGAATCATATTTAAGGTGGAGATCTGTGGAATTTCTGCCACAGAAGTAGTTGGGGCCAGTTATTGGCTATATTTAAGAGGGAGTTAGATGTGGCCCTTGTGGTTAAAGGGATCAGGGGGTATGGAGAGAAGGCAGGTACAGGATACTGAGTTGGATGATCTGCCATGATCATATTGAATGGTGGTGCAGGCTCGAAGGGCCGAATGGCCTACTCCTGCACCTATTTTCTATGATTCTATGATTTCTATGAGTTAGATAAATATTTGAAAGATCGAGGAATTCAGGGCAGTGGGGACCTGGCACAGAGGGGGACGAGGTCAGCATGGATCAGCCATGATCGTATTGAATGGTGGGACAGGCTGGTGGGGCCGAGGCACCTACTCCTGCTCCTATCGTCTTGGGTTTTATTTTAGTTGCAGCGGTTGTTTCTGACCGATATGTGTTCTAAAGGGGTTTGCAACTAGAGAAGGTGTATCACAGGGGCACAGATTGATTCATGTGAGACATGAGTATCTCAGTGAAGGCTGGTTCATTATATACATGTCTCCAACTGTACACACATGCACAGTAAACACGTGACAACAAATAACACCAGTGGGAATGCACATATATGCCTACAGCAGTTTCCCTCAAAAACAGCCCACACACACAAACAATTTCTCAACCTTTACTCATTGATTATGAACCTTTTTAATGGGGAGCGACTGGCGGTCAGCACACACCCGGGGCCATTCAACGTTTCCCCAGACTCCTTACAGACAGAGCTAAGCCAGCTGTAAACCAGGCAGAATGAGTATCGCACCATGCTCATGAATATCCAGGCTGCTGCTTCAGTCCCCCGCCGAGAGCTGAGAGCTAACATGTCTGCCCTTGTTGTCCGCTAGGTTAGCATTATCTCCCTTTGAAAGCTCGTTAAGTAGCACCCTGCACCGTTGCAGTACTGACACTGATACCTCCCTCCTCCACCCAAACGTGGGCTCAACAGCTTGATCTCTGCTCCGTATCTAGGTCAGGAGTGTTTGCAGCGTTAACTGTGGGTTTACGATACATGCTCAGTGTAAGCTATGGCGATATAACAGTAAATGGCCTGCACATTCTGCTGCTGCCGCCGTACATTTCAACCAACAATTTGTGGACGCAGCCCAGACCATCACACAAACCAACCTCCCATCCATTGATTCCAACTGCACCTCACGCTACCTCGGCGAGGCCAACAGCATAATCAAGGACGAGTCTCACTCCAATCATTCTCTCTTCGCCCCTCTCCCATCAGGCAAGAGGCAGGAGTGCGAAAACACATACTGAAACATGTTCTTCCCAGCTGTTATCAGGCAACTGAACCATCCTACCGACAACTGGAGAGCAGTCCTGAGCTTCCATCAACTTCATTGGAGAACCTCGGACTATCTTTAATCGGACTTGAGCATTAAATGTTATTCCCTGTATCCTGTATCTGTGCACTGTGGTTGACCTGATTGTAATCATATATAGTCTTTGGGTGACTGGTCAGCACATCATAAACAAGCTTTGCATCTACCTCGGTACACAGACAATAAGCTAAACTAGACGAAACAGAACCTCCTCAGAGAGGGGAGAGAGTTGGTTGGGGCTGAGATGTCACCCTTTCCACTTCTAGACTTTTGACACCTACTCCACCATCTGCCAATCAAACCCCCCTCACCTGTATCCCAGCTTTCTCGCCCAACTACCATCAGTCTGAGGATCCCAACATCTGCAGCTCATTGTGAACACAAGTTAGGAAAGCCTAGTTACAAGGGTGCAGTGCCTTAAGGAGCACATGAACCTAACAACAGACACAAGAAATTGTATGTGCTGGAATATTAATCACAAAAACAAAGAGCTGGAGTAACTCAGATAGTCAGGCAGCATCTGTGGATGGAATGGACATTCTATGGATATCAGTGGACATTCCCTCCACAGTCTGAAGAAAGGTCCCGACCCGAAACATCACCCATTGCTTCTCTCCAGAGATGCTGCCTGTCCCGCTGAGTCACGTCAGCTTTTTGTGTCTTTCTTTGGTTTAAACCAGCATCTGCAGTTCCATCTTACACATTCCCTCCACAGCTGCTGCCCGACTCACTGAGGTACTCCAGCACTTTGTGATTTGCTCAACTTTTGTCATTGCTCGTCTAGTCCTCTCTTGGTAGGTTATTCCCTACAATGTAGAAGGATCCCGAATCCAAAACGTCACCTGTTCCTTTTCTCCAGGGATGCTGCCTGACCCACTGAGTTACTCCAGCACCTTGTGTCTATCTTCGTCTGTAGTTCCCTCCTACACTTTGCCTTCCCTATGTTCATCAGCTCATTGCCCACTGCGGCTGCCTCAGAGAGGGACCCGGCTCGGACTCACTCGGAACATCTCTCCCGAGCAATGCATGGCTTGGTATTTCTATAAACTACATGGATTCAGCCTTGCCGGATATCAGGAATGCTCTCCCTGCGAAATGTGTAACACCACATTCTGCAGTTCAGCAATAATATCTTGCTTTCTGGTTCTGTCAGTGTTGCATGGCCTTTAAAATGTAAACTGTTATCTCAATAGTTCCCGTCGCTGCCGCGCTGCTGGAAATCCCTTTGTGACCAGACGGACTGGCCACAAACAGATGCAGTCTGCGGGTGGAAATGTATTGAAGCCATGTTGCCATGGTAGCATACCCTGCAAGACATTGTACTGAGGAGCCGCGATCGTTGCAAATGCAATCAGACCGTTTACTACTGGCGTTCCTTCGACAGCGGTCAGTCAGTAACAGCGGCATTGGTAAACCAGCGGCCACACCATTCACCAGCGGCCGGTCATTAAGCATTTATGGTGAACCAACAGCTAGCTACACTATTCACCAATGATCAGTCAATAACAGCAGTCTTTAGGGAAGGGGTGAGAACGTGGGGTAACGTGGAACTGTTGTGAACGGGTGATCCATGGTTGCCGTGGACTTGGTGGGCCTATTCCCATGGTGAGCCTGTTCCCATTCTGAATCTTTCAATCAATCAGTTCAATCGGTCAAGTAACCATCTACACTAATCTCATTTATCCACCTTCGATGAGTTTGGTGATTCAAATGCTCCTTTAGATACATCTTAGCTCAAGTTTAAAATTTATTGCTGTATGTGGGTGTCAGAGGTTGTGGGGAGAAGGCAGGAGAATGGGGTTTGGAGGGAGAGATAGATCAGCCATGATTGAACGGTGGAGTAGACTTGATGGGCCGAATGGCCTAATTCTACTCCTATTTCTTATGACCTTATGCATGAGCATGGTGAAGTATAGGTACCATGACAATCTTACCTGCAACAGATTCACAGGTACATTGATTCAGACAACATACAAATAACGATGATACATAGATTACAAATAAGATTCTTAAAGAAAGAGGATTGTTGAAAAAAGCAAGGCATTAGTGCAAATACATTATTCGAAAAGGGAAAGAGTTCTGGTGTCGAGGTAGGTTTAGGTTTGTGCGGATTGGTTCAAGAATTTGATGATTGTGGAAGAGCAGACACAAGGAGCTGCAGATTCTGGTTTACAAAAAAAAGACACAAAGTGCTGGAGTGACTCAACAGGTCAGGCAGAATCTCTGGAGAACATGGATTGGTGATGTTTTGGGTCGGGACCCTTACTCAAACATTATGGGGCAGAGTGGGGGGGGGGGGGGGGGGGGGGGGTTAAAGAGAGTGATAGGTGGATACAGGTTTTTGACAGGCAGATGGTTGGTCGAAGCTCAAAGATGAAAAGACAAGTGTGAAAAAAGGATACGAGAAGCACAAAATGTGAAGCTGGAGGAAGGAATATTGGTGGAAGGAGACAGGGGGGGAGGAGAAGGAGAGAAATGGGTGCACATCCAAATGGAGCACAGGAAGAGAGGTGGAAAAAGAGTGTGGGGGGGGAAGAGAATGTTTTTTGTTGGTTAACTACCTAAAATTTGGGAATTCAACATTCATACTATTGGGATGTGAGGTACGCAAGTGGAATATGAGGTTTGTTCCTCTAATTTACAGGTGGCCTCTGACAGTGGAGGAGGCCCAGGTCAGGGCAGTATAGGAATGGGAATGGGAGTGAAATGGTTGACAACTGGGAGGTCCAGCAGGCATTGGCGGAACAATTGTTTGGTGAAAGTTGCCGAGTCTACACTTGATCTTGCTGCCTTAAGCTGCGCTGGTGTTGATGGTCAGTGTGGAGGAGATATTGTTACTAATCTGCACTGACCCAGGTCTGTCGATGACAAAGTCAAGGATCCAGTTGCAAAAGCCCAGGACTTGGAGCACGGCGATGAGTTTGGAGGAGATGATAGCGTTGAATGCTGAGCTGTAGTTGATAAACAGCGGCCTGACGTGTGTGTCCTTTATAACAAGAGGAGTCGAGTATAGGAGCAAAGAGGTTCTTCTGCAGTTGTACAGGGCCCTAGTGAGACCACACCTGGAGTACTGTGTGCAGTTTTTGGTCCCCTAATTTGAGGAAGGACATTCTTGCTATTGAGTGAGTGCAGCGGAGGTTTACAAGGTTAATTCCTGGGATGGCGGGACTGTCATATGCTGAGAGAATGAAGCAGCTGGGCTTGTACACTCTGGAGTTTAGAAGGATGAGAGGGGATCTTATTGAAACATATAAGATTGTTAAGGGTTTGGACACGCTGGAGGCAGGAAGCATGTTCACGATGTCGGGGGAGTCCAGAACCAGGGGCCACAGATTAAGAATAAGGGGTAAGCCATTTAGAACGGAGACGAGGAAACACTTTTTCTCACAGAGAGTTGTGAGTGTGTGGAATTTTCTGCCTCAGAGGGAGGTGGAGGCGGGTTCTCTGGATGCTTTCAAGAGAGAGCTGGATAGCGGAGTCAGGCGATATGGGGAAAAGGCAGGAACGGGGTACTGATTGGGGATGATCAGCCATGATCACATTGAATGGCGGTGCTGGCTTGAAGGGCCGAATGGCCTACTCCTGCACCTATTGTCTATTGTCTATTCCTGTTATCCACATGGTCAAGAGCAGGGTGGAGAGCCAGTGAGAGAGCATCTACTGCTGACCTGTTGCGGCTATGGCCAAAGTGAGGCGGGTTCAGTAATTTCTGAGGCAGGAGTTGACTCGTGCTATATATGTTCATTACTTCATTACGGTGGATGCGAACTGTGCGACAATACTGCAGCAACCGTGCAACAAAACTGCAGCAACTGCGCTGCAGTATTGCAAAAAGTGTAACATCCCCCAGGTGCTCTGTTGCACATCACTGTAGACTGTATCAATTCTATGGAACTGTCATAGAGCAGTGTGGGATCTGTAACACCTCCTAGCGGAACCAAATCACATCCGCACAGTACCGGCAACGCAGTTCCATAGGAGCCACAAGCCTCGGACAACTGCAGTTCATCAATGGAGGAACTGTCCAATTCTCAGCAACTCTACACAATAAGGAGACGTCTCACAAAATAAGGGCAAAGAGATACTAAGTGAATTGAAATAGCACGGGTAGAATTGTGCTGCAGTGTGGAGGATACCACAGCATTGTAAAGAAGCCATAAATAATTCAAGAGAAGCAGTCCCGCATTGTAAGGAAACGTTGTGTTATTTGTTGCTCCTTGACCACTGTGTTATCATTCCCTCAGTGATGTATGACAGAATATGGTCAGACATAATGCATCACCACCATTGTAATGGTTATCCTGTTTAGTTAGTAGACTAGCCACCAATGTTGACATTCATAGTACAAAGAATAAAGAACAAAGAATAGTGCAGCACAGGAATAGGCCCTTCAGCCCACAATGTCTGTGCCGAACATTATGCTTGGTCAAGGTAATCTCCTCTGCTTCTACATGACCCATATGCCACTATTCCCTGCATGTCCATGTGCCTCTCAAATGCCACTATCATATCTGCTTCCATCGTCACTCGTGGCAATGTGTTCCACACACCCACCTCCCTCTGTGTAAAAACAAAACTTGCCCTGCACACTTCCTTTAAATGTTGGCCCTCTCACCTTAAAGCAATGTCCTCTAGTCTTTGAGGTTTCCACCCTGGGAAAACAATGGAGACGAAAGAGACTGCAGATGCTGGAATATGGAATGAAAAGCAAACTGCTGAAGGAACTCAGCAGATCAGGCAGCATTCATGGAGGGGAATAGACAGGTGACCTTTCATCTTGACTGATGGATGATCTCAACCTGAAACATCATCTGCCCATCTCCCTCCATAGGTAGGCCTGGCCCGCTGAGTTCCTCCAGCACTTTGATCGATACAACAGAGGTGTGCAACAGAAAAGGGATCTATCGCAGTCGCTGCCTCAATAAGGCTGCCAACAACATCAAAGACCCACACCATCCTGGCCACACACTCATCTCTCTGTTGCCATCGAGAAGAAGGTACGGGAGCCTGAAATCTGTAATATCCAGGTTCAGGAACAGCTTCTTCCCCACAGCCAGCAGGCTATTAAACACAACATCAAATAAGCTGTGAACAATAACAGTCTATTATTACCATTGCACTATATCTGTTTATTTATTGTGTATACATGGTCTGTGATCTATAGACACACTGAACTTTTATCTTCCGTTTTGTATTATGATTACATATTCTGTTGTGCTGCAGCAAGTAAGAATTCCATTGTCCTATCTGGGACACATGACAATAAAACTCTCTTGACTCTCATGACTTGACAACTCTATCAGAATTACTCTCTTTTAAATGAAGCAATGTAGTTTCCTTTCGGTTAGAGATACAGAGTGGAAACAGGCCCTTCAGCCAACCAAGTCCACGCTGACCAGCGATCACCCGTACACTAGTTCTATCCCACACACTAGGGACAATTTACAGAAGCCAATTAACCTACAAACCTACAAGTCTTTGGAGTGTGGGCGGAAGCTGGAGCACATGGAGGAAACCCACGCGGTCACAGCAAGAACTTGCAAACTCTGCACAGACAGCACTCAAGGTTAGGATTGAACCCATATCTCGGGTGCTGTGGAGGCAGCAACTCTACTGCTGCGCCACCATGCCGCCCTTAAATCTACTCTCTCAAGAAGACCATTTTGAAGCAGAGAAGGTCTGGTGTGCCAGCTATTCCTGGCCAATATCTACCCACCAATATTATTTGGTTATAATCACACTGTTTCCAGGCCTTCTCTTCTCGAGCTGATTGCAATATTTCCTACAACAGTGCCAACACATTAATGAAAAAACTGCTTTAGGATATTGTAGACATTGGAATATACTGTAAATGCAAATCTCTTTTACTTTCATTGGAACTCACTGCTCCCTGAGGAGCAACAGATAGACAAATTTAGGTGGTGAGTTTATTTTTGGAGGATGAGTTTATTGAAACTTCATCATGGCGCAAATCAGTAGCTGGATGTGCTCTACAGTGTAGTTCCGGTTATTAAATAGTCCTTAGAAAGCATTATTTCAAATCCAAATCACTAATTGATCAGGCGTATGGTCCTGGGTATTTCTGGTAAATTATATGTTCATTTCAAAGGTTCAAAGGTTTCAAAGATCTTTTATTGTCTCATGTACCAGTTAAGGTGCAGTGATTTGCGAATTACCATAGAGCCATACGAAAGAAAGCTAAAAGCAGCAAGACACACAAATGCATAAAAGCCAACATAAACCCCACCACGGCGGGTTCCCCACATTCCTCACTGTGATGGAAGGCAAAAAAGTCCAATCGTCTTCCTTTTTATTTCTACCGTGGTCAGGGCGGTCGAAGCTCCCGCAGCTGGCGGTCGAAACTTCCGCATTGGGGCGGTGGAAACACCCGCAGCATGGAGTTCCCGATGTCGGTCTCTGACCATAGACCACGGGCTCCGTGATGTTAAGTCCGCAAGCACCCACGGTTGGACTCCGAGGTCGATCCCTAGCAAAGGGATCGCAGGCGCCGCGGTGTTAAAGTCCCGTACGCACCCACGGTGGAGTCTCCAGCAAAGGCCGCCAACTCCTCTATGTTAGGCCGCAGTGCGGACGGAGATACGATACGGGGAAAAAAATCGCATCTCCGTTGAGGTAAGAGATTATAAAAAGTTTCCCCCAACTCCCTCTCCCCACACAAAACACGCTAAAGAACACTAAAAACATACATTTAGCACATACTATTTAAACACAAAGAAGGAGAGGACAGACAGACTGTTGGCGAGGCAGCTATTGCTATTGCTGGCGCCACCCGGTGGTTTTAAGATGCCTTCATACATTTACCACCCTATTTCACAATAACACTCAGGTGAGCATTGATTCCCTATCCGCACATTCACTTCAAGATATTGGAGAATAACAGACAATTTAAATGAACAAAGTTATCCTTTGTATCGAAGGACTTAAAACGATACAAAGCAAAATTTCTTACAGTACGTCACTTCATAGAGCTGGACAGCTTCTAGAACATTCCGCATGGTACCAGATTGGACATGTTTCACAATCCTCAGACAAGTCCCAATCAATATTACATATAGAACAGAAGCTTAGAGCGTTGGAAGGAACTGGTTTAAACCGAAGATAGACACAACGCTTGAGTAACTCAGCGGGACAGGCAGCATCTCTGGAGGGAAGGAATGGGTGATGTTCCAGGTTGAGATCCTTCTTCAGACTGATTAGAGCACAGGAACCGGCATAACATGATGCCAGTGTGCAGGGAGAGGATGTAAACATTGGATGACAGAGGCTGTTGTCAGTGTGGAGTTTGCATGTTCGCCCTGTAACTGGGTTGGTTTCCTCCGGGTCCTCCGGTTTCCTCCCACATCCCAAAGTTGTGTGGGCCTGTAGGTAAATATCCTCTGTAAATTGGCCCTAGTGTGTGGGGTGTGGGTGAGATAATAAAGCACTCGTGTGGACGGGTGATCGATGGTTTACGTGGGATCGATGGCGTGGGCCGAAGACTTTTTCCTTGCTGTATCTTTCATCACCTCAACGATTTAATGACACTACTGTTCCTAAATTAAGTTTGTGTTGGGCACCCCAGGCAGGGCCCCATAGCAGAAGCGTCCACATCGTGGGGCTGGAAACTGGACGTATCCTCAGCTAATTCTGCTTCCACCACCATCTATTGTGACGTGATGGTTTCCACTGATTGTCGCCGGAATCTTGCGTCCTTTTCAGGAAGGGCGATGACAGTGAGGTCAACATTTGTAACAAGATGGACATGAAAACAAGAAGATTCCAGGCAGGACAGAATGAAGTTTGCACCAACTCAGACTAGGTGGGATACCAGTCATTATAAAATACTGTTCCAACTCCCAGTCACCATACATTCATTCACATCAATTTATCTATTTATTTATTTTATTTAATTGAAACAGACCATTCAGCCCAGAGTCCACAATGCCCAATGTTCACCCATTCACACTAGTTCTGTGTTGTCCACTTTCTCATCCACAGTCTACACACAAGGGGCAATGTACAGAGGGCAATTAACCTACAAACCCACATATCCTTGGGATGTGGGAGGAAACTGGAGCACCCGGTGAAAACCCACGTGGCCACAGGGAGAACGTGCAAACTCCACACAGACAGCAGCCGAGGTGAGGATTGAACCTGGGTCTCTGGCATCTGACACTGCAACTGATCTTCCCATCTCACAAGCTTCCCATCCATCCTTGTGTATGTTGGAGGCAGAGCTGGCCCCATGGAGGCTGGGCTTTGAGTCGGCCAGGGTGGGGAGGTTGTGCCTCTGGTCTGATCCACTGCTGAGCCCGGCTGGCACCAGCCTGCTGGACACGGCCTTCTCCCCAGCCCAGTAGCCGTGCCCGTTCTCAGCCTGGCAGCGACTGCTGCAGTGGAGAGCACCGAGTTATTTCGAGCCACCACTGACCTGGAAACAGAACGTCTGCTGAGGTAACATACCCTCCCTCGTCTGTCTGGTAGTATGCGAGAGAGTGGTTGCAGCATCGCAACCAGCCACGCAGACACATGCACATGCTCCGACGGCTTATTAGTATTCAAGATAGAGCTTTGCACAAGCTGCTGGGTGACAGCTACAGCAGAGAGGAGAGGAGCGAGAGAGAGGGAGCGAGTAAAGACAGAGGATGCCTTGCAGCTGGTTGTGACAGGACCCAACAAAGATAGGAAAGACTGATAGGGCTGGCAATGCAACGACAGGATCTCCATCGCTGAAGCTGCTTTGAGACCCGTCGGAGTTGCTGTTTGCTCATGCATCCGGCAATGGCCAACTGACTCTAGCGAGAGAGGGAATGAAAATACAGGCAGCCTGGAGGAGAGTCAGCTCGAGGTTCTGCGCTTAGCAATGGAGTGAACAGCAAGTTTGCAGTTGGATCTTTGGGTTTCGCTCTGCATTCAACAGGAGATTTTGGTGGCGTGCGTTGCACTGCTCCCACTGCCCCTCGACATCCTCACCAGAACTATCAGCCAACACTGCCCTGTGAGTAGCCATTCATTCCGCAGCCCCCTATACCTGTCTGTATGGGTTGCAGTGCTTGTATGCGTGAGGACATCATCAGTGTGTTATGTGGGTATGTCTGTGTCTGTTTACGTGCACCTATATATTACTAACTGTGTGCTCGATGTATGTGTGTGTGTGTGTGTGTGTGAATGTGCCTGCGTGTATCTATCTACTCCCGCTCTTGTAATTGTGAATATGCACGTCTTGAAGCCCAGATGCAATTCTGTTTGTATTTACGTGGCGATAAGATCTTTAAACTATTAAGAGAGTGGTATAAGAGGTTTAAAACCGGGATAAATGTAAACGCTGTCAACAGGGAAACAGTTGCTGACAGGGAGTGAGTTGGATGAAAATTAATAATCAGAAAGCTTTTTTTTTTAAAAAAAAGGGTTTTCCGTGAATGAGGTGACATCAGGATAAAGGAAAATAAAGGAAAAAGGCTCCTTATCTAAATGCATCTAAAACCATTTACATTAAAGTAAAGGGATTGACAGCACAGTTCAATATGCACGTTTGCCGTTCCAAAGACTTCATTGCAAAATAAGCGTGACTGAGAAGTAAGTATTCCGGATATCAGGCTCTAATGGAGCAGACAGAATAAAGGAGAGAAGGTGAGAAAAGATGGGAGAAAGAGGGCAGATAGAAAAAAGATCTTAGCTCAGAAAATCCAGATGCAGGCTGAGTTTGGCTGTCTGTCACCGAGGAACAGGGAGTTGGGAAATATGGACAGTTGAAAGCTGGGGTCTGCAGGAGAGGATAACATTGGAAAATGCGGCTACATGTAAAAATAAAATAATCACGGAGACCTTAATGTTCATGCGGATGAAAGGAGATAAACAAGCAGTGATGTGCAGACATGAAGCAGCCCGTTCAAGACCGGCCCTGAAACCAGTGTTCAATAACATGTCTCGGACGTAGGTTTTTTCAGACCCAGTGTTTGCACAAGGATTTGGTAGTTATTTTTGGTTTATTATTGTCACGTGTGCCGAGACACAGTGAAAAACATTTGCGGTCTATCCAGTCAAATCATACTATAGAGATCGATACAGGAAACTGCAGATGCTGGTTTACAAAAATAGACACAAAGTGCTGGAGGAACTCAGCGGGTGAAGGAGCATCTCCGGACAACGTGGAGCGGTCAAGTTTTGGGTCAGGACCCTTCTTCAGACTGATAGTATGGGTGGAGGGGAAGAATGGTGGAAGAGAGGAATGGCAGGGCAAAGCATGTCAGGCAATGTGTAGGAAGGAACTGCAGATGCCGGTTTAAACCGAAGATAGACACAAAGAGCTGGAGTAACTCGGTGGGAAAAGGCAGCATCTCTGGAGAGAACTAATGGGTGACGTTTGGGGTCTAAAGAAGGGTCTCGATCCATTCTTTCTCTCCGGAGATGCTGCCTGTCCCACTGAGTTACTCCAGCATGTTGTGCCTATCCCTTGTCAGGTAATTGGTTGGTACGGGTGAGGGGAGGGGAGGGGGGGGGGGGGGGTTGATAGGCTGATGGTGGACAAAGGCCAGAGATGAAAAGACAGAAGGAGTGGATCAAAAGGTTTCGTTTAGCTGAGAGGTACAGGGGGGAACAAGCCCCACAGCCCATCCAGTCCTTCCGACCAGCGATCACCCACACACTAGTTATATCCTGCACACTAGGGACAGAAGCCATTAACTTACAAACCTGCATGTCTTTGGAATGTGGGAGGAAACCCGAGCATCCGGGAAAACCCCACGGGGTCACAGGGAGAACGTGCAAATTCCGTATAGACAACACTCATGGTCAGGATCGAACCCTGGTCTCTGGCGCTATAAGGCAGCAGCTCTACTGCTGTGCCGCTGTGCTGCTCTAATAAGTATTGAAAATTGTGAAGCAAGAGGAAGGAATGTAGGTGGAAGGGGAGAAATTGGCAAGTGCACGTTGGGCACTGGAGACGGGTGGGGGGGGGGGGGGGGTAAGTAAGGGAGAGGGGGAGGGTTTTGTAGTTACCTAAAAATGTTCATACCATGGGGTTGTAAGCTACCCAAGGCTAATATGAGGTGCTGTTCCTCCAGTTTGTGTGTGGCCTCACACTGGCAATGGAAGAGGCCCAGGACCAAAAAATCCAGTATGGGAATGGGACAGGGAGTTAAAATGGTTAGCAACCGGGAGATCCAGTAGTCCTTGGAGGACGAAGCACGTGTTCAGCGAAATGGTCGCCAAGCCCGCGCTTGGTCTCCCCCATTTACATGAGGCCACATCGGGAACACTAGATGAGGTTAGATGAGGTGCAGGTGAACCTCTGTCTCACTTGGAAGGAATGCTTGGGCATCTGATGGGGGAGGTATAGGGACAGGCCGATTGCAGGGGAAGTACCCGGGGAGCAGGTTGTTTGGGTGGGAATGGATGAGTGAAGCAAGGGGTTGTGGAGGGAGCGGCCATGGTGTAGGATGGATCGGGGTGGGGATAGGAAGATGTGACTGGTAGTGGGATCCTGTTGGAGGTGATGGAAACGTCAGAGGATGATGTGTTGGAAGTGGAGGCTGGTTGGCTGAAAGGTGAGGTGCAGCGGAACTCTATCTGGGAGACACAATTGAGGGGTGTCCCACAACGCAAAGCCTCATCTTGGGAGCAGATGCAGCAGAGACGGAAATTTGGGATCAGGGGATAACGTCTTTGCAAAAGGCAGGGTGGGAAAAGGTTTAGTCCAAATAATTGTGGGAGTCCATAAGTGTGTAGTATACATGAGTTGATAGTGTGTCCCCTGTGATGGAGACAGTGAGATCAAGAAAGGGGTGAGAGGTGTCAGAGATACGTGTACACTTGCAATTGTACATGGGGGCAGTATTGGTTCGTGGTAAAATTAATAAAGTCACTGAGATCTGCAGGGGTGCAGGAGGCAGCTCCAATGCCGTCATCAATGTGGTGGAGAAATAGTTGGGGGATTGGCGGGGAGTGTTAGTAGAGGGAAATTAGTTGGATCTCTGTTCAGGGAACAACCACAGGGCCTCGACACCTTCCTGGTAGGGTTTTGACACTACATATATTCATGCTTTAGTGTCTTCTGCCGGATGGGAGAGGGGAGACGAAGGAATGACTATAATGTGAGTGATCTTTCATTATGTTTGGCTGCTTTCCTGAGGCAGTGTGAAGTCGAGATGGTGTTATGGTGGGGAGTCTATTCTTTGTGATGGACTGGGCTACATCCATAACTCTCCCCAATTTCTGGCGGGCTGTGGCATGGCTGTTGCCAAACCAAGCTGTGATGCAATCCAATAGTATGCTTTCTTCGGTGATCCGTCAGAAGAAGTTGGTAAGTGTTATTGTTGGAGAACTGCCTAACGTCCTTAGTCTTGTGAGATTCTGAAAGTAGATTGTGAAAATGTACTAAATGATAAAGACTGACAAATGGTTAAAGTTATAACATCATTCGCAGTTAATATCCATTTTTGAGAAGAAAAATTGAAATATAGGTCATTTACGGGCAGCAAGAGAAATTAAAGATATCTTAGCATCGTGGCCAAAATGATGTCCAAAAAAGAGATCAGCCTGAAAATTATTAAGAGGTTGGCTCCGCAAAAGGCAGCCAAAAATGGTATTGAGAGATTGTAATACATTATCAAGAGACTTGAAAAAATGGAAAACATTTCTTACATTTGGACCTGAGGAGAAATAGACGGGCAAAGTCAACCCGGAATGAAAGAAAAGGCAGAGGTATTAAAGATATTGCTTCTCTGCCCATGCTGGACTGTTCCAGATTTGGTGGGGCACCAGACTACACGGTGCCAGTATCCTGTTCTGTTAGTTCGAAATTCCTCACTCCTTAGGGTGGCACACAGCAGCAGAGACCCAGTTGAATCCAGGCCTTAGGTGCTGAATGTGAGGAGTTTGCACATTATTCCGCTTGGGGAGTCTGCATCCTCTGGGCTTAAACATTGAATTTTCTCAATTCTGTTAACCCAGGCTGCCTCCTCCCCCTCCCCACCTCTCCCTCAGCCATCGGGCCCTGACATTCCTTCTCCATCTCCCCCCCCCCCCCACCCAAGTCGCACTAGCTTCTCATTTTCACACCACAAACAGCTTACAATGGCCTGTTTCCTTTATCATCAATACTTTTTTGCATATCTTTCATTCATTGTTCTTTATCTCTCCACATCACTGTCTATATCTCTCGTTTCCCTGATCCCTGACCAGTCTGAAGAAGGGTCTCGACCCGAAACGTCGCCTATCTCCTTCGCTCCTTAGATGTTGCTGCACTCGCTGAGTTTCTCCAGCTTTTTGTGTAACCTGTGACCATATTGGTTTCCTCCGTTGCTCCAGTTTCCCCCCAACATCCCAAAGATGTGCGGGTTTGTCGGGTAAGTGGCCTCTGTCAACAGTCTGCCTCATATGTTGGGAGTGGATGCAAAAGTGCCCCTGGTGTGTCAGGACTGGATACAGAAGTAGGATAGACCTAAGTGAAGCAAACATCATGCAGTTTGCTGGAGAACATCTCACTTCTGTTACACCACGAGTTGTTATCTCCTCTCCACAGAAGGACACAGTGGGAGCTCTGAGTTCTGGGCTGGAGCTCAGAATTCTACCACTCATGTAGCAAAGCTGGAGGAGAACCGTTGAGGAGCAGAGGGGACAAGCACGATAGCAGCAGGTGCCTGAGGAATGAGCTGAGGGATTGGTTACACTTTTTAGATTCAATATTTAAAGTTTCATTTTGTCAGATTTGTTGGTGATCAGCATCAAACTCGGGTCTCTGTCGCTGTAAACCGCTGTAAGGCAACAACTCTACCGCTGTGCTCCTATGCCACCCCAAAGTAGCTGATCTACTTCCCACTATATGATACAGTGAATTTAACTTGTAATATCGTCTTCCCTCTGAGGGTTGTCTTTATTTTGTCGCATCTGAGCATGGACGGCCATGGGGATAACGATTACCTTCCCCAAACATGCAAGAGCTTTGGCTCTGTTAGCGCAGTGTGTCAGTCTGTGTCTTTCTGTGATTGTGTGTCTGCCCACATGGTCTATGTGTTGATGTCTCTATGTGGCCATGTCTCAGTGACTCGGTATGTACCTCTGATTCTATCTCTATTCTGCTTCAAAACATTACTCACCGTTTTATTTTGTTTTGGTAAAATGCAATGCATTTCATTTTGATAATATATGCATTGGAGAATATAAGCGCTTGACGTGAAACGTAATCCTTTCTGAAGTGCCTGTAGTAGAGCTGCCTCTGTGGACGGTTACTTTGATCAATCAACATAACCTTGATTCAATTTTTAGCAACTGATTCTAAGACAAATGTTTAACAGTGATGCATGGCGGTAAAGTGTGCGATTGTTACAAATGTCTGCAGCAGTCACAAATAGCGGGATTATGAGGCTGATTGAGAGCAGTCGTTTGTGAAGCTACGTATGACAAAAGTGTACAGCAATGTAGGACGGTACCTTGACAATAATATGAAAGAATCATCACCTTGTACCTTGTTTATACCTTAATTATCATCAGCACACACTGGAAGTCGTGAATGATTGTGGTCCTGGTGGGTCCCCCCTGTGGGTCTGGTATGTCCCTCACATGATGGACATCCACCACACGGTCCCTGATAGAGGCAGGTCCAGGTCCAGCGGCACGGACTCCACCATGATTGGAGTCTCTCCCCGCTGCAGCCTTCTTCCACCTTCTCAGCCGTCGCGGTGCTCCACCCGCCGGCCAGACACCATCCTCCGCCTGTTCAACCGCTGCGGTCGTCTTCATGGGTCACCCTTTGACGGGGAATCACCCCCCTCGACCTGCCCTCCGTGGGTGACCCTGCCACGAGCACAGCTCCAAATGGTTTAATCTCAGGGCGTTAGTTTCATGCAAGCTAGTCCACCAAGGCACGGTGTTGACCCTCGGAGAGTCTGTGATTACAACACATGATAATATATGGTTAGAATATACAGTAATCTTGGACAATAATCCATGACAATAGGTTAGTTTAGAGATACAGTGTAGAAATGGGCCGTTTGGCCCACCGAGCCACACCCACTAGCGATCCCCGTACATTAACCCTGTCCCACACACATGACTGACTGAATTTTATTGCCTCCCATCGCAGTGAAGAATGCTGTGGTGGATGTTTGTGTTAAATTCTATTGTGCATTGTGTTCTTTTTAAGTGTATGGCTGCATGGCAACTGGTGCATGTGACAAACACATGTGCACCTTGAACCTTGAACACTTGGGACAATTTGCCCATTCACCAAGCCAATGAACATACATATCTGTCTGTCTCTGGAGTGTGGGAGGAAACCGAAGATCTCCGAGAAAGCCCACACGGTCACGGGGAGAACGTACACACTCCGCACAGGCAGCACCCGTAGTCGGGATCGAACCGCAAGCACTGTAAGGCAGAAACTCTACCGCTGCGCCACCGTGACGCCCCATCGCTTAATATGATTCAAAATAGGCAGTGGTCTGTTCGTAATGATACGCAACGGAAATCCATTGCAACCTGTAACAATATTGTCTGATGGAAATATGCGAGAGGGAATTCACTGTAATCTGTGACAATAGCATGTCAGAGAAAAACGCAGTAATCTGCAGTGATTGTATTGAAGGGTGATAGGCAGCAGAGATGGCGAGTAATCTGTGCCAGTAAAGTGTGACAGTAATATCAGGTAGTTATGTGTGATCATAGGATCTTTGTGCGGTGACAGTAATTTATGACACCTGTCCAAGAATATAATATGCAGCCTGATAGTTTTACAGCAATTTGGGACGTAACAAGTGACAAAAACAGATTGCTGTAAAATACTGCCATCCTCCTAGTTAGTAAATGGGCTCCTCTGGGAGACTGGTAGATGGGATTGAGTCAGCGTTTAGCACTCACCTGACTGAGAACACTTTCCCATCTGACAGCGAATGAACACACACTGTGTAATCTAGTTAATTGCTAAATTATAAGACTTAAGTCTTTATAACTGGTTAAAGTTTGGATATGTAATTCCAGTATTCTCTGCAGACTTTGTTAATCCTCTGAGAAACTCATCATTTTTTTCAAAAGGGTTTATACAATAGAGATATGGAGTAAATCAAGACAACTTCAGAAGAGATAAGGGTGCCTTGACGAATTACACACCGCCTCGACGTCGTGCCTCCATGACACTCTCTGTAGGTGCCTCCGTGACCCTGCATGTGTGTGGCTCCGTGGTCCTCTGTGTGTGCGCCTCTGTGCCCCTCTCTGTGCCCCTCTCTGTCCTGGCGAACTTACCTTTAAGACTTCGCTCCAAGTTCGCCTCACTTTGCGCCGCGTTGCGCCACTCACCCGACCTCCGCGCGGCCCTCGCTGCCGGTTTGGCCGCGCTTGCCGCATGCTGGCGCATGCTGGTGGGAACGGCCCTGTACGGGGATCACCCGACCTCCGCGCGGCCCCCGCTTCTAGTTTGATCGCACTCTTCGCATGGAGTCGGATGCTGGGAGGACAGGCCCTTTACAGTCAGAGAGTCAAAGAGTTACACAGTACAGAAAGAGACCCTTCCTTCAGCCCACAGAGATGGTGCAAGCATCCACCACCTGTTTGAGTTTTTAAGAAGGAACTGCAGATGCTGGAAAATCGAAGGTGGACAAAAGTGCTGGAGAAACTCAGCGTGTGCAGCAGCATCTATGGAGCGAAGGAAATAGGCAACGTTGCACCCGCTGAGTTTCTCCAACACTTTTGTCTACCTGTTTACACTGATTGTACTCTGATCCCATTTTATTCTCTCTGCATTTCCATCAGAGCCAATCCCTTCACGAGCCAGGTCTTAGTGCGTCCAGCCACGGGAGACAAGCATGGGCCGGCATGGCGGCTTCCCTCCACCAGACTGCTGCCCGCCAGGAGCTATCCTGAATATTCATTCTCTCCACTACCTTGGAGGGATGTCGTTTTATTACAGAACTTGTAATCAACCGTCCTATTGGAAAGTTGACTCCAATTTAGGGCAGCAGGATCTTTATAGCCGCTTCTAAAGAGAGAGGTAAATCTGAATAAGGAAGGTGGGATCTTTAGGAACTGAAGGCACAAGGAACTGCTGTTGCCGGAATCTTGCATAGAACACCAAGTGCTGGAGTAATTCAACAGGTCAGGCAGCATTTCTGGATGACATGGATAGGGAAGATTTTGGGTCAGAACTCTATCGTGTCTGAAGAAAGGCCCCCATCCGAAATATCGCCTATCCATATCGCCCAGAGATGCTTCCTGACCCGTTGAGTTACTCCAACACTGTGTTCAGTTTAGGAACCGAGTTTGGAAGGCAATTGAACGGAGGTTTTGTTGAAAAGGAACAAAAATGTCTGGCCGGGCTTAATGATTGACGTCGCATGCATCGGTCTGGGAAACTGGTGAGAAACCGAAAGTACAGAAAGATGTGATCAAGTCACACCACACTCACACTTGAAGGGTGTTTCAGAGAATTTTGGATGCAGCAATCAGAATCCATTTAGATTGTCAGCAAAGTAATGGGAGCAAAGATGGGCCAGAAGTGAAAATTCTAAAAGGGGAAAAAGACAATATAAATAGTCTGAGAAGTGACATAGTAAGTGTAGACTGGAAACAGCTGTTTTAATGTAATTAAACCTCACAACAGTGAAGGCATTCTGGATGAGGTAAAAGTAGAAAGCCCGGAGATGTTCGACAGGTTAGGCAGCATCTGTGGAGAGGGAATCAGGGAAGATTCTGTCAAAAGTGGAGATGTAACAAAATGTACACTTTTCAGCGGCAGGTGTAGGAGGGAGCGATTGATCAAACTAAAAGGCAGGTCTGTGTCTGAGGGGAGACCAGGAGAAGTTGGTGGTGGTGGTGACTGGTTGAAGATGGGAGGTGAAGGCATGTCTGGAGATGGCAGAACTTGGAGAAAATGAATGCATCTGAAATTACCGGGAGAGGAATAAAACACTGAAAAGTAAGTCAATATGTGGGGCCATTCACATGAAAGGTTTTCAAGTCCACATGAAAGTGTTTAATTGCCAGATGTACTGACAACAATGAAATTCTTACTTGCGGCAGCATCTATGGAGCGAAGGAAATAGGCAACGTTTCTGGCCGAAACCCTTCTTCAGTCTGAAACGTTGCCCATTTCCTTCGCTCCATAGATGCTGCCGCACCCGCTGAGTTTCTCCAGCACTTTTGTCTACCTTCGATTTTCCAGCATCTGCAGTTCCTTCTTAAAAATTTGTACTTGCAGCAGCTCAACAGGCCTGTAAACACAATACATACAGACGATATGTAATGATATTTTTAAAAAATCAATGAAATAAAGCGATACTAATGTAAGGTCAGTCCTTAATGCAACCAAAGACAGTCCATAGAAGTTCACAGATGTGGTTTGTGTTGGTTCGTGTTCAAAAGCCTGATGATCGTTGGGAAGAAGCTGTTCTTGAACGTGGCGGTCACAGTTTTCAGACTCCTGTATATTCTCCCTGATGTTAGGAGGGAAATGAGAGCATGGCCAAGTTGGTGTACATCTTTGATGATATTGGATGCCTTTTTTTTAGGCAGCCCCTCCCATAGATTCCTTCAATGGTGGGGAGGTCAGTACCTGTGAGAGACCAGGCAGTGTTCACCATTCTCCGTCATCTTCTTTGTTTCTGGGCTTTTAAGTTGCCAAACCAATTTGAGTGGATTATTGAGTGGCTTACAGCAAGGAAACAGGCCCTTTGGCCCACCGAGTCCCATACACTAACTAACACTATCCTATACACTAGGAACAATTTACAATCTTACCAAAACCAATTAACCTACAAACCGGTACGATTTTGGAGCGTGGGACGGAACCGGAGCACCCAGAAAAACCCACACGGTTACAGGGAGAACGCACAAACCCTGTACAGACAGCGCCCATAGTCAGGATTGAACCCGGGTCTCTGGCGCTGTGAGGCAGAGACTTACTGCTACACCTCTGTGCCATCCCACTTGGAAAAACAAGGCATTGGGACTGGACAACAGCCCACCTATAGGACTGGAGACCTGCACTGCAGAACTGGCAGCACTGCCGGCCAAACTGTTCCATACAGTTGCAGCACTGCGATCTAGCCAAGAGTGTGGCAGATTTCCCAGGAAGGCACTGTCCACACAATGAAGCAAACATCTCACCTGGCTAAAATAGACACCAAGGATTGCAGTAACTCAGCAGGTGAGGCAGTATCTCTGGAAAACATAGATAGGGCTTGTTTGGAGCATGACCGTTCTTCAGACTGGTAGGGGGTGGGGGTGGGTGTGGGCGGGTGGGGGGGGGGGGGGGGTGGGGTCGAGCAGAGAGCTGGGAGGGGCAGGACAAAGCTTAGCAGGTAATTAGTTGGTACAGGTGAGTTTTGATAGGCACATGGTGATCAAAGGCTTGGGATGCAAAAAAAGGTGTGAGACAAAAGGATTCAAGAGTTGTGAATTGTGAAGCTAGAGGAAGGAATGTACATGGTCGAGAAGGCTAGGGGAGAAATAGGTGCGAATCCAGGTGGGGCACAAGTGAGGTGGTGGGAAAGGGGGAGGGGAGTATATGGGGAAGAAGGGAGAGGGGGATGGTTACGTAGTTACCTAAAATTTGAGATTTCAAAGATCATTCCATTAGGCTGGAAGTTATAAACAGGGGTCAAACATTTGAAAGCAGGACATCTTACCCTCCAGAGATGCCGCCTGACCCACTGAGATCCTTCAGCACTTTGTGTTTGGCTCAAGGTTCCAGCTTCTGTAGTTCCTTGTGGGTCCGAGATTAAACTCAAGCTGTGGGCCCCGACAGCTGGGAGAGAGGGTGAGTAAGTGTTGTCGCAGGCAAGGGTGAGGACAGGCCTGTGCTGTCACGTGGCAGTGAGCTCGGATCTCAGAGAGCGGTGGGAACACTGCCTTGAGAAACGCTGAACACTGCGAGAATGAATCCCTGTGCATCAGTGGGGGAGCTGAACTGTGAAGTTGGGACTGGAGATGGTTGCTAAGGAAAGAGGTGTGGAAGCACGTTTTTGGTCAACTCCATATCAAAGCGAGAAAGGAAACAGAAAATAGTGAGAACAAGCAAACAAGAACACGGGAGAGGCAGAAACCCCATGTTACTGCAGCGGAGAGAGGGGAGGATCGGTGCGGTGAGCAGACTGGGGAGTCACCACCCAGCCTGGGGTTCAGAGGTTGACTGCAGGACCTGCCCTGGAGCACGGAGGCTGAGGGTACGTGAGGGGTGAGCTGTGTTTGTGGATCGAGTTGTTGGCGCAGTGGGCCGCTGGTGTCCAGCAGCAGCCGGGCGATCACGTCGATTGGGCGCTGCTGGAGGTCCCATAGAGGTCGGACGAGCGCGTGGACAACACGTGGCCTGCAGCAGCACGGAGCGGCAGCGATGGAGGACACCGACAATATCGCCAGGCCGGCCCCTGCAACCGCGGCCCAGTGCAGCCAACAGGACAATGGGCCTTTAAAGCCAAGATAAGACTCAGTATTTTTAAGAACTTAATACTTGAAAGGTATAAGATGGTGCCGAAAATGTGGCAACTCTTCTAGTACTGCCCCAGGACAAATCTACCATTTTTACATTACAATCGTTATACTCATTCACGTAGATACAATTGCGCCTACGTTTGGTATGATTTCACTGAATTGGAAGCAAAACAAATAATTTCATTGTTTAAGAAGGAACTGCAGATGCTGGAAAATCGAAGGTAGACAAAAATGCTGGAGAAACTCAGCGGGTGAGGCAGCATCTATGGAGCGAAGGAAATAGGCAATGTTTCGGGACGAAACGTTGCCTATTTCCTTCGCTCCATAGATGCTGCCTCACCCAAGATAATTTCATTGTACCCAGATACATGTGACAAATAAACAACGATCGACTATTAACTAGAAGTTGAAGGTTGGAGTTCCTGGAGGAGCAGGCGCGGTGACTTCAGCAGCGGCAAGCGGGAAGCAAAAACACTCAGCAGGTTCGGCAGCATGTGTGGAGAGAGAAACAAAGTTATCGTTTCGTCAAAGACTCTTCATCAGGACTGCAGAAGAGAGAAAACAAGTTTGTTGCTCTAGGTGAAAGATGATCGACGTGGACTTGGTGAGCCAAAGGGAATCTGAAGAGGAATCTTGACCCTTGCTCCATACTATTTATTTCAGAGACGCTGTCTGACCCACTGAGTTACTCCAGCTACTTGTGTCTATCATTGGTTTAAACCAGCATCTACTGTTCCTACCTACACATTTCATCCCGTTTCCATTCTGTATCTGTCAACCAATTATGACCTTGGGTAGATGAAGAAATGACCATACATCTCCAAATCCAAGGATTGTTTGTGGCTGGGAAGAAAAGCAACTAGCTTTGATGCTCCCATGGGCCTGCTGCCTTAGTGTGTGGACTGCCAAGAGTTCAGGCAGAAAGGTTTGGCCAGTCGGGCTGCAGTGTATGTAGCTGATGGTGTATCTCAGAGATGGTGGAGACAGCAGGTGTTTAGGATGATGAACGAGGTGACATTAAAGTGGGTTGTTTTGTCCTTTTTTGAGCACAATCGGAGCTGCAGTAATCCAGGACAATGAAGCCTACTCCATCACTCTCCCAACTTTTACCTTGTTGATGATAGAATGTTTTGGGGAATCAAATGGCGATTCACAGGATGCCCAACTCAGACATGCCTTCATAGTAGAGATATTTAAATGACTGGGCTGGTTCACTTCTCTACAAAAGCTAAATACAAATTATTAATCAATTGATCGTGAAGAAAAACAGGGAAACTGGGTCTTCAATCCGCCGGGTCCACGCCGACCATCGATCACCCATTCACACTGTTATCCCACTTTCACACCCACGCCCTAAATGCTCGGGGTAATTTACAGAGGACAATTAACCCACAAACCCACACGTCTTTCAAACATGGGAGGAAACCAGAGCACCAAGAGGAAGCCCGCATGGTCACAGAAAGAACGTGCCAACTCCACACAAACAGCACCGGAGGTCGGAATCAAACCCGGCTCTCTGGTGCGGTGAGGCAGCAGCTCTACCTGCTGCACCACCCGTGCCACCCCTAAATGTTGGTCACCATGATAGTGTGATGAGTACAATCCAGGTTTGGGGGAAGACACAAAATGCTGGAGTAACTCAGCTGGTCAGGAAGCATCCTTGGAGATCATGGAAAGGTGACGTTTTGGGTCGGGACCCTTCTTCAGACTGATTGCAGAGGAGGGGTGGGTGGGGGGGGGGGGAATATTTAAACCTGCAACTCCTATAAATCCTGCCCATTATTCAATGTGGGAAACAGCCCAGGCCACATGATTGGGTTTCAGCCTGTAACTCATTTCATGATGTCTGATATTCTATGTACAACCACTTCAATCTATGATTAGAGTTCCCTCCTGGGTAGCTCCTCTACCTATAACTCACTTTCATCCTCCAATTAAATTGCAAGCCATTAGTCAACAGTACAACACCCCAAGATCACATCCAATAATTGAGTTGCAAAGATAGGTTATTCATACATAAACCAAGCTATCCTGTCAATGCGACACAGAGCTATAATTCATTTCAGTTATTCTACATTTAAAACACTTAAAAACCTCAATTAGATTTATGTCTGTACTTACTTTACGGTTCCGTGCTTCTATTCATAAACCTTCCAATCTTTTTGTACAGTGCCACCCACTGTGAGATATCCACTATTCTCTTTGTACAGATGAAAATCAATTCCTGAGATGTGCCGGACTCGGTGACATTTACTGAAACATTCTCCAAGACCTTTCGGTCCTAAAGTAAGATGAAGCTTGCCAAACTGCCCTCCAGCATCCTCGGCAACAGAATCATTCCTGAAGGCTGGTGCCACTCCGAAGAAAGTGCTATCCAGGCCACTCAATGATCTTATCAAACGTTACCGTCCAATGGATCTTTTGACCACAGCTTCAATGTGTCGAAAGGGCTCATGCAGTGTTGGAGGCTGCCCTCGCAGATGAAAAGGTTGACTGTAGCGTGGGATGGATCAGTTCAGTTTAGTTTATTGTCACGTGTACCGGGGTACAGTGAAAAGCTTTAGTTGCTTGCTATCCATTCAGAGGAAAGACTGTACCTGATTATAATCAAGCCGTCCACAGTGTACAGATACAACATAAATTGAATAACATTTAGAGCAAGATAAAGAACAGTGGTCTGATTGAATATAGTCCAAGGGATAGTCTCCAATGAGGTAGATGGTAGTTCAGGACCACTCTCTACTTGATGAAAAGATTGTTAAGTTGCCTGATAACAACTGGGAAAATACTATCCCTGAATCTGATGTACCTGTACCTCTTGCCTGATGGAAGAGGGAAGAAGAGGGAGTGACTAGGATGAGACTCATCCTTGATTGTGCTGGCGGCCTTGCTGAGGCAGCGTGAAGTATAGATGGCATCATTGGAAGGGAAGTTGGCTTGTATAATGGTCTGGGCTGTGTCCACAATTGTCTGCAATTCCTTGCGGGCTTGGATGAAGCTGTTCCCAAACCATGATCAGTGAGCGACCAGGTCCACCCACTCACTCCTGACTCATGGTTCCAGAAGTAGATGTGACCGGTCTTGCCTTATATGTGTTTACAGCACATGTGGGTGGATGGTTTGTCTCCTGAAATGGAGATAGACAGAGACATACAGAAATGGGACAGAAGTGTCAGAAATGGTCTGTGAATGTGAGAGTGGGGTGCTAAGGTGATAAATTAATGCGTTCGGCACATGTAGTGCTGATGGAGCAGTGAAAGAATTGGCAAGGAGTGGCAGAGCTGGCTTGGGACACAATGTGCCACATCGCCAGCACAAAGACCGGTGTCGTTGAGCCTCATGCGAGTGACCACCGGCTGCACCTTTGATTTATAGAAAGTAGGAGGGACCGAGAGTATTGCGGAACAGAGGGATCTCAGTGTAGGAGTCCAAATATCTTAGGAGGTGCCTGTGCAAGTGGATAACATGGTTAAGAAGACATATGGGATGCTGGCCCTCATTAGTCGGGGCACTGAATACGAGAGTGTGGACATACAAAGTGCTAGAGTAACTCAACAGTTCGGGCAACATCTCTGGAGAACATGGTTCGGTCATGTTTCGGGTCATGGCCCAGCACTTAGCGTCATTTTTTGTCAACCTGCATCTGCACATCCTTGTGTCTACAGGAGCAGGGACGTGATGCTTCAACATTATTTGGACCTCAGCTGGAGTTCTGCATGTGGCCCTGAATCACAACCACACGGTAGGACTGGAGAGGGTACACAGGAAATTCTCCAGGATGTAGCTTGAGATGGAGCATTTCATGTTTGAGGAGAGACCGGAGAAGCTGGGTCTATTTGTTCAAGGATGGAGAAGGTTATGAGGGAACATGATTGAGGTATACACAATTATCAGGGGTATAGATAAGATAGACTGCGGGAAACTATTCCCCATATCCAGAGGATAAAACAAGAGAACAACGGTTTAGGTCTAAGAGATTTAGAAGGGATCTGAGGTGTACATTTTTTCACTGGGAGAGTGGAGAGTGATTGGAACACACGGCTGGAGAGAATCTTGGAAGCAGACACACTGGCTGCATTTAAGAGTCTAGATGAACATTTGAATCATCTCGGTAAAGAAAGCTATGGGCCAAGTGCTGGAAAATGGGATTAATATAGGTCAGTGTCCACTAGTCAGCATGGATACGGTGGGTCGAATGGCCTGATTCCATGCTGTATGGCACTATGACTCTAATCTAATCATTACTACCAGTTATTGGTCTGGTACAGGGAATAATTAGAAAGGTTGACCTTTACCAAACTGTTGACCTTTATCGCCGAACACCTCCGCTCGGTCCGCAATAACCAACCCGACCTCCCGGTGGCTCAGCACTTCAACTCCCCCTCCCATTCCGTATCCGACCTCTCGGTCCTGGGCCTCCTCCATGGCCAGGGTGAGCAACACCGCAAGTTGGAGGAACAGCACCTCATATTCCGCTTGGGGAGTCTGCATCCTCTGGGCTTAAACATTGAATTTTCTCAATTCTGTTAACACAGACTGCCTCCTCCCCCTCCCCACCTCTCCCTCAGCCATCGGGCCCTGACAATCCTTCTCCATCTCCCCCCCCCCCACCCAAGTCACACTAGCTTCTCATTTTCACACTACAAACAGCTTACAATGGCCTGTTTCCTTTATCATCGATACTTTTTTGCATATCTTTCATTCATTGTTCTTTATCTCTCCACATCACTGTCTATATCTCTCGTTTCCCTGATCCCTGACCAGTCTGAAGAAGGGTCTCGACCCGAAACGTCGCCTATCTCCTTCGCTCCTTAGATGCTGCTGCACCCGCTGAGTTTCTCCAGCTTTTTTTATAACCCCCGACCTTTATCTCAAGGAGGCTGGAACCAAAAAGGTTGGAAATATTACTGCCCAGCACAGCGCCCTGGTTAGAATTCATCAGTGGGCCTCATTCAGTAGAACTGACAATTCACTGAGGTACATCAAATGTGTTAAGTAATGAATCGTTGTTCCATAAACTGCCTTAGGTATTGAATAGAGAAGTTTGACAGCGACCCAATCACGGTGTTTAAGATGTTTGAAGGATTCCGTGGGTAGATGGAGAGAATATTTATCCTGTGTTTCAAGCATTCTCATTTCTCCTTGACCCTTGGTGTATTTCGATGCAACTACAGCCCCTTATATTCCAATAATTTTCTGACAATATAGTACTTTTTATTAAACGACATTTGAACAACTTCAATCGCACTAATCTCAACAGCGCCTCCACTATTTCAGCAAAGGTCTCAATAATTTAGTCAGACATGACCTGCTTTAACAAATGCACGCGTGCTTTCATTCAGTAATGTTTTTCCAAGTGCTCCCAGCTTAGTGGCTCCCATTATCCTCCTACCAGTGTTAGTCCAACTGGTTGGCAGAGTAATCGACTTAATCAGGAAGGATTTAGGTTTAGGTTTATTATTGACGCCTGTAACAACACACAGTGAAAAGCTGTATGCTATCCATTCAAATGAGAACATTCTTTACATGAATACAGTCAAGCCAAACTCTTGTAGAATAGGTAGAGCGAATGAGAGGTACAGAGTGCAGAATATCATTTCTTAGCAGTGTAGCGCAACAGTTCCAGTGAAAACGTTCAAAGCCCGCGATGAGGTAGGTTGGAGGATCAGGGCTGTACCCTAGCTTATGGAAGGACCGTTCTGAAGTCTGATAACACAGGGAAGAAGCTGTTCCTGAGTCTGGTGGTGCGTGCTTTCAGGATTTTGCATCTTCACCTCGACAGGAGCGTGGGGAAGAAGAAATGACCAGGGTGGGACAAGCCTTTGATTATGTTGGTTGCTTTTCCAAGGCAGCGGGAAGTGTAGATAGAGTCAATGGTGAGGAGTTTGGTTTGTGCGATGGACTAGGTTGCATGCTCAACTCTCGATAGTTTCTTGCAGTCTTGGGTATCGCATTTGCAACCCCACTGTCCCCTCAAAACACTTTGTATCGAGGGTTGGAAGCGTCTTTAGACTTTAGAGACACGGTGTGGAAACAGGCCCTTCAGCCCACCAAGTCCGTGCTACCAGGAGCACCCGGAGAAAACCTATCCGGTCACAGGGAGAACGTACAAACTCCGTACAGACAGCATTCATGGTCAGGATCGTACCCATGTCTCTGGCGCTGTACGTCAGCAACTCTGCCACTGCGCCACTGCACCACTGCGGGTGTGGCCAGAGTGTCCAGAGCTTCCATCCCCTGCAGACTAGGATGCATCCCATCCAGTTCAAAACTCAGGAGTGTTTGACCATTTTATTTACCAACAATTTAACAATGAAACTCTTACTTGCAACAGCATAAGAGGCCTGTAAACACAATAAACACAGAAAATATATATAAGAACAAAAATTCAATAAATGATTAAACACAATGCTCGTGCAAAATATAACTTCATAGTTGTGTGTTATTTTGCATAACGTTCAAGGGCCTGACGGTTGTTGGGACGAAGCTGTTGTTGAACCTGGTGGTCACGGTTTTCAGGTTCCCGTAGTTTCTTCCCGATGGTAGGAGCGAAGTGAGAGCGTTGCTGCTGCCTTAAACCGGCACAATCTCTCAGTTGCCTGCTCCTTATTTATTTTTGTCCAATCCAATATCTGAACAACCTGCTCATTTACTGTGATATTGACAGCAACCTCTTCCTCTGTGAAAACAGTAATTTACAAAGCCTCCGTCTGCACAAGGCTGCTTCCATGTTGCTCGCTCATCACCATTTAATCCCCTTTTATTATTGATAAAAGATGTTTGGGTTTTCATGTGAGCTGCCAGCCTGCCTCCTCTCCCTCCCTCTGAGCCTCTTCATTCTTTCTTCGACTCCTTCCTGCATTTTCTATGTTTAGCCTTGGGTCTGTGACTGAATTACAATGTTTATCATAAGCCTCCAGTTACTGCTTCATTGTAAATGTTGTTTCTTTCCTCAACTTCCCATTCCCCATTCCTCCTGTGGAAATAAATCTCCTTTGTTCACCAACCATCCATAGTAGTCTCTTATTGCTTATCTACCAGGACAGACTCATCTTCAAACCACTAAAATTAACCCTCCCAATATTTACTTGTTCCTAGTCCATTTGCATTGGCAATTCTGCTCTCTCGTGGCCCATTAGACTAATTTTTCACAGGGTACAATAAATTTATTAAAAACTGCCATTTTAACTTCAGCCGAGTTACGGGCCAAACATGGGCAGGTGGGACTAGTGTAGATGGGGCATCTTGGTCAGCATGGGCAAGTTGGGCCGAAGGGCCCATTTCCATGCTGCATGTCCCTGTGACTCGATGAAATGCTTCCTTTGAATTAGTTGGCCAACAGTCAATATTGCAAGACAGGTGACTAGTTCCTTAATTCCAACAAAATAGATTCTGTACCTCGAGTCTATTTATTCCTTTCTAGTGCTGCAATGGTAAATGTGATACACGTATCCGACTAACAGCATTGTCTCCATCCCAATCTTTCCTGAATAACCTGCAACCAGGAATTGTAAATTTGTAAGCATCCCGCCCTATGTCCCACCATTCTAATCTCTGACCTGAAAGTTCACCAATGTTTTGCCCAACCACTATGCTTTTACTCACACTCCCTGCCCTGTGTGTTAACACTCCCTGGCTGCAGCAGATATTTGCATACATTCCCTTGCACTGTGCATTTACACGTACCCATTGAACCTTTGACATACATGTCCTGCATCATGAATTCTGAAGAAGGGTCTCAACCTGAAACGTCGCCCATTCCCTCTCTCCAGTTACTCCAGCATTTTGTGTCTATCGGTGTAAACTAGCATCTGCAGTTCCTACACATCACACATTGATGCATGTCACCCTTAAGGGCCTGTCCTACCAGCGTCCGACTCCATGCGATGAGCGCGATCAAACTAGAAGCGGGGGCCGCGTGGAGGTCCGGTGATCCCTGTACAGGGCCGTTCCCACCAGCATGCGCCTGCATGCGGCAAGCCCGACCAAACCGGCAGCGAGGGCCGCGCGGAGGTCGGCACAAAGTGAGGCGAACTTGGAGCGAAGTCTTAAGGTAAGTTCGCCAGGACAGAGAGGGACACACAGAGAGGGGCACAGAGGCACACACACAGAGGGCCACGGAGCCACACACATCGAGGGTCACGGAGGCACCTACAGATAGGTTCACGGAGGCACGATGTCGGGGCGGTGTGTAATCCGTCGAGGCGACTGCGAGCCGACAAACCGTTGCCGCGCGGAATTTTTGAACAGTCAGTTTTTCGGAGCCCCGCGCGATGACGGGACGAACTCCGCACAATTCCGCACGGCTCCGGCGATCGAAGTGGGACCGACCCCGCGAAGCCGGACGGCTCAAGCGACCACGTTAGGTCGTGCTCATCGCATAGAGTTGCATGCTGGTGGGACAGGCCCTTTGGTCTTCCCGTGACCAATCCCTTCTACTCCTTCTCTACACATTAATGCTGTTAGTCTCCCACGCCCTCTGTGCACACACTTTCCTCTTGCATACTTCATCCTCCCCTTCTAACAAATTATTTCATTCCATTCCCAGAGTCCATACTTGGGCTCTGAGTGAAGAGATTCATCTCCTCCTCACTGACCATCAACACAGGTGCACCCCATGGCTGTGTGTTTAGCCCCTGCTCTACTCACTCCCCACCACCACTGTGTGGATGAGCGCGGCTCCAATGCCGTCTACAAATTCACCCACAACACCGCTGTTGTTGGCCGAGTCACGGGCGGTGATGAGTCAGCGTACAGGAGAGAGACAGACCGCCTGGTTCAGTGGTGCCGCAACAACAACCTCTCGTTCAACGTCAGCGAGACCAAGGAACTAGCTGTCAACTCGAGAAGGGGCAGGATTTGCCTGATTTACATCTATTCCATGCGCAGGAATGCGAGAGACAATGAACAGAGAGTGGGGTACTCGGCCCAGCCCATCATGGACACACCCTTCCCCACCATTGAAAGGATGTACATGAGGGCACTGCCTCAAAATGGCAGCATCCATCAACAAGGATCCCCACCATCCAGACATTCCCTCTGCTCATTGTTACCATTGGGCAGGAGGTAGAGATAGCTTGGTCCCACACCGCCAGGTTCAGGAACAATTACAGTCAGACCCAGAGGGAACCGTTGAGTTGCTCCAGCACTTTGTGTCTATCTACGTTAAGACATAGAGGGATCTTGGGTAGAAAGTGCGGCATTGCACATTTCCATAACATTCTTGATATCGGCAGAATATTGCATCACCCAGGCTTAATGAGCGTAGCTCAGAGATTTCCATTCCGAAATAATGTTAGTGTTTTTGCAGCTTATGACTAATGTCATAGCTACATGGTACATCCATAAAACAGTGTGTCCTTAAGTGATAATTGTTCAAGTAAATTAAATGCGTTTACTGCTTTGATTCTCGTAAACTCCCTGATAGATCTTCTCACAGGAAAAGCACGATTTATTGAAATGTAAATTCATTTTAG
Organism: Raja brachyura; assembly: GCA_963514005.1. The sequence goes on along the minus strand of OY740809.1, from coordinate 11,727,191 downwards.
AAAATGCAGATGAGGATTGGGTGTGGTGCGGTGATCACACAGACCAGAAGGCCATTTTCCTCTCATTTCCGATGCAGTACAGTAATGTGTCTAGGTTTTCCGGTGAATTATCATCAATTTCCCAGCTGGCTGTTGCTACAGCTCTGTGTGATGCAGCTAACTGTGAACTCCATGCAAAGTCACAAGTCCAGATGTCCCATCCTTGCCACTGCTCTCCAAACTGCTGCCGTGAATGTAACACACTGTACTGGTTATTTGCAGTGGAGATGGACAGTTGGAAGGAACTTTAAAGGGATTCTGCATTGCTTTGGCACATCACCTGGTTCAGCTGTTGTCCGCACTGTTATGGGGCCGGTGTCTTTTGAACCCTCTCCTTGTATTGCCGTGGGAAGGGGATTTTCCAAAGGCTGGGTTTTCCCACAGGGGACCTGGTCAGCACTCAAATACAACTTTTTGTCGAGATTGTTCCAGTGAGCTCGGGCTTTGTTCAGAAGTCAAAAGCATGCATGGATGCTGACCCCTAGATTTGGCACCTGGCAGGAGGCCAAACAGCCCTAGTTGTCTTTGTTAGCTCTCTGGTTGGCTACCAATGCAGTCAGCGGGAGAACATGCAAACTCCACAGAGGCAGCAACCAAGGTTATGTGCGAACCCAGGTCTCTGGCGCCATGAGGCGGCAGCTCTACCAATGACCGTGGGTTTCTTCCGGTTGCTGAGGTTTCCTCCCACTTTCCAAAGCCGTGCGGGTTTATAGGTTAATTGGCCTCTGTAAATTCCCCCTTGTGTGTAGGAGGCGGATACGAAAGTGGGATAACATAGAACTAGTGTGAACGGGTGATTGGTGTTTGCATGGACTCGGTGGGCCAAAGGGCCTGTTTCCATGCTGTATCTCTGACCAGAAAAAAAACATGGAGGTTACATTCCCTTTCGAAAGTGGCTTCTGCGCCAATGCAAAGCGGGCAGACTATCCAATTGATTAGATTGTGCTGTTTGACTCCAAGCTGAAATGAGCATCAAGAGATACATAACCAGCCTTTATGTTTCCATGCCTGACACAGCCATAAGTGTTGCTGATGTGTTTTTGCACAAATTGAGATTTGCTGCCTAAGAATTTCAGGCTAACCACTGTATAGTCTGCTCTCTGTACATAGAGCACAGGAACAGGCCCTTCGGCCCCAATGTATGTGCCAAACATGATGGCGTTAAACTAATCACCTCTCTATGGTTATATGGGGTATGGTCTGAGTGCAGGTAAATGGGACTAGGGGGAAATTAAATGGTCAGCACGGACTGGAAGGGCCGAGAAGGCCTGTTTCCGTGCTGTAATTGTTATATGGTTATATGGTTATTATATTCACATGATCCATATCCCTCCATTCCCTGCACATTCATGTACCTATCGTATCTATTTCCATAGAAACATAGAAAATAGGTGCAGGAGCAGGCCATTCGGCCCTTCGAGCCTGCAACGCCATTCAATATGATCATGGCTGATCATTTCAACTCAGTATCCTGTACCTGCCTTCTCTCCATACCCCCTGATCCCTTTGGCCACAAGGGCCACATCTAACGCCCTCTTAAATATAACCAATGAACTGGCCTCAACTACCTTCTGTGGCAGAGAGTTCCAGAGACTCACCACCGGGCACGTTCACCACCCTGTGTAAAAAACGTGCCCACACACCACCTTTACATTTTGACCCTCTCACTTTAAAGCTGTGCTCACTTGCCTTTGACATTTGCACCCTGGGAAAATGGTTGTCTGACTGTCTACTCTATCTATGTCTTTCTTCTATCTGATCTCCCCTCAACCTCCAATGTTCCAGAGAAGACAATCCAAGTTTGTCCAACCTCTCCGAGGAGCTAATGCCCTATAATCCAGACCACACCCTGGGATACCTTTCCTGCACCCTCACCAAAGCCTCCACATCCTGTGTGATTGAATTGCCATGTGTTGACCTACGGGATTGGGTCTTTTCAGAATGACTGATCTGAATTATTTGGTCAGTGAATGTATCTAATGGAGTCACCAGGGGCGCCGTTGGATTGGCAGCCCCGCCAACAGTCTGTTTGTTTTATCGTCTTTTTTTAATTTTGAGTGTGTGTTAACAGTTCCTGTGAATGTTTTCCGGTTTGTTTTATGCGGGGGAGCGGTCGGGGTTGGGGGAAACTTTTTTTTTCAGTTTCTTACCTTGCCGGAGATGCGATTAATTTTTGGATCGCATTCTCCGGTCGCTCTGCGGCCTCCCATTGATGGAGCTGGACGCCTCCTCGGACTGACCTTATGCCCCACCGTGGGTTGTGGACTTACATCGGAGTCGATCCCTTGCCTGCGGTCTTTACATTGGGAGCCCGCAGTCTCGGGAGAGGCCGTGGATGTTGGGAGCTCCAATGTCATGGAAGGTTTGACCAGCCCCGAGGTGATCGTCCGGTGTGGGGGAGCTGACATCCCCCCCAATGCAGGAGCTGATCGCCTCAACGCGGAGGGCCCAACGCCGGCTACGGGAATCAAGATCATCCCGTCAACGGAGGCCCCCGACCGCGGCGAGGAATGTGGAGGATTCTCTGTGATGGATGTTTATGTTAAAATGGGTTCTGAGTGTTCCGTTGCTTTTTATTTGTTTTAGCTGACTTAGCAAATTGAATTCCTCATATGTAGCGAAACATACTTGGCTAATAAAGTATTATTGTGATTGTGATTGTGACCAGCTTGGTCTGATGAAGGGTCCTAATCTCAAACGTCACCACTCCATGTTCTCCAGTGATGGCATCCGACATGCTGAGTTAAACCAACACTTTGTGTCTTTTTTGATAAAGCAGCATCTGCTGGTTCGTGGGTCTACAGCTCGATCTATTGGGCCTTCTATCCGATTGGCATTTTCATGTAATCCCTCTCATGACCCATGTTAGATGTGTCCACTTTAGAAACCACCGCCTATTTAGGAATTCAAACTGGAATCACCTGAATTTTGCAAGTGTTCGAGAAGGATGTGAATCCACGTCAGACTGGAATCTTGCCCGTGTGGCACAGTGTGTTGATGGATTTGGGTCAAAGTAAACTAAAGTGGGTCCAGGATGTTGCTCTGTGGGCTGATGAAGTTTGTGGTGAGACTTTGCAACCCAGTCATCATTGGCACCAACCCAATGCACCCGCTCTGATCATCACCGCTCATGTACCACAGGACAAGACCAATGTCGATAGCTTTCTGTACACCCATTCACCTTCCCTCTGCTTTTGTCTTCCTAACTGAGAGAATGCAAAAAATAGACATCTTTTGGCAATAGATTACGTTATATCAGCGGTTAAATATTTACATTTGCAATACTTTAAAGCTTAAACAACAAAATATTTACAAGATGATAAGTCAGCAAAAAGTTGCAGGATCTCAGCAAATATAAATCTTATTTATTTGCATTTCTCAATTATAGCTCTACTAGCATTATATAAACGGAACATCTCTAATATATCCATGCCAGGTACAGATAATTCATGTCAAGAGGTGTTATAGATCATAAGAGGAATAAGCAGGGTGAATGCACAGTCAGGGCATAGGGAATAAAGAACCAGGTGACTTCAGTCTGAAGAAGGATCTCGACATGAAACGTCACCCATTCCTTCTCTCCAGGGATGCTGCCTGTCCCGCTGAGTTACTCCAGCATTTTGTATATTTTCTGAGTGCTAACTGCAGCACTAATACTACTGTACAAGCTACTATTACTTGTACTTCTTCGTATCGAGCCCACATCACAAGATTACTAATTGCTCAGCCAGAGCTGAACGCACTTCTCGGCATCTGCCTAAAATGGCGTCTTGTGCGTCTTGCGCTTCTTGTGCTGCTTGTGCGTGGCGTTGGAAAGATTCGTGGAAACAGGGCCGCGACGTGAACGCTCTTTCCTTGACCCCATTATTTGTACTAATACTGCGGCAGGTACCATTCTGGCTTTTTTCACCATGACACCACATAGCATAAACACACCCACTACTTTGATTCATTCCTCATCTTCCCACCCCAGCCCCCATGCAGTGTTCCTTCGCACCTTCCCATGGATGCTGGGCACTTTGTCTCTTTCTTCCCGTCCCAATGGAGTTCGAGAATCATCACTTCTGACCTTCTCTCATTGAAGCTTTCCAACTCTTGCAATATGGCCCGGATGGGTCTCAGTCTTGCTCTGGACACACTTTGTTGCTCAAACGTCAAATAGACATCAAAAACAGAATGTTTGTTGCTTCCCGCTTTACACAGTCCATCTCCCCTGTACCCATTCAGGGCAGATGAAGGGTCCCGACATACAACGTTGATTGTCCATTTCCCTCCACATATGTCGCTTGACCCCTTGAGTGCCTGCAGCAGATTATTTAGCTACGCGGAGTGTTCTTTGTTCCAAGCCCGCTCTGGCACCAACCTACGACTCACTCCTCGCTGCATCGATGGCTGCATTGGTGCTGCACCATGCGGAACTCATCAATTTCATCACCTTCACCATTATCCGTAGATTCACTTGGACTGTTTTAAACATCTCTCTCCCCTTTTAACATCTCTCTCCCCTTTTCTCATCTCCCCGTCTCCATCTCAGGAGACAAACTACTTGATACTGCTAATCCACACTACAAACCCGCTGATTCCCACAGATACCTGGGCCACACCTCCTCCCACCCTACGTATTATAAGGACACTGCCCCTATCTCTCTGTTTCTCTGTCTCCACCCCATCTGTTCTTGAGATGAGGCTTTCCACTAAAATATTTCCCTTTCCATTATTTTATGGAGTGTATTGCCATTCATCATTCATGGCTGAAACAGTATTTGATAAATGTTCATCATGACTTTGTTGTTCTTGTATCTCATGCCTCTATATATGAAGCTGAGGATCCTGTAAGTCTTTTTTAACAGCCTGCTCTACCACGTCCTATGGACTAAGCACATCTCCATTCTTGTCACCCTCAAAGAATGATCCCCCCTCATTGACTCCACTCATTTTGCCCTCTGAATACATTTCTCGGTATTAAGTTTCATCAGCTATTCTTCCAGTGGCTACATGTCCTTGAAGTCAACTGATGTTCCTCAAAACAGCTTGCTGTACTTCCAAGTTTGTGTCAGCTTCAAGTTTTGAATTAGTGCCCTCTACAGCCATCCAAAACATTGCTTGGCACGGTGGTCAGTGGTCAGCTTGATCCTGACCGTGTGTGTTGACTGTGTCCTCCCACCGACTCCCAGAAGCCTGGCTCTCCTCTGGGAACTCCGATGGCCACACACTTGCTGGTCGGTTTATTGCCTGTTGTAATTTGCCCTGCTGTGTAGGGTTGATGGCAAAAAATAATCAAAGAGGAGCCGTGGACATTTGTGAAGGAGCTTAAGTTGGAAGGGTCACAGAGAGTCTCTCTCCCTCTCTCCAGCACCTCGGTCAGTTTTTGATCTGTGCCACTCCAGACCCTCTTATCCCACTCACGATGACAAGGCTATACTGTGCCACCTCATACAAGTCCACGTTTGGCGCATCAACTGTATTTTCCCAATCAACTCTCTCTCACGTCAAGTTGGCTGGAAATGACTTGCTTTGAACAATTAACTCAGTGTTGGATTCACCCAGTCAAACTACTCTTGTCTAAAGTGACTGCTAATTCTCTTTGTGATTGTTGCTTCTTGAATGCTCCCTACTGTTGAGGTTAACATGACCTAGAAAGCGGGAGATAATAGTAGGGATTTTGAAAATACCCAAAGAAAAAGTATTTTATTGGGAATATTCAAAGGTAACTGAACCATTGTACCAATGACTAGTGAGCAGCCCTGAGCTAATATTGACTTCATTTGCAACCCTTAGACTATTGGATTTTATTTAACATCAACCTGCCAAAGGGACTAAAGATGGAAATTAGCTAATGGCTATAATCTTGCATATTTACATGTAAATGGTTATCAATATGCACTGTCCCTGCTTAAAAATTAAACAAAAACCCCCCCAAAAAACTTGACTTCATCTTGCACTAAACGTAATTCACATTATTTTCCTTTATCATGTATCTGTACACTGAGGATGGCTTGACTGTAATATTTATTGTCTTTCCGCTGACTGGTTAGCACACAACAAAAGCTTTTCACTGTACCTCAGTTCACGTGACAATAAGCGAAACTGAAATTAAAGAGATTCCCCACTTCTTCCATCTCTTGGGATGGAGGGTGACTCGTTTTCATTCCAGTTCTGCAGGTTCTGAGGTGACCAACGAGACATCCCGATAGAACTTTGGTTGTGGCTGCACTTCTGGTCACCCCGTTATAGAAAGGACACGGAGGCCTTGGAGAGGGTGCAGAAGAGGTTTATCAAAATACTACATGGATTGGAGTGTATTAGCTATAGGGGGAAGCAGGGTCTCGTCCCGAAACGTCACCTATTCCTTCTTCTCTCCTGAGATGCTGCCTGTCCCACTGAGTAATTCCAGCAGTTTGTGCTATCTTCAGCTACAGGGGGAGGTTGGGCAGACTTGGATTATTTTCTCTGGAGCGTCGGAAGCCGTGGGGAGACATGTTGGTGTATATAAAATGATGAGAGGCGTAGATGGGGCGTAGAACATTTTTGGTGCCACCAGGGGGAGGTTCTGCAAGTGGGCAGGGCAGGGCAGCACGCTGTGTCCAGCTGTGAGTGATGGAGGTGGCGGGGCAAGCTCTGCCAGCTGTGAGTGGGTGAGGGTGGATGGTGGGGAGAATCAAGGGGCAGGGGGTGCGACACTCCAGCTGTGGCTGTGTAGAGGACACAGGGTGGGGCATGGGGGTGCAGGGGTATAGGGGCATACAAGGGGTACAGGTCATACACACGTAAAGGGAATACAGGGGTACAGATAGTGCAGGGGTACAGATAGTGCAGGGGTACAGATAGTGCAGGGGTACAGATAGTGCAGGGGTACAGATAGTGCAGGGGGACAGATGGGTGCAGGGGGTACAGATAGTGCAGGGGTACAGATGGGTGCAGGGGGTACAGATAGTGCAGGGGGTACAGATAGTCCAGGGGTGTAGGGGTACACAGACGGGTACAGGGGTGTGAGGGGCACCACTACACATCAGCTCATTGCCCGCCTGCCAAAGCACCAAGCCACCTCCTCGGGCAATGCCACCGCCGGGCTGGGAGCGACCGACATTTAATTTCATTTAATTGCTCCGGCTTTAGAATGATTCCGCATTTACAGTCTTGGACCAATCGGAGTAACACAGCCTCGCGGGCCGGGGTCACGTATTCCTGCTCTGGGTCCCTGGGGAATTAGACGGGCATTTTGGGGCGGGACGGTATGGATGACAAGGGGTGCCGGGTGGGCGCTCCCGGGGATCTGGATCTGGGTCACAGCGCGATGTTGTGCAGCGCCGGGCGGCCGGACCGGGCCAGACCAGACCAGAGGGTCACCTAGCCCCCTCCACCCCGTTGAGCGGGGTGACCACCAGCCGCCCCCAGACACAGCTCCCCGCTCCCGGGGACCCAGCACCCCGCTCCCGGGGACCCAGCACCCCGCTCCCGGGGACCCAGCACCCCGCTCCCGGGGACCCAGCACCCCGCCCCCAGGGACCCAGCACCCCGCTCCCGGGGACCCAGCACCCCGCCCCCAGGGACACAGCACCCCGCCCCCAGACCCAGCACCCCGCTCCCAGGGACCCAGCACCCCGCTCCCGGGGACCCAGCACCCCGCCCCCAGACCCAGCACCCCGCTCCCGGGGACCCAGCACCCCGCTCCCGGGGACCCAGCACCCCGCTCCCGGGGACCCAGCACCCCGCTCCCGGGGACCCAGCACCCCGCTCCCAGACCCAGCACCCCGCTCCCAGGGACCCAGCACCCCGCTCCCGGGGACCCAGCACCCCGCCCCCAGACCCAGCACCCCGCCCCCGGGGACCCAGCACCCCGCTCCCAGGGACCCAGCACCCCGCTCCCGGGGACCCAGCACCCCGCTCCCGGGGACCCAGCACCCCGCCCCCAGACCCAGCAACCCGCTCCCAGGGACCCAGCACCCCGCTCCCGGGGACCCAGCACCCCGCCCCCGGGGACCCAGCACCCCGCTCCCGGGGACCCAGCACCCCGCTCCCGGGGACCCAGCACCCCGCTCCCGGGGACCCAGCACCCCGCCCCCAGACCCAGCACCCCGCCCCCAGGGACCCAGCACCCCGCTCCCGGGGACCCAGCACCCCGCTCCCGGGGACCGAGCACCCCGCTCCCGGGGACCCAGCACCCCGCTCCCGGGGACCCAGCACCCCGCTCCCGGGGACCCAGCAACCCGCTCCCAGACCCAGCACCCCGCTCCCGGGGACCCAGCACCCCGCTCCCAGACCCAGCACCCCGCTCCCGGGGACCCAGCACCCCGCTCCCGGGGACCCAGCACCCCGCTCCCAGACCCAGCACCCCGCTCCCGGGGACCCAGCACCCCGCTCCCGGGGACCCAGCAACCCGCTCCCAGACCCAGCACCCCGCTCCCGGGGACCCAGCACCCCGCCCCCAGACCCAGCACCCCGCTCCTGGACCCAGCACCCCGCTCCCGGGGACCCAGCACCCCGCTCCCAGGCCCAGCACCCCGCTCCCGGGGACCCAGCACCCCGCTCCCAGACCCAGCACCCCGCTCCCGGGGACCCAGCACCCCGCTCCCGGGGACCCAGCACCCCGCCCCCGGGGACCCAGCACCCCGCTCCCGGGGACCCAGCACCCCGCTCCCAGACCCAGCACCCCGCTCCCGGGGACCCAGCACCCCGCTCCCGGGGACCCAGCAACCCGCTCCCAGACCCAGCACCCCGCTCCCGGGGACCCAGCACCCCGCCCCCGGGGACCCAGCACCCCGCTCCCAGACCCAGCACCCCGCTCCCGGGGACCCAGCACCCCGCTCCCAGGGACCCAGCACCCCGCTCCCGGGGACCCAGCACCCCGCTCCCGGGGACCCAGCACCCCGCTCCCGGGGACCCAGCACCCCGCTCCCAGACCCAGCACCCCGCTCCCGGGGACCCAGCACCCCGCTCCCGGGGACCCAGCACCCCGCTCCCGGGGACCCAGCACCCCGCCCCCAGACCCAGCACCCCGCTCCCGGGGACCCAGCATCCCGCTCCCGGGGACCCAGCACCCCGCCCCCGGGGACCCAGCACCCCGCTCCCGGGGACCCAGCACCTCGCTCCCAGGGACCCAGCACCCCGCTCCCGGGGACCCAGCACCCCGCCCCCGGGGACCCAGCACCCCGCTCCCGGGGACCCAGCAACCCGCTCCCAGACCCAGCACCCCGCTCCCGGGGACCCAGCACCCCGCCCCCAGACCCAGCACCCCGCTCCTGGACCCAGCACCCCGCTCCCGGGGACCCAGCACCCCGCTCCCAGGCCCAGCACCCCGCTCCCGGGGACCCAGCACCCCGCCCCCAGACCCAGCACCCCGCTCCCGGGGACCCAGCACCCCGCTCCCGGGGACCCAGCACCCCGCCCGCAGACTCGGCACCCCGCTCCGGACACAACCCCAGGCGCTGTGAGGGGTGGGGAGGGAGCGCCGGGCACTGGCCCCGGGAGAGGAAGGAGCGCCTCACCCCCATGCCCCGGGCGGCGGGGCTTCGAGCCCCGTTGACTGATCCGTCTCTCCGGGTCACCGTCCAGCCGCTTGTGACCCGCTGGTATTTTCATTTAAAATAGCAACTGGGTTTAACCCTCGCTGGGCGCTGGTCATCCTTCGGGACCGCGGTGCTGAAGATGGGCACCTTGCCTCTACTCCGCGCCTCTCCCCCTTCTGTTTCTCCCTCCTCCCCTCCTCTCCCTTCCTTCTTCCCACTCTCCCTCTCTCTATCCTCTACCCTCCCCCTCTCCCCTCCCCTCTCCCCTCTCCCCTCTCCCCTCTCCCCTGTCCCCTCTTTCCCCCTTCATACACTTTATTCTTCCCCTCGCCATCTCAGTCCTATTTCCCTCTTCCTCCCTGTCCCCATCCTCTCCTCCTCATTCCCTCTCTTCCCCCCCCCCTCTTTCTGCTTCACCCCACTAATCTCTCAATTCCTCTCGCATCCCATCCTTCCTTCCTCCCTCTGCTCCCCCCCTCCCCCCCCCCCCCCCCCCTTTCTCCCTTCTGCACAACCTGTTGTGTGAGCCTTCTCTCTATCAGCACTGTTCTCCAAATGAAATGCCTAAAAACTGCGGATTTTGCCCAATCTGGGGCATCCTGCAACTGTTGGGGTGAGTGTGGGTGGGTGTGTGTGATCCTGGGCGCTGGCAGCTCAAGAACAGGGTGCAGTGTGACTGCCAACCATTTGTGGGAGGAAGTGATGAATTTGTGTGGAGAACATTGGCCATTCCTTCCACCTCCGCGCCCCTCCTCATTTTATATTCTTCACCAAGGTTCAGCACCATTCCAGAGAGTCATAATCTTTCAGCTTGGAAATAGACCCTTCTGCCCATTGAGTCTGCACTGACCACCAAGCAAGCGTTCTATACCAACCCCATTTTAATTCCCCCCACATCCCCATCAACTCCCCTCTGACTATCCATCACCGATACACTGGGGGTAGTTTAGACCAATTAACGTATTTCGGATGCGGGAGGATAGTGGAGCGTGCGGTAGAAATCTCCAGGAAGAACATGCCAACTCCAAACAGACTGCACCCGAGGCCACGAATGATCCCGGTCTCTGGCGCTGTGGGGCAGCAGCTCAACCAGCTGCAGTGCTTTCTCTGAAGCCCCATCCTCAATGAAGATGCACTAACATGTAAGGTCAGGCATTGTGTGGCTCTGGGGCTGGAGTCATTGAGAATATCAGGTCAGACTGTGAGATGGAACTGACTCATGGAGGAAGGGAGACCACGGGAACAGGAGAGACAAGGGAAATTTGGAGCTGAGGAGAGACTGTGTCTGGGAACAAGTATCTGAAGATACAAAGAACTGCAGATGCTGGAATCGTGAGCGAAACACAAAATGCTGGAGGAACTCAGCGGGTCAGGATTAGGTTCAGTTTTATCATTGTCAGATGTACCAAGGCACAGTGAAAAGCTTTGTTTTGGCGTCCTATCCAATCAGATCAGATGATATTAAACATGTATACAACTCAAGTACAATGGGTAGAGCAAAGAGAAATACATAGATTGCAGAATATATTTATCATCATTGTAGTGCAGCAATTGCAGAGATAAAGTCCAATGTCCGCAGTGGTGTCGAGGTGAATCGGACAGTTACCGAGCTCATGTAAGGACCGTTCAGAAGTCTGTTAACAGAGTAGAAGAAGCTGTTCCAGAGTGTGGTGGTGCGCACATTCAGACTTCTGTATCTCTTGCCGAACGGGTGTGGGGAGAAGAAGAAATGAAGAAGAAGAAGGAATGGGTGGCATGTCTTTGATTACGTTGGATGGTTTTCCAAGGCAGTGTGACGTGTAGATGGAGTTGATGGTGGGCAGCCTGGTCTGTGTGATGATCTGGCTGGACTACATCCACAACTTTCTGCAATTTCTGCAACTAAGATTTGTAGACCAGACTTCCTGGTGGTTCTCATGTTGTCATTTGTGGGAGCTTGCTGTGTCTTGTTTCCAACTTCACACGAGAGATTCCATCTCTAAACATGGCCCCTTGGGTGCCCTGGACACTGGACTAGTAGCTGGAGCACTAGACTAATCTGGGTGCATTAGTTTGAATCCCAATGCAACAGCTGGCAAATCTAAATTCAATTATTGTATAAATCTTAAGGTTAAAAAAAAAGGCATGTCTTGGTATAGTGACCATGAAACTAAAGGATTGTGGTAAGAATCAGTGGAGAAACGTTGTTGTTCCTGGGCAGTCTGCCTCAGGGTGGGTCTGGAGTAATTCCATGTTTAGTTTAGTTTGGAGATACAACACGGAAACGGGCCCTTCGGCCCATTGTGTCCACGCCGACCATCGATCGCTCATTCACACCAGTTCATTGCTATTCCACTATCTCATCCACTCTCACCACACAAGGGGCAAGTTTACAGAGGTCCATTCACCTACAAACCCGCACGTCTTTGGGATGTGGGAGGAAACCAAAGTATCTGGAGGAAACCCACACAGTCACAGGGACTTTCGTCTGAACTTAGGTACAAATGACAATAAATGGTATTCGGATTCTGATTATGAGAGCGTGCAGACTCCACACAGACAGCACCCGGAGTCAGAATCAAACCCAGGTGTCTGACTGTGAGGCAGCGGCACTACTAGCTGTGCCACTGAACAGCTTAACATGCCTTAAATGGCTCCTCGGCCCCGGACCACAGGGGTGGTGAGTGAACATTGGCATTACTAGTGACATCCACATGGTGTGGACAAACGCATAAAATAGAGGTATTCAAATAGCTGCAAGCTCCTTCCTTTTATTATTAAATCCTAATCTGTACTGTCACTGGTGCCTCTTTGTTCAACTGGCGTAGAATCTTATGCAGACTGGAAGAAGCCAGGCACTCCTGTTTCCTGACTCAGAGAGATGTATGTCCCTGTGTAAGGTTCTGGCACTGTACATAAAGCCATTGACCAAACTCAGCCAACAACCCCGCGTCTTCTGCTAATCGAAGTGTAATAAGATAACTTGTCTCAATGTAAAGTATAATGCGTTTAACATTGATCTGTTTTATGTTGTATGAAACTGACCTGGTACATGGGCTCAGACAGATATTTCCATGGAAGAAAGTTGCATTTATGTGGCAACTCATGACATCTGGATCTTGGGCATCAAGTAGCAATGTTGCAAAATTTTGAGATTTAAAAAATCAAGTCTGCAATTTATCCCATCAGATAAAGCATAAAAAGAAGTTTAATTTGACACCTAATTTACTTTCATATCTTCAGTATTAAGAAAGTTATGGCCATTTTCATACTCGGAAATTAGCATCTTGTTCCCCATTGCCTTTCAATTGACTTAACTCAAAAGCTGTGATCTGGAAAAGTTAAAAGCCCATAACTTTCTTAAAAATTAAGAGAACTCAATGAAATTTTCAGTTATTATAGATTAAAGCATTCTGAAACAAATATGAAACAATCTTACTTGGATGACCTGAAATTAAAGCATATAATTAGTTAGTTATCTAATTGTAGCTAATTACAAAATTCAATGAGTAGATCTAAACATCTATCCATTTCTTAAGAAGATATAAACTTTTTTTTAATTGCCTAAGTGTCCAAATAACATTCACACAATAATCCACAATATAACATAATTTTTAAATCTCATTTTCATGAATTTCTGGGCCAAATAGAAGGAATTTAGTGTTTTATGCCTGTAAATTAATGGCCATTTAAATCAACTAGCGAGTGGGTTTTAGTGGAATGCGGTGGATTGGAACGTTGCGGTTAGCGGTGAAGTCGGGGGGAAAAATACTGTTTGTTCATACATTTTTTGGGACCCCATTTCGCAACATAAAAATATTATTAAAGCCTCCCGAAAAACCAACTTTTAATATAAAAATAAACTATTTACCTTTTTTTCTCCCCTACGGAAAATCCTTCCGGTTGTCGGTGCTCACGGCTTTTGAAGGTGATTTTTAAATTACTCTAGTTAATAAATAATCTAGAGTAATTTAAAAATACCTTCATTGATGAAATGTCGGAGCGATTTTTCTTCCGCAACTAAATCGCCCGACATTCATCGATTATCCTAGTCTGTTGAAAAACGGCACTTTAAGCCCGCCCCCCTCTGAAATGCGCTAAAGTCGCGCACACGGGGAGCGGCAGAACTGCAGCACCGCTAAAGGTAAGTTTTGCAACATACCTACATCAAGCAGGGAGCATTGCAAAATAAGTTAGGGTTGAACCGAACTGGAACATGCTAAGTGAGATAGAAGAGGAAATTGAAATGCATACGCCTGGCAAGTACAAAGGCATCAGGGTAGACATAGTCGGGGATTTCGACCAGCGATTTGGCAGTCCAGCGGTCCCCATACACTAACACTATCCTACCCACTAGGGACAATTTATAATTTTACCGAAGCGAATTAACCTACAAACCTGTACATATTTGGATTGAGGGAGGAAACTGGGGCACCCGGAGAAAACCCCCAGGGTCACAGGGAAAACGTACAAACTCCGTACAGACAGCACCAGGGTCTCTGATGCTGTAAGGCAGCAACTCTACCACTGTGCCACTGTGCCACTCTAAGTTGTTGGCACAAATAGAAATAAGTGGGTATGATCTGAAAGTCATTGTGGAGAAATAGTTGCGAAGTGGCCAAGATCAGGGATCAGTATTCAGGAATATTTGACATTTTGGTAGAATAGGTAGTTACGAAACGGATGCAGGGTAGCTCTGTGAATTGGGGATGAGATCACTGAGGTGGAGAACGCTGATATTGGCTCCGAAATTCGAGATGTGGAGTCAGTTTGGATGAAGATAAGATACGGGCTAAAGAGAGTGGCGGGTTAGCCATGTAGCAATGTTGCACAGAGTCCAAATCTAATAGGTGAGAGCGGTGAGGGAGATGTAATAATCTTGGGGGATCTTAATTTTCATAAAGATTGGGCAAATCAAGTTGATGAAGGTAGCCTAGAGGAGGAGATCACGGAGGGTGTTGAAGGTGATTCCTTGGAGAAATACGTTGAGGAATTATGAAGCAACTAATAGAGATGTCGTAGGAAGGAACTGCAGATGCTGGTTTAAACCGAAGATAGACAGAATGCTGGAGGAACTCAACGAGGGGACAGGCAGCATCTCTGGTTCCCCTGACTCAGTCTGAAGAAGGGTATATCGACCCAAAACGTCACCCATTCCTTCTATCCAGAGATGCTGCCTGTCCCGCTGAGTTACTCCAGCAACTTGTGTCTATCTTAAGCTAATAAAGATCTTGTGTTGCCTAATGAGGCAGGATTAATTAACGCTCTAATTGTAAAGGATCTCTGAGGACTGAACGATCCTGGCACTGAAGTATTTCAAATGCAGCTTGAGGGGGAGAGAGATCAGTGTCTGAAACAAATGCCTTAAACCTAAGTAAAGGGAATTAAAATGTTATGAGGGTATCGACGGCTAAAATAAGTTAAAGAGTATGACAGTAGATCCGCAGTGGAAGATGTATACGGAGACATAAGGAGAAAGATGGATTGCAATGAGAAAGAAAAACCCTGTGAGACAGAGGATGTTGAAGTTGGTGTCAAATTAAATAAAAGCTCCACACAACGTTTAATGGCAGGCCAGAGGCTTGGGATGCTTTGAGAAATCGGACTAGGGCGACTAAAGGAAATTGGAAAGGGAGATGAGGTGGTATTTGAGGGCAAAGCAGCAAATAATTCAAAATCGGACAGTGTAAGTATATAAAGAGAGAGACCATAGTAAGTATTACCCCCCTGGAGAATGAAATATGGCAAATGGTGAATAGGAAAGCAGCAGAGATTCTAAATGATAATGTTTAGATAGGTCTAGTTATAAGGTCATTAGGAATAGTAGAATTGGGCCATTCCGCCCATCAAGTCTACTCCGCCATTCAATCATGTCGATCTGTCCCTACTAACCCCATTCTCCAGCCTTCTCCCCATATCATCTGACACCCGTACTAATCAAGAATCTCCTGTACTATCATCATTGGAGACCTAAAAATGATCCAATTATGATGGTTGATCAAGGCGTGCGAGGGAGGTGACGACTGAGCAGAGATGGTGCACTCAGCAAATTAATGTTAAAGGCTGATGTCCCCTGGACCTATTTGTGTTCACGTGGAACTGCATCCAGAGTTAGCTCTTACGTTGACTGCAATCCACCAAATTTCCCTGGATTAAGAAGAGGTCCTGGGGTGATACAGTGCTAGAGTTACAGCACCAGAGACCCAGGTTTGATCCTGACTATGGGTGCTTTCTGTGCGGAGTTTGTACATTCTCTCTGTGACTGCATGGGTTTTCCCCCAGGTGCCTCGGTTTCCTCCCACACTCCAAAGACATACAGGTTTGAAAGTTAATTGGCTTTGGTAAGTTACAAAAAAAATGTCGCTTGTGTGTAGGACAGTGCTAGTTAGTGTTCAGTGTGATGGCTGCTCGGTTCCAACTCAGTGGGCCGAATGGGCCTGTTTTCGCATTGTATCTCCAAAGTCTAATGTCCCAGGAGACTGAAAAATTAGATATACCACTATTCATGAAAGGAAGGAGACAGGAAACTGGAAGCTCTAAACTACTTAGCCAAACATCTGTCAATAGGATAATTCAAAGAAACATTATTAAAGAGATATTAGCAGGGCATTTAGAAATTCCCAAGACAATCACGGAGACAGGAATTTCCAACAGTGTTTGATAAATTTGCTATGAGTTATTTCCAGATAAAACAAACGGGTTAGATAAAGGGGAACCAGAGGTTTTTAGATATGTGGGGAATATGGATACCGTGCAGACAGAGGAGACTAGTTTTATCGTGGATAGACACACTTTGCTGGCAAAGTCAGCATATACACACTGAATCACATGCATGGACACACAGGTACACTCACACACATATACACACACCACGCACTGACACGCACCACGCACAAATATATATATACACACGCACCACCCACACACACACACACACGAGCTGCTCAAATGACCGAGTTCCCCAACATATACACACACCAAACATACACACACACCCACACACACACACACACACACACACACACACACACACACACACACACACACACACACACACACACACACACACACACACACACACACACACACACACACCCCAAACATCCACACCCCAAACATCCACACACACACACACACACACACACACACACACACACACACACACACACACACACACACACACACACACACACACACACACACACACACACACACACACACACGCGCTGCTCAAATGACTGAATTCCCCTACAATGTGTGTATTTACCACCAGCATCTGTGTCCCCCTGCGGCCCCCTCTACTTACTTCACCAATCAGGCTTCGGAGCTTCCCCAGACCAGATAGACAGCTCTGAGTCTGAAATAAACCTGCCGGCAGGCAGTAAAATCTCAAATCAGAATGTAATAAATCCGTCGCCCGCAGGGAGAGCAAAACAAGATTTTATAAATGTGAATAAATTAACGGGGGAATATGAAAGAAACAAGGGGCTGTGTGGTCTGGGAGTGTTCCCTTGTTGATGAACTGGGTTGTAGTATCACGGAGACATGCCACCATTAACCAGTAGGACAGGTATCTGTAAGTCTGTCGACTGTATGGCAGGGGTGAATGGGAATAAAAAGAGGCGCTGCATCAATCGAGATATAAATTCAGCTTTGGGGCATAAGTGAGAGAGGCAGAGAATCACTTAGAGTGGGCTTCATAGGTAAGAACAATGTTAATTGTTTATTACCCAAAGGCAGCATTAACGATTCATAGTCACTGGCCCTTTGTCCCGACTTGCCCTTGCTGACCAAGATGCCCCATTTACATTCGTCCCACCCGCCCACGTTTGGCGTATATGTCACTAAGACTTTCCCATCTTGAGTCCAGGGATACTCATTCTGGTATTACGGATTGAGTTGAGGAGATTGGTTGGGGTTCAACAATAATGGTTGGGATATTGGATTTACAGGAAATGAATGGGAACAGGGTTGGTTCAGTTTAGTTTAGAGTTACAGAATGGAAACAGGCCCTTCATCCCACCGAGTCTACGCTGACCAGGGATCACTCGTTCGCACTAGTTCTATGTGATCTCACTTTCCCACCCTCGCCCACACACTGGGGGCAATTTACAGGCATCAATTAACCTACAAGCCCGCACATCTTTGTCTTGTGGGAGGAAACCGGAGCACCCAGAAGAAACCCATGCGGTCACAGGGAGAGCATGCAAACTCCACAGAGACGGCACTCAAGGTCAGAATCGAACCTGGATCTAAGGTTTTGTGATGCAGCAGCTCTACCAGCTGTGCCACTGTGCCGCTGTTCGTAGAAGCTGAGAATGGAAATGAGACTGGCTGCCAGGTTATGCCAGGTCGAGTTCCAGGAGCCACATCACTTTTTAATCTTGTCCATGAACAGTACATTAGGAGCCAGTGTGTCATTGAAAACCTCATGAGAGGTAATGGATTATATATAACATCTCAGACTCACGAGCAGCATCTTCCACTCTGCTATCAGGCTTCTGAATGGTCCTTCCATACAGTAGGGGTTGTAGGGACTATTGTACTTGAGTTTGTCTCGGATTGTATTTTAAAGGTTTCAAATGTCTTTTATTGTCACGTACCAATTAAAGTACAGTGCAATGCAAATTACATACAAGGCACACAAATGCATAAAAGTTAATATAAACATCCACCACAGTGGTATAATATTTTCTGATTTGATTGGATAGCACTAGTTTTTGTGGTTATCCCTCTTTCTCACTCTCCACACACCAGGGGCATTTTGCAGAGGTCTCTGGGATGTCGGAGGAAACCGGAGCATCCGTAGGAAACCCATGCGGCAGCAGGGAGAGCATGCAAACTCCACATGGACAGTATCCAAGGTCAGGATTAAACAGGGGTCTCTGGCACTGTGGGCAGTGACACCAACAGCTGCGTTCAGGCTCCTGTACCTTATCCTGATGGGTGGAATGAGATGAGAGCAAGGCCGGGATGGGGTGGGCCTTTTTGAGGCAGTGCCTCCTATAGATCCCTTCGATGGAGAAAATGACGCAAAGGATCAGTGGATATTGAATAGGTTGATTAATAAATTCAGAGAGCAGCAGTGCAGAGAATATCTTTCTGTCGGTGGGGAAGTGACCAGTCAGGTGAGTGGGGCCACTGGTTTCATAACGTGGTTTAATGTCTTCATATATAGTCCAGGCTGAATGTTGATCAGTTGGTGAACAAAGGTTAGCTCTGGAGTCGAGCAGCATGACTTACTGGAGATGTGAGTGTGCGCGGAGGACTGGACAACTGGTGGCTGGTGAATTCAACGTAAAGACATCCATTGCATTTCACTCAGAGATCAAATGAAAATCCAGCAACAGTGTCTCACGGAAATGGATAGAAAGTGCTTGGAAAGGGCCAGAGATCTGGGGGTCAATAGACAATAGACAATAGGTGCAGGAGTAGGCCATTTGGCCCTTCGAGCCAGCACCGCCATTGAATGTGATCATGGCTGATAATCCCAAATCAGCACCCCGTTCCTGCCTTCTCCCCATATCCCCTGACTCCGCTATTTTTAAGAGCCCTATCTAGCTCTCTCTTGAAAGCATCCAGAGAACCTGCCTCCACCGCCCTCTGAGACAGAGAATTCTACAGACTCGCCACTCTTTGTGAGAAAAAGTGTTTCCTTGTCTCTGTTCTAAATGGATTACTCCTTAATCTTAAACTGTGGCCCCTGGTTCTGGACTCCCCCAACATCGGGAACATGTTTCCTGCCTCTAGCGTGTCCAAGCCCTTGACAATCTTATATGTTTCAATGAGATGCCCTCTCATCCATCTAAACCCCAGAGTGTACAAGCCTTGCTGCTCCATTCTCTCAGCATATGACAGTCCCGCCTTCCCGGGAATTAACCTTGTAAACTTGACTAATCTTCTGGAATTTTTTGAGGATGTGACAAGTAAAATGGATGAAGGGGTGCCAGTGGATGTAGTGTATCAAAACTTCCAGAAAGCCTTTGATAAGGTCCCGCATGAGAGACTGGTGACTAAAATTAGAGCACATGGTATTGGGGGTAGGGTGTTGACATGGATAGAAAATTGGTTGGCAGACTGGAAGCAAAGAGTAGGAGTGAACGGGTCCTTTTCAGAATGGCAAGCAGTGGCGAGTGGAGTGCCCCAAGGCTCGGTGTTGGGGCCGCAACTGTTTACCATATATATTAATGATTTGGAAGAGGGAATTAGGAGCAACACTAGCAAGTTTGTGGATGACACAAAGCTGGCTGGCAGTGTGAACTGTGAAGAGGAAGTTAGGAGGTTTCAGGGGGACCAGGACAGGTTGAGTGAGTGGGCAGATGCGTGACAGATGCAGTATAGTATATATAAATGAGAGGTTATCCACTTTGGTGGCAAATACAAGGGGGCACATTATTATCCCAATGGGGTTAGGTTAGGTAAGGGGGAGGTACAGCGAGACCTGGGTATCCTTGTACACCGGTCACTGAAAGTTGGCAGTGAAGAAAGCTAATGGAATGTTGGCCTTCATAACGAGGATTTCAGTACAGGAGTAATGAGGTTCTTCTGCAGTTGTATAGGGCTCTGGTGAGACCATATCTGGAGTATTGTGTACAGTTTTGGTCTCCTAATTTGAGGAAGGACATCCTTGTGATTGAGGCAGTGCAGCGTAGGTTCACGAGATTGATCCCTGGGATGGCGGGACTGTCATATGAGGAAAGATTGAAAAGACTAGGCTTGTATTCACTGGAGTTTAGAAGGATGAGGGGGGATCTTATAGAAACATATAAAATTATAAAAGGACTGGACAAGCTAGATGCAGGAAAAATGTTCCCAATTTTGGGTGAGTCCAGAACCAGGGGCCACAGTCTTAGAATAAAGAGGAGGTCGTTTAAGACTGAGCTGAGAAAAAACTTTTTTACCCAGAGATTTGTGGATTTATGGAATTCCCTGCCACAGAGGGCAGTGGAGGCCAAATCACTGGATGGATTTAGGAGCGAGTTGGATAGAGCTCTCGGAGTTAGTGGAGTCAAGGGATATGGGGAGAAGGCAGGCACGGGTTATTGGTAGTGGACGATCAGCCATGATCATATTGAATGGCGGTGCTGGCTCGAAGGGAATGGCCTCCTCCTGCACCTATTTTCTATGTTTCTACGTTTCTATGTTTCTATGTTTAACCTACGCTGCACACCCTCAAAGAATGTCCTTCCTCAAATTAGGGGACCAAAACTGCACACAATACTCCAGGTGTGATCTCACTAGGGCTCTGTACAACTGCAGAAGGACCTCTTTGCTCCTATATTCGATTCCTCTTTTACAAAGGGTCTTGCTCAATGGAAGCTATCGCAACAATGTGCAGCGGCAATGAACAAAGAAAGCTGGATGATTAAATTCTTTAGAACGTCGGTCCTCTGCCAAAGGAGTGAAGTAATCCTGTCGCTTGTAAATCATCAGTACAGCTGCTCACTCGATGCCGTGTGGTGCTCTGGGCATCACGTCATGGAAACGATGCTGCAGATATTGAGGAATGCAAGAGAGACCCACGAAGATTGGGTTGGGGGGGGGGGGGGGGGGATGGGATTATGAGGAGCTATTATATAAATTGGGCATGTTGTAACATTGTCATATGATTGCTGTTTCTGGGACTCTACAGGGACTAGGTAATGTAACCCATGACAGGTCACATCAGCTCGTCTAGAGCAAGAGAAGCCAAGGGCAAACCGATTCTTGAAGGGAATGAATTCAAAGCCAACCCGTGATGATAGTAGAAACAAGGAACTGGGAATGCTGCTTCACAAAAAAAATGCATAAAGTGCTGGAGTAACTCAGCGGGTCAGGCAGCATCTCTGGAAAATATGGATAGGTGACATTTTGAATCGGGACCCTTCTTCAGACTGTAGTATTTGAATAATAATATCATTTCAGTAAGGTTATGGAGCAGTCCTGGTAGAGAGACAAAGAAAACTGGTGATTCATTGCGTTTATTTTTGGAAAATAATGTTTGGTGAAGCAGTATTTGTTTCTGTTGGGAAACAAATACTGCAGTCGAGTTGGGAAGTGTGATAGGTCCTGGTAGGATGTTAAATAGTGAGATTAAACGAGAACTTACCTGTTCGAAGTTTGATCTTTATTTTATGAGGAGTTACGATGAGGGATTACGTGAAGAAGCCCCGCCTGGTGCTGGACCGGCATACTTCAAAGCAGCGGCATGAAAAACACAGAACCAATAGCCAAAGTAAAATAGTAAGGCTCAAAATAGACTAGAACTACCAGATGATCATTTACATTATGAGGGTTGGGAGTGGAGGGCACGTAATCCCTCATCGTAACTCCTCATAAAATAAAGATCAAACTTCGAACAGGTAAGTTCTCGTTTAATCTCACTATTTTACTTCGGAGTCACGTGAGTGACTACGTGAAGATTTTAAAGCTCTGTGTTTTTTATGTCGTAAATTCATTTCATACGACTCTGTTTAGTCAAAACAGTAGTGAGTAAATAGTATTTTAAGACATTGTTACAATTTATGTAATAAGTCCTTTAATCATAAAAAGAACAACTTTTTAATAATAACCCCTCTATCTCAGGGGAAAATTACAAAATAAATTGATAAATTATGTCAATGGTAACATAAATCGATAATATAAATCGATAATATAAAACAAAGCAAGCATTTAAAGAGAACCCAGTACTGCGTGTCCAAATCCTGGCACCGTGACAACAGGTTTATTGTAGAACTTTGAAAAAAAATCTCTTCTCTAGACCACCCTGCGGCCTTTAAAATTTGATCGAGTGGTACGTCCTGTACGTTTGCCACGGACGTAGCTGCCGCCCTAGTGGAGTGAGATTTAAACACATCAGTGTCTATTCCTGCTAGACCCAAAACCTGTTTTAACCATCTAGAAATGGTTTGAACTGAAACTTTTGTATGTGGCTTTTTGTGTGTTATCAATAACGCTTTCTCAGAACCTCTGAGATTTTTAGTTACCTCAATGTATTGAGTTAAATGCTTAACTACACACAATGTTTCATCAATAGGATATGCTTTAAACATTACCTTCATTCCAGTTCTTCCTGGTCTGCTTTGTTTGATCAAGTCATAAACATAAAACACAATGTTATCTGTAGTCACATGCATGCAATTCAACCGTAACAATTGCAAAGTTTGTACTCTTTGAGCTGATACCAATGCCATTAACATTGCCACCTTGAATGTTAATTTCTGCAAGACATTGAATTAATTGGAGTCCATTGTTTAAGCAAAGTGAGAACAATGCTAACATCCCAAATTTCTGTATATCTGGGCTTGGGAGGATTTTTATTGAAAATTCCTTTCATGAATCGGGATACTAATGGGTGAGACCCAACTGAATCCCGATCCGAAATTTGTCCTAAATAGGATGACAATGCACTACGAGCGCAATTAATGGCACTATAACTCAAATGCTCATCAAAGTGTAACCCAGCAAGGAACTCCAATACATTTGAAATGTTTGCAGTATGATAAGATATCTTTGACTGTGTACAAAAACTTCCCATTTCCTTATATGCGACATATATTGTTTTTTAGTGCTATTTCTCCAAGCTGCATCTATAACATCCATGGTCCTGTCCGACAGTTCAAACTCTTGCAACGGTCTGGTCAGAACCTGCAGATTTACAAATTCATATGATCATGCAATGGATGAATTTCTTTTGTTACTGGTTGTGTCAACAGATTGTCGCAACTGGGAATTGTCATACATGGTTCAATAATCATTTTAGCATCAATGGGAACCATGACTGTGTGGGCCAATTTGGCACCACCAAAATGCCTTTGGCAGCGTCTTGCGCTATTTTCTTGAGACATTGCCCAATGAGACACAATGGGGAAAAGCATAAAAGAACGTATTCCCCCCAGTGTAGCGAGAAAGCATCCACCGCTACTGCCCCTGGATCGTGTTCCCAAGACACATATTTGGGCAATTGACGATTCAATCTAGATGCAAACAGATCAATGTCCGGTATTCCATACCGACTGACAATATTTTTGAAATTTGTGGATTTAACATCCATTCTGTATTGTCTTTAAATATTCGTGATCTTTTGTCTGCCACAACATTGTCTCTCCCCGAGATATAAATAGCTGAAAGCCAATATTTTTTTTATTTTTTTTTGCGATACACCATTGCCACATCTGGTTTACCAGATGATCACATGATATTGATCTGACACCACGCATGTGATTGATATATACCACAGCTGTGGTATTATCTATTTGTACTTGGACATGCAAATCTTTTAATGAAGAGCAATAAGCTTTTAATCCATAAATGCTCCCAGTAGCTCCAAATATTTAATACCATATGTTTGGAGCAAAAAATCCTCTTGGACAGCCCATCTGCCTCCACAGCTGGTCTCATTATCCGTAGCCCCCCATCCGGGAGAACTTGCGTCTTTTTTAGTTTGCAAAACACTGCTGGCTGATGAACTAAATGTTCTTAGCAGCTTGTGGAACATACTCAATCCACCAATGTAATTCTGATAAGCTTCCTTAGGCAATTGCATTGGCCTATCAAAATGGCCTGCTCGCTGAAAAAGCGCTTGCATTTTTGCCCTTTGAAGATTTTGGTAATGTAGACGACCAACTCTACTGCTGGAAATGCTGCTACCAATTTACCAATAACCTTGGCAACCTCTCGGATGGAGGGATAAGGTTTGTTAATCAGGTTCTGACACACATTCGTCAAATCCAACACCTTATCCATTGGAAAAGTTACCAACATGGTAACTGAGTTAATCACAAACCCACAGATATTTAATGGTTTGGGATGGCTGTAACTTAGATTTGTTGGATGGATCAGGAACCCAACTTCTCAAACAAACTTGTAGTTGCTGAGACTGATTTTCCAGCTGACTCCTGATTAGCATTGACAATTAAAATGTCATCTAGATAAGCCATAACAATGTGTTTATTTTTTGTGACCTTAGCAGTACAAGTGCTGGCTTAATCCATTAGGCAAAGCTTTGTATTGCCACAGCTGTCCCATCCATAGACTTTAATTACCTGCGAAACTATGGTGAATTGGGACCGAAAATATGCATCCTTCAATCTATTGTAGCCATATAACAACCTGTTGATACCAGCTGCATTGCAGTGTTGAATGTGTCCATTTTAAAATGTTTATACTGGACAAATGTATTCAATTGTGTGAGATCTAAATTGATTCTACAACCCCCATCTTTCTTCGGTCTGGGGGAAATATTTGATACAATTGTTGTGGATCCTCTCCTGTTTTCTCAATAACTCCTTTCTCACACAAATACTTAACCTCTTTTGTCAATTTGAATACTTTCAAGACTGAACATCAAAGAATGATTAGGCTTATTGTGTCCCAATGGATCCATACCTCCCTTTCATTATAAACATTCGGAGTCTACCACCAATCTGAGGTTCATCCCAACATCCTTCTTTAATAGGATAAAGTTTTTGTACCTCTCCAACTGGACAAAATGATCTCCTTTCCCAATAAATGGGTGTACATTCGGCTGTGCTGGCTGGTATTCTTCCTTATCGTACTCTCCTCGGCTCGTTCCAGCTCCAAAATCAAATCCCCTTCTCATATGACCAGCCTTTCTGGCCAAACTGAAGGGTTCCACAAGGCCAACAGTTTTTGCCTCTTCATCCATTTCTTTAATTTGTTTAGACTTCCTCTGAACAAATAACCAAGAGCTTGAACATTGCTTGCCCTGCACAACCCTGAAAATCTTGGATGTAAAAGAGGCCGAATGGCAATCTTCCATTTTATATATTTTATCTCAAAATGAGTTGCAGAATAAGCCCAACATATGTTTTTTATTCTGAACTTTGGTCATTCCACAACCTTCCAGCTTGTCTTCCAAAAGACAGTAATGCCAAAATTAGCTTGAGGATTCTTTGAATCGTAATTCATGCGCCCGCATTATTGCTGACATTGCCCCCCAAAAAAGTCGGATTCATCATAGGTACCTTCTTTGAGGTACAATAATAGGTGTTTTAATCCGATCTGCTGTCTCAATCATAACAGCTTTTTTGAGGCAGGTGAGAGACCATATAATTAACATTGGCCGCCAGGTTTCATTCCATGGCCTCACCGCCTCCTCCAGGTATAGTAACTTTGTGCCCCATCAGACACACCTGGATTTGTATTGTGGTGGGTACTTCTGACCACAATAAATAGTTTAAAATCCAAATTTGCTGTCTCAACCATAACAGCTTTTTTGAGGCAGGTGAGAGGCCATATAATTAACATTGGCTGCCAGGTTTCCTTCCATGGCCTCACCGCCTCCTCCAGGTATAGTAAACTTTGTGCCGCATCAGACACACCTGGATTTGTATTGTGGTGGGTACTTCTGACCACAAACACCACTTTCAGGGTCAGTCTCATACAGCCCTGATACTCCTGAAACTTGTTCAAGGAGACTTCCTCCAGCCCACTGGAGTTTCAATTCCCAATTCAAACTGGCACCATATTCATGTATATGGAACCCCCTCAGGGGCTGCCTGGGAATATTCTGGGTACTTAGACCCTTGGTTGATATTGTTTGGAGTATTTTCCTCCATTAGATCCATACTTAGCCAAAGGCTTTCCTTTCAGGATCTTTCAGAACCTCAGGCCTTTCAAGCTTCTTTCTTTTACATTTTAGGCACTGGGTTTTCAAAGTTTTTGTTTGTGGAGCAACCAAAGGCTCACTAACGGGTATTTCAACGGCCACTGGTATCGGAACCCGCTCCGCAATAATCTGCTGTCCCGACTTTTCTACACCCCGGGACGCACGTTTTACCCGCGATTTTTTAAAACATTTTTATTTTTATTTTAACTCCTCCTGGTTCATCTACCAGCCTACGGAGTTTTTAGAAAACGCCCTGGAAGTGAAATAATTTTACTTACCTGCGGGCCGTTTCCTTACCGCTGTGTTGGAGCTGCGCTCTGCAGCTCTTCCTCTGCCGATAGCGTCGACGTAATGCCGGTCCAGCGCCAGGCGGGGCTTCTTCACATAGTCACTCACGTGACTCCGAAGTAAAATATGTGTTTATGGTGTGTTTTTGTTTTTTATTATATGTTATGACTGCAGGCAACGAAATTTCGTTCGGACCGAAAGGTCTGATTGACAATAAAGGACAGAAGGACTTTGACTTTGAAATGAAGCAAGTTTGGGAGGAACAGATTATCTGTGAATGGAGACACAGGGAACTGCAGATGCTGGAATCTTAAGCAAAACAGATTCTGTTGGAGGAACTCAGTACGTCAGGCAGCATCTGTGAAGGGAATGGACAGGCCATGTTTTTGTTGGAAACCTTCTTCAGACACGGGTTAGGACCTGAAACATTGCCTGTCCATTCCCTCCACAGATGCTGCCTGACCCGCTGAGTTAGATCACCTGAGCGCGTTACTGTTCAAACCTCTCCAGTGAGGTATTCTTAATCATTTGATCAGGCCCCTTATGGAGTATTTGGCGGAGATTGGCCACTATCGTGCATCTAACAGGAAAGTAGCCACACCTATAGAGCTGCTGCCTTACAGCACCAGAGACCACCAGAAATACATGTGGGTTTTATCCGGGTACCCTTTCTCGCACTCCACATGCAGCTTTGGTAAAATTGTAAATTATCCCTAGTGTGTAGGATAGTACTAGTGTACGGGATGATTGGCATGGACTAGGTGGGCCGAAGGGCCTGTTCACGCGCTGTATCTCTCTCAAATCTGTAAAGCCTCTCTAAAGTTGCTTTTGCATCCCCTCCTTACACACCAGGAGCAATGTTCAGATAACCTACAAAGCCGCGTCCCTTTGGGATGCGAGAGGAAACTGGAGCACAAGGAGCAAACCCACACGGTCACAGGGAGAACGTGCAAACTCCACACAGTCAGCACCCGAGGTCAGGATCGACACATTGAGATAGCAGCTGATATTAGCCAAACAACATCGACGATTAGATTAGCAACGTACCGGTATTTGATACACTACTGAGAATCTACCCAAAATCCTCCCGTTAGATTCCTTTTATAGGTATGTGCCTTTCCACAGATAGGGCAGCCACCCTCTTGGATGGATTCAAGTGGGTAAACTGCTCGCTGGTATGAGTTGCTCAACGTGTAAAGGAACTGATCTCACGGCCTAGATTCCACCCCGAGACATCTGCACATCAAGTTTAAAAGCTGCAATCCCAGAGTAACTATCCCTCTGGTTTGCTGAAGTGATTAGGGTGTCAGGAGCAGTCTGGTTTCACGTATGAAATCATTTGAAACTGAATATACTGCAGCAGTGAGGGGGTCGGTGGTGTACTTCACACAGCAGTTCTCTTCTGGCTGTTGTGCTTGGTGTCCTTGCATGATGTTGCGAGTCACAGACTGATTTAATTGGGCCTGTTTTATACATCTTTTGACAAGTTCAGAAGCTGTTATCTGGTGATTCATTTGCAGGAGGTATTTTTAGCTTGATATGTAAAAACTGCAGCAATTTCCAGGGAAAACACAGGGGCTGGTTTTTGTTCCAGGAAGGGAAGGCTGGGTTAAGTCTACTGTAGGCACTGGTCCAACCAGGATGGGGGGGGGACCACTTGGAAGCCAAGGTCTCTCCTCTCTGAACCGCAGAATGGTGGAGTGGGGAGCAGTCACAGAGAAGTGTCTTACATCATGGAAACAGGTCCTTCAGCCCAACTTGTCCATGACAACCAACATGTCCCATCCACCTGTCTTATCCATGTACCTGTCCAAATGTTTTTTAAATGTTGTGATTGTACCTGCCTCAACTACTTCCTCCGGCAGCTTGTTCCATATACCCACTACCCTTTGTGTAAAAAAGGTTGTCCCTCAGGTTCCTATGAAATCTTTCCCCCTCACCTTAAACCTATGTCCTCTGGTTATTGATCCCCCTATTCTGGGTAAAATATACTGTTGGGTAAAAGACACTGAGCTTACCCTATCTGTTCTTTAGACTTTTGAGGTACAATGTGGAAACTGGCCCTTCAGCCCGCCTAGTCCACGCCGACCAGCGCTCACCCAGTACACTAGTTCTATCCTAAACACTTGGGACCATTTACAGTTTCAGACAGAAGCCAATTAACTTACAAACCTGCATGTCTTTGGGATGTGGGAGGAATCTGGAACATTCAGAGAAAACCCACGCAGGTCACAAGGTGAATCTTCTTCTTTCGTGTGGCGTGCACAGCCTAAAGTTGTAGGACAACTTGTTCTATTTGATCTTCCGTTTGTGCACGTCGAGTTGATTGCATTAGTCAAAACAGGGCAGACCACGTGAAGGTTGCAATCTTCCACCCCACAGGGTGAATGTACAAGCTCCATACAGACAGCGCCTGTATTCAGGATCGAACCCGGGTCTCTGGCACTGTAAGGCAGCAACTCTACCGCTGCGCCACTGTGCCGTTACTATCTAGAAGACGGGAGCTTGAGTGGTGGTGAAGGATTTGAGATCTGGATGGTCAGATCGGATGTGGGGATGGGCGGAGAATTTCCGGCGGCTGTTCAGTAATTGCCGGTCAGAGTTGTGAGCGTTTGGTGGGACCACGGGGAGGTGATAGGTTGGGTGATGTCGAGCATGGAGCCCAATGGCCAGGAGGTTAAATGAGACCCAGAGTGATGTGCAGTGGAAGGACTGAGATCCAACTTAGAATCTGTAACGGGGTTTGGCAACAACATCCATGCTTCAGACGCGGTGGTTAACATCGCCTCTTGGAGCCTGTGTTCTGCACCATTTACCAGCTATTTGTGCAAAAGCATTGTAAATGGGTGCCATGAAAACTTGCTAATTGCCCCTCTATCCTTGTACACACCTCCGTCACAGAGGACTTGGAATTAACAGGCAGCAAAGAGCCTGTTGATCCAACATCTTCAGTGAAGGGGAAAAGATTTAATAGGATATTTGTTACGTTGCCACAGTGAGACAAGGCTCTGAATGGATGGGGTAGCTGAGGAGCCTTCTGCTGTAGCACCTGATGCCAGAGTCTTGCACAAGCCATTGTCACAGCCCTTATCCTTGAACAGCTTTCTTTACCAAGTCTGGAACACAGTCAGGCATCACAGGGCGTTGAGTATTCGAGTCAGGACGGCAGGACAGGCTCTACAAAATTCTGGTTAAGCCGTATTCAGAGTACTGAATGCAGTTCTGGTTGCCTCATGACAGGAAGGATGTGCAGGCTTTGAAGAGGGTGCATAAGAGGTTTGAGCAAAATGCTGCCTGGATGAGAGAGGATTAGCTTTAAGGATAGTGTAGGAAAGAACTGCAGGTGCTGGTTTATACCAAAGATAGAAAATAAATAGATGATCATGAAAACCGATGAGGTGTCGTTCCCACTACGTCAGAACCAGTGACTAAGGATGAGGGCGCGTCGCCTCTGAAATGGGACGGGAGGGAGGCAGCACTCTCCCATCGAGGCCACATCTCAATGCCAGGCCCGAGCATCACACAAGTCCACTGCTTCATCTTCACAATTCCATCAAGTCCCAAGTGGCTTGAGGAAGAGTTTCAGATGAATGGAATTTCTCGGGAAAAGTCCCTTTACTCCTGAATAGTCCAGCCTGATTCCTGCCACTATCCCACCCAACTTCTCCCTTCCCTCCCCCCAGACCTTCTTCCACCTTCCACCCTCTACTCTCCTTATCTGAAGTCCTTTTGTCTCCTTTCCACCTGTAGCCTTTGCCACTTGCTCCACCCATCTACCAATCCTGCCTCCTCCCCCACCTGTATCCACCTGTCACTTGCCAGGTTTTGGTCTGAGCCCCCCCCCTTCCAGCTTTCTTCACACTGCTACAATCACTTTGAAGAAGGGTGAAACTTCACCTGTAGAGGACGTTGCCAGGACTAGAGGGTCTGAGCTATAGGGTGAGGTTGAGTAGGCTGGGACTCCCTGGAGCGCAGGAGGATGAGGGGTGATCTTATAGAAGTTTATAAAATTATGAGAGGAATAGATCGAGTAGATGCACAGAGTCCCTTGCCCAGAGTTAGTGAATCGAGGACCAGAGGATATAGGTTTAAGGTGAAGAGGAAAAGATTTAATAGGAATCTGAGGGGTAACTTTTCCACACTAAGGGTGGTGGGTGTATGTAACAAGCTGCCAGAGGAGGTAGTTGAGGCTGGGACTATCCCAGTGTTTAAGAAGCAATTATGGAGAAGCAATGAACATTTGATTACACCCAGTCTTTGCTGTGGCAGTCAGACATGGTGAATCTTCTCAAGATGAATAGGGCTGGGAGCTCTGTTGACCACAATGTGCTGCTGATCCTTCTGCCTCTTGACATTTAGTCCATCCTGGGCAAATCAGGACATCCCATTTAGAGTTCCAGCTCTGCCTCACGTGTTAACTCTCACTGAAGAGATTAGTTGCTACCTCATCAATATATCCGTGGCTGCCTTCCATATTTCACACCCACTTTAAAGAGGTTATTCGGCCCATTATGTCAATGCTAGCTCTCAGTCCAGTGGCCCAATTCTTGGAATAACCCCATGCTCCCACCTCTATCCTTTGTAACTTATTCTCTCACGCAAGCATGTTCACAATATTCCACTGAAGTTCAAACCACACACTACACCAGGGGTAAATTTATAGTGGCCAGTTAACTTGCCAACTAGCAGATCGATAGGGGAGCAAGATGGAGTATCTGGTGGAAACTAAATGCAGTCACAAGGGCGAACATGCAGACTCCTCACAGACAGCACCCTAATCAAACCTGAACTGCGGGAGTTGTGAAGTAGATGCTCTACCGTATCACTTACACCAGCGCTGCTAATAGTGTTTAATACTGAAGACACAAGGAAATGCAGATGTTGGGTCCGTGAGCAACACACAAAGTGCTGGAGCAACTCAGCGGGTCGGGCAGCCTCTGTGGCGGGAATGGACAGGCGACGTTTCAGATTGGTTTAATACTCCATCAGTCAGGATGGCTGGACAGTGGAGGTATCTCAGCTCCACACCTGGATCACTTTGACTGTCTACTTGGCCATTCGGCCCGAAACGGTACCCATCTCCTTCGCTCCATAGATGCTGCTGCACCCGCTGAGTTTCTCCAGCATTTTGTGTATCCTCAAGTACTCCCCCAGCTTCCCTTTACATGCGTCACAGACCTGAGCATTAGTCCCCAGCCGCCACGTCATCACAGTTTTCAAGAAAGGGGGCATACACTATTCGATGGGTCTGAGCTGAGGAAGAGATGGGGGCCGGTGCTGGTGTTCGGACCAGTATTTTATTCCCTCAGTCACGCGGTGTACATCGCCTTCTGTGGGAGTTTGCTCTGTGCAGTTTAGTTACTGTCTGTTCTATGTTACTGCAGGAAGAAATACACCACTGGAACGTGCTAAATGAATGCATTATTTTTCAGTTTCCAAGAAATTGCAAGGATTGTGCATGTAGCCCAGTCCGCCACACAGACCAGACTCCCCACCATTGACTCCATCTACACTTTGCGCTGCCTCGGAAAAGCAGTCAACATAAATCAAAGACTTGTCCCACCTCAGTCATTCCTTCTTCTCCCCACTCCCATGGGGCAGAAGATACAAAGGTTGAAAAGCACACACCCCCGGGCTCAGAAACAGCCTCTTCCCCACTGTTATCCGTCTTCTGAAGAGTCCTCCCATAAGCTAGGATGTGGTCCCAATTCTCTCTTTGAATACAAACTCTCCATGGTGTTCTAGATAGTATTTGTCACTTGACCTATACTGTTAAATAGATTTACCTGGTGAAAGCTTTTCACCGTACCTCAATACACTCAACAATAATAACCATAAACTCAGACCTATTCCTCGCTCCACTTGTTAGGCTTTCTGTTGGATTTATTGGAACTAAAGTTTGGAACTTGGCCACAAATATCTTCTGGATCTCCAGTTTCTCTGTGGGCTGAGAGATAGGTGTTGTCTTGGTCTTCCAGCCAGAGGCACGACTGGTGAGCACCCTGAAACACTAGCTTTCACCCTTCATCCAGGATGCTCGCGCCCAAAATGTAGCCATGGTCAAGAGTGGCTAATTGATTTCCCCCCCCCTGTCTGCCTTCCGCAAAGACCGCTCCCTCCGCAACTCCCTTGTCAATTCTTCCCTTCCCTCCCGCTCCACCCCTTCCCCGGGCACTTTCCCTTGCAACCGCAAGAGATGCTACACTTGTCCCTTCACCTCCCCCATCCACTCCTTTCAGGGACCCAAGCAGTCCTTCCAAGTCGGACAGAGGTTCACCTGCACCTCCTCCAACCTCATCTACTGCATCCGTTGCTCCAGATGCCAGCTGATCTATATCGGTGAGACCAAGCGGAGGCTGGGCGATCGTTTCGCCGAACACCTCCGCTCGGTCCGCAATAACCAACCCGACCTCCCGGTGGCTCAGCACTTCAACTCCCCCTCCCATTCCGTATCCGACCTCTCGGTCCTGGGCCTCCTCCACGGCCAGAGTGAGCAACACCGCAAGTTGGAGGAACAGCACCTCATATTCCGCTTGGGGAGTCTGCATCCTCTGGGCTTAAGCATTGAATTTTCTCAATTCTGTTAACCCTGGCTGCCTCCTCCCCTTCCCACCTCTCCCTCAGCCCTCAGGCCCTGGCATTCCTGCTCTCTCTATCTCTCCCCCACAAAAGTCGCACTAGCTTCTCATTTTCACACCACAAACAGCTTACAATGGCCTGTTTCCTTTATCATCGATACTTTTTTGCATATCTTTCATTCATTGTTCTTTATCTCTCCACATCACCGTCTATATCTCTCGTTTCCCTGATCCCTGACCAGTCTGAAGAAGGGTCTCGACCCGAAACGTCGCCTATCTCCTTCGCTCCTTAGATGCTGCTGCACCCGCTGAGTTTCTCCAGCCTTTTGTTTAACCCCCGTGGCTAATTGATTGATTGGTTGGAATTTCAGCCACCGAGCCCACGCCGACCATCAGTCACGTGTTCACATTAGTTCTCTGTTAGCCCACTTTCGCCTCCACTCCCTGCACACACCAGGGGCAATTTACAGAGGCCAGTTAACCTACAAACCCCATTGAACAGAAATCATCAACCTTCAGGGTGCTCTGACTCAGCCCCACGTTTACAGTGACCAGAGTTACTGCACACACGACCAGATGATGTCCTAATGCAGGACAGACCTGTACAGTTAACTGCGTGCAATTGTGTGCGTTTCATTGGCCCTCTGCAGTGCATTTTGTGGCTCATAATTGCATCTCAAGTAGGTTCCGGGATGTTGTTTTAATTGGTTGATTAATTCAGCGTTCATAGACACAATTCTCATGTGTATGCATGTGCAGGAAATTAGTGCAATCATGAGGAAAAGCACTCCACTGTCCAGAACCAGGAATCCTGCTCTCCCCGGTCCCTACTGGCCACTGGGAACGCAGTGAGAGTTAATAATAACGCTCATGTCTTTGAATTAAAACATGAGCACATTGCTGTTGCCTGTCAATGACTGAATTTATACAGCGCTGAATATATACAGTCTGAAGAATTGTTGCCTATCCATGTTCTCTAGGGATCCAACCTGACCCGCTGAGTTTCTCCAGCATTTTGTGTCTTTCTTTGG